>CM022302.1:89815732-92215732 GCA_011799875.1 Thinopyrum elongatum | reverse complement strand
AGCATTTCTAATTTTATATGTGGATGACATATTATTGATTGGAAATGATATAGAATTTCTGGATAGCATAAAAGGATACTTGAATAAGAATTTTTCAATGAAAGACCTCGGTGAAGCTGCTTACATATTGGGCATCAAGATCTATAGGGATAGATCGAGACGCTTAATAGGACTTTCACAAAGTACTTACCTTGGCAAAATTTTGAAGAAGTTCAAAATAGATCAGTCAAAGAAAGGGTTCTTGTCTGTGTTGCAAGGTGTGAAGTTGAGTAAGACTCAAAGCCCGACCACGGCAGAAGATAGAGAGAGAATGAAAGTCATTCCCTATGCCTCAGCCATAGGTTCTATAAAGTATGCCATGCTGTGTACCAGACTTGTTGTGTGCCTTGCCATGAGTCTAGCAAGGGGATACAATAGTGATCTAGGAGTGGATCACTGGGCAGCGGTCAAAATTATCCTTAGGTACCTAAAGAGGACTAAGGAAATGTTTCTCGGTTATGGAGGTGATAAAGAGTTCGTTGTAAAGAGTTACGTTGATGCAAGCTTTAACACTAATCCGGATGACTCTGGGTCTCAATCTGGATACATATTGAAAGTAGGAGCAATTAGCTAGAGTAGCTCCATGCAGAGCATTATTGACATAGAAATTTGCAAAAATACATACAGATCTGAATGTGGAAGACCCGTTGACTAAACCTCTCTCACAAGAAAAACATGATCACACCTTAGTACTCTTCGGGTGTTAATCACATGGCAATGTGAACTAGATTATTGACTCTAGTAAACCCTTTGGGTGTTGGTCACATGGCGATGTGAACTATGGATGTTAATCACATGGCGATGTGAACTATTGGTGTTAATTGCATGGCGATGTGAACTAGATTATTGACTCTAGTGCAATTGGGAGGCTGAAGGAAATATGCCCTAGAGGCAATAATAAAGTTGTTATTTTATATTTCCTTATTCATGATAAAGGTTTATTATTCATTCTAGAATTGTATTGATCGGAAACTTAAATACATGTGTGAATACATAAACAAATACCGTGTCCCTAGTAAGCCTCTACTAGACTAGCTCATTGATCAAAGATGGTTAAGGTTTCCTAACCATAGACATGTGTTGTCATTTGATAACGGGATCACATCATTAGGATAATGATGTGATGGACAAGACCCATCCATTAGCTTAGCATATTGATCGTTCAGTTTATTGATATTGCTTTCTTCATGTCAAATACATATTCCTTCGACTATGAGATTATGCAACTCCCGGATACCGGAGGAATACCTTGTGTGCTATCAAACATCACAACGTAACTGGGTGATCATAAAGATGCTCTACAGGTATCTTCGAAGGTGTTTGTTGAGTTGGCATAGATCGAGATTAGGATTTGTCACTCCGAGTATCGGAAAGGTATCTCTGGGCCCTCTCGGTAATACACATCATAAGAAGCCTTGCAAGCAAAGTGACTAATGAGTTAGTTACAAGATGATGTATTACAGAATGGGTAAAGAGACTTGCCGGTAACGAGATTGAACTAGGTATGAAGATACCGACGATCAAATCTCGGACAAGTAACATACCGATGGACAAAGGGAATTACGTATGTTGTCATAAGGTTCGACCGATAAAGATCTTTGTAGAATATGTAGGAGCCAATATGGGCATCCAGGTTCCGCTATTGGTTATTGACCGGAGAGGTGTCTCGGTCATGTCTACATAGTTCTCGAACCCGTAGGGTCCGCACGCTTAACGTTCGTTGATGATGTAGTATTATATGAGTTATGTATGTTGGTGACCGAATGTTGTTCGGAGTCCCGGATGAGATCACGGACATGACGAGGAGCTCCGGAATGGTCTGGAGGTAAAGATTGATATATGGGATAATACTGTTTGGTCTCCGGAAGGGTTCCGGAATTCACCGGAAGGGGTTTCGGATGTTTCCCGAAATGATCTGGTGCGAGAACACTTTATTTGGGCCAAGGGGTAAAGCCCACGAGGTTTTTGGATAGTGCAAAAGGAAGTTTTGCGGAGACCAGAGGCCAGACGCCGGGGTCCCTGGCGTCTGGGCCCAGACGCCGGGAACCCTGGCGTCTGGCCCTGGAGTCCGAGAAGGACTCTTGCCTTTCGGGCAAAACTGACTTTGAGGAGGCTTTTACTCCAAGTTTCAACCCCAAGGCTCAACATATAAATAGAGGGGCAGGGCTAGCACCCAAGACACATCAAGATTCACCAAGCCGTGTGCCGGCAACCCCGTCCCCTCTAGTTTATCCTTCGTGTAGTTTCTGTAGTGCTTGGCGAAGCCCTGCGGAGATTGTTCTTCATCACCAACCATCACCACACCGTCGCGATACCAGAACTCATCTACTACTTCGCCCGTCTTGCTGGATCAAGAAGGCGAGGACGTCATCGAGCTAAACGTGTGCTGAACATGGAGGTGTCGTACGTTCGGTACTTGATCGGGACGGGTCGTGAAGGTGTACGACTACATCAACCGCATTGATAAACGCTTCCGCTTAGTGATCTTCAAGGGTATGAAGATGTTCTCCCCCTCTCGTAGCTATGCATCTCCATGGATAGATCTTGCGTGTGGGTAGAATTTTTTTGTTTTCCATGCAACATATCCCAACACTTATATGCACATCTTTAGGGGGAGCCCTTTCAACTTCATGAAGCCAATGTCCATGTTCTTTAACTTACACATATTTTTATCCCCGTTGAAAACTTCAACCAGTTTGTCATCAATCACCAAAAAGGGGGAGATTGTAAGTGCATCTAGTGCCACCCCTAGTTGGTTTTGGAGTATTGACGACAAACGTGGTTGAGGGACTAATGTGTTTGTGAGAATCGCAGGATAACACAGGTAGAAGTCCCTCATTGATTCGGTTTACCTACCAGAGATGACCCCTAAAAATGTATGAAGACATTGAAGACAATGGTGGTTCGCGAAGACATACAGGTCGAAGATAATGACGTGTGAAGACATTCACGTGAAGACAATGGAGTACGAAGACATAGTTTCTTTCGTAGTTTCATTTTCTTCTTACTTGAGTTGTAGGAACCACCGAACTGTTAAGTGGGGTCCATGTGAACAAAGTCAGAGAAACTGACGTGATGCTCAACCAAAATCCTATGTCTTCGAGTGAAGACAATGAGAGCAAATCTTATCCAGAGTTGGATGAGTCTGCTTTGCTTGTAGCCCAAGTCAAGCTGTCACGTGAGTCTGGAATCCGACCGTTGGACGCGTGTCAGTTCCTTAGTGACCCAGGGTCATTTCGGACATATCATGTCGGGTTGCCTGCTGGCTATAAATAGCCCACCCCCTCCACCATAAATTGGTGGCTGCTCAGAGTTAGTGCACGGCTTTTGTCATTTGAGAGCAACCCACCTCCGAAGCCTTTGAGAGAGAATCCTTGCGAGGACAAAACCCAAAACACCCAAAGCCCAAAGAGTGTTGGCATCACTGAAGTCTTTCTGTCCGTGTGATCTGGATACTTATTACACTTGAGGACTGTGTATCCTCTAGCCGGTTAGGCGTCACGTTCTGAGGATCCAAGAGTCAATGTGGATCGCCAGTGAACGGAGTCTGTGAAGGTTTGGAAGTCTACCTTGAAGACTTACCTGAGTGATTGGGCGAGGACTAAGTGTCCTTAGCTCAAGGGGAATAAGGTGAAGACGTGGTCTTCTGAGTTCAATCTCAACCTCCCTAACCAGACGTACAGTTGTCATAGCAACTGGAACTGGTCTACCAAATCCTTGTCTTCACCAAGCTACTGGTTCTATCCCCTACCTCCTTTACATTTCAGTTTGTCTTCGTGAAGTCATTGCTTGCTTGCCTGATCTGTTTGACTTCAGTGTGTGAAGACTATCATGTGTTTGGCTTCACACTGTCTTCCCATTCCGATCTGTTCTACCTAGCTGCTATTAGTCTTCGTCCTTTCATTGTACTATTTACTTGACTATGGCTTGTCTAGCGTAGCTTATCTTCCGTTGCATATCATATAGGTGTTGTTTGGTTGTCTGTCTTCGAAGATCTTGCATCATTTGAAGACTTTCATAAAAATCGCCTATTCACCCCCCTCCATCTAGTCGATAACTAGCACTTTCACTCCTGCAAACAATGCCCGCAAATTTATAAATCAATGCGGAGTTATTGTTAGGGATAACATCCCGATCACCGTTCAAGAATGGAATAAGCCAAAGGAAGATCGAGGAGTTAGTTTTGTTGATGAAAGATCAAAAACTTTGCTTTGGGATACGCTCATGTCACATTTCAACCTACCAAAGGGTTTCACAGATTGTGAATGGGCTTTAGTCAAGAAGTTTGCTCTTAAGAAGATGGCCACACAATTCCAGACGTGGAAGAAAAGATTATGGGCCGACTACGTCAACGATGAAAAAAAGACTCCAGAATTCACTGGAGCACTTGAGAAGGTAAAAGATCACTGGGACTTATTTGTGCAGTTCATGGAATCGAAAGCAGCTAAGGAACGGTCGAGAAAAAATAAGATAAATGCTGCCAAAAAAGAGTATCACCATGTTCTGGGGCCAGGTGGCTACAAGACTGGCCTGTCTAAGTGGGAAGAATCTGAGGCCAAGATGATTGCTGCAGGGGCCACTCCAAAAACAGCGACTTGGCCCCAAAGGTCCAGGATTTGGTTTTATGCGCATGGGGGAAAGTTGGACCCAAAGACAGGGGAGATTATTGAATAGGCAAGTCTTAGAAAAGCCTCGGATGCTTTACTTAAAGCAATAGAAGAAGCTCGAACGGGGGTGTTCCAGCCCGAGAGAGAGAACGACGAGCTTACACGCGCCCCCGGGAATCCTGAACACCCGGGACAAACACGAGGCAAAGGTGTTGTTCCGTGGGTTGAGGGGTTTTCGAATTGGAATGCCACTTACAGAAGTCGTGCGAGAAAGAAGAAGCAGGATGTAGACCGGCTTCAAAAGGTAGAATCAAAGAACGCGGAGTTGGAACGCGTTTTAATGCGGCGGCAGGAGCAGATCGGCACAATTAGCCAGCAAAGGGCGTCTCAGCAGCAGGAGCAAGCAGATCCAGCATTTTATAGTACCTTCCCATATATGCCGAAAAGCAGGGTGGGTTCCACGAGGGTCCCAGCCGATGATGCACTGCTGGCTCGCTACCCCGTGGATGATATCAAAGAGACGACAAGTTGTGAGCTACACATGAAAATGAAGAACATATCCATGAAGGTGGTGGTCAGCTTTGCTTTACCGAATGCACCTGAAGCAACCATCCATGGCAATCCGATTCTAGCTGGCTATGCTCGTGTCGGGGTGGATGAAGTTCTGTTGGGATATGACTCACTAGAGCTTGACTTTCCTCGAGGTCAAGGGGAGCAGACACTGGGAGAAGTCATGCGTGGTCTCATTGTATGGAGAAAGGAATGCGTCGTGTTTCGAAACTCGGCGCCAAGGCCACCGACTCCTTCTCCAAGTATGCCGCGTCAGCCGACTCCACCCCACCTTGAGACGGAGCGCAGCGCGAGTCTGCCATATCGATCTCCGCCGCGTCAGCCGACTCCACCCCACCCCGAGATGGAGCCCAGCGCGTGTCCGCAATATCGATCTCTGCCGCGTCAGCCGACTCCAAAGCGGAAGAGAGCACCAAAGAAGAAACTCGAGCCTCCTACCAAAAAGAAGTTAGCTTACGAGATGACTGAGGAGGAAAACAGAGCGGTCGTGGCTTCCGAAGTGAAGGCCCATTTTGCACCGAAACCACCCCCGCCGCCAAAGGAGAAAATACCTGAGAAAACCGTAAAACACTTTGTGGATCTTCTAGAGCGACCCCTGGCACATGTGGAGAATAGGTGATCAGACGACTATGAATGCTCTATTAGCAAGTCATATCATGAACAAAAGCAGCAGTCGAGCCTTACAGGTAGTAATAAAAGCGGGAAAATTGTTCCCCAGCTCGGAGAATAGGCAGTGCAATCGATCCCCCCGCTCAAGGTGCCTACCGATAAGACGGCAACCGACATTGCTAGAGAGATGGTTATCACTATTGAACAACTCCTAGGCACCGAGGAACTCTCCATGGCTACATCATTTGCATGAAAATATGTCCCCGGGAACCCTCTGGTCAGGTCTGAGCAGGTCCCGCTTCTATCAACACAAATGCACAGATTGCATGACTGGTACCTGAGAGAAGTAAAGAACGGGCAAGAGATGCTCATGGTGAAAGTCAAGCAAGAGCATTACTTCCATGGATCCGAGATATGGATTGAGTTTTCAGAAATTTTTCAGTTATTCAATCAAGACGCACTCGACAAATCTATCGTCAGTTGCTATTGTCTGTAAGTGATTTCTTTCTGTAATTTAAGTCTCTAGCTCAGCTCGTTCATTGCCTGTAATTATCCTCACTATATTCTTTTGTGTGCTATTATGCAGAATGAAGATTTTTGAATGCAAAAGAGATGGAGTCTATGGCATTGCGCTCATTGACCCATATACCGTTAATGAATATATGTTAAGAAACCACGCCGAAGACTCAGAGAATAACTTGCTAAGGTTTTTGAAGGAATTAAATATACCAGAACAGAAATACTATTTTCTTACAACTTCAAGTGAGTGTTACTGTCTTGTACTACAAATTATATTTTGCTTACTCGATGTTAAGTGTAGTTGATGAGTTATGCATGCCCGCTTATATAAACGTGTGCGCAGTTTCCACTGGATCCTGCTAATCATTAGAGTTGACGTTAGAACTGTTGAAACCCTGGAGTCACTAGGTAGAGACCCTACAGAATACTCTAGCCTGATTTTGATGCTCGACAGGTAATTTCAATCATTATCGCACTATGTCGGCCTCTTTAGTTCATTTTCTGATATCAAGTAATTAATAACTCATTTATTCATTTTCTTTGTCAGGCAGAGTTTGGAGAAAGTTCATCAAAGAGGTTGTCGGTGAATGGGAACCAAAGCTGAAATGACGATGGTCCATGGTAATTAAGTAGTACTAGCTACGTCCGCGCATCTCTTTGATTCTAATTTCAATACAATTATCATGCTTGATTATTATCTGATTGAATTCTATTCTCGTAAAGTGCATGGGGCAGGAAAAGGGGACTAATTTATGTGCATACTACGTTTGCGAGAACATTCGCTTTATGACCGAAAGGCGCAGAGATGCAAGACATTTTTTGGTACGTAAACACTATTCACATTTTTTTATCATGATCTAATATATATACACACAACTAATATATTCATATTGATCTCCTTCTTTAAAGATGGTGGAGATGCGGGATAGGCTCCTACCAAAGGACCGCATACGAGCACTTCAATAGGAAATTGCGGGATTTTTGCTTGAGTAGGTCATAACTCCCGGCGGAGAATACCATTACACCTAATGCCTGCATGTAATGATCTGCAAATTGTAGGAGAAATTGTATATATCAAATTGTATATATATGTGTGTATGCATGATCATACGAGAAATTATATGATATACGATTGGTCGTACGAGAAATTTTATTATATATGCATAATGTGTATAGTATGTAGTAGCGTAAAATATGTTTGAAATGAAAAAGAATTAAATGAAAAACACAAAATGAAAAGGAAAAATAACCCCTAAACCCTTAGTCCCGGTTGGTGTCACCAACCGGGACTAAATGTCCCTAGCCTCCGGCGCGTGCTAGCTGCCACGTGGTGGGACTTTTAGTCCTGGGTCGTGGCCAACCGGGACTAAAGGGGGTGGGGGGGGGGGGCTTTAGTCTCTATTTATTAGTCCCGGTTGGTGAACCAAGACTAAAGGCCTTTCCCAACAGGGACTAAAGCCCGTTTCTCCACTAATGATCACATGGTCAGATTTCAACGTGCATTAAATTATTACATGCAAGGATTAAGAGAAAATTGACCAATGCATGTACTTCATGCATGCATGCATTGCAATTAATGCATTGGTAAACACATTTTTTGATAAAAACAAATGCATTAATTGAGTGCTTTTGCAAACTACAAAAATTATTTCATCACTCACCATCTACATTGGTTGATGAGATTTTTGAATTAAGCCCTATTAACCAGAAAGGAGGTAGTAACATGAAAAGTAGGGTTGTTGGTAGAGTTGGCACATGTACATCTACACAAGTAGAGGGAGAAATCTTCTATATCTAAATAGCTAGCCCCCACTAACATATTTCTCTCAACATGCAAGCATGCCATCTCATCATTTAACATGCATAGAAAAAGGCCCAACTCAACATGCAACTATGCATATTAGAAAACCACTTCGACATGCAACTATGCATGCATTTACATTTAATTCTTATATATACTTTCAAAAACTATTATTTGAAATATTGATGTTTCATATAACCAAAACCTCATTGAAATTCCAAATATCTATATGTTGAGGTATATTTCCGACTGGTATTCCATCGACAAGTATTCCACGGACAAGTATATTTGTATATTTCATTATCATAAAATTGAAGATACAAGCATTTATTTTTGTAATCACTATATTCAAGATAATATTAATTTATTCAATTACAGGGATGTGCCTGGTTATTTTGTTTTTGATTTATGCTCTCATGGAATGATAATAACTTGGTTTGTCCGGTTTGCACGGTGAGTATTCTCCATCACACATTTTTAGACCTTCCACGTGAAATATTTATGCTAACTATATATATTGCTTGTGCAGGATAGTTATGAGTTGAGAAAGAAGTTTTTATTATACTTGCTCAAATGTCGTGTGAATGAAGCTAAATACAACATTCCTGATATTGTGCGAGAATATCTTAAGCGCGTCAAGTAGATCTTAATTCGTAACAGATTATTAGTTGGATCGTCGCTCTCTTGTATACATCGCCAAATTACCCT
Source organism: Thinopyrum elongatum (assembly GCA_011799875.1). Lineage (NCBI taxonomy): Eukaryota > Viridiplantae > Streptophyta > Magnoliopsida > Poales > Poaceae > Thinopyrum > Thinopyrum elongatum. Next base: position 92,206,879 of record CM022302.1, on the reverse strand, counting down.
TTTCTATCGCAAGTGAAGTAGATTCAATTATTATCTAATTGTTACTGGCTATATTTTCTATACATGTGAAATTTAACATGCATTATGTTTATATATAACTTCAACAAAATGTTCAAATGCCCGTGACAACGCACGGGCATTCTACTAGTCATCAATGGAATGGGCTGCAGAAAAGCCGTCATGCTAGGCCTAGTTGGGCAGCAAGAAAAAAGAAAACAAAAACGAAAAGAAAAGATGGCTTGAGCCACGATAGTGGGCTATCATGTTTTGGGTGGCCTATTGCAACAAAAAAAATGTTTTTTTATTAGGGTTTAGGTTTTTCAATTTTCTCTACATCTGCGCTTGTTAGTAATTCCTAACATATTACTATGTAATGTCTGCACATTTTCTGTCGACATACATATAGATGCAACTTTAATTGCTATATGTTGATTATGCTTGAAAATGATATGACGTCAGTAGCATCCTTCTTGCGCCCACCGCCCTTCATACACATACAGTAGCATCCTTCTTCCCAGCCAACTAATAGTGAGAATCCTGATAAAGATCCAGCAAAAGCTAGGTTTTGCAAGCAGTAAACTAAATCTCTCTGGCAGCATGTAGAAACAAGTTGACAAGCGTCAAGCACTACACAAGGAACCAATGCTGTCTTGCTACAAGAAAGAGTTAGGTTACCTGCCAGATTGTGCGAGGGTGCCATAAAATTTCATTTCAGTAACCCAAACTCTAATAACATACTCCAAGAAAGAGTAACATGTAGTAGTAGTAGTAGGCACTGGAAGCATGTTCCAACTGCAGTCAGAGAGAGAGATGGTGACTATTGCAGCATTCACTTCCCCAGACTGTTGTACCAAAACTTCAACCTGATAGCGTATCTTGAAAATTACAGAAACATCCCCTTCCTAGCTAGAAAAGCATACGGGACTAGCCTACAAGCTGACCTTTTGTAAGTATCAAAGAAATGCTATATGCACGCAAAAAAAAATTCGGTAATTAAACATCTCATGCTTGTGTGTAACTGAAAAGACAATTAAGTTTCCCACACAAGCATGTGTTTCTAGCCCAGCTTAGGGAGAACAAAAGCCACAATTGCATAGGGTAAGACCGTAGGAGAAGTTTCAGCAGATGGGTTAGCACCTGCCAGCTCCCTCCGGGCTGTATTCTCAGCCCCTCCCCATGGAAAATGTCCACAGGGCACTATTTTTGCATTTAGGAACATCTTTTGCAGTTTTGAAAGGGGTAACTTCATAAGTTACTGGAATTATTACAGAGGAACTTTATTAGACTAGGAAATGGAGCAGATTTATGCCGAAGGATGCGATCTTCAGGGATCAACACCATCTACAAAATGAGCACAAGACAGTGCAATCTTCAGGCATCAACGCCGTCTATGGCCATCAGAAGGGGTTGACCACTGACAAACCATGGATATGCTTCTTTACATGGCACTCAGTCCGTATGAAGCATTCCTGAATTCAAAACATGGCACTCAGTCCATATTTAGTAGGGCTAATCCTTAATTCAAACCGAGCATCTCAAGAAGCTCTGTTTTCCACTTGTTGCAGCACGTGCTGATAAGCCACCGTTTCACTATTGTACTCATTATATACTTCAAATTCAATTTTGTATTCAATACAAAGAACCCCGCAAATTCAAGCTGTTTCCCATAGCCCAAGAATGACTTAAACACCCCTTTTTTAGATGGGTACTAACATTTTTCCTCTACATACATGCCACAAGTATTGGGTACTAACATTTTTCCTCCACTTGTGTCCCTAAAAACATTTTCTCTTCTACTGATTTACCAGAGCCCACAACAAGGTTTCCTGCTGATCCTTTTATGTTCGCGGGAAAGATATAAGAATCTCCAGCGACGAGATGTCGTCAATTTCATTGAAACTTCTGATGTACGTTCAGGATCTCGAGCTTCTTTTAGGGGCTTTTTACGATAGGGACGGAGAAATATAGGCCATCCAGCCAACATGCTGATGGTCCAGATTGAACAATGCTAGATGACCAAACGAGTAGTATTTTCCAATCAAAGGGCAAATTAGGTAGACTAAAAAAACATTGTACACAACGAATGGTAATTTTAGCAGACCGAAATCTGGTCTTGCGAACAAAGTTATATCTATCTTTAGCAACTAGGATTGAACTATCCTTATGGATGTTTAGAATTACTACTTCACTTATCTAGTAGTCATGTTGAAAACAGGTTAAGAAGCAATATACTGGCAAAAGCCAACACTATCTTCAGGTACTTAGCCCAATACGACGCTGTTAAGAAAATTACTTGCAAATCTGTACAAGGATGCGACCTATTTCATTTCAATAAACTCAGCTATAATAACAAATCAAACAGTAGCCAACTGAAGCATGTTGATCATTAGCAGAATTTCTAGCTGATAACATACACAGATATATCTTAAAATTACAGAGAGGCATCTCCTTCCTAGCTAGAAAATCATAGTGGCCTAAGCCACAGGCTGGCCTTTCATAAGCATGAAACATCTCATGCTTTTTATACAAATGAAAAGACAATTAAGCATCCAACACTCAGCATAGACAGAACAAAGACATAATTGCATAGGATAAGACCCTAAGATGAGTTTTGGCAGATGGGCTAAACACTTGCCAGCTGCCTCCAGTTACAACTTTCGGCAGAATATTTTTGCATCCCTCCCCATCAGCAATTTACTTCAGTGCGCTTATTTTTGCATCCAAAAACATCTTTTCCAGTTTTAACAAGGGCAACTTCATAAGTTACCGGAATAAGAGAGGAGCTCCAGACTAGACATTGGGCAGACTTATGTGAAAGACGATGCAATCTTCAGGCATCAACATCGTCTACAAAATGAGCACAAACACTAAGACGGTGCAATCTTCAGGCATCAATCCTGTGTATGGCTGCTGAAGGGGTCAGCCACCGACAAATCATGGATGTGCTCTTCGAGCTGGTTCTTGGAATTATTATATCTCCTGAATTCAAATTGAGCATCTCGAGAAGCTCTGTTTTCCACTTGTAGCAGACTGTGTTGATAAGCCACAGATACACTGTTGTAGTCACTGAATCCTTCAAATTCAACTTTGTTTAACACCATTGCATTCAAAACAAAGAACCTGGCGAAGTCATACTGTTTCTCATTGCCCATGAATGACCTAAACACCACTCTCTTGAGATGGGTTTGAAGGCATTCAATTGGATGTACTGGGTCATATTGAGGCCCATTTTTCTTATTCTCCTGATTGTGTGTGTGAAACTGCAAATGGAAATAAGAGGGATATAATAAAGCTGTTGCAAACTAGACTAGATATTTCAAACTAGACTAGATACAAACAATGACATTTAAAGCAAGCAAAGATGAGTACTCACAATGACATAGAGCTTTTCCAGACAGGGAAACCATCTGAGCATGTTAAGAACTGGGTCCAATTCATGGCCAGAAGACCTGAGAGCCAAAATCTTCACGATGCGCATTGAGTTTGCCAAGCTGACTGGGCTAATTCCCTGAAGGAAACAAACAATAGATATAGAAAGACATAACAAATAAGTAATTATCTGCATGAAGGAATGCCAAATGCAAGATTCAAGGATGCTGCTACTGCTACCTGGGAGACTAGGAGCTTGGAGACGACGAGTAACAAAGGGCCCAATATCTCCAGTTTAGGCGCCCTAACTACCCGGATAGTAACACAATCATCAGCATAGGCACCATAATAAGGTATTAGTAACCTTACAAGCTGAGGAGCATCCTCGATGACCAGTTCTCTTTTTTGTTTGGAGCTATGGAAATCGAAGCCGATGCTCCTGATTTTCGGCGAGCTAATACGGAGGCATCTAACACCAAAAACTTCGGACACGTAAAGACTCTCCAAGGCATGGCAACCAGAGAGCAAATGGTGGAAGACATCCTCCGAGATGGAAACGTCCATCAAGGAGAGCTGCTTGAGGAGGTGGAAGTTCATGGATGGCACGATCTCGTTGGGGAAATGACATTGCCTCATCTTGGCAACTAGGAGAGTGGATGCAGAGCGGAGCGCAGATGGCAGCAGCTGGGGGTTGGCGTAGCTGATATCGAGCTCCTGGAGCTTGGCGAGTGCCGGGGAGTGAAGCCAGCTCTCCGCCTGGGCGCAGAGGTCGCCGGCGCCGGGGCCGGGGTCGCCGGCGCCGGGGCAATGGAAGTAAAACCGGCGGGCGGGGCCAGGGTGCTGGGAGATTATCTCGGAGACGGCGGAGGGTAGGACGCGGGAGGAGGTGCGGACGGGGACGCCGGGGGGTGGGGCGAGGTAGAAGGCGCTGACGGGGGCGCCGGCGACCTCCAGATTGAGAGGCGCGGAGCGCCAGAGGTGGCGCCATCGGCGGGAGAGGACCGGCGTGCGGCCGCCGTCCTTGGTGGGGAGGAGGGAGATGATGGAGCCAAGGACGACATCGGGGAGCCCGCTGATAAAATCGTCGGCCGTCTCGTCGCCGTGGCCACTCCTTGCCCGCTTCACTGCGGCTCCATCGGGTTCTGGCTTGTCGGGCCCAGGCGCCGCCGCCGCGGCCTCCCTCTTCCCCATGGCCGGCGGCTGGCGAACGCGAGACGGAGGATTTGGATCCTCGCCAGCAGTCACCGCTCGCGGCCTTGCTCCGACAAGGGCTCGCTCGATGCGACTGGAAATGGGGGAGCGGGTTTGCTGCCTCGACGGCGAGGCTCAGGATTTGGGGAGTCGGGCAGGCTCAGTGCTCAGTGGGTTTGGCCGTTTGGGGGATGCGGGTGCTCGGACGCTTCGAATTTGGAGACATTTCACATTCACTCTCTCGCGTTTAGGCCAGCCACAGTGGGAGTAAGAGCATCTTCGCCCGTCCCCGACATTAAGAAAACGGTTCATTTGTCCCGGTTTCAGAAAATCTTTAGTCCCGGTTCGCTTACGAACCGGAACAGAAGGGGCTCTACGTGGCCGCTGCGGGGAGCCCAGGCAGGAGGACCTTTAGTCCCGGTTGGTAACACCAAGCGGGATCAAAAGGTCTCCACACGTCAGCATTTGGCAGGAGCTGGGGTTTTTGTTTTTTGTGTGTGTGTGTGTGTGTGGGGGGGGGGGGGGGGGGGGGGGGGGGGATGGGTTTAGGGGTTTTTGTTTTGGAGGGTTAATTTAGGGGTTTCATATTGTGTTAGCTAGCTAATAGAGAGAAGTGTCCTCTCTTTCTCCGTGCTTGGTCGACGCTAGCTACTATACGTATATTGAGAACTCAACACGCTAGCTAGGAAGCAAATGAAAGAACCATTAAGTACACAAGATCGTCATGAACATATACAGAGAGAAGTGATCGACCTCTCTTTCTCCGAGAGATTTGTCGAACAACAAGTTTTCGTATATCTATCCGATGCTACTAGCTACATATATACAATATAAGATCTCTTACGTACAATCCCTAACATCTAATGTCAAATTCCACATGGTATTCTCCGGCTTTACTTATGACGTGGTCAAGAAAGAATCCCGCCAATTCCTCTTGAATTGCTCGTATGCGATCATATGGTAGGAGTTCATCCCGCATCTGCCACAACTAATTTGAAGAAGGGGGTCAATACATATATATGAATGAAACTCAACACAAATGATGGTAATAAAATAAAATTATGAATATTATTGCTTACGCACTTCATATTGTTTTTCAGAGTAGCACCGTTTAGAGGTCGTCGCGTTGTAGATGAACTCGCAAACGTAGTATCCACAAAAATCATTCCCGGCTTTCTGCCACAAGCACTTTACGAGAAATAGAGTGCAATCAAACTGATAATCAAGCATTATAAATGGTATTGATGAAACTAGAATCAATGTGAGATGCGCGGAACTAGCTAGTAGTACTTACTTTTGGGTGTGTAAATCGCAGCTCCCTCGGCAGTGCCGGAACAATTCCAGTGAAATTTTTCCAAACTCTGTCAGACAAAGAAAATAATTACTTGATATCAGGAAATGAACAAAGTTGCCGATATGGTGCGATAATGATCGATTGAACTTACTTCTGGAGCATTTCAGTCATGTCCGCATACTCCTGGGGATCTTTTCGTCTCGAGTCTAAGACGGTTACTACTCCCCGCTCAAGCTTAATCTCTAGCAGAATAAAGTGGAACCTGCGCACGCATGCATAACTCATCAATTACATTACTATAACCTCGAGTAATAAGGGAAACCGAATATGCACAAGACAGTAACACTCACTTGAAGTTGTAAGGAAAGAGTATTTTCTCTTTGTTTTGATTTTTAAGCAACGATTGTAGCAAGTTGTCCTCGGTTTCTGTGACATTCTTTTGAACCGTCAATTCATGTATGATATTTGGGTTAATGAACCCAATGTCATAGATTTGTACATTTCTGCATTCGACGATCTTCAATCTACATAATATACTGAGGATAATTATATATACATGCAATGAAAGAGCTGAGCTATATATAGAGACTTAATTACAGAAGTAGTACTTACAGACAGTAGCAAGTCACGAGTGTTTTGTCGAGGGCCTTTTGATTGTACAATTGGAGTAACTCGTCAAATTCAACAGACAACTGATCCATTCCAACGAGGTCGTGCTCCTCTTTAATTCTCAGCGTCAAAGTATCCTTCCCAGACTCGCTGCAGGTTTTCATGTACCATTCATGGAATCTTCGCATCATCGTTGTTAGAGGAGGATGATCAGGTTTGACGAGAGGTTGTCCGTACTGGTATCTGAATTCTTCCACCTCCATTATTTCAAACTCTACATCATCGCTCAGGTAATCAGCAGGATTGGTACCGGGCACCATCCTGGCTGATTAGCGACGATATCGCTAGACACCTTGAGCGGGGGGCACGATTGGTTCGCCTGTTCGCTGAGCTGGGGAATTTTTTCCCACTTCTTCGTTCTGCTAACCTTGCATGGCTGCAAGTACTTCCCGACCGCTCCGCTTCCTTATATGTCCTTTCAATAATGCGCTCATAGTTGGATTGCGGCGGAGATGGTGGTGGTTGCTTCAGGGCATCGATAGCGCGCTTCCGTTTCACCGGATCTATCGTCTCCTTCGGAGGTGGAGGTTTCCGTGCAAAATGTTCATGCACTTCGGCAGCACTGATTTTTGCGGTTTCCTCGTCGGTCCTCTCATATGGTAACTTTTCCAGAGGCTTGAGAGATGGACCGTATCTGAATTGCCTCCCGCCTCTGCTTGTACTGCTAGCCGCCGGAGCGGCGGCAGCTCTCTTTCGTCGTTGCTGACGAGGCGGAGGAGGAAGCGGAGTGCTCCGACGCGCCGGAGGAGGCGGAGGAGGAGGCGGAGTGCCCTCACGTGCCGGAGGAGACGGAGAAGGAGGCGGAGTGCCCTGATCACTCGCCGGAGAAGGAGGAGGAGGAGTGCCCTGACTCGCCGGAGGAGGAGGAGGAGGAGGCGGAGGCGTCCAGTTCGGAAGCTTGATGTACTCCTTCCGCCATAGACATGTAGTCCTCAGAGCATAAACCAGCTGAGTCTCCCCTTCACCTGTAGGGTGGTCAAGCTCGAGCTCGTCAAATCCCTCCATTACTTCATCCACCGTCACAACAGCATAGCCATGTGGTATCGGACAGCAGTGAAAAGTTCCGTCAGGTTGAGGAGGTGCAACAGAGCCGACAGCCGCCTTCAAGGTGAGGTTCCGACATTTCGTCATAAGCTGGCAATGTTGAGCCTCCGTGATAGCATCCACGGGGTAGCTAGGAGCCGTGAAGTCAGGCTGCTGAACGAGCTCCATGGAAGCCACGCTGCTTCTCCGCTGAGATGGTGGGGTAGCTTCTGGGGTAGATTCGTGCCGCTGAGATGGCTGGTCGGCAGCTCGCTGGCTCTCAACTTGTTCCTCTAGCTTTAGTACTCTTGCATTGAGCTTCTGCATTGAGCTCAGCTCCTGTTTCCTCTTCCTCTCCCGGGTTTTGTAACCGCCTGCGCCGGGAAACCCAACCTTCCACGCAACAGAGCTTGGCATGCCTCGTGTTCGTCCAGGGTGCTCAGGATTCCCGAGGGCCTCAGTCAGCTCGTCCTTCTCTCTGTCGGGAATGAATGTCCCTGCCTGCGCTGCGGCGATATACTTCTGAAGCTTCTTGACGGGATTGCAAGTTGCTCATCCTCCAACGGCACTTCCCTGTTTCAGGGTCCAAAGTTCCCCCAACCCCGAAGAACCAAGTCCTTGAACGGTCTGGCCAGTTCAATGTCTCTGGTTCGACCCCTTTAGCAATCAGGTCATTCTCAGCTTTGTCCCATAACGGCCGGGCTTTGAGGTAGCCGCCTGACCCCATGCGATGGTGATACAGCTTCTTTGCAGCATTTATCTTGTTTATCTCTAACATTTTCTTACTCTTGTCCGATGTCTTGTAGGCCACAAATGCGGGCCAGTGATCTCTTATCTTCTCAAATCGGCCGGTGAATTCTGGAGTCTTCCCTTTGTCGATAAACGTTGATTTCAACTCATTCTTCCACCTCCTGAATAGATCTGCCATCTTCTTAAGAGCACACGCCTTGACCAGTGGCTCTATAACTGGCTTATTCGGATCCTCCTCTGGCGGTAGGGTGAAATTTGCCTTCAGCGAGGTCCAAAGATCATATTTCTGTCTATCGGTGACATAAGAAACTTGAGGGTCTTCGTTCTTAGGCTTATTCCATAGCTGGATGCTGATCGGGATGCTGTCCCTAACAATAGCTCCGCACTGAGCAGAAAATGCTTCCTTGGTCCGCCTGGGTTCAATCGGTTGGCCATCGTCCGTGATTGCTGTGATCGTGAACCTTTCATCCTGGCGCAACCTTTTCTTCGGGCCTCGTCTCGTTACCGAAGTTTGGCTCGATCCGAAGGGCTATAAAAGAAGAAAGAAGAGTTAATATATGTACATACCAAAACAATTAATGCATCAATTAGTTATCGCATCAACTTGGCATGCTCTTTGTTTCTGAACAGACGTTTCAACCGTGGTATTATAGGAGCATACCACATCACCTTGGCAGGAACCCTCTTCCTGGGGCGCTCGTCATCAACATCACCAGGGTCATCTCGTCTGATCTTATAAGGCAATGCACCGCATACCGGGCATGCGTTCAAATCCTCGTACGCACCGCGGTAGAGGATGCAGTCATTAGGGCATGCATGTATCTTCTGCACCTCCAATCCTAGAGGGCATACAACCTTCTTTGTTGCGTACGTACTGTCGGGCAATTCGTTATCCTTTGAAAGATTCTTCTTCAATATTTTCAGTAGCTTCTCAAATCCTTTGTCAGGTACACCATTCTCTGCCTTCCACTGCAGTAAATCCAGTGTGGTACCGAGCTTTGTGTTGCCATCTTCGCAATTGGGGTACAACCCTTTTTTGTGATCCTCTAACATGCGATCGAACTTCAACTTCTCCGTTTCACTTTCGCATTGTCTCTTTGCATCAACAATGACCCGGTGAAGATCATCATCAGGCACATCGTCTGGTTCCTCTTGATCTTCAGCTTCCCCCGTTGCAGCATCACCGTATTCAGGGGGCACATAGTTGTCATCATCCTCTTCTTCTTCGCTGTCTTCCATCATAACCCCTCTTTCTCCGTGCTTGGTCCAAACATTATAGTGTGGCATGAAACCCTTATAAAGCAGGTGGGTGTGAAGAGTTTTCGAGTCAGAGTAAGACTTCGTATTCCCACATATAGGGCATGGACAACACATAAAACCATTCTGCTTGTTTGCCTCAGCCACTTTGAGAAAATTATGCACGCCCTTAATGTACTCGGAGGTGCGTCTGTCACCGTACATCCATTGCCGGTTCATCTGCATGCATTATATATAATTAAGTGTGTCAAAAACCATTACAGAACATCAGGAATACAGAAGTGACCAAATTAATTAATAGAAGTTCATCATCACATTAAAACCAAAGTACATACATAATTCTCATTGAACAACATATAGCTCTCCAGAGCATCTAATTAAACCATACATTGAAACTATCTAAAACATTTCAATGCAACAACAAATGCGATCATAATCGCAACTAAGGTAACAATTGATCCAACGGCATAATGATACCAAGCCTCAGTATGAATGGCATATTTTCTATACTTTCTAATCTTCAAGCGCATTGCATCCATCTTGATCTTGTGATCATTGACGACATCTGCAACATGCAATCCTCAATTTTTTTCAATTTTTCCTTCAAGTAATTATTTTCTTCTTCAACTAGATTTAACCTCTCGACAATAGGGTCGGTTGGAATTTCCGGTTCACATACCTCCTAGATAAAAAAATCTATGTCACGTTGGTCGGCATAATTGTCATAAACACTAAATGAAACTAATAGTTATAAAAGATAATATATATACCACATCCGAATCATAGACAGGACGAGGGCCGACGGAGGCGGATACCAAAACCATCGCAATATATAATAACAAACAATAATAAAAGTAAGAAAATTACACAAGTATCTATCTAAATCATACCAGTAAGAACTTTTTTCTTTTAGAAAGAAGATAAGAACAAGAGGCTCACCACGGTGGTGCCGGCGACGAGATCGGCGCGGGCGATCGACGGCGGTGAGGACGGGGACGGGACAGGATGGACCGCCAAACCTAGACAAATCTTGAGGAAAATGGAGCTTGGACAAGGAGCTTCGAGAGGAGAAAGCTTAAGTGTGGCTCGGGCATTTCATCGAACACCTCATGTGCATAGGAGGTGAGCTAGAGCACCACAAAGCTCTCCCACGGCCGGCCAAAAAAAACAGAGCACACCACTGCTCTGCTCGCGGGGTATATATAGGCATCTCTTTGGTCCCGGTTTGTGGCTAGAACCGGGACTAAAGGACCCCATTTGGTCCCGGTTCCAGACACGAACCGGGACCAATGGTTGTGGGCCAGGAACCATTGGTCCCGGTTTGTGTCTGGAACCGGGACCAATGGGGCCAGACGAACCGGGACCAATGGCCCACGAGGCCTGGCTGGCCCCCTGGCCTCATGAACCGGGACCGATGCCCCCATGGGTCCCGGTTCGTGAGTGAACCGGGATTAATTGGCTTACCCGGCCTGGACCAAAGCCCTGTTTTCTACTAGTGCAAGAGCACCCACAGGATCACTTTTTTAGCCCTGGCGATAGAAAAATGCTCCACTCATGCCCTTAAAGCCTTGTTTTTTCACCGGATTTGAGTAAAATTGGCCCCGGCGAACCCACACCAAACCCAGCCCCCTGGGGGCAGCTGGGGAGGCCGGCGCTATATTTTGCGTGATGTAGCCCACCTGCAGCCACATATCTCCTCCCCCACCTTCTCTCTCCCCGTCCGCTTTCTCCTCGCGGCACTGCTTGCCGCCGTCGAGCTCTCCCACTGGCAACGGTGAAGAAGCCGCCGTCGGGCAGGCGTAGGTGAAGATTCATCCGCCGTGCACCCGGCCTCGTCTGGACGCCGCCGTCGGGCAGGCGTAGAGGGCGCAAGGGCGGAGCTCGCATGGCCGCCTTGCGACCTCGCCGTCTTCGGCGCTGCCGGCCATGGACGTGCTCGACCTCGCCTCTTCCAGCGCATGGCCAGGGCGGAGCTCGCCGCCTGCGCGCTCGCGTGCCTGGGACAAAGCCCGCGCCCCCGCTCGTCCACTCCTTGCCTTCCACGCTGGCCCCCGCCGGTCCGCCGCGCGCCGCCGTCTGCTCGCCCGGCTCTCGTCTCCGTCTTCGGGGGGCCGCCCACGCCCCGCCGCCTCAGCCTCGCCACCGTGTCAGCGCACCACCGCCAACACTGCTCCTGGGGGCGCAACGAGTGGAAAATTTTGCCCCCCCCCCCCAAGCCAAAATTTTCGCCAACAGCCCCCCAAGCGACCAAAAAAATGCCTCCTGGTGGGCAAACGAGTGGAGATGCTCTAACTTAGCAAGTAACATAGCGCAGCCTAAGATGAATTTGTTTATGTGGCATGAATTTAATGAGAAGAGATGTGGTTAGAGTGACATAATATGTTACTATAGCTAGTCATAGTGGGAGTAACTTAGCTAGTAGTAACATAACACATCTCAAGATAAGTTTGCTTATGTGGCAGCTAGTTAATGAGGAGAGAGGTGTTTAGAGTAACATATTATGTTACCATCACATAGCGCTTTCCAAGAAAATCTGAGTCTATAAGCTAATAAATGCAATCATATATGATACTACTTCTATGTTACCTTGCACTATGAAGGTAGTAACATGGACTAGTGTCATATGCATGACACTAGTCTAAGTTACTCCCCACTATGACTAGCCTACCGCTTCTGTCGTGGACTTAACACGGCAGATGCCCTAGCGAAAGGACTTCGGTGTGGAGCCATCACAACTAGGTTGGCTTGAAGGGGTTGAACGGGACAAAGGACACAGAGAGTTTACCCAGGTTCGGCCCCTCTCAATGAGGTAAAAGCCTACGTCCTGCTTTCAGTTGTATTGCTGGAGTTTCGGTTACAAGGGAGCGAATACGCTTGACCTAGCTCTCGATTGATTATTTCTTGAGTTAACCCGTCGCCGGATCACCCCTTTATATAAGCAGGTTGATGCCCGGCGGCTTACAGAGTCCCGGTCGGCTCATATACAACGTGTCCGGCTCGGTGACTAACTAAGCTTGCCTTACAATACAAGTTAATCATATGGTGGTTCATCCTCTTGGGCCTCAAGTCGCCTCTGGGTCTTGGGCCTTCAATAGGCTTGCTTCATGACCCGCCATCTTCATCTTTAAGTCGCCAGTGGTATGACGGCCCCTCCTGGGCGGGTCATACCCAATAGTTATATCCCCAACATTAGGCCCCAGGTTGATTTGTACTTGTTCACATCAATCTTCAGTACTTGACTTAGCTGAATCTTCCATCATCAACTTTATGAACTTTTCTGTAACCCGCCATGACGTCAGTTCACAGAACCACGGTAACCCGCCATGACATCAGGCGCATTAATTACACGCAAACCCAGAATATCTCAACAAATCTTTATCTTTAATGGACCTCCTGAAAATCGAGGCGTCTGTGTAGCCACATAATCATTTTTTCAGCCTCCTCGATTCCCGCGCATGCCATTTATCCACCTCCTTATAAATAGGGACAGGGGTCCTTTTCATTTTTTCCCCTTGCCTCCTTGTCTTTGTCTTCTTCCTCGCAACGCCCACGCGCGCCCGAGCTCCGCCGCCGCCGACCTCGTCAACTGCCTCAACTCTGGCCGCTGCATCACCCTGAACGAACCAGAGCACCGCGACACGCCGCCGCTGTCCAACAGCATCAGTAAGCACTTCTCCTCCCACATAGCAGATCTCCATTAGGGTTTGCCCAGTTCATCGGAGTTCTTCTCGGTTCTTCTTTAGATCGAGTAGTTTTGATCTGAATATGATACCAAACTTGTGCGGTAGCAGTTTAGCACTCGTTTTCAATACCAGAATACATCCCCTCTATAAAAGATCTCATCTGAGCACACGAACTCTCTGCTGCCGTCACCTTAGGTTTAGAATTTATTTCATTTTCTGAACTGCTGCAGATCCAAAGTTATAGCGCCAATCTGTGAAATCTGTTTGGCCCATTACTTAGCAAATCCTCACTTATAAATCTGAAGTGTAGCAACTGTCCGGGCGGCTTAACTGATAAATCGTGACCCGCCATATATCATTAGTCCCCTTTTAAGCAGCCAATATATTTATCTTTATAACTCAGTGTTATCTTCTGGCTTAACATGTTGGCTCTTTATAGCACTTACTTTTGAATCAATGACCGGCTTATCAGCATAATCTCAAACCGGCAATATTTTCTTCCTAGATCTTTCTTCGCAAAAATGACCAAGACTGTCACTTCATGCAACTGGGTCGTCTCCTGGCTTACCGAAGAAATGTTGAACCAGTATGTCCAAACGGGCGTCTTAGCCAAAAAAGATATCATCCATTGGAGGGTCCCAGGCACAGAAACCCCTCCTAAACCCAAAGAAGGTGAAGTAATTGTCTTTACTGATCATCTGCTCCGGGGTTTTACCCCTCCCGGCTCAAAATTCTTCCGCGATGTGCTGCACTTTTTCAAACTCCATCCTCAAGATATCGGGCCCAATTCCGTTTCAAACATCTGCAATTTTCAAGTGTTTTGCGAAAAATACCTTCAACAGGAACCCACTGTAGAGTTGTTCAGAGAATTCTATTACTTAAACCGGCAGACTGAGTTCACAGACGGGCCCAGCCTAGAGTTAGGTGGCATTTCGATTCAGAGGCGGAAAGAAGCCACCTTCCCAGCCGCCAAGCTGCCCAGTCATCCTAAGGACTGGAACCAAACTTGGTTTTTTTGTCAAGATACCTCTCCAGAAGGGGAAAACTCTCTGCCGGGTTACCGTGAGAGCCGGCTTAGCAACAGGCACCCCCTCCCCGATCGAATCAGCACAGCAGAACGGGCCAAATATATGCCCATCTTTTCAAAGATTAGAGCCTTAATAGCCAATGGTTTGACCGGAATCGACCTGGTTCGATGCTGGGTCGCCTGGAGAATTATGCCATTAAGCCGCCGCTCCGGTTTCATGTGCGAGTACACCTGCGACTTAAAAGATCCGCAACACCACTGCCAGATACAGCTGACTGATGATGATATCAATGAAATGACCAAGTCTCTTTTGAATGAAAGTTTGGAAGATTGCAGCAAAACTGGACTGAACCCCTTCTGCACTCTTAACAAGCCGCCAGCTGTAAGCTTTAAACAATTTCTGGTTTAATCATTCGTTCACTTAAAACTGCCTTAGACATTTTAACTTCCGTAGGCCGATTCTCCTTTCTGGAACAAGAAGTTGCAAGATAAGCCGGCCCAGAAGACCCGGATAAAGCATAAGGCTCCTAAAAAGCCTGCCAAGAAGAAAACCGCCCCCTCCGAGTTATTTAACTTGGATGATGACGAGTCGGAGGTAAAACTTGATTCCCTTGACTCATTTTTTATACATCTTATTGACAATGATCACTATCAGGATGACGCGGAAGGCAGCCACGCAGATGGTGAAGAGGTAACTATCCTTTCCTCCAACTCAGAACCTCTGCCAAGACAGAAAGTTCGTCAAGCAAGCCGGAAAATAAGGTTTTCTCACCCTTTAGCTTACTTGGATCCCAACCGCACAACCCGGAATAGCGGAGGTGGAATGCTCTCCTCCGGCTTACCCAAAACGCCGGTTCCTCGCAAACGCCGTCCAGAGGTTTCTCAAATTTTCGATTTAGCTTACCCCAAGGCGGTCTTTTTCGCCAACCTCTTAACCCATCTGATTCAAACTATCAGGGGACCTCTCATTCTTCTTCTGGCGACTCAACTGGGACTCAAGTTCCGTTGTTCAAAACTGTTCCTGGGTAAGAAACACTCAAGCCTGTTTGCCTTAGTACCTTGCTCCATTAATACACTAATCTCATCATGAATTGTTATTTTCAGTGCCATGGCCAAGCCCAGCAAGAAGCTTAAGGTTAACAAGCCGGCTGAAGATCCCAAGGTTGTTGACCCGGAGAAGCAGACCGTGTCTGAATCCATGCCTCGAACTTCAAAAATGGCTATGGATGACCTGCCACCAAAAGAGCCCCTTGTCACTATGGACACCATGAATGTTGATCCAGAAATTGCTAAGCCGCCCAGCCCCGCTTAGCCGGCTCAAGAGACTGAAGATGTCATAGTCACTGGGATGGCTTATGCAGCACCAGGTAATCCCACCGTCTTATCCAAACACAGCGCCAAAGAAGAATTTTCTGTTGTTGATAAGGGCAAGTGGAAAGTGGACTTGGAAGGCTATGCCTAGTTCAATGCTCAGGAGATTTATTCAGGCTATCTAAACCGCCTTCACACCAGCCGTGACTTTGAAGCCGGCCTGGTCAACCTTATGAAGGAACGTTTTGAGGTAACCACTATCATCTTTTCCATATATCTCTGCCAGCCGCCAAGTCTACTGGATATGATAGAATTGAATATACTGTAGACTTAAGATAGCCTCTTTAATCTTTCATTACTGTCATAGCGTCTTGGAGTTGCAGAGTCAAAATGAGTAGCCCTCAAGGGCCGGCTTAAGCTGCATAGCTAAAACCGGGACTTCAAATTGTAGTTCTCAACTTCGCATATGTAGCCCCCAAGGGCCGGCTTAAACTGACAAGTTAAGCCGAGACTTCAAATTGTAGTACTCAGTTTCGCATGTAGCCCCCATGAGTCGGCTATAGTTATAACAGTGTAGCCGGGTCATCATATAATTGTTTTCAAGAAAAGAGCAATGTGCATTAGCCCCCAAGTGCCAAGTAAAATACGTGTATTATGCTTGGGACTTAAAATAAGATGATCATCAGAACGTCATACTGCCTGCCTTTTTATGTGACAGGCTGAATTGAACATGAAGGAATCTCAAGTTAGTGATCTGAGGCAAAACATTCAGACCCAGCAATCTGAGACTTCCAAGGCCAAATCAGAATTGAAGAACGCTTTGGAAAATATTGAAAAACTAAGAAAGGACTTCAGTGCTAAGAGAAACGGCTGGGAAACCGAGAAGGCAGCTCTACAAAAAAGAGCAGAAGATGCTGAGGCTGCCCTTAAGCCGGTTACTGACGAGTTATCCGACTTAAAACATCAAATCAATAGCATGACAGCCGCCATCTTTGGTAAGCGATAATATATTTCAATCTTTCATCATCCATGCCTTGAACAATCATTCAGCCGGTTTATCAATCTCTTTGGCAACGCAGGCTCCAGAATCTCCCACTTTGGCTCAGACATGCACATGAAGCTAAAAGCTGCCTACACTCTTATAGAGCAATTATACACTGGCGCTCAACAAGCTATCTCTGCCTCCACCCATAAGAAGCAACCGCCTTCCCTCATCAAGGAGATGTTGGAGAAGCTTTTTGTGCTGCCACAAAAAGTTGAAGAATTGAAACGATCAGCCGCCAGAGCCGGTGCCATCACGGCCTTGAGCCGGGCAAAGGCATGGCAAGCAGAGCTTGACCCGGTAGAACTAGCCACCGGCTGCCCGAGTTTAAAAGAAGATGGGTCTCCTTTCAGTGCCGAGGACTTCACAAAAATAGTAAGGGAGATGCGTCCCTTTGCAAGCAAATTGGCCCAAGAGACTGATCTCTCCAAATATCATCCGGTTTATGATGCTGAAAATGCCAAAGTGAAGGCGCCGGTGTATGAGGCCGTTAACCTTATCCCGCCAATGCGTAAGCACACCTTCGCTCCTGACATTGACCCGTCAACCCTTATAGATGATGAAGCTGTTTTCAAAGCTTTGACTGGGATCGATTGGTCATCGCCTAACTTCCAGACGACAGAGGAGGAAGAAGAATCGGCGCAGGATGACCCGGAAGCCTCAACCCGCCAAGACCAAACCAACTGATGCAAGAGATGGTTTACCATCCACATCATTGGATGCTGTGTGCATCAAAAACACTTAATTCTTTTGGGCCGTCCAATGCCTTGTAATAGGTAGTTGAAAACAATGATCTGCCATGCCATCGTGCATGTTTATGTATAATACTTTTGAGCCGCCGATCCGATGGTGAAGATCTGCCACTTATGCTCATAATATCGTCAATCACGCAGATCATGTTTATCATATTGCCTGCACACAAACAGATAACATGTGCCCTGGCGGTTTACCCCAGGGCGGGTCATAATACCCCACAGAAAATCCACTGGTGACTGTATAGTCCATAACCAGGGCGGGATTATACAAACCTCATATATTCATAACAAGTAAATATCATACATGTGATATTTGTTCATACTGCCGGCCTACCACGCCATATGCAGTAAGGGTAATAGCCCAGCACCCTGTTCCATTTATTCATACCGCCGGCTTACAACGTCGTGTGCAGCAAGGGTAACATCCCAAGGACTTAGAGCGCAGAACTCCAAGCGTATAATCAAAACACACTGGCGACTTATCGTCCAAAGCCAGGCCGGGTTATCAGAACTCCGGATAGATTCAAACATGAATCATAAGGGTCAAGGCAACATGGCCCGAACCAATTTTAAACCATATATCAATACGGTTCACAAGACAAATGTTCAGATCAAATACAAACCAGGAAAACAAGGCATTCAAAGGCTGCCAAGCCTCAATCTCAAGTGCTATTCAAGGGCCGCACAGCCACTAAGTTAATCCTTCATTCAAACATGTAAACCGGGCCTCACATGACCAATCGTCATTTTAACTTTGACAAGTTCAGGGTCTTTATAAGATTGACTTGTCAGGAGTACGGTGAGTCATCCCAGGATTACCTGGTCGGAGGGACAGGTATACAAAGGCAGGTTAACCCAGATTTTTGGTGAATACATCTGGCGTCCAAGCCTATTACAAGGGACAACAAAGCTCTATTTCATTAAACAAAAAGCCCCCAAGTAATTTTTCAATCCAGGCATACAAGCCGGATAAATAGGGTAGTCACAGCTATGCTCAATGAGCAGGAAGCCCCCAAGTTATTTGTAACAAGGCGTGCAAGCCGGATCAAGAGGGTAATCATAGCTATGCTCAGTGAGCAGGAAGCCCCCAAGTGATCTTAGGAATTGACAATAAAGACTCAGATTCTCAGAAATGAAATGACAGAGGCCCTGAATTATCAGTGATGTCGGCTTTATTATACTAATCATAATATATACATTGGTAGAAGTATGTACATCACAAGAGCCGGTGGCTCAGGTGTAATAAGGCCGAAGATGAGCAATATTCCACGGCCGGCGGGTCTCCTCCTCAGACTTGCGTGAGTCCTTGTGCTCTCGAATATCAATGAGGTAGTATGACCAGTTGTTCAGATTTTTGCTGACCACAAAGGGCACTTCCCAAGGTGGGGATAACTTGTACATGTCAGTTTGATCCTGGATGAGCTGGAGCACCAAGTCACCCTCTTAAAAGGTCCGGGTTTTAACCCGGCGACTATGATAATGACGCAGGTCTTGCTGGTAAATCGCTGAACGAGCCGCCGCAAGGTCACGTTCCTCATCCAGAAGGTCAAGGGCATCCTGACGTGCTTTTTCATTATCAGCTTCAACATAAGCCGCCACACGGGGCGAGTCATGATGGATGTCACTAGGGAGAACCGCCTCTGCTCCGTAAACCATGAAGAAAGGCGTGTAACCCGTAGATCTGTTGGGGGTAGTATTGATACTCCATAGCACTAAAGGCAACTCCTCAACCCAACAACCCGGTGTCCTCTGCAAAGGGACCATAAGCCGGGGTTTTATTCCTCTCAAGATTTCTTGATTAGCTCTTTCAGCTTGACCATTGGACTGGGGGTGAGCTACAGATGAAACGTCAAGACGAATATGTTCTTGTTGATAGAATTCTTTCATAGCACCTTTAGACAGATTAGTACCATTATCAGTGATGATACTATGAGGGTATCCAAAACGAAAGATCACCTTTTTGATGAATTGAACCGCCGTCGCTGCATCACACTTGCTGACCGGCTCAGCCTCAATCCACTTTGTAAACTTGTCAACTGCCACCAAGAGGTGAGTCTTTTTGTCCTTGGATCTTTTAAAAGGTCCCACCATGTCCAGTCCCCAGACTGCAAACGGCCAAGTAATTGGAATCATCCTCAATTCTTGAGCCGGCACGTGAGCTCGTCTTGAAAATTTCTGACAACCATCACACTTGCTAACCAAATCCTCTGCATCAGCATGAGCCGTCAGCCAATAGAACCCATGACGAAAAGCCTTAGCCACGAGAGACTTAGAGCCGGCATGATGGCCACAATCTCCTTCATGAATCTCTCGTAGAATCTCACGGCCCTCCTCAGGAGAAACACAACACTGAAACACCCCTGTAACACTGCATCGGTGCAACTCACCATTGACAAGAGTCATTGACTTAGACCGCCGGGTTATCTGCCTGGCCAAAGTTTCGTCTTCAGGTAACTCGCCTCGGGTCATATAAGCCAAATATGGAACTGTCCAATCAGGAATAGCATGAAGAGCCGCCACCAACTATGCCTCCGGGTCTGGAATAGCAAGATCTTCCTCCGTAGGCAATTTAACTGAAGGATTATGCAAAATATCAAGGAAAATATTAGGGGGTACCGGCTTACGCTGGGACCCTAGGCGGCTTAAAGCATCAGCAGCCTCATTTTTCCTGCAATCAACATGTTCCACTTGATAACCCTTGAAATGACCAGCAATAGCATCAACCTCTCGGCGATAAGCCGCCATGAGTGGGTCCTTGGAATCCCAAGTGTCTGAAACTTGCTGAGCCACCAAGTCTGAGTCGCCAAAACACCTCACCCGGCTTAGATTCATCTCTTTAGCCATCCGAAGACCATGGAGCAAGGCTTCATACTCAGCTGCATTGTTAGTACAAGGGAACATCAATCTTAGAACATAACAAAATTTATCACCTCGTGGGGAAGTCAAAATAGCTCCAGCCCCCGAGCCTTCCAACTGCCTGGATCCATCAAAGTGAATAGTCCAATATGTGCTATCCGGCTTTTCCTCAGGCATCTGCAACTCTGTCCAGTCATTAATGAAATCCACAAGTGCTTGAGACTTGATAGCTGTCTGAGGCATATACTTCAAACCATGGGGTCCAAGCTCAATGGCCCACTTGGCTACCCGACCTGTGGCTTCTCTGTTTTGGATAATATCTCCCAAGGGAGCGGAACTGACCACAGTGATGGGATAACCAAGGAAATACTGCTTCAACTTACGACTAGCCATGAACACGCCATAAACTAGCTTCTGCCAATGTGGGTATCTCTGCTTGGATTCAATGAGTACCTCACTGACATAATAAACCGGTCGCTGAACCGGATATTCCTTGCCTGATTCCTTTCTTTCCACAACAATTGCCACACTGACGGCTCGGCTATTAGCATCTACATATAACAACAAGGGCTCCTTATCAATAGGAGCTGCAAGGATTGGCGGCTCAGCCAACTGTTTTTTCAATGCCTCAAACGCTTGATTAGCAGCATCGCTCCAGACAAAATGATCTGTTTTCTTCATCATCTGATACAGAGGGATAGCCTTTTCACCCAAACGGCTTATAAACCGGCTTAAAGCCGCAATACGACCTGCCAGACGATGGACGTCATTAATACACGCTGGCTTAGCCAAAGAAGTGATAGCCTTGATTTTCTCCGGGTTAGCTTCAATGCCTCTTTCAGAAACCAAAAAACCCAATAGCTTGCCTGCTGGCACACCAAAGACACACTTGGCCGGGTTAAGCATCATCTTGTAGACCCGGAGATTGTCAAAGGTCTCTTTCAAATCATTTATCAAAGTCTCTTTCTTCTTGAATTTCACAACAATATCATCCACATAAGCATGAACATTGCGTCCAATCTGGTCATGGAGGCAATTTTGAACACACCGCTGATAAGTCGCCTGGGCACTCTTGAGCCCAAAAGGCATAGACACATAGCAGAAGGCACCAAAGGGTGTGATGAAAGCTGTCTTCTCCTGGTCCTTAACTGTCATCTTGATCTGATGATAACTAGAGTAAGCATCCAAAAAACTCAAATGCTCACAACCCGCCGTAGCGTTGATGATCTGATCAATACGAGGGAGAGCAAAAGGGTCAGCCGGACAGGCCTTGTTAAGGTCTGTGTAATCCACACACATACGCCAAGTGCCATTCTTCTTGAGCACTAGCACCGGGTTAGCCAACCACTCGGGATGAAAAACTTCAACAATAAACCCAGCCGCCAAGAGCCGGGCCACTTCCTCACCAATGGCCTTGTGCCTCTCTTCATTAAAACGACGAAGGAATTGCTTGACCGGTTTAAACTTTGGATCAACATTGAGAGTGTGCTCGGCGAGTTCCCTCGGTACACCTGGCATGTCTGAAGGTTTCCATGCAAAGATGTCCCGGTTCTCATGGATGAACTCGATGAGCGCGCCTTCCTATTTCGGATCCATATTAGCACTGATACTGAACTGCCTGGATGAATCGCCAGGAACAAAATCAACCAACTTAGTGTCATCTGCCGACTTAAACTTTAATAAGGGATCATTCTCCGTGGTTGGCTTTTTCAAGGGGGTCATATCTGCCGGGTCAACATTGTCTTTGTAGAACTTCAGTTCCTCTGTTGCACAAATAGACTCAGCATAAGCAGCATCACCCTCTTCACACTCCAAAGCTATCTTCCTATCACCGTGCACTGTGATGGTGCCCTTGCAACCCGGCATTTTAAGTTGTAAATAAACATAACAAGGCCGTGCCATAAACTTAGCATAAGCCGGCCGCCCAAACAAGGCATGATAAGGGCTCTTGATCTTAACCACTTCGAAAGTTAACTTTTCAGCCCTGTAATCATGATCATCGCCAAAAGCTACCTCCAAAGTTATCTTACCCACCGGATACGCCGACTTACCAGGCACCACGCCATGAAAGACAGTAGAAGACGGCTTAAGATCTTTGTCAGTTAAATTCATACGGCGGAAAGTATCATAGTAAAGGATATTGATACTACTGCCTCCATCCATAAGCACTTTAGTAAACTTGTACCCTCCAACCTGAGGCGCAACCACCAAAGCCAATTGACCCGGATTGTCAACCCGGAGCGGGTGATCCTCACGACTCCACACAATAGGTTGTTCAGACCATCGCAAGTAGCGAGGAACTGCCGGCTCAACCGCGTTCACTGCTCGCTTATGAAGTTTTTGGTCTCGCTTGCATAAGCTCGTGGTGAACACATGATATTGACCACTATTCAACTGCTTTGAATTACTTTGATAACCAGACTGTTGCTGCTGATTCCCTTGACCAGATTGCTGATTAAAACCACCTTGATTGCCTTGGCCCTGAAAGCCGGAGCTTGAGCCGCCATGCCCAAAACCAGGTTCGTGAGAGCCGGATCCTGACCCACCATGCGGGCCATGGTTGTCCTGGAAAAAACTGGAATTTCTATATTCCCTCATGATGAAGCAATCTTTCCATAGATGGCTGGCCGGCTTACCCTGCGTACCGTGCTTTGGGCAAGGCTGATTCATCATCGCCTCAATGTTGAACTTTGGCCCGCCAAACCGGGGCACTGATGACTTCCCCTTGCGACACTGATTATTATTCTGCGTATTGGTGTTCGCCACAAAATCTGAACCGCCGTCCAACTGCTTGCGCTTACCATTGTTACCTTGACCCGCCGGACTATGCTGCTGTCCCTTTGCATTGCCATTCTTCTTCCCCTTCCCAACTTTCTTTCCATCGGACTCGGGGTCCTTAGTGCTATCAGAATCAGCATATTTGATGAGAGCCGCCATGAGCTCTCACATATCATTGCAGTGGCGCTTAAGCCACCCCAGCTTCTGCTTAAGGGGGAGGAAACGGTAATTCTTTTCCAACATCAGGACGGCTGAACCGGTGTTGATACTGTCTGACGAGTGAATAATAGTTGATATCCGGCGCACCCAATTGGTGGTTGACTTGCCCTCACCCTGGATGCAAGAGTCTAAATCAAGAATCGACATAGGCTGCTTGCACGTGTCTTTGAAATTTTGGATAAAACGCATCTTCAACTCAGCCCATGACCTGATGGAGTTAGGAGGCAATCCTTTCAGCCAAGTGCGCGCCGGTCCATCCAACATCATAGTGAAGTACTTAGCACACGCAACATCACTAACATCCAACATCTCCATGGCCATCTCATAACTCACAATCCAAGCCTCTGGGGGCTGATCCGCCGTGTAATTAGGCACCTTGCAAGGGCCCTTAAAATCCTTGGGCAGGCGCTCATTACGTAAAGCCGGCACTAAGCATGGCACACCAAGGGTTCTAGAGGTCACTCCTGCCTCCACGGACGCCGATGGGTAAATCGGAGATTGTTGATGAGCTGTCAACTGAGCCGCCAGCTCAGCCTCCCGACGTGCCCTGCCCTGATCTACCAAAGTCTGAGCATCATTACCAGCACGCGGCGGGTCATGCCTACGAGGCTGGTTATGGTGCCGCTCACTACTTGAAACTGCTGGCGAGTCAATATGCCTGCTGTAACTCGGGCTTGGCCGCGGGGTTGAATGAATCTGTTCCCGACTATATGAATAAGCCGCCTGCTGTGCCACCGCTGTCTGAAGAAGCTCTCCGGCTCTCCGTATCTCCCTCGCGGCTGGTGACTCGCCTTCAACAGGAAGAGCCACCAATCGCATAGCTGTTGCAATCATATTGTCCAAGGGGTTAGAATAATGACCCGGCGGTGTTGGGACATGCCGAGGCGGGGTCAAATTCAAACGGGGCGGGTCTGCAGCACGTGGTTGAACCGTCGCTCCAGTCCCGGTCACCTCAACAACCCGGTTCACCACGGGCGGGTTACTAGTTTCAGCCCCAGGTGTGTTGAAAAGATTCCTTGCATCGTACTCCGGAGGTAGACGACTCTGGTGCCTCCTTCGCAGAACGGTGTTAGATGCATTCTGATCCAGGCTTAACCGGAAATTCTCTGCTTGAATCCGTTGAGACGCGGTGTCCAGGGCGGCTTGTTCTGTTACCATCCTAGTATTTTTGGCATTAAACTCCTCCTTGGCTTGAGCTATCTCATCTCGCAGCTTCGTGACATCCACCTTATGATGTGCTTGATTCTCCGGTGTTACCTCTGCAGCTAATAAGGTCGCCAAAGCCTCCAAGAGCTCAGATAAAACTTGAGCCGGCGGGCGCGCAGAGTTACTCGCCGCGGCCGTTGCCGCGGCCGTTGAACCGGAAGTCATGGCTGCAGCAGTTGATGAATTGAGCACCGGTTGAGTGCCGGCCATGAAGATCGCGACTCTGTTCGGCGGCTCATTGGGGTCTGGAATACTGTCACCATCGGAATAGCCCCCAAGCCAGCCGTCTTGTAACTGATACATTGAATCAGTCTCGCCGGTTGAGGACTCATCACTAGAGTAGATGGTCGTCTCTCCACCGGATACAGTTCCTTCCTCAAGATCCGCCCCTTGGATGCAACCAACAAAGGCGCGCTTTATGGCGGGTTGAAACTTGGCGGGTCGTGCGCGCTGAGCCGTCTCGACAATGTTGGTGCAGATATCCGGCTCAGGCTCCGACTCACCGATCTTGCCATTGAAGACATGGATTCCGCCGAAGGGGACCCGGTACTCGTACTCGATTGAGCCGGCCTCGGGGCCCCAGCCTGCGTCGTCGATGTAGAGCTTGGCGCGACGACTCTTGGTCATTCAGCCCACAGCGTATCCCTTGATCCCTGCGAAGTTTCCCTTCAAGAACTCGAAACCACCGTGCGCTGGCCCCATGGTGGGCGCCAACTGTCGTGGACTTAACACGATAGATGCCCTAGCGAAAGGACTTAGGTGTGGAGCCATCGCAACTAGGTTAGCTTGAAGGGGTTGAACGGGACAAAGGACACAGAGAGTTTACCCAGGTTCGACCCCTTTCAATGAGGTAAAAGCCTACGTCCTGCTTTCAGTTGTATTGCTGGAGTTTCGATTACAAGGGAGCGAATACGCTTAACCTAGCTCTCGATTGATTATTTCTTGAGTTAACCCGCTGCCGGATCACCCCTTTATATACGCAGGTTGATACCCAGCGGCTTACAGAGTCCCGGCCAGCTCATATACAACGTGTCCGGCTTGGTGACTAACTAAGCTTGCCTTACAATACAAG
This sequence comes from Thinopyrum elongatum, assembly GCA_011799875.1. Lineage (NCBI taxonomy): Eukaryota > Viridiplantae > Streptophyta > Magnoliopsida > Poales > Poaceae > Thinopyrum > Thinopyrum elongatum. The sequence continues at coordinate 92,181,377 of CM022302.1, read as the reverse complement.
TTAGTCATATGGCGGTTCATCCTCTTGGGCCTCAAGTCGCCTCTGGGTCTTGGGCCTTCAATAGGCTTGCTTCATGACCCGCCATCTTCATCTTTAAGTCGCTAGTGGTATGACCCGGCCCCTCCTGGGCATGTCATACCCAATAGTTATATCCCCAACAGCTTCCCAAGAGAAAATGAGTCTATAAGCTAATAAATAAAGTCACATATGACACTATTATCATGTTACTTTGCACTATGGAGATAGTAACTTAGACTAGTGTCATTTGCATGACACTAATATAAGTTACTTCTCAGTATGACCATCCTTAGTTTTTTTTAGATTGGGAATTGTGATAGCTTTATTTAAGAAACAGAGTCCTGTTTTGGTGCACCAAATGATGCGATTGGTCTCGGGAGGCCAAACCGCAATCTCGGTTAATAGAGAAGTAGGGAACTTCTTCCGTAACAAGCAGGGACTCCGTCAGGGCGACCCAATGTCCCCGCTACTGTTTAATTTTGTTGATGACGCCCTGGCAGCAATGCTGCATAAGGCAACTGTGGGCGGCCAGATTAGCGACGTCATTGGTCACTTAATCCCAGGGGGGTTTCCCATTTACAGTACGCAGATGATACTCTGCTAATGTTCCAACCCGATAATCATAGCATAGCCACTGTGAAAGCACTCCTGCTTCGCTTTGAGCTTATGTCCGGGCTTAAAATCATTCCACAAGTGTGTAGTCTTATCCATGAGGATGGATGTACACGAGGGTTATTGCATCGCGGACTTGCTCAACTGCAAGATGGGCAAGTTTCTGTTTACCTATCTAGGACTACCAATAGCCACTAGGAAGCTTACCATTGACTAATGGGAGCCTCTCTATGCTAAGGTAGGGCACCGGGTGTGCCCGTGGCGAGGTAAATTCATGTCTTCAGCGGCAAGACTCATCTTAACTAATTCAAGCCTTTCCTTGTTACCCATGTTTGCAATGGGCCTTTTCCTATTAGCTGATGGGTGCATGCTAAGATGGACACGTCGTGCTCCCGATTCTTTTGGGAAGGGGCGGGCCCCAAGCACAAATACCATATGGTAAAATGGGCGACTGTTTGTCGAACCAAGTCCTTGGGGGGGGCTCGGGATTACGAATTCCAGATTGATGAACATTGCACTCATGTGTAAATGGATTTGGAAATTGTCGCAATGAAGGAAATATGCCCTAGAGGCAATAATAAAGTTGTTATTTTATATTTCCTTATTCATGATAAAGGTTTATTATTCATGCTAGAATTGTATTGATCGAAAACTTAAATACATGTGTGAATACATAAACAAATACCGTGTCCCTAGTAAGCCTCTACTAGACTAGCTCGTTGATCAAAGATGGTTAAGGTTTCCTAACCACGGACATGTGTTGTCATTTGATAACGGGATCACATCATTAGGAGAATGATGTGATGGACAAGACCCATCCGTTAGCTTAGCATAATGATCGTTCAGTTTTATTGCTATTGCTCTCTTCATGTCAAATACATATTCCTTCGACTATGAGATTATGCAACTCCCGGATACCGGAGGAATACCTTGTGTGCAATCAAATGTCACAACATAACTGGGTGATCATAAAGATGCTCTACAGGTATCTCCGAAGGTGTTTGTTGAGTTGGCATAGATCAAGATTAGGATTTGTCACTCCGAGTATCGGAGAGGTATCTCTGGGCCCTCTCGGTAATACACATCATAAGCTTGCAAGCAAATGACTAAGGAGTTAGTTAAGAGATGATGTAATATGGAACAAGTAAAGAGACTTGCCGGTAACAAGATTGAACTAGGTATAGAGATACCGACGATCGAATCTCGGGCAAGTAACATACCAATGGACAAAGGGAATTACGTATGTTGTCATAACGGTTCGACCGATAAACATCTTCGTAGAATATGTAGGATCCAATATGGGCATCCAGGTTCCACTATTGGTTATTGACCGGAGAGGTGTCTCGGTCATGTCTACATAGTTCTCGAACCCGTAGGGTCCGCACGCTTAACGTTTGATGACGATATAGTATTATATGAGTTATGTGATTTGGTGAACGAATGTTATTTGGAGTCCCAAATGAGATCACGGACATGACGAGGAGTCTCGAAATGGTCGAGAGGTAAAGATTGATATATAGGACGAGAGTATTTGGACACCGGAAGTGTTTCGGATAGTACCGAGTACTTATCGGGTCACCGGAAGGTGTTCCGGGCACCCCCGGCAAAGTTATGGGCCTTATGGGCCAAGTGAGGGAACACACCAGCCCACAAGGGGCTGGTGCGCCCCCCATAGCTGGCCGGCCCTAGGGGATAAGGAAAGTGGAGACTAGGTCTCCCCTTTCCTTCCCTCTCCTCCTCCTTCCTTTCCCCTTTGGGGAAATATGGCAGGGGGGCGCAGGGCAAGGCAGGGGCCCTAGGGGCCGGCGGCCAGCCCTAGGGCACGCCCGGCTGCCTCCCCACCCCTCCCACCTATATATACATGGGGAGGGGTGATACGTCTCCAACGGAACTCATCTACTACCTCGCCGTCTTACTGGATCAAGAAGGCGGAGGACGTCACCGAGCTGAACGTGTGCAGAACGCAGAGGTGCCGTGCGTTCGATACTAGATCGGTTGCAGCACGAAGAATGTTCGACTACATCAACCGCGTTGTGAAACGCTTCTGCTTACGGTCTACAAGGGTACATAGACATATTCTCCCCCTCGTTGCTATGCATCTCCGTGGATAGATCATTGTGTGTGCGTAGAATTTTTTTTGTTTTCCATGCAACATTTCCCAACAGTGGCATCATGAGCCAGGTCTATGCGTAGATGATATGCATGAGTAGAACACAAAGAAGTTGTGGGTGATGATGTTCATACTGCTTACCACCAACGTCTTATTTTGATTCGGCGGCATTGTGGGATGAAGCGGCCCGGACCAACCTTACATGTCCACGCACATGAGACCGGTTCCACCGACTAACATGCAACTAGTTTTCATAAAGGTGGCTGGCGGGTGTCTGTTTCTCCTACTTTAGTTGAATCAAATTTGACTGCGGCCGGTCCTTGAAGAAGGTTAAAACATCAAACTTGATAAATCACCGTTGTGATTTTTCACCGTAGGTAAGAACAGTTCTTGCTAGAAACCCGTAGCAGCCACGTAAAACTTGCAACAACAAAGTAGAGGACGTCTAACTTGTTTTTACAGGGTATGTTGTGATGTGATATGGTCAAGACATGATGTGATATACGTTATTGTATGAGATGATCATGTTTTGTAATTTATCGGCAACCGGCAGGAGCCTTATGGTTGTCTCTTTATTGTATGAAATGCAAACGCCATGGAATTGCTTTACTTTATCGCTATGCGTTAGCAATAGTTGTAGAAGCAATAGTTGGCGAGACGACCATGGCGCAACGATGGAAATCAAGGTGTCGAGCCGGTGACGATGGAGATCATGACGATGCTTTGGAGATGGAGATCAAAAATCACGAGATGATGATGGCCATATCATGTCACATATTTTGATTGCATGTGATGTTTATCTTTTATGCATCTTATTTTGCTTAGAATGACGGTAGCATTATAAGATGATCCCTTCACTAAATTTCAAGATATAAGTGTTCTCCCCAAGTATGCACCATTGCGAAAGTTCATCATTTCGAGACACCACGTGATGATCGGGTGTGATAGACTCTATGTTCACATACAACGGGTGTAAGACAGTTTTGCACATGCAGAATACTTGGGTTAAACTTGACAAGCCTAGCATGTACAGACATGGTCTCGGAATACTGGAGACCAAAAGGTCGAACGTGAGTCATATAGTAGATATGATCAACATAGAGATGTTCACCATTGATGACTACCCCATCTCACGTGATGATCGAACATGGGTTAGTTGATTTGGATCACGTATCACTTAGATAACTTGAGGGATGTTTATTTAAGTGGGAGTTCATCAGTAATTTGATTAATTGAACTTAATTTATCATGAACTTAGTCTCAATAGTTTTTGCATATCTATGTTGTAGACCAATAGCTCGCGATATAGCTCCCCTATTTTTGATATGTTGCTTGAGAAAACTAAGTTGAAAGATGATAGTAGCAATGATGTGGAATGGGTCCGTGTTCTAAAGCTTATCCTCATTGCTACACAGAATAATTATGTCCTTGACGCACCGCTAGGTGACAGACCTATTGCAGGAGCAGATGCAGACGTTATGAATGTTTGGCAAGCCCGATATGATGACTACTTAATAGTTTAGTGCGCCATGCTTTACGGCTTATAACCGGGACTTCAAAAATGTTTTGAATGCCACGGAGCATATGAGATGTTCCAAGAGCTGAAATTGGTATTTCAGGCTCATGCCCATGTCGAGAGGTATGAGACTTCTGACAAGTACTTTACCTACAAGATGGAGGAGAATAGCTCAGCCAGTGAGCATGTGCTCAGAATGTCTGGGTACTACAATCACTTGAATCAAGTGGGAGTTAATCTTCCAGATAAGATAGTGATTGACAGAGTTCTCTAGTCACTATCATGAAGCTACTAGAACTTCGTGATGAACTATAATATGCAAGGGATGACGAAAACGATTCCTGAGCTCTTCGCGATGCTGAAATCGGCGAAGGTAGAAATCAAGAAAGAGCATCAAATGTTGATGGTTGACCAGGCCACTATTTTCAATAAAAAGGGCAAGGGAAATAAAGGGAACTTCAAGTATACGAAGTTTTCTGATTTCTACAGACTGTTTTGTTTTTGACTGATTCCATTTTTCTGGTGTTGTTTACTTATTTTGATGAATCTATGGGCAGTATCGGGGGGGTATGAACCATGGAGATGTTGGAATACAGTAGATATTACACCAATATAAATAAAGAATGGGTTCACAACAGTACCAAAAAGTGGTGATTTATTTTCTTATACTGACGGATCTCATGAGTTTTCTGTTGAGTTTTGTGTTGTGAAGTTTTCGAGTTTTGGGTAAAGATTTGATGGACTATGGAATAAGGAGTGGCAAGAGCCTAAGCTTGGGGATGCCCCGGATGGCATCCCCTTTTTCGTCTTCGTCTATCGGTAAATTTACTTGAGACTATATTTTTATTCACCACATGATATGTGTTTTGCTTGGAGCGTCTTGTATGATATGAGTCTTTGCTTTTTAGTTTGCCACAATCATCCTTGCTGTACACTCCTTTTGAGAGGGACACGCATGAATCGTGATTTATTAGAATACTCTATGTGCTTCACTTATATCTTTTGAGCTAGACAATTTTGCTCTAGTGCTTCACTTATATCTTTTTAAGAGCACGGCGGTGGCTTTATTTTATAGAAATTGTTGAACTCTCTTGCTTCACTTATATTATTTTGAGAGTCTCTCTAAACAGCGTGATAATTTGCTTTTGTTATGAATTTATTCCTAATATGATGGGCGTCCAAGAGGGATATAATAAAAACTTTCATATAAAGTGCATTGAATACTATGAGAAGTTTGATTCCTTATGATTGTTTTGAGATATAAAGATGGTGATAATAGATTCATGCTAGTGAGTAATTGTGGATTGGTAGAAATACTTGTGTTAAAGTTTGTGATTCCCGTAGCATGCACGTATGGTGAATTGTTATGTGATGAAGTCGGAGCATGATTTATTTATTGATTGTCATCCTTTGTGTGGAGGTCGGGATAGCGCGATGGTTAACACCTACCAACCCTTCCCCTAGGAGCATGCGTGAAGTACTTTGTTTCAATAGCTAATAGACTTTTGCAATAAGTATGTGAGTTCTTTATGACTAATGTTGAGTCCATGGATTATACGCACTCTCACCCTTCCACCATTGCTAGCCACTCTAGTACCGCGCAACTTTCACCGGTGCATTACACCCACCATATACCTTCCTCAAAACAGCCACCATACCTACCTATTATGGCATTTCCATAGCCATTCCGAGATATATTGCCATGCAACTTCCACCGTTCCATTTTGTTCTAAGTTTCGAGTTGTAATTATTTAGTTGTAAGTAAATAAATGTGTGATGATCATCATTATTAGAGCATTGTCCCATGTGAGGAAAGGATGATGGAGGCTATGATTCCCTCACAAGTTGGGATGAGTCTCCGGACTTTACAAAAAATAAAAGAGGCCAAAGAAGCCCAAATAAAAAAAGAGGCCAAAGAAGCCCACCAAAAAAATGAGAGAAAAGAGAGAAGGGGCAATGTTACTATCCTTTTTCCACACTTATGCTTCAAAGTAGCACCATGATCTTCATGATAGAGAGTCTCCTATGTTTTCACTTTCATATACTAGTGGGAATTTTTCATTATAGAACTTGGCTTGTATATTCCAATGATGGGCTTCCTCAAATTGCCCTAGGTCTTCGTGAGCAAGCGAGTTGGATGCACACCCACTTAGTTTCTTTTTTAGCTTTCATAAACTCATAGCTCTGGTGCATCCGTTGCATGGCAATCCCTACTCACTCACATTGATATCTATTGATGGGCATCTCCATAGCCCGTTGATACGCCTAGTTGATGTGAGACTATCTCCTTCTTTTTGTCTTCTCCACAACCGCCATATTCTATTCCACCTATAGTGCTATATCCATGGCTCACGCTCATGTATTGCGTGAAAGTTGAAAAAGTTTGAGAATACTAAAGTATGAAACAATTGTTTGGCTAAAACCGGGGTTGTGCATGATTTAATACTTTGTGTGATGAAGATGGAGCATAGCCAGACTATATGATTTTGTAGGGATAACTTTCTTTGGCCATGTTATTTTGAGAAGACATGATTGCTTTATTAGTATGCTTGAAGTATTATTGTTTTTATGTCAATATTAAACTTTTGTTTTGAATCTTATGGATCTGAACATTCATGCCACAATGAATAAAATTACATGGATAAATATGTTAGGTAGCATTCCACATCAAAAATTCTGTTTTATCATTTACCTACTCGAGGACGAACAGGAATTAAGCTTGGGGATGCTTGATACGTCTCCAACGTATCTATAATTTTTTATTGTTCCATGCTATTATATTATCTGTTTTGGATGTTTTATATGCATTATTATGCTATTTTATATTATTTTTGGGACTAACTTATTAACCTAGAGCCCAGTGCCAGTTTCTGTTTTTTCCTTGTTTTTTAGTTTCGCAGAAAAAGAATATCAAATGGAGTCCAAACGGAATAAAACTTCACGATGATTTTTCTTGGACCCGAAGACACCCAGAGGACTTGGAGTCCAAGCTAGAAGAGCCATGAGGCGGCGGCAAGGTTGGAGGGCGCGCCCTAGGGGGGGCGCCCCCTGCCTTGTGGCCCCCTCGGGGATCCCCTGACCTACCTCTTCGTCCTATATATTCACATATATTCCAGAACCCTCAGAAGCATCCACGAAAATACTTTTCCACCGCCGCAGGTCTCTGACCTCGTTAGATCCCATCTGGAGGCCTTTTCTGGTACTCTGCCGGAGGGGGATTCGATCACGGAGGGCTGCTACATCAACCCTATTGCCCTACCGATGAAGCGTGAGTAGTTTATCTCATACCTACGGGTCCATAGCTAGTAGCTAGATGGCTTATTCTCTCTCTTTGATTCTCAATACCATGTTCTCCTCGATGTTCTTGGAGATCTATCCGATGTCATATTCTTTTGCGGTGTGTTTGTCGAGATCCGATGAATTGTGGATTTATGATCAGCTTATCTATGAATATTATTTGAATCTTCTCTGAATTCTTATATGCATGATTTGATATCTTTGTATTTCTCTTCGAATTATCGGTTTGGTTTGGCCAACTAGATTGGTTTTTATTGCAATGGGAGAGGTGCTTAGCTTTGGGTTCAATCTTGCGTGATTTCACCCAGTGACAAAGTAGGGGTAGCGAGACACGTATTGAATTATTGCCATCGAGGATAGAAAGATGGGGTTTTCATCATATTGCTTGAGTTAATTCCTCTACATCATGTCATCTTACTTAAGGCGTTACTCCGTTCTTTATGAACTTAATACTTTAGATGCATGCTAGATAGCGGTCGATGTATGGAGTAATAGTAGTAGATGCAGGCAGGAGTCGGTCTACTTGACATGGACGTGATGCCTATATTTCATAATCATTGCCTTGGATATTGTCATAACTTTGCGCTTTTCTATCAATTGCTCGACACTAATTTGTTCACCCACCATATTATTTGCCTTCATGAGAGAATCCTCTAGTGAAACCTATGGCTCCGGGGGTCTATTTTCTATCATACTTGTTTCCGATCTACTATTCTGCAATCTTTTATTTTCAGATCTATAAATCAAAAAACCCAAAAATATTTAGTTACCTTTTTATTTTATCTATCTCTATCAGATCTCACCTTTGCAATTGACCATGAAGGGATTGACAACCCCTTTATCGCGTTGGGTGCAAGTGTTTGATTGTTTGTATAGGAGCATCGATTGGGGACTTGCTTGTACCTCCTACTAGATTGATACCTTGGTTCTCTAACTGAGGGAAATACTTATCTCCACTTTGCTGCATCACCCTTTCCTCTTCAAGGGAAAAACCAACGCAAGCTTAAGAAGTAGCAAGGGGGCGCCACACAAGTAGACACAACATTGTCTTAGCCGTGTGCGGCGCCCCCGTCCATCGTTTACTCCCTCAGTCACATTTTCGTAGTGCTTAGGCGAAGCCCTGCGGAGATCACATCACCATCACCGTCACCATGCCATCGTGCTGCCGGAACTCATCTACTACTTTGCCGTCTTACTGGATCAAGAAGGCGGAGGACGTCACCGAGTTGAACGTGTGCAGAACGCGGAGGTGCCCTGCGTTCGATACTAGATCGGTTGGAGGACGAAGAAAGTTCGACTACATCAACCGCGTTGTGAAGCGCTTCTGCTTACGGTCTATGAGGGTACATAGACATACTCTCCCCTCGTTGCTATGCATCTCCGTGGATAGATCATTGTGTGTGCAAAGAAAAAATTTTGTTTTCCATGCAACGTTTCCCAACAGTGGCATCATGAGCCAGGTCTATGCGTAGATGATATGCACGAGTAGAACACAAAGAAGTTGTGGGCGGTGATGTTCATACTGCTTACCACCAACGTCTTATTTTGATTCGGCGGCATTGTGGGATGAAGCGGCCCGGACCAACCTTACATGTCCACGCACATGAGACCGGTTCCACCAACTAACATGCAACTAGTTTTGCATAAAGGTGGCTGGCAGGTGTCTGTTTCTCCTACTTTAGATGAATCGAATTTGACTACGGCCGATCCTTGAAGAAGGTTAAAACAGCAAACTTGATAAATCACCGTTGTGGTTTTTTACCGTAGGTAAGAATGGTTCTTGCTAGAAACCCGTAACAGCCACGTAAAACTTGCAGCAACAAAGTAGAGGACGTCTAACTTGTTTTTGCAAGGTATGTTGTGATGTGATATGGTCAAGACATGATGTGATATATGTTATTGTATGAGATGATCATGTTTTGTAATTTATCGGCAACCGACAGGAACCTTATGGTTGTCTCTTTATTGTATGAAATGCAAACGCCATGTAATTTCTTTACTTTATCGCTATGCGTTAGCAATAGTTGTAGAAGCAATAGTTGGCAAGATGACCACGACGCAACGATGGAAATCAAGGTGTCGAGCCGGTGACGATGGAGATCATGACGATGCTTTGGACATGGAGATCAAAAAGCACGAGATGATGATGGCCATATCATGTCACATATTTTGATTGCATGTGATGTTTATCTTTTATGCATCTTATTTTGCTTAGAACGACGATAGCATTATAAGATGATCCCTTCACTAAATTTCAAGATATAAGTGTTCTCCCCGAGTATGCACCATTGCGAAAGTTCATCGTTTCGAGACACCACGTGATGATCGGGTGTCATAGACTCTACGTTCACATACAATGGGTGTAAGACAGTTTTGCACATGCAGAATACTTGGGTTAAACTTGATGAGCCTAGCATGTACAGACATGGTCTCGGAATACTGGAGACCAAAAGGTCAAATGTGAGTCATATAGTAGATATGATCAACATAGAGATGTTCACCATTGATGACTACCCCATCTCATGTGATGATTGGACATGGGTTAGTTGATTTGGATCACGTATCACTTAGATAACTTGAGGGATGCTTGTTTAAGTGGGAGTTCATTAGTAATTTGATTAATTGAACTTAATTTATCATGAACTTAGTCTCAATAGTTTTTGCATATCTATGTTGTAGATCAATAGTTCGCGATATAGCTCCCCTATTTTTGATATGTTCCTAGAGAAAACTAAGTTGAAAGATGATAGTAGCAATGATGCGGAATGGGTCCGTGTTCTGAGGATTATCCTCATTGCTACATAGAAGAATTATGTCCTTCATGCACCGCTTGGTGACAGACCTATTGCAGGAGTGGATGCATACATTACGAATGTTTGGCAAGCCCGATATGATGACTACTTAATAGTTTAGTGCACCATGCTTTACGGCTTAGAACCGAGACTTCCAAAATGTTTTGAACGCCACGGAGCATATGAGATGTTCCAAGAGCTGAAATTGGTATTTCAGACTCATGCCCATGTCGAGAGGTATGAGACCTCTGACAAGTACTTTACCTACAAGATGGAGGAGAATAGCTCAGCCAGTGAGCATGTGCTCACAATGTCTGGGTACTACAATCACTTGAATCAAGTGGGAGTTAATCTTCCAGATAAGATAGTGATTGACAGAGTTCTCTAGTCACTATCACGAAGCTACTAGAACTTCGTGATGAACTATAATATGCAAGGGATGACGAAAACGATTCCCGAGCTCTTCGTGATGCTGAAATCGTGTGGCACCCCGGCTCAGAGGAAACCGGAACGCCCCGTATTCCAGCCCAGAGACAAGTCTTCTGGAATACGGCACTGTTGGCATAGAACAAATCAGCTCTTTATTGCTATGAACAAGGTTACAAGGGTACAAAGATTACATCGGCACGGCAAGACTACACCTGCCCAGGGTAGTTCTATGCTAACAGCGGAACAATCCGAGGAAGCGAAGTACCCTCGGCAGCAAAACAACGATGGCGGTGGTGAACTCCACTCCGCAGGGACTCTGGCTGGAACGCGTATCCTAGATCGCAAACTCGGAATCCTCGACAAGCAAGCAATCATGGCATGACCTGCAAACTGGCATGACACGCCAGGTGAGTACTTTGAATGTACTCGCAAGCTCACAGCAACCAAAGCAGTCAAGACAAGCAACAGCATGGCATTTACATGTTAAGCAGGTGTAAACATGATGATGCTAGAACAGTATGGCATATGAGCATGATGACACTACATGCAACAGGTTAAAACTATCATGATGCAACTTACTCTGTTCGGGTTACCTCATAACCACCACATGTAAGAACTTACCATCGAGTGTGCCACGTAATAACCTCGGGACCAACCAAACTTGGTATTACAATACCGTAGTGATAACATGATCACAAGGAGCTTGATCTTTACCCGAGATCACCACATAACACTATCCAACAAATCCGGTATCCATGATACCATGGTGATCCTCTCGTGATCATGATCAACCAACGTCGGTATCCTCGATACCACGGTGATTCTCTCGTGATCACATAAAGATCAACCAACTTCTTTCTCATCGAACCGGGTTGTTATAAGCAAGATTATTATACTATTGACCCATAGTGTGTCCTACTATGAACTGTGCCCATGACCGAGGACGCGGCTATCGATAGATTATACACTCTGTAGAGGTTAGTACACTGTACCCACACCATGGAACTCATGGCCTCGTGCTCCCATTCGGGTGGACCAACGACGTTCTGACAAAACCCAATCTATTGCATGGCACTCTTCCGGCCTCTCCGACAAACTCCCCTTTGGGCTATGTCATGGGTGACCCCTGTGTCCTTCCGACACCTGCCACCGTTGTGGCCAAACAAAACTGTCCCAAACGGGGACCTGAGCTCAATACCAAAACTGGGTTCACAAGGTTATAGCCGCCTACCTGATCAGGGTAGCACGCACTCATAACCTTCCCTAGTTGGAGGTTCCGGCGAGAGGCATGGCAATAGATCGAATTAGGGCTGCCCCATCCCAGCAAGTGTGGTTGCACTGGTGAGCTCGATTCGGTGGCACACTATGACTCAGCCAACAAGTGTTCAAGTTCGATTAACATCCGGTTAGATTTGAATGATGATGTGCTGAGCCATGATACAGGATGAACCATAACAACTGATAAAGAAACATGCAGACATGTCATCATCTTTAGCATGAACTACTGCCAGTATTAACCATGAGCATAATGCTACCAACGACTACTTGATAACTAGCAAGATGCACATGGACAGAATGTAAAGATAAGCATAGAACATGAGCATATATAGTATTTTCACACAGAATAACATGCACACATTAAATAACTATTCAAGTAGGAAACCATAGCTACTGCAAATCCGTCATGCAAGTGGCTGTCGTGGCTTGCCTGGGTACGAAGAATCCACTGGGAAGAAGTTCGGAGAGTCCGCGGAAACATTTGCCGAAAATAGTTCTCTCTCGAAGGGGGCTGTTTACGAGCAAGGGCAAAATGGTCATTTTCATAGTGTGAAAACATTATGAAAATGGTACCAACATGACGGGCTCAAAGAGACGAAGACATAGGCTTTGGAATCACCTCGATCAGAGTCACGATCGCGAAGATGCGGAGGGTTGATCACCAGGGACCAATCTGTAAAAAGTTTCCCAACAAACAGGTCCCTGGGCTGAAAACAGAAAACGTCTTCGACAGGAATACGCTTTCAGAACTGAGAAACATAGTTTGAGCCGAAGTGCAAAGAGAATACGCTTTCTAAAGACAAAAATGTACTTTCAGAAAGGCGCCTCCACTTAAAATCCCGCGGGCCCGAGTCAACGCTGTGGTGCGGCTGACTGGTGGGGCCGTGGGGCCCGCAGGCAGACTGGGAAGAGGGGAGTCATCTCCTACCTCTGTCGCCCACGCTCGGCTATGGCGGGGACGGCTCCCGACGACGACTGCCGGCAGCTCCGGCCACCCCTCGCGCCGTGCGACCTACCGGCGTGCTCGGAGAGACGAGGCGCACCCGGCTGTGGGAAGAACGGTCGCCGGGGAGCACGGGGAAGGGCGGAGCCACGGTCGTGGCGGACGGCGGCCTCGGGCACCGAGGGGCTCGTGGCCATGGTTGCTCCGGCGACATGGGAAGTGGATGGGGAGACTTGCCGGAGTACAGGGAAGCTGGTGGTGGTGGAGAGATAGAGGGAAGAGCTCCGGCTCGCCAGAATTTAGCCGGGCACCGGCGGCAGCAACGATGGTGATTGGCGGGCAGAAGAGGCTCCGGCGAGGGATGGAGAGTTCGGGAAAGACTAGGGGAGCGAGGAGATGAGCTTGGTGAGGTCGAGGCCTCTCGGGATGGGCTTAAATAGCCGTGGCGACGCGGTTCTCGGCCGTGGCCGCTGTGACGCGTACGCTGCTGCGCTAGCGTGAGCAGAGCCACGAGAAGGAAGAGGGGCTTGTTCGAGAGCTTCACGGGGGCTCAGGAGACCTCGAGCGAGCTCGGGAAGGCTCGGGAGAGCTTCGGCAAACGGACGTGGCGGCGGCAGAGACGGCCACGTCGCGAGCATGGCTACCGCACCGCGTAGGAGGTGACTAGAGAGGGGGAAGCTTATCCGGGAGGAAGATAACGACGAGGGGAAGCTCCTGGACATGGCGAGGTGGCGAGGGGAGGAGGAAACGGACGAGGCAGAGGGCCCCAATGCACAGAGCGCGTGCATTGGCATGCCAAACACGTGGTCACCGCGTGCACAGGCACACACAGTGCATTCTGGCCCGTTACATCATGTCTAACGTGTAGTCTCTCCAAGATAGGTTATCTCAGAGGTGATAGATCGAAGCAAAACACTGTGGGTAGATGGGAATGATCCATAGAAGTTTTCTGTAGCAAACTTGGGCATGCAGCTGAGGTGAAATGGGATGGCCACTAAGGATAAAAAGATGTCAGACATGCTTAGGGTAGGAAGGACTATGATTTTGTGTGTTTTGGTATGATTTGGACCAGGATTTGTCATAGTTGCTTCACAACTGCCCAAACTGGTCCAGAAAATGAATCATGAAGTGGCACTCTAATGGATGCTTGGATTGAGCTGAAATTCGGTGGCTATGAGTTATTGAATACATGAACACACTGTATAAATTTCATACCATTTGATCATGCCAAAATAGTACTTCCTTCACAGTGGTCCTCTCTGGACAGGATCTTAGAAAAATTCTAGTGAATTATTGGGTAGATGAAATGAGCCCAAATTTAGTGGAGAGGTGACATATAGGTAGAAGCATGTTCTGGAAATTATTCATGAATTATGGCGCAATAAAAATTATAGTTGCTTCACAACCCAAAATAATTACCAGAAATAAAGATTTGATGTTGTGATCATACAGATGCTGGAATGATGCTCAAATTTTGTGGAGAGCTATTATTTGGGCATATTAAGGATCTTGCAAAATTTCAACTCATTTGAATATGCCTAGCTTGCACTTCCTTCTCAAGGCCTTTGTTTGAGCAGGAACTTTGAAAAATTGCTCAGGAATATTTACTAGGAAAATGAAGTTGAAATTTGGCATGTAGCAATGATATGGATAGGAAAGAGTTCCCAAAAAGTTTGCAAGCAAGCAAGCCAATATAAATGGTACTTGCTTCTCAAACTGCCAGCTGGGGCAGAATCAGAAAAGGAATATTGGTGAAATATTTTTGAACATGGCAAGGAGGGATTTTGACATATCTAAAGAAGATATGTCCCAAAGGATTTATGAGAATTATTTGGGAATCTTTGGGATGACATAGATGTGGGTTGCTTCACAACCCAGAGCAGACAGGGTTATTCCTTTAATAGAAAAAGGAATATTCCCAAGAAAAAGAATATTGGGATTGGTCCAAGATGGAAATGACGAGGCCTTGGGATGGTTTTGAGGTTGACAAACCACTGGGGAGAGGAATCAAAGGTGATTTCTCCAGGTTTCAAGACCACGAAGCCACATAAAAGCAAATCCAGACCGAAATCGAAAGAAAAAGAAAATGGGCAAAATCCAGGGTGTTACAAACCTACCCCCCTTAAAGAAATCTCGTCCTCGAGATTTGGTTGCTCAGGGGTCAAGCATGAATATTCCCACTTGAGGAAACCGTTTCCAACTCGGGTTCCCTTTTGCCTTTGTATTATGTCCCCACTGGATATCATCTGACTCACTGCCTGGCTTCGGGGTAGTTTGTTTCACTGGAACCTTTTTCTGGCAAATCTTACCTCATATGTTACTCCGACTTTAATCCTTTTATGCTTGCCAACTTATCTGAATGCGATGAGCTATCCTGACTGAAATACATGTCCTTCTCGCAAGCCTGAGAGTTGTTCCTTATGGACGTGTTGTGATAGAGTCCCATACGGACGATTGTCCATTGAGTTGCGAACAGATTCTCTTGGTGGACACGGAATCCTTTACTCATTGCATTGGGTAGCTTCAAATGGCTATTTGTCCTCCAGGTTCCAAACAGTACTGTGAATCATACCATTCTCCTGACGGAACCTGGCTTCTCACACAATTTACTGAATCATCTTGGGTATCTCCGCTGTCTTGGGTATGAAATTTGTACCAAAGAGGTGACTGTCACCTATCGTGACCAGCATAAAGGTGTACGGCCTTATAATGATATTATCCCCAGACTTAACTGACAGTGATTCTGGCAGCAGAATCTTGCTCATGGCAGGTTATTCTTTAACTGATTTCCCTAGGTGAGGACACATGCTTCGAGACAGTTGTCAACCTTCTGATCGTTCCGTCCGTCGGCACCTGACGGACTTGGATGTCTTCTTCTGACAATTCTGAGCATATATAGTTGGCTGAATGGGGTACCTTGATAGGAGGTCGTTACAAATGGGATATACCCCGTGGGTGTGCACCCATGGTGATTGGTACCGAACCAGACTGTTTTGAGTATCTGTACCATGTTGATCTGGCAACCATTATCATACCTGTATGGCCAATCTTGCTCCTTCATTATGGTTCTCTTTGCCTGGATCCTTAGCTGAAAGAGCTTGGCTTGATGTGTTCTTGATTCTTTGGATGACCATGGGTACTGCCAGGTACAATATTCCGGCAGACATATTACTTTACTAGTTGTGGCTGTAGGGTAACGACCGTCTGAACCCTTGGATGAAACCGGCAAATAAACCAGTAGCCAGCAGAATGGTCTTTACAACTCAGATCTGGGACATTACTGGAGTAACTCAACCCTGACTCAAGACGGATGAAAAGCAGCTCAAAGCATGAGACGGTGTCAATAAGAAGAAAGTAGTAGTTCCCTAAGATGGCCGAGGAACAGCTCAGAGCATAGGGCCACTGCTACAAAAAGAAATTCAGCAGCTGCCCGAGACAGCTGAAAAGCAGCTCAGAACACGGGCCAGTTGCTGGTAAGAGAAATAAAATTTGGCATCCACCCCGGACGGCCGGAAACAGCTCAGACCACAGGTGTGGTGCCGTTACTAAAGAAAGACGGGCAAGGGTTCATCCGCATCCCATACAGCTCACTACTATGCATTCAAGCATAAGCATATTAATTTGAACATGCAGGCATAACACGGAGCAATACTTTAAGGCATATATCGTATGATCGGCTTGCTCCATAGATTGTTGGTCATCACATTGAAGTGTATAACTGGCGTTCTTCTTCTTCTTACATAGCTCATGCAATAGTTGGATTCTCACCGGGCTGGCAACATTGTATGAGTACCTCATATGACTTTGGCAGCATGTCCACCATATCTATTGAGTATGTGCAGCTGAGCGCTTGGTTCCTGAGGTAGGCTTGTGTCCTGACTGATTTTTGCCTTCTGACCAACGGTTGCGGATCTGACTCGGGGAAATGCATGGTCATATGTTGCCAATTGTCAGTGGAATAGCTTGTACGGGCAAGGATGTGATGCCTTACTGGCGAAGGTTACTTAGCTTGGGTTGGAAGCCATCAAAAGTATCTTGCTGAGGAAGACTGAATAACTTGCGCCTGAAGCTTCTGCCGGGGTAGCGTGCTGAAGAAGACTGGGTGCCATACCTTAGAAGTTTTCACCTTCAAAGGCTTGCTGGGGAAGACTCGGTACCTTATGCCAGAAACTGTGGTGATATCTTACTGAAGAAGTCTAAGTATCTTGTACTGGAAGATACCCATGTGCCGTACTGAGGAAGACAGAGGAACCTTGCGTTGTAAGCTTCTCTGGTAGCTTGCGAAGAAAGACTGGGTTGCTTACATCTGAAGCTTCTCTTTGTGACATGCAGACTGAATGCGGATATACGTATATATCCCTTAATGTTTCAGCTGTCGGTTACTTGTTGTAGGAAGAACGTTATTCGACTATCCTTCTTGTTGAGCACTAAGTTCATATCATATGCTGGCTTGCTTTCGGGATATAGTTGGTTCAAATCGTACTCATAGAAGACTCCAACCGTATATGTGAACCACACCTTTGACCCGAAGTGTACTGCTAATCATGCACACACTTTGCCTTCTTGCTGATTCAATGATTACTGCTGTGAAGGTTGCACTGATATATACTTGATGCTGATAACCAATCCAGCCAGGATATCATTTTAATCAGACCAAATATTCCCCATGCCAAGCAGTCGGCGACAAATCCCATATTGTTGAGCTGAGCTTCCAAATGCTTGCCTCTTCACTAATTCTTTGAGTCCGGTGTCGGGGAGCAACTTCCATAAGGGAAAATATGGTAACACCAAGTGCCCAAAGAAAGAAGCAAAAGAAACTACTAAAATAAAAGCACACAAAGCAACAAGATCACACACAAGCAATATCATATACTACAGCTATTCACAACAATAATATGCATTCCTACTTAAACACATAAATCTTGCAAGAACTCTGGTATTACGGTCTAACATGCTGTGGCGGTGTGCACGAAAGGGGAATCCACGTGTGGAAGGGGGTGGAAAAATTCGGTGTAAACAAAGCTACACCAAACACAGGCTTACACCGGTTGCAGCTGGATGGACACGGGGGCGAGGACGGACTTGGTGATCGTGGATCAGAACACGGAGGTCACGCCACATCATCATCAAGCGTACGGAAGAAAACCGTACTCATCCAGAGAATGGGTGGTAGGGTAGGATAGCGGTGGAAAGAAGGGCTTGCGGGTATTGCCCTTTTCTGATAACAAAGATGAGTAGGGATTGCCCAAGCAATGAATGGAATAGCATGATCCGGGATAGAAACATGTCTATCACCGAAATGATAGGGGTGGCTGAATAGGATAATTGGTGTGGTACCGGTGCATCAATCCGACAAGGAATCGACAACACCAAGCACCTTGGCATCACTCCGCTGGGACGGAGATGACACCACACCAAGGAACAAGTATGCAACAGGAGGGTGCAGGTAATGGGTCGAAACCGATGCCACCTACACTCACCAGACCAACCGCTAGTGATAAAATATCTAGTCTATATGCATGCTATGCACAAACAAATGCAACAAACAAGTGCAGCAAACCGATTAGACTCTATACTACCGGTTACTAACGTTCACGCGGTCTAGGGTGTCCTACAGCCAGACCTGCTCTGATACCAACACTTGTGGCACCCCGGCTCAGAGGAAACCGGAATGCCCCGTATTCCAGCCCAGAGACAAGTCTTCTGGAATACGGCACTGTTGGCATAGAACAAATCGGCTCTTTATTGCTATGAACAAGGTTACAAGGGTACAAAGATTACATCGGCACGGCGAGACTACACCTGCCCAGGGTAGTTCTATGCTAACAGCGGAACAATCCGAGGAAGCGGAGTACCCTCGGCAGCAGAACAACGACGGCGGTGGTGAACTCCACTCCGCAGGGACTTTGGCTGGAACGCGTATCCTAGCTCGCAAACTCGGAATCCTCGACAAGCAAGAAATCATGGCATGACCTGCAAACTGGCATGACACGCCAGGTGAGTACTTTGAATGTACTCGCAAGCTCACAGCAACCAAAGCAGTCAAGACAAGCAACAGCATGGCATTTATAGGTTAAGCAGGTGTAAACATGATGACGCTAGAACAATATGGCATATGAGCATGATGACACTACATGCAACAGGTTAAAACTATCATGATGCAACTTACTCTATTCGGGGTTACCTCATAACCACCACATGTAAGAACTTACCATCGAGTGTGCCATGTAATAACCTCGGGACCAATCAAACTTGGTATTACAATACCGTAGTGATAACATGATCACAAGGAGCTTGATCTTTACCCGAGATCACCACATAACACTATCCACCAAATCCGGTATCGATGATACCATGGTGATCCTCTCGTCATCATGATCAACCAACGTCGGTATCCTCGATACCACGGTGATTCTCTCGTGATCACATAAAGATCAACCAACTTCTTTCTCATCAAACTGGGTTGTTATAAGCAAGATTATTATACTGTTGACCCATAGTGTGTCCTACTAAGAACTGTGCCCATGACCGAGGATGCGGCTATTGATAGATTATACACTCTGCAGAGGTTAGTACATTGTACCCACTCCACGGAACTCATGGCCTCGTGCTCCCATTCGGGTGGACCAACGACGTTCCGACAAAACCCAATCTATTGCATGGCACCCTCCTGGCCACTCCGACAAACTCCCCTTTGGGCTATGTCATGGGTGACCCCTGTGTCCTTCCGACACCTGCCACCGTCGTGGCCAAACAAAACTGTCCCAAACGGGGACCTGAGCTCAATACCAAAACTGGGTTCACAAGGTTATAGCCGCCTACCTGATCAGGGTAGCACGCACTCATAACCTTCCCTAGTTGGAGGTTCCGGTGAGAGGCATGGCAATAGATCGAATTAGGGCTGCCCCATCCCAGCAAGTGTGGTTGCACTGGTGAGCTCAATTCGGTGGCGCACTATGACTCAGCCAACAGGTGTTCAAGTTCGATTAACATCCGGTTAAATTTGAATGATGATGTGCTGAGCCATGATACAGGATGAACCATAACAACTGATAAAGAAACATGCAGACATGCTATCATCTTTAGCATGAACTACTGCCAGTATTAACCATGAGCATAATGCTACCAACGACTACTTGATAACTAGCAAGATGCACATGGACAGAATGTAAATATAAGCATAGAACATGAGCATATACAGTATTTTCAGACAGAATAACATGCACACATTAAATAACTATTCAAGTAAGAAACCATAGCTACTACAAATCCTTCATGCAAGTGGCTGTCGTGGCTTGCTTGGGTACGAAGAATCCACCGGGAAGAAGTTCGGAGAGTCCGCGGAAACATTTGCCGGAAACAGTTCTCTCTCGGAGGGAGCTGTTTACGGGCAAGGGCAAAATGGTCATTTTCATAGTGTGAAAACATTATGAAAATGGTACCAACATGACGGGCTCAAAGAGACGAAGACGTAGGCTTTGGAATCACCTCGATCGGAGTCACGGTCGCGAAGATGCGGAGGGTTGATCACCAGGGACCAGTCTGTAAAAAGTTTCCCCACAAACAGGTCCCTAGGCTGAAAACAGAAAACGTCTTCGACAGGAATACGCTTTCAGAACTGAGAAACGTAGTTTGAGCCGAAGTGCAAAGAGAATACGCTTTCTAAAGACGAAAACGTACATTCAGAAAGGCGCCTCCACTTAAAATCCCGCGGGCCCGAGTCAACTCCGTGGTGCGGCTGACTGGTGGGGCTGCGGGGCCCGCAGGCAGACTAGGAAGAGGGGAGTCGTCTCTTACCTCTGTCGCCCGCGCTCGGTTGCGGCGGGGACGGCTCCCGACGACGACTGCTGGCAGGTCCGGCCACCCCTCGCGCCGTGCGACCTACCGGCGTGCTCGGAGAGACGAGGCGCACCCGGCTGTGGGAAGAATGGTCGCCGGGGAGCACGGGGAAGGGCGGAGCCACGGTCGCGGCGGACGACGGCCTCGGGCACCGAGGGGCTTGCGGCCACGGTTGCTCCGGCGACATGGGAAGTGGATGGGGAGACTTGCCGGAGTACAGGGAAGCTGGTGGTGGTGGAGAGATAGAGGAAAGAGCTCCGGCTCGCCGGAATTTAGCCGGGCACCGGCGGCAGCCACGGTGGTGATTGGCGGGCAAAAGAGGCTCCGGCAAGGGATGGAGAGTTCGGGGAAGACTAGGGGAGCGAGGAGATAAGCTTAGTGAGGTCGAGGCCTCTCGGGAAGGGCTTAAATAGCCGCGGCGACGCAGTGCTTGGCTGCGGCCGCGGTGACGCGTACGCTGCTGCGCTGGCGTGAGCAGAGCCATGAGAAGGAAG
Organism: Thinopyrum elongatum; assembly: GCA_011799875.1. Lineage (NCBI taxonomy): Eukaryota > Viridiplantae > Streptophyta > Magnoliopsida > Poales > Poaceae > Thinopyrum > Thinopyrum elongatum. The sequence goes on along the minus strand of CM022302.1, from coordinate 92,160,049 downwards.
AGGGGCTTGTCCGGGAGCTTCACGGGGGCGCAGGAGACATCGAGCGAGCTCGGGAAGGCTCGGGAGAGCTCCGGCAACCGGACGTGGCGGCGACAGAGTCGACCACGTCGCGGGCACGGCTGCCGCACCGCGTAGGAGGTGACTAGAGAGGGGGAAGCTTATCCGGGAGGAAGATAACGATGAGGGGAAGCTCCTAGACACGGTGAGGTGGCGAGGGGAGGAGGAAACGGACGAGGCAGAGGGCCCCAATGCACAGAGCGCGTGCATTGGCTTGCCAAACGCATGGTCACCGCGTGCACAGGCACACGCGGTGCGTTCTGGCCCATTACATCATGTCTAACGTGTAGTCTCTCCAAGATAGGTTATCTCAGAGGTGATAGATCGAAGCAAAATACTATGAGTAGATGGGAATGATCCACAGAAGTTTTCTGTAGCAAACTTGGGCATGCAGCTGAGGTGAAATGGGATGGCCACTAAGGATAAAAAGATGTCAGGCATGCTTAGGGTAGGAAGGACTATGATCCTGTGAATTTTGGTATGATTTGGACCAGGATTTGTCATAGTTGCTTCACAACTGCCCAAACTGGTCCAGAAAATGAATCATGAAGTGGCACTCTAATGGATACTTGGATTGAGCTGAAATTCGGTGGCTATGAGTTATTTGAATACATGAACACACTGTATAAATTTCATACCATTTGGTCATGCCAAAATAGTACTTCCTTCACAGTGGTCCTCTCTAGACAGGATCTTAGAAAAATTCTAGTGAATTATTGGGTAGATGAAATGAGCCCAAATTTAGTGGAGAGGTGACATATAGGTAGAAGCAGGAGTACCTTACTAGTTATTGATATACATGTTATTGATGTGTACCTTACTAGTATTCATAGTAGACCCTGGGTATTTGATAATGGTTCAGTTGCTAAGATTAGTAACTCGAAACAGGAGTTGCAGAATAAACAGAGACTAGTTAAGGGCGAAGTGACGATGCGTGTTGGAAGTGATTCCAAGGTTGATACGATCACCATCGCACACTTCCTCTACCTTCGGGATTAGTATTGAACCTAAATAAATGTTATTTGGTGTTTGCGTTGAGCATGAATATGATTTGATCATGTTTATTGCAATACGGTTATTCATTTAAGTCAGAGAATAATTGTTGTTCTATTTGCATGAATAAAACCTTCTGTGGTCATACACCCAATGTAAATGGTTAACTGAATCTCGATCGTAGTGATACACATATTCATAATATTGATGCCAAAAGATACAAAGTTGATAATACATACCGATGTATGCGGGCAAGATGACTAAAACTCCATTCTCCGGAACAATGGAGCGAGCTAAAGACTTGTTGGAAATAATACATACCGATGTATGCGGTCCAATGAGTGTTGAGACACGTGGTGGGTATCAATATTTTCGGACCTTCACAGATGATTTGAGTAGATATGGGTATGTCTACTTGATGAAACACAAGTCTAAAACATTTGAAAAGGTCAAAGAATTTCAGAGTGAAGTGGAGAATCATCGTAATAAGAAAATAAAGTTTCTACAATCTGATCGCGGAGGCAAATATTTGAGTTACGAGTTTGGCCTTCATTTAAAACAATGTGGAATTGTTTCACAGCTCACGCGACCTGGAACACCACAGCGTAATGGTGTTTCCGAATGTCGTAATCGTACTTTATTAGATATGGTGCATTCTATGATGTCTCTTACCGATTTGCCTTTATCAGTTTGGGGTTATGCATTAGAGACAACCACATTCACGTTAAATAGGGCACCATCTAAATCCATTGAGATGACACCGTATGAACTGTGGTTTGGCTAGAAACCTAAGCTGTCATTTCTTAAAGTTTGGGGATGCGATGCTTATGTCAAAAGGCTTCAGCCTGATAAGCTCGAACCTAAATCGGAGAAGTGCGTCTTCATAGGATACCCTAAGGAAACAATTGGGTACACCTTCAACCATAGATTCGAAGGCAAGATCTTTGTTGCTAAGAATGGGTCCTTTCTAGAGAAGGAGTTTCTCTTGAAAGAAGTGAGTGGGAGGAAAGTAGAACTTGATGAGGTAATTGTACCTTCTCTCTAATTGGAAAGTAGCACATCACAGAAAACCGTTCCCGTGATGCCTACACCAACTAGAGAGGAAGCTAATGATAATGATCATGAAACTTCAGATCAAGTTACTACTGAACCTCGTAGGTCAACCAGAGCATGATCCGCACCAGAGTGGTATGGTAATCCTGTCCTGGAAGTCATGTTACTAGACCAAGGCGAACCTACGAACTATGAAGAAGCTATGATGAGCCCAGATTCCGACAGATGGCTTGAGGCCATGAAATCTGAGATAGGATCGATGTATGAGAACAAAGTGTGGACTTTGGTGGACTTGCCCGATGATCGGCAAGCCATAGAGAATAAATGGATCTTCAAGAAGAAGACTGACGCTGATGGTAATGTTACTTTCTACAAAGCTCGACTTGTCGCAAAAGGTTTTCGACAAGTTCAAGGGGTTGACTACGATGAGACTTTCTCACCCGTAGCGATGCTTAAGTCCGTCTGAATCATGTTAGCAATTGCGGCATTTTATGATTATGAAATCTGGCAAAAGGACGTCAAAACTGCATTCCTTCATGGATTTCTTAAAGAAGAGTTGTATATGATGCAACCAGAAGGTTTTGTCGATCCTAAAGGTGCTAACAAAGTGTGCAAGCTCCAGCGATCCATCTATGGACTGGTGCAAGCATCTCGGAGTTGGAACATACGCTTTGATGAGGTGATCAAAGCATATGGTTTTATACAGACTTTCGGTGAAGCCTGTATTTACAAGAAAGTGAGTGGGAGCTCTGTAACATTTCTAATATTATATGTGGATGACATATTGTTGATTGGAAATGATATAGAATTTTTGGATGGTGTCAGTGCAACAAACCCTGGGTCTGTTGCCCTGACTGTGCACAGGCACGAGAACAAGATTACAACACCAAGGCCGTGTCAAGATACAAGAGACCAAGATCTTTGAAGAACCAGCAGGCAGATTAAGAAGGCCAAGACCAAGACAGAGAAGCGAGACACCACCAGGAGAAAAGCCTGCCTTGCCAGGCAGGCGGACCTGGCAAGGACAAGGGCTCCCCCGGAAGAAAGCATTCAAGACGTCTCGGTAGGGCCTGCCGGGACTCACGAGGGTAAAGACACCTCACCAAGCCATCTCACCATGACCCACGTCGTTGATCAATGCGGTGTCAAGCCGCAAAGTGACTAAGTGGCAACCATTCGCCACATGGCGGCCTCTTTCTACAGGAAATACCTACAGATGACACCCGTCCTGCAATGTGCCAAGCAAGCAGGCATGGAGCTGGCAAGACGAGCCCGGCAAGGCTTGCCGGGCGAGCAACGATGTGACGTTGAGCGGTGCATTTAATGCTCTCTGTCAGCCTGCAGAATTAGGTATGATAGCACTGTTTGCTATCTTATCAGTGCATAATGACTGTTTTGCCACTGTGGTGACCCCTTAACCTATAAAAGGAGGCCTATGGCAACCGTAGCAGGGGTTGGAAAGTTGAACACCCCCACGCTCGTATGCGCGTAGTCACTGCCTCCCCAGGGCGAGCCTGCCGGGCATGTGTACTACGCTCCATCACCACTTTTCCATCATCAATCCACCAAAGCAGGAGTAGGGTTTTACGCCTCGCGGCGGCCCGAACCTGGGTAAAATTGCCCGTGTGATCCCTGCCATGCTGCCCCATGTTCTTCTGCTCTTTGTGCAACGCGACATCCCCCCTGCCGAACCAGCAAGGGGCCCCTTGGCCCCATAGGTGGCCGTGGTTTCCTGCGACATCTTTGGCGCGCCAGGTAGGGGGATCGCTTGCGCGAACCTGAAAGCATGTGCAGCGCGTCATCTTCATCACCATCTTCGTCTTCGACGGCGCCGTCGGCAATGGCACCTAAGAAGAAGGCCGGTGCTGCTGCTCACCCATCCACCTCGAAGGCGCCGCCGCCCGCAGCCACCAATGCTGCCTGGGACGCGGAGGCGCACGAGAGTGTGGACGCCGCTGGGGCTGTGGTCGGGGCAGGCGGCACCGTCACCACTTCCCCTGCAGTCGAAGCAGGAGCAGGAGATGCCAGAGGAGAGCAACATCAGCAACACCCCGATGGCCACGCTCTGCGAGGTACGGGTGAAGGGGCTACTCCATCCACACTCCTTCCCCTCGCCGACGGGCACAGCCGCAGCAATAGCGCTCAGTCCGGGGCGAATCGCCGCCCTCCGGCCGCCCCCACCACAGGGGCGGCCGCAGCGCGTGCACCTCCCCCGAGACGAGTCGACCAGGCTGCTGTGCCTAGTGGAGCTGCTGACCCTCAAGCGCCATCACCGCGCCACCATGCCATCCAGGTGGCCGCCCCGCAACAGCGGGGATGTGATACGGTCACTGCTAGCCCCGTCGGGAGCCGAGCGACAGCGTGATCTGCGTCATCATCGCCCATACCAAGTACCGCACAGAGGCCATGGCGCGGGCTCAACTGCTGCTGAGGTTTCTACCAGCGGCCGAGCAGATGGATGAATGGCGTGCCACCATCCAGAGCCTGCTCGGCTTCGCCGAGGCTGGGGGCTCGCAGCGAGCTAGCCCACCACGACCTCCCCAAGCGACGACAACGGCCCGTGCTGCTGGTCGTACGGAAGGGGCCACCCCAATGGTACAATCCCCGCCACGGTAGCTAGCGCGGGCGCAGCGGAATCAAGAGCCTGATGGCGTCTCGACAGCCTCTTCTGACCCTCGAGCGCGTCCAGGCCGGCAGCGTGCCCCGGAGGACAGGCGGAGGGGAGACGCGTGCGTTGTCATTGAGCAACACCGCGACACCCACCGCCAGGCCAATGGGTGTGATGGTCCCGATGTCGACGAGCCTGCGCTCGATACTGGCGGGTACCTACCTTTTGAGGTTGGGTGCCCTACCTTTACTCATGAGCTGCAGCAAGTCCGTTGGCCGTCCGTCCGCACGTTCAAGCCAGAGATACCCGAGAAGTACGATGGGAGGCTGAACTCGGCAGAGTTTCTGAGCATCTACACCATCGCTGTTCAAGCTGCCGGGGGAAGAGATGAGAAGGTATTCGCCAACTACTTCCCTTTGGCTCTCAAGTCCAATGTGAGGTCTTCGCTGATGCACATGCCAGAGAACTCCATTTCGTCATGGGCTGATTTGTGCCATGAGTTCATTGGCGCCTTCACTAGCGGCCATCAAGAACCAGGTCAGCCCAGCGATCTGCAGCTTCTTCAGCAGAAAGAAGGAGAGACTCTCCGGAAGTATTTGCAGAGATTTAGCAGAGTCCACAGAAACATCCCAAATATCCATCCAGCAGCTGTGATAGCCGCCTTCCAGTCCAATTTGCGCAACCAGAAGATTCGTTCCAAGATGAATGTACGGTTGCCCAAGACTATGAAGGAACTTTACACCTTGGTGGATAAGTGTGCTCGGATGGAGGAGGGAAGAAAACTGCCTGGAGAGGAGGATTGCATTAATGTTGATTCAGAGAATGATGATGAGTCCACTAGCCAGAAGAAGAGCAAGAAGCACAATAAGAAGCGCAAGGATAAGACGGTAATGTTTGTTGAAGGGTCGGGTATCCCTAGTACCGGCAAGAAGGTTAAGGCCGAAACCCCCAGCAAGGAAGCTGCCGCGTGCTCTGACTGCCGGGAGGCCGCGGCCGTCGAAAAGGCCGGGAAAGGTGATGGACCATACTGCAAGATCCATCGGACCAAGAGCCAAGACCTTCAAGAGTGTTATCAGGTTGAGCAGCTTGTCAAGAGACAGAAAGCAGAATATGAGAAGCGTGACAAGGAAAAGGGCCAGAATGTTGCTGGCCGTAAGGGTCGTGGCAGTGAAGTAAATCGCCTCGGCAGACCTCTTCGGAACAAAGGAAAACCCGCCAGGGATCGAGAGAAGGAAGCCTGTGGTGATGAGAGTGATGAAGGGGATGAAGAGGAAACAAGTGAGCACGAGTTCCAGAAGGCCACTGACGCCCTGTGCGTTGACGGGGGTGCGTCCCTACACGCCTCTCACCGCCAACTCAAGTGGTGGGCGCATGAGGTTAATGCCATGGAACCAGCGCCAGGGGCCTGGGAACCACTCAGATGGTCACGCATGCCCATCATTTTTTACGAAGAGGATCATCCTGACCGCACCACCGTGGTAGGATGTTTGCCGTTGTTGGTCTCTCCAACAATCCGCAACCTCAAGGTCACGAAGATGTTGGTGGATGGCGAGGCTGGGTTGAATCTGATCTCCCCAAAGGTTATTAGCAAGCTTCAGATAGCAGAGGATGAGTTAAAAGCCACCGGCACATTTCAAGGAGTTAATCCCGGCAGGAGTCATCCTAAGGGAAAGATCACGTTGCCTGTGATGTTTGGGGGAGAGCTGAACTACCGGACTGAAAAGATTATGTTTTATGTGGTTGACCTCCCCTTGCCGTATAATGGAATCCTTGGATGACCAGCCCTGGCTAAGTTCATGGCGACATCCCACTATGCCTACAACTTCTTGAAGATGCCAGGGCCAGTTGGAGTCATTTCCGTCCCATCAGATGAGAAAGACGCAATCATTTGTGTGGACAAGATGTACCGGGACGCAGTCGCGGCAGAGGCAGCAGTAGCGGCAGCTCCCGCCAAGGAGAACAGAGGGAAGAAGAAGGATGGTAAGGGCTCCGGCAAGGAATTCGGGAAGCGCGCCTCTCCGGAGTGCGCTGCGCCTGTTGATGACTTGCCGGAGAGTTCCAACAGCAAGAGATCCAAGGTTGCTGCTCCACAAGTGAAGAAGGTCCCGGCAGGGCTGGCTGGCGTTAATGGTACCTTCACCATCCGCGCCACCCTCGATGACAAATAGGAAAGCGCGCTTGTTGCCTTCCTACGGGCGAGTATCGATGTGTTTGCCTGGCAACCATCTGATATCCCCAGTGTTCCCAGGGAGGTAATCGAGCACCACCTTGCTGTCTGCCCACATGCCCGGCCTGTCAAGCAGAAAGTCCGAAAGCAGGCCTTGGAGAGGCAGCAGTTCATTACAGAGGAGATCAAGAAACTTGAGGCAGCTGGTTTGGTCAGAGGAGTGCTGCATCCAACATGGTTAGCAAATCCAGTGGTTGTCCAGAAGGCCAATGGGAAATGGAGGCTTTGCATAGACTTCACAGATCTCAACAAGGCTTGCCCGAAAGACCCATTTCCCTTGCCACGCATCGACCAGATCATGGACTCCACTTCAGGCTGCGATTTGCTCTCCTTCTTGGATGCATATTATGGGTATCATCAAATCTTCATGTCCAAGGAAGACGAAGAGAAGACCTCGTTCATCACCCCGTGTGGTACGTACTGTTTTATCCGCATGCCTTTCGGATTAAAGAGTGTCGTGTCTACTTTTGCAAGGGCAGTCCAGATTGGTTTTGGGACACAGCTGCACAGAAACATTGAGGCTTATATGGATGATATTGTGGTCAAAACCAAGGACAGATCAACCCTTATCCAGGATTTGGAGGAGACATTTGCCAATTTGCGCAAGATCAACTTGAAGCTCAACCCGGAGAAGTGTGTATTTTGTGTTCCCTCTGGCAAGCTGCTCGGGTACTTTGTATCCCATAGGGGGGTCGAAGCCAACCCCGACAAGAACCAAGCCATCGAACAGATCCAAGCACCAAAGACAGTCAAAGATGTAAGGCGTCTGATAGGGTGCGTTGCCGCGCTAAGCAGATTCATTTCCAAGTCTGCCGAGCGCGCCTTGCCGTTCTTCAAAATCTTGAAGAAGGCAGGGCCCATGAAGTGGACTCCAGAAGCAGATGCGGCTTTGCAAGATTTGAAGGCCTACCTATCTTCTGTGCCCACCTTGGTTGCTCCTAAACCGCAAGAGCCGTTGCTGTTATACTTGGCGACAACCAATCAAGTGGTTAGTGCAGCCTTGGTGGCGCAGCGGGAAGTGGATGAAACAGAGAGTGAGCAAAGACCGGCAGAGTCAGATAGGGATCAAGATAGAGATAAGCACGACAGTGAAGACAACCCCAAGGACACGGCAAGGAAGAAAGTGGTGCAGTGCCCAGTGTACTTCGTCAGTTCTCTACTACAGGGGGCTAGATCGAGGTACTCTGGCGTGCAAAAGTTGATATTTGGCCTCATCATGGCCTTAAGGAAACTGCGCCACTACTTCCAAGCCCATGAGATCACGGTTGTCACTCGCTTCCCGTTGCAAAGGATACTCCGGAACCCTGAGGCTACTGGCAGAATAGTGGAGTGGGCTTTGGAGTTATCCAGTTTTGGTTTGAAGTTTGAGAGCACATCAACAATCCAGAGCAGGGCATTGGCAGAGTTTATTGCAGAATGGACGCCAACCCCTGACGAGGAAGTGCCAGAAACAGTTATCCCCGGCAAGGAGGCGCCCCAAGAAGGGATCATGTATTTTGATGGTGCTTTTTCCCTACAAGGTGCAAGGGCTGGCGTGCTTCTCGTCACTCCCTCCGGGGAACACTTGAAGTACATCGTCCAGATGCATTTTGCCCAGGAAGAGGCAAGCAACAATACAGTAGAGTATGAAGGGCTCCTTGCCGGGCTCAGGATTGCCGCAGAATTGGGAATCAAGAAGCTGATCATTCGAGGAGACTCACAGCTTGCGGTGAAACAAGTCAACAAGGATTACCAAAGTCCATTGATGGAGGCATACGTTGAGGAAGTGAGAAGATTGGAGGAGCGCTTTGACGGGTTGCAAACAGAGCACATACCTCGTGCGGAAAACAGCATAGCTGATCACCTGTCAAAGTGTGCTGCCCAAAAGCTTCCTGTGGAACTAGGAACTTTTGTTCTCCATCTTACTCAGCCCTCCGTATCCCCAGCAACAATTGCCCGGAAAAGGAGAAAGCTGGTCTCCGGTAAGCCCCTCCCGGTAGAGCCATCCGCTCCTGGCAGGGACCCTGCCGAAAACAACTCCTCACAACCTGCCAGACCGCACCCTCCAGCCGGACCCATGGTCCCTGCGAACAAGGAATGTGCCCCCGCAGTTGAGGAGGTGCCGTTAGTCCTTGTTGCCGAGCCCCAGGCTCCAACTTGGGTAAGGCACATAGTCCACTTTCTCCAAACCGGAGAACTCCCCAATGACCAAGATGAGGCTGAAAGAGTAGCCCGGAGGGCCAGTATGTACCAGTTTGTCGATGACACTCTGTACAGAAGGAGGCCCAACGGTGTGAAATTGAAGTGCATCTGCCGGGAAGAAGAGAAGGAACTGCTGGCTGAGATACACAAAGGCATGTGCGGCTCCCACATTGGATCAAGGGCGCTGGTTGGGAAAGCATTCCGGCAAGGATTCTATTGGCCCACAGCCCTCCAAGATGCGGTTGAGCTAGTTACCAAATGTGAAGCCTGTCAGTTCCATTCCAAGAAAATCCACCTGCCTGCCCAAGCTCTTCAGACAATCCCTTTATCATGGCCATTTTCGATCTGGGGGCTCGATATCCTCTGCCCTTTCCTCCGAGCGATCGGGGGCTTTGAATTCGTGTTCGTTGCTATCGACAAGTTTACAAAGTGGCCAAAAGTTGCTGCCGTGAGAAAGGTGACTGCTCAATCAGCTATCAAGTTCTTGAAAGATTTGGTGTGTCGTTTTGGAATCCCCGTAAGGATCATTACCGACAACGGCACCCAATTCACGAGCCGCGCCTTCATGCAATATGTTCATGCCCTCAAAAGCAAGATCTCATTTGCTTCTGTCGCACATCCCAGAAGCAACGGGCAAGCTGAGAGGGCGAACGCTGAAGTGCTATGGGGACTCAAAACAAGAACCTTTGATACGCTGCAGAAGCACGGCAGGCGGTGGATCAATGAGCTGCCGGTAGTTCTATGGTCCCTCAGAACGACACCAAATCAAGCTACCGGACAGACTCCTTTTTCCCTGGTCTATGGGGCGGAAGCAGTTATCCCCACGGAACTCATTTATGGGTCGCCTCGAGTGCTTGCCTACGACGAAGTAGCGCAAGATCAGCATCGGTGTGACGATGTTGTGCTACTCGAGGAGAACCGTCTCCGGGCTGCTACGCGTGTTGCACGCTATCAGCAAGCCCTGCGTCGCTATCATAGCCGCAGGGTTCATGCCCGGTGTTTTGAGGAAGGCGACCTTGTCCTTAGGCGCGTTCAGTCCGCCAAGGGTACAAACAAGTTGACGCCGAAGTGGGAAGGCCCTTACCGGGTAGTACGAGTCACCAGACCTGGCGCGGTCCGTCTGGAGACCGGAGATGGCATTCAATTGCAAAACTCATGGAATATTGAGCATCTCCGCAAGTTCTACCCGTAAGGCGCGACTGTCGGGCCCTGCCCGGCAGCCACCCTTTTGTACAGGCCTTGCCTCAGTTGCATGTAACCCCTTGTACAAAGCCAGGCAATGACCCTGAGCACCAGAGAAATAAACGAAATGCTGGGGGGCCCCCGACCAAGTTGCATGCATGCATAAGCATTCCAAGAGCATTTGCGTAAGCATTTCATGAGCATCTGCATATGCATATAGATAGGATCGCATCCTGCATCATTCTCATCTGCATAAAGCTGCAGGTTCCTGCCGAGAACTCAGTTTTTGCAAGAAGATGGGGAGATGAACCAACGCTGCGATCCCCGGCAAACCAAACAGATAAGTTCTACCTCTTGTCCATAAGTGTTCTGTAAGCTAAAACTTGTGCATAAGAAAACCCCGCCACTCTTCGAAACTTAGGTGCTCCCGTCCCTGGCTCGAACGTTGCTTCGGCCTGGATGGTCGTAGTGGCCTTTGATGAAAAGAAGTTGGCGGGGGGCTGGTCCCTCTATTTCTTGCCTGTAGGCTCAGTTCCCCGGCAATGAAGAAAGGGTACCGGCAGGATAGCCTGCCGGGGAAAACTTGTTTATTTAAAATAAAGAGGCATTTCACCTCTGCATGGACATATACATGCACGAGTTCCCGGCAAGGTTCATCTTTTTCATTCATATGCTGGTCATACAAGTACAAACCTTACAGAACACAGACATGGACTCGAGAGATTACATTATTCGAACTAAAATTTGGCAAATGCCTACGAGTTTAAGATTGAAAAAAGATAAATGCTCCGTAAACTCCTCTCCCTGTCCCTCTTATCCTAGGTAGTGCGGTGGGAAGAGAAGAGGATAGGCAACACATTGACACAACACCACCCCGATCCCCGTCAAGGGCTGCCGAGCACAGCCTGACAAGATCGAGAGTGGAGAGGCTGCGAAGGAGGAAGACATACGGAGCACCTCAGCGGCTCCCTGGTCACCACTTCCAAAAGATTAATGAAGAAGCAAAGAAGACTCCAAGACACCAGCCTCTTCAGCGCCCCTGCCTATGCACTTATTAGGACCTACCCCGATGACGCCCGGCGGCGTGATCGGGGCAGGCCCGGGGGCTTTTGTCGGTGCAACAAACCCTGGGTCTGTTGCCCTGACTGTGCATAGGCACGAGAACAAGATTACAACACCAAGGCCGTCTCAAGATACAAGAGACCAAGATCTTCGAAGAACCAGTAAGCAGATTAAGAAGGCCAAGACCAAGACAGAGAAGCGAGACACCACCAGGAGAAAATCCTCCCTTGCCGGGAAGACGGACCTGGCAAGGACAAGGGCTCCCCCAGAAGAAAGCATTCAAGACGTCCCGGCAGGGCCTGCCGGGACTCACGAGGGTAAAGACACCTCACCAAGCCATCTCACCATGACCCACGTCGTTGATCAATGTGGTGTCAAGCCGCAAAGTGACTAAGTGGCAGCCATTCACCACATGGCGGCCTCTTTCTACAGGAAATACCTATAGATGACACCCGCCCTGCGACGTGCCAAGCAAGCAGGCATGGAGCTGGCAAGATGAGCCCGGCAAGGCTTGCTGGGCGAGCAACGATGTGACGTTGAGCGGTGCATTTAATGCACTCTATCAGCCTGCAGAATTAGGTATGATAGCACTGTTTGCTATCTTATCAGTGCATAATGACTATTTTGCCACTTTGGTGACCCCTTAACCTATAAAAGGAGGCCCATGGCAACCGTAGCAGGGGTTGGAAAGTTGAACACCCCCACGCTCGTACGCGCGTAGTCACTGCCTCCCCAGGGCGAGCCTGCCGGGCATGTGTACTACGCTCCACCACCACTTTTCCACCATCAATCCACCAAAGTAGGAGTAGGGTTTTACGCCTCGCGGTGGCCCAAACCTGGGTAAAATTGCCCGTGTGATCCCTGTCGTGCTGCCCCACGTTCTTTTGCTCTTTGTGCAACGTGACATCCCCCCTGCCGAACCAGCAAGGGGCCCCTTGGCCCAATAGGTGGCCGTGGTTTCCCGCGACAGATGGCATAAAAGGATACTTGAATAAGAGTTTTTCAATGAAAGACATCGGTGAAGCTGCTTACATATTGGGCATCAAGATCTATAGAGATAGATCTAGACGCTTAATAGGACTTTCACAAAGCACATACCTTGATAAAGTTTTGAAGAAGTTCAAAATGGATCAGTCTAAGAAAGGGTTCTTGCCTGTGTTGCAAGGTGTGAAGTTGAATAAGACTCAAAGCACGACCACGGCAGAAGATAGAGAGAGAATGAAAGTCATTCCCTATGCCTCTGCCATAGGTTCTATAAAGTATGCCATGCTGTGTACCAGACCTGTTGTGTGCCTTGCCATGAGTTTGGCAAGGGGATACGATAGTGATCCAGGAGTGGATCACTGGACAGCGGTCAAAATTATCCATAGTTACCTAAGAGGCCTCAGAAGCGTCCACGAAAATACTTTTCCACCGCCGCAGGTCTCTGACCTTGTTAGATCCCATCTGGAGGCCTTTTCTGGTACTCTGCCGGAGGGGGATTCAATCACAGAGGGCTTCTACATCAACCCTATTGCCCTACCGATGAAGCATGAGTAGTTTATCTCAGACCTATGGGTCCATAGCTAGTAGCTAGATGGCTTCTTCTCTCTCTTTGATTCTCAATACCATGTTCTCCTCGATGTTCTTGCAGATCTATCCGATGTAATATTCTTTTGCGGTGTGTTTGTCGAGATCCGATGAATCATGGATTTATAATCAGCTTATCTATGAATATTATTTGAATCTTCTCTGAATTCTTATATGCATGATTTGATATCTTTGTATTTCTCTTCGAATTATCGGTTTGGTTTGGCCAACTAGATTGGTTTTTCTTGCAATGGGGAGAGGTGCTTAGCTTTGGGTTTGATCTTGCGTGATTTCACCCAGTGACAAAGTAGGGGTAGCGAGACACGTATTGAATTGTTGCCATCAAGGATAAAAAGATGGGGTTTTCATCATATTGCTTGAGTTAATTCCTCTACATCATGTCATCTTACTTAAGGCGTTACTCCGTTCTTTATGAACTTAATACTCTAGATGCATGCTGGATAGCGGCCAATGTGTAGAGTAATAGTAGTAGATGCAGGCCAGAGTCTGTCTACTTGACACGGACGTGATGCCTATATTTCATAATCATTGCCTCGGATATCGTCATAACTTTGCGCTTTTCTATCAATTGCTCGACAATAATTTGTTCACCCATCGTATTATTTGCCTTCATGAGAGAAGCCTCTAGTGAAACCTATGGCCCCCGGGTCTATTTTCTATCATACTTGTTTCCGATCTACTATTTTGCAATCTTTTATTTTCAGATCTATAAATCAAAAAACCCAAAAATATTTAGTTACCTTTTTTATTTTATCTATCTCTATCAGATCTCACCTTTGCAATTGACTGTGAAGGGATTGACAACCCCTTTATCACGTTGGGTGCAAGTGTTTGATTGTTTGTGCAGGTGCATCGATTGGGGACTTGCTTGTACCTCCTACTGGATTGATACCTTGGTTCTCTAACTGAGGGAAATACTTATCTCTATTTTCCTGCATCACCCTTTCCTCTTCAAGGGAAAAACCAACGCAAGCTCAAGAAGTAGCAGCAAGAATTTCTGGCGCCGTTGCCGGGGAGGTCTACGTCAAGCCCACCAAGTACCCATCATAAACTCTCATCTCTTGCATTACATTATTCGCCATTTGCCTCTCGTTTTCCTCTCCGCCACTTCTAAATCGATTTTCAGAAAAATACAAAAAGATTTGCCTTTTTATTCGCCCTTCTTCCATTCATCTTTTCGTTTTCCTTTTGTTTGCTCGTGTGTTAGATTGCTTGCTTTGTCACGATGACTCAAGAGAACACCAAGTTGTGTGATTTTTCCAATACCAATAACAAGGATTTTATTAGTACTCCGATTGCTCCCGCCACTAGTGCGGAATCTTATGAAATTAATGCCGCTTTATTGAATCTTGTTATGAAAGAACAATTATCCGGCCTTCCTAGTGAAGATGCCGCATCCCATCTAAACACTTTCATTGAATTGTGTGATATGCAAAAGAAGAAAGATGTGGATAATGATATTGTTAAATTGAAGCTATTTCTGTTCTCACTTCGAGATCGTGCTAAAACTTGGTTTTCATCTTTGCCTAAAAATAGTATTGATTCATGGAATAAGTGTAAAGATGCTTTTATTTCCAAGTACTTTCCTCCCGCTAAGATCATCTCCCTTAGGAACAATATTATGAATTTTAAGCAACTTGATCATGAACATGTTGCACAATCTTGGGAGAGGATGAAATTGATGATAAGAAATTGCCCTACTCATGGTTTAAGTTTATGGATGATTATACAAAAAAATTATGCCGGATTGAATTTTGCTTCTAGAAATCTTTTAGATTCGGCCGCGGGAGGCACTTTTATGGAAATCACATTAGGAGAAGCTACTAAACTCCTAGATAATATTATGGCTAATTATTCTCAATGGCACACCGAAAGATCTTCTACTAGTAAAAAAGTGCATGCGATTGAAGAAATTAATATTTTAAGTGGAAAGATGGATTAGCTTATGAAATTGTTTGCTAATAAAAGTGCTCCTATTGATCCTAATGATATGCCTTTGTCCACTTTGATTGAGAATAATAATAAATCTATGGATGTGAATTTTATTGGAAGGAACAATTTTGGTAATAACGCGTATAGAGGTAATTTCAACTCTAGGCCGTTTCCTAGTAATTCCTCTAATAATTATGGTAATTCCTACAACAATTCTTATGGAAATTACAATAATATGCCCTCTGATCTTGAGAACAATATTAAAGAATTTATTAGTTCAGAAAATAAGTTCAATGCCTTGGTTGAAGAAAAATTAATTAAGATTGATGATTTGGCTAGGAACGTGGATAGAATTTCTCTTGAGATTGATTCTTTGAAAATTAGATCTATTCCACCCAAGCATGATATTAATGATTCTCTAAAAGCTATGAGAATTTCTATTGATGAATGTAGAGAAAGAACCGCTAGGATGCGTGCTAAGCGAGATTGGTTTGTAAAAGCATGTTCTTCTAGTTTTTGTGAAAATAATGATGAAGATCTTAAAGTGATTGATGTGAATCCTATTGAATCTTTTTTTTCTAATGTAAATCTTGATAAATATGGGACTGGATATGAGTCAACTTTAGTTAAAAGGTGTCCCAATGATTCGGAGTTCATAGATCTTGATGCAAAAATTGATAAAAGTGGGATTGGAGAGGTCAAAACTTTAAGTAGCAATGAACCCACTCTTTTGGATTTCAAGGATTTAAATTATGATAATTGTTCTTTGATAGATTGTATTTCCTTGTTGCAATCCATGTTGAATTCTCCTTATGCTTATAATCAAAATAAAGCTTTTACTAAACATATCGTTGATGCTATGATGAAATCTTTTGAAGAAAAACTTGAGTTGGAAGTTTCTATTCCTAGAAAGCTTTATGATGAGTGGGAACCTACTATTAATATTAAGATTAAATATTATGAGTGCTATTCTTTGTGTGATTTGGGTGCTAGCGTTTCCATGATTCCGAAAACTTTATGTGATGTGCTAGGTTTCCGTGAACTTGATGATTGTTCTTTAAATTTGCATCTTGCGGATTCCACTATTAAGAAACCTATGGGAAGGATTAATGATGTTCTTATTGTTGCAAATAGGAATTATGTGCCTGTAGATTTCATTGTTCTTGATATAGATTGCAATCCTACATGTCCTATTATTCTTGGTAGACCTTTCCTTAGAACGATTGGTGCAATTATTGATATGAAAGAAGGAAACATTAGATTTCAATTTCTGTTAAGGAAGGGCATGGAACACTTTCCTAGAAAGAAAATTAAGTTGCCATATGAATCTATTATGAGAGCTACATATGGATTGCATACCAAAGAAGACAATACCTAGATCTATTGCAATATGCCTAGCTAGGGGCGTTAAACAATAGCGCTTGTTGGGAGACAACCCAATTTTATTTTTGTTCTTGTTTTTTGTTCCTGTTTTTCAATAAATTTATCATCTACCCTCTGGTTAGATTTTTTTGTGTTTTAATTAGTGTTTTTTCCAAGTAAGACCTTTGGGATGGCTTACGGTGATAGTTGATTTGATCTTGCTGAAAAACAGAAAGTTTTGCGCCCAGTAATATAATTTTCATAATTCACATAAGTGTGATTTTGATCTGAATTTTTTCAAAAAGATTTATATACAAATTTACCAGGTTGTCCTAATTTTTCAGAATTTTTGTAGTTACATCAGTATACGAAGTTTTCTGATTACTATAGACTGTTCTGTTTTTGACAGATTCCATTTTTCTTGTGTTGTTTACTTATTTTGATGAATCTATGGGTAGTATCGGGGGGTATGAACCATGGAGAAGTTGGAATACAGTATATATTACACTAATATAAATAAAGAATGAGTTCACAACAGTACCAAAAAGTGGTGATTTATTTTCTTATACTAACGGATCTCATTTGTTTTCTGTTGAGTTTTGTGTTGTGAAGTTTTCAAGTTTTGGGTAAAGATTTGATGGACTATGGAATAAGGAGTGGCAAGAGCCTAAGGTTGGGGATGCCCAAGTAACCCCAAGGTAATATTCAAGGAGAACCAAGAGCCTAAGCTTGGGGATGCCCCGGATGGCATCCCCTCTTTCGTCTTCGTCTATCGGTAAATTTACTTGAGGCTATATTTTTATTCACCACATGATATGTGTTTTGCTTGGAGCGTCTTGTATGATATGAGTCTTTGCTTTTTAGTTTGCCACAATAATCCTTGCTGTACATACCTTTTGAGAGGGACACGCATGAATCATGATTTATTAGAATACTCTATGTGCTTCACTTATATCTTTTGAGCTAGGCAATTTTGCTCTAGTGCTTCACTTATATCTTTTTAAGAGCACGGCGGTAGCTTTATTTTATAGAAATTGTTGAACTCTCTTGCTTCACTTAAATTATTTTGAGAGTCTCTCTAAATAGTGTGGTAATTTGCTTTGGTTATGAATTTAGTCCTAATATGATGGGCATCCAAGAGGGATATAATAAAAACTTTCATATAAAGTGCATTGAATACTATCAGAAGTTTGATTCCTTATGATTGTTTTGAGATATAAAGATGGTGATATTAGAGTCATGCTAGTGAGTAATTGTGGATTGGTAGAAATACTTATGTTAAAGTTTGTGATTCCCGTAGCATGCACGTATGGTGAACCGTTATGTGATGAAGTCGGAGCATGATTTATTTATTGATTGTCATCCTTTGTGTGGAGGTCGGGATAGCGCGATGGTTAACTCGTACCAACCCTTTCCCTAAGAGCATGCGTGAAGTACTTTGTTTCGATAGCTAATAGACTTTTGCAATAAGTATGTGAGTTCTTTATGACTAATGTTGAGTCCATGGATTATACGCACTCTCACCCTTCCACCATTGCTAGCCTCTCTAGTACCGCGCAACTTTCGCCGGTGCATTACACCCACCATATACCTTCTTCAAAACAGCCACCATACCTACCTATTATGGCATTTCCATAGCCATTCTGAGATATATTGCCATGCAACTTAGACCGTTCCGTTTTGTTCTAAGTTTCGAGTTGTAATTATTTAGTTGTAAGTAAATAAAAGTGTGATGATCATCATTATTAGAGCATTGTCCCATGTGAGGAAAGGATGATGGAGGCTATGATTCCCTCACAAGTTGGGATGAGTCTCCGGACTTTATGAAAAATAAAAGAGGCCAAAGAAGCCCAAATAAAAAAAAGAGGCCAAAGAAGCCCACCAAAAAATGAGAGAAAAGAGAGAAGGGGCAATGTTACTATCCTTTTTCCACACTTGTGCTTCAAAGTAGCACCATGATCTTCATGATAGAGAGTCTCGTATGTTGTCACTTCCATATACTACTGGGAATTTTTCATTATAGAACTTGTCTTGTATATTCCAATGATGGGCTTCCTCAAATTGCCCTAGGTCTTCGTGAGCAAGCGAGTTGGATGCACACCCACTTAGTTTCTTTTTTAGCTTTCATAAACTTATAGCTCTAGTGCATCTGTTGCATGGCAATCCCTACTCACTCACATTGATATCTATTGATGGGCATCTCCATAGCCCGTTGATACGCCTAGTTGATGTGAGACTATCTCCTTCTTTTTGTCTTCTCCACAACTGCCATATTCTATTCCACCTATAGTGTTATATCCATGGCTCACGCTCATGTATTGCGTGAAAGTTGAAAAAGTTTGAGAATACTAAAGTATGAAACAATTTTTTGGCTAAAACTGGGGTTGTGCATGATTTAATACTTTGTGTGATGAAGATGGAGCATAGCCAGACTATATGATTTTGTAGGGATAACTTTCTTTGGCCATGTTATTTTGAGAAGACATGATTGCTTTATTAGTATGCTTGAAGTATTATTGTTTTTATGTCAATATTAAACTTTTGTTTTGAATCTTATGGATCTGAACATTCATGCCACAATGAATAAAATTACATGGATAAATATGTTAGGTAGCATTCCACATCAAAAATTCTGTTTTTATCATTTACGTACTCGAGGACGAGCATGAATTAAGCTTGGGGATGCTTGATACGTCTCCAACGTATCTATAATTTTTTATTGTAACATGCCATTATATTATATATTTTGGATGTTTTATATGCATTATTATGCTATTTTATATTATTTTTGGGACTAACTTATTAACCTAGAGCCTAGTGCCAGTTTCTGTTTTTTCCTTGTTTTTGAGTTTCGCAGAAAAGGAATATCAAACGGAGTCCAAACGGAATAAAACTTCACGATGATTTTTCTTCGACCCGAAGACACCCAGAGGACTTGGAGTCCAAACCAGAAGAGCCACGAGGCGGCGGCAAGGGTGGAGGGCGCGCCCTAGGGGGCGCCCCCTACCTTGTGGCCCCCTCGGGGATCCCCTGACCTACCTCTTCGTCCTATATATTCACGTATATTAAAGAACCCTCAGAAGCGTCCACAAAAATACTTTTCCACCGCCGCAGGTCTCTGACCTCGTTAGATCCCATCTGAAGGCCTTTTCCGGTACTCTGCCGGAGGGGGATTCGAACACGGAGGGCTTCTACATCAACCCTATTGCCCTACCGATGAAGCGTGAGTAGTTTATCTCATACCTACGGGTCCATAGCTAGTAGCTAGATGGCTTCTTCTCTCTCTTTTGATTCTCAATACCATGTTCTCCTCGATGTTCTTGGAGATCTATCCGATGTAATATTCTTTTGTGGTGTGTTTATCGAGATCTGATGAATTGTGGATTTATGATCAGCTTATCTATGAATATTATTTGAATCTTCTCTGAATTCTTATATGCATGATTTGATATCTTTGTATTTCTCTTCGAATTATCGGTTTGGTTTGGCCAACTAGATTGGTTTTTCTTGCAATGGGAGAGGTGCTTAGCTTTGGGTTCAATCTTGCGTGATTTCACCCAGTGACAAAGTAGGGGTAGCGAGACACGTATTGAATTGTTGCCATCGAGGATAAAAAGATGGGGTTTTCATCATATTGCTTGAATTAATTCCTCTACATCATGTCATCTTACTTAAGGCTTTACTCCGTTCTTTATGAACTTAATACTCTAGATGCATGCTGGATTGATACCTTGGTTCTCTAACTGAGGGAAATACTTATCTCTACTTTGCTGCATCACCCTTTCCTCTTCAAGGGAAAAACCAACGCAAGCTCAAGAAGTAGCAAGGGGGCGCCACACAAGTAGACACAACATTGTCTTAGCCGTGTGCGGCGCCCCCATCCACTGTTTACTCCCTCGGTCATATTTTCATAGTGCTTAGGCGAAGCCCTGCGGAGATCACATCACCATCACCGTCACCACGCCATCGTACTGCCGGAACTCATCTACTACCTCGCTGTCTTACTGGATCAAGAAGGCAGAGGACGTCACCGAGCTGAACGTGTGCAGAACACGGAGGTGCCGTGCATTCGGTACTAGATCGGTTGGAGCACGAAGAAAGTTCGACTACATCAACCGCGTTGTGAAATGCTTCCGCTTACGGTCTACGAGGGTACGTAGACATACTCTCCCCTCGTTGCTATGCATCTCCGTGGATAGATCATTGCGTGTGCGTAGAAATTTTTTTGTTTTCCGTGCAACGTTTCCCAACAGTGGCATCATGAGCCAGGTCTATGCGTAGATGATATGCACGAGTAGAACACAAAGAAGTTGTGGGCGGTGATCTTCATACTGTTTACCACCAACGTCTTATTTTGATTCGGCGGCATTGTGGGATGAAGCGGCCCGGACCAACCTTACATGTCCACGCACATGAGACCAGTTCCACCGACTAACATGCAACTAGTTTTGCATAAAGGTGGTTGGCGGGTGTCTGTTTCTCCTACTTTAGTTGAATCAAATTTGACTGCGGCCGGTCCTTGAAGAAGGTTAAAACAGCAAACTTGATAAATCACCGTTGTGTTTTTTTACCGTAGGTAAGAATGGTTCTTGCTAGAAACCCGTAATAGCCACGTAAAACTTGCAACAACAAAGTAGAGGACGTCTAACTTGTTTTTGCAGGGTATGTTGTGATGTGATATGGTCAAGACATGATGTGATATAGTTATTGTATGAGATGATCATGTTTTGTAATTTATCAGCAACCGGCAGGAGCCTTATGGTTGTCTCTTTATTGTATGAAATGCAAACGCCATGTAATTGCTTTACTGTATCGCTATACGTTAGCAATAGTTGTAGAAGCAATAGTTGGCGAGACGACCATGACGCAACGATGGAAATCAAGGTGTCGAGCTGGTGACGATGGAGATCATGACGATGCTTTGGAGATGGAGATCAAAAAGCACGAGATGATGATGGCCATATCATGTCACATATTTTGATTGCATGTGATCTTTATCTTTTATGCATCTTATTTTGCTTAGAATGACGGTAGCATTATAAGATGATCCCTTCACTAAATTTCAAGATATAAGTGTTCTCCCCGAGTATGCACCGTTGCGAAAGTTCGTCGTTTCGAGACACCACGTGATGATCGGGTGTGATAGACTCTACGTTCACATACAACGGGTGTAAGACAGTTTTGCACATGCAGAATACTTGGGTTAAACTTGACGAGCCTAGCATGTACAGACATGGTCTCGGAACACTAGAGACCGAAAGGTCGAACGTGAGTCATATAGTAGATATGATCAACATAGAAATGTTCACCATTGATGACTACCCCATCTGACGTGATGATTGGACATGGGTTAGTTGATTTGGATCACGTATCACTTAGATAACTTGAGGGATGTTTATTTAAGTGGGAGTTCATCAGTAATTTGATTAATTGAACTTAATTTATCATGAACTTAGTCTCAATAGTTTTTGTGGTGTAGATCAATAGCTCGTGATATAGCTCCCCTATTTTTGATATGTTCCTAGAGAAAACTAAGTTGAAAGATGATAGTAGCAATGATGCGGAATGGGTCCGTGTTCTGAGGATTATCCTCATTGCTGCACAGAAGAATTTTGTCCTTGATGCGCCGCTAGGTGACAGACCTATTGTAGGAGCAGATGCAGACGTTATGAACATTTGGCAAGCCCGATATAATGACTACTTAATAGTTTAGTGTGCCATGCTTTACGACTTAGAACCGGGACTTCAAAAACATTTTGAACACCACGGAGCATATGAGATGTTCGAAGAGCTGAAATTGGTATTTTAGACTCATACCCGTGTCGAGAGGTATGAGACCTCTGACAAGTACTTTACCTACAAGATGGAGGAGAACAGCTCAGCTAGTGAGCATGTGCTCAGAATGTCTGGGTACTACAATCACTTGAATCAAGTGGGGGTTCATCTTCCAGATAAGATAGTGATTGACAGAGTTCTCTAGTCACTATCACGAAGCTACTAGAACTTCGTGATGAACTATAATATGCAAGGGATGACGAAAACGATTCCCGAGCTCTTCGCGATGCTGAAATCAGCGAAGGTAGAAATCAAGAAAGAGCATCAAGTGTTGATGGTTGACAAGACCACTAGTTTCAAGAAAAAGGGCAAGGGAAATAAAGGGAACTTCAAGAAGAATGGCAAGCAAGTTGTCACTCCCATGAAGAAGCCCAAAGCTGGACCTAAGCGTGAAACTCAATGCCTCTACTGCAAAGGGAATGGTCACTAGAAGCGGAGTTGCCCCAAATACTTGGCGGATAAGAAGGATGGCAAAGTGAACAAAGGTATATTTGATATACATGTTATTGATGTGTACCTTACTAGTATTCATAGTAGCCCCTGGGTATTTGATACTGGTTCAGTTGCTAAGATTAGTAACTCGAAACAGGAGTTGCAGAATAAACAAAGACTAGTTAAGGGCGAAGTGACGATGTGTGTTGGAAGTGATTCCAAGGTTGATACAATCACCATCGCACACTTCCTCTACCTTCGGGATTAGTATTGAACCTGAATAAATGTTATTTGGTGTTTGCGTTGAGCAAGAATATGATTTGATCATGTTTATTGCAATACGGTTATTCATTTAAGTCAGAGTATAATTGTTGTTCTATTTTCATGAATAAAACCTTCTATGGTCATACACCCAATGTAAATGGTTTATTGAATCTTGATCGTAGTGATACACATATTCATAATATTGATGCCAAAAGATACAAAGTTGATAATGATAGTGCAACATACTTGTGGCACTGCCGTTTAGGTCATATTGGTGTAAAGCGCATGAAGAAACTCCATGAAGATGGACTTTTGGGATCACTTGATTATGAATCATTTGATACTTGCTAAGCATGCCTCATGGGCAAGATGACTAAAACTCCGTTCTCTGGATCAATGGAGCGAGCTAATGACTTATTGGAAATAATACATACCGATGTATGCGGTCCAATGAGTGTTGAGACACGTGGCGGGTATCATTATTTTCGGACCTTCATAGATGATTTGAGTAGGTATGGGTATGTCTACTTGATGAAACACAAGTCTGAAACATTTGAAAAGTTAAAAGAATTTCAGAGTGAAGTGGAGAATCATCGTAATAAGAAAATAAAGTTTCTACGATCTGATCACGGAGGCGAATATTTGAGTTACGAGTTTGGCCTTCATTTAAAACAATGTGGAATGTTTCACAACTCACGCGACCTGGAACACCACAGCGTAATGGTGTGTCCGAATGTCGTAATCGTACTTTATTAGATATGGTCTATTCTATGATGTCTCTTACCGATTTGCCTTTATCAGTTTGGGGTTATGCATTAGAGACAGCCACATTCACGTTAAATAGGGCACCGTCTAAATCCATTGAGATGACACCGTATGAACTGTGGTTTGGCTAGAAACCTAAGCTGTCGTTTCTTAAAGTTTGGGGATGTGATGCTTATGTCAAAAGGCTTCATCCTGATAAGCTCGAACCTAAATTGGAGATGTGCGTCTTCATAGGATACCCTAAGGAAACAATTGGGTACACCTTCTACCACAGATCCGAAGGCAAGATCTTTGTTGCTAAGAATGGGTCCTTTCTAGAGAAGGAGTTTCTCTTGAAAGAAGTGAGTGGGAGGAAAGTAGAACTTGATGAGGTAATTGTACCTTCTCTCGAATTGGAAAGTAGCACATCACAGAAAACTGTTCCCGTGATGCCTACCCCAACTAGAGAGGAAGCTAATGATAATGATCATGAAACTTCAGATCAAGTTACTACAGAACCTCGTAGGTCAACCAGAGCACGATCCGTACCAGAGTGGTACGGTAATCCTGTCCTGGAAGTCATGTTACTAGACCAAGGCGAACCTACGAACTATGAAGAAGCTATGATGAGCCCAGATTCCGACAGATGACTTGAGGCCATGAAATCTGAGATAGGATCAATGTATGAGAACAAAGTGTGGACTTTGGTGGACTTGCCCGATGATCGGCAAGCCATAGAGAATAAATGGATCCTCAAGAAGAAGACTGACGCTGATGGTAATGTTACTTTCTACAAAGCTCGACTAGTCGCAAAAGGTTTTCGACAAGTTCAAGGGGTTGACTACGATGAGACTTTCTCACCCGTAGCGATGCTTAAGTCCGTCTGAATCATGTTAGCAATTGCGGCATTTTATGATTATGAAATCTGGCAAATGAACGTCAAAACTGCATTCCTTCATGGATTTCTTAAAGAAGAGTTGTATATGATGCAACCAGAAGGTTTTGTCGATCCTAAAGGTGCTAACAAAGTGTGCAAGCTCCAGCAATCCATCTATGGACTGGTGCAAGCATCTCGGAGTTGGAATATACGCTTTGATGAGGTGATCAAAGCATATGGTTTTATACAGACTTTCGGTGAAGCCTGTATTTACAAGAAAGTGAGTGGGAGCTCTGTAGCATTTCTAATATTATATGTGGATGACATATTGTTGATTGGAAATGATATAGAATTTCTGGATGGCATAAAAGGATACTTAAATACATGTGTGAATACATAAACAAATACCGTGTCCCTAGTAAGCCTCTACTAGACTAGCTCGTTGATCAAAGATGGTTAAGGTTTCGTAACCATGGACATGTGTTGTCATTTGATAACAGGATCACATCATTAGGAGAATGATGTGATGGGCAAGACCCATCCGTTAGCTTAGCATAATGATCGTTCAGTTTTATTGCTATTGCTTTCTTCATGTCAAATACATATTCCTTCCACTATGAGATTATGCAACTCCTGGGTACCGGAGGAATACCTTGTGTGCTATCAAACGTCACAACGTAACTAGGTGATCATAAATATGCTCTATAGGTATCTCCGAAGGTGTTTGTTGAGTTGGCATAGATCATGATTAGGATTTGTCACTCCGAGTATCGGAGAGGTATCTTGATGTTTGCTTGAACTACGTCGGTATTTCCCCAAAGAGGAAGGGATGATGCAGCACAGCAATGGTAGGTATTTCCCTCAGTGATGAGACCAAGGTTATCGAACCAGTAGGAGAACCAAGCAACACTACGTAAACAGCACCTGCACACAAAGAACAAATACTTGCAACCCGACGTGTTAAAGGGGTTGTCAATCCCTTTCGGGTAACGGCGCCAGAAATTGGCAAACGGACGTGAGAAAGTTGTAATAGATTGATAGATGCAAATAAAAGCAAATAAAATTCAGCGAGGTATTTTTGGGTTTTTGATAATATAGATCTGAAAATAAAAGTGGCAAATAAATAAAAAGGCAAATAGCAAAATAGATCTGAAAATATATGATGAGGAAAATAGACCCGGGGGGCGTAGATTTCACTAGTGGCTTCTCTCGAGAAAAATAGCATACGGTGGGTAAACAAATTACTGTTGGGCAATTGATAGAACTTCAAATAATTATGACGATATCCAGGCAATGATCATTATATAGGCATCACATCCAAGATTAGTATACCGGCTCCTGCCTGCATCTACTACTATTACTCCACACATCGACCGCTATCCAGCATGCATCTAGTGTATTAAGTTCATGGAGAAACAGACTAATGCAATAAGAACGATGACATGATGTAGACAAGATCTATTTATGTAGAAATAGACCCCATCTTGTTATCCTTAATAGCAATGATACATACGTGTCAGTTTCCCTTCTGTCACTGGGATCAAGCACCGTAAGATCGAACCCATCACAAAGCACCTCTTCCCATGGCAAGAAAAATCGATCTAGTTGGCCTAACTAAACCAAAGATTCTAAGAAGAAATACGAGGCTATAAGTAATCATGCATATAAGAGATCAAAAGACTCGAATAACTTTCATGGATAAAAACATAGATCTGATCATAAACTCAAAGTTCATCGGATCCCAACAAACACACCGCAAAAAGAGTTACATCAATTAGATCTCCAAGAGACCATTGTATTGAGAATCAAAAGAGAGAGAGGAAGCCATCTTGCTACTACCTATGGACCCGAAGGTCTACAATGAACTACTCACGCATCATCGGAGAGGCACCAATGAGGATGGTGAACCCCTCCGTGATGGTGTCTAGATTGGATCTGTGATTTCTGGAACTTGCGGTGGCTGGAATTGATTTTCGTCGACTCCCCTAGGGTTTCTGGAATATTGGGGTATTTATAGAGCAAAGAGGCGGTGCGAGAGGTGGCCGAGGTGGGCACAACCCACCTGGGCGCACCCTGGTGGGTTGTGCTCCCCTCGGAGCCCCCCTCAGGTACTTTCTTGGCCCAACTTGTGTCTTCTGGTCCAGAAAAAATCACCAAAAAATTTCGCTGCATTTGGACTCCGTTTGGTATTGATTTCCTGCGAAGTAAAAAACAAGCAAAAAACAGCAACTGGCACTGGGCACTATGTCAATAGGTTAGTCCCAAAAAATGATATAAAGTTGCTATAAAATGATTGTAAAACATCCAAGAATGATAATATAACAGCATGGAACAATCAAAAATTATAAATACGTTGGAGATGTATCAGCATCCCCAAGCTTAATTCCTGCTCGTCCTCGAGTAGGTAAATGATAATAATAGAATTTTTGATGTGGAATGCTGCCTAACATGTTCATCACATATTCTTTTATATGATTCAAAGCAATAGTCTAGTTTTGACATGAAGATTTCAATACTCAAGCATATCAACAAGCAACCATGTCTTTGAAAATATCAACACTAAAGCAAGTTATCCCTAGCCCATTATGCTCAATCATTGATCCATTCATGAAACACACTCGCATATTAGCCACACCCAATGCTCAAGTAAGATCATAGTGCCCCTTAGTTGGTGCTTTATAAGAGAAGATGGAGACTCAAAATAAAATAAAAATTGCATAAAGTAAAAGAAAGGCCCTTCGCAGAGGGAAGTAGGGATTTGTAGAGGTGCCAGAGCTCGAAGCGGAAAAAAATAGAGATAAAACATTTTGGATGGCATGCTTTTCCTATCAATGAAAACGATCGAGTAGTTCCTAATACTTTCCATGCTAGATATATCATAGGCGGTTCCCAAACAGAAAATAAAGTTTATTCCTTTTTCAACCATACTTTCACTTTCCATGGCTAGCCGTATCCACGGGTGTAACGCACGGATAATTGAGCTACAGTAATCCTATGTTGATGGTGCCACATCACCACTGTTACTGTTGCTAATCTCGCTTAGATTCAAATCGGTTCGAATTCAAATTTAAATTAAAGTCAAAATTTAAAGTTTTCATAATGTCAAAACTAAAATGTGCAAACTGTGAGAAATAATTCAAAGGTAATATTGGTGAAGAAAGCACACTTTTATAAAACATTTAAATGCACTTAAATAAATAAAACAGTAGTTAAAACAATTAAATAAATGCCTTCTATAATTTCTAAAATATCAAACGATTTTAATTATGTGTGGAACTTTTTGTGGTTGTGGGTTATCTTGTAACTCAAATTATGGAGCTAGTTTTAGATTTAACAAAACTAAGATAAATGTGGAAATAAAATAAAGCCAAAAAGAAAACAAAAATTAAAAGTAACTGAAAAGGGAAAAAGAGAGAGAACCCCCCTGCCTTCTGGGCCTCGGCCCACCCCGGCCAGCCGGCCACCAGCTCCTGCGCCCATCTCCCCTGTTCCACCGACCGCGTCGTTACAGGGGAAGGGTGGCCCCGACCACCTCGCCGGCGCCGTCGGGAAGAGGATAAGGACCCCCTCGTCCCCTCGATTCCCTCTCCCACTCCCAGATCCACCTCGCCCCCTTCCCCCCCCCCCCCCGCCAGATCCGCCTCGCCTGAGACAGCGGTCGCCGTGCTCACCGTCATCTTGGACAACAGCCGCGGCCAGTCGCCTCCCCGACGCCCAGGACTGCGGCGGGGAGCTCGCCTTCGTCGTCTTCATCTTCCCGGTGCAAGGGTTCGCTCTGGGTCGTCACCGGCGCTCGAGACCGACTCCATCTTCATCATCGCTGGCCGCCACTGCTTCTCTTCGGTCTGCGCTGCTCCGGCCGTCCTCGGCTTCACCACGACACCAGCGAGCACCTCTGTGAGCCCACGAACAAGATCCCTCCCTTCGCCGCTCAAATCCGTCGCTCTAGCTCCGTTTACCACCATGACCGAAGCTGGACGCCGCACGGCTAGTCGCCGGCGCCACTCCGGTGGCCTTTGGTCTTGCGCGTGTACCCGTCGTCTTCACTGCGTCGCGTAGATGCTCCCTAGCCCCCCTGCTCGTCGTGTGCGCGCCCGTGGCTTCGACCCCGTCGAGTTCGAGCCGCGCCACCGCTCTGACCTCATGTAGAAGCAGACGAGCTCGCGCTCGCCGTGTTCGCTGCGTCCTCCCCGTGCGTAGCTGGCGCTCGGCCGCGCTTGCCACCCTCGCCCCTGCTCCCGCTCGCCGCTCGACCCCGTCACCACTTGCGCAGCCGCCAAAACCGCTGCGCCCGGCCACCGCCAGCGCCGCGCCCCGCGCCCAGCTCGTGTGCATGCCGTTGCTGCTCTGCTGAATGTACTGCTGCTGCTGAATGTTACTGTAGTTGCACTAGCTAGCTTTTCTATTTCAACAATGACTAACCCTCTAGACAGCCCCTAAACTGCGGCAAAAAAACTATTAACAGGAGTAAAAATAATATGAGTAGAAAGTACACTTGACAAACTTCATTTTATCCCACTGGACCAAATCCATTTGATGTATGGACTAAATGCAAAGAAAATCACAAATTGATACGTTCTATTAATAGAAGAACAGAAAAACAGAAATGCTGCAGTAGCACTTTTCAAACAAAGTTTTGAACAAGCAAATGGATGCTAACATAGCTGCACTTGATACTGTCATGTAGATCACAGAACATTGATCAAGATTGATATAAGACACTCTCCATTGGATGAGTAGAACACTAGCTATAGCCTTTGGAAAACAGCTAAATGATGTTCATAACTGAGGGATTCTCAGACTTGGCCAAACTTTGGAAATTCATAGGAAAATAATCGTAGCTCGGATGAAAAAGTGTTCTACATGAAAGTTGCGCAGAAAAGCGAGACGAATCTGAATATGCCATCCGTTCGTCTGTCACACGTCCCTAGCATAGCGAACCTATAACCGTCCCCCTCCGGTTCGTCTGTCCAAAAATACCAAACTTCGGAAAAACATTCCCGGATGTTTCCCCCTTCGCCGGTATCGTGTAGCACCGCGTTAGAACACCCCTAGCTCTGCATGTAGTCATGTCATGCATCTATGTGCTTTGTATTTACTATTTCTTCCCCCTCTCCTTCTCCGGTAGACCCCGAGACCGCTGCTGATGCCACTGTGATCGACTACATCACCGACGACTCTTCTTCCCTTTCAGCAGAGCTTCCAGGCAAGCCCCCCCCCCCCCCCTTGATCACTTCGATATCGCCCATTCCATTATCTCTCATGCTTGCATTAGATTTTGCTACTGTTATTTTTTTGCTCCTATTCTGATGCATAGCCTGCTTTTGTAACCTGCTCATTGTACCTTACCTGCTTATCCTAAACTGCTTAGTATAGGTTGGTTGGTGATCCATCAGTGACCCCCACCTTGTCCCTATTGCCCCTGCTTCATCATCGACGACTCGATCAACGTGATTGACGACCAGAGACCGACACATCACTTCACCCCCTTAGTTGTACGACTCTGCAGAGTTACTATCGAGTGCCAAGGGTGATACCTCATACAGCACTCCTGATCAGATCTCTGTAGTATAGCTATTCGGTCGTGGTCATCGAGGGTGATTCCTCCTTCACCACTCCCGATACAACTCTGTCGTGCAACCCCTCAAGTGTGAACCTCGAGGGTGATTCCTCTTAGTTCACCTTGACGGTCACATCGAGTGGAATACACCGAGGGTGATTCCTCGGGGTTTTCCCCCTGATGTTTGGACACAAGGTTACCTTGGCTTTACTTGAGACCTTTATTAAAGTCGGGCGGGCCCGAGAGCACCCGCATGAGTTACGGTGGTGGCTGGCTGTTTAGCGGTATCACCCAGGAGGGGTGGTAGCTCCGGACTTGTCCCGACAGCCATCACTTCTTTTAATAATGCACTAACAGGTTTGGGTATTTGTTCTGAGTTGGCCTCTGGCCTATACGCACTAACCACCACGCGGGAACAGTTATGGGCACTCGGCGTTGTGGTATCAGCCGAAGCTTTGTCAGACGTCCAGTTCAGCATTGTGGGCCTGTCAGGCCAGTGCCATCCATCATGAGGTGGTGCTCGTCCCAGCTCGTCGCACAACGACCCGGAGTGCAACGGACGATGGGCCCAAGACCCCGGAGTGCTTAGGATGTAGACCGGCGGGGACCACTCTGCTGAGCCTGGGTAGGGCTGCGACGTGTTGATCTTCCGAGGCTAGGCATTGACTCAGTAAAGTGTGTCCGGCCAGAGTAATCAAGCGTGTTGGGTAATGTGGTGCACCCCTACAGGGAAGATTGTCTATTAATAGTCGTGTCCTCGGTAACGGACGTTCAGACTTGTATCCTGATCTATTATAACTAGAAATGGATACTTGAGATATGTGATGGATATGTTGGCTCTGGGATTGCTTTCTCGCAGGGAGTCGAGGAAGGACCTCTGGGCGTTAATACTACAACATGTTTGTTAAATATAAACCGCTATTCTATACTCTTCTAAATGCTACAAGATGCTTGGAGCTGCTTGAAGATGCTAGTCTTCGATAGGCTAGGCCTTCCCCTCTATTCTGGCATTCTGCAGTTCAGTCCACAGATACATCTCTTCCTTTGATACCAATGCATACTTAGTATAGATCTGATTCTTGCGAGTACTTTGGATGAGTACTCACGGTTGCTTTGCTACCCCTTTTCCCCCCTTCTTCCTTCTTTCCGGTTGTTGCAACCAGATGTTGGAGCCCAGGAGTCAGATGCCAACCCCGTCGACAACTACTACTACCCCGACGGAGCCTACAACTACATGGAGACCGCCGACAACCAGGAGTAGTTAGGAGGTCCCAGGCAGGAGGCCTTGCCTCTTCGATCGTTGTTGCTTTTGTGTTTGCCTTCTTAAGGCGGTCTTGTTTAACTTATGTCTATACTCAGATATTGTTGCTTACGCTGACGCTTGTGTCTCGAGCTATGTATTCGAGCCCTCGAGGCCCCTGGCTTGTAATATAAAGCTTGTATTATTTTATTTGTGTCAGAGTTGTGTTGTGATATCTTCCCGTAAGTCCCTGATCTTGATCGTACACATTTGTGTGTATGATTAGTGTACAATCGAGTCGAGGGCGTCACAAGTTGGTATCAGAGCCAGGTTGCCTGTAGGAATCCCCCTTCCAAACTCCTTGGCCGAAGTTGAGTCTAGTATTTGAAAAACTGTTTTACTAACATGGTTGTGCGGCTTATGGGTCCACGTCGCCATTGGGTGGTATTAGGACATTTTATTCCTCGTCCTTACTCTGGGACTTTGATCTCTCTTCTATTCGGGTTAAATGATTTTGCTAAATCTAACATCAGGATCTCGTGATCACATCCACCCGGAGATTTGTATTACTCCTTTCTCAAATTGAGGGCCAAGATCTGCTTCACATTGTTCACTGACCGCAGGATCCTTTTATCGAGGGCACCCTGCGTCGTCACTTACAAATCCCTCGCTCCAGTGATTTTCCTCGACGTTGACGTAGCCTTTGCTATGTCCCGTTGTTGCATCCCTCCTTCGTGTGCATGCGTGCCACCTAGTATCTCTAGGGTGTTCTCTTGTCTGAACTCATACAAACAACGTGTAATTGGTTCCATATATGTACCAGTATGTCTTTAATGACTACTGCCTTGTACATAATGCGCCTTTGCTCATTGTTTAGTTTACATCATGAATGATTCCTTACACTTGCTCCATCCCTTGCTAAAAACTATCCCCCTATCACTTTTAAGCAGGATGGTTAGACCCGCTGGTCATGACCGCCCGAATACATGACCGGAATGATATAACGGTTTGATGCTGAATCGCCAGTTCATGGAAGGAGTCTTTGCTCAGTTTCCACGCCCCAATATGAATCAGCAACCAGCCCTAATGACTCTGCAAGACTTTGTGCATCTCAACCCTGTCATCTACCGCAGCTTAACTCAGCCTCTTAATGCTGAATACTGGCTCTGTGACATCACTTTCGAGTTGGAGTCTGTTGATGTAGCCCCTGCCAACTATGTCACCTTCGTGGCTTACTACCTGAAAGGTTCCTCTGCTCCATGGTGGGACAGCCACGGGCGTTTCTTACCTGTTGGAACCGCCATCACTTGGCCGGAATTCCAAGCTGCATTCCGCAGGCCAATGTCGAACCACCATGGTTAGTCACAACGCCCCCGTTGAAGCTGAAGGGTTGGAATTTTATGTTCCCCCCATTGATTTGAAGTCTTCCAATATTGACCTCATTCTGGGAATGGAATGGTTGAAAACACATACCGCTTCTATCATTTGCGCCACTAAAACCGTCCATCTACTACATCCTTCTAATGAGATAGTAAGCTACCATGCTCATCTTGTTCGTAATGCCGAAGCACAGATTTATTCCTTGAATGCGTGAAACTCTTCTCCTTTTGTGATAATTGATAACGCTCCTTCACCAATGTTTGCACTGAAGCTGTGGCGGCATTTCCTTTT
Source organism: Thinopyrum elongatum (assembly GCA_011799875.1). Taxonomy (NCBI): domain Eukaryota; kingdom Viridiplantae; phylum Streptophyta; class Magnoliopsida; order Poales; family Poaceae; genus Thinopyrum; species Thinopyrum elongatum. The sequence goes on along the minus strand of CM022302.1, from coordinate 92,127,179 downwards.
CGGTAATCGTTGTGTGACCTTCACCGATCATCAAAGTCTGAAGTATTTGTTTACTCAGCTAGATCTGGATCTCCGTCTACAGCGATGTATGAGAAAAATTACAGAATATGACTACGAAATTTCTTATACCCCCTGGCCAGGCTAGTATCATGGCTGATGCCCTGAGTCACAAGCCTTATTGCAACAATCCCATAGCTTATAAAGCTCAACCTCTGCACGATGATCTCACTACAGAGAGCATCCGATTCACGTTCTCGATCAAGCTGAACGTCGCACCCGTCCGAGGTCTATCAAAATTTCTTAAAGTTCAGTGGTTAAATCATTCTAAAGATGAAACCACTTGGGAACTCGAGGATCGTCTTTGAGATGAATACCCCGCTTTTGTTTCCTTCTACCTCCTAAAATCTCGGGACGAGATTTCTTGTAGTGGAGGAGATTTGTAACACCCGAATAATTTAGCTACAGTAATCCTATGTTGATGGCGCCACGTCACCACTGTTACTGTTGCTAATCTCGCTTAGATTCAAATCGGTTCGAATTCAAATTTAAATTAAAGTCAAAATTTAAAGTTTTCATAATGTCAAAACTAAAATGTGCAAACTGTGAGAAATAATTCAAAGGTAATATTGGTGAAGAAACCACACTTTTATAAAACATTTAAATGCACTTAAATAAATAAAACAGTAGTTAAAACAGTTAAATAAATGCCTTCTATAATTTCTAAAATATCAAACTATTTTAATTATGTGTGGAACTTTTTGTGGCTGTGGGTTATCTTGTAACTCAATTTATGGAGCTAGTTTTAGATTTAACAAAACTAAGATAAATGTGGAAATAAAATAAAACCAAAAAGAAAACAGAAATTAAAAGTAAATGAAAAGGGAAAAAGAGAGAGAACCCCCCTGCCTTGTGGGCCTCGGCCCACCCCGGCCAGCCGGCCACCAGCCCCTGCGCCCACCTCCCCTGTTCCACCGACCGCGTCGCTAAAGGGGAAGGGTCGCCCCCGACCACCTCGCCGGCGCCGTCGGGGAGAGGATAAGGACCCCCTCATCCCCTCGATTCCCTCTCCTACTCCCAGATCCACCTCGCCCCCCCCCCCCCCCCACCAGATCCGCCTCGCCTAAGACCGCGGTCGCCGCGCTCACTGTCGTCTTGGACAACAGCCGCGGCCAGTCGCCTCCCCGACGCCCAGGACTGCGGCGGGGAGCTCGCCTTCGTCGTCTTCGTCTTCCCGATGCAAGGGTTCGCTCTGGGACGTCGCCGGCGCTCGAGACCGACTCCATCTTCATCATCGCCGGCCGCCACTGCTTCTCTTCGGTCTGCGCTGCTCCGGCCATCCTCGGCTTCGCCACGACACCAGTGAGCACCGCTGTGAGCCCACGAACAAGATCCCTCCCTTCCCCGCTCAAATTCGTCGCTCTAGCTCCGTTTACCATCATGACCGAAGCTGGACGCCGCACGGCTAGTCGCCGGCGCCACTCCGATGGCCTTTGGTCTCACGCGTGTACCCGTCGTCTTCACTGCGTCGCGTAGATGCTCCCTAGCCCCCCTGCTCATCGTGTGCGCGCCCGTGGCTGCGACCCCGTCGAGTTCGAGCCGCGCCACCGCTCCGACCTCGTGTAGAAGCGGATGAGCTCGCGCTCGCCGTGTTCGTTGCGCCCTCCCCATGCGCAGCTCGCGCCCGGCCGCGCTGGCCACCCTCGCCCCTGCTCCCGCTCGCCGCTTGACCCCATCACCGCTCGCGCAGCCGCCACAACCGCTGCACCGGGCCGCCGCCAGCGCCGCGCCCCGCGCCCAGCTCGTGTGCATGTCGTTGCTGCTCTGCTGAATGTACTGCTGCTACTGAATGTTACTGTAGTTGCACTAGCTAGTTTTTCTATTTCAACAATGACTAACCCTCTAGACAACCCCTAAACTGCGGCAAAACAACTATTAACAGGAGTAAAAATAATATGAGTAGAAAGTACACTTGGCAAACTTCATTTTATCCCACTAGGCCAAATTCATTTGAAGTATGGATTAAATGCAAAGAAAATCACAAATTGATACGTTCTGTTAATAGAAGAACAGAAAAATAGAAATGTTGTAGTAGCACTTTTCAAACAAAGTTTTGAACAAGCAAATGGATGCTAACATAGCTGCACTTGATACTGTCATGTAGATCACAGAACATTGATAAAGATTGATATAAGACACTCTCCATTGGATGAGTAGAACACCAGATATAGCCTTTGGAAAACAGCTAACTGATGTTCAAAGCTGAGAGATTCTCAGACTTGGCCAAATTTCAGTAAATCCTGAAAATAGCTAAAACTTTGGAAATTCATAGGAAAATAATCGTAGCTCAAATGAAAAAGTTTTCTACATGAAAGTTGCTCAGAAAAGCGAGACGAATCTGAATACGCCATCCGTTCGTCTGTCACACGTCCCTAGCATAGCGAACCTGCAACTGTCCCCCTCCGATTCGTCTATCCGAAAGTACCAAACTTCGAGAAAACATTCCCAGATGTTTCCCCCTTCGTCGGTATCGTGTAGCACCGCGTTAGAACACCCCTAGCTCTGCATGTAGTCATGTCATGCATCTATGTGCTTTGTATTTACTATTTCTTCCCCCTCTCCTTCTCCGGTAGACCCCGAGACCGTTGCTGATGCCACTGTGATCGACTACGTCACCGACGACTCTTCTTCCCTTTCATAAGAGCTTCCAGGCAAGCCCCCCCCCCCCCTGATCACTTCGATATCACCCATTCCATTATCTCTCATGCTTGCATTAGATTTTGCTACTGTTATTGTTTGCTCCTATTCTGATGCATAGCCTGCTTTTGTAACCTGCTCATTGTACCTTACCTGCTTATCCTAAACTGCTTAGTATAGGTTGGTTGGTGATCCATCAGTGACCCCCACCTTGTACCTGTTGCCCCTGCTTCATCATCGATGACTCGATTAACGTGATCGACGACCAGAGACCGACACATCACTTCACCCCCTTAGTTGTACGACTCTGTAGAGTTACTATCGAGTGCCGAGGGTGATACCTCATACATCACTCCTGACGAGATCTCTGTAGTGTAGCTATTCGGTCATGGTCATCGAGGGTGATTCCTCCTTCACCACTCCCGATACGACTCTGTCGTGCAAGCCCTCAAGTGTGAACCTCGAGGGTGATTCCTCTTAGTTCGCCTTGATGGTCACATCGAGTGGAATACACCTAGGGTGATTCCTCGGGGTTTTCCCCATGATTTTTGGACACACGGTTACCTTGGCTTTACTTGAGACCTTTGTTAAAGTCGGGCGGGCCTGGAGAGCATCCGCATGAGTTACGATGGCGGCTGGCTGTTTAGCGGTATCACCCAGGTGGGGTGGTAGCTCCGGACTTGTCCCGACAGCCGTCACTTCTTTTAATAATGCACTAACAGGTTTGGGTATTTGTTCTGAGTTGGCCTCTGGCCTATATGCACTAACCACCACGCGGGAACAGTTATGGGCACTCGGTGTCGTGATATCAGCCAAAGCTTTGTCAGACGTCCAGTTCAGCATTGTGGGCCTGTCGGGCCAGTGCCATCCATGATGAGGTGGTGCTCGTCCCGGCTCGTTGCACAACGACCCGGAGTGCAACGAGCGATGGGCCCAAGACCCCGAAGTGCTTAGGATGTAGACCGGCGGGGACCTCTCTGCTGAGCCTAGGTAGGGTTGCGACGTGTTGATCTTTCGAGGCCGGGCATTGACTCAGTAAAGTGTGTCCGGCCAGAGTAATCAAGCGTGTTGGGTAATGTGGTGCACCCCTGCAGGCAAGATTATCTATTAATAGTCGTGTCCTCGGTAACGGACGTTCAGACTTGTATCCTGATCTACTATAACTAGAAATGGATACTTGAGATATGTGATGGATATGTTGGCTCCGGGATTGCTTTCTCGCAGGGAGTCGAGGAAGGATCTCTGGGCGTTAATACTACAACATGTTTGTTAAATATAAACCACTATTCTATACTCTTCTGAATGCTGCAAGATGCTTGGAGTTGCTTGAAGATGCTAGTCTTTGATAGGCTAGGCCTTCCCCTCTATTCTGGCATTCTGCCATTCTGCAGTTCAGTCCACAGATAGATCCCTTCCTTTGATACCAATGCATACTTTGTATAGATCTCATGCTTGCGAGTACTTTGGATGAGTACTCACGGTTGCTTTGCTACCCCTTCCCCCCCCCCCTTCTTCCTTCTTTCTGGTTGTTGCAACCAGATGTTGGAGCCCAGGAGTCAGATGCCAACCCCGTCGACTACTACTACTACCCCGACGGAGCCTACTACTACATGGAGACCGCCGACGACCAGGAGTAGTTAGGAGGTCCCAGGCAGGAGGCCTTGCCTCTTCGATCGTTGTTGCTTTTGTGTTTGCCTTCTTAAGGCGGTCTTGTTTAACTTATGTCTGTACTCAGATATTGTTGCTTACGCTGACGCTTGTGTCTCGAGCTATGTATTCGAGCCATCGAGGCCCCTGGCTTGTAATATAAAGCTTGTATTATTTTATTTGTGTCTAGAGTTGTGTTGTGATATCTTTCCGTGAGTCCCTGATCTTGATCGTACACATTTGTGTGTATGATTAGTGTACGATCGAGTCGGGGGCGTCACAATGGGTGCCCTCCATACCAACACTTTCCAAGGAATTTATTATTTGCAACATAAAGTAAATTCATTTTTCATTTCGGGACTGGGCATCCCTAATACCTTTGCCGTACTCTCGTGCAATGACAAGTGAATAAACACTCATCTTGAGAATAACACATCTAGCATGGAAATATATCAGCCACCCCCTACCGTTTCATGAGCGGTACGAGCACACAAAAGAGAAATTTATTTTGAAATTAGAGATGGCACATACAAATTTGCTTAGAACGGCACAGAAATACCGCATATAGGTAGGTATAGTGGACTCATATGGCAAAACTGGTTTAAGGATTTTGGATGCACAAGTAGTGATCATACTTAGTGCAAATGAAGGCTAGCAAAAGATTGAGAAGCATCCAACCAAGAAACTAAAAATCTCATAAGCGAGCATTAAGCATAACTAACACCGAATAATGCACCACAAGTAGGATGTAATTTCATTGCATAACTATTGACTTTCGTGCTTGCATAGGGAATCACAAACCTTAACACCAATATTCTTACTCAAGCATAATTACTCATCAACATGACTCACATATTATATCAACATATCGCAAAACTATTACAAGGAATCAAGTTTATTTTGTCCAATGATCTTCATGAAAGTTTTTATTATATCCCTCTTGAATATCTATCACTTTGGGACTAATTTCATTTGTTGCTTTTGATAGCTCAAACAAATCTAAGTGAAGAACATGAGCATAAAATTTTCTTCTCTAAAAATAATTTAAGTGAAGCAAGAGAGAATTTCTAAAAATTTACTAACTCTCAAATAAATCTAAGTGAAGCATGAGAGCATTTCTTCAAAATTACTAAAGCACAACATGCTCAAAAAGATATAAGTGAAGCACTAGAGCAATTCCATAGCTCATAAAGATTTAAGTGAAGCATAGAGAGCAATTCTAACAAGTCATAGCATAATTTTGGCTCTCTCAAATAGGTGTGTCCAGCAAGGATTCATGACTAAAAATAAAAAGCAAAACAAGCAAAGACTCATATCATACAAGACGCTCCAAGCAAAACTCATGATATGTGACGAATAAAAATATAGCTCCGAGTAAAATACCGATGGTCTTTAGAAGAAAGAGGGGATGCCACTCGGGCATCCCCAAGCTTAGTTGCTTGCTTCTCTTTGGATAATGGCTTGGGGTGCCATGGGGCATCCCCAAGCTTAGGCTCTTCTTACTCCTTATTCCTTCATCCATTGTGATCTCACCCAAAACTTGAAAACTTCAATCACACAAAACTTAACAAAACCTTCGTGAGATCCATTAGTATAAGAAAACTAATATTTACTTTAAGTACTGTAGAAAACCCATTCAAATTTTGTTCTTGAATTATATCTACTGTGTTCTAACTTTACCATGGCTTATAACCTCCAATACAAACCATAGATTCATCAAAATAAGCACACAATGCAAAGAAAACAGAATCTGTCAAAAACAGAACAGTCTGCAAAGATATGAATTGTTCTCATACTTCTGTAACTCCAAAAATTCCGAAAATTTAGGACAGCAGAGGAAATTTGTATATCAATCTTGTGTAACACAATTCAGAATTTTTTGTCGCTTCTGCAAATTTCTAAAATTATTTTACTGGACACAAAAGTTTCTGTTTTCCAACAAGATCAAATCAACTATCACCAAAGCTATCCCAAAGGCTTTGCTTGGCACAAACACTAATTAAAACATAAATAACACAATCATAACAGTAGCATAATTGTGCAAACACTCAAGAACAGAAAGAAAAAGACTAAAATAAATTTTATTTATTGGGTTGCCTCCCAACAAGCGCTATCATTTACGACCTTAGCTAGGCCTAATGCAAAGATCTAAGTGTTGTCATCTTTAATTTCATTTTCCTTAGAGGTGTTTTTGTCAGGAGGTTTTGCAAAAACAACATAAAACACCTTATCCATAGAGACTTTAGCACTATCAAGTTGCTTATCGTCATATCCCCTTTGATTTCCGGCAACAATCCAAGAATAGTGCTGATTAACATCATTGAAAACTTGTTGGATTATATCTAAAACGGGGACGTCCTTTTTAAGGTTCTCATCAAAGATTTGATTATCCCCAAGCAAATGTCTTAGCACATAATCACTATTGTAAAGGATTTCATCTATTACTGGTTTTTCATGATTCATACCATAAAAATCAAATATCTCCCTAGCTTCCCGTATTATATAGTCAAATTCATTCATAAGAACAAGGGTAGCCAACTTTTTAGCTTTGGGATTCTTTATAACAGGTAACTCGTAAAACAATCTTTGCAGGGTAGGATTAGTACGGATAAATTTATTTTCAAGTTTCAAACTAGTGCTGATATAGCTTCCACATAAGATTTAGTTCTTTTAAGTATAGGAACATCATCAAGACTTAAGTTTCCAACACAATTGAAAAATTCTTGGATATGTTCTTTTCCTATAACATTCCCTTGCCCCAAAACAAAAGTTTTAGCATCTAGATTGACAGATCATCCAATTTTAGGAGTTAGGCCATCATCAGTTTCTGCCATACCAAAGTCACTCATAATGACAAGTTCAAGCAATTAAGAGATCTGACGAGAAAACGGCAAACGAAAAAGAGGGCGAATAAAACGGCAAATTTTTGTGAAGTGGGGGAGAGGAAAACGAGAAGCAAATGACAAATAATGTAAATTGCAAGGAGATGAGATTTGCGATTAGGAACCTGGTAGATGTTGATGATGTCTCCCCGGTAACGGCACCAGAAACTCATTTTCATGTTTGCTTGAACTACGTCGGTATTTCCCCAAAGAGGAAGGGATGATGCAGCACAGCAACGGTAGGTATTTCCCTCAGTGATGAGACCAAGGTTATCGAACCAGTAGGAGAACCAAGCAACACTACGTAAATAGCACCTGCACACAAAGAACAAATACTTGCAACCTGGCGTGTTAAAGGGGTTGTCAATCCCTTTTGGGTAACGGCGCCAGAAATTGGCAAACGGACATGAGAAAGTTGTAATAGATTGATAGATGCAAATAAAACCAAATAAAATTTAGTGAGGTATTTTTGGGTTTTTGATAATATAGATCTGAAAATAAAAGTGGCAAATAAATAAAAAGGCAAATAGCAAAATAAATCTGAAAATATATGATGAGGAAAATAGACCCGGGGGCCGTAGATTTCACTAGTGGCTTCTCTCGATAAAAATAGCATACGGTGGGTAAACAAATTACTGTTGGGCAATTGATAGAACTTCAAATAATTATGATGATATCCAGGCAGTGATCATTATATAGGCATCACGTCCAAGATTAGTAGACCGACTCCTGCCTGCATCTACTACTATTATTCCACACAACGACTGCTATCCAGCATGCATCTAGTGTATTAAGTTCATGGAGAAACGAAGTAATGCAATAAGAACGATGACATGATGTAGACAAGATCTATTTATGTACAAATAGACCCCATCTTGTTATCCTTAATAGCAACGATACATACGTGTCGGTTCCCCTTCTGTCACTAGGATCAAGCACCGTAAGATCGAACCCATCACAAAGCACCTCTTCCCATGGCAAGAAAAATCGATCTAGTTGGCCTAACTAAACCAAAGATTCGAAGAAGAAATACAAGGCTATAAGTAATCATGCATATAAGAGATCAAAAGACTCAAATAACTTTCATGGATAAAAACATAGATCTGATCATAAACTCAAAGTTCATCGGATCCCAACAAACACACCACAAAAAGAGTTACATCAATTAGATCTCCAAGAGACCATTGTATTGAGAATCAAAAGAGAGAGAGGAAGCCATCTAGCTACTACCTACGGACCCGAAGGTCTACAATGAACTACTCACGCATCATCGGAGAGGCACCAATGAGGATGATGAACCCCTCCGTGATGGTGTCTAGATTGGATCTGTGGTTTCTGGAACTTGCGGTGGCTGGAATTGATTTTCGTCGACTCCCCTAGGGTTTCTGGAATATTGGGGTATTTATAGAGCAAAGAGGCGGTGCGGGAGGCGACCGAGGTGGGCACAACCCACCTGGGCGAGCCCTGGTGGGTTGTGCTCCCCTCGGAGCCCCCCTCAGGTACTTTCTTGGCCCAACTTGTGTCTTCTGGTCCAGAAAAAATCACCAAAAAGTTTCGCTGCGTTTGGACTCCGTTTGGTATTGATTTCCTGCGAAGTAAAAAACAAGCAAAAAACAGCAACTGGCACTGGGCACTATGTCAATAGGTTAGTCCCAAAAAATGATATAAAGTTGCTATAAAATGATTGTAAAACATCCAAGAATGATAATATAACAGCATGGAACAATAAAAAATTATAGATACATTGGAGACGTATCATATCTCTGGGCCCTCTCGGTAATACACATCATAAGCTTGCAAGCAAATGACTAAGGAGTTAGTTAAGAGATGATGTATTATGGAATGAGTAAAGAGACTTGCCAGTAACGAGATTGAACTAGGTATAGAGATACTGACGATCGAATCTCGGGCAAGTAACATACCAATGGACAGAGGGAATTACGTATGTTGTCATAACGATTCGACCGAGAAAGATCTTCGTAGAATATGTAGGAGCCAATATAGGCATCCAGGTTCCTCTATTGGTTATTTACCGGAGAGGTGTCTCAGTCATGTCTACATAGTTCTCAAACCCGTAGGGACCGCACGCTTAACGTTTGATGACGATATAGTATTATATGAGTTATGCGATTTGGTGACCGAATGTTATTTGGAGTCCCGGATGAAATCACGGACATGACGAGGAGTCTCGAAATGGTCGAGAGGTACAGATTGATATATAGGACGAGGGTATTTGGACATTGGAAGTGTTTCGGGTAGTACCGGGTACTTATCGGGTCACCGGAAGGTGTTCCGCGCACCCCCGGCAAAGTTATAGGCCTTATGGGCCAAGTGAGGGAACACACCAGCCCACAAGGGGCTGGTGCGCCGCCCATAGCTGGCCGGCCCTAGGGGAGAAGGAAAGTGGAGACTAGGTCTCCCCTTTCCTTCCCTCTCCTCCTCCTTCCTTTCCCCTTTGGGGAAATATGGCAGGGGGCGCAAGGCAAGGCAGGGGCCGGCGGCCAGCCCTAGGGCGCGCCTGGCTGCCTCCCCTCCCCTCCCACCTATATATACATGGGGAGGGGTGATACATCTCCAACGTATCTATAATTTTTTATTGTTCCATGCTATTATATTAGGGATGTTTTATATGCATTATTATGCTATTTTATATTGTTTTTGGGACTAACTTATTAACCTAGAGCCCAGTGCCAGTTTCTGTTTTTTCCTTGTTTTTGAGTTTTGCAGAAAACGAATATCAAACGGAGTCCAAACGGAATAAAACTTCACGATGATTTTTCTTGGACCCGAAGACACCCAGAGGACTTGGAGTCCAAGCCAGAAGAGCCACGAGGCGGTGGCAAGGGTGGAGGGCGCGCCCTAGGGGGGGCGCCCCCTGCCTTGTGGCCCCCTCGGGGATCCCCTGACCTACCTCTTCGTCCTATATATTCACATATATTCCAGAACCCTCAGAAGCGTCCACGAAAATACTTTTCCACTGCCGCAGGTCTCTGACCTCGTTAGATCCCATCTGGAGGCCTTTTCCGGTACTCTGCCGGAGGGGGATTTGATCATGGAGGGCTTCTACATCAACCCTATTACCCTACCGATGAAGCATGAGTAGTTTATCTCAGACCTACGGGTCCATAGCTAGTAGCTAGATGGCTTCTTCTCTCTCTTTGATTCTCAATACCATGTTCTCCTCGATGTTCTTGGAGATCTATCCGATGTAATATTCTTTTACGGTGTGTTTGTCGAGATTCGATGAATTGTGGATTTATGATCAGCTTATCTATGAATATTATTTGAATCTTCTCTGAATTCTTATATTCATGATTTGATATCTTTGTATTTCTCTTCGAATTATCGGTTTGGTTTGGCCAACTAGATTGGTTTTTCTTGCAATGGGAGAGGTGCTTAGTGTCGGTGTCAAAACCGGTAGATCTCAGGTAGGGGGTCCCAAGCTGTGTGTCTGAGGATCGATGGTAACAAGGGACAATGGGGACACGATGTTTACCCAGTTTCGGGCCCTCTTAATGGAGGTAAAACCCTATGTCTTGCTTGATTGTATTTGATGAGTATAGGGGTTACAAGAGTTGATCTACCTTGAGATCGTAATGGCTAAACCCTAGCTGTCTAGACTATGATTATTCTGATTGCCTCTACGGACTAAACCCTCCGGTTTATATACACACCGGAGGGGCCTAGGGTTGTACAGAGTCGGTTTACAGAAGAAGGAAATAGTACATCCGGACACCAAACTTGCCGTCCACGCATATAGGAGTCCTACCCGGACACGGGGGATGGTCTTCTGCTTTATCTTCACGGCCCATCAGTCCGGCCCATATCGAATAGACCGGACACCCGAGGACCCCCTAATCCAGGACTCCCTCAGTAGCCCCTGAACCAGTCTTCGATGACGATGAGTTCGGCACGCGGATTATCTTCGGCATTGCAAGGCGGGTTCCTTCCCTCGAAAATTTTAAGTTAGCTCCATGCATAAAGAAACTGTATCCGGCTCTGCATAATCAATACAACCCTTAGCCACGAAGGCAAGATGTCAAAATAGGAACAGTGTCTTTTACTGACAACTTTTTTGGCGAAGCGTCACACTTGACTCTTTGAACCGTTTTCACGCCTCCCGTTTCGCGTTTCGAGGCCTAGCCCTCATTGGCACGTCCCGTCAAAACAGAGATCCTACCCATCCATTACGGGATTCTCATCAATGTGGTTTGGGTAACCCAACCGCGCCTTACGCACGATCTCGTTGGGAACAGGCGAGGTTTACGGCTTGAGAAGGGGACATTTGATATTTTCACTGTCTATAAGAGGATAAAGATCCTCCCTTTTTCCCCACGCCTTCTTCTAGCTCCTGTCTTCCAACTTCCCAGCTCCAGCGCCCACAACCTCGATCTTTCCCACCGCTGCCACCCTCCCCAGCAATGGCCGGGTCCGGTTCCAAGGGCAAGTGGGAAGCCTCCTCCGTCACCGAGAAGGACATCAAGGAACTCTGGAGCGCGGGCTATCTGTCCGCGGGTATCGCACATAGGCTCCCTGACAAAGATCAGGTTATCCCTACTCCAGAGCCTGGTGAGAGGGTCGTGTTCATCCCTCATTTCCTCCGAGGGCTAGGGTTTCCCCTCCACCCCTTCGTCCGAGGCCTCATGTTCTACTACGGGTTAGATTTCCACGATCTAGCCCCAAATTCCTTCCTCCACATATCAGCGTTCATCGTCATGTGCAAGGCTCTTCTCTGCATCCCCCCACACTTCAGCCTGTTGCTCAAGGTCTTCAATCTAAAGCCGAAGGTGGTTGACGGACAGCATGCGGACTGTGGCGGGGCCATGGTAAGCAAGCTCCCCAACGCCGTCTGGCCCAAAGGGGCATTTGTGGAGACAGTCAAAGTGTGGCAACAGGAGTGGTTCTATATCACCGAACCCCGCGACGCCAACTGGGCGGCCACGCCTGACTTCAGATCCGGACCCCCTACGAGACTCACCTCATGGACCGCCAAGGGCCTTGATTGGGGGTCCAAACCAAAGGTGCATATGCTACAAAAGCGCATCTCCAACATGTTAGGTGCAAACACCGGTCTCACAAACGTGATTCAGGTGATGCTCTTCCGCCACACTCTTCCCTGCCAACTCCGGGCCTCCCCCATGTGGGAGTTCAATCCGGAGGAGCCACATACCTTGAAGCGCTTCTTCGGTACCACGCACGAAGACATATGGAAGCAGTTCTTCAAGGCCCAGAAAACATGGCCGAAGAAGACCGAGGACATCGGACTCGACATCGAGAACCCGGCCTCAGCGGTAAGCATAACTTTTCCAAAGACTTATCCGGTCAATACTTCAGATATAATTTAGATTACATTGCCTGCCTTCCGTACAGGGCTGGACGGCAAAGGCGGAGCGGATCAATTATCCGGCACCACTGCCTGAGAACCCGGCCACACCCCAGCTAACGGAGATGCTAGTCCCGGCGCCCTATCAGGCGCCGGAGAAGAAGTCTAAGAAGAAGAAGGGCAAGGAGGCCAAGGGCGGCCCCCGCCACAAGGGTCCTTCGGACGCAGTGTTCGGAGAGACCGAAGCCCTCTCTTCCCTCGAAGAAGACGAGGAAGAAGAGGAGGCGGAGGTGGAAAGCGACTCCCCTCATAAGGGGAAGAAGAAGAAGAAGAGGGCGGCCTCCGAAGACCCGGAGGACGAGGCACCCAAGAGAGGGAAGGTGACCCTCCCGGATAGTTCGGACTCAGAGTCTGAACTAGTCCCCAAGAGACCTCCCAGGGTGAAGCCCCTGGCCGAATCATAAGTATTCAGAAACTTACTCATTTATCTTCGGTCTACTTGCTGTTATTGTATAAGTTATTTTTGTTATTCGCCTTTCAGCCCTCCCCGTGAGCTTCTGCAAACCCCATTATCGGAGGGGAACTCTCTGCCACCCGAAATGGCAGAGAGTGACACACCGACGCGAGCCACCTCGCCTATCATCATGGAGGACACCGAGGTGTCGTCCCAAAGGACCTCTCTTGGCAAAGTGGGGGCGAACGAAGCCGCCGAGAAAGCGCCCGAGGTTAATACCTCGGTCGCCGAAAACCTAGGGGAGGCGACCCCCATGACAACCAATGGTGGGGACCCCCAACAATCCGGGCCCCAGCCGGACACCATTCCGGAGACCAACACGGCTCCGGGATTGGATAAGCAGCCCTCTTTGAAAGAGGGGGAGGAGCATCAGCTCCATCAGCGACCTCCACTAATCCAGAGGCGCCCAACGCTCTGGGGGAAGCACTGTAGCGTGCTTCCATTGTGGCGGAGCACCGCACCCTGATGGGTGCGGTGGAGGAGAAGGTTCAGTCTGCTAAGAGCGGACTGAACGAAACCTTCACCAGCCTACTGACAGGCTTTGAGGTATGCGACGTAATGTTCTAAAAATGTTTCATATAGAGGAATATACCTATGTACAGACAGTAGCCCCTGAGGCTCTGTTCGGTTAAAAGAAACCGGACAGAGGATCCATATAGTATTCGGGAGAGTTAACCTGTTGTGTTGTTATTGTAACAGGCTTCCCTGTTGGTGGCAACCGCCCAGGCTGCAGAAGTTTCCGAATTCAATCGGAAGCTTCAGGTGGCCAATGAGGAAATCGACCGCATTAATAAGCGGTTCGATGAGACGCAAGGTATGCGTATAATGTTAAAAGTTTATTTTGATATCAGAAGTGATATGTATATTTAGAGATTAACTCATGGAATGCCTTGATTATAATCGCAGCTGGCGCAGCCGAGGTCGAGACCCTCAAAAGCGCCCTTGCCCAGGCCAAAAAAGAGGCGGAGGCGAATAAGGCAGCCGCTGACAAGGCGGCTGCCGAACTGAAGACCAAGCAAGATGCCTGCCGCCAACACGAAGCTCGGGTGGCCGAAGTAGAGCAGGAGCTGAAGGATGCCATCAGCAAATGCGAAGCTTTGGAGCAGAAGACTTCGAACCAGTCGATCGAGCTCGCCAAGGCTCTCCACGATGCCAAAGAGGCACGGATCGAGTCCCGGAGTGCTCGTGAAGAGATCCATCAGGTGAGGCAGATAGCGGCTGGTAAGGCCTTTCTTTTGCAGAGTATCTTTGGAGGTCAGAGGTTTGCTTTGCTCACCCGAGTATGGAGTTCTCCAGGCACGTTTGCGGATCTTCCGAGGAGTGCCGCCGATGCCGCACAGTTCTTCCGAGCCCAGGAGGGGAACTCTACCGAGAAGCTGTTCTGGTCGCAATTTCTCGCGCCGGAACACCCGACGCCTCTGAACGACCAGCTGACGCAGCTGACGGAGCTGCATAGGGTGGCCGGTTTGGCCATGAAGGACCTGATAGTCCAGCTCTGGCCGACCGAGCCAATCCCTAGTAGCTACTTCGGTTTGGTGAAGCGGCTTATCGACGCGCGGCCTCGGATTGATGCATTGAAGCGCTCGGCCTGCATAGAGGATGCCCGGATGGCCTTCACCCGCGTCAAGATGCAATGGGCAAAGTTGAAGGCCACCAAAGTGGCAACCGCAGGCCCGCCCGAAGGCAAAGATCACCGAAAGCCGGAGAGGTACATCGATGACGTCCTAGAAGGAGCCCGAGTGATCGAGGGTCAATGCTCTAAGGACTTAATATTTGATTGAGTGTTCGGGTTGTACAAACAATGCAATGAACCCATGCTGTTTATATATCTATGTTTGCGATTTTTGTTTCAAGCGATTTTTCCTCCTGTGCGGCCGTTTATTGTTTTATTTCTGAAAGTTGCCAGTCGTCGGCTTCAGCCCCCATGTAGATACTACAGGGGTGTTCGGCGTAACGCGTGACCACACTTTATCCAACGTCTTGGTCTGTAAAGGAGGTGTCAGCGTGGTGAACCAGGCAATCAGACTATGCGGCTTTATTACTTTCACTTAGCCATAGGAGTTTGACTGTGGAGCTAAGTACTAGCCCCTGGTGCGTGTGCGGCTATCCGGACTATGGTGCCATTTCCACGCAGCTGGACGAAGACCAGCCCCTCGTATAACACAGAGTAAATCGCTAATGATATGTAGTATAATACTAAGTCACCAAATCGCCGACCAGCTCGTGCTTATCATGACAGTCAGTTTTCGGCTTTCTCTACTGAGGTACTTGACCGGACGAACCAAAAATACAATCGCAGTAGTTCTCCCTTTACTACCTTAGCCGAACGAGCGGAACGTAAGGTGGTAAGCACAGGAGCCGGGCAACCCAACTATAGACCAAAGACATGATTCGGAGCCGATGCATATAATGCAATATCCGGGATGCCGAAGAGTACCCTATAGGTGTTCGGACTTTGAAATGTGCAGGACCGAATACAGCCCCCAGTGTTAAGGCCGGACTAAAGCACGTGTGGCAGTCTGAAGCAGGGAGGGCATACAGATGACAAAAATAAATGAGTGCCAAACAAAAGTGGTGATCAACTGCTTCCTTTATACCCTTATGAGTACGTCGAGCCGTGTTATTACAGATAATGCCATAAATATCGAGGCCATTTTACATGCCAAAAGTCTACACAAGGAAAAGGTTTACACAGGGCCTAAAAGTAGTGGTTTGAAGATCCCAATGGTGCCCTGCCGCACGTCTGCGCCGTTTCTCCTTGGTGGGAAATCCCTTAAGAGGAGGAGGTGATGGTCGTCTATAAGAAAGAGGGACCTGGAAAAGAGCCTTTGTAGATCAGGTAGGTTTTTTAATGAACCTATAGTGGAAAAAATAGTTGAGGTCCGCATAGGGTCAAACCGTACTATGGACCTTTTCCGCAGTGTGCCTCCGGCGCTGCCCAAGGTATTTTAAGTGCGTAGTTATGTACGTGTGGTACGTATGCCGCAACCTTATGGGGCGGTCGGCGGAGGCTAAACTGCTATTTAAGCTCCGGCTCCACCGGGCTATCGCATTGTAGTGCGGATCGGACTCGCTTAGCAGAGTCGTTGGTCTTGATGACTGATGGGTTGTCCGGCTTGATGAGGCCGCCCTGTACTTCGGCTGCTAGAGCCGCAGTATGCTCCTCAGTACGGAGGGAGCGCTCCATATTCCTATTTACTGTGATGACGCCATGAGGTCCAGGCATTTTGAGCTTCAGATAAGCATAATGCAGGACCGCATTAAAGCGGGCGGAGGCCATTCGTCCGAGCAGTGCATGATAACCACTGCAAAAAGGGACGATGTTGAAGATCAAGTCTTCGCTTCGGAAGTTATCTGGAGAGCCGAATACGACTTCCAGTGTTAAGGAGCCCGTGCAGCAGGCCTCCACGCCAAGTATCACTCCTTTAAAGGTAGTGTTGCTAGGTTTGATTCTTGACGGGTCGATACCCATCTTACGGACAGTATCCTGATAGAGCAAGTTGAGGCTGCTGCCGCCGTCCATAAGGACTCTAGTAAGATGGTATCCATCAATGATAGGATCGAGTACCAGGGCCGCTGAACCTCCATGACGGATACTGGTTGGGTGGTCCCTGCGATCAAAGGTGATCGGACAAGCCGACCATGGGTTGAATTTTGGGGCGACAGGCTCTATGGCGTAGACGTCCCTTAACGCACATTTGCGCTCCCTCTTGGGGATGTGGGTGACGTAGATCATGTTCACCGTTTTTACCTCGGGGGGAAACTGTTACTGTCCCCCGGTGCGCGGTGGGCGAGGCTCATCATCGTCCTCGCTTGGAGGTTCTTTTCCCTTATGTTCGGTGTTTAATTTACCGGCCTGTTTGAAAACCCAGCAGTTTCTGTTGGTGTGGTTGGCAGGCTTGTCTGGGGTGCCATGAATCTGGCAGGGTCGATCCAGTATCTTGTCCAAGTTGGATGGACCGTCCCTAGTACCTTTGAATGGCTTCTTCCGCTGACCGAGTTTAGAGCCACTGAATCCGGCGTTTACCGCCGTATCCTCTGTTACTTCATTGTTGTTCCGGCGCTTGTTTTTGCTGCGTCATGGCCTTCCATTGCCATCCCTGGCCTCAGAAGTGCCGGGGTCGCTGGTACTGTTGCTTCTACGAGCCAGCCAGCTATCTTCGCCCGCGCAGAAGTGGGTCATGAGTGCAGTAAGAGCTGCCATAGTCTTTGGCTTTTCCTGACCGAGGTGTCGGGCAAGCCATTCGTCACGAACGCTGTGCTTAAATGCTGCTAGGGCTTCGGCGTCCGGACAGTCCACGATTTGGTTCTTTTTAATTAAGAACCGATTCCAAAGTTTGCGAGCTGACTCTCCAGGTTGCTGGACTATGTGACTCAAGTCATCAGCATCCGGTGGCCGGACATAAGTGCCCTGAAAGTTGTCCCGAAAAGCATCCTCTAAATCTTCCCAACTTCCAATGGAGTTCTCTGGGAGGCTATTCAACCAGTGCCGTGCTGGTCCTTTTAGCTTTAGAGGGAGGTATTTAATGGCGTGGAGATCATCTCCGCCAGCCATGTGAATGTGGAGAAGAAAATCTTCAATCCATACGGCGGGATCCGTCGTTCCATCGTATTGCTCGATGTTCACGGGTTTAAACCCTTCCGGAAATTGGTGCTGCATTACCTCATCGGTAAAGCACATGGGGTGTGTGGCACCTCTGTACCGGGCGACATCGCGACGGAGTTCGGATGACATCTGTGTTCGGTGCTGACCCCGGACTTGGTTAGGTTTGTCATGCCAGGCTTGATGGCCGTGATCTCGTGTGGGGGCACGTCCTCTTGATCCATAGATGGATCTAGTCTGGCCGGCTCTATTGGTTAGGTCCTGACGTAGGTCGTACGTGTAGCGCGGAGCCGCTGCTTCCTTGCCTCTATTACGAGGGGGCACGGGCTAATGTTCGGCATAATTGGCCGTTTTGTCCCGTCCACGTGGTGGTCGGTCCGGTTGATCAGCATGATTGTATTTTGACGGTATTGGCTCAAAGGCCTCCTCGTCGAATTGTGGCAAGAGCCTACCCTTAGGATAGCTCTTTGTTTGGTGCTCATAGATGTATCCCTCTTCGGCGGCCAGGACCTTAGTCCATCTGTCGTTGAGTGTATCCTGTTCGGCTTGAATCTGCTGCTGTTTCCTTTTCAGGCTCCGTGCAGTGGCGATCAGCTGTCGCTTGAAGCGTTCTTGTTCGAGGGGTTCCTCTGGGACGATGAAATCTTCGTCACCGAGGCTAATATCCTCTTCGGAGATAGGTAAGTAGTTACTATCTTCCGAATCCCCGTGATCGGCAAGTTCGTCGGGGTTGACTTGACCCTCTTCCCTCTCGTCCTGCTCGAACGTAGGCTCCTTGGGGTGGTCGGAGTCTTCGGTGTTGTCCAGAGTGTCATTATCTCCGGTGCCGGTATTACTTTCCCTTGCCCGACGCGATCGTGGGCGGCGCCGCTGACGCCGACGCTTTGGTGGTTCGTCGACGGGCTTCTCCTCATCTGGATCTTGAGTGCCATCGTCGTCCTTCTTTTCAGGCGTGTCCACCATGTATACATCATAAGTAGAAGTGGCCGTCCAACGCCCAGTGATGGGCGGGTTTTGGCCTGGTTCAACTCCAACATCGTCGTCCATGCCATGGATGTCTTCGGAGGCGTAATCTAGCATGTCGGTTAAATTCTCGATAGTGGCTATTAAGTGGGTGGTGGGTGGGACGCAAAATTCCCTACTCTCAGCCCCCAGTTCAAGATGGGCGTAGTTCGGAGGTGATACTTCCGTGATGGCGAGAGATTGCATTAGGTCCAGTGCTTCGTTTAGGAGTGAGAGCTGGACAGGTGTCTGAGGATCTGCGGAGCTAGGTTCGGTAATAACCACTTGACCGAGCTTGATTGACGCAGACCTCGAGAGTTCGGAGTTGACGTCCAGAGGCGAATCCGGCTTCCTGATGACGGGGAGAGTCCCGTTTGACTCCGGGTCCGCCGACGGCATGGTTGCATCTGGGTCTCCGACTAGAAGCTCTGTAATAGGAGAAAGTCCGGCGGGGTTCACCCCCCGGTCTTCGGACGAAGTGTCCCGCTCCGGATCTAAGGCCAGGGCTGGCATGATAGTTGATCCCTGGACGGGATCTGATGGTGGATCCAAAGGGCCTTCTTCGTGCGGGTGGGGAGCGGCAGTCGAGGCCGCGAACCCCTCGAAGACCAGGTCTCCTCGGATATCAGCGATGTAGTTCAGACTTCTGAACCTAATCTGGTGACCAGGGGCGTAGCTGTCGACCTGCTCAAGGTGGCCGGTCGAGTTGGCACGTAGCATGAAGCCGCCAAACACAAAGAGTTGACCAGGGAGAAAATTCTCCCCGAAACCAGCATCGTTACCGACAACGAGGTGAGCCATCGATTCTTCTGTCGACAATACAACGGAACTTTCAATGAAAGCACCAATGTCGGTGTCAAAACCGGCAGATCTCGGGTAGGGGGTCCCAAGCTGTGTGTCTGTGGATCGATGGTAACAAGGGACAATGGGGACACGATGTTTACCCAGGTTCGGGCCCTCTTAATGGAGGTAAAACCCTACGTCCTGCTTGATTGTATTCGATGAGTATAGGGGTTACAAGAGTTGATCTACCTCGAGATCGTAATGGCTAAACCCTAGCTGTCTAGCCTATGATTATTCTGATTGCCTCTACGGACTAAACCCTCCGGTTTATATACACACCGGAGGGGCCTAGGGTTGTACAGAGTCGGTTTACAGAAGAAGGAAATAGTACATCCGGACACCAAACTTGCCGTCCACGCATATAGGAGTCCTACCCGGACACGGGGGATGGTCTTCTGCTTTATCTTCACGGCCCATCAGTCCGGCCCATATCGAATAGACCGGACACCCGAGGACCCCCTAATCCAGGACTCCCTCACTTAGCTTTGGGTTTAATCTTGCGTGATTTCACCCAGTGACAAAGTAGGGGTAGCGAGACACATATTGAATTGTTGCCATCAAGTATAAAAAGATGGGGTTTTCATCATATTGCTTGAGTTAATTCCTCTACATCATGTCATCTTACTTAAGGCGTTACTCCGTTCTTTATGAACTTAATACTCTAGATGCATGCTGGATAGCGGTCGATGTGTGGAGTAATAGTAGTAGATGCAGGCAGGAGTCCGTCTACTTGACACGGACGTGATGCCTATATTTCATAATCATTGCCTCGGATATCGTCATAACTTTGCGCTTTTCTATCAATTGCTCGACAATAATTTGTTCACCCACCGTATTATTTGCCTTCATGAGAGAAGCCTCTAGTGAAACCTATGGCCCCTGGGTCTATTTTCTATCATACTTGTTTCCGATCTACTATTTTGTAATCTTTTATTTTCAGATCTATAAATCAAAAAACACAAAAATATTTAGTTACCTTTTTATTTTATCTATATCTATCAAATCTCACCTTTGCAATTGACCGTGAAGGGATTGACAACCCTTTTATCGCGTTGGGTGCAAGTGTTTGATTGTTTGTGCAGGTGCATCGATTGGGGACTTGCTTGTACCTCCTACTGGATTGATACCTTGGTTCTCTAACTGAGGGAAATACCTTGGTTATTCAGAGTCCCGGATGAGATCACGGACTTGAGGAGGAGTCTCGAAATGGTCGAGAGGTAAAGATTGATATATAGGACGAGGGTATTTGGACACCGGAAGTGTTTCGGGTAGTACCGGGTACTTATCGGGTCACCGGAAGGTGTTCCGGGCACCCCCGGCAAAGTTATGGGCCTTATGGGCCAAGTGAGGGAACACACTAGCCCACAAGGGGCTGGTGCGCCTCCCATAGCTGGCCGGCCCTAGGGGAGAAGGAAAGTGGAGACTAGGTCTCCCCTTTCCTTCCCTCTCCTCCTCCTTCCTTTCCCAGTTGGGGAAATATGGCAGGGGCGCAGGGCAAGGCAGGGGCCGGTGGCCAGCCCTAGGGCGCGCCTGGCTGCCTCCCCTCCCCTCTCACCTATATATACATGGGGAGGGGGCGCCACACAAGTAGACACAACATTGTCTTAGCCGTGTGCGGCGCCCCCGTCCACCGTTTACTCCCTCGGTCATATTTTCGTAGTGCTTAGGCGAAGCCCTGCGGAGATCACATCACCATCACCATCACCACACCATCGTGCTGCCGGAACTCATCTACTACCTCGCCGTCTTACTGGATCAAGAAGGCGGAGGATGTCACCGAGCTGAACATGTGCAGAACGCGGAGGTGTCGTGCGTTCGGTACTAGCTCGGTTGGAGCACGAAGAAAGTTCGACTACATCAACGGCATTGTGAAATGCTTCCGCTCATGGTCTACGAGGGTACGTAGACATACTCTCTCCCTCGTTGCTATGCATCTCCATGGATAGATCATTGTGTGTGCGTAGAAAAAATTTTGTTTTCCATGCAACGTTTCCCAACACGCAAGGGGCGATAGGGTTATGGGGGGACCTCCTTAGAGCGAAATATTTCCCCAATGGGAATTTTTTGAAGGAGCCGTGAGGGGATCCCCTTTCTGAATGTGATCCAACTTATTAAGCCGGCTTTTGCCATGGGGGCGAAGTTTGCTGTGCAGGACGGGCGGTCCACCAGATTTTGGCTAGACCTATGGGTAGGTGCGCAACCACTTTGGTCAGAATTCCGGGACATGTACGCCATTACGGTCGACACAAACCTCATGGTGGCTGAGGCATTCAGCAGATCTATGCTCGCTGTTCACTTTCAACGCGAGCTGACCGATCCTGAGCGCGAGAGTTTCGACAGAATATCGGCCCAGTTGGCAGGCGTCGCTTTGTCTCAGGGTTCGAACAAGGTGACATGGCACCGAAACGCCTCCGGCAAGTTCTCAGTAAAATTGTTGTACCAAACACTTTGCCAAGGTCCGGCCCAGCTTGCGGCCTATGGCCTGTGGAAGGCTCGCATTCCGTTAAAGGTCAAAGTCTTTTTGTGGCAGCTGTTTCGTAACAGACTGCCCACTTCGGTCAATGCGGCCAAACGCCATGGCCCTGCGGACGGCCCGTGTGCGGTATGTGGGATGCCGAATATGCAAACCATGTGTTCTTTACTGCCACCTGGCGAGGTTTGCCTGGAGCGCAGTTCGTGAGGCTGCAGGGGTACAGTGGGACCCTCAGTCAGGTACCGAGCTTCTTGGCTCCTTGAGTCAGTACACGGACAGTGCAAGCGTGTGATGTGGAGTTGTGGGGGGGGCACTACTTTGGGCTTTATGGCATATTCGCAATAAACTCACCATTGAAAGCATCTTTCTGTCGCATCCGGCTAATGTTATCTTCAAATGCAATCTTTTCTTACAGCAGTGGAGTCCTTTGGGGAGGAGCAGTGATACTAAGATGATGCAACATGCCCAAGACAGGTTCAAGCGTGTTTACGTATTGGCTAGGGAGCATGTGACCGCCGCCTAGGGAGAGTGGCATCTTTTGTTTTCTGCGAGCCTGCGTGCTTATGTGCGACCGTTCGGTCATGTAATGCTCGTTGCCTTTTGGCTTAGAACCCTAAAGTCTCATGCGTTGCCCGAGGGGCTTTTGTAGTCTTATGGATCGTACTCTGCCTATGTTGTGGGCTTTATTAATTTAAAGTCGGACGCCCTCTGGCGTCTTCGTTCTAAAAAAGCAAACAGAGTCAAAACTCCGAGGCTACCACCGTGCTAATGCATTTAGAGCAAACTTGTCTCCTCCACCAACCTTAGAGCAACTCCATTCCTAAAAAAAGACCCTAAAAGTCGTTTTAGGAGATGGTCGTATAAGACTAGCCACAGTGGGAGTAACTTCAGCAGTAACATCGAGTCCAACTCGGCAAATTTGCCTATGTGGCAATGAGTTAATGAGGAGAGAGATAGTTTGAGTAACTTAGCTAGTTACTCATACATCACACATATCAATACAATATGAGTCTATAACCTAATAAATGAAGTTTTGCATTAACACCACTTATGATAGCACCCACTATGAAGGTAGTAATATAGTCTAGGGATATGTCTATGTTACTCTCCACTGTGGCTAGTCTAAATGACAGAAAGTTTTGTGACAACCACTATTCTCAGTTGCCTATTTTCCATTTAAAAAGCCTAGCTGCCTAGGGCCCGTAAGTCAGTGATAGGGACAAGCGGTGGTGAGGCACGACGGTGAGCGCGTGGCTGCCGGGGTGTGGCACCCCGATAGAGGGCCGACGCACGCCAGCCCCAGGTTAAGACCTGGCGCACGTCAAAGACATGATACAGCAATTCCAGGCACAAAATGGCTTTATTATATAAAATGGAGTATTACAATACTGTTGTTTACAACAATATTACATGGTTCCAAGGCTAACTAAAATGGCAACGGAGGTCTTGGTTCAGCGGCAACGACGTCTCTGGCTGGGCTCCACAACTCACAGGACTGGCTGGGTTACGATCTAGCACGACGAATCTTCTCCTGCAACTGGCCACGTGCAAGGCCAGGTGAGTACTTTGAATGTACTCGCAAGACAACCAAATACATAGCATCCAAACAAGCAGATGACAAGGCAAGCCCTATGCTATGCAAGAATTTATTCTAAACATGGCATGGAATTAACAGGAAAACATGAATCAAGCATGGCATAGCGTACCTATCTAGCATTACTAATTATCATGTCGTAGCAAGATTACCTGGCATGATTAAACATCTAGCAGCATTGATCATCATGACCTAATGGAGTTATCTAGCAAGATAACTACTGAAGTAGAGTACAGTAAGGTAAAGCATATTAAGTATACAATCCATATTCCGAACATTCTCATGATCCAATCTGAAACTGATCCTAGTCCAATCCAAGTCTTTCGGTCATCTGACCATCTCTTCCATAGCCATCCCATGGCTAACATACCATACTCCTGACAACATATGTTGTCTATGCAGGACAGGTTCTTCCACCATTATTATCATCATTACGGTTGATCACCTAGCGAGGTCTGGACGGGCTGTCCAATACCGTGGACGCGGCTATTCGAATAGATTTTACACTCTGCAGAGGTTGCGCACTTTACCCACACTATGGAGCACCTGACCTCGTGATCCCATTCGGGTGGACCAGCGTTGCTCCAATGAAACCTGCCTAACCCGTGACTCCTCCATCGTACCACCGACAATCATACCCTCCCAGGGTCATGTCCTGGGTGGCCCCTGTGTCACTCTTGACACCTGCCACCGTCGTGGCCAACATAACTGTCCCAAACAGGGACTCCCGGGCTAAACGATCAACTGGGCTCACAAGGTTATCGTCGCCTACCTGATCAGGGCAGCACGCACACATAACCTTCCCTAGTTGGTGGTACCGGTGAAAGAGCACAAAGCTAGACCATGTCAAGGCCGTCCCATACCGGCAAATGTGGCTGCACGAATAAGCCCGGAAAGGTGACTCTAGATCAACCGACTAAGTTTAGCTATGTATTTAATTCAACATCTCCATCATCCCACCATTACCTCAACAATTATAAGTGTGAACAGCCACTTAACATCAGCATAGCAGAATCATTACAACGTTGACAAACATGGCATGAAATCAAATCATGGCACTAACATGATAACGGTATTCAAAATATTGTTACTAGCATGGAAAGATATGGCATGAAAACAAGTCATGATATTAGATGAAAAGTAATGCTAACATCTAATACAAATGATATAACAGGTGTATGCAAGCGCAGACTAACAGGCAATACAGATGTACTACGATAAACACACAGGGTGCAAGCAAAGTCATCACGCAAGTCCGGAGCTCATGATAAGAGGTTGGCTTGCCTGGGGGTGAAGGAATACGCCGGGTGGAAGTGCGATAAAACTCAGGGAAGATTTGCTGGAAAAGTTTCCCTCTCAGAGGGGCTGATCGAAGGGCAAGGGCAAAATGGTGATTTTCATAGCGTGAAAACATTATGAAAATGACGGCATCGGAACGGGCTCGACGATCTAAAGACGTGGGCGTTGGTTTTACCTCAATCGGAGTTACGGTCGCGAAGTTAGGGTCGTTCGTTCGTTAGGCGATGAAACAGACAGGATAGTGTCCATTTCAGTGCTTAACGGACGAACGTTCCCAAAGTAGCAGTTTCGGCCGCCGGCTGAAAAAAAACGAAGGCGTACTCTGAAGATTACGCTTTCACTTAATCTGACTGCGGGCCCGGTTGACATTTCCCTCCAGCTGACATGCGGGCCCCGCCTTATCTCCTTCCTTTCTCTCCCTCTGGTCTCCTTCCTCGCGCCCGACGGAAGCAGGGGAGGGTGGTGACGGCTCGGACCTCGCCGGCTGCCGGTGTTCCCCTACGCGGTCGTGCCTGCCGATGGCCCAGGCGGCCTCGCGGCGCCGTTCCACGCCAGGAAGTGGTCGCTAGGGAGCTCGGGAGAGCTCGGGGCGGGGCGGCCATAGGTGGCAGACGAGGCGGCCACGGGTACTGGAGGAGCCGCGGCGGCGGCGTTTCCCCAGAGAAATGGAGGACGGCGGCAGCTTTGCTAGCTCTTGGGGAGGCTGAGGGCGTGGACAGAGGAGAGGGGAAAGGCCAGGGAGCCGGAGCTGGCAGAGGGAAGTGGACGGCGGCTCACGGCCGTGGGATGGGAAGGTAGCTCGGGGAGCTCCAAGAGCTCGAAGGGGAGGGAAAGAGGGGCTGCTGGTGAGGAGGGAGCTCGGGGGCACGCCTTAAATAGGCTCGAAGAAGAGCTAGCCGACGAGAGGGAAGCCGCTCGATGCTTGCTGCCGTGGCGGAGCTCCGGCGAAGCATCCATGTCGGCAGACGCCTCCAAGAGCTAGGGGACGAGGGCAGGACGTCTCCAGACATCGCACGCGCTCGATGGAGAGCTCCGGAGCGAGCCGGACGCCGGTCGAAGCTGCTGGGCGCCTGGTGCCGTGACGAAGATTCAGCGGAGCACCCATGTCGGCACGGCCGTCCAAAGGCTACGGGACGAGGGGGAGAAGGCTCCGAAGGGTACACGCGTGCGGTGGCTAGCACGTCGGCACGCACGGACAAGCCGAAGCTCGCTGGAAGCAGCCTCCCGAGGCCTCCAGAGCACAGAGCGCCCGCTGCACCTGTATTTGTCGTGGTCACCACGCGGCCATCGCCTTGCCACGTCTTACTCGATGCCAAATCATGTCTGGGGTGATCTACACACTTCTCTGGGTTAACATGTGCATCCGGAAGACACAGGAAAGCTCAGATGTGACTGCACTAAGGTCAACTGCTGATGAACAGCAAGGTGTTTGATTGATGATATGGACAGATCCTTGCTGCTCTTGGCTTGATCTTGGGCAGGGTTTACTCATCTACTAAGGTAGTCATGTTGGCAAAATTTGAGCTCAAATGGACAACTCTAGATGGTACTTCCTGTGTAACCTTGCTCACTGACCAGAAATGAAGATGAGGATGCTGGGGTCAAGCGGCTAGATGAAAATGGTCCAAATTTGGTGGAGACCAATAATTTAGACATATGGAGGTACTGTAAAAATTTCATACCGTTTGCATAAATAAAAATGGTACTTCCTTCACAGTGCTCCAATCTGGTCAGAAATTTAGATATTTTACTGAGGAAGATTGGCTAGATGGAATGGGCTGATTTTTGTTGTCCAAAGGTAATATATCATAATGAATCACCCTGCAAAGTTTCAGCCGAAGGAGATCAAGGAATCAAGCACTTCCTTTGCAAACAGGAAATCTTGACAGATTTTGCAAAGTGGTGTTGTGCTCAAAATTTAATGGGTGGAACTTGATATATTGATGGAAATGGTGAAGATATATCCATGAGAAGCTCCACAAATTATTTGGAATTTTTCCTAGCTACCAAAATGGTAGTTCCTTTGGAAAGGCCCCAAATTGAAATATTGGCTTTAAATAGGAAAATGTAATTTTCACTATTTAATTATGGCCAATATTTTTATGAGAGCTCAATATTATCATAAAGAATATCTCCACAAGTTTTCATAAACTTTGGAGATGGATAGATATTTTCCTGGATTTAATTCCTCAGAAAAGCAGAAAAAGGAATTAATTCTAGATGAGAAATATTGCATATGACTTGGCAATATTTTTACACATCTAGGGTTTATGAGTGAATGAGGATCTCTGGAAATTTTGGGAGGATTAACAGAGCAAGGAAAATGATAACTCCTTTGTAAACGCAAAGACAGGATTTCCAGTTCCGATATTTTGGAACTAGGGTTTGAATGAGGTTCGGGGTTTACTGACGGAAACTTGACTGGCACAAGAGCATGGGAAAGGCACTGAGAGGTTGAGGATTGTCTGGATTCACCTGGTCACTCACCAGATTCCAGAGGAAAAATTCGGAAGGAAAAAGCTAGGAAGGAATAACAGCACAAAAATCGATAACCCGATTTTTTGGGTGTTACACCGGGGGGGGGGGCGGGGGGAGGCATCGGAACGGCTGACGAGTGATATTTTTGCGCTCGTCTCAACGTTGTTTATACTGGAATACTGGATAATCCTGGAATTTCCAAGAAATCACTTTGATATTGCCACTAACAATTAATGAATGTCAAGAGATTATGAAATCCATTGAATAATATGTTCCCGCAAAAAAAGGGCCTAAACATGACAGGGAATCATCATATACAAGGTAATACGAAGTTTAGTTGAAGAGACAAGTCAATAGGAGAAGTTAGTGACGCAACAGAGCGTAAGAACCGCGCTTCGTATGACCACACGCGCACATAGCAAGCGGAACTCAAAAACTCTTGATGACATATCCGCCATCAACCACCATGGAAGAACGTAAGGAGGAGGAGAAGGCCACTTCCAAACACCGCTTGTTGGCACTGATGGAGCTACATATAGTGTTGCAGGGGCCAAGCACCCCCTTCCCGCCCAACCTTGACAAAATGTCCAAAGGATTTATTTTTTAGGTGCTTAATTAGAAAAGGTATAGTCTTTGCTTGCATTTTGTCCCTTCAGCATTCCTTGTCCAACTCTGCTGCTGCTTACTGGCAACGAAGAAGAGCTCCTAAAAGGCCTGACACTAGACACACTAGAAACAAACACCACCCTAGACGTTTAGGAGCGGTAGAATTGACCAAACATTATCAACTGAAATATTGCCGCATCCATTCATGCCAAATTTTTAACTAACGCAGAGAACAATCACAATCAAGGTAGCATCATGAAACCAGGCAGATACACGGTAATTCATATTCCATGGCACGGTCGACAGTAGAGTTGCAGAAGATTCATATTCCATGCCACGGTTGACACCAGAATCGCAGAAGAGTTGATGCAACAGCTGGGCTTATATAAATAGTCGGTGTCACAGTGTGTATAAATACAATTCCGACATAATGTACTCTAAGCAACAAAGAACATGTATCACAAATGGGGAAAAAAGGAGAAAAAAGATCACAATGTACGCTGCTGCAGGTTTCGTAGGCAGTGGTTCTCAGCAGCATGGGCGACTAACAAAGGGGCAATTATTAATTTAGATAAACTCCTTCCGTCTTCATCTACAACCAAAAAATCCCATCTAACCCCCTCCGGTATTTACACGAGGGGGGCAGATACTCCTGAGCGCCGATGATCAGATCAGCAGTTGACGCCGCACTGCCCCATGGCGACGGCCTTCTGGGTGTCGGATATGAACGGGTCGATCTTCACCCACAGGAGGGAGAAGATGGAGGCGAGGAGGATGGACCAGACGATGACGATGGTCGGCGTGCGGTTCTGCTTCCCCATGAGACCCTTGAGGAAGGGGTAGAGATGGAGGATCACCCAGATTGAGAAGAAGAGCTTTCCGAAGAGCGGGCCCCAGGACTGGTAACCGCTGTTGATGGCGTACGATATGCCTGCCACCATGCCCACCAGGTTGATGACCAGGACGGTGGTCGGAGGGATCAGGAGACTGGTCCACTTGAACACATATAGCTCGGCGAAGTCGCCGTCCTCGTCGTTCGCCTTGGAGGTGACAGTGAAGTTGGTGTCGATCCCGGCCAACACCTTGAGCAGACCCTGGAACACCGCGAAAAGATGGGCAGATGTGCCACCAATAACCCAGAACTGCTCGTTTCTCCACCAGTCCTCGATGCCGACACCACTCCATCGGAGCTCCAATATACCAGTGGCAAAGATGGACGCAAACATGAGAATAAAGAACATCCCAGCATAATTACTGATCTGCATATCAGAAAGAAAGAATATATCAACATCAGACACAGAGACACCTGATTGTGAGGGTTTTAGCAATGCGAGATTTAACAAGAGGAACATAGCTCTACACAAGTAGGATGATCAGCCAAAACATTGTTCGCTCATGGTCATTAACTTCATATCAAGTGACATAATGCAGATAACAATAATGCGAAAGAGTTGGTTTCTTGTGACTAACCTCGGGAATGATAAATTTGTTGGTGAGGAGGCAGATAGCAGGAAGCACACAATAGGCGATAAGTGGGAGGGATGTTATTGGATAAACAATGGTGTTGATGTAAGCCACCCTCTCCAGAAGTTTCAACCGCCCGCCGTAATTGTACCAGATAGGACAATGTCTGCTAAACAGAATTTCAACTGACCCGAGAGCCCATCGCAGCACTTGATTAAGACGGTCAGACAGATTGATTGGCGCAGAACCCTTGAAACAAGGCCGTGGTGGCATGCAGTAGATTGATATCCAGCCTCTTGCGTGCATTTTAAACCCAGTAAGAATATCTTCAGTAACTGAACCATAGATCCAGCCAATCTGAAACAAAATAAAAGAAAATCTCACTTCCAGTTTCGTATCTCCGCATAGAGAAAAGAATGACGGAAACTACGACTCTCAAACTAACCTCTTTTCCCCATTCGGTCTTGTCCTCATATCCACAGCTGATGACATGGATGGCTTCCTTTAGTAGAGAAGCTGGGTTTGTTGAAGGTGGTATGCCTCCTTGAGTCATAAAGGTGGATGCAGTAAATATAGGAGACTGACCAAATCGTTTCTCCAATTTCTTCTGGGACATAAGCATTGACCTTTCATCCTCATAACCTGATGAGATTCAGAAAGAGTGGTTAGTTGAAGCAAGTCATAACTCAGAATCTCAAGAACCAAAGCGAAGACGAAACAGAAGCATAATGTTTTAGTGATGCAGTATATACGGCGCCTTGTCTTCAGATGCCAAGAATAAATGTTAAGGTAAAAATTGCAAGCACATACCTTCTATACCCTCTTCTATATCCTCCATGTTGAAGATGGGAGCAGAAGACTCAGTTCTCTTCATCATACGGTTCTTGTTATCCATATAGCTCTTGCTCTTTTTCTTTCTGCCACCGCAGCAGCTCTTAACAACAATGTTAGGTTCCAAATCAGCCTCAGTTAATACAGGATCATAGCCATACAAGGCCTGCCTGTTGAAACAGCATCCTGTTCCGACATACATTGGACCCTGAATGCCATCTAAACCTTTCATGTTGATCTGCAAAGAGGAAAACCATGTAAGAGACAAGAAAGTGTTGTCGTCATGATGAACACAGACACCACCAGACTTACATCAAAGAAAACAATGTTGCGATTAGCATATCGATCGTGCAAATCAATGCCATCAAATCTTTGTGGAAATTGGACATAGCAAGTTTTCCTTCCGAGAGCGGGATCCATCATGAAGCACATTGCTTCTCTAAGAGCTTTGCTGCTATTGAAGTAGTGATCACAATCCACATTAAGAAGATAGGCACCATTTGTCAACACAGCAGATACGCGAATCTGCCAACCAACAAAAGATATGCAATCGTATAATTAGCAACGAACCAGATAAATTCCAATGCAATGTACACAAACAAATTCGCGGAAGAGAACACATACCAGTGCATTCATTGCACCAGCCTTCTTGTGATGCTGGAAACCTGGTCTCTTTTCACGAGAGACATACACAAGCCGTGGCAACTCATTACCATCAGTGTCAAGGCCACCACTGTGCCCCAAGAACACCTGAATTCAACGAAAAGTTTAATACAGATTCAAATTAAGTCGACATTATTTTCAAGTGACAGACGCATTGAAGTAGAAGGTACCTGAATCATGCCAGGATGGTCCCTAGGGTTATTCCCAGGCCAAGCGGTGCCATCGGCCATGGTCCACCCCTCTTCAGGCACTTTTTGGGCTTTGGCAACAAGTGCATTGATTCGTATTTTAAATTCTTCATACTCTCTCTGAAACAAAGCATACCCCGAAGTTAATATCCAAGCAGAATTTGGGGAAAGAGAAATCTAAGCATGTGGCTTGTAGCTTACCTTCATTGCTCGTCTTTCCTTCACAAAAGAAGGCTGGATCTTGTCCTTAAGGTAATCTATTTTTTGCTGAAAGTAAAACTCTGGGGCCCTTGGTTCAATGTTGTGCTTCTTGCAGAATGGAACCCACTTCCTAGCAAATTCTGCAGTTTCTGAGAGCGACTCAAACGTCAACATAGCCGAACCATCATCAGAAACATAGCATGACACTTTGTCGACAGGGTAATCCACAGCAAGAATGGACAGAACAGTATTTGCTGTGATCAGGGGAGGTTCCTTAAGTGGATCCACTGTACTGACAAAGATATCAATGGGACACAGCTGTGATGGCTCTCCCTCCCTATCATACCTGCAACATTAGATTATGCACCTCAGGACACAGTGTTAATGAAAGATGTTATGGTGCCAAAAATCATGAACAAATGTAGACCCATTTGTCGTAACTTACCTCAATGCAAGCCTGTCAAGGTATGTTTCACGGTTGATTGGGTACCATTTTGGAAACTGATCTAGAAGCCAAGACAAGGCAAACCAAATCTCACAGATAACCGACACTAGCCATAATCCATAAGCATCACGCACTGGATGAGTGACACGATACTGGAAGAAGAAGCACAGGATGATAAGTCGGAGAATGATCACTATCCGGTAAAGGTTGAGCTGGTTTGCAGGAATAGGCACTATACGGCTCAGAGGTAGACGTGCATCATCAACCCTGCCAAAGACAAAATTACAGGTATCTCAGTTTCATTGAGTCATTTCCAATCGAATATCAAACTGCAACAACACTAAAGGTAAAGCATAGTCAAGTGAAAAATTATAGATCCTAATCAGTTCAGAAACATAAAGCTATCAGAATAGTCATTGATTATAATGGAGAAAGGTTATTTATACATTTGCATATCTTCACCATTTGAGCCAGTTCCTTCCATGTCTCCTCCTCTTGCATCTGGATATTTATTGGTCACCTGCATCATGTTTTTGTCCTGCTTAACCCTCCAGCTTTCAACTCTTTCCTTCCAGTCAACACTGTTAAGCCCATAGGAGTTCAAGTCCTTCGAAGGGTCCACAATCCTCACAGGAACTGATGTCATAGTAGAGAAATGTTAATATTTTCATCAGATGAGCAGACAAATTCTCCAAAAGATGCTATTATGACAGATAAGAATATACCTGGGACACTTGGATCGACATAGCTTGACGTTGGGCTGCGGATAGAGTGGCGATCAGGGGAAGCATCAGGGATTTCCCCGGAGATCTGAAAAAGATTTTCAATGCATTAATGCACAAGAGCAAGGAGTTCTCACGGAAACAAACTCAGCTTTCATCAATGCATGAGAAAACCAAGTGTCTGAATGATAGGTATTTACCTGTTGCCCACTTGTGAGCCGAGGAATACGATGATGAGGTTCATGGCGAGAGGATGAAGACAAATCAATGTCTTCTCCTTGCCACTCTGGACCTTTGCCATTCCCTTGCTTATAGTTGAACTCATTGTCCAGGTCATCAACATCTTCTTCCTCCTCATCTCCCGGAACCCGGGGGCTACCTGAATTTTGTCAACAAGTGATGTATACATCAATTAGCATGATTTTATAAACAAAAACATAAGAGTATGAGGTGGACAGGTTTAGTTTTATATGTCGAGCAACAAGCAACGACCAGTATACCACAACTTTGGCTCATACAAAGCAGACAATATGCAATTCTCATACAGATGACATAACAAATGAACATGTTGTATAGAAACAAACCTTTGAGCCTCTTGTATCTAGTCTTGCACTGGGGACAGCATTTGACCCCATCCTTGCGCTCATACTCATAGCAAGGGCGGCAGACCGGGAAGGCGCACTCGTTGCAGGCAACAAAGACATCACCAGTGGCCGAAACGCCAACAGTGTCGCCACATATCTGGCAGGCCTGACCAGCCGCGCCTTTCACCTCCTTACCCTGCATCAGCAAGATCGAAACAAGGTCAGCACACACCCCTACGAAATTAACACAAGTTGCAAGGAGACACAGCAATCCCCCATGTAGCATAACCGATCGGTCAGCAATTGATCATCTGCTTGGCTTAAAAGTTGAAACTATGATCCAAGTGCCGGGAACGGCATGAATTGCAGGATGTTAGGGTAAGGCAGGCTCGTCGGTGAGCACTAAACATGGTCCCGATGTGTCGGTGAGGCCTGGAACAGATAATACCCCCCAATTGCTCCACCACTCGCCAATTCCTCACATGAACGGGGCCACCCCGCCATTAACGGACAGGGGAAATGCGGCAAATCTACGAATCCAACGCACTGCTACAAGCACCCCCACAGATTCATACGTAATCGGGGGAAATTCGAGCTGTTACACCTAACACCGCAACCTAGATCCACCGCCTCACACACACCAGATCGATCCACCGACGCGCGGACAGGCGCACCGCATGAAGGAGCCGTGACGAACAGAAATGGCACCGACAAATTGAGGCAGGCAGGAAGAGGAGAGAGGGGGGGGGGGGGGGGGGGGGGGGGGGGGGAGACATATTAAACGTACCGGGGCGGGCGCGTCGCCGTCGTTGCGGATCATGACGAACTCGTTGCGGTTGTGCGACCCCGCGACCATCCCCCGGTTGGCCGCCATCTTCGCGCTCCCCGGCCGCACCCTCACGCCCCACCGGCGGCGGTCTCTCACTCGAGCGAGCGAGCGAGGCACGGAAAGGCCGCTCTAGATCCGAGAGGAGGAACCGGCGGAGATGGCCACCATTCCCAGATCCCCCGCGAGCTCGCTCTCGCCCTCTCGCTGCTGCTGCAATGCCCGCCGCTGCTGCTGCTGCTGCCTGCCCCTCCCCCTCCACTCCTCCCTTCTTACATACGCACGCGCTCGGCCAGTTCAGCTCAGTAGGTGAGGTGGAGTCGCGGTCGCCTCCCCTCCCACCGGCTACCGCCCGTCTCCCGGTTGGGATTCGCTGGGCCGTCCGCGTCGCGGCGCTGGGCACAGGCTGGAGCGAACGGTGACCGGCTGCAGCCGTTGGATGTGTCGGTGTCGGCGCCTGGAGCTGGAGGCCGGACCGAAATGCCCCCCTACCTGCCGCTCCTTTCCTTATCAGTCAGTGGGTTTTTTCTTGGCTGGTTTTGTTGATTTGTTAACCTTTTTAGCTAGGAAACGGGGGCAACCGGGAAATGCCATGTGCACCATGCGTGTTGCATGTGAGTTGGCATCAAATCGATGGGTCTGTGATTGTTGTTAGACCCAGAGAACTATGTGCAAATGAGGGAGAGCGGGGCTCACCAACCATGCTACGAGCATAAATCGGTTTAGAATTCAGAGTCTACAGCAATTGTACGCAAATTCCGGCATGCTTGAAATGTGGTGTGTTTCATTTTTTCCATTTTTTAAAGATGGTTTTTTGAAAGTCTTGGTTACCAAATCATATGCAAAAATTGAGTGCACGAGTAAGAAATAGCTGGTGTGGAGTTCGATTCCAAGTCTGAACTTTCTCTCAAGTTTTAAATAACGGCGGTGCCTGGAAAGGGCCTTGATGTTTAAAAATTCGAATAAGGAGTTTGAAAGGACTTGTGGGAATTATTAAGCCTCACCCTTTTCTAGTTTATGCGACGGACTATCGGGTTTCCTAAATACACTAGAAGGGTTAGGCGTGCTTAGATGCGTTGTTGGTGTTGTCGGGATTTTCATAATTTTTGTTTGTTATTTGGTTTGGCGCGTGGGAAAGGTGGTGTTTTTTATAGGGTTTTTATTATTTATGCCATTAATTATGTCTCACTACTTTGTTTTGCCACTAGAAATTTTTAACTTCTCAAAAATGATATCGCTCTGCTAGGCGCATGCTCAAAATGCCATTAGACACCATTGTTGTCAGCTCAAAGCCTGTTTATCATGTCATAATGACCAAAATAACCATGGACCAACATGTCAGCTCAAAGCCTGTTATGACTTGTATCGCCCACAACTCACTTGTGTTCTACTCGTGCATATAACATCTACGCATAAAACCAGGCTCGGATGCCACTGTTGGGGAACGTAGTAATTTCAAATATTTCCTACGCACACACACGATCATGGTGATGCATAGCAACGAGAGGGGAGAGTGTGTCTACGTACCCTCGTAGACCGAAAGCGGAAGCGTTAGCACAACGCGGTTGATGTAGTCGTACGTCTTCACGATCCGACCGATCCAAGTACCGAACGCACGGCACCTCCGAGTTCAGCACACGTTCAACTCGATGACGTCCCGCGAGCTCCGATCCAGCAAAGCTTCACAGGAGAGTTTCGTCAGCACGACGGCGTGGTGACGGTGATGATGATGCTACCGACGCAGGGCTTCGCCTAAGCACCGCTACGATATGATCGAGGTGGATTATGGTGGAGGAGGGCACCGCACACGGCTAAGAGATCAATGATCAATTGTTGTGTCTATGGGGTGCCCCCTGGCCACGTATATAAAGGAGTGGAGGAGGGGGGAGGGCCGGCCTAGCTATGGCGCGCCCTGGAGGAGTCCTACTCCCACCAGGAGTAGGATTCCCCCCCTTCCAAGTAGTAGGAGTAGGGGAGAAGGAAGGGGAAGAGAGAAGAGAAGGAAGGAGGGGGCGCAGCCCCTCCCCCTAGTCCAATTCGGACTAGGCCTTGGGGGGGCGCGCGGCCTGCCTCTCTCTCTCCCCTAAAGCCCAATAAGGCCCATATACTTCTTCCCCGTATTCCCGTAACTCCCCGGTACTCCGAAAAATACCCGAACCACTCGGAACCTTTCCGATGTCCGAATATAGTCGTCCAATATATCGATCTTTACGTCTCGATCATTTCGAAACTCCTTGTCATGTCCCCGATCTCATCCGGGACTCCGAACTACCTTCGGTACATCAAAACACATAAACTCATAATACAAATCGTCACAGAACTTTAAGCGTGCGGACCCTACGGGTTCGAGAACTATGTAGACATGACCGAGACACGTCTCCGGTCAATAACCAATAGCGGAACCTGGATGCTCATATTGGTTCCTACATATTCTACGAAGATCTTTATCGGTCAAACCGCATAACAACATACGTTGTTCCCTTTGTCATCGGTATGTTACTTGCCCGAGCTTCGACCATCGGTATCTCAATACCTAATTCAATCTCGTTACCGGCAAGTCTCTTTACTCGTTCCGTAATACATCATCCCGCAACTAACTCATTAGTTACAATGCTTGCAAGGCTTATAGTGATGTGCATTACCGAGTGGGCCCAGAGATACCTCTCCGACAATCGGAGTGACAAATCCTAATCTCAAAATACGCCAACTCAACAAGTACCTTCGGAGACACCTGTAGAGCACCTTTATAATCACCCAGTTACGTTGTGACGTTTGGTAGCACACAAAGTGTTCCTCCGGTAAACGGGAGTTGCATAATCTCATAGTCATAGGAACATGTATAAATCATGAAGAAAGCAATAGCAACATACTAAACGATCAAGTGCTAAGCTAACGGAATGGGTCAAGTCAATCACATCATTCTCCTAATGATGTGATCCCGTTAATCAAATGACAACTCATGTCTATGGTTAGGAAACATAACCATCTTTGATTAACAAGCTAGTCTAGTAGAGGCTTACTAGTGACACTCTGTTTGTCTATGTATTCACACATGTATCATGTTTCCGGTTAATACAATTCTAGCATGAATAATAAACATTTATCATGATATAAGGAAATAAATAATAACTTTATTATTGCCTCTAGGGCATATTTCCTTCAGTCTCCCACTTGCACTAGAGTCAATAATCTAGATTACACAGTAATGATTCTAACACCCATGGAGCCTTGGTGCTGATCATGTTTTGCTCGTGGAAGAGGCTTAGTCAACGGGTCTGCAACATTCAGATCCGTATGTATCTTGCAAATCTCTATGTCTCCCACCTGGACTTGATCCCGGATGGAGTTGAAGCGTCTCTTGATGTGCTTGGTTCTCTTGTGAAATCTGGATTCCTTTGCCAAAGCAATTGCACCAGTATTGTCACAAAAGATTTTCATTGGACCCGATGCACTAGGTATGACACCTAGATCGGATATGAACTCCTTCATCCAGACTCCTTCATTTGCTGCTTCCGAAGCAGCAATGTACTCCGCTTCACATGTAGATCCCGCCACGACACTCTGTTTAGAACTGCTCCAACTGACAGCTCCATCGTTCAATATAAACACGTATCCGGTTTGCGATTTAGAATCATCCGGATCAGTGTCAAAGCTTGCATCAACGTAACCATTTACGATGAGCTCTTTGTCACCTCCATAAACGAGAAACATATCCTTGGTCCTTTTCAGGTATTTCAGGATGTTCTTGACCGCTGTCCAGTAATCCACTCCTGGATTACTTTGGTACCTCCCTGCTAAACTAATAGCAAGGCACACATCAGGTCTGGTACACAGCATTGCATACATGATAGAGCCTATGGCTGAAGCATAGGGAACATCTTTCATTTTCTCTCTATCTTCTGCAGTGGTCGGGCATTGAGTCTTACTCAACTTCATACCTTGTAACACAGGCAAGAACCCTTTCTTTGCCTGATCCATTTTGAACTTCTTCAAAACTTTGTCAAGGTATGTGCTTTGTGAAAGTCCAATTAAGCGTCTTGATCTATCTCTATAGATCTTGATGCCCAATATGTAAGCAGCTTCACCAAGGTCCTTCATTGAAAAACTCTTATTCAAGTATCCTTTTATGCTATCCAGAAATTCTATATCATTTCCAATCAACAATATGTCATCCACATATAAGATTAGAAATGCTACTGAGCTCGCACTCACTTTCTTGTAAATACAGGCTTCTCCAAAAGTGTGTATAAAACAATATGCTTTGATCACACTATCAAAACGTTTATTCCAACTCCGAGAGGCTTGCACCAGTCCATAAATGGATCGCTGGAGCTTGCACACTTTGTTAGCACCCTTTGGATCGATAAAACCTTCAGGTTGCATCATATACAACTCTTCTTCTAGAAATCCATTCAGGAATGCAGTCTTTACATCCATTTGCCAAATTTCATAATCATAAAATGCGGCAATTGTAGGGTAACGCAGCAGAAAACAAAAAATTTCCGACCTATGCACCAGCCCAGGACCACTATGGAGACTGCATACAAGGTTTGATCATTTTCGTTACCGACTCGTAGCGCAGCGGAAGTAGAGTCGATGACGATCGGCGGTGCAGATCCCCGCAGCTAGGATTTACAACCTCCCAACCGCGAGGATGTATACCCTCGTCTTCCCTTCGGACAGCCCTCCGGGAGGCGGTCGAATAGTCCCCCGGACGATGTCGCGGACAGCCCTTCGGGGGGACCTTCGAAACTCGAACGGTCACTCGGACAGCCCTTCGGGAGGACTCACAGAACTCGGACCGTCACTTGGACAGCCCTTCGGGAGGCACTCTCGAACAGCCCCTCGGGCACTAAGATCGAAACTACGACCTCTCTACAGAGTTGCACACATACGGTGTCATCTATCCGGCAGGGCTTCGCCGTCCAGAACTAGTTCCCACCGGAACCCAGACAGCCTTTCGGCTCTGCAAAACTATTTCGCGGGGAGGGAGAGAGAAGCCAGATCATGCAATGGCACTTGTATGTGAGAAGGAGTGAGTGTGGAGGGCTGCCCCTCCACCTCTATTTATAGGATAGCCAAGGGGTAAAGATGTCATACAAAAAACCCCAAAGTACCCCCACTTTATGCCTTTTCATAAAAGAATAAAGATAAAAGGGGTGCCATGTGGAGCTCCAAGGAGCTCCACCATGCTTGGCCGGCCACCCCTTGGGCCCCCCCCCCCCCAAGGGGGCTTCCTTAGTGCCCAAGGCTTCTAGAAGCCTTTTGGGAAATTTCCCAAAAGGTGCTTTCCATAAAAATTCCCAAAAAGCACTTTCACTATTCACGACGACATTTTTCAGCGTCCGTTCGAACTGAAAATATTTATGTGGGCTTAGAACATTTCCAGTACCCACTAAAATAATTTTCAACGCGTTCTGGAACAATTCCAGTTTAGTGATTTCATCTGCGAAAAGCATCTGAAGCGGTTCCGGCAGCCCCGGAACATTTCCGGTTTTTCTTCCAGAAAATTCCCAGAAGTTTCCAGAATGATTCTGGCATCCTCCAAGAATTATCAGGCATGTGCCGAAACCATTTTGACTTAATGGTATCCCCTGAAACAACTTTTCAGTTTCACCGGAACTCATCCGGTGATCTCTCTCTGCGGAACTTTTCCGCTGTCCGAAACTTTTCGGTGTCCGAAACTTTTTCGGTGATTTTCTCTCAGACTCCCTGTCTAGTATTCAGCAGATAGATGACCCTTAAGCGTGTGACCCTATAGGTTCGGTGAAGTATAGACATGACACGGAACCCCTTCCGATCAATGATCAACATCGGAGCCGTGGACACCCATATTGACCCCTATACCCACACGAATGAATATTCGAGTGAACCTCCAGTTGCCGTGTGCTATTCCTGTTGCTTCGTGATATGTTACAAATACCCGAGGTGAGATATGTTGGCATTCCCGTGGATCAACAACTTGTCCACTATGCTAGTTACCTCGTTACCGGTATTGTTCTCTTTTCTCGTTTCCGTGTTCCGGCATCCCCGTGATCAAATCACAAAGTGTCTGGCCAGACGATGATGGATACCGTAACACCGAGAGGGCCCAGAGATATCTCTCCATTGTCGGAGGAGCAAATCCCAATCTTGAGCTATCAAGTTACTTGACATACTTTCCCATGAACCCGTAAGCCGCCGTAATAGCCATCCATTTACGGATGACGTTTAACAAACCCCAAAGTTCATGAATCAAGCACGAAGAAACTCGATACTCTCATGGTCTGAGGAATCATGCAAACATTAACCATCTCTGTGTTATTAACCATAAACTTGTGACGAATGTATCTCATAGCATAACATCAATTCGGGTCGATTCAACACAAATGTTCTGCTAACATTGTGCCCTCAAAATTGCTGGCATAGACATGCCCATGATCAGAAAAACAGAACCATCATGCAACACTTGAGCTAGTCTTAGAGGCCAGACTAGGAATACATTTTACCGTTTATTATTCCACACATGCATATGAGTCTTCCTCCGAGCCTCGTTTTATTTGCAGACTCGAGAACCATAGCAGTTATAGCATGGAACAGAAACCTAATTATGAACAGGGAGATATTCAATAACATTTATTATTGCCTCTAGGGCATATCTCCTACAGACTCCCACTTGCACTAGAGTCAATAATCTAGTTAATGCTAATGCACTTTACATCTGTGGCACACCGGTGTAAATATGCTTCGCTTGTGGTATAGCCTGAATGTCCAACGGATCTGACGACTTCAGCTCCGTGTGTATCTTTGCATATCCTCGCGTTTTCACGCTTTCACAAAATTCGTATTTTGTGTGGACTTGGCTTTGCATGTATGTGAATCACAGGTCGAACCTGGATTCCTCAGACTGAGTTATGGAGCAACTAATTGCAGTAGTGTCCCATTGACAAAAGCCATCTTGGAACCATACTAAGTTCATGAATGAACTATACGATTCAACATCTTGTTTGTCGCTTCGAAAGTGGCAACATACCTTGCCTCTGTTATAGAATTCGCCACAGTAACTTGTTTGGAACATTTTCCAACTAGTTGTGCCACCATATTGTGTGTTACACAAAACCCTCAACATAAATCGAAAATCGCACGAAGAAAAGATGAAGACTGTATCGATGTAACATTTTACAACGAACTCTTCATGATCTCCGCTTGCGAGAAAACATGTCATCAGTGCTACTATGGTACTCAATGACCTTTTTTCACTGTTGTCCCATGATCAGTTCTTTTGATCACTTTGGTACCTATACTCGCAACACCTTGGGAGTATCGGACATATCTGGTTGTTTTACATACCATGGAATACATGATTAATCCAAACACAAGAGTGTGTGGAATCTCCATCATGTATTTTGCTCATCAGTGTTTTGGGACACCGAGTCTTGCAAAAACTCTTTCCATGTGACTTCGGCAAGAATCACTCCTTGGCCTTTTAAATGCTAAAAAGTTTTAGCATCTTGTCAATATGTATTTATTGCTTAGCCCCATTAGGTAAATCTATCTCCATAGATCATCATGCCTAATAGAAAGGCTATTTAGCCCAAGCACTTCATCGAAAAACTATTTTCAAATGAAGTCCTAATTCGTGTCAAGAAATTTATTTCCAATTAACAATGTGTCAAGCACACAACGTTTTTTAGAAATTTTATTATGCTCCCACTTACTTTCTTGAATTACAAGCATCTTCGTTACCCATTGATGAAGTCAAACCCTTTTGACCATTTCATCAAAACACGAAGATTCCAACTCCATTTTGCTCTCTTCTGTTCATCGCTGGAACTCTGAAGTTTGCAAACTTACTAGCATCCTCTGGAATGACAAAATACCTTGGACTGTAACACATGCAAGTCCTTGGTTTCATTTCCATCATATGGAAATCCTATTGTCATCCATGTTTCATATCTCATGATTGAAATATGTATTAATTGCTAGTTCAACCCGAACTGACTTTAA
This sequence comes from Thinopyrum elongatum, assembly GCA_011799875.1. Lineage (NCBI taxonomy): Eukaryota > Viridiplantae > Streptophyta > Magnoliopsida > Poales > Poaceae > Thinopyrum > Thinopyrum elongatum. The sequence goes on along the minus strand of CM022302.1, from coordinate 92,085,311 downwards.
GCATCGCTACGATGAAACAACCTCATCGTAGTCAACTCCTTGAACTTGTTATTTCAACAAGTCGAGCTTTATGGATAAAACATTTTTATTCATATCAGTTTTAAGTTCCATAAATATTCGTTAGACTCTAAGTCTTCCGAAAGGTGTATCAAGGTTTTAATCTTGAATCACTTATATGGAAACTATCTCGGATTGTATTGGCATTTAGCCAATTTCGGAGTCAGGGCCCATCAACGCTTCCTTGTGTATCGTAGGTATACTGTTGTCTAACAACAATATCTCGTTTGCGCACCTGAGAGGTTTGCATGAGCCTTGCCTACGTGGTTCAGCTGCAAGTTCGACCGAAATCCATACATTTTATTGTAGAGACTTCCGTATCAGTCGCAGTAGGAAACTCTGGAATTACTTCCAAGGTCTCTTTCCTTTGACCTGATGACGAAGATACTGTTTATCTTGTCGAGTTGCACTATTCTCCCACTCACCTTTTGAAAGAACCATTTTCTTCAAAAAGCATACCGTTCTTCGTGGCAAACCTATTTGCCTCGGTATAGTGAGGGAGGAATACCCAATTACTTGGGATAACCTACAAAGTTGCACTTGTCTGATTTGGAATAGGTTTGTAACCTTTTACACAAGCCCCATATTCCAAATGTTAAGAAAAGATATAACATGGTTGGGCGTACCATACCATGGCATTATTTCAACAGACCTGATGGAGCTCTTTTCAGTGTAAAAGCCGCAGTCTCTAAAGCATCACTTTAAAACGGATAATGGCAAATTTATTTATGTCATCTTTGATCTTACCATGTCATAAATGGTTCGATTACATCTTCACGGACTTTCCACTCACGGTGGTGTTCCAGGAGGTGTAAGTTATGAAACTCTTTTCACAACTCATCAGACATTCGCTAAACTTGTAACTCAAATATTTCTTTCTGCAATCGAATTGTAGAAACATAATTTTCTTGTTACAATAACTTCTACTTCATATTTGAAAACCTTTCGAATGATTTCAAAAGATCCAGACTTACGTCTCATCAAGTAAATATCCATATATCTACTTGAGTCATTTCTGAAGATAGATAAATCCACTACTTGCAACAACATTTATTGAACTACACACATCAAAATGTATGATCACCAATAAGTTTGTTGCTCATTCCTTATGGCCTGTGAACGGTATTTCAGTCACTTCACTTTTCGGAGGAAATTTGCAAGTGTTAGATGATTCAAAATCAAACGACTTCAAAATCCATCATAATGGAATTTTCCATGCGGGTTTCTCCAATGTGACCAAATGCAGTGCCACACTTGTGTGGTATTCTTTTAGTCTTGCGACATTTAGCGTCAGTGTTATGGATGTATCATTTTACCATCAATATTCATAACATACATCCCATCTTGGATGGAAGTATGGCCCTTCATGTTATTCATAATACTAAACAACAATTATTGTTTTTATGAACAACTCTTTTTGCAACAACATTGTGCAAGGGGCTAGAGTGTAAAACTCTAAACTGAATTATGAATGTAAATCCAGAGGTAATATATTATTATCAATATTCATAACATACATCTCATTCATAATGAAAATATGGCCCTTATGTTATTCATAACACCGAACATCAAAAGTTCTCTTATGAACAACATTCTTGCAACATACCTTATGCAAAGGGCTAGAGTGTGAAACTCTAAAATGAATTATGAAAGTAAATACATGGGTAATACACCGATGGAAGGTATAGTAACATTTACTATGTTCCATGTGTGTATCTCAACCTCATTCCTGGCTAGTCTTTTAGGCCATAGTAGTTCTTACACCGAGTTGCAACAGAATGCAATCGAGCGGGTATCTTTGTGATTGTCTCACAATACCCAAGAATTAGTGATTAACATGTTTAATCATAATTCCCAAGAACTATATCTTTGACCAGCCTTTTGTACATCAAAAACTTGTATGACATTCATACATGAGCTGGATATTCCAGTCTTCTTTCTTATTGCCTTTATACTTCTAACAGTTTAACTTTCAGTATTTCTCCTACTCTCAGAAGAAGCACCCAAGTTAAGAGTGGCGTTAGCCCTGGATTTCCTAGGCGTGAAAGTTTCACTAACACCCTTCGGACACTTCCTTTCTCTTTAAGTTATTGTTTTATTCACCTTTCATCATATGACAGGCGTTCTTCTGGATCCCTCTCTTCTCAGTCTAATTCATAGTAAACTCCTTTACTAATAGTTTGCAAACAAAACATTGCTTTGGATATCTCATATCTTTTAGCCTTTGTCTGTCTCTAAAAATGATTTTCAGATTCCATGAATATCACATAACTATCCAAACTTTCGAAGTTCGGGTCTCATGGAAGCAAACATATTGCACTTGACTGAAAGCGGAATTCTAGCTTTTGGATCGAAGGACGAGAGTCACATGATCCATAGCATAAGAGAGAGAATACCGAAAGTATGCGATAGGACAAAGTCCTTCTTGGCACTCTTGAGGACAATCCTCACATTACGTTACCAACCGTAAAGTATTAACCAGATATTTAACAGCTATTCAATTTTAACAGGGAAGGTGAAAACGCGAGCCATTATTCTACAACTATTAAGAAAATCACACTTAGACAACGTTCAAAATTAATTGCACTAAGAATTAAAAGAATTAATTCTACACCGCGCTCCCACTCAAATCAATATCTCTCATAATTGATTGTGAGTGATTCAAGATCCACATTTCAATTCAACGCCATTGATGTGGACATCACTGATGACGAGAATTTCAATTGGTGGGCAAACATGCCGATCACATCTCTATGTGACTCCTGTTCATCTTTCGATGGGCGTGTTCCGAGCTCAGGACGATCAAGCCAGAACGTCAAGACAACCAAGTGATCTCGCTGCGAGGTCTGACCTCACCCGCCTCACACTTCTCTAATCGTTCGTACCCATGTGGACATGGCGCACCCCGAAAAGTTAGGTGCCGTGACGGTGCTACACTTGGGAGAACACTAACTACTTGATATTTTTGTGAGAGATCACCCTAATAAAAAGCGACTACCGCGCAATCAAAAAAGGGTGCATCATAAGGGATAAACATCTCAGGCAATTCATAATAGCATGATATGGTATAGCCCTTTCTGACGGAGAAGTCTTGTATTTCTTCGTCTTCGGCATTCGCGTCGGTGTTCACCTTCGCGAAGATTGCCACCACCTTGTCGATGCACCAGATAATATTGCTATCTCTATAGCTAATAAAATAATGCATTACACAAGGTTGACACGCAGGTCATTTAAAGTGCAATCATATGGCTCCAGCCATCATGCCAAATCATGACACGCAGGTCATGTTAATCAATTTACATCATATAGACATCTCATACATAATCAAATTAATTTGAGCACTGCTATACCACATCACATGCACATGCAAACCCTCCTACAAAACCAAGTTAGACGTCTCTAATTGGTTCATGCAAAAAATTGTTTTTCGTGGCTTCTAAGGTTTCGAAACAAACCGAAGCTACCAACGTCCATCATCAAGTATGATAATTCAAGTCGCTAGATTAACAATGCGGGGTGTATGAAACACGAGATAATAAAATCTCGAGCCCCATACTGAACTTCGTCATACGCATGACCCCCGTGCAGATCATATCTGCATTGCCCTTTCATCTGCAAAACATCCATCTTTCTTTAACTAAAGTGGAACCCAAAGAACTGTTAGCACTTCGTTGATCTGTCAATCAGCATACTCAGGAGCAGCATGAAAGGATCGCGGATTGCCAGAACTTTGTGAGATTCCACAATGCTGTCAAGATCAGGACTACGCAAATTCAAGGGAAGCAACAAGAACATCGGGTAACAGATTTCATCTGCTACCCGCACAAATAATTTTCAGTAATAGAACTCATCTACTACCTAATTATATTGTGCAACACCCATACATCTCTATGTATTCTAGATCGCAACCTGCATCTACGCATAGCACGGCTCTTGATGCCACTGTAGGGTAACGCAGCAGAAAACAAAAATTTTCCGACCTACGCACCAGCCCAGGACCACTATGGAGACTACATACAAGGTTTGATCATTTTTGTTACCGACTCGTAGCGCAGCGGAAGTAGAGTCGATGACGATCGGCGGTGCAGATCCCCGCAGCTAGGATTTACAACCCCCCAACCGCGAGGATGTATACCCTCGTCTTCCCTTCGGACAGCCCTCCGGGAGGCGGTCGAACAGTCCCCCGGACGATGTCGCGGACAGCCCTTCGGGAGGACCTCCGAAACTCGAACGGTCACTCGGACAGCACTTTGGGAGGACTCACAGAACTCGGACCGTCACTTGGACAGCCCTTCGGGAGGCACTCTCAAACAGCCCCTCGGGCACTAAGATCGAAACTACGACCTCTCTACAGAGTTGCACACATACGGTGTCAGCTATCCGGCAGGGCTTCGCCGTCCAGAACTAGTTCCTGCCGGAACCCAGACAGCCTTTCGGCTCTACGAAACTCTTTTCGTGGGAGGGAGAGAGAAGCCAGATAACATCTTGGCATGTGTATGAGAGCAAGGGATGGGGAGAATGGCAGCCCCTTCTCCTCCTTTTATAGGCCAAGGCAAGGGGTGGGGTGGGATGTTGAAATACCAAAATACCCAAGCTTCATGTCACACATGAAAGGGCATAATGGTAACACAAGGGGGGCACCAAGGGGACACCACCATGGCAGCCCTTGGGCCGGCCCACACCTTGTCTCCCCCATGGGGGGGCCCCCCCAACAAGCCACCAACATGTCTCCATGAAACATGCATGCTCCCTAGACAAAAAGCCACCAAACATGCAACCCCCGATTCGTGGGATCTTGTCCCCTCGCGCTGAGACAAGATGTATTCCGCGAAACTTTTTCTGAAAAATTCCAGAAGGTCCCAGAACATTTCCGGCACCCTCTAAAATTATTCTGGGCATGATCCGAAACATTTTCGGTGCGGTGGTTTTCATCAGCGGAAAGCATTAACAGCGGTTACGGCAGTTTCGGAACATTTCCGGTTTTTCTCTCCGAAAATTCCCAGAAGTTCCCAGACCAATTCTGGCATCCTCTGAAAATTTCCAGGCGGTGCCGAAACCCTTTTTGACCAAATAATATATTCCGAAACAACTTTTCGGTTTTACCGAAACTCTTTCGGTGTTCTCTCTCTCGAAACTCTTCCGTTGTCTCCGAAACATTTTCGGTGACTTTCTCTCAGACTCCCTGTCTAGCGTTCAACAGATAGATGACCCTTAAGCGTGTGACCCTATAGGTTCGGTGAAGTATAGACATGACCGGAACTCTTTCCGATCAATGATCAACATCGGAGCCGTGGACACCCATATTGACCCCTATACCCACACGAATAAATATTCGAGTGAACCTCCAGTTGTCGTGTGCTATTCCTGTTGCTTCGCGATACGTTTACAAATACCCGAGGTGAGACATGTTGGCATTCCCGTGGATCAACAACTTGTCCACTATGCTAGTTACCTCGTTACCGGTATTGTTCTCTTTTCTCGTTACCATGTTCCAGCATCCCCGTGATCAAATCACAAAGTGTCTGGCCAGACGATGATGGATACCGTAACACCGAGAGGGCCCAGAGATATCTCTCCATCGTCGGAGGAGCAAATCCCAATCTTGAGCTATCAAGTTACTTGACATACTTTCCCATGAACCCGTAAGCCGCCGTAATAGCCATCCATTTACGGATGACGTTTAACAAACCCCAAAGTTCATGAATCAAGCATGAAGAAACTCGATACTCTCATGGTCTGAGGAATCATGCAAACGTTAACTATCTCTGTGTTATTAACCATTAACTCATGACGAATGTATCTCATAGCATAACATCAATTCGGGTCGTTTCAACACAAATGTCCTTCCTGACATTGTGCCCTCAAAGTTGCTGGCATAGACATGCCCATGATTGGGAAAACATAATCATCATGCAACACTTGAGCTAGTCTTAGAGGCACGACTAGGAATACATTTTACCGTTTATTATACCACACGTGCACATGGGTTTTCCCCAGAGCCTTTATGGATATACGGGCTCGGGAACCATAGCAGTTATAGCATGGAATATAAACTTAATTATGAACAGGGAGATAATTAATAACATTTATTATTGCCTCTAGGGCATATCTCCTACAAATCATGACACGCAGGTCATGTTAATAAATTTACATTATATAGTCATCTCATACATAATCAAATTATTATGAGCACTGCTATACCAAATCATATGCACATGCAAACCCTCCTGCAAAACCAAGTTAGACGCCTCTAATCGGTTCATGCAAAAACTTGTTTTACGTGGCTTCTAAGGTTTCGAAACAAACCGAAACTACCAACGTCCATCATCAAGTATGATAATTCAAGTCGCTAGATTAACTTTCCAGGGTGTATGAAAACCGAGATAATAAAATCTCGAGCCCCATACTAAACTTCGTCATACGCATGACCCCCGTGCAGATCATATCTGCATTGCCCTTTTGTCTGCGAAATTTCATCTTTCCTTTTAACTACGGTGGAATTCAATGAACTGTTAGCACTTCGTTGATCAATCAGGATCGCGGATTGCCAGAACTTTGAAACTCCACCATACTGTTATCAAGATCAGAAATATGCAAATTCCAGGGAAGCAACAAGAACATCGGGTAACAGATTTCATCTGCTACCCGCACAAATAATTTTCAGTAATAGAACTCATCTAGTACCTAATTATATTGTGCAACACCCATACATCTCTATGTATTCTAGATCGCAACCTGCATCTACACATAGCACGGCTCTTGATGCCACTGTAGGGTAACGCAGCAGAAAACAAAAAATTTCCGACCTACGCACCAGCCCAGGACCACTATGGAGACTGCATACAAGGTTTGATCATTTTCGTTACTGACTCGTAGCGCAGTGGAAGTAGAGTCGATGACGATCGGCGGTGCAGATCCCCGCAGCTAGGATTTACAACCTCCCAACCGGGAGGATGTATACCCTCGTCTTCCCTTCGGACAGCCCTCCGGGAGGCGGTCGAACAGTCCCCCGGACGATGTCGCGGACAGCCCTTCGGGAGGACCTTCGAAACTCGAACGGTCACTCGGACAGCCCTTCGGGAGGATTCACAGAACTCGGACCGTCACTTGGACAGCCCTTCGGGAGGCACTCTCGAACAGCCCCTCGGGCACTAAGATCGAAACTACGACCTCTCTACAGAGTTGCACACATACGGTGTCATCTATCCGGCAGGGCTTCGCCGTCCAGAACTAGTTCCCACCGGAACCCAGACAGCCTTTCGGCTCTGCAAAACTATTTCGCGGGGAGGGAGAGAGAAGCCAGATCATGCAATGGCACTTGTATGTGAGAAGGAGTGAGTGTGGAGGGCTGCCCCTCCACCTCTATTTATAGGATAGCCAAGGGGTAAAGATGTCATACAAAAAACCCCAAAGTACCCCCACTTTATGCCTTTTCATAAAAGAATAAAAATAAAAGGGGTGCCATGTGGAGCTCCAAGGAGCTCCACCATGCTTGGCCGGCCACCCCTTGGGCCCCCCCCCCCAAGGGGGCTTCCTTAGTGCCCAAGGCTTCTAGAAGCCTTTTGGGAAATTTCCCAAAAGGTGCTTTCCATAAAAATTCCCAAAAAACACTTTCACTATTCACGACGACATTTTTCAACGTCCGTTCGAATTGAAAATATTTATGTGGGCTTAGAACATTTCCAGTACCCACTAAAATAATTTTCAACGCATTCTGGAACAATTCCAGTTTAGTGATTTCATCTGCGAAAAGCATCTGAAGCGGTTCCGGCAGCCCCGGAACATTTCCGGTTTTTCTTCCAGAAAATTCCCAGAAGTTTCCAGAATGATTCTGGCATCCTCCAAGAATTATCAGGCATGTGCCGAAACCATTTTAACTTAATGGTATCCCCTGAAACAATTTTTCAGTTTCACCGGAACTCATCCGGTGACCTCTCTCTGCGGAACTTTTCCGCTGTCCGAAACTTTTCGGTGTCCAAAACTTTTTCGATGATTTTCTCTCAGACTCCCTGTCTAGTATTCAGCAGATAGATGACCCTTAAGCGTGTGACCCTATAGGTTCGGTGAAGTATAGACATGACACGGAACCCCTTCCGATCAATGATCAACATCGGAGCCGTGGACACCCATATTGACCCCTATACCCACACGAATGAATATTCGAGTGAACCTCCAGTTGCCGTGTGCTATTCCTGTTGCTTCGTGATATGTTACAAATACCCGAGGTGAGACATGTTGGCATTCCCGTGGATCAACAACTTGTCCACTATGCTAGTTACCTCGTTACCGGTATTGTTCTCTTTTCTCGTTTCCGTGTTCCGGCATCCCCGTGATCAAATCACAAAGTGTCTGGCCAGACGATGATGGATACCGTAACACCGAGAGGGCCCAGAGATATCTCTCCATCGTCGGAGGAGCAAATCCCAATCTTGAGCTATCAAGTTACTTGACATACTTTCCCATGAACCCGTAAGCCGCCGTAATAGCCATCCATTTACGGATGACGTTTAACAAACCCCAAAGTTCATGAATCAAGCACGAAGAAACTCGATACTCTCATGGTCTGAGGAATCATGCAAACATTAACCATCTCTGTGTTATTAACCATAAACTTGTGACGAATGTATCTCATAGCATAACATCAATTCGGGTCGATTCAACACAAATGTTCTGCTAACATTGTGCCCTCAAAATTGCTGGCATAGACATGCCCATGATCAGGAAAATAGAACCATCATGCAACACTTGAGCTAGTCTTAGAGGCCAGACTAGGAATACATTTTACCGTTTATTATTCCACACATGCATATGAGTCTTCCTCCGAGCCTCGTTTTATTTGCAGACTCGAGAACCATAGCAGTTATAGCATGGAACAGAAACCTAATTATGAACAAGGAGATATTCAATAACATTTATTATTGCCTCTAGGGCATATCTCCTACAGCAATAGCTAACATGATTCGGACGGACTTAAGCATCGCTACGGGTGAGAAGGTCTCATCGTAGTCAACTCCTTGAACTTGTCGAAAACCTTTCGCAACAAGTCGAGCTTTGTAGACAGTAACATTACCATCAGCGTCTGTCTTCTTCTTGAAGATCCATTTATTCTCGATGGCTTGCCGATCATCGGGCAAGTCAACCAAAGTCCACACTTTGTTCTCGTACATGGATCACATCTCAGATTTCATGGCCTCAAGCCATTTTGCGAAATCTGGGCTCATCATCGCTTCCTCATAGTTTGTAGGTTCGTCATGGTCTAGTAACATGACCTCCAGAATAGGATTACCGTACCACTCTGGTGCGGATCTTACTCTGGTTGACCTACGAGGTTCGGTAGTAACTTGATCTGAAGTTACATGATCATCATCATTAGCTTCCTCACTAATTGGTGTAGGAGTCACAGGAACAGATTTCTGTGATGAACTACTTTCCAATAAGGGAGCAGGTACAGTTACCTCATCAAGTTCTACTTTCCTCCCACTCACTTCTTTCGAGAGAAACTCCTTCTCTAGAAAGGATCCATTCTTAGCAACGAAAGTCTTGCCTTCGGATCTGTGATAGAAGGTGTACCCAACTGTCTCTTTTGGGTATCCTATGAAGACACATTTCTCCGACTTGGGTTCGAGCTTATCAGGTTGAAACTTTTTCACATAAGCATCGCAGCCCCAAACTTTAAGAAACGACAACTTTGGTTTCTTGCCAAACCACAGTTCATAAGGAGTCGTCTCAACGGATTTAGATGGTGCCCTATTTAACGTGAATGCAGCCGTCTCTAAAGCATAACCCCAAAACGATAGCGGTAAATCAGTAAGAGACATCATAGATCGCACCATATCTAGTAAAGTACGATTACGACGTTCGGACACACCATTACGCTGTGGTGTTCCGGGTGGCGTGAGTTGCAAAACTATTCCGCTTTGTTTCAAATGTACACCAAACTCGTAACTCAAATATTCTCCTCCACGATCAGATCGTGGAAACTTTATTTTCTTGTTACGATGATTTTCCACTTCACTCTGAAATTCTTTGAACTTTTCAAATGTTTCAGACTTATATTTCATTAAGTAGATATACCCATATCTGCTCAAATCATCTGTGAAGGTGAGAAAATAACGATACCCGACGCGAGCCTCAACATTCATTGGACCACATACATCAGTATGTATGATTTCCAATAAATCTGTTGCTCGCTCCATAGTTCCGGAGAACGGCGTTTTAGTCATCTTGCCCATGAGGCATGGTTCGCAAGTACCAAGTGATTCATAATCAAGTGATTCCAAAAGTCCATCGGAATGCAGTTTCTTCATGCGCTTTACACCAATATGACATAAACGGCAGTGCCACAAATAAGTTGCACTATCATTATCAACTCTGCATCTTTTGGCTTCAACATTATGAATATGTGTATCACTACTATCGAGATTTAATACAAACAGACCACTCTTCAAGGGTGCATGACCATAAAAGATATTACTCATGTAAATAGAACAACCATTATTCTCAGATTTAAATGAATAACCGTCTCGCATCAAACAAGATCCAGATATAATGTTCATGCTCAACGCTGGCACCAAATAACAATTATTCAGGTCTAAAACTAATCCCGAAGGTAGATGTAGAGGTAGCGTGCCGACGGCGATCACATCGACTTTGGAACCATTTCCCACGCGCATTGTCACCTCGTCCTTAGCCAGTCTTCGCTTAATCCGTAGTCCTTGTTTCGAGTTGCAAATATTAGCAACAGAACCAGTATCAAATACCCAGGTGCTACTGCGAGCTCTGGTAAGGTACACATCAATAACATGTATATCACATATACCTTTGTTAACCTTGCCATCCTTCTTATCCGCCAAATACTTGGGGCAGTTCCGCTTCCAGTGACCAGTCTGCTTGCAGTAGAAGCACTCAGTTTCAGGCTTAGGTCCAGACTTGGGTTTCTTCTCCTGAACAGCAACTTGTTTGCTGTTCTTCTTGAAGTTCCCCTTCTTCTTCCCTTTGTCCTTTTTCTTGAAACTGGTGGGCTTGTTGACCATCAACACTTGATGCTCCTTCTTGATTTCTACCTTCGCAGCCTTTAGCATTGCGAAGAGCTCGGGAATCGTCTTATCCATCCCTTGCATGTTATAGTTCATCACGAAGCTCTTGTAGCTTGGTGGCAGTGACTGAAGAATTCTGTCAATAACACTATCATCCGGAAGATTAACTCCCAGTTGAATCAAGTGATTGTTATACCCAGACATTCTGAGTATATGCTCACTGACAGAACTATTCTCCTCCATCTTGCAGCTGTAGAACTTATTGGAGACTTCATATCTCTCAATCCGGGCATTTGCTTGAAATATTAACTTCAACTCCTGGAACATCTCATATGCTCCATGACGTTCAAAACGTCGTTGAAGTCCCGGTTCTAAGCCGTAAAGCATGGCACACTGAACTATCGAGTAGTCATCAGCTTTGCTTTGCCAGACGTTCATAACATCTGGTTCAGCTCCTGCAGCAGGTTTGGCACCTAGCGGTGCTTCCAGGACGTAATTCTTCTGTGCAGCAATGAGGATAATCCTCAAGTTACGGACCCAGTCCGTGTAATTGCTACCATCATCTTTCAACTTTGCTTTCTCAAGGAACACATTAAAATTCAATGGAACAATAGCACGGGCCATCTATCTACAACAACATAGACAAGCAAAATACTATCAGGTACTAAGTTCATGATAAATTTAAGTTCAATTAATCATATTACTCAAGAACTCCCACTTAGATAGATATCTCTCTAATCATCTAAGTGATCACGTGATCCAAATCAACTAAACCATAACCGATCATCACGTGAAATGGAGTAGTTTTCAATGGTGAACATCACTATGTTGATCATATCTACTATATGATTCACGCTCGACCTTTCGGTCTCAGTGTTCCGAGGCCATATCTGCATATGCTAGGCTCGTCAAGTTTAACCCGAGTATTTTGCGTGTGCAAAAACTGGCTTGCACCCGTTGTAGATGAACGTTGAGCTTATCACACCCGATCATCACGTGGTGTCTCGGCACGACGAACTTTGGCAACGGTGCATACTCAGGGAGAACACTTTTACCTTGAAATTTAGTGAGAGATCATCTTATAATGCTACCGTCAAACAAAGCAAAATAAGATGCATAAAGGATAAACATCACATGCAATCAATATAAGTGATATGATATGGCCATCATCATCTTGTGCTTGTGATCTCCATCTCCGAAGCACCGTCATGATCACCATCGTTACTGGCGCGACACCTTGATCTCCATCGTAGCATCGTTGTCGTCTCGCCAACTATTGCTACTACGACTATTGCTACCGCTTAGTGATAAAGTAAAGCAATTACAGGGCGATTACATTACATACAATAAAGCGACAACCATATGGCTCCTGCCAGTTGCCGATAACTCAGTTACAAAACATGATCATCTCATATAATAAAATATAGCATCATGTCTTGACCATATCACATCACAACATGCCCTGCAAAAACAAGTTAGACGTCCTCTACTTTGTTGTTGCAAGTTTTACGTGGCTGCTACGGGCTGAGCAAGAACCGTTCTTACCTACGCATCAAAACCACAACGATAGTTCGTCAAGTTAGTGTTGTTTTAACCTTCACAAGGACCGGGCGTAGCCACACTCGGTTCAACTAAAGTTGGAGAAACTGACACCCGCTAGTCACCTGTGTGCAAAGCACGGCGGTAAAACCAGTCTCGCGTAAGCGTACTCGTAATGTCGGTCCGGGCCGCTTCATCCAACAATACCGCCGAACCAAAGTGTGACATGCTGGTAAGCAGTATGACTTGTATCGCCCACAACTCACTTGTGTTCTACTCGTGCATATAACATCTACGCATAAAACCAGGCTCGGATGCCACTGTTGGGGAACGTAGTAATTTCAAAAATTTCCTACGCACACACACGATCATGGTGATGCATAGCAACGAGAGGGGAGAGTGTGTCTACGTACCCTCGTAGACCGAAAGCGGAAGCGTTAGCACAACGCGGTTGATGTAGTCGTACGTCTTCACGATCCGACCGATCCAAGTACCGAACGCACGGCACCTCCGAGTTCAGCACACGTTCAACTCGATGACGTCCCGCGAGCTCCGATCCAGCAAAGCTTCACAGGAGAGTTTCGTCAGCACGACGGCGTGGTGACGGTGATGATGATGCTACCGACGCAGGGCTTCGCCTAAGCACCGCTACGATATGATCGAGGTGGATTATGGTGGAGGAGGGCACCGCACACGGCTAAGAGATCAATGATCAATTGTTGTGTCTATGGGGTGCCCCCTGGCCACGTATATAAAGGAGTGGAGGAGGGGGGAGGGCCGGCCTAGCTATGGCGCGCCCTGGAGGAGTCCTACTCCCACCAGGAGTAGGATTCCCCCCCTTCCAAGTAGTAGGAGTAGGGGAGAAGGAAGGGGAAGAGAGAAGAGAAGGAAGGAGGGGGCGCAGCCCCTCCCCCTAGTCCAATTCGGACTAGGCCTTGGGGGGGCGCGCGGCCTGCCTCTCTCTCTCCCCTAAAGCCCAATAAGGCCCATATACTTCTTCCCCGTATTCCCGTAACTCCCCGGTACTCCGAAAAATACCCGAACCACTCGGAACCTTTCCGATGTCCGAATATAGTCGTCCAATATATCGATCTTTACGTCTCGATCATTTCGAAACTCCTTGTCATGTCCCCGATCTCATCCGGGACTCCGAACTACCTTCGGTACATCAAAACACATAAACTCATAATACAAATCGTCACAGAACTTTAAGCGTGCGGACCCTACGGGTTCGAGAACTATGTAGACATGACCGAGACACGTCTCCGGTCAATAACCAATAGCGGAACCTGGATGCTCATATTGGTTCCTACATATTCTACGAAGATCTTTATCGGTCAAACCGCATAACAACATACGTTGTTCCCTTTGTCATCGGTATGTTACTTGCCCGAGCTTCGACCATCGGTATCTCAATACCTAATTCAATCTCGTTACCGGCAAGTCTCTTTACTCGTTCCGTAATACATCATCCCGCAACTAACTCATTAGTTACAATGCTTGCAAGGCTTATAGTGATGTGCATTACCGAGTGGGCCCAGAGATACCTCTCCGACAATCGGAGTGACAAATCCTAATCTCAAAATACGCCAACTCAACAAGTACCTTCGGAGACACCTGTAGAGCACCTTTATAATCACCCAGTTACGTTGTGACGTTTGGTAGCACACAAAGTGTTCCTCCGGTAAACGGGAGTTGCATAATCTCATAGTCATAGGAACATGTATAAATCATGAAGAAAGCAATAGCAACATACTAAACGATCAAGTGCTAAGCTAACGGAATGGGTCAAGTCAATCACATCATTCTCCTAATGATGTGGTCCCGTTAATCAAATGACAACTCATGTCTATGGTTAGGAAACATAACCATCTTTGATTAACAAGCTAGTCTAGTAGAGGCTTACTAGTGACACTCTGTTTGTCTATGTATTCACACATGTATCATGTTTCCGGTTAATACAATTCTAGCATGAATAATAAACATTTATCATGATATAAGGAAATAAATAATAACTTTATTATTGCCTCTAGGGCATATTTCCTTCACTTCTATCTCACTATGATAATGTGTGCGTCCCACTTGATCCCAACAACGTTCTTACTTTTTTCTAAAATTATTCGTTTGCTTACTCCTGACAAGTGGGGCCTGCACTTATCATTGTGAGATAGAGCGAGATGACATGTGGGTCTAGGGGTATTTTGGTCATATAACATGTTCGATGCGTTTGACCTGGCAGTAACGGTGTCTAATGGCATTTTTTAGCAAACATCTAATGGAACCATGACATTTTTAGGTATCTAATGTCATTTTTGAGCAATCATCTCACGAAATGATGGAATTTTTTAGCTTTTATATCTATTGGTGGCAAAACTGAGTAGTGGGACACAACTAGTGGCATAAATGATGAAAATCCTATTTTATGACGCGGTGTTTTGGTGGGATTTCTTGGTGGTGTGATTATGTATTATCAGCTAATTAGCTCATACTTATTTGGGGAAGTTTTCTTGCATTGGTGGCCGCATGTATTATACCGGTGCCACACCGTCACATGTTGACGCTTCTTTTTTCTAAGTGGCGAGAGAATGCACGGTACTTATGTGTTTCTTAGGCTGGTTGCTGCGAATTAGTTTGAGAAATCGTTGACCCACTAAAAATCGTGAATCAAATCCAATGTTGAATACTTTAACTAAACGAGAGAGATCCTTGAGAAATCGTTGGCCCAGTCAAAATCGTGAACCAAATCCAAAATAAAACACCTCAATTGAATGAGAGGGCTCTAAAATTAGAAAATATAGTCTATTAGATGATATCACTCTCTTGTGCCAATTGACGTGCTTGGGCTACCAAACATTTATGTTAGACAACTATTCCCAACTTTCATTTAATCTACCGACAAATGGTAAGAAACACAAGGTATATGGAAATATTTTTGGGTCGATTGATATGAATTCATTTCCTTGAATCCAAATATTTCATGGTGCAACTGTGCTTAAGATCTTGCAACAATGATGGCCGGCCCCATTTGATCTAAAATTCGGTATCTGAAAAGCTCATGCAAGATATGGAAGAACTAAAGCTCTTGATTTGCGATTTCGCATACCAAGCACTAACATATTATTGCCTCCGGTCTAGAACACAAATTATTTCATGATGTTGCCAGTCAAACATTTGTAATATTTACCATCCGCAAAGAAAGAACTACTAACATCCAAAATCCAAAAACACATGACAATGTTTATCATGAAATATAATACGTACAATGCAAAATTACTTTCCATAAGATTCAAATTACAAAATAAGTAACCAAGTTCAAGAAAGCAAAAAACTGTCGTGTCAATTTTTGTCATAGAGTACCCCCTTTGTAGAAATAAATCAACTTTCATTGTTTTCATTTAAAATAGATGATTTTCTGAAATTCCTGGGTTTCAAATCATATACAAAAGTTAAGTACACGGGAAAGAAATAGCCGGTGTGAAGTTTGGTTCCAGGTCTGAACTTTCTCTCAACTTTTAAATAACGACGATACTTGAAAGGGGTCTTTAGTATTTTAAACATTCGAATAAGGAGTTTGAAAGGGACATATGAAAATTATTAAATGTCACCCTTTTCTAGTTTATGCAACACACTAGTTTGTCATTGTTAGACCGAGATAACTTTGTGGAAATCGAGGAAGGGGGGGGGGGGGGGGGGGCTCAGCAACCATGCATGGATTGCATAAAACCTCCACATTTGTGGACCCTGAATCAAGAAACCACCATCTGTTTTGGAAAAACATCATCATTGCGTTGATAGTTTGTGAAAAATGTTGATTGGTCGATTAGAGAAGTTTGAGGAAAAACTTGACGGGTCGGTTCCGTTGTCAGTGACACGTGGCCTGAGGGCTCGGGCGGCGGACAGACGAGCACATGCGAGCGAGGGTGGCGCGTGAAGGAGGGGTCGGAGAGGCGGCCGGTGAAGCTGGCGAGGAGCGTTTGCGCGTGCAAGTCAAAGCCCCTATCCAATTTAACAGTATAGGCAAACAGTGTGACATTTGACCGCCACATCAGCACTTACGACTGGGCCCCATCCATCAGATTTTGCGTCAAACGCTGCTTATTGATCGATTAGTTTTTTCGCAAAAAGATTACTGAATACCTAGTGGTTTTTGCAAAAAATGAAACGTGGTGTTTTTTTATCTAAGGTCCACAAATGTGGCGGCCTCCTGCAATTTACTCGACCAACCACACTACAAGTATAAATCTGCTTAGAATTCAGGGTCTACAGCAATGGTACGTGAATTCCAACATACTTGAAATGCAGTGTATCTCATTGTTTCCATTTGAATTTTGAAATAGAATATTTTCTGAAATTCCTAGGTATCAAATCATATACAAAAATTAAGTGCACGAAAAAGAAATAGCCGGTGTGAAGTTTGATTCCAAGCCTGAACTTTCTCTCAACTTTTAAATAACGACAATACTTGGACGGGGTCTTGGTGTTTTAAAAAGTCGAATAAGGAGTTTGAAAAGGACGCGTGGAAATGGTTAAATGTCACCCTTCCTCTAGTGTATGCAACAGATTGTCGGTTTTCATTCATATATCATCACTCTAATGTGTCAATTGACGTGCTTGGGCTACCTAACATTCATGTTAGACAAATTTTCTCAACTTTCATTTGATCTACCGACAACAAGTAAGGAAACAAGGTGTATAGCAATTTTTTTGGATGGATTGATATGATTTCCTTCCCTTGGATCCAAATGTTGGATGGGTGCAAGTGGGCTTAAGATCTTGCAAAAATGATGGTGGGCACATGTAAAATTATGCAGCAATCATCTTAAAAAAATTAGTCAGCAAGAAAAGCAATCTCCACCGCGCACATGAAAGTGCAGAGAGCGATTCCTGGAAGCCACCACCTTTGTGTCTGAAACTGTGCGAAGTGTGGGAGCGATGGAGTGTGCGCAGCGCAGCTGGCTCGGCTCGTGCTTTGCATTAAACTAAAACTAAACTAACCCGTCTGGTGAGGTAATCCGTTCTTGTCCCAATAATGGCGGTTGAGGCGCCGCTGTCAATGGCCGTCGGTGGCCTCTTTCTTTACTCCTCTTCCCCTCTGTCTCTGTCTACCTCTGGTCTAACGAAATTTGATTTGATTGCGGGTCGGAATCTTATTCCATCTGGTGGCTCCGTGCATGGAAAAGGATTTGAGATTTGTCATCGGATCTCAACAACATTCATTCATTTGCGATATATCGTCGGCGCAACACTGCTGATAGGTACCGGCATGCACACGAAAACTTGATGGTAGGAAGTCTGCAGTACTTGAACGACGGAATCTAGTTAGTTTAAGCAATAATTATTAATCTGTTAAGATTTTTCTGTCACGCGGAAAATATGCTTCTAACTACTCCCTCCGTTCCTAAATATAAGTCTTTCTAGAGATTCCAACAAGTGACTACATACGGAGCAAAATGAATGAATCTACACTCTAAAATATGTCTACATACATTCGTATCTTTTAGTCCATTTGAAATGTCTAAAAAGACTTATATTTAGGAACGGAGGGAGTAATTAGTTATTGCCATCATTTTTGGGGTGTAAGTTTTACCCTTAACATACGTATTGTCAAAGACGTCTTATATTAGGAGACTGAGGCAGTAACTTTCATCTCAAACAGCGGCCAACTTGACGTGCCACTGTCCATGTGGCACCCAGGCCATGTAAGCGTCCACATAATCGGTGGGGATATTAACCTTAGTACTACGTAGCAATATACTGCAAGGAGTACGCTTCCACATAGTAGTATGGCACATAAACGAGGGTGTGTTTCCTGTGGGTCTCATTTTAGGGCTGCCAAAAAAAGAGGGGTGCCCAAAAAAGACACCCCTACTTGATGCAAATTTGTATCATGTACTTCCTCCGTTCCTAAATATAAGACCTTTTAGATTTCATATGAACTCCATATGGATGTATATAGACATACTTTAGAGTGTAGATTCACTCATTTTGCTCCGTATCTAGTCTATAGTGGAATCCCTAAAAGGTCTTATATTTAGGAATGAAGAGAGTAGCTGGCTGCTCAAACGCAAAACCGACCTGCGCGCACAGCCAACTGCCACAGAAAACTTCTGCGTGCGCCGCACCCGCCTCTGCCTCCGTCGCGCCACGGCGCCACCACCGTCGCCTCAAGCCTTTTCTCTAAAAAGGATCTAGGAATGCACTAGCTAGCTAGTTATAGGCACGAGAAAATTACAACTTACAACACGGTAATGATGGAACAAAGGTTAACTGAATGTACTCCCTCCGTCCTATAATATAAGAGCGTTTTTGACACTTCATTAGTATAAAAAACGCTCTTATATTATGTGACAGAGTGAGTAATTAACAGCCTCGTCTTCACTTTCGGCCGCCGGTGAATACGGGAGTCCTTCCATCCAGGCCGCCGGTCTTCACTTTCGGGCTTAATCTTAGCCGTCGATCCAATCCCCAGCATACCGCTTTGAGTCTCCAGAGAAGGCGTCAATTTCTTTGGAGTTCAGAAACATCAGGGTTCGAGTCCTGCCCGCCAGCAAGATCACTGTTGAAAAGTGTTTCTCCTTTTCCTCAACAGTACCAGTATAGGACAACTGTTGCAATATATGTTCAAAGTTTGAACAACCCGTAGAAAATTTAAGTTTTATTTTGTTTTCTTAATGGTATGTAATAAATACAATCAAAATATTGTGAGGTGGAGGACAGTAGAATGAAAATAGAAACCCAAGCATTCAACTTTTTTTGGCGTGTTTCTTTTTTTTACGGGAACCAAAAAATTCAACTTAAGGGTGAGAAATGAAGAAACATGAAAAAGTGTAAAGTTATTGCACCAAACTTATTTTCCCTATATTCCGCTTTTGAATTTGAAAATAGAAAATTTCACGACCCATCAATGTCATTTCTTAAAAAAAATTGGCTTAAAACATTCTTCATAAAAAATGATACGCTATTGTGATTTAATGAAAAGAATAAAAATACATAAGTTTCCACAAGGAAAAAAACAATCTCCTTTTAGAAATTACTCCCTCCATGCCATAATATAAGAGCGTTTTTGACACTAGTGGGCTTATGGGACAGAGGGAGTACATAGAAAATTTATCATAATGTTGGTGTATTGTAGTTTCAATTGTTTAGTATTGTGCTTATACATAATGATCTCACATACAAAGCATATAGTACATTACCAGTCTTTAGTTACTATATCAGCAGATGGGGTTACCAGCTCCCTCCCGCTTACAAATTTTGGCAGTATTTTGTTTCTTGCACCCCTCCCCATTTGGACTTTTTTGCAGTGCACTATGCTTGCATCCAAACATATTTTTTGCAGTTTTAACAGGAAAACTTCACGAGTTACTGGAATTACAGAGTAACTTTAGACTAGAAACAGAGCAGACTTATGCGGAAGATGATGCAATCTTCAGGCATTAACATCGTCTACGAAATGAGCAGAAGACACGATAGTGCAATCTTCAGGCGCCAACCCGTCTGAAGGGGTCGGCCACTGACAAATCATGGACACACTTGTTCATAACGTACTCAGTACAGAGACATTGTCGCCGCGGCGCCGCCGCCGCCACCGCCTCGCCGTCAAGGAGGAGCTGCCGCCCGTGATCAAGAAGGCGCTGGGCCGCCTCCTCCACTACCTCGGCGGTCCCTTGGGCTCGAGGGCTGTCGTGTCTGAGGCGGAGCGCGCGGCTCTGCAGCAGGAGCGGTACGACCGGCGCAATGCCAGTCGCCGCCCCGTGTTCGCCAAGAGCGACGTGGCGCCGGACAAGGTCCACAACGACCCAGACCTTGCCGCCGCGTGGGCGCTCGAACGCTCCATGACCACCGCATAGACGGCTGCCAGGCGTCGCCGCTCACCAAGATCGGCGAGGAGTGGTCGCTTAGCGACTGCTCCGCCAACGCCGGTCGCGGCAAGGCCACGGCGGCAGTGGCTGCGGCGGCGCTCCGCACGGCGCAGCAGGAGGCGGAGCGGCTCCTCCACGAGCGGCAGACAGCCGTGGCCCTCCGGCGTTGTACCGCCGCTGGAGGGACGACGACAGCACCGAGAAGACGACGGTGCGGTAGGACAGGGTGGCCACTCGTACGAGGTGGTCGGCCGGTATAGACTTTAGGTTTTTTTTCTAGTTTTTTTAGTAAAACGGTCGAAATATCGACCTTTTTACGTAAATTATATGTGAACTTGAATGAAATTCATCCGGTTTGATTGAATTTCGTGAGGTTGATTCGAATTGTTGGCCGGATATATGCGGCTAGCGTTGGATGTCATCCTCCCGCATCAGTGCCCGTGGACGGATGCGAAAGAAAATTTGTGGGTTGTCGAGATGCCGTAAGGTGTCTTAAGTGGCTCAGATACGCGTATTTCGTCTAACTGACATACGGTTGACTGGTCAATCACCACGTGGTGATAACTATGTGGACAACATGGCACCACGTTATGCAAAAAGATCGCTAAATGCGTGGCCCAGCCTGTCAGACGGGGTGAGAGAAATAAAAAGGAGAACTAATAGAGGAGATTTCTGGTGCGGCGTACTGAATCGCCGTTTCTCTCTCTTTCTGTCCTACTTATTCAGCGGTGCATGAATTAGTGGCGCTAGTCACCTCGAGGCCGCTGTCTACTCTGGCACAAGCTAAAGAATCGGTCTAGGCGTTAGATTCCACAAATGGCAACGTTCATATGAGAACGTTTGTTTACTTTCTGTAGAAACGCTCACTATCTGAAGAAATGAACACTAGCAAACTGAAACTACTAGTAGCAGAGAGTACAAGGTTAACCAACACTCGTTCACCTCGGGTGCATGCATGTTGAACCGCATTACCCACCCATGCTACCCCCCGGTTGGCCCTTCGGGTTTTTTCCCTCTCCCATTTCTCCTGACACACCCCTTTTTTTTCTTTCCCCTCTCCCATGGTGTCGCGGCTCAGATTCCGTCGAGAGAAGGGGAGCTTCGAGGTGGTTTTGTCTTCGACCCAAACACTAGTCTCTTTGTTTGAACACAATACAATCATAGATGCCTACATACATATACATACACTCACTTGCAAAACGCATACACGCACACTCTAACCCTATGAAGCAACCTTATCCTTGATCTGAGCCGTTAATCAAGATACTCCTCAACTAGTGCGGCCACCTTCCCATAAGACCCTAACATAGGATTAAGCCGTCAACCTTGTCTCGGTGTACGGGGACACCTTCTTTAACTTAAGTATATATATATATCCCACCTATAGTAAGCAGAAGTGTGAGTTTGCAAGCAGTAAAACATGTCTAGAGAAACGAAATCTCTCTGGCAGCAATGCAGAAAACAAGTTGACAAGCATCCCTGCCACTGCCAAAGCCAACATTATTTTCAGGTCCTTAGCCCAATCCAATGCTTTTCTTGCTCCATGAAAGAGTAAAATTACTTGCAAGTTTGTACAAAAGATGGCAATCAATTTCATTTCAGTAAAGCTCAAACTTTAATAATAAATCAATAGGTACGCAACAGAAGCATGTTACAGATGCAGTCAGAGGGAGACATTGTGGTTATTGCAGCATTCACTTCCCTGGGCTGTTGAGGATCATTAGCGAAACTTCAACCTGATAGCATACCTTGAAATTTACATAAACCTCTCTTTTTTAGTGTACAGGTTGACCTTTTGTAAGTATCAAACAAATGCTATGTGTACGCAAAAAAAATCAAATCAGACATGAAATATCTCATGCTTCTGTGTATATAGCTGAAAAGACAATTAAGTTTCCCACACAGGCACAAGTTTCTAGCCCAGCTTAGGCAGAACAAAGCCACAATTGCATAGGGTAAGGGTAAGGCGATGTGAGTAGTTTCACCAGATGGGGTTATCACCTACCAGCTCCCTCCGGTTACAACTTTGGGCAGTAATATTTCTGCATTCCTCCCCATCAGAAATTTCCCAAAGTGCACTATTTTTACACCCAAAACCATCTTTTGCTGTTTTAACAGGGGTAACTTCATAAGTTACTGGAATTATTATAGAGGAACTTTAGACTAGAAATAGAGCAGACTTATGCAGACGACAATGCAATCTTCAGGCATCGACGCCATTTACAAAATGAGCACAAGACAGTGCAATCTTCAGGCATCAACGCTGTCTACGGCTGTCTGAAGGGGTCGGCCACTGACAAATCATGGATACGCTTGTTGACATGGTACTCTGTCAGTATGAAGGAGTCCTGAATTCAACCCGAGCCTCTCGGGAAGCTCTGTTCTCCACTTGTAGCAGCCTGTGTTCATAAGCAACTGTCTCACTGCTGTACTGATTTCTTACTTCAAATTCTATTTTGTCTAGCACCTTTGCATTCAATACAAAGAACTTCGCAAAGTCAACCTGCTTGCCATAGCCCTCAAATGACTTAAACACCACTTTTTTTAGACGGGTCTCAAGGCATTCGATTGTATGTAGTGGGTCATACTGAGGCTCATTTTCGTCATTCCTCTCACGGTTTGCATGAAACTGCAAAACAAGGAGGAGAGGCATATGTCAAAGCTGTTGCAAACTAGAATTTTATAGTATGTCAACCAATCAAACATTTCAAGAAAGTAAAGATGATTACTCACAATAACACAAAGCTTTTCCAAACAGGGGAACCCCCTAAGGATGTTAAGAACTGCATTCAATTTCTGCCCAGAAGACTTGAGAGCCAAAACCTTCAAGGTGCGCATCGTGTTTGTGGAGCTGACTGGGCTTATTCCCTGAAGAAAACAAACAATAATGAACATCAAAAATATTATCTCCATGTAGGAATGCCGACAGCAAGATTCAAAGATGACCCAGATGCTACCTGGAAGAGTAGGAGCTTGGAGACAACAACGAAGAAAGGTCCCAATATCTCCAGATTAGGCGCCCTAATTACCCTGACAGTCACACTATCATCTCTCTCACAATAAGGTACTAGTAACCTTACAAGGCGAGGAGCATCCTCGATGACCAGTTCCGCGGTTTCACCATAGCTATGACGGAAGATGATGGTCCTAATGGTCGGCGAGCTAAGACGGAGACAGCCCACAGCACGAACTTTGGTCATGGATAAGCTCTCCAAGGCATGGCAGCCGGATAACAATCCGGAGAAGAGGTCCACTGAGATGGAAACGCGAAACAGGGAGAGCTTCTTGAGGAAGGGGAAATTGATCATGGCCGGCTCGAAATCACAATGGCTGATCTTGGCGACAAGGATGTTGGATGCAGAGCGGAGAACCGATGTCAGCAGCGGGGGTTCGGCGTAGCTGATATCGAGCTCCTGGAGGTTGGCGAGGGCGCGGGAGCGAAGCCAGCTCTCCGCCTGGGGGCAGAGGTCGTCGTCGCCGCGGCAGTGGAGGGAGAATCGGCGTGCGGGGCCAGGGTGTTTGGAGATTATCTCGGAGACGACGGAGGGCGGGACGCGTGAGAGGGTGGGGACGGGGCCGGCGGCGGCGGCGGCGGCGTCGGGGGGTCGGGTGCTGACCTCGAGGTTGAGAGGCGCGGAGCGCCAGAGGTGGCGCCATCGGCGGGAGAGGACCCGCGTGCGGCCGCCGTCCTTGGTGGGGAGGAGGGAGATGATGGTGCCGAGGATGGCGTCGGGGAGGCTGCTGATGAAATCGTCGGCGGTGTCGTCGCAGTCACCACCCCGTGCCCGCTTCTCTGCGGTCCCGTCGGATTCGGCCGCCGCCGGCGCCGCCGCAGCCGCGCCCGCAGCCTCCTCATTATTCTCCATGGCCGGACGGAAGCTTTGGCGTCGATACTTCGCCCGCGGCTCCTCGCCGACAGCCGCCCCTCGCGGCCCGACGCGGTTGGGGAACGGAGCGGGGATGGAGCGCTAGGTTTTGCCGCCGCCCGCCATGACGGAGAGGTTCTGGATCTTGGGGAGTGGTGCCTCCTGTAAACCTATTTAACTGAATGAAAAATAAAATAAAAATCGATGTACTTAACCATCACCAAAACTCCAAAAGTAACTGAGAAATAATGAGCTAGTGTGTGAAAACACCACATACACCAAAAGTACATCGACCGGAATGAAATCGGAAGCCGACTCCGTGACCCACCGCCGTCGGCTCGACGCCGCCGGAATCGACCTCCCTGCCGCCGCCTGCGCAAGGAGGAGGTTGGTGACAGAAAACTTGCTCCGGACCGTCGTACCGGCATCAAAGGCCGGCGGCAAGGCCCAAGCAGCCGCGATGATGCCCGGCCGCCCACACGTTGCTTCGATCGGTGGCAAGCGGGTGAAGAAGCCGACAGAGATGATGAAGACGCTCACCGAGGCGATGGCGGCAAAAAGAAGAAGAAGAAGGCCACGCCAACACGCACACCACCTTCTTCTCGTCCGATGGATCATAGCCCTGCTTCGGCCACCCCTACACCTCCTTCTACTGCGCGTTCGGCCGCCACAGCCGCGGGCAAGGACCATGGCCGCCAAGTGCTTGTGAAATGTCACAGAGGTATCTTTTTTGCCTTTTCTTTCTCGGTCGACACATTAATGATGGTTTGCGGCCGTGGGTTTTGAGCTTGTTGTTCTTCATTGTAGTGTGGAGGAGGGGGGATGTGACAAGCCGAAGAGAGGAAGGTGGCAATAGAGGAGCGTAGGATTGCTCTTGAGGAGGAGAGGCTTGCAAAAGGGAAGAAGGCCGAAGAGCAGGTTATCATGTTCATGAACCCATGCATTATGGATGCCACGTCAAGGAAGTATTAGAAGGTCACTCGTTTGGAGGTCATAGCCCAATCGGAGGTGTCTCCTAGTGGGTCCATGGAGGTGATGGTGGTGGGCGCGAGGGTGGTGATGATTTTCTTTGAGTTCGTGTTGCATGCCTTTGGTTGGGCTCGATCCACGACATAAGACATGCTATGTTCCGGTCATTTTGGGTCAAACTTTGATCAATGTGGCAACTTTTGGATGAACTCTATGCATGTTTTAATTGAATTGCTTGATCATATGAACTATATGCATGTTTATGGTTAATTTGTTATGTATGTTTAATTTGAACCATTCGAATGATTGATAAAATATCACTCAATAGTTTGAAATATATGTGACAAAGGCTATAAGAATTGGTCAATTTTTTGAAGGAGTTAGTTATAAGAAGGCATATAAGAAATTAAGATATAAGGGATCGGCTAGAGATTCCCTTAGATCACCTTGCCAGAAAACAAGACAAAGAAAAAGTCAGTCCACTAACACAAACTTTCATGGTTAATTCAGAATTCATGTGTGGATTTGATTTGAAGCACCACAACTAACAAATTTGACTCCAAACATAACATCACCCGTGCATATAGAACTAAATGCAGAAGTTCTTTTTCCTGTGTTCGATTCGTCTAGTAAGAGCATCTACAACCGGACTCGGCAAATAAGGGTTGGGTTGTTCGCCCATTAATGCGGTACGTGAGCTGGGTTCAGAACGTTGTGAGACAGTTTGGTCCATATCCGGTGTGGGCGTTAGAGCATTGAGAGGACCTTTCCCTAGTACGAGAGGACCGGAAAGAACGCACCTCTGGTGTACCAGTTATCGTGCCTACGGTAAACGCTGGGTAGCCAAGTGCGAAGAGGATAACTACTGAAAGCATATAAGTAGTAAGCCCACCCCAAAATGAGTGCTCTCTCCTCCGACCCTAGAGCCTCTGGTATCACAGCCGAGACAGCGACATGTTCTCCAAATAGGTGTCAAGTGGAAGTAATCCGACCCCTCAAACGCCTGCGGACGCGCCCGGGCGCGTCCGCGGACAGTGGCCGGTCACGCCTCAAATATTTGACTCTACAAAGTAGCGCCGGATCCATGCGCCATTTGGGCGGACGCAATGGATTCTCGACGGAAGGAGTCCGAGTGCTGCCTCGCATGGGCCTCCTCCTGGGAGCGGTGGAACGCAAGCCGGACGGCCATCTCCTCCTTGGGGGCCGCGTGGGATGAGTTCAGAGTCGACGGATCTGGAGGTGAAGGGCTCGGATCCGCTGCCCGCCAATGCCGGAGATCGCTGGACGGGAGCTTGGGTGGCGGAGGGGAGTGAAGTGAAGTGACTAAGGTTTGGTCCGGCAAGCGGACGAAGAGGAATATATGTGGGGTCGGGTGGGCCAGTGTGGGCCGGGTCCGACATGGAAGACGTGTCCGGGCGCCCCATATTCGCCTCATATTTGGGCTGGATATGAGGGCTGCCAGTAAGCCCGAGTGTTTGAGGGTCGAATTTTTGTGACCGGGCCATCCGCTCGAACATTTGAGGCGGGTTTGGAGCGCCCGGCTGTAGATGCTCTAGCAAATGAAGAAGCAAAGGCCCTTCTCTGAATGTAATTCCTGCAAGCTGCTACATACCTCACATGGAAGTTGATGATAACAGAAAACTTGAAAACGGTTCGTTATCCCTTTGGTTCCTGATACTATGAGAATATAACATGATGCTTCTAGTAACAGGATTAGATTTCCAAAAAAATTACAGATTATTTAAGATTTCGAGGGGAAGCTAGATGGGAAATTTTTCGAGCAAGTAAAAGGAAAAGTATATTAGTTGATATAGTTGGTACATATCTCTACTTCTTCTAATGTCTTAGTTGGTAAAATAATATCCACAGTTTTTTTTTGTCTGGTTAATTTTCGTTCGGTTTATTTTCGTCTCACCTCCCATCATCCCTTCCATGTTAATTTTTTCTTCTTCGCACTTAAAACCGAATCGCGTCTGATACTCCTTCCATTTATTCATGCTTGCTTTGGCAGGTGTCGGTTCAATTCAATCATGTAAATATTTGGTAATTAAGAATTCCGAAATAATACCATATACATGAGATCACCTTCCAAACAGATCACCTCCCTCTCCGATTTATTTCGCCCACCGATCCCCTTCCATACTTAGCTCCACTAGGAAAAAAAACACAACCGTCGAAGCCACGCCCTCATGTGATCACGTATCACAATGAGAAAATTCCTTATCTCTACTCCTAATGGTAGTCTCCGTTTCGTCCGGTTTTTTTTTGTCTCAACCTCTCACCTTCGTCTGATTTTTTTTCCGTCTCACCTCCCACCTTCGTCTGGTTTTTTTCGTCGCATAGGCTTTCCTCCCACGTAGCAAAAAAACCTGGAAACGAGGCCCCCTCAAACCACGTCTATACCTACTAATAAAAGAAATAGGCATTCTTAGTCCGTCATGCTATTTTATAGACAACCCCCTGATTTTTCTGACATTAAACCCGCAGTAGATATCAAATCAAATGTTTTTAAAGTACGCATATCATCTAAACCGTAACTCCAAATTTAACATGTTATATATGAATTTTGATTAGAAAAATATGTAGAATCTGAATATGATATTATTTTACCTGTTAATTAAAAAAATACTATCTAGGGTGCAATCTTAATCAATAATGCATTATCCGTCTTTCTTTCATACCGGTAGTGATTCGGATTGGGGATGAACACCTCAGCAAAATCAGGATTGGACACGGAATAGAAGATAAATTTGCTAGAGACACCCAATAAAGATGAGATGGACCCACTAAAAGAAATAAAAGAGAAAATGTAGAGGAGTCCGATAAAGATGAGATGTTGCGCTATTCTTCTATATAAGAAGAAGAAAGAGAGGGCATGCATGGCAAAAAGTAAAAAGTAGGCATGCACGACAAAAAATAAAATAAAAGACATGTTTGACAAGATATAAATAATGATGAAACAGGGACCAATATTTATGACATGTATGGCAAGAAATAGTGATGAAATATGAACGCAAGTACCTGCGTTCACAGGAGTCCATACAAAAATGTTCTTTTCCAGACAAAAAATCTCTCTTTATGCTTAAAAAATCCTGTATCTTTTTAAGAACTCTTCATGTATTTAAGAAATATGCATGTGAATAAAAATGTTCAAGAGTTACCCTAAGTTGGTGATGCTTAAACTGAAAACCGTCCTTGATACACACATGTCTCTGCAGTGTGCCAATGTGTCATCGTCTGTTTTTGTCATTTTCCTTCACCGGCCCGCAACAATACCCCATTTCACACATGAAATGAATAAATGCATGATTACTTGCCCATTTCTTTGTACGGATTAAATCTATATACAAGCAGTGTTGAAATAGAATACCTGTGGAATCTTGAAGTGCGCTTTTGTAGGCTAAGACCATCTTTGTTTGGGCCGTAACTACAAATTCTCATATTATAGACCATTTTTTGTAAATTAAGAGCGTGTGGTATTTTTTTTCTCCCGTTGCAACGCACGGGCCTTTTTGCTAGTAAGCTTTAAATTCTGACAATGAAAATGAGCAGGATTCCTATTTTGATGATGAGGATCAAAGTGAAGCTAATGATGATATTCATAGCGTTGTTAGGAGTATTGATGCTGGTTCAGGTAGTACCAGGAAACGGAGACTTTAGTAAAAAAGAATATGTGAACAAAAGTGGATGGAGAATTAGGGGCTGTTCATATTTCGCCCAAGCCAACTGGACCACACAGGGTAAGAATTAGGGGCTGTTCGTATTTTTTGGCGAGAGAAACTGCCGCCTCTGTTTTGCGAGCTCTTGGCTACCATCCAAACAGCCCTTAATGGCACAAAATGGTCATTTCCTACTTGGTCACGGGCTCGAAATATATATCAAATTGATCTAAAGTTAGTATTTCAATAAAAAGGTAGGATGTGTTGATTTGGACAAAGCAAAGTAAGGGGTCCTTTCTTGTCGAAGTCCCAATAATAATAAGAGGCATTTATCAAATTTATCAAAAAATTATATTGATAATTTGATGCACACAACCATCAACAAAGTCATCCATCATTAACAAATTCAACAACCAATCCGTTTCTCAAAATGGAGTAAAACCAAGTAAATAGGAAAATACAGGACCAAGGATCGTCCAATGTTTTTTTGTGTGCGAGAAACATTTATTCATACATTGTGAATTCTTGAACACCTCAATACCAGCTGTTGGCATCATGGCGTGCAGAGAGTTTCTCTCCAATAATGGTACTCCTGGAAGCTATATTATTGGAACCATTCATGCATGTCTTGAAAGATAAGTACTCCCTCCGTCCGGAAATACTTGTCGGAGAAATGCATAAAAATGAATGTATCTAGAACTAAAATACGTCTAGATACATCCATTCCTCCGTCTAGATACATCCATTCCTCCGACAAGTATTTCCGGACGGAGGGAGTATCTTAACTGCATATAAACGCCACAATATCTGGCTACTAACATTTTTCATGTACTCGTGTGTGAGGACCCTGGGAGGATCTCACGAACAAATCCAGCAGCAGATTGGGAATTGGGGATAGTTGGGAGAGAAACAGAGAAGCAGGTGAGGTCAGAACGTTTCCTTTTTTTTTTTCAGAGATACGGATTCAGTACAGGGTTCAGGCTCAAATAGACCTCCACGGGCACATGCGCCACATACTGGACACAGCCAGCTAGACTTAGCCTGCCACGACACAAACTGGTAGGTGGGACCGTGGCGTCAGAACCTTGCTGTCCGTCCATGCCAGTTCTTTCATGTCACAAGCAAGTTGAGAACAAGTGACAAGGTTTCTTGCAAGTTCTTTCATGTCCGTGGGAAAAATATGTGCATGTCCAGCGACGAAATGCCGTCCATTCCATCGAAACCACCGACAGTACGTTCAGGATCTCAAGCCTCTCTCATGTACTCCCTCCGTTCCTAAATATTTGTCTTTCTAGAAATTTCAACAAATGACTACATATGGAGCAAAATGAGTGAATCTACACTCTAAAATATGTCTATATACATTCGTATGTGGTAGTCCATTTGAAATCTCTAAAAAGACAAATATTTAGGAACGGAGGAAGTAAGTGCGTAGGGTGCCCCATACACAGTGACAAAGATCCAGCAACATCTGGTTTTTGCAAGCAATGGAGATGATCAGAATTACAACTACTTAACTACTAGTGGTAATGTTGATAACAGGTAAAGAAGCAGTATACATCAGAATCCCAGGCAAAGCCAACTCTATTGTCAGGCCTTTAGCCCCAATACAATGCTGTTAGGCAAATTACTTGCAAGTATGTACAAGGATGCGACCAATTTCATTTCAGTAAACTCAAATTGAATAACAGACCAACCAGTAGGCAACCGAATCATCTTGATCATTAGCAAAATTTCCATCTGATAGAACACCTTGAAAATTACAGAAGCATCTCCTTCCTAGCTAGAAAATCATAGGGGCCCAGGACAGAGGTAACCTTTTCCTAAGCATCAAACATCTCAGTGCTTCTGCATATAACTGAAAAGACGATTGAGTATCCAAGAGATGCCATGTGTTTCGAGCCCAGCATAGGAAGAACAAAGCCATGATTGCACAGGATAAGACCGTAGGAGTTTTGGCAGATGGACTTACCACTTACCAGCTGCCTCCAGATACAACTTACGGCATTAATTTTTCACATCCCTCCCCGTTTGATTTTTCCTCAGTGTTGACAGGCACGACTTCATACGGTACTTATGCAAATGATAATCTTCAGGCATCAACACCATCAACAAATGAGCACAAGACAGTGTAATCTTCAGGCATCAACCCTGTCTATGGCTGTCTGAAGGGGTCGGCCACTGACAAATCATGGATATGCTCGTCGCCAAGGTACTTATTACGAACACGTGTGCTCCTGAATTCAAATTGAGCATCTCGAGAAGCCCTGTTTTTCACATGCAGCAGCCTGTGCTGAAAAGCCACCGATTCACTGCTGTAGTCACCATGTACTTCAAATACAATTTTGTTTAGCACTTCCGCATTCAAAGCAAAGAATCTGGCAAAGTCAACCTGTTTCCCATTGCCCCAATATAACTTAAACACCACATTTTTTAGATGGGTCTGTAGACATTCAATTGGATGCCGTGGGTCATATTGAGGCTCATTTTTCGCACCCATCTCATAGCGTTTATGAAACTGCAAAATGGAAAAAAGAGGGATGTGTTAGAGCTCTTGCTAACTTGACTATATAAGAGGTCAAACAAATCAGACATTTAAAACAAGCAAAGATGAGTACTCACAGTGACATAGAGCTTTTCCAAACAGGGGAACCACCTGAGGATGTTAAGAACTGTGTGCAGTTTATTTCCAGAAGATCTGAGAGCCAAAACTTTCACGGTGTGCATCGAGTTTGCTGAGCTGACTGGGCTTTTTCTCTGAAGACAAGAAACAATGAACATAACAAATAATTATCTCATTATCTGTATGTCGGAATGCAAGATTCGAAGATAATGCTGCAGCTACCTGGAAGAGTAGGAGCTTGGAGACGAAGGCTGCAAAAGGGCCCATTATCTCCAGTTTAGGCGCCCAAATTACCCTGATAGTCACACAATCATCTAGATAACAGTAAGGTAATAGTAACCTCACAAGGCGAGGAGCATCCTCTATGACCAGCTCTGTTTCCTCACTGTGGTTATCACGGAAGCCAATGCTCCTAAGAGTCGGCGAGCTAACACGGAGGCAACCTGCAGCACGAACTTGGGAGATGCATAAGCTCTCCAAGGCATGGCAGCTAGAGAGCAGTGTGTGGAAGCCGTCCGCTGAGATGGAAACGTACAGTAGGGTAAGCTGCTTGAGGAGGGGAAAGTCGGGAACAATCTCGCCGGGGAGATCACAGTGGCTGATCTTGGCAACGAGGAGGGTGGACGCCGAGCGGAGCGCCGACGGGAGCAGCGGGAGGTTGCCGTAGCTGGCATCAAGCTCCTGGAGGTTGGCGAGGGCCCGGGAGAGGAACCAGCTTTCTGCCTGGGCGTAGACCTCGTCGTCCCGGAGGCAGTGGAAGTAGAACCGGCGGGCGGGGCCGTGGTGCCGGGAGAGTATGTCGGAGACGGCGGAGGGGGAGACGGAGTGGGTGGGGATGGGGTCGTCTGGAGGCCGGGTGAGGACCTCGAGGTTGAGGGGCGCGGAGCGCCACAGGTGGCGCCATCGGCGGGAGAGGGCCTGCGTGCGGCCGCCGTCCTTGGTGGGGAGGAGGGAGATTATGGTGCAGAGGACGGCGTCGGGGAGCCCGCTGATGAAATCGTCCGCGGTCTCGCCGCAATCGCCGATCCGCGCCCGCTGCGCAGCGATTCCACTGGACTCTCTCTGGCCGGGCGCGGCCCGCGGGGCCTCCTTCTTCTCCATGGCCGGCGACTGGCCAGACGGACGGTTTGGCCGCAAGATTCGCCCGCCGCACCTCGCCACCGGTGGCCTCGCTGGCTCGACGTGGCTGGAGGTTGGAACGGGGAGGCCGGAACCGGGATGGAGGGCTGGTGTTGGCCGCCGCCCGCCTCGACGGAGAGGCTCAGGGTTTGGGCATTTGGGAAAGGGGGCGCAGTTTTTTTTTTCTTTTACATGAAAAAAGGGGGCGCAGTTGGTTGGGAGTCGATAGAAAAAGACTTTCAGGAATCTATCTTTCCCTCATAATAAATCACGGATTGACTTTGTCGGGTTCACCGTCACAATACGCTTCCGCCCAGTCGTAATACGCTTTTACGATTCGTATAGACAAAATCGTAATATAAACGAGGTGGTACTAATACCGTCCGACCTGGTTCGCTCGTTCACAGGATCCGGATGGACGCAACTTCCGGTCTCCTTTGTCTTTAGGCGAGCGTGCTCAAATCCCCCTCGACCCCGGCTGCATCAGGCGACTCCGCGACCCCACCGCCGGCCTCCGCCCTCTCCGCACCGGCGACCTCCCCTCCCCTCCTCTCCCTTCCCTTCCCTTCCCCCATATCGAGAAGGGAGGCCATGGTGCTCCCGACACGGCTGGATCCAGACCAAGCCCGTGGGGTTCCAGCTCGACCTCCTCGCAGCGACCACGGCGGCCGGATCCGCGGATCCATGGCCACGACGGCGCGAGCGCGTAGACGCAGCCTTGAGAAGAGAGGAGGCAGGGCGGCCATGGCGTTCCCGCTGCAGCCGGGTCACTGGCTCCACCACGAGCTCCTCGCAGTTGTCAGTGACGACGGCGGCTCCGAACCCTAGCGGACGCTCCTGCTCGTCTTCCTCCACACCTCTGCTCGTGCCCGTCTTCCTCGGCGCCATATTCAGCACCTACAAGAACGCAGCTTCCTCTCCCGCGACAGGGGATGGTAACTCCTCAAACCCCCCATCCTTCCTTCCCTTCCACTCTGCTCCATGATGCAAAATTTTCTCTTTTTTTCATGATTCACCACTCGCAGTGGAGTTGCAAGCAGGAGGGACGTGGGTCAGGCATCTGTATGTGCTGCTGAATTTGATTGATGGTTCTTGATTGTTGAGTAATTCATGCTAGTTGTTATATGTGCTGCTGAACTCGCCATCAGGGACTTGATTCATGTTGGTTGCTGAATTCATTGTTGATTGTTGATTGTCGAGAGAAAATCCAGGTGAGCGGTTGTATGCTGGCGCTGGCTCAACCCGCAGTCCTTTTTAAAATGTCTAATCTGAGAAAAAAAGGAAACACTAGCGGGTAGCACATACG
Organism: Thinopyrum elongatum; assembly: GCA_011799875.1. Lineage (NCBI taxonomy): Eukaryota > Viridiplantae > Streptophyta > Magnoliopsida > Poales > Poaceae > Thinopyrum > Thinopyrum elongatum. The sequence goes on along the minus strand of CM022302.1, from coordinate 92,051,275 downwards.
AGCACGGGCTCGTTCGATGTGTATGGGTAGGGCGCCGCCGCCGCCGCCGATCTACGCGGCGGCCGATCTACTTCTCCGGCCATCCGCCGCCGCCGGCCGGATTCCTCCTGCTCATGTGCCTCTGATTTGGATCGAAGTCACGGCGGTAGTGGTGCGGCGGCAGCGGGGGAGGAGGCGAGGGTGGCGGTGATGGGTGGTGAGGCCTGAAGATGAGGTTGTCCTTGTAGGAGGATGCCGGGGACGGGCAGCGCGATGAGGGTGGCGCATCGAAGTTGGAGACCGGCGTGTGTTCCCGGCAACGGGTGGAGGGGCAGCCGCGCGGTGGTGGGGAGCAGCGGGTCCGTGTCCATGGCCGGACCACCGGGGCTGGGGGTTTCTTCCCGGATTGTTGATGAATACACTTGGGGATTCGTGATTCTTGTGTCCCTTGATGCGGTGCGAGATTCATTGGGATTTGGGGCGAGGAAGATGGGGGTGCGATTCGGGGGATCATGCCTCGGATTCTTGGGGTCGCCGGGGATGCGGTGATTGAAGGAGAAGACGATGGAGGGAGAGAGGGAGGGAGGAGGAGGGGGAGGCTTCGGATTTCAAAAAGAGACTTGGCTCGTTCGATACTGCCAATTCCTTTGGTGCTGATTTTGAGTTGTTAAGAACCCTTGATTGATGCAAATCTTAATTTTGTTTTATGTGGAGCATCAGTGTTGGGGATATCTTGTTAAACATCCAGTTCCCCTGACATGCATGAACTGTTCAGTATAGGATGCCCATCTTATGCAGCTATGTTTGCTCTGTTTACATTGTTTTCTATCATGTGTTATGTTTGCAACATTTTCCTATAGTCTGATTGATAATATGTATTTTGATGTTTTTGCCTAATTTGTGTGTGCCTTTGTTTTGTAGGAACTTGTCAAATCTTGGTCTGAAGGGAATGTTATCTCCTGATATTGGACAGCTTACTAATATGCATTTTCTGTAAGCATATTCTATAGTTCCTCTGGTGACGTTTTTTTCTGAACACTTTGGTTTTGACATAACATGTTTCACGCTTTCAACCATAAGATAGTATTTGGTATTTCTGAAACTACCAACTGAATAAGAGTCATTTTGCACTTCGATATAGGCTATCATGTTGAGCACAGTAGTAAAGCTGAAACTTCGTAGTGTGTATGTTTTCCTGATGAGGCTTATGACCTCAGCTTTTGAGCTGTCAATTAAGGCACATCAGTTAACTTGGTGTATGTTCTTTCTTGGAGTGTAGTTGGATACAAGACAGGTGTTTCTTCTTGGATCTAGGGGACTTTTGAGAATACAATTTTGCATGGATCAAATTCAAGTACATGATTATTTGACGGCAAATCCCCCCCCAAAAAAAGACCCACCCACCCAGTGCTTTATGTAGTTTTCCTATTGTTAGTACCATAGTAAATCTATCTGTTGAATTATGTATGCCCATTCATGCACTCACCAAGAAAGCATCTTATGTCTACAGATATTATTTTTTGTATCTTATGTACTTGTGAAATGATGTTCGCCCTTCAAACTTTTCTGATGTATTTTCCTTCCATCCATACAGTGTACTGCACAGGAACTTTGATATATGTTTTTTTTTAATTTCTGTTTAACTTCAAAACTTGACTGACCTTACTATTTGAATTGCAGCTTTCTTAAAAGAAACAGACTTTATGGTGATTTACCTCTTGAACTAAATGAGCTCATCAGTCTGTGTGAGTCTCAGGTTCGCCACGGCAGGACTTTCTCAAATAGGATGCCCGCTGCAAGGTTTGTCTAAGTTTTCTTCTACTTGCATATCTGAGAGTTAAACTCGTGATTATGCAAGGCTTGAGTTAAATTTTCAAATCAAACAGGGATTTGAGCAAGCTTGATTTTGGTTAAAAAATCCCACCCTGTTCCTGCAATCACATGTATGTTAATGATATCTGAAATATTTGAGAATTATCTGTTTCGACTCAAGAAATATCAGACTTCTTTTAGGAACATTTCCTCCACAAAATGGTAAATTATATCCGAGTCGGCATCCCTGAAACCCAACCCAAATCCCCACATATAACCTCACTCCAGACGAACCCTAGACCCAAATCTCTAGACAATGCCATGTTGAAAGATAGGCTTGCGAAGATTCGGCTCAAGAATTCCTGAGGGTACTTCTGTCTTTATCATATTTGTTCTCACACCTTGGGCGTTGTGTTTTCCCGCCGCAACGCACGCGTCGACCCGCAGTCCTCATATTAAGTGAACCAGAAGCGGTACATGCGAGAGAAAAGAAAAACAAACCCAACCACCAGCACGACCCTTCCTCTCAATCACATCTGGACCTTTAGTATTCTCGGGATATATCTGATTATGATGATGTTTCGTACTGCTCTGGAGCCGACAACTTTTTGGACTGCTCGATGTTTATAACCAATGAGGCTACTTTTTTGGTTGTTGGTGTTGGAAATATGCCCTAGAGGCAATAATAAAATGGTTATTATTATATTTCCTTGTTCATGATAATTGTCTGTTATTCATGCCATAATTGTGTTATCCGGAAATCATAATACATGTGTGAATACATAGACCACAACATGTCCCTAGTAAGCCTCTAGTTGACTAGCTCGTTGATCAATAGATGGTTACGGTTTCCTGACCATGGACATTGGATGTCATTGATAACGGGATCACATCATTAGGAGAATGATGTGATGGACAAGACCCAATCCTAAGCCTAGCACTAGATTGTGTAGTTCGTTTGCTAAAGCTTTTCCAATGTCAAGTAACTTTTCCTTAGACCATGAGATTGTGCAACTCCCGGATACCGTAGGAGTGCTTTGGGTGTACCAAACGTCACAACGTAACTGGGTGGCTATAAAGGTGCACTACGGGTATCTCCGAAAGTGTCTGTTGGGTTGGCACGAATCGAGACTGGGATTTGTCACTCCGTGTGACGGAGAGGTACCTCTGGGCCCACTCGGTAGGACATCATCATAATGAGCTCAATGTGATCAAGGAGTTGTTCACAGGATGATGTGTTACGGAAACGAGTAAAGAGACTTGCCGGTAACGAGATTGAACAAGGTATCGGTATACCGACGATCGAATCTCGGGCAAGTATCGTACCGATAGACAAAGGGAATTGTGTACGGGATTGATTGAATCCTCGACATCGTGGTTCATCCGATGAGATCATCGAGGAGCATGTGGGAGCCAACATGGGTATCCAGATCCCGCTGTTGGTTATTGACCGGAGAGTCGTCTCGGTCATGTCTGCGTGTCTCCCGAACCCGTAGGGTCTACACACTTAAGGTTCGGTGACGCTAGGGTTGTAGAGATATTAGTATGCGGTAACCCGAAAGTTGTTCGGAGTCCCGGATGAGATCTCGGACGTCACGAGGAGTTCCGGAATGGTCCGGAGGTAAAGAATTGTATATAGGAAGTCCAGTTTCGGCCACCGGGAAGGTTTCGGGGGTAATCGGTATTGTACCGGGACCACCGGAAGGGTCCCGGGGGTCCACCGGGTGGGGCCACCTATCCCGGAGGGCCCCATGGGCTGAAGTGGGAAGGGAACCAGCCCCTGGTGGGCTGGTGCGCCCCCCTATGGGCCTCCCCTGCGCCTAGGGTTGGGAACCCTAGGGGTGGGGGGCGCCTCCACCTGGCTTGGGGGGCAAGCCACCCCCTTGGCCGCCGCCCCTCCCCTCAGATTGGATCTGAGGGGGCCGGCCCCCTCTCCCCTTCCCCCTATAAATAGTGGAGGGGTGGGAGGGAGGACACACCCCAGCCCCTGGCGCCTCCCTCTCCTCCCGTGACACCTCTCCCTCTCGTTGGTGCTTGGTGAAGCCCTGCCGAGATCCCACTGCTTCCACCACCACGCCGTCGTGCTGCTGGATCCTCATCAACCTCTCCTTCCCCCTTGCTGGATCAAGAAGGAGGAGACGTCTCTCCCAACCGTACGTGTGTTGAACACGGAGGTGCCGTCCGTTCGGCGCTCGGTCATCGGTGATTTGGATCACGACGAGTACGACTCCATCAACCCCGTTCTCTTGAACGCTTCCGCTCGCGATCTACAAGGGTATGTAGATGCACTCCCCTCTCTCGTTGCTAGATGACTCCATAGATTGATCTTGGTGATGCGTAGAAAATTTTAAAATTCTGCTACGATCCCCAACAGTGGCATCATGAGCTAGGTCTATGCGTAGTATCTTGCACGAGTAGAACACAAAGTAGTTGTGGGCGTCGATTTGTCAATCTTCTTGCCGTTACTAGTCTTATCTTGATTCGGCGGCACTGTGGGATGAAGCGGCCCGGACCGACCTTACACGTACGCTTACGTGAGACAGGTTCCACCGACTGACATGCACTAGTTGCGTAAGGTGGCTAGCGGGTGTCTGTCTCTCCCACTTTAGTCAGATCGGATTCGATGAACAGGGTCCTTATGAAGGGTAAATAGAAATTGGCATATCACGTTGTGGTTTTGGCGTAGGTAAGAAACGTTCTTGCTAGAAACCTATAGCAGCCACGTAAAAACTTGCAACAACAATTAGAGGACGTCTAACTTGTTTTTGCAGCAAGTGCTTTGTGATGTGATATGGCCAAAGGATGTGATGAATGATATATGTGATGTATGAGATGATCATGTTCTTGTAATAGGAATCACGACTTGCATGTCGATGAGTATGACAACCGGCAGGAGCCATAGGAGTTGTCTTAATTTATTATATGACCTGCGTGTCATTGAAATTCGCCATGTAATTACTTACTTTATTGCTAACCGTTAGCCGTAGTAGTAGAAGTAATAGTTGGCGAGACAACTTCATGAAGACACGATGATGGAGATCATGATGATGGAGATCATGGTGTCATGCCGGTGACGATGATGATCATGGAGCCCCGAAGATGGAGATCAAAAGGAGCGAAGTGATAATGGCCATATCATGTCACTATTTTGATTGCATGTGATGTTTATCATGTTTTTGCATCTTATTTGCTTAAAACGACGGTAGCATATAAGATGATCCCTCACTAAAATTTCAAGAAAGTGTTCCCCCTAACTGTGCACCGTTGCGAAGGTTCGTTGTTTCGAAGCACTACGTGTTGATCGGGTGTGATAGATTCTAACGTTCGAATACAACGGGTGTAAGCCAGATTTACACAGCAATACACTTAGGTTGACTTGACGAGCCTAGCATGTACAGACATGGCCTCGGAACACAAGAGACCGAAAGGTCGAGCATGAGTCGTATAGAAGATACGATCAACATGGAGATGTTCACCGTTGATGACTAGTCCGTCTCACGTGATGATCGGACACGGCCTAGTCGATTCGGATCATGTATCACTTAGATGACGAGAGGGATGTCTATCTGAGTGGGAGTTCATTACATAATTTGATTAGATGAACTTAATTGTCATGAACTTAGTCTAAATTTTACATATCTATCTTGTAGATCAAATGGCCAACGCTAATGTTACCCTCAACTTCAACGCGTTCCTAGAGAAAAACAAGCTAAAAGACGATGGTAGCAACTATGCGGACTGGGTCCGTAACCTGAGGATTATCCTCATAGCTGCCAAGAAATCATATGTCCTTGAAGCACCGTTAGGTGACCCACCTGCTCTCCCAGCACTGCCAGACGATTTGAACGTTTGGCAGACACGCACCGATGATTACTCCTTCGTTCAGTGCGGCATGCTCTTCAGCTTAGAACCGGGGCTCCAAAAGCGTTTTGAGCATCACGGAGCATATGAGATGTTCGAAGAGCTGAAAATGGTTTTCCAAGCTCATGCCCGGATCGAGAGATATGAAGTCTCCGATAAGTTCTACAGCTGTAAGATGGAGGAAAATAGTTCTGTCAGCGAGCACATACTCAAAATGTCTGGGTTGCACAGCCGCTTGTCTCAGCTGGGGATTAATCTCCCGGATGACACGGTCATTGACAGAATCCTCCAGTCGCTTCCACCTAGCTACAAGAGCTTTGTGATGAACTTCAACATGCAGGGGATGGAAAAGACCATTCCTGAGGTATATGCGATGCTGAAGTCAGCGGAGGCAGAGATCAGAAAGGAACATCAAGTGTTGATGGTGAATAAAACCACTAAGTTCAAGAAGGGCAAGGGTAAGAAGAACTTCAAGAAGGACGGCAAGGGAGTTGCCGCGCCCGGTAAGCCAGCTGCCGGGAAGAAGTCAAAGAATGGACCCAAGCCTGAGACTGAGTGCTTTTATTGCAAGGGAAACGGTCACTGGAAGCGGAATTGCCCCAAGTACTTAGCAGATAAGAAGGCCGGCAATACCAAAGGTATATGTGATATACATGTAATTGATGTGTACCTTACCAGCACTCGTAGTAGTTCCTGGGTATTTGATACCGGTGCGGTTGCTCATATTTGTAACTCAAAGCAGGAACTGCGGGATCAGCGTAGACTGGCAAAGGACGAGGTGACGATGCGCGTCGGGAATGGTTCCAAGGTCGATGTGATCGCCGTCGGCATGCTACCTCTGCATCTACCTACGGGATTAGTTTTAAACCTCAATAATTGTTATTTAGTGCCAGCTTTGAGCATGAACATTGTATTTGGATCTCGCTTAATGCGAGATGGCTACTCATTTAAATCTGAGAATAATGGTTGTTCTATTTATATGAGAGATATGTTTTATGGTCATGTCCCGCTGGTGAATGGTTTATTTTTATTGAATCTCAAACGTGATGTTACACATGTTTATAATGTGAATGCCAAGAAATGCAAGGTTGATAACGATAGTCCCACATACTTGTGGCACTGCCGCCTTGGTCATATCGGTGTTAAACGCATGAAGAAACTCCATGCAGATGGACTTTTGGAGTCTCTTGATTATGAATCATTTGACAGATGCGAACCATGCCTCTTGGGCAAGATGACCAAGACTCCGTTCTCCGGAACAATGGAGCGAGCAACCAACTTATTGGAGATCATACATACTGATGTGTGTGGTCCAATGAGTGTTGAGGCTCGCGGTGGTTATCGTTATGTTCTCACCCTCACCGATGATTTGAGTAGATATGGGTATGTCTACTTGATGAAGCACAAGTCTGAGACCTTTGAAAAGTTCAAGGAATTTCAGAGTGAGGTTGAGAATCAACGTGACAAGAAAATAAAGTTCTTACGATCAGATCGTGGAGGAGAATATTTGAGTCATGAATTTGGCACGCACTTAAGGAAATGTGGAATTGTTTCACAACTCACGCCGCCTGGAACACCTCAGCGTAATGGTGTGTCCGAACGTCGTAATCGCACTCTATTGGATATGGTGCGATCTATGATGTCTCTTACCGATTTACCGCTATCCTTTTGGGGTTATGCTTTAGAGACTGCCGCGTTCACTTTAAATAGGGCACCGTCAAAATCCGTTGAGACGACACCGTATGAATTATGGTTTGGGAAGAAACCTAAGCTGTCGTTTCTGAAAGTTTGGGGATGCGATGCTTATGTGAAGAAACTTCAACCAGAGAAGCTCGAACCCAAGTCGGAAAAATGCGTATTCATAGGATACCCTAAGGAAACTATTGGGTATACCTTCTACCTAAGATCCGAGGGCAAGATCTTTGTTGCCAGGAATGGATCCTTTCTAGAGAAAGAGTTTCTCTCGAAAGAAGTAAGTGGGAGGAAAGTGGAGCTTGATGAGATGACCCTCGAACCGGAGAGTAGCGCAGCACAGGAAAATGTTTCTGTGGAGCCTACACCGGCTAGAGAGGAAGTTATTGATAATGATCATGATCAAGCTACCACTGAACTTCGAAGGTCCACGAGGACACGTTCCGCACCAGAGTGGTATGGCAATCCCGTCCTGGAAATCATGTTGTTAGACAACAGTGAACCTTCGAACTATGAAGAAGCGATGGCGGGCCCGGATTCCGACAAATGGCTTGAAGCCATGAAATCCGAGATAGGATCCATGTATGAAAACGAAGTATGGACTTTGACTGACTTGCCCGATGATCGGCAAGCCATAGAAAATAAATGGATCTTTAAGAAGAAGACTGACGCGGATGGTAATGTGACCATCTATAAGGCTCGGCTTGTCGCTAAGGGTTATCGACAAGTTCAAGGGGTTGACTACGATGAGACTTTCTCACCCGTAGCGAAGCTGAAATCCGTCAGAATCATGTTAGCAATTGCCGCATACTATGATTATGAGATATGGCAAATGGACGTCAAAACGGCATTCCTTAATGGTTTTCTTAAGGAAGAGTTGTATATGATACAACCAGAAGGTTTTGTCGACCCTGAGAATGCTGACAAGGTATGCAAGCTCCAGCGCTCAATCTATGGGCTGGTGCAAGCATCTCGGAGTTGGAACATTCGCTTTGATGAGATGATCAAAGCGTTTGGGTTCACACAGACTTATGGAGAAGCCTGTGTTTACAAGAAAGTGAGTGGGAGCTCTGTAGCATTTCTCATATTATATGTGGATGACATACTGCTGATGGGAAATGATATAGAATTCTTGGAAAGTATAAAGGCCTACTTGAATAAGTGTTTTTCAATGAAGGACCTTGGAGAAGCTGCTTATATATTAGGCATCAAGATCTATAGGGATAGATCGAGACGCCTCATAGGTCTTTCGCAAAGCACATACCTTGATAAGATATTGAAGAAGTTCAATATGGATCAGTCCAAGAAGGGGTTCTTGCCTGTATTGCAAGGTGTGAGATTGAGCACAGCTCAATGCCCGACCACGGCAGAAGATATAGAAGAGATGAGTGTCATCCCCTATGCCTCAGCCATAGGGTCTATTATGTATGCCATGCTGTGTACCAGACCTGATGTAAACCTTGCAGTAAGTTTGGTAGGTAGGTACCAAAGTAATCCTGGCAAGGAACACTGGACAGCGGTCAAGAACATCCTGAAGTACCTGAAAAGGACTAAGGATATGTTTCTCGTATATGGAGGTGACGAAGAGCTCGTCGTAAAGGGTTACGTCGACGCTAGCTTCGACACAGATCCGGATGACTCCAAGTCACAAACCGGATACGTGTATATTTTGAATGGTGGAGCGGTAAGCTGGTGCAGTTGCAAGCAAAGCGTCGTGGCGGGTTCTACATGCGAAGCGGAGTACATAGCAGCCTCGGAGGCTGCACACGAAGCAGTATGGATGAAGGAGTTCATCACCGACCTAGGAGTCATTCCAAATGCGTCGGGTCCAATGGCTCTCTTCTGTGACAACACTGGAGCTATTGCCCTTGCCAAGGAGCCCAGGTTTCACAAGAAGACCAGGCATATCAAGCGTCGCTTCAACTCCATACGTGAACATGTTCAAGATGGAGACATAGATATTTGTAAAGTGCACACGGATTTGAATGTAGCAGATCCGTTGACTAAACCTCTTTCACGAGCAAAACATGATCAACACCAGAACTCTATGGGTGTTCGATTCATCACAATGTAACTAGATTATTGACTCTAGTGCAAGTGGGAGACTGTTGGAAATATGCCCTAGAGGCAATAATAAAATGGTTATTATTATATTTCCTTGTTCATGATAATTGTCTGTTATTCATGCTATAATTGTGTTATCCGGAAATTGTAATACATGTGTGAATACATAGACCGCAACATGTCCCTAGTAAGCCTCTAGTTGACTAGCTCGTTGATCAATAGATGGTTACGGTTTCCTGACCATGGACATTGGATGTCATTGATAACGGGATCACATCATTAGGAGAATGATGTGATGGACAAGACCCAATCCTAAGCCTAGCACTAGATCGTGTAGTTCGTTTGCTAAAGCTTTTCCAATGTCAAGTAACTTTTCCTTAGACCATGAGATTGTGCAACTCCCGGATACCGTAGGAGTGCTTTGGGTGTACCAAACGTCACAACGTAACTGGATGGCTATAAAGGTGCACTACGGGTATCTCCGAAAGTGTCTGTTGGGTTGGCACGAATCGAGACTGGGATTTGTCACTCCGTGTGACGGAGAGGTACCTCTGGGCCCACTCGGTAGGACATCATCATAATGAGCTCAATGTGATCAAGGAGTTGTTCACAGGATGATGTGTTACGGAAACGAGTAAAGAGACTTGCCGGTAATGAGATTGAACAAGGTATCGGTATACCGACGATCGAATCTCGGGCAAGTATCGTACCGATAGACAAAGGGAATTGTGTACGGGATTGATTGAATCCTCGACATTGTGGTTCATCCGATGAGATCATCGAGGAGCATGTGGGAGCCAACATGGGTATCCAGATCCCGCTGTTGGTTATTGACCGAAGAGTCGTCTCGGTCATGTCTGCGTGTCTCCCGAACCCGTAGGGTCTACACACTTAAGGTTCGGTGACGCTAGGGTTGTAGAGATATTAGTATGCGGTAACCCGAAAGTTGTTCGGAGTCCCGGATGAGATCCCGGACGTCACGAGGAGTTCCGGAATGGTCCGGAGGTAAAGAATTGTATATAGGAAGTCCAGTTTCGGCCACCGGGAAGGTTTCGGGGGTAATCGGTATTGTACCGGGACCACCGGAAGGGTCCCGGGGGTCCACCGGGTGGGGCCACCTTTCCCGGAGGGCCCCATGGGCTGAAGTGGGAAGGGAACCAGCCCCTGGTGGGCTGGTGCGCCCCCCTATGGGCCTCCCCTGCGCCTAGGGTTGGGAACCCTAGGGGTGGGGGGCGCCTCCACCTGACTTGGGGGGCAAGCCACCCCCTTGGCCGCCTCCCCTCCCCTCAGATTGGATCTGAGGGGGCCGGCCCCCTCTCCCCTTCCCCTATAAATAGTGGAGGGGTGGGAGGGAAGCCACACCCCAGCCCCTGGCGCCTCCCTCTCCTCCCGTGACACCTCTCCCTCTCGTTGGTGCTTGGCGAAGCCCTGCCGAGATCCCGCTGCTTCCACCACCACGCCGTCGTGCTGCTGGATCTCCATCAACCTCTCCTTCCCCCTTGCTGGATCAAGAAAGAGGAGACGTCTCTCCCAACCGTACGTGTGTTGAACGCGGAGGTGCCGTCCGTTCGGCGCTAGGATCATCGGTGATTTGGATCACGACGAGTACGACTCCATCAACCCCGTTCTCTTGAACGCTTCCGCTCACGATCTACAAGGGTATGTAGATGCACTCCCCTCTCTCTCGTTGCTAGATGACTCCATAGATTGATCTTGGTGATGCGTAGAAAATTTTAAAATTCTGCTACGATCCCCAACCGTTGGCTGGAGGCTGGAGTTATCACTATGACTGAAATTTTCTTTTCACCAAAGTAAATTTATATGGTCATCAAAAACCAACGACAGGTCAACACTTGTCAGCAGTTTGCAATTTGTATTCCAGTATGCGTAAGCGAATGGTCAGACATTGTTGTTTTAGTTAGGAAATGTAGAAAACGTGTTCATGCTTTATGTAGATTGGACAGTCCCTTCAAACTGCAGTATTCGATCTTGAGCGGACAATCTAACTATATGTTTCCTTATAGAAAATTGACTATATGTTCCATGAATTGACTGATTAGTTTGGCCCGATCAGATTAAACTAGGTCTTGATTTGAAGGTCCAGTTAGGGCAGCTGGTGCTGGTTTGTTTGTTGTAATACTAACTATGCTATTTAGACAGAGACATGTGGTCTTTCTCATTCCTCGACATTTTCCTTTGCTACCAAGATTTTTCATTCTAGGTTGTGGAAAAACGGATGTAGCATTCCTTCTACAAGTTGTCATGAGCTGGGACATAGAAGAAGAGAGCCGACGAGAACTTGCACAGCGGTTCGCTCTGGTGTCGCTGCCAATGGCGTTGCGCAAAGTGCAGATTGCAGGCTAGATGCGTACGAGTCCGTCCCTACGTCCACGATGTCGAAGCATAGGAAATCAAGTCAATTAGATAGTATATCTGGTTATGAAAGTTGTCGTTTGTGTACGCAGTTTTGCCATTATTTTGTAAAAGCTTTGAGTTTTTGATAATGTAATTGTCTTACTAATAACACTTTTAATCAATTTGTGCCAAGGCTAATAACCAAGTTATGCACAAATTGTTCATGTTTCCTTGATGACTGCTATTGTCAGAAGATTTTTTTCAGCATTTAAGTAATACCGATCCCACTTTCAGTTATGTATGCAAAGGCCAGTAGCAAGGTAATGACTGCTCTTTGCTGGTCGGATATTTCCTATTTCCAGGCTTTATCTCATTCTGCTTTTCGCACCATGCTGATTTGTGAATGAGAACCTACATGATCATCCGCCCTGATTTGTAATTCGTAGTCACATCCAGACACTCAGGTATGCAATATGGTTTTGCTCTTTTTGTGTGATTGTCAGCATTCCCCACTGTTTCTTACAATCAGAGAAAAACAAAAGGAGATTTCACTCTACAATGGATGTCTTTCTCCTAGGCATATGTAATTCCGCTGCTCTGATTGCCATCTATCTTTGATGGCGACGATGCTCTACCTCAACGCAGTCCAAGTCTACCTCCATCAGGTACGGTGCCGTGAGGAAACACCTAAGGTAAATGTGTGTGCGCGCGCTAATATAAATTAACTACAGATATGTACATCGATCCCATGCGTGATCACCGTGTAAATCAGCAGCAGCCAACAGTACACGAATTCTCTTATCTTTCCCTAATAATAAAGCACGGATTGACTCCGTGGGTTCACCGTCACAATACGCTTCTCCCCGTGAATTTACGCTTTCAGTTTTTTCACCTATATTATTTTCTACATCTGAGGTGGTACTATTCATCCAAAAACGTTTAATTCCAGAATTTTATCCGTTCACGTGTGGGCCGCTTGCCCTGTCCGCTTCGCTGGTCCGACTCCCTCGCTGTCATCGGGCCGTGTTGAAAAAAGGTTTCGCTGTTTACTCCTCGCCCCAATCTCCTTCTTTGACCCACACACGAACAAGCTAGGGTTGGAGCCGCCGCCCCTCCGGCCTGCCCGCCGGAGCTCCGTCCGCCGCCGCCCCTCCTGCCTGCCCGCCGGAGCTCCGTCCGCCCCTCTTCTCCATCTTCTCCCCCACCTTTACTCCCCCAGGCCCAACTGTGGTGGATGACATGCCCGCCGGCGCTCCATACTCCCCTCTTCTCCATCTTTCCCCTCGCCATCTCCCTCCTCACTCCTTGTTCCGCCCCCACCCCTACTGCTGCAGGCTTAACCATGGTGGTCAACACGGGGATGTGAGCGTGCACGGGCGGCGTCGGTGGACAAGAGATGCATAGATGACCTCAAGTGCTGCAGACGCTGGCGAGGTGAGTGATGATGCTTCTTCCTATTGGCTACAGAGGCAGATTTTGGGTCAGATTTGATTTGTTTGTGTTCCGGTAATTGGTGAAGGTGAGAATGATATTGCACTGTTGATGGAGCGCAAGTAGCACAAGTTAATCATGTGCATTGCCCATTATTGAATATCAGGTTCAATGTTCTTGATTTCTTATTTGAGCTGTTACTCATTACTTTTTTAATCAGGGTACAATAGTCAATGCATCGCTACTTCCATGTATACAATGGAAGTAATTGTGTACACATATGCATTCTTCCAAATTGCAGTTTACTTGGGGTAAACGATCATGTTGGTCTCTATGCTGCAGATATTCCAAAATAAAGGAGGCGGCTAGAGGAAGCATTGGAGGCCAAGTTCAGCAGCAATGGTCAGCTGTCGTCGGTGTCCGGATGACGACATCTGCAAAGGAATGAGGGTGGTCGGAGACCGACAACAGGGGGCTACCGAACTAGGCAAGCTACAATCACTCCATCATCACCGGAGATCGTTCGGTGATGTCTGCTGCATCACATCATGGACTGGAGGCGCGGACTGCCCCGCGCAAGTAGTTTATGTGCTTGAGACGATTGAATGTCCGATAATACCATAAACCTTCAGCGAGCAGTGGCTCCAAACTCCGTCCCCTGGTCTCAAGATAGCTCTATTAAATCTCTTGATGGTATAACAATTCATTGGCAGGAATTCCTGATGACTGAGGAAATTATGGCAGGCATTCTTGATGGTATATTAAATCTTGGTTTGATAAGTACTTTTGGAAGAAACTATTGAGTCCCAGGTATTGTGATTCTTGCAACTCTATCTTTTTCATGTTCTGCGTCTGACTGAATCTAAATTCTTTTTGGGAATACGTAGGAGACCTACACGCCCATATATTAAGAAAGAAAGAACAAGTTTTTATGACTGAATCTAATTCATGGTTAAGCATTTCGTTTTCCATTACATCTGATCCGATTCCAATGCTTGCTTAGTTGTTAGGACAAATGAATCCAGATGGTTGTAATGATTAATAAGATGAGCAAGGTGCGGGGGCAATGTTGTGGCTAGAGTATTTTAGAGTCCAGATTATTGCTGCTACCTCTACTCTCCTCTGCCATTTGGTAACTAATGACAACACAGCAGCTGCGTGGTTCACGGTTTACGGAATCTCGGTTGCATGTGCCTATATGATGTTCTTCTGCCCATCTAAATTCCACATGTTATGTTAGTGGTACAGCCGCATGAATTCGCGATATGTATTTCGGCCTGGTTCAAAGGTGCAGTCTGCCAATATGAGCATTTGTACAAACTATCTAGGACATCAAGTTCACTTGGGTCCGCTTATTTACCTACGAACTACAGATGAGATCCACTAGATCAATTAGTGCCATCTCCAGATTTCTATCATCATGTTGCTTCGTTTATCTTCATAGAAGTTCCACTTGGAGTTGCATGCATTAAACATAGTGTTTTTTTAGTGGGCATCAGACTTGGTTCAGATGGCTTTTGGTGTGAAAGAAGAGTTTGGTTCACATATGGCTTTTGTTTTGAAAGAAAAGTTATCTTTCTAAAATCTGTACTCTGAATCCTACATCTTTTGTTATATTTTTTTAGGCCTGATGAGTATTACACGGCATGAGAAATTCAAGAATTGAATGAGAAGAGTGAAGACGACTAGCAGGTTGGGTTCTCTAAGGAATGCCCATACGAACTCGCTATGGCGAGGATGACTCAATGAATGGACATGTCGATCATGCTCATCCAGTTGTGCAGTTAGAAGTTGGAATCGAACCCGAAAAGTTTATGGAGTCCGTGCTGACAGCCCTACCAGCTGGGAGGTAGGAATTACCTTTTCTCCCTATTTTGATATGCAAGATTGAATATTAAGGCATTATTTGAAATCTATTTACTGAGGCAGGGACATGAAAAGAACTATTTTTTCTCCTGTTGCAACGCACTGGCCGAAGGTTACAAGTGTGCAAACCCGTATTGTTGTTTATAAAGATGGAATTTATTAGTCGTTATTGGCTATCGAATTGGTGATGCAATCCGTCCCCACATCTGTGTCTTCACCACTTCGTCCTCCCGCACAATCAGCAGAACAGAGCAGCTGCAGCGATTTGGCAATTCATCTCTTCGAGTGATTCAAACCTAGGAAGCCTGCTACTTGCGCAAGCAATATGGTAAGAAGTTTCAGTTTTCTCACTAATGCACCTCAATTTGTAAGGATGGAAGAATGTCAGTTTGCTTTATGTTGGTTTTCTAATTTCTACATATTCCTTTCTTACAGACTCTTCAAGGAAATCTAATTATCTAGGTATATGGAAAGGAGGCAAATTATGTAACTATTTGGGTGTACTCATGCTCTGCTATGCAGATCGAGGAGAAAGAGTTATTTTATTGTGATGATGATTAATTTTTTCATCTTGTGATCTTCTTTGCTCAGGTCAGCCTACATATGCTCTTTTAAACACAACTGTATATTTTAGTCATCAGGAAATGAATTGATCCAAAATGCACAGTCCATCTTTTTGGCAAGTATTACCCTGTTAGGTTGTCAGGTTCAGTTAAAAAACTTTCAAGAAGCGAGGATGCAATCTTCTACTTTTGTTTTGCGAATCAATTTTGTACTTAATTCTGGAGCTCTCCCTTTTCATTGTTAAGATCGTCATCACTTCCTATATATTATGCAACTACAAATTAGAATCGCGTGAATGGGTATTTATCCCTTTATTCAAGACAAACATGCAACAAGACACTTATAATTATAAACAAAGAACACCACACATGCTTTAACTTTCAGGACATGCTACAGTATTTTGTTGCATGTTTGGATGAATGTGAGTTGCTGCTGTACAAAAAACAGTTGGATATGTGAGTTCAGTCCTTTTAGTTTTAGGTTCTGTACTTGATACTGAACTAGAAAAATGGAAGTACTTAGTTTGCCTTTGGACCCCCACTGGAATGTTAATCTATGTGAAACTTAGACTGGCTGTACTTTGTATATACATTATTTAGCTCTTTGAATAATGCACATACGACATGATTTGTTCTAGCATGCTATTGTGTAAATCTTGCAGGGTGACAGTTTGGTAAACCGTCCCATCATTCTGTCCCTCACCTTGTTCCGTGTGAGTTCGAAACAAAATGCATCTTTTTGTCTGAAATGGAACGGGCATTCATATTTGACAAAGTTACCCGCACAAAGTTATCTAATAAAACTTGCACAAAGTGTCTCTGCTTTGGGTGTGTGCAGGGCAAGCAATTATAACAAGTGTCTCTGCTGCGGGTGTTTGCTGGATGAGCGAGAATGCCAGAGGGAGAAGCGAAGACCATCAACAGCGACGACCATATTGTGTTGATTACTACCTTGAAATAACGCCATGTATGTTAATTGTGTGTAGCAAATACTTTTTTTCTTTGGCGTGGGAAGTGTTGTAAGATGCCTGAATGTCCTATGATGCTCCCCCTTCTGTCTTGCTGTTTACTTTGCCAGTTTTGCTACAATGCTCTGTCACATGCATATTTCTACTGAGTTGTGTTCTACTTCATCTGTAAAGAAATATAAGAGTGTTTAGATCACTAAAGTAGTGATCTAAACGCTCTTATATTTGTTTACGGAGGGAGTACTGAACTGTGAACGGAAATAGATAAATTGATTATTAAAAAAAAGAAGGTCAAGCTCCTAAGAGGATAAAAAAGCCACATGATTGGTTGTTCTTTGATGATTCTTGAATTACCAGTTCCACGCCATTTGGAATGTTTAGAGAACACATGTGGCAGTTGTTATATTTCAATGGCCGGTTTTATTTATTATATTACACCTTTGAAATTGTAAAGATTAAAACTTAAAATGGTTGCATGCAATGTTTTTTTCTGCTGGTTGATGATTCGTCTTTTATTTTTTTTATAGAAGGAAAGAAGAGTGTTTTTTTGTCTATTTGAGATCGCTTTTACCACAATTGCCGAGCGGTAAGGAGAGTGATTTATAACATAAAAAGGGTCTAAAAACCCGCTTGATATGCATGAGGATCGTAAATTTGTTCGTTCGTTCTGACATACTCCGTCTATCGGAGTCACCTCATCCTTGGTCCTATTATGGTAACGTCGACCGAGGAACTGAGTAGGCTTCTTCATCTCTACGCCCCATCGTCGGGACAATGGCAATTCTAAATGTGTTAACGGCATGAATCACAACTAGACTTATCGAAATTCTCCTAAGGTCTAAATGTGCTAACGCATGAATCACATCTATTAGCATGTTATATATTAACTGAGTAAAGATACTTTGACTTCGGACAAAATTTATTTGTAGACTAAAAAAGACCAGAGGGAGTATTTGCTATGACGCAACAAAATATTGTGATTCGCCAGGAAAACAACGCCGTTAGAAGCTTGGCGTCGATGGAGGCGTCAAGGTCACACGGCCACCACGAGTTTGCATTGTTGTTTCTTTCCGTTGCAAAGCACGGCACCAAAAAATCTATTTTTCTCCCGTTGCAACACACGGGCCTTTTTGCTAGTAACACCTAAATAGTTCATCCCCACTAACCTATTTCTTTTGACATGCAAGCTATCCAAGTCATCATACATGTCCCACACCGGCACACCCCACTATCCTATTTCTCTTCGCATGCAAATTATCCAAGTCATCATACATGTCCCACACATGCCACCTCATACAAAAAAAATAATCATCATGCCCTACATATTCCACCTCAGAAAATTCCATCAAATCCTGTGATACAACTTCTACCAACACGGTATTCCTGCTGTGCCCGCATGCATGGTTCTTTAGTCTTCTTTCCCCGGGCCATTCCTCTTGCAATTCCACCAGTAATCACCATTAAGTATGTACTCATCTTGCCTCCTCCTTTCCGTCTTCTAACTCCATCGATCTCAGTGTCCACTACCATCATGTGCCACCATCAACTTCTGCGGTCCGGCCACACCATTGCATGCCTCTGCGAGCCATCTCATACTTTTAGGGATTGTTCTAGAATTCTCAACCCAATTGTGAGAGGATTGAACCTAATGAGTCGCCCTCAATTTTTGCCAGGGAAGTGGATGAGGTCGATCGAGAAGGGAGCAAGACGATGAAGATCGGCAGCGCTTGCAGGCATCCTCGCAGCGGCCGGCGATAAGCGGTGGTTCTGTACAGGTAGGAATGTCACGTCCGCATGCTCAGTTTCAACCAAGAAATTAGACAATGGAATGATAATTATGGATCTAAAAAGGAAGATCAGTTCCTGGTTGGTTCTTTTTTGTGCTTAATTCGAAAGGAGGCTCCTTTCACGTCATGGACGAGGTCCCCTAGGGCATTTGTCAAAACAAATTATATATGTGTGCTTCCATCGTTGAGTGGACAAATCGAAGTTCTCGGCCAGTTGTTCATCGCTTCAAGGAAGCAACAGAAAATGCATTGTAGGCTGGGTTGGATAGTTGTTGTGCCTTTGGGGTCGAGCTGAGCATAGCCTGTGGCTTGCGACCAGGACTGGGCTCTCGGCCAAGTGCTCGGTTCAGCTACCTCCGTCAACAGCGATTCGGAATTAGACGATTAATTCATTCGCACGCAAACGTCGACGAGGGCGACAGCTCGGACGGAACCCCAGCCAGCGCAGCGCCGCGGCGGACGGCGGGATCGATGGCGCCATCGTACGCACATACACGCAACTCTGTTCCATCCTCTAGGCCACAGCGGCGCAGCCCGTCTCCCGTTCTCCTGCTATCCCGGCTCAAGCACACCACCTGTGGCACGAGGAGCGCAGCAGCACAGTTCGGTGCAAGCACCTTGGCAGAGAGGCGTTCCTCCAAACTATAGTTGGGCCTGGACAAAAGGTGGATTGGAAGGACGCCAGCAAAGGTACAACTTTTTCTGATTATTTTTGTGTGTTACTGTAAAATGTATGAAGTTCAGATTTTATTGTTACAACTGTATGAATTGTATATCTTAGATACAAACTATTTGAGTTTTTTGCATCGTATTCTTTCAGTGTTAGAGTACACCTTTTTTTACCCTGCAAAAAAAGAGTATACTTTTTTTTGTAAACCTTACCTCAAATTGGATCGGTCCTCCGCCATTGTTTTCAGTTGTGATTGTTTCATGCCTGATGAGATGGAATGTCAAGGAGGAAAGTGTTATGTAAGCATCAAAACAACCTTTGTTTTTTCATTATTTATTCAAGGTTATAAGTGAAGATGGAAGTTCCTAGGCTCCACACCAGTTGGAGATATCTCAGTTAAGTGAAGCCAAGAGCATACTGGGTTTCTAAGACGATTGTTACTGTGGTATGGAATTTTCAGCCCTAACTAAACTTTTCTTATCACTTTGTGCAACAAAGCATCACCATTTGGAGAGATCAACGTTTTAAATGAGGTGTCAGTGCTGCATTAGGATTTCATGTGAGAATTGAGATGATTGGGATATGTTATTTAAATTGTTTTGAGTGATCATCTTTAATCATGTTGCAAGTTTTTATTACCAATGTCTAGTCAGAATATCCAATGATGTTTCACTTGAGCACTTAACTTTCTTTCTGCTCTCTCTCTCTCTCTCTCTCTCTCTCTCTCTCTCTCTCTCTCTCTCTCTCTCTCTCTTAGATTCAATCTTTCTTCTGATATGGATGATAACTTATTTATTTTTTAAGTTGAAATATAAGGTATTCACTCCTTACATTATTCAATCAACATTGTTTCACCGAAAATTACTTACGGAAGAAATAAAATTCACAAGTGTACACAATGTGCACTTCAACATACAAGTTGAAATTGTTGAGTTATCTTGAGGTAGTCAAATGACACTTTAGTTGTTTCTCTAGATTTATGGGTTGAACCTGCAACCTAATTATTGTTTCTTTCCATGTCATTTGTTGAATATAATAGTTGCCACGCCAATTTTTTCACATGTGAGATTTCATACATTTGTAGTTGTTTGAGTTCTTCTATATCCCATGCTTCCTTGACTAATATAGAAGCATGTTCTTCAGCTTATTCACATGTTCCTACCAATTTTATTGCAGTTGCACCCGATGTTGACTTTGGGGTAAATTCCATATGTCCCGCAGCAACGCGCGGGGACTCATCTAGTTTTAAGAAAAGCTGATTAACATATTTTGCTTTCTAATTTAAGAAAAAAACACAGTAAACGATTTTGTTCGGTTGCCCGGCCAGAGCCTCCACCGGTTGCGAGCTGCCCGTTGGATCGGGCTGGATCGTATGTCTCGCAAATGCCATCGCGCACCACGCCCTCTGAATTATCTCTTTGCACGCGGGCTTGTTCCGCACCACATATTCCATTCTCCTTTCTCCTCTTGCAGTGTCGCGCTGCTCGCTCCAATCGATGAGCCATGGGCGACCTCCCCCGTTTCTTCACTAGCCCACCCGACTACACGAGCTGCTCCTTCCCTTGCGCGCTCAAATTGTTGTAGCTCGGTCGCCACAGCTATGCCCTCCAATCCTCGCCTTGTTTCCCCAGCCATGACGACCGGAGCTGCGATCGGCCGAAGCTGCAAACAACGAGCCCCGACCATGTGCTTCAGACGCCACTAGGAACCAGATGTCGGTGCTGGAGACGACGCTGCTAAAAGTTGTGACCAAGGGCAACGCTTTACTGAAACCAACTGTCAGGAATGCGAGAACCGGCCATCCGCAGAGCTGCGACCGGCCACCAGCAATGCTGGAACCAGTTAACGGCAGAGCTAAAACCGGCATGCGGTGGTGCGATGAGCGGTGACGGGGAAGGTTCAATGGCGCACAGTTGTCTAGAAGAGGATGTGTGTGACCAGCACACTGAGATGCTACAAGTGCCAAGCTCGAGCCGACCACGCGGAGAGTTGCAATGGCGAAACGATAGACTAAGGATGCTGGAAACGGTCGCCACCAAGGGAGCTGCAACCGGCTATGCCAATACTACGACGAGCTGTAGCATGAGCATGGGATTCCGCGAGCTGTGCCGGGCCATACGGGGACCAACGGCACACGGCACGCTACAACCGGCGAGGTGGTGTGTTGTGACCGGCAACACGACGTGCGACAACCGTCCCACGACGGAGCTGCGACCGACGGCGATGCTCGATGGTGTTGCATGGCGATGAGCAACAAGCCCAGAAGGTGCTTCATGTTGGTGCGTCTGCAGGAGAGATGGTTGCCGCGGGAGCCTTAGCCAATAAAATCTACCGAGCATAATATCAGGAAGCAACCTGCACACCAGCAACAAAACTTACTGAAAGCATCTGAACAAGAACCATGTCACCACCACTACCCTGCTGAATTGCCGATCGATGTGGTGACGCCAGCTGAATGAGCGCGGGGATGAACAAAAAAGAACAAAAAAAGAAAAAAAGAATGAGCGCGGGTAGACTTGGTGGCAACTGATGAATGTGAACAAGACAGGGAGTGGCTACAAGCAAGCTAATCCTGTATGTGATGTACCATCAAGTTTAAACGGAAACATATCATCCCCAACCTTCTCTCTGTCTTTCCCCTTCTTCCCTAAGTTGTAATCCTCTCCTCAGAAATCCCAAATACCTAGGTTCCCTGACTACAAGAATATTACCGTGGTATTCAGAGCTTCGTTCGTCCGTTTCGCGTTTCGTAATCTTGAGATCAAACGGTAGCATCAACTGGCTGGTTATCGATTGCCTTGCACAGTTGACTATGAATCTGAGGTCGACATTGGTTGGGTTCAGAGGAAGTGGCAACGACGACGACGTTCAAGCCAAGTGCGCCAATGAGGTATCTCGTGGAATCCATGGGGTTGTTCGAGGAGCGGGTCATGAAGGAGTTTGAGGCACTGTGACTGCTTCAAGCAAAGGTGGATGGAATCAAAGCAGTCTAGGCATTACTTGATGGCCTAGATGCCAAGTTCGAGGAGCAAGTCGCGTGACTGGCTAAGGTACAAAAGAATGTGGATCTGTCGGTGAGTTCAATCGGGGAGATACAACAAGAGCAGATGCAGGTGGCCCGCGTGCTGAAGCAATCCACCAGTGCGAAGGATGCAAATCTGGATAGACTGGAGGCGGAGGGATGACCGGATCTTCACCGGCGATGGGAAGTGAATATCGAGATACATCCCCGTCTTCGTGTCTTCGATTATCTCTAACCCTATCTCATTTACGTGTGGTTTACTGTGATTGCTTGACCTTGCACCCATCATATATTGTTGAACTCATTATACTGTGATTGTTATCACCTTATAGCAATTGTTTAGGCTCACCTTTAATACTCTGCATTGGCTAAACATGCTAATAACCAAGTAAAACTAGTAATTGTACCTACTCACCACCCTCTAGGTCCATCTTGATCCTTACAAATGTGTCGCCTCCACGCCTCACCTACCCACCCACATCTGGGTACCAAAAAGACAGGGAATTGACAGCAGCAATACATACCA
This sequence comes from Thinopyrum elongatum, assembly GCA_011799875.1. NCBI lineage: Eukaryota > Viridiplantae > Streptophyta > Magnoliopsida > Poales > Poaceae > Thinopyrum > Thinopyrum elongatum. The sequence continues at coordinate 92,028,679 of CM022302.1, read as the reverse complement.
CTAGTCCCCCAGCCGGAACAACTCCAAGAATGATTTTCGCAACAGGGTACCATGACACAAGTGACATCATCGTACAGTCCGAGGGTTTCTGGACCTGGGTTTCCTCTGAAGCAATAGGGTTAGGAAAAGATAACCACATCAACAATGCCTTCATTAAGGTAACGACGCTTGGGGGCGCCACTGTCATCAATCCGGATCGCGTCCAAGCTTTGCTTTCCTCGGCCCCACCATCCATGACACGAGCTTAGCCAAGACCCTACGGGTGTGTTTGGTAGCATGTATGGACCTAGCCTAGTTGTTCTCCTCTGATGCATGCTGAGTGTAGACATGCTGAGTCTATGCATTTGCGGTTGTTTGGCAGCGGTGTATGCACTGAGACATGCTGAGGTGAGATTTTGTTTGGCAGCCTGCATGTGTTTAGACAAGCTGAACAATTTCGAATTCCGATTTTTTTTGAATGGTGAACAAAACTGATAAAAAGAACAAAAAATTAAACATATTTTGAAATTATGAACTTTTATTGAAAATTTAAACAAAGTTTGAAATTCTAAACTTTTTTGAAAATTTAAATAAATTTTGAAATTGTAAATATTTTTTACAAATTTAAACAAATTTTGAATTTTTCTGAAAATTCATTTTTAAAAATTCTAAACAATTTTTTGAAAATTTAAACAAAATTTGAAATTCTGAACATTTTTACAAATTTAAACAAAATTTGAAATTCCGAACATTTTTTGAAAATTTAAGAAAAATTTTAAATTCCAAACATTTTTGAAAATTTAAACAAAAATTGAAATTTTGAACATTTTTTGAAATTTTAAACAAATTTCGAATATTTTTGAAAATTTAAACAAATTTTGAAATTCTGAACTTTTTTGAAAATTCATTTTTTTTGAAATTCTAAACATTTTTTGAAAATTTAAACAAAATTTGAAATTATAAACATTTTTCGAAAAAGGTTGGGGCGAGCATGGTTGCCTCCATGCACCCTCTCTGGGGTGCATGAGATGGGCATGGATGAGGGCCTTTTTTTTGCATCAGATGGGCATAGCCCAGATGAGCCCATGCACCCTACCAAACAAGCAAAAGTGAGTCAGATTGGGAACTTTTGCCCTCGTGCACCCTACCAAACACACCCTACGACGCCGGCTAGGGGACACCCTACGACGCCGGCTAGGGGATCTGGATGAGAGGACGGGCTGCGAGCTGTGGTCCGTGTTGCCGGTGAGAGAGACGTGGGGGTCATGAACCATGACATTTCGTGCCACTTTGCCGTGGCACCAATAACAAAATGTATATTTTGGTGGAATTGTGTTGCTGACAAAGGGCCCCACTCTATGGAGCCTCACTTCTGTCACACATTGCCGTATTGCAACTTCGTCTGGTCGGTAGGCATGGGCCGACGGATAATCCCGGATAAGCCGCAAGCAACACCAATGGCGCCGCCGCTCCTCCTCCTGCTGACGCTCCTCGCGGTAGCCGCCGAGGCCGTCCGTCCCACGCTGACGCCGCCGTCCAACCCCACGGCAGCAGGCGGCGGTGCAGGTGCTCCCCCGGTCCCCACGCCGTGGCCGGAGCAGTTCCACGCGGTGATGTTCACCAACCTGACCGAGAGCGGCGGCCGCCTGCAGCTCATCGACCTCTACTACGACTGGCCCTGCGGCCGCAACCTGAACCTCATCCACAACCAGCTCTCCGGCGACCCGACCTACGACGTGGAGTGGACCAACGGCACCTCCTACATCTTCGACTCCGCGTCCTGCCGCACCATACGGTTCCCCGTCGGCGTCCTGCCCCCGGACTGGCTCGACGGCGCCGTCTACCTCGGCCGCGAGAGCACCGACGGCTTCGACTGCCACCTCTGGACCAAGGTAGATTTCATCTGGTACTACGAGGACGTCCTCACCCACCGCCCCGTCCGCTGGAACTTCTTCAATGGTACGCCCCCGCAGATCCATCCATCATCCTTGATGCGGCATTGCGATTTTGCAACTGTCATTGCCTGTAAATTCTGTTACTGATCTATTGAATCTTGTGCAACCGTCACATAATGGTGAATTCTTTCTGTTTCATGGCGAGTGAATGCGACGATGATAAGTTTTGCTCCACAAAATTCAGTTCATATCTGAAGGGATTCAGTCTGAACTCCAGATCTACCTAATAATTCCCTGGTTTCTTGATGTGGCAGTACAGTGCACGCTTTGTTTACTTGGTTTCCCTGGATCAGAAACCCAAGAATCTGCTTGCTTCTCAATAGGAATCGACCGTCAAATTTCCATGTTCTGAACATACTTCTTCACCTCCTGTTGAGCAATTCAGTTTCAGTTCCTTGATGCTGTGCTACTCCTTTCCCAGGGATGCAGCAGCATGTGATGAGCTTCGAGGTGGGCGGGGTGCTAGAGGACTCCCACTGGCAGGCACCCTCGCACTGCTTCGCTGACGACGCCCCCGCCGCCGCCGCCGCCGGAAGCGATGCGACGAGCAGCCTCCTCAGGCTCGCACGGACGACCGCAGCGGCTGTAACATCTGCAGCTTAAAAAGTAGAGTTGGATTCCCACCGGGACCGGTGGTCTTTCCATCTCATTATGGATCCATCTATTATGCTACTCTTGTGTTGTGTAACAAATCAAGTGTGGAGCTGGTTTTCGTCTCAGCCTCCTGACAACACCATAATGGTTTCATGGTAACATTAGCAAATTATTTTCAAATTTGAAGTTTTTTCTTTGAAAAAGGATCAGATATGTTACTCCTCCAAAGTTGTACTAAAGCGCAGACTTAGGCATAGCCTAATGGTGGAAAGGGGTTGATGCCTTCCCATCCACCCAGGTTTTTGGGTTTGTTGCACCAATTATGTTGTAAGGGTCTCCGTTGCCGCTCCCTCCCCTATCGGAGCCGACCACTATAGCCACCAGAACGAGCCGTCGAGGTCGACGCGTTGCTGTTGCCGCTCCCCTATCGGAGCCAACCACTACAGCCATCAGAACGAGTCGTCGAGGTCGACGCGCTGCTGTTGCCGCTCCCCTATCGGAGTCGACCACTACAGCCACCAGAACGAGCCGTCGACGCGCTGCTGTTGCCGCTTCCCTATCGGAGCCGGCTTGGCTTTGTGTCAATGACAATCGAAAAGTTTTCGGCATGTGCTGCGTCCTGGAGCCACAGTCGTTGCTGTTGAACCCTTGCATAGATCTGAAGCACCTGACACCAAATCTCACCACATGACAAGAAACTCTAACCTCACCGAAGAAGAAGAGTGGCCATCCGCCCGAGCGCTGCACCCACGAGGACTAACAAACCCTAGAGTAAACTACTAACCGGATGGAGGCACCGGGATTTCCCTCTCGGCCAGTCGCAGCGGCAAGTAGAAGGGAGGCAAATCCATAAACTCATTGGTGAAGCATGGAGGAAATGGTTTGGCCTAGCCGTTAGGCGAGGAAAACTAGCTTATTAAACAGTGCGGTTTCTTTTCTAGTGACTTTCAAATTTGAAGTTAAACCTTTTATCTCCTAAACCGTTAACCTGTTTGACGATCTGCTTCGACTGTTAGCTTTCTTGCGGAGAGTTCTTTGAAACTAGATTTCATGTTGATATGTTTCGACAACTCATTTTTCTTGTCAGTACTTGTCAGATTGTTGCCACCTACTTGTCATGTTATTAGGCATTTGGTTGTCAGATTAATAAATTAACTTAGTTTCCCAAAATTTGAACGTTGGTATACCGGACTGAAAGACTTGCTTGATGATACTTGTGTAGATTGTAGTTTGATACAGACGTGGTTAAACTGAGCTCAAGCTCACGGGAACAGTAAAATCGGAAAAAGTAAAAATAAAAACAAATCCAATTTTTTTAGAAAACATTGACAAATGTTTTTTATTGCTTGCAAAGTTTAAACATCGGATGACTTCCGTGATTAACGTGGCAAAAAATTGATGCTCCAAACTTTGCAACCAATGTAAACATTTGTCAATGTTTGCTACAAAAAATATTCAAATTTTTTCTTCATTTTTTCGATTTTACTTTTCTCTCGAGCTCACATGAGCCCGAGCTCCGAAAAACACTTTCAGTTTAATACCTCTTTTTACTTATTTTTAACACTCGAATACTCACTATCTAGCTCTGCACAACATTGCAAACTTTAAGATTGGATCCCTCTAGGGCACATCTAAATAAGGCTTAAATAACTAAATGCGACTTAATTAAGTCACATCTAAAAATGGCATCATTCATGTTTGCCCATCCTCATGTTTTTTTCCATTCTTGTTGTGTTGTATGGATCGAGTCTTTTTCCACCAACTTGGATTGGGCCTTTGGGTTATCCGCGATTTTCTCCAGGCTGTATTTTTTCGCGAATACGTAAAGCTTGAGTATCATGCTATTGATATAAGAAGTTATAGCGATTACAAGAGGTGGTACAACACATGACACAGACGCAAGAGGCATGAACATGGTGCCCAAAACAGAGAGACATGAGATGCTCAACCCAAACAGAGAAAAACACAACTAAATTTGTCGTCTTGAGAAGCAACCCAAACAAACAACTAGACGACCAGCATCTTCGGATCCAGAACTGAGCACTCCGTGAGCAAACAAGACAATACCTTCACAAAGGAGAACAATGATGAGATGATCGCCGTCCGATCCGAATAACCGGACCTAGGGTTTCCCCTGATGCTCATAGGGGGGATAGATAACAACCATGGCAGTGTCTCCATGAAGGGAACGATACCCACAGGTGTCGTCATTTCCAGCATAGGATCCAGGGATTTTGCCATGGCCAGGTTTCAACCAGTCCTAACCTGTCGGGCACGAATTGGAGAAGAGGAAGTTGGTCATAGGCCGGAACCGTGACTACGAAGGGGAGCCACCTTGCACATAGAATCACACTCCCAAAGAATCGCGGGCTTTTTGCCTTTAAAAGACAGAAGGGTAAACCGTGTTCCTAATGGGCTCTGACCAGCAAAGCTGCCCAGACGGCCTGGGCCAACCAGGCTAGCCCGCAAGCACGTTGGCACGGCACGGGCTGTGCCCGACACGCGACACGCCTGGGGCGGTGCCTGGGCCTAGAGGCTAGGCACGGCCCGTTTACTTTTTTTTTGTTGAATTTTTTATATATATATACTCTTAAAATACAGCCTAATAGGCCTAAAAACCAGCCCGATAGGCTGAAAAATATCCATCCCAACGTGCTAAACGGGCAACGTGCCGACCCGTTTACTTACTAGGCCATGTCTGGGCCTGGAGGCGCAGCCCGCTTACTAACCGTGCCCCCGCGGGCCCATGCCATGCTTGGCATGATTAGCATGGGCCGTGCCGGCCCGTTTGGCAAGCTCTGCAGTAACCAGCAGCGTGATTGTCCCCGTCGTCTCTTCAGCGTCACTTTGGACCTGCGCTTGACTCACTGCCCACCCCGCACGACCTGTGAGCGAGATGACGATAGCCAGCTTCCTCCATTGCCGCCTCCCCCGCTCCCCGGCGCCGCCGCCGCTCGACGACAACCTATCTCCGAGATCCTCCTCCGCCTCCCTACCGCGCGCCTCCCTCGTCTGCAGGCGGTGGCGCAGCCTCCTCTCCGACCCTGCCTTCCACCGCCGCTTCCGCATCCACCACCGTCGAAGCCCTCCCTTCCTCGGCTACATCGACGTGAACCAGTGAATCGCCTTCCATCCAGCTCTCGGTGCCCCCGACCGCCTCCCCCTCGGCCACTTCTCCCTCAAGCTCGACGACCGCTACATGACCCTCGGATGGCGACACGGCCTCGCGCTCTTCTTCCTCCCGATCTCGCTCCAGATCATCGTGTGGGACCCCTTCGCTGGCATCCAGCACCGCCTGTCCGTCCCTGTCACGACCAGGCTACCGGGGTATCGTCGGCGACGAGCTAAGGTGAATACAGCTAGCGGAATTCAAATTGGAGAGGAGCAGGGGATGGAAGTAGAAGAGAACAGAGGATAAGATAGCAGAATGAAAGGCCAGAATTCGGCTACAATCTTTTCGATGCGTTTTCCTCTTTGGGACCCTGCTTATAAACTACAGGTTACATGATTCGTATACAAGGCCCATTGGCCAACTACATACTTCCCCTACAGCCACCTACGGCCCATTGCTTCCTTTGAATCTTCCCGCGGCTTCTTTACGCCTTCGAGCTGCTCCCTTTGCATCTTCCTCGAGGCAAGGCTACCATCGTCAGTGCCTGAGGGCTGACAATACCTCCCCCTGAAGAACCAGCGTGCCCCCATGCCGGTGCATCTGGAAAACGATTCTTGAGCACCTGGTAGTCCTCCCAAGTCACTGACGATGCAGGAATAGAAGTCCACTTCACCAAAATCTGTAGATGAGAGGCATTCCCTCTTTTAACCAGCCGGCGATCCAGAATCTCTTCGGGTTTCACTCCAGGCGCTGACAAATCAAGAGGAACAGGTAGAGTAGTGAACACTGGAGTATGGTCCGGAGTGTGAGCCTTGAGCTGAGAGATATGAAACACTGGATGGATCAAACTGCCCCGTGGTAACTCCAAACGGTATGCTGCATAGCCAATCTTGTCGAGAACTTTGAACGGCCCAAAATATTTGAGTGCTAATTTAGGACAAGGTCGATTTACCACTGACGATTGAGCATAGGGTTGCAAACGCAAGTAGACCATCTCCCCCACCACAAAATGACGATCAAATCATTTCTTGTCAGCAAAATGTTTATAGTTGCACTGAGCTCTGGCCAGATGGTCTTTCAAAGCTGCTCTATGCTGAGTATGAGATGACAGCCAAGTCTGCACATCAGGATTTAGAGAGGTGGGGTGTCCTGCCAGTTGCCTCACATTCGGCTCATGTCCATATAAGGCTTTGTAAGGAGTGCAACCCAGGGAAAAGTGATACGAAGAATTATACCAAAATTCTGCTTGAGGAAGCCAGGCAGCCCATTTAGCTGGAAAATCATGTACTGCACATTGTAAATACATTTCAAGGCACTGATTCACACACTCTGTCTGGCCATCTGTTTGGGGGTGATACGTAGTAATCATCTGCAGTTCAGTGCCCCACACTCTAAACAACTCCTTCCAGAATGCACTGGTAAAGATCTTGTCTCGGTCTGACACAATGGAAAGAGGCAGTCCATGCAATTTGACAATATTACTGAGGAATGCCTTGGCCATTGATGCTGCTGTAAATGGGTGTTTAAGTGTAATAAAATGACCTACTTTAGTAAAACGATCCACAACCACCAGAATAGCACTAAAACCTTATGATTTGGGCAATCCTTCTATAAAATCCATGCTAATAGCTTGCCAAGGGCTATCTGGCAAAGGTAGAGGATACAACAGTCCTGGTGTTTTGCATAGTTCATGTTTAGCTTGCTGACAAGTGTTACACTACTTGACAAAGTTCTCCACATCTGTTTTCATCCCAGTCCAACAAAACAATTGCTTGACTCTGTGATAACTAGGCAGTATACCAGAGTGACCTCGGTGTGGAGTGGAAAGCCTGGATGAGCTTGGTTTGCAAACCTGCATTAGCTCCAATCCAAATCTTGTCCTCATGTTTAATAAGTCCATCTTGCAACATGAAACCAGGGCAAGCAATGCTGTCTACTGCTAGTTTCTGCAGCATCAACTGAGCAGTAGGATCTACTGTATAGGAATTCAGTAACTCTTCGATCCAAAGTGGCCTGCTGGAGGATATTGCTTGCATAGGAAACAAATGGGCCACTCTAGAAAGTGCATTAGCAACAGTGTTTTCTACTCCCTTCTTATACTGGATGGAAAACTGTAGCCCAACTAGTTTTGTCATAGCCTTCCTCTGCAAATCTAAGGTTAACAACTGATCACCTAGATGACATAAGCTTTGATGATCTGTTTAATCACAAAAGGTGCCCTGGATAAATAGGACCTCCACCTATCAATGGCCATCATGATTGCCAGAAACTCCTTCTCATAGATACACAATTTCTGACTGGTTATTCCCAGTGCCTTACTGTAATATGCAATGGGGTGTCCCTCCTGAGATAACACAGCTCCCACACCAGTGTTACAGGCATCAGTCTCCACAGTGAAAGTCTTGTCAAAATTGGGTAAAGCCAACACAGGAGTGGTAGCCATAGCCTGCTTCAGCTGTTGAAAAGCTTGCTGGGCTGTATCAGACCAATGAAAAGCTTGTTTCTTCAGTAAAGTAGTAAGGGGCTTAGCCAACAGACCATAGTTTCTCACAAATTTCCTATAATAGCCTGCCAGTCCAAGGAAAACCCTCAACTCAGTGACATTAGCAGGTACATGCCATTTAACCATAGCTTCTGTTTTAGCAGGATTAGTAGCCACCCCTTGATCAGAAATAATATGGCCCAAATACTCCATGGACTGTTGTGCAAATACACACTTGCTCTACTTCACACATAACTGATTTTCTGTCAGAATCTCAAACAGAGACCTCAAGTGCTGAACATGGTCTTCTAAAGTCATGCTAAACACCAAGATATCATCCATGAACACCAGCACATACTTCCTGTTCGGCCCTGCTAGAAACACATTCATATTGCACTAGAATGTGCCTAGAGCAGTAGCTAAACCAAATGGCACAACTCTAAATTGAAACTGGCCATGGTGTGTTTTAAATGCTGTTTTATACTCATCTTCTTCTCTCATCCTGATTTGATGATATCCAGCCTTTAAGTCCAGCTTAGAAAACCACTTGGCACCACCTAATTCATCTAATAATTCATCAATTACTGGGAGTGGAAACTTGCTCTTTACAGTGATGGCATTCAACCTCCTGTAATCCACACAGAATCTCCAGGTACCATCCTTTTTCTTGACCAACAGCACAGGAGAAGCAAAAGGACTAATGCTAGGAGTAATAATTCCAGCTTTTAACATCTCAGAAACTTGCCTCTCTATTTCATCTTTCTGTAATGGAGAATATGAAGGAAATATGCCCTAGAGGCAATAGTAAAGTTGTTATTTTATATTTCCTTATTAATGATAAAGGTTTATTATTCATGCTAGAATTGTATTGATCGGAAACCATAATACATGTGTGAATACATAAACAAACACCGTGTCCCTAGTAAGCCTCTACTAGACTAGCTCGTTGATCAAAGATGGTTAAGGTTTCCTTACCATGGACATGAGTTGTCATTTGATAACGGGATCACATCATTAGGAGAATGATGTGATGGACAAGACCCATCCGTTAGCTTAGCATAATGATCGTTCAGTTTTATTGCTATTGCTTTCTTCATGTCAAATACATATTCCTTCGACTATGAGATTATGCAACTCCCGGATATCGGAGGAATGCCTTGTGTGCTATCAAACGTCACAACGTAACTGGGTGATTATAAAGATGCTATACAGGTATCTCCGAAGGTGTTTGTTGATTTGGCATAGATCGAGATTAGGATTTGTCACTCCGAGTTTCGGAGAGGTATCTTTGGGCCCTCTCGGTAATACACATCATAAGCTTGCAAGCAAACGACTAAGGAGTTGGTCACGAGGTGATGTATTACGGAACGAGTAAAGAGACTTGCCGGTAACGAGATTGAACTAGGTATGAAGATACCGACGATCGAATCTCGGGCAAGTAACATACCGATGGACAAAGGGAATTACGTATGTTGTCATAACGGTTCGACCGATAAAGATCTTCGTAGAATATGTAGGAGCCAATATGAGCATCCAGGTTCCGCTATTGTTTATTGACCGGAGAGGTGTCTCGGTCATGTCTACATAGTTCTCGAACCCGTAGGGTCCGCACGCTTAACGTTCGTTGACGATATAGTATTATATGAGTTATGTGATTTGGTGACCGAATGTTGTTCGGAGTCCCGGATGAGATTACGGACATGACGAGGAGTCTCGAAATGGTCTAGAGGTAAAGATTGATATATAGGACGATGGTATTCGGACACCGGAAGTGTTTCGGGGGGTACCGGGTACTTATCGGGTCACCGGAAGGGGTTCCGGGCACCCCCGGCAAAAGATATGGGCCTTATGGGCCAAGAGGGGAAACACACCAGCCACAAGGGGCTGGTGCGCCCCCCATATGGGCCGGCCAAGGTGGAGAAGGAAAGAAAAGAAAGAGAATAGGATTCCCCCTTCCTTCCTCCTCCCTCCTCTTTCCTTCCCCCTCCGATATATATGGCAGGGGGAGGGGGGGCGGCTTGGGAGGAGCCCAAGTAGGATTTGGTCCTACTTGGGGCGCCTCCTGGCCTCTACCCTCCCCCTCCCACCTATATATATGTGGAGGGGGGCGCCTAGCACACCCCAGACAATTGTTTAGCCGTGTGCGGCGCCCCCCTCCACCGTTTACACCCCCGGTCATATTTTCGTAGTGCTTAGGCGAAGCCCTGCGGAGATCACTTCACCATCACCGTCACCACGCCGTCATGTTGACGGAACTCATATACTACCTCAACGTCTTGCTGGATCAAGAAGGCGAGGGACGTCACCGAGCTGAACGTGTGTAGAACGCGGAGGTGTCGTACGTTCGGTACTTGATCGGTTGGAGCGCGAAGAAGTTCGACTACATCAACCGCATTGTTAAACGCTTCCGCTTACGGTCTACGAGGGTACGTAGACACACTCTCCCCCTTGTTGCTATGCATCTCCATGGATAGATCATTGCGTGTGCGTATAATTTTTTTGTTTTCCATGCAACGATTCCCAATAGAATATCTGTAAGGCCTGCAGTTAACTGGAGCAGCACCTGGCACCAAGTGAATAGCATGATCTAATTCTCTATGAGGAGGTAGAGTTTTTGGATCTTTAAACACTGTGGCATGTTGATCCAGCAACTGTTGCACATCAGGTGGTACTGGAGTTTCAGGTGCCATCACAATATGATTGAGCACAGCAGTAGCCCACACTTCATTTCCTTTCTCCCACTTTAAGAGTTGCTCTGCAGACACCTCTTGTATTGCTGCTGGTGTTACAGGAAGTACACCTTGTAACTTCACATCTTGCCCCAAATAATTGAACTGAATCCACTTTTCTACCCAGTGACACTGCATAACTCCCCATTGCTCGAGCCAGTCCATACCAAGTATAATATCATGTCCCCCCAATGGAAGTACTTGCATAGCATTGGTAAAACTGTGACCCTATAGCCACCAAGTTAACCGGGGTACTAGTTCAGTGCAAGTGACCAAATCTCCATTTGCAACTCTTACTTTCAGAGGCTGTGGTAATTTCTCAGTTGTGACTGAAATCCTGCTTAACAGTGACTGGTCAACAAAAGTATGTGTACTGCCTGAATCCACTAATATGAGCACTACTTGGTTTCCCACTAAAGCCCTCAATTGTTTGGTCTTTGGATGAGCAGCCCCTGACAAAGCAGTAACTGAAATGGTAGCACATTCTTCAGTAGATTGGTCTACCAGAGCATCCAACAAAGCATCAAATATAATCTCATTTGGCACTACTACTTCAGCCACTTTCAACTGAGCTCCAGGAGCAGGCAATTGATTACAGACATGGCCAGTTGCAAATTTCTCTCCACACTTATAACACAGACCATTTGCTCTTCGATACTCTTTTAGTTGTTTTGCTTTCCATAGATCCCCAGTGGCCAAGACAGGACGAGTTTCAGACCTGGAAAAAGCAGTTTTCTGGAAATTTGGTCTAACTGTCTTCTGCTGTAGCAATAGCCCTTCTTGCACAGTTGCATACATTGCTGCAGTTTGAACATTGGTTGGTATCTGTAACTCCACAACCGATCGGAGTTCTGCCTTGAGACCCATAATGAAACGAGTGACTAAGAAAGTGTCACTAATAGATGGTTCATACAGCCTGACAGTATAAACTAGTTGCAAAAATTGCTGTTTATATTCCTCCACTGATTCCAATTGCTTCAGTGACATCAGGTCCTTCATCTTCTGCCTGTAGACATTCACATCGAACTCTTGCAAAATTGCTGCACAGAACTGTGGCCAAGTATGATATGCACTGGACTGTTTAAACGCTTGATACCAATGTGCAACATTATCCGACAGATACAGGGAAGCTGAAGTGACTTTGAAACTGTCAGGTATATTATACAATTTGAAGAACGCCTCGCACTTATCTTGCCAAATCCGTACATCCGTGCCATCAAATCTAGGAAAATCCATTTTCGGCATCCACTGGCGCTTGCCTGAACTATCCTCCTGAACATGCGGTACAGTATGTGGCAGAACAGAAGCACTGGCTGGTACCTGAATCGCTGGAGGCGGCATGCGGGTGTTGAATTTCGGTCCTGCACCAAGTATCCCATCCGACACCTCTGACGCCGTAGGAGAAGAGATCTCAGGACCCTCTGGTGGTCGCCCCTTCTGCGCCGCATGAAATTGACTCTGCTGGACCTGACCCAGCGTGTCACACGACAGATCGACTTTCACCTGCACTTGGTCGATGCGCGCAGACTGCTCCGTCAGCTTGGCGTCGAGGGCCTCAAGCTGTGCACAGATGCCACCCACCCCCTCAAACTTGCTCTGCGCCACGCGCAGCTCAACGAACTCCTTAAGCATCCTTTCCTAGAATGCCTCCATCTCATCCGTGAGGAAGCGCGTCTGCGGATTAGGCTTGAATGTCGTCGTTGTCGCCGATTGGCCCCAAATCAACCCACCTCAGGTCAGGGATTATGCAGATCAAACCCAAAGGTGATCCGCGACCATCGCCTCAGATTTGCTGGGTACGATTCGGGGAAAAAATTTGGAGCAAGCGCACGGACGGAACGCACGGCGGAGAGAAAGGTTCTGATTACCAGATTGTCACGACCAGGCTGCCGGGGTATCGCCGGCGACGAGATAAGGTGAATACAGCGAGCGGAATTCAAATTGGAGAGGAGCAAGGGATGGAGGTAGAAGAGAACAGATGATAAGATAGCAGAATGAAAGGCCAGAATTCGGCTATAATCTTTTCGATGCGTTTTCCTCTCTGGGACCCTGCTTATAAACTGCAGGTTACATGATTTGTATACAAGGCCCATTGGCCCACTACATACTTCCCCTACAGCCACCTACAGCCCATTGCTTCCTTTGAATCTTCCCGCGGCTTCTTTACGCCTTCGAGCTGCTCCCTTTGCGTCTTCCTCGAGGCAAGGCTACCATCGTCAGTGTCTAAGGATTGACAGTCCCCCCGGAGTTTGGGTTCGATTTGGTGGAGAGGGCGATCAACGGGACGATTTGGCGGAGAAATCGACAACTTCTAGGTTGTCTTTGCCAGGACCGCTAGCAGGGACCGGAGGTAACCTAGAAAAGCGCTCGCCTGCGTTTACTCATCGGAGACCGGCGTATGGGGTGATTACATCTCGTGCCCGGTTGCATTCGGGGCTATGGTTCATATAGGCGCGCCCGCTGTACTGGCTGGGGATTGCATTTATTGGTTGATTTCAGCATCGAATATCCTTGAGTTTGATTTGGGTAGGCAGAGCCTAGCTGTGAGCCTGTGACATTGTTGCCAGCACCCGTGCTTACCAGCTGCAATCGCGGTGTCAAGGTTATGCGGGCAGAGGGTAGTCGGATGGGTCTCCTCGTCGTGTCAGACTTCACCGCCCAATTGTGGAGGAGAGAGATAGACTCTGATGGTGTTGTTTCATGGATCCATGGAAGAAATATTGAACTGGACAAGTTACTTCCCCCAAATTAAGAGAAAGAGCCACCAAATATGATAGGTTATGCGGAGGAAAATAATGTGGCATTCCTCTGGACAGTTGTTGGTGTCTTCATGGTCCACCTCGAGTCATTGCAGCTCAATAAACTTTCTGTGACCGGCGGCATCGCTTATTGTTACTATCCATTTGAAACCGTCTATATTCCATGTAATAGCATGCCTTTACCTTGCGGGTATAACAAAACAGAGTTATTTTTTGATAATTAGCTGATTAAATGTTCTCATCTTGTGTTAAGCTTCAACACATCAATGTTGTTTCTGATATTGTTATTTTATCATCGAACTTTGAACTGTCCTCTTCAAGTCAGAAGGAAGAATAAAATCTCTGAAGTTAATTATAGGCACACCCTCAGAGGGGATTATTTGGCAGCTATGCAGTTGTGAAATTATTAGACGGATAATCTTTTTTTATGACGTGGATCAAGCACAGATCAGCTATCTAGGATACATAGATTGTATGAAAAATCTGTGCACTAAAACAATGAACACCTAGATTGGCTGATTCTTTGTAGATAATTGACCGGAATTACATAGTGGCCTGCCTATTGAAATATGCAAGGGTTGTATAATAGTAGTGTTAGCGGATAGCTGCAGTGCATTTTTTTTCAAGATGAGATACGTAGCAGTTTGAAGTTGAAAACAACTATAGGAATAATTAACTTGAACAAACTAAAATGACAGATAGGTAGCTGTGTGTTTTGAAGCATAAAAGCTAGTTGTATTTCTTTATTTCAGTATTGTTATCTCCACTGAGCTTGCTAATAATCTTATATTCGTGATAGTTACTTGTCTTGAAATTTACAAAATAATTGTTCATTTATCACTTGTAGTAGATCCCTATTGCAAGTGTTCGTTTATACCACGAAAAATCAATTGATTAAGTTAATTCCATCTTTTCAAATTACAGCTGCGAGTTTATCTAAGTATCTTGTTTGTGCTTCTTCTTATCTATTTGGCCTTTTCTTTGGAATGTCATTGACTGTTTGACTTCTTATGCTTGTATAACAGGCATTGGTGGTGGACACGAGGGAACTGAAGTTGTTAGGCATTCGTGGTGGACACGATGGAGAAAATACATAATATGATTATTCAGTTAGATATGCTACTGTGATGTATTGGCTGAGCAGGTAACCTTATCTTCTGCATGCAAGTTCTGATATGTTCTTTTACGAAAATGTATCACTTTACTTTGTTACTACCATTTCTCAAGTACCAAATTGCAGGAGAGTATTGTCTGATTCTCTCTACAACCCTCTGCTGAACTATTACCCACATAGCTACCTCACATCATGTTTTCATTGATTGCTGCCTCCTGGATATTTTCTCCAGCCCTGCTTCTTTGAGTTGTCACAGATGAGGAGTCTGTTGTGTTAAGTGGTAGCAGAACGAATTACTTCCCTTTTCCCATGCTTAGTGAAATACCCGAACTCTCTTTTTCCTTGGTGCTTCTTGTAATTGGGCGTGGGAGATGGTCCAGTTGTGATCGGTTTGAGTGACAATTAGCACGTGAGTGAGCGTGATCTGGTTACCGGAGTGAAATCTCCTGGTATAATGAGTATCTTCATGTTCGTTTGGTCCAAATTTCTGAATGCACCAAACAATATCCTTTGTAAAATTTCTTATTATCATAAAAAAATCGATGGACCTACTAGCATTATTGTTATTCCTTTTCCTTTGAAGTTGGTTTGGTAATGGTGTAAATTTTGTATAACTGCATCTTGTGAAACAAACATTGCGGAAAGAAATGCCTAATAAACTACATCAGCAACATGGCTTCCAATATACTGAAACTCAAACAGCTGATAGATCAGTGAGCCTATTTTTCCCTTGGCATTAGTGAACATCTGTGGATGAACAATGTCTAGTCTTCGGTGGAGAATCAAATTTCGTTGTGCCCCCTTTATCACTGCCTGCCACTTTGGATGCCATATCCCCCATTGGTGGCCTATGATCATGTCAATAATGTTATATATTATAATTTTGGTTGTGCCTCCTTTATCACGGCCACTTTGGAGTACTAATTTTAATCACACTCCTTCTAATCCTATCCTATATCCTATATACCTAAATAGTTCATCCCCACTACTTCTATTATCTTAACATGCACACATACCACATCATCAAAGCCCCACCACAACAAGCATGAGAATTATTTTTCATTATTAATTGATCCCCACTAATTCTATTTATTTCAACATGCACACATGCACTGCTGAAATTTGGGGTGGTCTTTAGGCCCATCTAGCAATTTCTGAAAATCTCTAAGGCCCCATATGGGTTTATTGGCACTAGGTGTAGTGGGAAGTTTAGTCCCACCCCAAAAGTTGGAGAGGAGTTGGACCTCTTTATAAGGGTTTCTCTTCTACATGCCATTGGAGCTTGAGAAGAGAAGAGGCCCTCGCGCACTCCTCCTCCGCTGCCCGCCTCGCCACGCCGCGGGTTGCGGGAATGAGCCGAGCCGAGCTCACACCTATGCGCTTATTTTTGCCAGTCAGTAACGGAGAGTTTTCTGACAGCTGGGCCATGATCTGAGACGTCGGATCGTGGGCTGTCACGGACTCGGACGTGGGTCGAGCCCACGTCTCTCCACGCGGCTGCGCCTATATAAGTGTGCGGTGTCTCCTAACCCTAGCCGCCACGAACATATCACATCTGCTCCACGCGCACCGCCCACCGTCGTTCCTCCTTGCTGCTGCTGCCGCCGGTGACTCCATCCCGTCCGCCGCATACACGGTCGACGGGAGAGCAGGTCTCCGAAACCCCGCCTCTCCGGTTCCTGTACGAGAGAGAGGCGAATAGGTTTTTGGGAAGCGACTACGCGACTGCTCGCCTCCGATCCGCTACTTCCTCTACGTCCACGTCATCCTCATCACCACCATGTCCACTGATGCCGAACGTGCCGCCGCTGAGAAAGTTGAAGCCGACAAGAAGGCCGCTGAGGATGCCGCGGTTGCCGCCACCGCCACCGCGGCTTCTGCCTGGCCTACTAGAGGGTATAACTCGTTTATCCCGCTCCTTTTTATTACTGTCTTAGCCATACTAGCATTATGCGTAGATGTATCTACCGTTAGCGTAGTATGTGCTTTCGTGATCCAATATCAGCATGTTGTTAATTCTGTCAGTGCCATGCTAGTGATATATTCTTGGATTAAATTAGTCAAAAAATTGCCTATTTACTCAGCAATCCAAAAACCTATTATGTGTAGGAATTTTTCGGCAAGTGGCTTTACCGCAGCACTAAAACCGGATAAGTTTACCGGTACATATTTTAAGCGTTGGCAGACAAAGACCACCTTATGGCTCACGGCTATGAACGTGTTCTGGGTCACCGGTGTCTCCACAGGAATGATTGCTCCTGAACAGGAGAAGGCGTTCAAGGAAGCCACCGTCGTGTTCCTCGGAGCAGTTCTTAGCGTGATCGGAGATAAGTTGGTCGATGCATATTTACATGTGCGTGTTGCCAAGGACTTGTGGGAGGCGCTCAAATCTAAATTCGGGGCCACCGATGCTGGGAGCGAAATGTATATTATAGAGCAGTTCCACTGTAACACCCCTGTGTAATAAAGCACTGTGCTCTTATGTTAAACATGCCAAGTCATCTTCATTTGCAATGCTTAATCACAGTGGTAAAATCTTTCAATTCAAATTCTTCTCTGAAAACAATTCAAATCCAAAGTGAAATATGAAGTTGCTCAAAAAGTTGCTGGAAAAATGTTCACCTTCTAGCAAATTTTCCAAAACAATTTGCTGTTAAGAAAAACAACATCACCATCAACTCAAAATGGGCCTAAGCATTTAAATCAGTGCCAAAACAGCACTATAACTGTGTAAATTCATTTTTGAAAAATCCCAAATGAATTCCAAAATTGCCCAAACTTTATGTGGCAGTGCAACATATTCCAATGTATTTATGTGATCAAGTTTCACATTTATACAAAATCATTTGGCAGCTCTTTTTAATTCAAAAACCCTTCTGAAAAAGAAAAACAGAAAAGCAAAACGAAAAAAAGGAAAAATGCTACTGTGGATTGGGCCTAAGTGCACAGTACGGCCCAGCCCACAGCGCACGCCCCGCTCCTTCTCTCTCCCTCGCCGTGTCGGCCGCTCCGTGGCCACCGCGCGCTGCTCCGGTCGCTGGTCGACATGACGACGCCCACCGACGCCAGGAGGGGATAAGGACCCCCCCTCGGTCTCTCCCCTCCATCCTCCTCCACTCTTCCCCTTCCTCCTCGCCTCTCCTCGCTCAGATCTGAGCGCACCCGAGCGCCACCGTGGCCTCGCCGCCGTAAAACACGCAGCCACAGCCGCCGCATCGCCTCGCCTCTGTGCCCACCATCTTCGCCGTCGTCTTCCACGTCGTCCGGTGCAAGCAGCTCAAGCCGAGGAGCACCACAGCGCTGGATCTCCTCCGCCCCCTTCCGCCTCTGGCCCCGGCGAACTCCTTCGTCTCCGGCCACCGTCTGCTGCTACTAAGCTATCGAAGGCCTTCCGTGGCCACCCAGTGATCTCTCCCTCCTCCTCTAGGCCTTCTCTTGTGCTAGGACGCGCCGCTATCGCCGTTCCCCTTCGTGCCCGAACTCGCCTCCGCCGAGCTCGTCGCCAGCATGGCTCCGGCGATCAACTGGTCATGTGACCATGCCAGTCAGCTCCGCCGCAACGCGTAGAACCTCACTAGCTGCTTCGTTCGCTTGCCTGCGCCTCGCAGCTCCGTTTCCATCTTCACCCGAATGTCGCCGCCGTTGACTTCCTCGTCGTTCCCGTTTCCGGCGACCATTTGGTCCGGCGCCACCACCAACGGACGCGGCATCAAATGCCCGTTCGAACGCGAGTAGAAACGCATGATTTGGCGCTCTGTAGCGAAAATCCGGGCCTCTTCGGCGTTCGGCCGCCGCGGAGAGCTCGCGGGCGCAACTCCGGCGCCGACGCTGACCTGGTAACGCGTGGGGCCCACCCTGTGAGGCTGCCAGTGGGCCCCAGCACCTCGGTTGACCCCGTTGACCACGGTCAATGAGGGTTACTGTTCACCCTGAGTCACTGACGTGTGGGCCCCTGCACTTAATTAGTCTAATCAAGTTTTTAAAACTAATCTGCTAATTAGCTCAGTCACTGATACCCGGGGCCCACCCTTTAATTAACTCTATTTAGTTAAAATAAACTGCTATTAGACCAACTGAGAATGACATGTGGGACCCACTGGTCAGTTTGACCAGTCCACGAGTCAGCTGACTGTTGACATCATCCCCATGTCATGCTGATGTCATATTCCTTTTCTGTTATTTCTGTTAATTTGAATAATTTCAGAAAATGTTTTAAACTTTAGAAATTCGTAGAAAATAAACCGTAGCTCGGATCGAAAAACTTTATATATGAAAAATGATAAAAAAAAACAAGACGAATCCGAATATGCCCTCCTCATACCTGTCACATGCTTCTAGAATGATGAACATGGAACTTTTCCCTCCGTTTCATCTGTCCGATAATCCTTCGGAGCTGGGAGAACACTCCCGGATAGTTTCCCACTCCCACTAACTTGCGTAGTACTACGTTAGGGCACTCCGCGAATAACATGCTGCCATGCCATGCATCTGTGATTGCAATTGTCTACCTTTTATTTATTGTTTCTTTCCCCTGTTCTATTCCGATAGACCCCGAGACCGACGCAGCTCAGGAGCCCGATGACACCGTTGACGACCTTGCTTTTGCCGCAGAGCTTCCAGGCAAGCAACCCCCCCTTGAGCATGCCTATATCGCCTATTCTCTTCCCTCTTGTGCTTGCATTAGAATTGCTGCTGTTACTGCTTTACCTATTCTGATGCATGACCTGATTTTGTAACCTGCTTTTGATAATTACCTGCTTATCCTAAATTGCTTAGAATAGGCTGGTTAGTGAACCCCAGTGACCCCACTTGTCCCAGTTGCCCCCGCAGGATCATCGAAAGACTCGACGACCAGGCCCCAGCACCGCACATCACCCCTTTAGTTGTATGACACTGCAACATTACTATCGAGTGCCGAGGGTGATACCTCGTTTAGCAATTCTGATGTTAACTCTGTAGAGTAGCTATTTGGTCATGGTCATCGAGGGTGATTCCTCCTTCACCACTCCCGATAACGACGCTGTCGTGCAACACCTCAAGTGTGAACCCATCGAGGGTGATTCCTCCGGGTTCACCTTGACGGATACATCAAGTAGGAATCCAATGAGGGTGATACCTCAGATTCCCCTGATGTTATGGACACACGGATACTTGGACTTTACAACAGTTACTTGGAAAGTTGGGTCGTCCCTGAGGGGTACCCGAGCGAGCATAAGATGCGAGTGATGTGGAGACGGGTTGACCTGGAGGGTGCCCGCGAGATAATTATGAGGTGTGGCCGGGCATTCTTATCCCTTGCCGCAAGTCCTCGAGACGGGGTGACGGGGTCACATCGATCGTGAGTCTCTGCTCGTTACCGCACATCCCCAATTCACTAACGATTTGGATATGTGATCCGAGTAGGCCTCTGGCCTTTTCGCACTACCATCACGTGGGACAAGTTATGGGCACTCTGCGCCGTGCCATCAGCCGAAGCTTACTAGACGTCAGCAAGGAGCGGCATGCGTCGGGTTGGACCGCGTTAAGCAACCGCCTTGATAGTGTGGGTTGCCAGGTCTGCTCACGGCCGTGAACATAACGTGCAGGAGCGCTCAGGGCGAGGGGCCCAGCCCCCTGGGCGCATAGGGTTAGTCCGGCGTGCTGACCTCTCTGTTAAGCCTAGGTCGGGTTGCAGCGTATCGTTTGGCCGAGGCCGGGCATGACCCAGAAAAGTGTGTCTGGCCGGAGTTAATCGAGCGTGGTGGGTAAGTTGGTTAACCCCTGCAGGGAAGTTAATCTATTCGAATAGCCGGGTCCACGGTAACAAACGCTCGGAGTTGTATCCCGATCGATACAACTAGAACTTAATGATGAGATGAGATATGGATATTAGGGCTCTGGGATTGCTTTCTCGCAGGGAGTCGAGGAAGGATCTCTGGGCGAGGTTGATACTGATTACTGCTACTACTTTATACGGTGCTAATCTACACTCTTCTAATGCTGCAAGACCGCTGAAGATGCTAGTCTTTGATAGGACTAGGCCTTCTCTCTATTCTGGCATTTCTGCAGCCCAGTCCACATATACAACCTTTCTTTGATAATGTTGCATATGTATTGTAGATCCTTGCTTGCTGAGTACTTCAGATGAGTACTCACGGTTGCTTTGCTTCCTCTTTTTCCCCATATTCGTTTGATGCAACCAGATGACGGAGCCCCTGAGACAGCTGCCCTCGCCGACGACTACTACTACCACCCCGAGGGTGGTTACTACTTCGAGTTGACCGACGACCAGGAGTAGGTTCGGAGGGTCCCAGGCAGGAGGACTGCGCCTTTTTGATCGTAGCTTTTGTTTTGCACCGCCTTCTTAAAGGCTTATCTGTTTCTCTTTTATATCTGTACTCAGATATCTAACGCTTCCGCTGATGCTTGTTGACATCAAGCTTATGTATTCGAGCCCTCAAGGCCCTGGCTTGTAATATAAAGCTTGTATGCCTTTATTTATGTTTTAGAGTTGTGTTGTGATTCCTTCAAATGAGTCCTTAGGCTTGATCGTGTGAATTTGCGTGTATGATTAGTGCACAATTAAGCCGGGGGCGTCACAAGTTGGTATCAGAGCCGACTGCCTGTAGGAACCCCCTTTCCAACTCCTTGGCCGAAGTTGAGTCTAGTATCCGAAAACCGTTTTACTAACTTGGCTGTGTGGCTTACGGGCCCACGTCGCCAATTGGGTGGTATTAGGATATTTTATTTCTCATCTTTACTCTGGGACTCTGATCTCTCTTCTATTGGGGTTAAATGATTTTACTAACTTTAGGATCTCGTGCTCACATCCACCCGGAGATCTTACTATGCCTCTCTTGA
This sequence comes from Thinopyrum elongatum, assembly GCA_011799875.1. Lineage (NCBI taxonomy): Eukaryota > Viridiplantae > Streptophyta > Magnoliopsida > Poales > Poaceae > Thinopyrum > Thinopyrum elongatum. The sequence continues at coordinate 92,007,115 of CM022302.1, read as the reverse complement.
ATTCGGAGCCCGAGTCTGCTTCGCACAGTTCACGGACCGCAGGATCCTTTTATCGAGGGCACCCTGCGTCGTCCCTTGCAGATTCCTCGCTCCAGCAGTTTTCTCCGACGTTGATGTAGCCTTTACTATGTCTCATTGTGTACTTCCTTACCGCGTGCCTGCGCGCCGCCTAGCATGTCTAGCTTTTAAAGTTGCGCCGTTATGCTGTCTGCATGTACCCGACTCAGTGTATGGATCTATACGTCTTAATTGACTACTGTTAAGTATCTATTACACTGCTTAATTATTGTCGTGTTACATCATGCTTGTCGCTAAACACTTGCAATTGCTTTTACTAAACTACCCCTGTTGAAACTTAGCAGGATGGTTAGGCTAGGTGGTCGTGGTTGTGCCCCTGAACACCCACCACCACCAGATTATATGGCAGCTATGATGCAGCAATTCGAGCTCAACCGTCAGTTCATGACTAGGATTATGGCTCAGTTCCCGCATCTGAACAACCAGAACCAGAATCCTGCTTCTATAACTCTGTCGGAATTTGTGCGTCTTAACCCCACTCAGTTTCGCAACTCTGATAAGCCACTGGATGCTGATGACTGGATTCGTGACATCACTCACGAGATGGAGTCTGCGAATGTCTCCCCTGCCAACTTTGTCACCTTCGCGTCCGTTTTCTTAAAGGGTCCCGCTGCTCAATGGTGGAACACACACACGCGTACTTTGCCTGCTGGAACAGCCGTTACTTGGCTTGAGTTCCAAGCTGCTTTTCGTGCCCGATATATTCCTCAGGGAATCATGGACTGGATGAAAACCCAGTTCCGCAACCTCACTCAGGGCAACAAGACTATCGAAGCCTATCAGCGGGAATTCCTTGACCTGTCCCGCTATGCTGAAGAAGACATCAACAATGATGCTCGTAGGTAGGAAAAATTCCGTAATGGACTCCACCCAGACCTCGAGCTTGCACTTGCTGCTCAAGACTTCACCGACTTTGCTACCCTTGTGAACAAGGCTATTCTGGTTGAGACCGCTCAGATCAAGCACAAGGAGTCACAGAAGCACTATCGTGATGTTGGCTCATCATCGAGCTCAGCACAGAAGCGCCGTATCTGGATTCCCCACAGCATGTATCATCCAACTGCACCTGCACCAAGGCCGTACCATGCTGCACCACGTCTGCCTCCTCCACCACCGAGGCAGCCTCTTCGAGCTGCACCACCCCGAGCTCCTGCTCTCAATCCCAATGATGGGCTGTGTTACAAGTGTGGCAAACCAGGACACCTTGCCAGGAACTGCTACCAGAATCAGAATCAACTGGCTCTGCCTGCTAATGCCCGTGGCAACAATCAGCCCCACAACAACAATGCCAGACCTTATGGTCGTGGTCAGGCTTATCATGTCAACATGAGTGAAGATCTAGACCAACCAGCGACTGTGATGGGTACACTTCTTGTTAATTCAGTACCAGCTTCTGTATTATTTGATTCAGGAGCATCGCATTCATTCATGTCAGCACATTTTGCACTCATGCATGACGTTAAATGTGAAACGCTACATCGTACTTTAAGGGTAAACACTCCCGCGGGTCAGTGCCAAACCTCTTTGTTCAGCTCCGATGTCATAATTGATATCGAAGGATTGGAGTTCCGTGCTTCTCCCATTATTCTGAACTCTTTCGAGATTGACCTTATTCTGGGTATGGACTGGTTGAAAGCTCATACTGCCGCAATCTATTGTGCCACTAAAGATGTCCATCTTCTGCACCCCTCGAAGGAGATAGTAAATTACCATGCTCATGTTGTTCAAAATGCCGAGGCCCAAATACACGCCTTGAATGCATTGAACGCTTCTCCACTTGAGGGGATCGAAAACATTCCAGTCATCCGCGACTTTCAAGATGTCTTTCCAGAAGAACTTCCAGGAGTACCCCCTGCTAGAGCTGTCAAGTTCGTTATCGACTTGAAGCCAGGCACTACTCCTATTGCGAAGCCTCCCTACAAGATGCCTCCGCATGAACTTCTTGAGCTTAAGGAGGAAATCGACAAATCACTTCGTAAAGGCTTTATCCGTCCAAGTTCCTCTGCCTGGGGAGCACCGTCTCTCTTTGTCAAGAAGAGAGATGGTACGAATAGGTTGGTCCAAGACTACCGTCCTATCAACCAGGCAACCATTGATACGTCTCCAACGTATCTATAATTTTTTATTATTCCATGCTATTATATTATCTGTTTTGGATGTTTTATATGCATTAATATGCTATTTTATATTATTTTTGGGACTAACCTATTAACCTAGAGCCCAGTGCCAGTTTCTGTTTTTTCCTTGGTTTTGAGTTTCGCAGAAAAGGAATACCAAACGGAATAAAACTTTCGCGATGATTTTTCTTGGACCAGAAGGAAACCAGGAGACTTGGAGATGAAGTCGGAGGAGCCACGAGGCAGCCACAAGGACAGAGGGCGCGCCCAGGAGAGGAGGGAGCGCCCCCACCCTTGTGGGCCCCTCATGCACCTCCTGACCTAATTCTTTCGCCTATATATTCCCAAATATCCCCAAACCAACGGAGGCATCCACGAAAAGACTTTTCCATCGCCGCAACCTTCTGTACCCGTGATATCCCATCTAGGGAGCTTTTCCGGCACCCTGCCGGAGGGGGATTCGATCACGGAGAGCTTCTACATCAACACCATTGCCCTTCCGATGAAGCTTGAGTAGTTTACCATAGACCTACGGGTCCATAGCTAGTAGCTAGATGGCTTCTTCTCTCTCTTTGATTCTCAATACCATGTTCTCCTCGATGTTCTTGGAGATCTATTCGATGTAATACTTTTTTGTGGTGTGTTTGCCGAGATCTGATGAATTATGGATTTATGATCAGCTTATCTATGAATATTATTTGAATCTTCTCTGGATTCCTATATGCATGATTTGATATCTTTGTAATTCTCTTCGAACTATCGGTTTGGTTTGGCCAACTAGATTGGTTTTTCTTGCAATGGGAGAAGTGCTTAGCTTTGGGTTCAATCTTGTGGTGTCCTTTCCCAGTGACAATAGGGGCAGCAAGGCACGTATTGTATTGTTGCCATCGGGGATAAAAAGATGGGGTTTTCATCATATTGCTTGAGTTAATTCCTCTACATCATGTCATCTTACTTAATGCATTACCCCATTCTTTATGAACTTAATACTCTAGATGCATGCTGGATAGCAGTTAATGTGTGGAGTAATAGTAGTAGATGCAGAATCGTTTCGGTCTACTTAACACGGACGTGATGCGTATATTCATGATCATTGCCTTAGATATCATCATAACTTTGCGCTTTTCTATCAATTGCTCGGCAGTAATTTGTTCACCCACCGTATTATTTTCTATCTTGAGAGAAGCCTCTAGTGAAACCTATGGCCCCCGGGTCTATTTTCCATCATATAATCTTCTATTTTCCATCATATTAGTTTCCGATCTACTATTTTGCAATCTTTTATTTTCCGATCTATAAAACAAAAATACCAAAAATATTTACTTTATCGTTTATCTATCTCTATCAGATCTCACTTTTGCAAATAACCGTGAAGGGATTGACAACCCCTTTATCGCGTTGGGTGCAAGTTGTTTGATTGTTTGTGCAGGTATTCGGTGATTTGTGTGTTGTCTCCTACTGGATTGAAACCTTGGTTCTCAGACTGAGGGAAATACTTATCTCTACTTTGCTGCATCACCCTTTCCTCTTCAAGGGAAAAACCAACGCAAGCTCAAGAAGTAGCAGGAAGAATTTCTGGCGCCATTGCCGGGTAGATCTACGCCAAGTCAAGACATACCAAGTACCCATCATAAACTCTCATCTCTTGCATTACATTATTCGCCATTCGCCTCTCGTTTTCCTCGCCCCCACTTCTAAAACAATTTTCGAAAAGATTTGCCTTTTTCTTCGCCCCTCTCTTTGCCTTTTCTTCGCCCCTCTTCCGTTCGTCTCCTTCGTTCGTTTTCGGTTTGCTCATTTGCTAGACTGGTTTGTTGCCACCATGTCGGAAATTGGGGAGGTTATCGTTGAAAAGGATAGTAGTAACGATGGGGGAAACTTTGATGCTTTTGCTAATAATCCTCATGAAGAATCTACTATCTTGCACACAAAAAAACTTCGCATAGGTAGCGGCAATATTATTGGAAAAGGGGTTATTCAAGATTTCTTTACTTGTGCCGGTGCACTACCCACTTTAGGTGGATATATTCTCCATAAAACTAGTAGCCTTGCGGATGCTATATCTTTGCTTGTGGTTGAACTTGAAAGACAATTTGTTCATATGCATCCATCCATACAAAGGATTTTTCTGGAGTTTTCTAATATTGAGCATTCTTCCATTAAGCGCGCCGCCACTATATTTCTAGCTCATGAATTTAGATTTATTATGAAAGAAGCTAGTGAAATTTTTGCGCATTATAAAGTAGATGGTGGTCGTTGAGGGGGTCCTGGATTTGGGGGTGCTCGGGCGTCCGGGCTACGTGACGTGGGCCGGACTGATGGGCCATGAAGATACAAGACCGGAGGCTCACTCTCGTGTCCGGATGGGACTCTCCTTGGCGTGGACGACAAGCTTGGCATTCGGATATGAAAGATTCCTTTCTCTGTAACCGACTTTGTACAACCCTAGTCCCCTCCGGTGTCTATATAAACCGGAGGGTTTAGTCCGTAGGGACAATCATAATCAGACAGGCTAGACTTCTAGGGTTTAGCCATTACGATCTCGTGGTAGATCAACTCTTGTAACACTCATATTCATCAATATCAATCAAGCAGGACGTAGGGTATTACCTCCATAGAGAGGGCCCGAACCTGGGTAAACATCGTGTTCCCCGTCTCCTGTTACCATCGATCTTAGACGCATAGTTCGGGACCCCCTACCCGAGATCCGCCGGTTTTGACACCGACATTGGTGCTTTCATTGAGAGTTCCGCTGTGACGTCAAAGACAGGGTTGATGGCTCGCCTTGTCATCAAGGACAATATCACCGCCGGAGGAGCCCTGGCCTCAGGCCAAACCCTCCGGCTGGGCGGCTTTATCATGACCGCCTGTCCGGCCGTTAAGCCGACGATGACTTCTCGGGTCATCAAAAATCGCCTCCGCGTTGACTCCGAATACTCCAAACAGATGGATCCGACGGAGTTCTCGTCTTTAAACGAACTCCTGGATCGCATCACCGCCTTGGGGGTCGCTACAGACTACGATCAGATTGGGATTAAACCCGATCAGAGAGAAATCAAATCTCCATCGATCACCCATCAGATAGCGGTGGTAGAAGAGCAAAACAACAACTCTTCCCCTGTGTTGAGGACGAACTATGTTCGGATTTCCGAGCTTGAAGAGCCGGACACCTGTCTGCGGAACGACACGCCCTGTCCTCCGAACCTAGAATCGAATGACGGGCCTGAAAAATCAGTTGATATCCCGGAGCCCGAATTATTAAGCTCGGAAGTTTCTCAAACTCCGGATCCTAAACTGGGTCAGGGTTCGGATTTAAAGCCACCCACCCACCCAGATATACGCGATCTCATGAACGTACGAAAGCAGTCTCAGGAAACAGTCCATCACTTTTGGGCCAGATTCCTCCTTGTCAAAGACAAGATTGAAGATTGCCGCAATAAAGACACGATCTCAGCATTCTGCAACAATTGCACGGACGAAGGAACCCTCAACGCCATCAACCGCCGTCGCGTATCACACTTCGCCGACTTGGCAACCATGGTACAGAAGTACTGCACAATGGAAAGTGCCTGGAAAACTCAGGCAGCTCGTTGGGAACCACTGGTTTCCACTCAACCCCTAGTCCGAGCAAAAAGGATGCACCCCCATGGGGTGCCCGACCCAATAGTAAAGAAATCTAAGCCCATTACGGGGCGCGGAACCGTTCGGGAGGGATGGCTCGATAGGCCATGCAAAATACACACAACACCGGATACCATACCAACTCATAGCCTTAGAGCATGTTGGATACTCCGGCAAGTGGCCAAGAGCGGCAAAGATATCCTCATCAAAAACACCTCAGAACAACACCCCCCGGAAGACGACGACCTCAGAGTATTTACGGTCTTCGAGACCTTCGCTTCAAACAATAGGCGCAAGAGGGCACTCCGCGACCTCGCCGAAGTCTGCCAAGTCGCAGCAATAAACCCCTGGAACGACACGGCCATAACTTTCAATGCCAGTGACGAACCAAAATCCAGGACAGTCCGGGCACCAGCTGCCTTGGTCCTCAGTCCAATCGTGGACGGCTGTCGGCTCACCAAAGTACTCATGGACGGCGGCAGTGGACTAAACCTCATCTATGAGGACACACTCAAAAAAATGGAAATAGACAGGAGCCGCATCGAGCAAAGTAGCACGACCTTCCGAGGAATCATTCCCAGTCGGGAGGCATGGTGCGCAGGAAAAATCACATTCGACGTGGTATTCGGCACGCCGGAGAATTATCGGTCCGAAGAGATAACCTTCCAAGTGGCCCCTTTCAACAGTGGATATCACGCCCTATTGGGGCGAGATGCATTTGCACGCTTCCAAGCTATACCTCATTATGGGTACATGAAGCTCAAGATGCCCGGGCCCAATGGTATTATCACTCTTTCCAGTGATCCGGACATAGCACTCCGCGCCGAAAACAAAACCGCATCCCTGGCCCTCGAGGCATTGTCCGAAGCCCTTGCGGCCGAAGAATTAGCCGCATTACGCTCCATGGTGGATAAGGACGACGTAATCCTGGACAAGCGACCCAAATCCACCTCCTTCAAACCAGTAGACGAAATCGTCAAATTCCAGGTCCACCCAACGGACCCCAAGAAGACAGCCTCTATCGGGGCACAGCTAGACCCAACGGTCGACGCCGCATTACGAGCGTGCCTGCGCGAAAATTGGGACATATTTGCCTGGCACCCTTCTGATATGCCAGGAATCCCACGCAGGTTGGCCGAACACAGCCTCAACATATTGAAGGGATACAAGCCGGTCAAACAAGCATTGAGGCGCTTTTCTGAACCCAAACGACAAGCTATGGGGGAGGAGCTGGCCAAGTTAATCGAGGCCGGATTCATCAGAGAAAGAAAACATCCGAACTGGCTAGCAAACCTGGTGATGGTACCAAAGAAGGATAAATCCTGGCGCCTATGCGTCGATTTCAAGGACCTCAACAAAGCCTGCCCCAAGGATCCCTTCCCCCTTCCCCGCATCGATCAGATCATTGATGCTACTGCAGGACACGACTCACTGTGTTTCCTCGACGCATACTCCGGATACCATCAAATCAAAATGAAGGAGTCTGATCAAGCCGCAACGGCATTCATCACCCCATACGGGCCTTTCTGCTTCAACACTATGCCCTTTGGGCTTAAAAACGCCGGCGCTACCTACCAACGCATGATTCAAACATGCCTGGAGAAGCAAATCGGCAAGACAGTTGAAGCATACGTAGATGATATCGTCATCAAAACCAGACACGCCGAGTCATTAATAGACGACTTACGCCTCACATTCGACAACCTCCGTGAATATGACATCAAGCTCAATCCGGAAAAGTGCATTTTCGGCATTCCCGCTGGAAAGCTGCTGGGCTTCATTGTTTCCAGTAGAGGAATCAAGGCAAATCCAGCCAAAATTCGAGCTTTGTCACAATTGGCTACACCAACCAACCTTAAACAGGTCCAAAAACTATCCGGATGCGTGGCAGCTTTAAGTCGCTTTATCTCCAGACTTGGAGAAAAAGCATTGCCACTCTACCGCCTTCTCCGACACACCGACCACTTCGAGTGGACGGATGCAGCGACGGCCGGACTGGAAGAAGTAAAGGCTCTCTTAGCGAGCAACCCAATCCTGGCCGCGCCAAACGTCGGCGAACCAATGTTGTTATACATCTCGGCGACTCACCAGGTGGTGAGCGCAGTGCTCGTCGTTGAACGAGAGGAGGACGGACACAAATTCCCGCTTCAGAAGCCGGTATACTATGTATCCACTGTCCTCACACCATGCAAATCCCGGTACCCTCATTACCAAAAGATAGCATACGCGGTATTCATGGCATCCCGGAAGCTACGACACTACTTCCAAGAATGTTCGATCACGGTGGCTTCCGAAGTACCACTCAATGACATAATAAACAACCGTGACGCTACGGGCTGGATTGCCAAATGGGCCATTGAGCTCCTGCCATTCGACATAATGTATAAACCGCGCCGAGCCATTAAATCCCAAGTGTTGGCTGACTTCATCGCCGAATGGACAGAGGCCGAACTCCCTAAAGAGTACGGCACATATTCCAACTGGGTCATGTACTTCGATGGCTCTAAGATGCTGGCCGGCTTGGGAGCAGGCGTCGTCTTAACATCCCCAACGGGAGACACAATCCAATACGTACTCCAAATCTTATATACAGACTCCAATAATGCAGCCAAATACGAGGCCTTACTGCATGGTCTTCGAATGGCGGTTTCCATGGGCATACAACGTCTGGAGGTGCGCGGGGATTCAAATCTCACAATATCCCAAATAAACGGAGACTTTGACGCAAAAGATCCGAAAATGGCGGCCTATCATAACGCCATACTCAAAATATCAGCCCGGTTCGAGGGACTCGAGTTTCATCATGTGGCTCGAGAAAGCAATCAAGCGGCGGACGTCCTTGCTCGCATGGGAGCCAAGCGCGATCCCGTCCCGCCTAACATCTTTCTGGAACGGCTCTTCAAGCCATCTGTGGTGTGGCTGGATGAGAGCGGCAACACTAGCCCGGACCCGATCATACCGCCTGAGTCCGAGCACAATACCGATATCATCGGGGGCTCAGCCACCGAAGCAACACCATCGGCCCATCTCATAATGGCAGTAATTGCCCCATGGACCGAACCCTTCTTAGCCTACCTTGATAGGCGAGAGCTCCCTGAGGATCCTAACGAGGCTCGCTGCATTGTCCGGCGCTTGAAAGCCTACAAGGTCCATGACGGTGAGCTCTACAAGAAAAGCGCTACCGGAGTCCTTCAAAGGTGTATCTCCGAAGAAGAGGGGCGGCAGCTCCTGGCCGAAATTCATGCTGGCCTTGGCGGTCACCACGCCGCGGCTCGGGCCCTTGTGAGTAAAGCCTTCCGTACAGGTTTCTTTTGGCCTACGGCCCGAGCAGACGCACAGGACCTTGTCCAACGTTGTGTTGGATGCCAGCTTTTCGCTAATCAAAGCCATATGCCGCCTACTGCGCTACAAACAATCCCCATTACATGGCCTTTCGCGGTCTGGGGGCTTGATATGGTCGGACCCCTTAAAGGGGGAAGCCACAAGAGAAAATATCTGCTGGTCATGGTAGATAAATTCACTAAGTGGATTGAAGCCAAACCGGTTAAAACAGCCGAAGCCAGACCAGTGATAGATTTCATATCCGGTGTCGTACACCGTTATGGTGTTCCACACAACATTATCACAGACAACGGCTCCAATTTTACAGCCGACGAGGTGAAAACCTGGTGCGCTAACCTGGGCATCAAGCTTGATTATGCCTCCGTCTATCACCCGCAAACAAATGGTCAAGTCGAACGAGCCAATGGTCTTATTATGAGCGGCATTAAGCCCAGACTAGTGCGGTCTTTGAAAGAATCAGACAAGCACTGGGTTGAGGAGCTCGACTCCGTACTCTGGGGGCTGCAGACCACGCCCAACCGCACTACCGGATACACACCATTCTTCATGGTGTACGGTGCAGAGGCCGTGTTGCCCTGCGACATTATGCATGACTCACCACGAGTGCGCATGTATGAAGAAAGAGAGGCCAAGCTTGATCGGCAGGATAGCTTAGACGCCCTGGAGGAGGAGCGCGACGTCGCAAAGGCTCGTTCCGCATTGTATCAACAACAGGCTCGCAGATATCAAAGCAGAGAAGTGCGGGCCAAGACTTATAATGTCGGCGAACTCGTTCTACGCTTACCAGAGAAGAAAAAGGACAAACTAAAGCCCAAATGGGAGGGTCCCTTCATCATTGACGAAGTTCTCACTGGAGGAGCGTATCGACTGCGTGATGCATCAAACAATCGCTTGGAGCCGAACCCATGGAACGCCGCCAGACTCCGAAGATTCTACGCCTAGAGCCAGACTCTTTTTTCGTCTTCTTCTCCCTTTTTTGTCCATTACCTTTTTTTTCTCCTCTCTTTCGTTTTTTTCCATAGCTTTAAGCTCTTGAGCGGCTAAACCGCGCACCTATGACGTACACATCCTTAAAAAGGTACGTCCATAATACCTGGGGGCTTCTTGTACAGAAGCTTATTATTATTATTATTATTATTATTATTATTATTTTCCGAGCATTAAGCTCACCACATATGTGCTTTTTCCTCATATGTGCCTTTTCTTCGCCATTATATGCATCGATATGACTTAAGTTTTGGCCAAGCTGGGTTGCCTGGCTCCTGTGCTTATGCCCTACGTTCCTGTTAGTTCGGCTAGGGCATAAAGGGAGCACCTCTGCGATTGTTACTGCCGGGTCATCCGGATGTGTACCTCAGACTGGGTGAAGCCGAAAGCTAGCGTTCTTAAGGGAATATTCGGTCGGCGGATTAAAGATGTTTTTCTTTCACTCATTACACCATGAACCCCCAGATGCTATGTATACTACGATTTTTTAATCACAGTTCGGACATGAACATTAACGCATGTTCACCTAGAGAAAGGAACCCTTAACGGAACTATTCTCTCTGGAAGATGTTTCTTACAATTACATGTAATATAACATAGCTAGCCGGATACAACTTGTCTGTTCAAGCAACTATGACCCCTACGCCTGGTTTCCACGCATACCCCGGTTTACATTACCGTGCGGGTATTCGGAAACACTCTGCACCTTTGGGTCCGGAGGTCGAAGTGAAAAGGTCCGCCATGACAATCATTTTACAATCCGGCTAGGGACAAATTTGTCAATCGAAGCGCATAGTCACTTAGACTCAAAAGCTTCTTACTCTATGCCGTCCAACAGACTGTCTAGCCTACAATCCTGTTGGGACAATTCCGCGGCTACCTTTACTTGGTCATATACTAAACTAACTGGAACTTCTTTTCTGTCTGATCCTCGAGGTCCGACCCGAGGCATATGATTCGGATCAAGCTTGGTATACTGTGTTTTCACCATGGCCCAGGCCTCTCGCGCACCTTCTCGGTAGGCCGATATCTTCCATAATCGGAAGCGCCTCCGCGCTCCTTTGAATAGCTGCACAAGTTCCTCCATACTTCCTGGAGGGGAGGCGGATGGCCACAAGGACTTGGCAACACTCCGCATTGCCTGCCGAGCTCGCTCGTGCAGTTGCGACAGCTCTTGTAGCGGATCGCCTGAGGATCCGGACATTTCCTCTTCGGGACGGCCGGTCAGCATACCTGCAGACATAAATCTGTCAGTTCTTTTCCCCGCCGAATTACACGGAGGTAAGTTCGAAGACATACTAAATATGCCGCCTCGTAGCCTCTTATTTTCCTTCATGGAGTCAGCTAGCTGGGCTCGCACATCTTTCAGTTCTTCGCCCAACAGGGTGTTGGAATCCTGCAGCTTGTTTTTATCCTCCCTGACCCGTGTCAGCACGCGTTCGCCCGCGGCCAGTAGCCTTTTAGCTTCTTGTTTATCCGCTTGCGCGATTTCAAGTGCCTCCTTCAGTCGATCTAACGATCCTGCCACGAGATATGCAACAATGTTAGCATTGCTGGTATATAATTATATTTTCTCGATGGAGGGAAACATTACCAGGCGACGCCTTCTTGGATTTCTCCAATTCAGCGGTGGCAGCAGTTAGCTGAGTCCGACACTTTTTCAGTTCTTGAGACAGCAGGTTGTTCTTCTCTGTAAGCACCTGGTTATACAATGATCCTTAAATCAGTTGTATCAACTGCTTCAAGTCTCGGGGGCTGCTGGTATATAATTATCAGGTTTGTGCGATATGAACTTACCCGCATATCTTTCAAATGCTGGTCTGTGGCTCTGGTAAGCCCGTCTCGAGCGGCTCGGATGTATGCATCAGCAGAGCTGAAGGCATTGAATGCCTCTTTTGAAAAGCCAGGGTTGCGAGGAGCGGCCCTCCGGCGTTGATGATTCATGGCGCTCTCCACTTCAGAGTTTGTGACGGATACATCATCCGAGTCCTCTGCCGAAGGACAATCCGGCGTCACTCCCATACCAGCCCTCGTCTTTATGGCCGGTTCTGGAGTCCGGTTGTTGGGAGCGTGACCTGCAGGTCCCCCGGACATAGTCCGGCAAATGCTCTTCCTGATGAAACACAAACAGACAATGTCACAGTTGGATGTGACTACCAAGGGGTATATTTACGAAGCCATACCTTTCTGACGACGGCTCGGTCGTGACTTCGTTTGCCTTCCTCTTCGAAGGCTTGCCCGACGTAGGCGCCGCCCTCTTTTGAGTCGCCTCTGGTGTAACATGGCGCGCCGAGTGCCTCCCCTTTGGAACACAAGATAGTGCGGTGGGTAAGGCAGAATGAGGAAGCTCTTTCGGAAGAAAGGTCTCCTGATTACTTACGTGTGAGGCAGGTAGGAGGCCGGGATAGTCTGCTATAATGGCCACTTTTGTGCCGTCGTAGCTCGCCTGGTAAAATACTCCCTCCTCTAGCTCCACAAATATGTCCGGATCCTCCTCGAATCCGGGGTCAAGATCCCGGTTATGGTCCTTCGGCTGTGGAGCGGGGCTGTAGATCCCCGTGACGACCTTTCGCCATTCTTGTTACAAATGGATGGGTTAGTATCAGTCAAAAGTGACTCATGGAAAGAATTGAGTATGGTGGTGGGATTAAAACTCACCTAGCTGGGAGGATTGTACATGGAAAGACCCTCTCGGCGTTTAAGACGAACAAAATCCTCTTTCTCCCCTTCGTACAGATCGGCCAATATTTTGGCCAGAACGACGGGGGTGTCCGGACCTTTCCGGCCACAGCGTGAGGCGTCGTCTTCCCCATTGTAGTGCCACATAGGGAGCCCTCTAAATTGGAGTGGCTGGACACCCCGCACTATGGAGATCGCCATCACCTCGATTATTGATAATCCGGACTGGGCGAGCATCCTTATCTTGCTCATTAATTGATGGATTTCCGCACTGTCTTCCTCCTCGAGGCTCCTAGGGCACCAGCTGTGGCGTTTCTTCAAGGGAGCGCTGGAAAATTCAGGGAGACCCATTCGGATTGGGTCAGGGAGAGCGACGTCCTCAATATAAAACCACTCTGAGGGCACTCCTCGGATGCCTTCTTCGGTGTGCCGGATAGGTATCTGGTCCCGGCTATGCGCCATACTTCGGCGCCGCCCACCTCGAATATGGATCCCTCTTGGGTACGAGGGACGAGGCAGAATAGTTTTCTCCATAAATCAAAGTGGGCTTCACAGCCTAGGAAAAGCTCGCAAAGGGCAACAAAACCCGCGATGTGCAAGATAGAGGCCGGCGTGAGGTTGTGTAGTTGGAGGCCATAATACTCCAGGAGTCCTTGGAGGAAAGGGTGGATTGGAAACCCAACGCCTCTTAGCAAATAAGAAATGAAACACACCCGTTCCCCCCTGGTCGGATTGGGGAAATTTTCCGCCAAAGCTTCGCCTGAAAAGGAGGTCAAACCTGCTCGAACAGGGACCAGATCCGCGGGGGGAAGAAATCCCTGTGTTTGGAGCCTCACCAGCTGATCGTGGGACACGGAACATCTTTCCCAATCGCCTTTTTTGGAGCCGTGGGGGCGGATGGAAGAACTGGGAGCACTAGCCATGATGGAATAGTTTCTCCTAGCAAGCTTTGAGGATTTCCCGCTTGGCCTGGAATGGATCTGAAGATCCAATCTCTTGAAATAGACGCCCTTCTTACATGGTCAGGGAGTTATGTGCAAAAATATCCCGACCTCTCGTATTCGCTCGACACGTGGAAACTAAAGTCATGAAGGCGTGGAAGCCAATGAGCACGACATTAAATGGAAGGCCGAATACAGCTCCTTGAGTCAGGTACTACGAAGTAATCGGAGGAGGAACCCGCCTTGCAATGCCGAAGACAATTTGCGCTCCGGACACATCGTCATTGGAAGCCTGGTTCGGGGGCTACTGAGGGGGTCCTGGATTTGGGGGTCCTCGGGCGTCCAGGCTACGTGACATGGGCCGGACTGATGGGCCATGAAGATACAAGACCGGAGGCTCTCTCTCGTGTCCGGATGGGACTCTCCTTGGCGTGGATGACAAGCTTGGCGTTCGGATATGAAAGATTCCTTTCTCTGTAACCGACTTTGTACAACCCTAGTCCCCTCCGGTGTCTATATAAACCAGAGGGTTTAGTCCGTAGGGACAATCATAATCAGACAGGCTAGACTTCTAGGGTTTAGCCATTACGATCTCGTGGTAGATCAACTCTTGTAACACTCATATTCATCAATATCAATCAAGCAGGACGTAGGGTATTACCTCCATAGAGAGGGCCCGAACCTGGGTAAACATCATGTTCCCCGTCTCCTGTTACCATCGATCTTAGACGCACAGTTCGGGACCCCCTACCCGAGATCCGCCGGTTTTGACACCGACAGTCGTCCGCCCATAGAGGGAATTCTCTTTAACCAAGAAGACATAATGCGTTTACGATCTTTAGATCTTGTGGCCCATAGAGGGAATTCTCTTTAACCCAAGCGCCACCGTGGCCTCGCCGCCGTAAAAGGCGCGGCCACAGCCGCCGCATCGCCTCGCCTCCGTGCCCACCATCTTCGCCGTCGTCTTCCACGTCATCTGGTGCAAGCAGCTCAAGCCGAGGAGCACCACAGCGTCGGATCTCCTCCGCCCCCTTCCGCCTCTGGCCCCGGCGAACTCCTTCATCTCCGGGCACCGTCTACTGCTACTAAGCTGTCGAAGGCCTTCCGTGGCCACCCTGTGAGCTCCCGCTCCTCCTCTAGGCCTTCTCTCGTGCTAGGACGCACCACTGTCGTCGTTCCCCTTCGTGCCCGAGCTCGCCTCCGCCGAGCTCGTCGCCGGCATGGCTCCGGCGACCAACTGGTCATGTGACCATGCCAGTCAGCTCCGCCGCAATGCGTAGAACCTCGCTAGCTGCTTCGTTCGCTCGCCAGCGCCTCGCAGCTCCGTTTCCATCTTCACCCGAACGTCGCCACCGCTGACCTCGTCGCCATTCCCGTTTCTGGCTACCATTTGGTCCGGCGCCGCCACCAACGGACGCGGCATCAAATGCCCGTTCGAACGCGAGTAGAAACGCATGATTTGGCTCACTGTAGCGAAAATCCGAGCCTCTACGGCGTTCGGCCACCACGGAGAGCTCGCCGGCGCAACTCCGGCACTGACCTGGCAGTGCGTGGGGCCTGCCCTGTGCTGCTGCCAGTGGGCCCGATCGCCTCGGTTCACCCCGTTGACCATGGTCAACGAGGGTTACTGTTCACCCTGAGTCACTGACGTGTGGGCCCCTGCACTTAATTAGTCTAATCAAGTTTTTAAAACTAATCTGCTAATTAGCTCAGTCACTGATACCTGGGGCCCACCCTTTAATTAACTCTATTTAGTTAAAATAAACTGCTATTAGACCCACTGAAAATGACATGTGGGACCCACTGGTCAGTTTGACCAGTCCACCGGTCAGCTGACTGTTGACGTCATCCCCATGTCATGCTGACATCATATTCCTTTTCTCTTATTTCTGTTAATTTGAATAATTCCAGAAAATGTTTTAAACTTTAGAAATTCGTAGAAAATAAACCGTAGCTCGGATCAAAAAACTTTATATATGAAAAATGATCAGAAAAATGAGGTGAATCCGAATATGCCCTCCTCATACCTGTCACATGCTTCTAGCATGATGAACATGGAACTTTTCCCTCCGTTTCATCTATCCGATAATCCTCCGGAGCTGGGAGAACACTCCCTGTTAGTTTCCCACTCCCACTAACTTGCGTCGTACTACGTTAGGGCACTCCTCGAATAACATGCTACCATGCCATGCATCTGTGATTGCAATTGTCGGCCTTTTATTTATTGTTTCTTCCCCCTCTTCTATTCCGATAGACCCAGAGACCGACGCAGCTCAGGAGCCCGACGACACCGTTGATGACCTTGCTTTTTCCGCAGAGCTTCCAGGCAAGCAACCCCCCCTTGAGCATGCCTATATCGCCTATTCTCTTCTCTCTTGTGCTTGCATTAGAATTGCTGCTGTTACTGCTTTACCTATTCTGATGCATGACCTGATTTTGTAACCTGCTTTTGATAATTACCTGCTTATCCTAAACTGCTTAGAATAGGCTGGTTAGTGAACCCAAGTGACCCCACTTGTCCCAGTTGCCCCCGCAGGATCATCGGAAGACTCGACGACTAGGCCCCAGCATCGCACATCACCCCTTTAGTTGTACGACACTGCAACGTTACTATCGAGTGCCGAGGGTGATACCTCGTTTAGCACTTCTGATGTTAACTCTGTAGAGTAGCCATTTGGTCGTGGTCATCGAGGGTGATTCCTCCTTCACCACTCCCGATAACGACGCTGTCGTGCAACACCTCAAGTGTGAACCCATCGAGGGTGATTCCTTCGAGTTCACCTTGACGGATACATCGAGTAGGAATCCAACGAGGGTGATACCTGAGATTCCTCTGATGTTATGGACACACGGATACTTGTACTTTACAACTGTTACTTGGAAAGTCGGGTCGACCCTGAGGGGTACCCGAGCGAGCATAAGATGCGAGTGATGTGGAGACGGGTTGTCCTGGAGGGTGCCCGTGAGATAATTATGAGGCGTGGCCGGGCATTCTTAGCCCTTGCCGCTGATACGTCTCCAATGTATCTATAATTTTTGATTGTTCCATGCTGTTATATTATCATTCTTGGATGTTTTACAATCATTTTATAATCATTTTTTGGTACTAACCTATTGACATAGTGCCCAGTGCCAGTTGCTGTTTTCTGCATGTTTTTTACATCGCAGGAAATCAATACCAAACGGAGTCCAAACGCAGCAAAACTTTTTGTAGATTTTTTTTGGACCAGAAGACATCCAGTGGGTCGGAGAAGCACCTGGGGGTGCTCCGAGGGGAGCACAACCCACCAGGGCGCGCCTGGAGGCCCAGGCGCGCCCAGGTGGGTTGTGCCCACCTCGGGGGCCTCCCGCACCGCCTCTTTGCTCTATAAATACCCCAATATTCCAGAAACCCTAGGGGAGTCGACGAAAATCAATTCCAGCCGCCGCAAGTTCCAGAACCACCAGATCCAATCTAGACACCATCACGGAGGGGTTCATCATCCTCATTGGTGCCTCTCCGATGATGCGTGAGTAGTTCATTGTAGACCTTCGGGTCCGTAGTTAGTAGCTAGATGGCTTTCTCTCTCTCGTTTGATTCTCAATACAATGGTCTCTTGGAGATCCATATGATGTAACTCTTTTTTGCGGTGTGTTTGTTGGGATCCGATGAACTTTGAGTTTATGATCAGATCTATTTTTTTTGTCCATGAAAGTTATTTGAGTCTTCTTTGATCTCTTATATGCATGATTGCTTATAGCCTCGTATTTCTTCTCCGAGATTTGGGTTTTGTTTGGCCAACTTGATCTATTTATCTTGCAATGGGAAGAGGTGCTTTGTGATGGGTTCGATCTTACGGTGCATGATCCCAGTGAGAGAAAGGGAAACAACACGTATGTATCATTGCCATTAAGGATAACAAGATGGGGTCTATTTCTACATAAATAGATCTTGTCTACATCATGTCATCCTTCTTATTACATTACTCCGTTTCTCCATGAACTTAATACACTAGATGCATGCTGGATAGCGGTCGATGTGTGGAGTAATAGTAGTAGATGCAGGCAGGAGTCGGTCTACTAATCTTGGACGTGATGCCTATATAATGATCATTGTCTGGATATCGTCATGAGTATTTTAAGTTCTATCAATTGCTCAACAGTAATTTGTTTCCACCATTTGCTATTTTTCTCGAGAGAAGCCACTAGTGAAAACTACGGCCCTCGGGTCTCTTCTTTAATATATTTGCCTTCAAGATCTATTTTGCTATTCGCTCTTTTATCTGTTTGTAACTTTTATTTTCAGATCTATTAATCCAAAAACCCAAAAATACCTCGCTGAATTTTATTTACTTTTATTTGCATCTTTCAATCTACTACAATTTTATCTATCTCGTTACCCAAAAGGGATTGACAACCCCTTTAACACGTCGGGTTGCAAGTATTTGTTCTTTGTGTGCAGGAGCTGTTTACGTGGTGTTGCATGGTTCTCCTACTGGTTCGATAACCTTGGTCTCATCACTGAGGGAAATACCTACCGTCGCTGTGCTGCATCATCCCTCCCTCTCTGGGGAAAAACCAACGTAGTTCTAGCAGACATCAAGAGGAGTTTCTGGCGCCGTTGCCGGGGAGACATCATCAACATCAACCAGGTTCCTAATCACAAATATCATCTCCTTGCAATTTACATTATTTACCATTTGCCTCTCGTTTTCCTCTCCCCCACTTCACAAAATTTGCCGTTTTATTCGCCCTCTTTTTCCGTTCGCCGTTTTCTCGTCAGATCTGTTTTTTGTGTGCAATCTTGTTGACTACTTTTTGTCGTTATGGATAGTTCTTCCTCTATTGCGTACACCCCCGAGAACGAGGTTCTTAACTTTAAACAAAGAGGAGGGGAGAATTTAAAATATGCTTGGTATAGGATTTGCAATGCTCATAATAGATCTATCCGTAAGCAATCTATCGTTGTTCTTCTTAGCTGTTTTTATGTGGGCATCACCACTTGGTATAGATTCGTCCTTGATATGATTACCGGTGGAAATTTCTTGATGTGCCCCTCTCTTGATGCTTTTAATGCTATGGGAAATTTAGTGGGTTCTCCACCACTTATGATTAATGAAACAACCTTAACTCTTGAGCATGTTATGGAAAGACTAGATGCTATCGAAAAAAAATGCTTACCGAGGAACATATTGAAAACTTAGATAAAAAGATGCAAAATTTTGCTACTAAAATTGGCTCAAAAGTGGGAGAAGTTTTTAAGTTGTTAAAAGAAAAGGGGACTATAATTCATGAAAGAATTGAAGAAAGCCCGTCTAGGATTGATAAACTGGAAGAAATCTTTAGTAATCTAAGTACGGCTTTTGCTTCCGCCAAAACTCCCGTAAAATTTGGCAAGACTACCCAAGTTACTAAAATCAAGGGTGCAACTTCTAGTAATGATAAAGGAGATCTTAAGATGATTAGTATCCATCCCGATTTTATTGAAGTGATAAGAGACCCTTTTTGCAAGAATGGATTTTTCAATCTCGTGCCTAGAAGTATTGTCGTTGAGAATTTATATGCTAAATCCTTGAAGAATTCTAAGTGTTTGATTGAGGAGTTGGAGGACAAAGTTGACAACACGTAGATCTTTTGCGTTATGCCTAGCTAGGGGCGTAAAACGATAGCGCTCGTTGGGAGGCAACCCAACTTGTATCTTTTTGATTTTTGCTTTTCTTGTTGTTTTCAATAAAATACCCAATTATACCTCTGATTAGATGTATTTTGTGGTTTAAATTAGTGTTTGTGCCAAGAAAAGCCTTTGGATTGATTTGGGTGATAGTCGATTTGATCTTGCTGAAAAACAGAAACTTTTGCACTCAGGAAAACAATTCTTATTTTTAACAGAAGAGTGATTTTGATTTTATTATTTTTTGCATAAGATTAATAAACAAATTTCTCACGTTTTCCTAATTTTTCAGAATTTTTGGAGTTATAGAAGTATTCGAAGTTTTCAGATTGCTACAGACTGTTCTGTTTTTGACAGATTCTGTTTTCTTTGCGTTGTGTGCTTGTTTTGATGATTCTATGGTTTTCTTTGAAGAGTTTTTTGCCATAGAAAAGTTGGAATACAGTATATATAATGCAAAAATAAAATATGATGGGTTTGCAACAGTACTTAAAGTAGTGATTTGTTTTCTTATACTAATGGATCTCACGAAGGTTTTGTTGAGTTTTGTGTGATTGAAGTTTTCAAGTTTTGGGTGATATTATGATGGATGAAGGAATAAGGATTAGCAAAAGGCTAAGCTTGAGGATGCCCGAGGCACCCCAAGATAATATTCAAGAAGTATCAAGCAACTAAGCTTGGGGATGCCCCCGAGTGGCATCCCCTCTTTCTTCTAACGACCATCGGTATTTTACTTGGAGCTATATTTTTATTTGTCACATATCATGAGTTTTGCTTGGAGCGTCTTGTATGATATGAGTCTTTTCTTGTTTGCCTTTTATTTTAAGTCTTGAATCCTTGCTGGACACACCTTTTTGAGAGAGCCAAAAACTATGCTATGCTTGCTCCTATGCTTCACTTAAATTTTTAGAGCCTTGGAATTGCTCTAGTGCTTCACTTATATCTTTTTGAGCACGGTGTGCTTTGTTATTTTTGAAGAAATGCTCTCATGCTTCACTTAGATTTATTTGGGAGTTAGTTAAATTTTGAAGAAATTCTCTCTTGCTTCACTTAGATTAATTTGAGAGAAAGAAATATTATGCTCATGTTCTTCACTTATATTTGTTTGAGCTTATTAAAAGCAACATATGAAACTAGTCCCAAAGTGATAGATATCCAAGAAGGATATAATAAAAACTTTTATGAAGATCATTGGACAAAATAAACTTGGTTCTTTGTAATAGTTTTGAGATATGACGATATAATATGTGAGCCATGTTGATGAGTAATTGTGCTTTAGTAAGAATATTGGTGTTAAGATTTGTGATTCCCTATGCAAGTACGAAAGTCAATAGTTATGCAATGAAATTATATCTTACTTATGGTGAATTATTCGGTGTTACTTATGCTTAATGCTTGCTTATGAGATTATTCGTTTCTTGGTTGGGCGCTTCTCAATCTTTTTGCTAGACTTTGTTTGCACCAAGTATGATCACTACTTGTGCATCCAAAACCCTTTAAACCAGTTTTGCCATATGAGTCCACTATACCTACCTATATGTGGTATTTCTGTGCCATTCTAAGCAAATTTGTATGTGCCATCTCTAATTTTCAAAATAAATTTCTCTTTTGTGTGCTCATACCGCTTGCGAGGCGGTGAGGGGTGGCCAATATTTTCCATGCTAGATGTGTTATTCTCATGATGAGTGTTTATCCACTTGTCATTGCACGAGAGTACGACAAAGGTATTAGGGATGCCTAGTCCCGAAATGAAAAATGAATTTACTTTATGTTGTCAAATAATAAATTCCTTGGAAAGTGTTGGTATGGAGGGCACCTGTGGATACGGCTAGCCATGGAAAGTGAAAGAAATGGTGGAAAAAGGAATAAACTTTATTTTCTATTTGGGAACCGCCTATGATATATCTAGCATGGAAAGTGTTGGGAGCTCTAAGTCATTTTCGTTGGTGGGAAAAGTATGCCTCTCAAAATGTTTTTATCTCTCAATTTAAGCTTTGAGCTCTGGCACCTCTACAAATCCCTACTTCCCTCCGCGAAGGGCCTTTCTTTTACTTTATGCAATTTTTAATTTGAGTCTCCATCTTCTCTTACAAAGCACCAACTAAGGGGTACTATGATCGTACTTGAGCATTGGGTGTAGCTAATATTCGAGTGTGTGTCATGAATAGATCAATGATTGAGCATGATGGGCTAGGGATAACTTGCTTTAGCGATGATATTTTGAAAGACATGATTGCTTGTTGATATGCTTGAGTATTTAAGTTATCATGTCGAAACTAGACTATTGCTTTGAACCATATAAAAGTCCAAATGTCCATGCTATTAAGAAAAGAATATGTGATGAACATGTTAGGCAGCATTCCATATCAAAAATTCTGTTTTTATCATTTACCTACTCGAGGACGAGCAGGAATTAAGATTGGGGATGTTGATACGTCTCCAACGTATCTATAATTTTTTATTGTTCCATGCTGTTATATTATCATTCTTGGATGTTTTACAATCATTTTATATCATTTTTTGGTACTAACCTATTGACATAGTGCCCAGTGCCAGTTGCTGTTTTCTGCATGTTTTTTACATCGCAGGAAATCAATACCAAACGGAGTCCAAACGCAGAGAAACTTTTTGTGGATTTTTTTGGACCAGAAGACATCCAGTGGGCCGGAGAAGCACCTGGGGGGTGCTCCGAGGGGAGCACAACCCACCAGGGCGTGCTTGGAGGCCCAGGCGTGCCCAGGTGGGTTGTGCCCACCTCGGGGGCCTCCCACACCGCCTCTTTGCTCTATAAATACCCCAATATTCCAGAAACCCTAGGGGAGTCGACGAAAATCAATTCCAGCCGCCGCAAGTTCCAGAACCACCAGATCCAATCTAGACACCATCACGGAGGGGTTCATCATCCTCATTGGTGCCTCTCCGATGATGTGTGAGTAGGTCATTGTAGACCTTCGGGTCCGTAGTTAGTAGCTAGATGGCTTTCTCTCTCTCGTTTGATTCTCAATACAATGGTCTCTTGGAGATCCATATGATGTAACTCTTTTTTGCGGTGTGTTTTTTGGGATCCGATGAACTTTGAGTTTATGATCAGATCTATCTTTTTATCCATGAAAGTTATTTGAGTCTTCTTTGATCTCTTATATGCATGGTTGCTTATAGCCTCGTATTTCTTCTCCGATATTTGGGTTTTGTTTGGCCAACTTGATCTATTTATCTTGCAATGGGAAGAGGTGCTTTGTGATGGGTTCGATCTTACGGTGCTTGATCCCAGTGACAGAAAGGGAAACAACACGTATGTATCGTTGCCATTAAGGATAACAAGATGGGGTCTATTTCTACATAAATAGATCTTGTCTACATCATGTCAGCCTTCTTATTGCATTACTCCATTTCTCCATGAACTTAATACACTAGATGCATGCTGGATAGCGGTCGATGTGTGGAGTAATAGTAGTAGATGCAGGCATGAGTCGGTCTACTAATCTTGGATGTGATGCCTATATAATGATCATTGCCTGGATATCATCATGAGTATTTGAAGTTCTATCAATTGCCCAACAGTAATTTGTTTCCACCATTTGCTATTTTTCTCGAGAGAAGCCACTAGTGAAAACTACGGCCCCCGGGTCTCTTCTTTAATATATTTGCCTTCAAGATCTATTTTGCTATTCGCTCTTTTATTTGTTTGCAACTTTTATTTTCAGATCTATTAATCCAATAACCCAAAAATACCTCGCTGAATTTTATTTACTTTTATTTGCATCTTTCAATCTACTACAATTTTATCTATCTCGTTACCCAAAAGGGATTGACAACCCCTTTAACACGTCGGGTTGCAAGTATTTGTTCTTTGTGTGCAGGAGCTGTTTACGTGGTGTTGCGTGGTTTTCCTGCTGGTTCGATAACCTTGGTCTCATCACTGAGGGAAATACCTACCGTCGCTGTGCTGCATCATCCCTCCCTCTCTGGGGAAAAACCGACGTAGTTCTAGCAGACATCAGCCGCAAGTCCTCGAGACGGGGCGACGGGGTCACATTGATCGTGAGTCTCTGCTCGTTACCGCACATCCCCAATTCACTAATGATTTGGATATTTGATTCGAGTAGGCCTCTGGCCTTTTCGCACTACCATCATGTGGGATAAGTTATGGGCACTTTGCGTCGTGGCATCAGTTGAAGCTTACTAGACATCAGCAAGGAGCGGCACGCGCCGGGTTGGACCGCGTTAAGCAACCGCCTTGATAGTGTGGGTTGCCAAGTCTGCTCATGGCCATGAACGTAACGTGCAGGAGCGCTCAGGGCGAGGGGCCCAGCCCCCTGGGCGCATAGGGTTAGTCCGGCGTGCTGACCTCTCTGTTAAGCCTAGGTCGGGTTGCGGCGTATCGTTTGGCCGAGGCCGGGCATGACCCAGAAAAGTGTGTCCGGCCAGAGTTAATCGAGCGTGGTGGGTAAGTTGGTGCACCCTTGTAGGGAAGTTAATCTATTCGAATAGCCGGGTCCACGGTAACGGACGCTCGGAGTTGTATCCCGATCGATACAACTAGAACTTAATGATGAGATGAGATATGGATATTAGGGCTCTGGGATTGCTTTCTCGCAGGGAGTCGAGGAAGGATCTCTGGGCGAGGTTGATACTGATTACTGCTACTACTTTATACGGTGCTAATCTACACTCTTCTAATGCTGCAAGACCGCTGAAGATGCTAGTCTTCGATAGGACTAGGCCTTCTCTCTATTCTGGCATTTCTGCAGCCCAGTCCACATATACAGCCTTTCTTTGATAATGTTGCATATGTAGTGTAGATCCTTGCTTGCTGAGTACTTCGGATGAGTACTCACGGTTGCTTTGCTTCCTCTTTTTCCCCATATCCGTTTGATGCAACTAGATGACGGAGCCCCTGAGACAGCTGCCCCTGCTGACGACTACTAATACCACCCCAAGGGTGGTTACTACTTCGAGTTGACCGACGACTAGGAGTAGGTTCGGAGGGTCCCAGGCAGGAGGCCTGCGCCTTTTCGATCGTAGCATTTGTTTTGCACCGCCTTCTTAAAGGCTTATCTGTTTCTCTTTTATATCTGTACTCAGATATCTAACGCTTCCGCTGATGCTTGTTAACATCAAGCTTATGTATTTGAGCCCTTGAGGCCCTGGCTTGTAATATAATGCTTGTATGCCTTTATTTATGTTTTAGAGTTGTGTTGTGATTCCTTCAAATGAGTCCTTAGGCTTGATCGTGTGCATTTGCGTGTATGATTAGTGCACAATTAAGCCGGGGGCGTCACATCCACGATTACAAGATGGTTGAAAACCGTCCTGTACTGGAGCAGGCTCATGAGATAATATGCATCGTTAAGGAGCTTGAGCTTCTTAAGTGCGATCTACCGGGCAAGTTTGTCACGGGCTGCATAATCGCTAAGCTCCCTAATTCCTGGAGGAACTTTGCCACCACTTTGAAACATCAGAGGCGTGAATTCTCTGTGGAGGATGTCATTGGCCATCTGAGTGTTGAGCAGAATTCGAGGGCAAAGGACTCGCATGGAAAAGGGGCCGAAGGGACTTCTGTCGCCAACATGGTGAACCAGAGGAACTTCAACTCCCACAAGCCCAAGGGAAAGAATGGTGTCCAACACAATACCGACTTTAAGAAGAAGGGTAAGAAGACCTTCAAGAAGAACAAGAAGGATGAGGGCTGCTTTACTTGTGGTTCGGTTGAACATTGGGCCAACAAGTGCCCAAACAAGTTTAAGAAGTCAGGACATGACTCCAAGTCTGTCAACATGATTATGGGCAACAATGAGAATGCTGCATCTGGGTACGGTAATTTATTTACTGTTTTTTCAGTGTTTCAGCCCACCGATTGGTGGATGGACACAGGTGTAGGTGTTCATGTGTGTGCTGACATTTCATTGTTCACTTCTTACCAGGTCACAGGCCATGAGTCCGTATTGATGGGGAATGACGCGAGTGCTTCTGTTCATGGTGTTGGCACGGTCGATCTGAAGTTTACTTTGGGAAGGATCGTGCAGCTGAAGAACGTGCAGCATGTTCCCGCCATCAAGAAGAACCTCGTTAGTGGCTCCCTTCTATGTAGAGAAGGGTTTAAGTTGGTGTTCGAGTCTAATAAATTAGTTGTTACTAAGTATGGACTATTTGTTGGAAAAGGTTATGAGAGCGGAGGGATGTTCCGCCTTTCCCTCGCAGATTTTTGTAATAAAGGCGTGAACCATATTCATTCGAGTGTTAATGAATCTGAAGTTTGGCATTCATGTCTTTGTCATATTAGTTTCGGTGTTATGACGCGGCTAGCTAAGTTGGATTTAATCCCGAGTTTCACTTTAGCCAAAGGTTCTAAGTGCCTTTCATGTGTGCAAGCTAAGCAACCTCGCAAGCCTCACAAGGCTGCGGAGGAGAGACCCTTGGCACCATTAGAACTCATACATTCTGATCTTTGTGAGATGAATGGTGTGTTGACTAAAGGTGGAAAGAAATACTTCATGACATTGATAGATGATTCCACTAGATATTGCTATGTGTATCTGTTAAATACTAAAGATGAGGCTCTACACTACTTTAAAATCTATAAGGCAGAAGTTGAGAATCAACTTGAAAAGAAAATTAAACGAGTCCGATCAGATTGTGGTGGAGAGTACTTCTCGAGTGAGTTTGATTCTTTTTGTGCGGAACATGGCATTATTCATGAGAGGACGCCTCCCTATTCACCCCAGTCAAACGGGGTTGCCGAGCGAAAAAACCGTACTCTAACTGATTTGGTTAACACCATGTTAGATACATCGGGTTTATCCAAGGCATGGTGGGGGGAGGCTATATTGACGGCATGTCATGTCCTGAATAAAGTTCCAACAAAGGATAATGAGATCACTCCCTATGAGAAATGGGCGAAGAGAAGGACAACACTCTCGTACTTGCGTACTTGGGGCTGTTTGGCGAAAGTCAATGTGTCGATCCCCAAAAAGCGTAAGCTTGGACAAACAACTATGGACTGTGTTAATTTGGGCTATGCTAAAAACAGTGTTGGCTATAGATTTCTAGTAGTGAAATCTGAGGTACCTGACCAGAAGGTCGGTACAATTATGGAGTCTAAGGATGCTACATTCTTCGAGGATATTTTTCCTATGAGAGATATACAAAGCACTTCTAGATAGGAATCTGAGGAGACTCCTAAGCCTGCCATTCCTATGGAATATTATGAACAAACACATGATGAAGATCCTGAGGAGGATCACGAGGAAACCCTTGGTAGGGGCAAGAGACAAAGGACTGCAAAGACCTTTGGTGATGATTTCTTCGTGTACCTCGTGGATGATACTCCCACTTCTATTTCAGAAGCGTATGCCTCTCCAGAAGCTGTCTACTGGAAGGATGCGGTCCGTAGCGAGATGGATTCCATCATGGCTAATGGGACATGGGAGATCACTGAACGTCCCTATGGTTGCAAACCATTGCGATGTAAGTGGGTGTTCAAAAAGAAGCTTAGGCCCGATGGTACGATTGAAAAGTACAAGGCTAGGCTTGTGGCCAAGGGCTATGACCAGAAAGAAGAGGAAGATTTCTTTGATACTTATTCACCTGTGGCCAGGCTGACCACCATTCGAGTATTACTCTCGTTGGCGGCCTCGCATGGTCTTCTCATCCACCAGATGGATGTTAAGACGGCTTTCCTGAATGGGGAGCTAAACGAGGAAATCTACATGCAATAGCCAGATGGCTTTGTGATAGATGGTCAGGAAGGAAAAGTGTGTAGGTTGCTGAAATCTTTATATGGCCTGAAACAAGCACCTAAGCAATGGCATGACAAGTTTAATACAACTCTGACATCTGTTGGCTTCGTTGTTAATGAAGCTGACAAATGTGTATACTATCGCCATGGTGGGGCGAAGGAGTTATACTGTGCTTGTATGTTGATGACATACTGATATTTGGAACAAACCTCAAAGTCATTGAGGAGGTCAAGTCGTTTCTATCTCAGAACTTTGAGATGAAAGACCTTGGTGTGGCTGATGTTATCTTGAACAACAAGCTACTGAGAGATAATGAGGGTGGGATTACACTTCTGCAATCCCATTATGTTGAGAAGGTGTTGAGTTGTTTTGGATATTTGGACTGCACACCATCTCAAACACCATATGATCCTAGCGTGTTGATTCAAAAGTTCGAAGGCACGGCTAAAGATCAATTGAGATACTCTCAAATCATTGGTTCACTCATGTACCTAGCGAGCGCAACGAGGCCTGACATCGCATTTGCTGTGAGCAAGCTGAGCCAATTTGTTTCCAAACTGGGTGATGTACACTGGCATGCTGTTGAGAGAGTTATGCGCTACCTGAAAGGTACTATGAACTATGGACTTCACTATACCAGATACCCGTTGGTACTTGAAGGGTATAGTGATGCGAATTGGATCTCTGATGTTGATGAGATGAAGGCCACAACTGGGTATATGTTTACTCTTGGAGGTGGTGCTGTTTCCTGGAAGTCTTTCAAGCAAACGATTTTAACGAGATCGACAATGAAAGCAGAATTAACAACATTAGACACATCTGGTGTCGAAGCAGGATGGCTTCGAGATCTTTTGATGGACTTGCCATTGGTTGATAAAACGGTTCCGGCTATCCTTATGAACTGTGACAATCAGACTGTCATCACCAAGGTGAAGAGTTCAAAGGACAACATGAAGTCCAACAAACACATAAGAATGAGATTAAAAGCTGTCAGAAAATTAAGAAACTCCGGAGTGATAGCGTTGGAGTATGTCCATACGGCTAAGAATCTGGCAGATCCCTTTACAAAAGGGCTATCATGTGTTGTGATAGATAATGCATCGAGGGAGATGGGTATGAGACCCACATGAGTTTCCATGGTGGTAATCCAACCTATGTGATCGGAGATCCCGTGAAGTAGGACCTGGGAAAACAAGCCAGTGGTGAACTGAGGAGAGTAACTATACTAACCCACTCCGTTGGAGATGCAATACTCTCGATACTGTATGGTAGGATGACTATTGTCTTAATGTGTTCTAAAGCTTATGTAAGCAAGATGCTATTCTACAGAGTGATCTTTGGAGGAACACACGTATATGAGCCCCACTGCTGGTCACAGTCTATGAGATCGGGGTGATCTCTAGTAAGCTCATGAATAGGCCAGGAGTGTGACTTATATGCTCCACCTGAGGGGTTAGCCTTCGGCAGCCTAGTACTAGTAAGACATGTGGTGAAGCTTCTTTACGCCAAACTGACAATTCAAGGCTTAGTCCATTGTTCAGTTGTGAAGGAGTGTAGCTGCTTGCTCTAGGTGAAGTTCAACCTTAGCATGTCTTCACTGAAACACTGGTATATCGAAACAGCAATTGGAACAGAGGACACAATGGGCCCTTGAGATCTGGTGGGGGATTGCTGAAATTTGGGGTGGGCTTTAGGCCCATCTAGCAAATTTTGAAAATCTCTAAGGGCCCATGTGGGTTTATTGGCACTAGGTGTAGTGGGAAGTTTAGTCCCACCCCGGAAGTTGGAGAGGAGTTGGACCTCCTTATAAGGGCTTCTCTTCTACATGCTATTGGAGCTTGAGAATAGAAGAGGCCCTCGCACACTCCTCCTCTGCCGCTCGCCTCACCACGCCACGCCTCGCCTCGTCACGACGCGCCGCGGGTTGCGGGAATGAGCCGAGCCGAGCTCATGCCTATGCGCTTATTTTTGCCAGTCAATAACGGAGAGTTTTCTGACAGCTGGGCCACGATCTGAGACGTCGGATCGTGGGCGGTCACGGACTCGGACGTGGGTCGAGCCCACGTCTCTCCACGCGGCTGCGCCTGTATAAATGTGCGGTGTCTCCTAACCCTAGCCACCATGAACAGATCACATCTGTTCCACGCGTACCGCCCACCGTCGTTCCTCCTTGCTGCTGCTGCCGCCGGTGACTCCATCCCGTCCGCCGCGTACACGGTCGACGGGAGAGCAGGTCTCCGAAACCCCGCCTCTCCGGTACCTGTACGGGAGAGAGGCGAATAGGTTTTTGGGAAGCGACTACGCGACTGCTTGCCTCCGATCCGCTACTTCCTCTACATCCGCGTCGTCGTCATCACCACCATGTCCACTGACGCCGAACGTGCCGCCGCCGAGAAAGTTGAAGCCGACAAGAAGGCCGCTGAGGATGCCGCGGCTGCCGCCACCGCCGCCGCGGCTTCTGCCTGGCCTACTAGAGGGTATAACTCGTTTATCCCGCTTCTTTTTATTAGTGTCTTAGCCATACTAGCGTTATGCGTAGATGTATCTACCGTTAGCGTAGTATGTGCTTTCGTGATCCAATATCAGCACGTTGTTAATTCTGTCAGTGCCATGCTAGTGATATATTCTTGGATTAAATTAGTCGAAAAATTGCCTATTTACTCAGCATGCACGACATGCACGCAGTTCGAGATTAATGTTCACCGTCTTTCTCTGAGTTCTAACCCTAAATTGTTTGGATGAGATGAAGAGACCTCGTCATTATGTGCTATGTTTGTATTATATGCGATGCTTGTAATCTGTCCCTCAGATATCTGTCTTTCATCTGTCAACAGTATGATGTAACCATATATAGATTCTTTTTTTTCGAGAGTACGTCAATGGAGTACCATATTTTTATAGAAGATAGAAATAATATATACAAGATGTGCCGCGCAAATGCGTACATTTGTGCGGGCACGACACCCCACTCCAACACCTACGATTACATTGGGCCTATCCTCTCAAAAATCTTTGTAGACCTCCGACACCACCAACCGACTTCCTCCATTCTTCCAGCTCCCGTAGGATGGTATGAGCTAAATCCCTTGGCCTCATTTGCTGCTCAATCCGGTTGAAAAACCTCTCATTCCTTTGCTTCCATAAGGACCAGGTGACCGCAATGACCAGTGTGTCGAAACCTCGCTTTTCCGCCCTGTGAAAGTTCCCTCTTTCTCTCAGCCACCAGCCGAGAGTGGTGTCCGTGGGGAGTGGGTCATTTACATTGATCTGAATTGTGTCCCATATCGTGCACCAGACCTCACGGGCGTATATACACCGAGTAAGAATGTGATCTGCGTTATCCTCATCTTGAAGGCACGTGTAGCAGGGTGAGGGAACTTCCTGTAAGCCATGCCGTGCTCGCCTGTCCGACGTCCATATCCTGTATTGCATGGCGAGCCACGCAAACAACTTGCATTTGAGGGGTGCCCAACTCCTCCAAATGCACTCTGCCATGGGGGATCTTGGCAAGTTGGAGCAAAGGCTGTTGTACACCGAGCGAGCAGAGTAGTCTCCCGATGCCGAGCATGTCCAGGAGAAAGCATCCGGCACCTCCGGGTTTCGGCTGACCGTAGCAATAGCATGGCACAAGTGCATGCACTGTAGTTGTGCCGTGAAGGAGGACTCCGGCTGACAGTCACCCAACCAGTTGCTGCCAATTAGAGCCTGCTGCACCGTTCTGGTGTTTACCACTCTCGTATGTACCGTAGCAAGCACCATGGGCGCGATATCTGCAACCGCGAAACCATGAATCCACCGGTCTCTCCAGAACAATATCCTGTCTCCTTTGCCAACCTCAATATGCACGAGACTGTCGAACACTGCCCGAGCTCCTTGATCTTCTATCATAGGCAAGCCTTGCCATGGTCTGTTTGGCTCTATCCTCTTGAGCCATTCCCAGCGAACTCTGAGAGCAAGTGAGTGCAGTTTCATGTTCTTGATACCGAGCCCTCCATGGCATTTAGGTCGGCAGATTGTATCCCAGGCGACTAGGCATTGGCCACCATTCACCTTGTCTTTCCCTGCCCAGAAAAATGACCTCATCCACTTGTTTATCTCCTCAAGTACCCATGCCGGGGCCTCTGCGATCATAAGATGATGCACTGGTCTTGCAGAGATGACCGATTGTACTAGGATAAGCCGTCCAGGCCTCTGTATCAAGCCTCTTTGCCATGCCGGAACAACCTGTCGCACCTGGTCTAGCATTGGTTGCCACTCGGCCCTAGTTAGTTGCCTGATTGCAAGCTGTAAACCCAGATATTTGCAGGGAAACTCCGTAAGATTGCACTGCAGCCACGTCGCGACCCTTTGCTTGTCCTCCATTTCGCCTCTGATCACCACCGCAGCAGACTTTCGATAGTTGACCCTTAGTCCTGATGCCTCCCCAAAAGCGTCAAGCATGGCCTTGACACACCGCAGATCCTGGATGGATGGCTTGATGAACAAAGCCACGTCATCCGCGTAGACTGAGACCCTCTGCATGGCCGAGACTCCCGTTAATGTGCTGAGAACTCCGTGTTCCAAAGCTTTCTGTACCCGTTTGGTCAGCACGTCCATTGCAAGTATGAACAACAGTGGGGAGACTGGGTCCCCTTGGCGCAATCCGCATGCATGGCCGAAGCTTTTTGTTGGCACTCCGTTGACGATTACTTTTGTGGTAGCAGTTTGTAGCAGGATTGCCACCCATTTCCTCCATCTTTCTCCGAATCCTTTAGCTCTCATGACCTCGAACAGGAAAGGCCATGACAAGGAGTCAAACGCTCGCGAGATATCCAGCTTAAGGAAAACTCCAGGTGCCTTTCGGGCATGTATCCTCCTGGCCACTTGTCGAACGAGGAGGAAGTTGTCATGCAGGTGTCTCCCCTTGATGAACGCCGACTGATTTAGGCTGACGATCTCATGCATTTCTTTCCGTAACCTGTTTGCAAGCACCTTGGCAAACAGCTTCGGTATGCTATGCGTTAAGCTTATGGGGCGGAAATCTCCGATCTCCTCTGCCTCCGGTTTTTTGGGGATGAGAACAATGTACGCCTTGTTCAGTTTTGTCATACCCCTTCCATCGCCAACTTAGAATTTCATCATGGCAGCCATTACGTCCATCTTGATTATATGCCATGCTTTCTGATACAACTCCGCAATATACCCATCCGGTCCTGGTGCTCGGTCCAGGGGTAGCTCCTTAATAACCTCCCATACTTCCTGTTCGGTAATCATTGCCTCAAGCTCACTCAAATTATGTTGCTGTATACCCAGGTACTGCAAATCCAGGGAGTGTTCCCTCGCCTGGTCCTTGCCCAACAAGCTTTCATAGGCCTCAAAAAATGCCTCTTCCTTAAGCTTCTGATCGGTGATGATATCCCCATTGCGCTTAATGTGTGTGATAAAGTTCTTGGCCCTTCGTCCGTTAGCAACAGCTTGAAACAATTTTGTGTTTGCATCTCCCTCCTTCAACCACCTCATTCTCGATCTTTGGCGATCTATAGTACGTTCCAGTGCCGCTAAGCCAAGAAGTGCATGCTTCAGGGTCCGGCGTAGGCACAATTCCGATATCTCCAGTGCCCGTTGTTCTTGTGCAATATCCAGACGATGTATCACCCAGTTTGCCACCCGCATGAGCAATTTCACATTGCCTATCTTGCGTTGCCCCCATGCTTGCAGGAAGTTGGCCGTATTTCTGAGCAAAGCATCCAGCCTTTTGTATGGATCCACAATCGTGGGATCGCAGACCCATGCCTCCTTGACAGCATCCTCAAACCCCTCGAGCTTCGTCCAGAACTTTTCAAACCGGAAGCGGCGTTTAGTGCAGAAACCAGCGCTAGTGGTTAGCAATAGGGGCGCATGATCCGACACACCTGTTGACAAGGCCTGGAGGAGGTAATCCGTGTTGTCAAGCTCCCAATCCACGGAGATAAGTATCCGGTCGATTTTAGTCAGCGTAGGCGCGTCCCTCTCGTTAGACCACGTATACCTCCTACCATGCATGTACATTTCCTTAAGCTCCTGATCGTCCACGAAGTCCTGAAACCTCGTCATCATCCTCCGATTGATGTTAGTGTTGCTCTTGTCCGTTGCCCTCAAGATCATGTTGAAATCACCCAACACCATCCACGGCCCCGGGCACCCCAACCGCGTAGCACGCAGGTCTTCCAGGAATAGAGTTTTATGCTCATCCCCTTGCGGTCCGTATACCACTGTTATCCACCATGGGTCACCCACCTTGGTGCGTACCATCCCCGTGAGGGAGTTAGCATTAAGAGTTATGTTATCCACCGTAAGCACCGTACTGTCCCAAGCCAACAAGATGCCTCCCCGGGTTTCCACCGCCGGCAAGTACGCAAAGCCATCAAAAGATGGCCCTAAACATTGCGTAATAGTGAAATGATCCATTACATCCATTTTGGTTTCTTGAAAGCAAGCTAAGTTCACCTTCACCGTGCTAATAAACTCCCTAACAGCCTTCCTTTTAGCCGGGTTGTTTAGACCCCTAACATTCCAACATAGCACCTGTGGGTGTATATCCATTGGGAGAGGGGATACACCAGCCACCCGAGCACACCCCTAGTGCGAGCAAACGACGACCGTGGTGCCGCCCACCATCTCCTGAACCGCCGGCACCGTCTTGCCGAACAGGCCCGCAATGATCCTGACATGCTGCTCCCGTAGAGGCGAGTCGAAGAGTGCCTGCAGCTCATGGACCATCCCATCATCCACCACCATGTCCTCCGGTACCAATCCCAGTGCGTGTAAGAGCACGTTCTCAGCAGGGTACTCCTTTCGGCTGGAGGTAGCCGATTTCTTGGCCGCCCTGGTGGTGCGCTTTGGTGTGTACGGCGTCGCCTCCGGCCTCAGCTTAGCGGCTTGTACTTCCTTCAGCAGCGGCGGTGCAAGTTTCTTGATGATATTTGAGCAGAAACCCTTCAACTTGTTGTACGCTGCAGCCTCCTGAACGGTCATGCCTACCAACTCCTCATCTAGCTGATGCACCACCAGTGCACCATCCTGTTGCTGCGTCTCCCCCACGATCTGATCAACGTGACCAGTGTCTTCACGTGCATGTGTTCCCACTTGCATGCCATCTTCCTGAGCTCCCATTGGCGGTGCTGGAGTGGAATATTCCAAATTCTCAAAACGCATGCAAGAGAAAGAGGAAGCATGAGAAGGACGGGATATAAAAACAAACTTCTAGATGTTGCATTCTTTTTCTTTCTCAAAAGAATCTAGATGTTATTGGGTTACCATTAATTCAGAAGTATGCTTCTACTCGTTTTTTGTACCCTTAATATTCATGTATAACAATGCTGATATTGATTTGAGTCAGGTGGTGTGCACCACAACGCTGAAATTATACATTTAGGAACTCTTTAGGAGCATTTTCGAGTCTCGCGGTGTTTCTCTAGTGCACCTGAAATGAAAGGTACATCTTTCTAGCTCTGTTTGCTCTCAAAATTTAGAAGTCCAGTCATTGGAATATTAGTTTTTTGGTAAATGTTTGTGGCCGGTGCGCCAGCCCAAGATTGAGCCGGTCGCGTGCGGCACGTACGATGGAATGTTATCAAACGTTTCCTGCTTCCCGTACGTCCTGTGGGACCCGCACACCGTCCAACCTTTTCCTTATCCATCCACGCACTCATCCATCATCTCCCTCCTCTGTTTCTTTTCCCCACACCTCCTTTCTCCGCCATGGCTGCCACCATCGAAGCATCGATGAGGCTCACCTCCACCCCTTCTGCTCTGTGGTGGCCGTGGCCGGTGCCCACCCCGGCCCCCTTTTCTGCCCTTGCGGCCCCACGCTCCCCCCTCTTCTTCCCTTTTTTTGCGTCCTACGGTGCTGCGAGCCTGCAACCCGCCATGGCCGTAGCACGCAATGGCCATGTCCGCTGCCACCTCCACTTTTCCCCTGGTGATGGCTACGCGTGCGAGATTTTTTTGGCTGGAGCCCGCATCCGCGTGTGCTACAACCGCCACAGAATTGCTGCCACTGGCCACAACAACGCCGGCAGCCACGGGGTGGAGTTGTCGTGTGCGGGGAACCACCCCCTTCTTTTTGCTACATCGGCTTTGTTTTTTGCTGGAATCAGCATCAATTTTTGCTACCACTATCTTATTTTTTTTGCTGGAACCATAGATCTTTTTTTTGTTACCACCATCGTTGGACTTTGCTGGAAATAGCCATTTTTTCCTACCATCGGCTTTGTGTTTTGCTGGAACTACCACATTTTTTGCTACAATCGTGTGGGTTTTGTGCCGGAACAAGCATTTTTTGCTACAACCGTTGTCAATTTTTGCTACAACCGGCAAATGTTTTTGCTACGTTCCATTCACGGCGAGCTGCGCCTGTCACGGCGGCGATGATGATTTTGCTGCAGCCATCGTTGATTTTTGACACAACCGGCAAATGCTTTTGCTACGTCCATTCATGGTGAGTTGGGAACCGCAGCGACGACAACGGCATTCTTGCTGCATCCGCTGTTGTTTTTTGCTACGACCGACATGATCATTTGCTACATCCGTTTTATGGTGTGGCTGGTGGCCATTTTGTTCGTGGAAACTCATGCAGCGAGCGTCGACGGCGAGGGCGGGGCAACGCACCAGAGTGCTACAACCATGGACGGCAACCGAGGCGAGGTACACTGCGAGCTTGCCGATGGGTGTTCGGCCGGTGACCGACGCTACCGGAGCTGCAACCCCGTGTTATACGGAGCTGCATCCGTGGATCCAGCGAGGAATGCAAGAGGCGACGAAGAGGGTGTTGCGGCCAGCGGCGGCGAGGCCGCGAGCGCTGGTGGCGAACAGGGGCAGCGGTGGTCCAAAAACGAGGGCAGCGTGGGTCTGTGTGCGAGATCCAGCGAGCAGCAGCGGCGCTCGCTTTTTCTCCTCTTTTTCCCGTGGGGAGGATGACGAAAGGGGAGGGGGGACAGATCTGACGGTTATGCGCGTCCAGATCGAGCGGCTCTGGGTGGACCGGCCGAAATTGTGCCGGTGCGCCGGCGCCTAGCATCGCCCTCTAGTTTTTTCGGGATTCTCACAGCTTATTTCGAGCACTTTGAATTTTTGAAGTCCAGCTGTGTGTCCAGGGTGTGTGACAACGATAGATACATGTTTCGAGTTATGTCATTCTTGTGATTGAAGTGGTTTTTAGTTTTCATAGGTTGGAAGTTTTCATTTGTGAGTAATATGTTTGTATTATCCCTATTTGTTACTATGTCACGCATTAATTTGTATATGGGCCATTTTAAAGTAAAAATATATAGGACACCACATCGGTTAGGGGTTATATATACTCCCTCCATTCCCAAATACATAAGTCTTTTTTAGAGATTCCAATAAGTGACTACATACAGAGCAAAATGAGTGAATCTACACTCTAAAATATGTCTAAATACATCCGTATG
This sequence comes from Thinopyrum elongatum, assembly GCA_011799875.1. NCBI lineage: Eukaryota > Viridiplantae > Streptophyta > Magnoliopsida > Poales > Poaceae > Thinopyrum > Thinopyrum elongatum. The sequence continues at coordinate 91,970,530 of CM022302.1, read as the reverse complement.
TTGTAGTCCATTTGAAATGTCTAAAAAGACTTATATTTAGGAACGGAGGAAGTAGATTTTAGATGACCACAAAATTCACATCGTATTTTCACTGTTGGGACCCACAAGTCAGGCCTATATCTCCAAAAGGACATGGCCAGCCCGAACCTGATTAGTATAACATCGTCTGGTCGCACTCCGACACAGGGGTGCGGAACTGTGTGGCCGTTCCTGTGCACAACTAGACGTGTCATTCATGGGATTAGGATTCACATGTTGCTACCAACTTGTCAACATAGTTGCAGGACCGAAGAGTCGCAGAACAGAACAACATTATGGTGGCCGGTCGCGGCACAAAATAGAGCACCATGGGCTCTCAAAAAAGAAAAAAGCACCATAGGAACAATGTGGGGGGGGGGGGGGGGGGGGACCAAAAGCTCAAAAGCTCACTGTGGAGTTGAAGAACCAAAAGCTCAAAAGCTCACTGTGGAGTTGAAGAATTGAGATGTAGTTATTCCATTCCATCTACTGTCCTATGTGGACAGAATATTTGGTGCAAGACAATTGTAATCACCTCATGGGTGTCCAGGTCCATATATAACACGCACATGGGTAGTTCCGCCCACGGCTAGAACCCTAATTACAGAATATAGACTTAGGAGACAAGCGGGACAACTACACCTAATACACGTACGTGTATGCACGGGACATATACAATCATCCGTCTGCGACAGTCGAAGTGTCGTGCCTGGCGATGCAAAGACTGGATCGGAACTCCTCAAAGGTGAACGTCGGCAAGCCTTTGGTCATGATGTCGGCGAATTGTTGCGTCGTGGGAACATGAAGAACTCAAATCTTCCCAAGAGCAAACTGTTCGCAAACAAAATGAATATCCAACTCAATATGCTTGGTCCGACGATGATGAACCGGGTTAGCAGAGACGTCGCAGTAGACCACGGTGGCTTTGCGAACAAGATGACAGAGCTCATGAAGAAGCTGTCGAAGCCACGTAGACAGCAATGGCGTTGGCCACGCCACGATACTCTGCCTCAGCACTGGATCGCGAGACCGTGGGCTGTCGTTTAGATGACCACGAGATGAGTGATGGTCCAAGGAACACACAATACCCTGACGTAGAGCGATGAGTGTTCGGACAACTAGCCCAGTCATCATCCGAGCAAGAGACAATGTTGGTGGAGGGCGATGCCTGCAAGGTGATGCCAAGGTCCATGTGACCACATATGTACCGGAGAATCCGCTTCACCAAGGACAATGGACCGGTAGAAGGAGGCATCCGGGACGGGAGCACCATCAGTAGCGGAGAGCTTGGTCTTCGTATCCACAGGCATAGCCGCGGGCTTGCAATTAAGCATGCCGGCCCGGTCAAGTAGCACATGAGCATACTTCCGCTGATGAAGGAAGAAGCCGTCCGCGTGCCGTACCACCTGGATTCCAAGGAAGTAATGGAGAGGCCCCAAGTCCTTGATTGCGAACTCGGCACGAAGGCACTCGGTAAGCCGTCGAACAAGGTCGGTGGTGCATGCCGTCAGGATGATGTCATCGATGTAGAGAAGCAAGTGGGCTGTAGTAGCGCCTTGGGTGTACACAAACAAAGAGGCATCCGAGCGAGTGGAGCGAAACCCGAGCTAATGAAGAAAGGCCGTGATGCGCTGGTACCAGGCACACGGCGCCTGCTTGAGTCCATACAAGGAGCGGGAGAGCAAGCAGACATGATCGGGATGCGCGTCATCGATGAAGCCAAAACATGTTCATCAAGATGACAATGAAGAAATGTGTTGGAGACATCCATCTGGTGAACAGGACACGCATGCGACACAACGAGTTGGAGGGTGGTGCGGATTGTGCCTGGTTTGACAACCGAAGCAAATGTGTCGGTGAACTCAACGCCCGCACGCCGACGAAAGCCGCGGACCACCCAGCGAGCCTTATATCGCTCGAGTGTGCCATCGGCACGGAGCTTATGCCTGAACACCCACTTGCTGCTGATGACATTGGCATGTGGGGGCCGAGGGACAAGCTGCCACGTTCGGTTCCGCAGCAGGGCGTCAAACTCCTCCTGCATGATTGCAAGCCACTGAGGATCACATAGAGCGGTACATGCGGACGAAGGAACCGGCGAGGGCGCGGATGTTGATGCGGTGCAGACGTTCTCATTAGAGGGATAGCGGTTACTCGGGCGAAAGATGCCCGCACGTGCCCGAGTCATCTGTCCTGGAGCAGCGATCGGTGCAGCCACCAGAGAGGCAGCTTCCGGCAAGTCGATCAACTAGGCCGGAGCGGATGCCGAGGATGCTGGTGAGGCTATCGGAGAGCTTGCCGGCATAGAGGTCGATAAGGCAGCCGACGCAGAAGCCGGGGCCGCCGACGGAGCCGCCAAAGATGGCGGGAGAGCGCGCCAAGGTGGCGCGTGATGAAGTCCGCCAGGCCTGGGCATAGAGGACCCCGCTGTCGCATCCGTAGGTGGTACTTGCTGTAATGGAAAACACCTCTCATCAAAGTACACGTGCCGTGAGGTGATGACTCGATGAGAAACAGGGTCATAGCAGTGATATTCCTTGGTGTTAGCAGGATAACCAAGGAAAACATAGGGGATGGAGCGGGGTGCCAGCTTATGAGGTGAAGTGGAGGCGACACTAGGATAGCAAAGACACTCGTAAACCCGTAACGCATGATAGGATGGTTGCGATCGAAGAGAAGATGATGTGGTGTATAGTTCCAACGAATGCGACAAGGGCGAAGGTTGAGGAGCAAAGATCCTGTAGCTAGGGCGCTAGGCCAAAATCGAGGAGGGATGTTGGCATGGAATAAAAGAGTGCGAACACAGTCATTGGGGTACGAAGAATGCGTTCGGCATGACCGTTTAGCTGGGAGGTGTATGGACACATGAGGCGGAAGATGGTGCCATGGGAGCTAAGGATCGAGCGAATGGCAAGATTATCGAATTCCTTTCCATTATCAGTTTGTAGTGCATGAATGGAGCAGTCGAACTAGGTGGATACATAAGAGAAGAACGCAGCGAGAGTGCGTGCAATGTCGGACTTATGTCGTAGGGGAAAAGTCCACACAATGTGTGAAAAATCATCCAAGATCATAAGATAATATAGGTACTCCCTCCTTCCATCTATATAGGGCCTAATGCGTTTTTCGAGGCTAACTTTGACCAAATATTAGAGCAATAATATATGACATGCAACTTACACAAAGCATACCGTTAAATTCATATGTGAAAGGAGCTTCCAATGATATAATTTTCACATTATACATCTCATGTACAATTAATCTTGTTAATAGTCAAAGGCGGTCTTGAAAAGCGCATTAGGCCCTATATAGATGGAAGGAGGGAGTAGATAGTATTACTATCAACAGGAGATGTCCAAACATCACTATGAATTAACTAAAAGGGAAACGACGCTATGGTGGATGACGAGCTAAACGAAAGCCGAACATGTTTACCCATACGACAAGCATGTCATGTGTGAGCATCGTGTTTATTACATGAAAACGAAAATCCCTTGAGGATATGACCAAGCGAGGCGGAGCTGGGGTGACCAAGACGAGCGTGCCAGATATCGACGCCGTCTGAGAGGGCGATCGGGGCGGGTGCGAAGGACGACGATGATAACTGAGTAGGGTAGAGATCACCGGGACTGTCACATCGGTGTAGAACCATCCGGGTATGGGCATCCTTAACAGAAAAATCGAATTCGTCAAATTCAACAGTGACATGATTATCACGAGTTAAAATACGGACAGAAACAAGGTTTTTAATGAGGTGTGGAGACACGACAATATTGTTAAGGGACAATGATGCGGATGATGAAGGAAAAGTGGTATGGCTGATGTGTGTAATGGGAAGAGTGGACCCATCACCCACAATAATGCGGGTGGAAGTGGTGGTGGGTCGGGAGGTGATGAGATTACTGGAGTTGGACGCCATGTGAGAAGTGGCTCCAAAGTCCATGAACCAATCACCGTCGCCGCCATAATGAGTCAAAGTAGGGGCGGTTGTAGGGCGGTGAGCAGGGCCAGATCCCACGGAGGGTAGGATCACTACTAGGGAAAAGCCTAGCAGTAGCACGGGTTAAACGCGTAGCAGTAGCGCGGGCACCCGTGCTACTGCTATGGTGCTACAACTAATGTTTAGCAGTAGCATGGGTCGGCACACGCTACTATTATCCTACATAGCAGTAGCGCCTGTCCATCCAGCGCTACTGCTACACCTACCTAGCAGTAGCGTCCTGTCAACCCACGCTACTGCTAAAATTTCCTATTTTTTTCTTCTGCGTATTAGCGCTGTATTTGTACAGGTTTTATACAGTAGTCTCATCATATGATTTTATGATCATGATGAGTTATTATATCAGTGGGTGAAAGAGACGTGGATTAGATTCAAGTGGAGGCAACATGGTGTAGATCCAAAGTACTACTAATCCAAACTTGATCACTTTAGTTTGGATTAGTAGTACTTTCGATCTGCACCATGTTGCCCCCACTTGAATCTAATCCACGTTTATTTCACCCACTGATATAATAACTCATCATGCTCATAATGATATAACAACTCAGCATCATCATCATAATAATAATAACTCATCATCGTTATCATAATAACAAGTCATACTCATCATCATCATAGTCATCTAACAACTTCTACTCGTTATCATAGTCATAACCAATCCTAGTTAATTGTTCTTAGCATATGATCATGAGTATTAGCTAGGACCTCCTACCCTCTCTAAGGTAAAATAGCATAAAACAACATAGCCCCTGACTCTCCATTATGGAGAATGGAGATTATCCTGTCTCCAATTCGTGGGCTTCGCACCATGTTGTTGTAGGGGAACGCAGCAGAAAACAAAATTTTTCCGACCTATGCACCAGCCCAGGACCACTATGGAGACTGCATACAAGGTTTGATCATTTTCGTTACCGACTCGTAGCGCAGCGGAAGTAGAGTCGATGACGATCGGCGGTGCAGATCCCCGCAGCTAGGATTTACAACCTCCCAACCGCGAGGATGTACTCCCTCATCTGCCCCTCGGACAGCCCTCCGGGAGGCGGTCGAACAGTCCCCCGGACGGTGTCGCGGACAGCCCTTCGGGAGGACCTTCAAAACTCGGACGGTCACTCGGACAGCCCTTCGGGAGGACTCACAGAACTCGGACCGTCACTTGGACAGCCCTTCGGGAGGCACTCTCGAACAGCCCCTCGGGCACTAAGATCGAAACTACGACCTCTCTATGGGGTTGCACACATACGGTGTCATCTATCCGGCAGGGCTTCGCTGTCCAGAACTAGTTCCTGCCGGAACCCAGACAGCCTTTCGGCTCTACGAAACTCTTTTCATGGGAGGGAGAGAGAAGCCAGATAACATCTTGGCATGTGTATGAGAGCAAGGGATGGGGAGAATGGCAGCCCCTTCTCCTCCTTTTATAGGCCAAGGCAAGGGGTGGGGTGGGATGTTGAAATACCAAAATACCCAAGCTTCATGTCACACATGAAAGGGCATAATGGTAACACAAGGGGGGCACCAAGGGGACACCACCATGGCAGCCCTTGGGCCGGCCCACACCTTGTCTCCCCCATGGGGGGGCCCCCCCAACAAGCCACCAACATGTCTCCATGAAACATGCATGCTCCCTAGACAAAAAGCCAGCAAACTCGCAACCCCCGATTCGTGGGATCTTGTCCCCTCGCGCTGAGACAAGATGTTTTCCGTGAAACTTTTTCTGAAAAATTCCAGAAGGTCCCAGAACATTTCCGGCACCCTCTAAAATTATTCTGGGCATGATCCGAAACATTTTCGGTGCGGTGGTTTTCATCAGCGGAAAGCATTAACAGCGGTTACGGCAGTTTCGGAACATTTCCGGTTTTTCTCTCCGAAAATTCCCAGAAGTTCCCAGACCAATTCTGGCATCCTCTGAAAATTTCCAGGCGGTGCCGAAACCCTTGTTGACCAAATAATATATTCCGAAACAACTTTTCGGTTTTACCGAAACTCTTTCGGTGTTCTCTCTCTCGGAACTCTTCCGTTGTCTCCGAAACATTTTCGGTGACTTTCTCTCAGACTCCCTGTCTAGCGTTCAACAGATAGATGACCCTTAAGCGTGTGACCCTATAGGTTCGGTGAAGTATAGACATGACCGGAACTCTTTCCGATCAATGATCAACATCGGAGCCGTGGACACCCATATTGACCCCTATACCCACACGAATAAATATTCGAGTGAACCTCCAGTTGCCGTGTGCTATTCCTGTTGCTTCACGATATGTTACAAATACCCGAGGTTAGACATGTTGGCATTCCCGTGGATCAACAACTTGTCCACTATGCTAGTAACCTCGTTACCGGTATTGTTCTCTTTTCTCGTTACCGTGTTCCGGCATCCCCGTGATCAAATCACAAAGTGTCTGGCCAGACGATGATGGATACCGTAACACCGAGAGGGCCCAGAGATATCTCTCCATCGTCGGAGGAGCAAATCCCAATCTCGAGCTATCAAGTTACTTGACACACTTTTCCATGAACCCGTAAGCCGCCGTAATAGCCACCCATTTACGGATGACGTTTAACAAACCCCAAAGTTCATGAATCAAGCATGAAGAAACTCGATACTCTCATGGTCTGAGGAATTATGCAAACGTTAACCATCTCTGTGTTATTAACCATTAACTTGTGACGAAAGAATCTCATAGCATAACATCAATCGGGTCGATTCAACACAAATGTTCTGCTAACATTGTGCCCTCAAAATTGCTGGCATAGTCATGCCCATGATCAGGAAAATAGGATCATCATGCAATACTTGAGCCAGTCATTGAGGCTTGACTAGGAATACATTTTATCGTTTATTATTCCACACGTGCATATGAGTCTTCCTCCGAGCCTCGTTTTATTTGCAGACTCGAGAACCATAGCAGTTATAGCATGGAACATAAACCTAATTATGAACAGGGAGATAATCAATAACATTTATTATTGCCTCTAGGGCATATCTCCTACAGACTCCCACTTGCACTAGAGTCAATAATCTAGTTAATGCTAATGCACTTCACACCTGTGGCACACCGGTGTAAATATGCTTCGCTTGTGGTATAGCCTGATGTCCAACGGATCTGACGACTTCAGCTCCGTGTGTATCTTTGCATATCCTCGCGTTTTCACGCTTTCACAAAATTCATATTTTGTGTGGACTTGGCTTTGTATGTATGTGAATCACAGGTCGAACCTGGATTCCTCAGACTGAGTTATGGAGCAACTACTTGCAGTAGTGTCCCATTGACAAAAGCCATCTTGGAACCATACTAAGTTCATGAATGAACTATATGATTCAACATCTTCTTTGTCACTTTAAAGGCGGCAACATACTTCGCCTCTGTTATAGAATTCGCCACAGTAACTTGTTTGGAACATTTTCTAACTAACTGTGCCACCACATTGTGTGTTACACAAAACCCTTAATTTAAATTGAAAATCGCTTGGAGCATGGATGAAGACTGTATCGATGTAACCTTTTACAACGCACTCTTCATGATCTCCGCTTGCGAGAAAACATGTCATCAGTGCTACTATAGTACTCAATGACCCTTTTTCACTGTTGTCCCATGATCAGTACTTTTGATCACCTTGGTATCCATACTCGTAACAACTTTGGAGTATTGGACATATCTGGTTGTTTTACATACCACGGAATACATGATTAATCCAAACACGAAGGTGTGTGGAATCTCCATCATGTATTTTGCTCATCAGTGTTTTTGGGACACCGAGTCTTGCAAAAACTCTTTCCATGTGACTTCGGCAAGAATCACTCCTTGCCGTTTTAAATGCTAAAAAGTTTTAGCATCTTGTCAATATGTTTTTATTGCTTAGCCCCATTAGGTAAATCTATCTCCATAGATCATCATGCCTAATATAAAGGCTATTTAGCCCAAGCACTTCATCGAAAAACTATTTTCAAATGAAGTCCTAATTCGTGTCAAGAAATTTATTTCCAATTAACAATGTGTCAAGCACACAACGTTTTTTAGAAATTTTATTATGCTCCCACTTACTTTCTTGAATCATAAGCATCTTCGTTACCCATTGATGAAGTCAAACCCCTTTGACTATTTCATCAAAACACGAAGATTCCAACTCCATTTTGCTCTCTTCTGTCCATTGCTGGAACTCTGAAGTTTGCATACTTACTAGCATCCTCTGGACTGACAAAATACCTTGGACTATAACACATGCAAGTCCTTGGTTTTATTTCCATCAGATGGAAATCCTTTCGTCATCCTTGTTTCATATCTCATGATTGAAATATGTATTAATTGCTAGTTCAACCCGAACCGACTTTAAGCATCGCTACGGTGAAGCAACCTCATCGTAGTCAACTCCTTGAACTTGTATATTGCAACAAGTCGAGCTTTATGGATAAAACATTTTTATTCGTATCAGTTTTAGTTCCATAAATATTCGTCAAACTCTAAGTCTTCCGAAAGGTGTATCAAGGTTTTAATCTTGAATCACTTATATGGAAACTATCTCGGATTGTATTGGCATTTAGCCAATTCCGGAGTCAGGGCCCATCAACGCTTCCTTGTGTATCGTAGGTATACTGTTGTCTAACAACAATATCTCGTTTACGCACCTGAGAGGTTTGCACGAGCCTTGCCTACGTGGTTCAGCTGCAAGTTCGACCGAAGTCCATACATTTTATTGTAGAGACTTCCGTATCAGTCGCAGTAGGAAACTCTGGAATTACTTCCAAGGTCTCTTTCCTTTGACCTGATGACGAAGATACTGTTTATCTCGTCGAGTTGCACTATTCTCCCACTCACCTTTTGAAAGAACCATTTTCTTCAAAAAGCATACCGTTCTTTGTGGCAAACCTATTTGCCTCAGTATAGTGAGGGAGGAATACCCAATTGCTTGGGATAACCTACAAAGTAGCACTTGTCTGATTTGGAATAGGGTTGTAACCTTTTACACAAGCCCCATATTCCAAATGTTTAAGAAAAGATATAACATGGTTGGGCGTACCATACCATGGCGTCATTTCAACAGACCTGATGGAGCTCTTTTCAGTGTAAAAGCCGCAGTCTCTAAAGCATCACTTTAAAAGGGATAATGGCAAATTTATTTGTGTCATCTTTGATATTACCATATCATAAATGGTTCGATTACATCTTCACGGACTTTTCACATGCAGTGGTGTTCCGGGAGGTGCAAGTTATGAAACTACTTTCACAACTCATCAGACATTCGCTAAACTTGTAACTCAAATATTTCTTTCTGCAATCGAATTGTAGAAACATAATTTTCTTGTTACAATAACTTCTACTTCATTTTTGAAAACCTTTTGAATGAATTCAAAAGATCTAGGCTTACGTCTCATCAAGTAAATATCCATATATCTACTTGAGTCATTTCTGAAGATAGATAAATCCACTACTTGCAACAACATTCATTGGACTACATACATCATGATGCATGATCACCAATATGTTCTTTGCTCGTTCCTTATGGCCTGTGAACGGTATTTTAATCACTTCACTTTTCGGAGAAAAGTTGCAAGTGTCAGATGATTCAAAATCAAACGACTTCAAAATCCATCATAATGGAATTTTCCATGCGGGTTTCTCCAATGTGACCAAATGCAGTGCCACACTTGTGTGGTATTCTTTTAGTCTTGCGACATTTAGCGTCATTGTTATGGATGTATCATATTACCATCAATATTCATAACATACGTCCCATCGATGATGGAAGTATGGCCCTCATGTTATTCATAATACTGAACAACAATTGTTCTTCTATGAACAACCCTTTTTCAACAAACATTGTGCAATGGGCTAGAGTGTGTAAAACTCTAAAATGAATTATGAAAGTAAATACTGAGGTAATATATTATTATCATTATTCATAACATACATCTCATTCTCAATGAAAGTATGGCCCTTATGTTATTCATAACATCGAACATAAAAAGTTCTCTTATGAACAACCTTCTTGCAAGATACCTTATGCAATGGGCTAGAGTTTGTAAAACTCTAAATGAATTATGAAAATAAATACAGACGGTAATACACCGATGGAAGGTATAGTAACATTTACTATGTTCCCTGTGTATACCTAAACCTCATTCCTGGCTAGTCTTTCAGGCCATAGTAGTTCTTACATCGAGTTGCAACAGAATGCAATCGAGCGGGTATATTTTTGATTAACTCATAATACCCAAGAATTAGTGATTAACATGTTTAACCATAATTCCCAAGAACTATATCTTTGACCAGCCTTCTATACATCAAAAACTTGTATGACATTCATACATGAGCTGGATATTCCAGTCTTCTTTCTTTTTGCCTTTATACTTCTAACAGTTTAACTTTTAGTATTTCTCCTACTCTCAGAAGAAGCACCCAACTTAAGAGTGGTGTTAGCCCCGGACTTCCTAGGCATGTAAGTCACACTAACACCCTTCGGACACTTCCTTTCTCTTTAAGTTGTTGCTTTATTCACCTTTCATCATATGACCGGCGTTCTTCTGGATCCCTCTCTTATTAGTCTAATGCATAGTAAACTCCTTTACTAATATTTTGCAAACAAACATTGCTTTGGATATCTCATATCTTTTAGCCTTTGTCTGTCTCTGAAAATGATTTTCAGATTCCATGAATATCACATAACTATCCAAACTTTCGAAGTTCGGGTCTCATGGAAGCAAACATATTGCACTTGACTGAAACGGAATTCTAGCTTTTGGATCGAAGGACGAGAGTCACATGATCCATAGCATTAGCGGGAGAATACCGAAAGTATGCGATAGGACAAAGTCCTTCTCGGCACTCTTGAGGACAATCCTCACATTACGTTACCAACCGTAAAGTTTTAACCAGATATTTAACAGCTATTCAATTTTAATAGGGAAGGTGGAAATGCGAGCCATTATTCTACAACTATTATGCAAATCACACTTTAGACAGTGTTCAAAAATTAATTGCACTGAGAATTAAATGAATTAATTCTACAGTGCGCTCCCACTCAAATCAATATCTCTCATAATTGATTGTGAGCGATTCAAGACCCGCATTTCCATTCAACGCCATTGAACGAGATGAACACTGATGGCGCGAACTTCAATCGGTAGGCAAACTTGCCGATCACATCTCTATGTGACTCTTGTTCATCTTTCGATGGGCGTGTTCCGAGCTCAGGGAGATCCTTCCAGAACGTCAAGACAACCAAGTGATCTTGCTGCGAGGTCTCAACTCACCCGCCTCACACATCACTAATCGTTTGTACCCAGGGAGATCCTGTGATACCCCGAAAAGTTAGGTGCCGTGACGGTGCTACACTTGGGAGAACACTAACTACTTGATATTTTTGTGAGAGATCACCCTAATAAAAAGCGACTACCGCACAATCAAGAAGGGTGCATCATAAGGGATAAACATCTCAGGCAATTCATAATAGTATGATATGGTATAGCCCTTTCTGACGGAGAAGTCTTTCATTTCTTCGTCTTCGGCATTCGCGTCGGTGTTCACCTTCGCGAAAATTGCCACCACCTTGTCGATGCACCAGATAATATTGCTATCTTTATAGCTAATAAAATAATGCATTACAACAAGGTTGACACACAGGTCATTTAAAGTGCAATCATATGGCTCCAGCCATCATGCCGAATCATGACACGCAGGTCATGTTAATCAATTTACATTATATAGCCATCTCATACATAATCAAATTATTATGAGCACTGCTATACCACATCACATGCACATGCAAACCCTCCTGCAAAACCAAGTTAGACGCCTCTAATTGGTTCATGCAAAAACTTGTTTTTCGTGGCTTCTAAGGTTTTGAAACAAACCGAAGCTACCAATGTCCATCATCAAGTATGATAATCCAAGTCGCTAGATTAACAATGCGGGGTGTATGAAACACGAGATAATAAAATCTCGAGCCCCATACTGAACTTCGTCATACGCATGACCCCCGTGCAGATCATATCTGCATTGCCCTTTCGTCTGCGAAACATCCATCTTTCTTTAACTAAAGTGGAACCCAAAGAACTGTTAGCACTTCGTTGATCTGTCAATCAGCATACTCAGGAGCAGCATGAAAGGATCGCGGATTGCCAGAACTTTGTGAGATTCCACAATGCTGTCAAGATCAGGACTACACAAATTCAAGGGAAGCAACAAGAACATTGGGTAACAGATTTCATCTACTACCCGCACAAATAATTTTCAGTAATAGAACTCATCTACTACCTAATTATATTGTGCAATACCCATACATCTCTATGTATTCTAGATCGCAACCTGCATCTACGCATAGCACGGCTCATGATGCCACTGTAGGGGAACGCAGCAGAAAACAAAAATTTTCCGACCTACGCACCAGCCCAGGACCACTATGGAGACTGCATACAAGGTTTGATCATTTTCGTTACCGACTCGTAGCGCAGCGGAAGTAGAGTCGATGACGATCGGCGGTGCAGATCCCCGCAGCTAGGATTTACAACCTCCCAACCGCGAGGATGTACTCCCTCATCTGCCCCTCGGACAGCCCTCCGGGAGGTGGTCGAACAATCCCCCGGACGGTGTCGCGGACAGCCCTTCAGGAGGACCTTCAAAACTCGGACGGTCACTCGGACAGCCCTTCGGGAGGACTCACAGAACTCGGACCGTCACTTGGACAGCCCTTCGGGAGGCACTCTCGAACAGCCCCTCGGGCACTAAGATCGAAACTACGACCTCTCTACGGGGTTGCACACATACGGTGTCATCTACCCGGCAGGGCTTCGCTGTCCAGAACTAGTTCCTGCCGGAACCCAGACAGCCTTTCGGCTCTACGAAACTCTTTTCGTGGGAGGGAGAGAGAAGCCAGATAACATCTTGGCATGTGTATGAGAGCAAGGGATGGGGAGAATGGCAGCCCCTTCTCCTCCTTTTATAGGCCAAGGCAAGGGGTGGGGTGGGATGTTGAAATACCAAAATACCCAAGCTTCATGTCACACATGAAAGGGCATAATGGTAACACAAGGGGGGCACCAAGGGGACACCACCATGGCAGCCCTTGGGCCGGCCCACACCTTGTCTCCCCCATGGGGGGGGGCCCAACAAGCCACCAACATGTCTCCATGAAACAGGCATGCTCCCTAGACAAAAAGCCACCAAACATGCAACCCCCGATTCGTGGGATCTTGTCCCCTCGCGCTGAGACAAGATGTTTTCCGTGAAACTTTTTCTGAAAAATTCCAGAAGGTCCCAGAACATTTCCGGCACCCTCTAAAATTATTCTGGGCATGATCCGAAACATTTTCGGTGCGGTGGTTTTCATCAGCGGAAAGCATTAACAGCGGTTACGGCAGTTTCGGAACATTTCCGGTTTTTCTCTCCGAAAATTCCCAGAAATTCCCAGACCAATTCTGGCATCCTCTGAAAATTTCCAGGCAGTGCCGAAACCCTTTTTGACCAAATAATATATTCCGAAACAACTTTTCGGTTTTACCGAAACTCTTTCGGTGTTCTCTCTCTCGGAACTCTTCCGTTGTCTCCGAAACATTTTCGGTGACTTTCTCTCAGACTCCCTGTCTAGCGTTCAACAGATAGATGACCCTTAAGCGTGTGACCCTATAGGTTCGGTGAAGTATAGACATGACCGGAACTCTTTCCGATCAATGATCAACATCGGAGCCGTGGACACCCATATTGACCCCTATACCCACACGAATAAATATTCGAGTGAACCTCCAGTTGCCGTGTGCTATTCCTGTTGCTTCACGATATGTTACAAATACCCGAGGTTAGACATGTTGGCATTCCCGTGGATCAACAACTTGTCCACTATGCTAGTAACCTCGTTACCGGTATTGTTCTCTTTTCTCGTTACCGTGTTCCGGCATCCCCGTGATCAAATCACAAAGTGTCTGGCCAGACGATGATGGATACCGTAACACCGAGAGGGCCCAGAGATATCTCTCCATCGTCGGAGGAGCAAATCCCAATCTCGAGCTATCAAGTTACTTGACACACTTTTCCATGAACCCGTAAGCCGCCGTAATAGCCACCCATTTACGGATGATGTTTAACAAACCCCAAAGTTCATGAATCAAGCATGAAGAAACTCGATACTCTCATGGTCTGAGGAATTATGCAAACGTTAACCATCTCTGTGTTATTAACCATTAACTTGTGACGAAAGAATCTCATAGCATAACATCAATCGGGTCGATTCAACACAAATGTTCTGCTAACATTGTGCCCTCAAAATTGCTGGCATAGTCATGCCCATGATCAGGAAAACAGGATCATCATGCTATACTTGAGCCAGTCATAGAGGCTTGACTAGGAATACATTTTATCGTTTATTATTCCACACGTGCATATGAGTCTTCCTCCGAGCCTCGTTTTATTTGCAGACTCGAGAACCATAGCAGTTATAGCATGGAACATAAACCTAATTATGAACAGGGAGATAATCAATAACATTTATTATTGCCTCTAGGGCATATCTCCTACAGTTGCCTCCAAGTAGCTCCCTGCGATTATTCATAACTTTTTCCATCCTTTGATTGTGAAGTCTTCATCTCTTTTAGAAATCGTGTATGCACAGCGGAGAACCATAGGCAGACTTGGACGTAAGCTCATAATATCAATGTGACCTTTCATATGCATCAGATGATGCACGCAATCCTTCTAGATTTTCTGTTGAAGAGCATAATAATAACGTAGTAAGCATAGTTTAGCTTTAATTAGAAGAATGTATGCAAAAGATGCACTGGTGTCATAATAGTAAAAAATTTTACCATGCCATTTCCATGGATGTTGCTGTAGTTCAACACGTGCACTGGTGGCACGTATTGACCATAATATGGAGGAATTTCATAATTCTTATTGAAAGTCTCAACATCAATAATAAATGAGACAAGATGATCTTTCTCCTTGTAAGTTAGTTCAGAGCCATCAGTGTAGTAGGTTTTGTCTACTACTTTCCATATTTTTTTTGAAGAATGGAAATAAGCTGTCAACTATTTTTAAATAAATAATATAAATTACTTAATAAATATGTTTGAGAAACTCACATAGAGGTAGAAGTGGAAGCGTATCAACATCGACCCAAATGTCGATATTATCTTCGTCGATGTCATCTTTAGGATCACCAAGACCGAAGGTGACATGCATACCCTCCTGAAAACCATACGCCTTGCACAGTGCTGCCCAATTCAAGCAACCAAAATGGTAGTAGGTCACCGCATTTTATAGCTTTACGTCAAAAGCATAACCATGATGGGTCTTGAGGTGAACTCTCTTTATCTTCATATTCTCATGATCTTCAAAATCTAGCTTCTCCAAGACGTAACGTCTTGCATGGCAGGGGATGCACTAGTCGAATTGTAGAAAGCGAAAATTACACGTTGAAGAAGCAGAAGTCATGCTTAATTACGAAAAAAGACTTGTCGTCGTTGTGTACTGTATAAATATCGAAGGTCTCGTCGAGTTTAATACTGAAGCGCCGACCGTCTTCCAGGTGAGGCCTGTCGCACAGACCCCGGTCGTCGCCGCAGTACTCGCACTCAGGGATCCTATCGTCGTCAGACATTTCCTATGTTCATAATTCAAAGATTAAACTTCTGAAATTTAGTATATGTACTACAAAAACTAAATTGAATCATTATTATTCATCACGGTTGACTGTCGGTCTGTCCAGTCTTTTCTTGAAAATTCTCATCTCATGTGGTGTATATGGTGGACACTCCCTCATAGTTATTTCAACCGTCGGTGATGGTCGCTCTCCCGAGTGCATTACACAAAAATGTCTAGCACACGGGAACGAAGGAGAAGTGACCCCCACGACAATAGTCGGAATTCTTCCTCTCTTATATTTCGACAGTACGTATATGGTGGACACTCCCTCACAGTTATTTTGACCGTCGGTGATGGTCGCTTCCCCTCCTCTCGTGCATTACCAAGGTATATCACGAGCAGAAGGAAGAAGAAGCGACCCTCACGACAACAGTCAGGATTCTTCCTCTCTGATATTTCGATAGTATATGGTCGACACTCAAGTAGCATCGACAGACTGAAAGTCAACCCATTACATATATGGAGTAATGACATAAAAAATGGAGCACTCCATATTTCCTACTTTCTAGCACAAGTTATGCCAAAATTCACGAAAAAAATCTGGCATGACCTTTGCTAAAAAGGACATATCGAGCGCCTAAAATTTGTCGGAACAGAAATTAACCAACACTCCGGCAAAACATAGGCCACTCGGAGTTTCGCTGCAAACAATAAAAGCCAAGTAGCACTTGGGCAAGCACATACACATGCTAGTACTACACAACACTACTCCACATATCATAGTAACAAATAGACCATTTTAATTTACTCACTGGACGACTATCGAGGATGCCGGTGATCTTTTGGGTGTCGTCGAGCGGCACGTCGATGATCTTTCCTGCACACAAAGAAAATAACTATGTGAGCTATGCTATCCAAGTCTTCAAATGGCTAGTAAATAGCAACCTATGAGAATATCTAATTTGATTCCAAATAAAAATTTCAACTGTTTGCGAACTAAGTGGAGCCGCACTACTGATAAGCCTCTACCTATAAGGTATTTCCTAGTAGTGACAGATCATTATTATTCATCACGGGTTGACTTTCAGTCTGTCGAGTCTTCCTTGAAAACTCTCATATCACGTGGTGTATATGGTGGGCACTCCCTCTCTGATATATTCGATCGTCGGCGATGTTCGCTCCTCCATTCGTTCCCGAGTGCATTACAACACAATGTCTAGCACATGGGAACGAAGGAGAAGCGACCCCCACGACAACAGTCAGGATTCTTCCTCTCTGACATTTGCGACCGTCGGTGATGGTAGCTCCTCCTTTCATTCCAAAGTGCATTACACCAAAATGTCTAGCACCTTGGAATGAAGAAGAAGCTACCCCCACGACAACAGTCGGGATTCTTCGTCCTCTCTCATATATGGTGGACACACTCCCTCTGATTTTTCGACCATCGGTGATGGTTGATACTCCTCCTTCCCCTAGTGCATAACAAAGGTTTAGCACAAGGAGAAGAAGGAGAAGCGACCCCCATGACAACAATCGGCATTCTTCTTCTCTCATATATGGTGGAGACTCTCTCCCTCATTGATTTTTTGACTGTCATGTATGGAGCCCCGACAGACTTAAAGTCAACCCGAAATTGTCCAATACTAAAAATTACTAAAAAATTTCTATACCTAATTTTTTTGCAGTACATCTTATAACCCTAACATTTCATTTGTACATCAAGCATAACTAAATATTTAAAGGTATTTGGCAATATAATTGGCAACAACAAATTTATATGATATTACTATTTTTTTACTTATTTTTTTTATTTTTTTACTAAAAATATAATTGAAAAGACCTACATTTACTAAAAATACCCTAGTTCTAACCCTAACATCTATCCATCTATATATCCATTCATCTGTCTATTTATGCAATGTATTAAAAATAGCCTAGTTCTATATATCCATCTACCCATCCATCTGTCTATTTTGCAATGTATCAAAAATAGCCTAGTTCTATATATCCATCTATCTATCCAATGCAGTTCATCTACCAAAAATAGCCTACAGGAGGAAGGAGGTGATACGTCTCCGTCGTATCTATAATTTTTTATTGTTTCATGCCAATATTATACAACTTTCATATATTTTTGGCAACTTTTTATATGATTTATTGGACTAACCTATTGATCCAGTGCCCAGTGCCAGTTCTTGTTTGTTGCATTTTTTTGTTTCACAGAAAATCCATATCAAACAAAGTCCAAACGCGATAAAAATTTACGGAGAATTATTTTGGAATATTTAGGATTTTTGGGAGGTGGAATCAACGCAAACGGGGGCCCATAGTGACCACAACCCACCAGGGCGCGCCGGGCACCCCCTGGCGCGCCCAGGTATCTTGTGCCCTCCTCGAACATTGGTTGGGGCCCTTCTTCTGGCGCAAGAAAGATAATTTATGGAAAAAATCGTGTAAAAATTTCAGCGTAATCGGAGTTACGAATCTCCGGAAATTTAAGAAACGGTGAAGGGCCAGATCTGGGGAACGCGAAACAGAAGAGAACAGAGAGGGAGATCCAATCTCGGAGGGGCTCCCGCCCCTCCGCCGCCATGGAGGCCATGGACCAGAGGGGGAACTCCCCTCCCATCTAGCGGGGAGGCCAAGGAAGAAGAAGAAGGAGGGGGGCTCTCTCCCCCTCTCTCCCGGTGGCGCCAGAGTGCCGCTGGGGCAAGGATCGTGACGGCGATCTACATCAACAATCTTGCTACCGTCAACACCAACTTTCTCCCCCTCTATGCAGTGGTGTAACACCCCTTCTCCCCGCTGTAATCTCTACTTAAACATGGTGCTCAACTCCATATATTATTTCCCAATGATATTTGGCTATCCTATGATGTTTGAGTAGATCTGTTTTGTCCTATGGGTTAATCGTGATCTTGGTTGGTATGATTGTATATTTTATTTATGGTGCTGTCCTATGGTGCCCTCCGTCTTGCGCAAACATGAGGGGCCCCCGCTGTAGGGTGTTGCAATATGTTCATGATTCGCTTATGGTGGGTTGCGAGAGTGACAGAAGCTTAAACCCGAGTAAGTGGGTTGTTGCGTATGGGATAAAGAGGACTTGATACTTAATGCTATGGTTGGGTTTCATGACCTTAATGATCTTTAGTAGTTGCAGATGCTTGCTAGAGTTCCAATCATAAGTGCATATGATCCAAGTAGAGAAAGTATGTTAGCTCATGCCTTTCCCTCATATAAAATTACAAGGATGATTACCGGTACTTGTTATCGATTGCCTAGGGACAAATGACTTTCTTGTTGACAAAAGCTATCCACTTTTATTACCTTGCAATTTATTCGTAGTTTTATTCTCGCAAAGTACTCGTAGTTTTATTCTTGCAAAATAGTTTCATACTTGTTTTAGGTAAAGCAAACGTCAAGTGTGTGTAGAGTTGTATCGGTGGTCGATAGAACTTGAGGGAATATTTGTTCTACCTTTAGCTCCTCGTTGGGTTCGACACTCTTATTTATCGAAGAAGGCTGCAAACGATCCCCTATACTTGTGGGTTATCAAGATCTTTTTCTGTCGCCGTTGCCGGGGAGCAATAGCGTGGGGTGAATATTCTCGTGTGTGCTTGTTTGCTTTATCACTAAGTAGTTTTTATTTCCTGTTCTAAGTTGTTCTCTATCTTTAGTTATGGATATGGAACACGAAACACCAAAAAAATAGTTGTACTTGCCACTCATGGAGATGGGGAACCTCCTAAAACCCTCGATTCTCGTTATGTGAAAAATATTATGCACTAATTTGATAATCCCGAGAAAACCCCATTCAACTTGATAATGGGAGACACGTTGGATCAACGTGAATACTTTAGGGATTATCGCTTGACACAAAAAGGGAAATTATTATGGGATCAAATTCATATGTTGAAATGGTATGCTTGGAATCTATGCTCTAAATATGATTATACTTGTTGCTCTAGGATGAATGCTCCACACCTTCCCTTTTCATGCAAATTTAACGATAATGAAACCTTGGCTTCTTATGCTAATGGTAGATATGATTACTATGATGTGGAAAGAATAGAAGAATTCGTTGCTTTTAAGGGTGCTTATGAAATTGAATCTTTGTTTGAAAAGCATGAAGATTTTGATGATTCAGTTTATAGACCCGAAAATTTTGCCATCCTTAAATATTGCTATGAAAATTATAAATACAATTCCAATATTGATATATTTATTGAGAAAGTCTCCGCTGTCCAAGAAGAGACTAATATTTTGCAGGAGTCTATGGAAGAAGAAATTGATGAAACTGTGAGCTCATTGGATGAAAAAGATGATGAGGAGAGCGAAGAACAAAAGGAGGAAGAGCGGATTAGCTACCCGTGCCCACCTTCTAATGAGAGTAACTCTTCAACTCATACATTGTTTAATTTCCCTTCGTGCTTACCGAAGGATGAATGCTATGATAATTGCTATGATCCCGTTGATTCTTTTGAAATATTCCTTTTTGATGAACTTGATGATTGCTATGCTTGTGGCCAAGATGCCAATATGAATTATGCTTATGGAGATGAACTTGCTATAGTTCCTTATGTTAAGAATGAAATTGTTGCTATTGCACCCACACATGATAGTCCTATTATCTTTTTGAATTCTCCAAACTACACTATATCGGAGAAGTTTGTTCTTATTAAGGATTATATTGATGGGTTGCCTTTTACCGTTGCACATGATAATTTTGATGAATGTAATATGCATGTGCTTGCTGCTCCTACTTGCAATTATTATGAGAGAGGAATTATATCTCCACCTCTCTATGTTTCCAACACGATAAAATTGCAAGAAACTGCTTATGCTATGTATTGGCCTTTACTTGATGTGCATGAATTGTTCTTGTATGACATGCCGATGCATATGAAGAGAGTTAGACTTCATCATTGCATGATATATGTTGCTTTGTGCTCACTACTAAATTCCAAATCATTGTTAATTAAAATTGGCTTTGATATATCTTGGGATCCAAGTGGATTCATTACTTGAGCACTTTATGCCTAGCTTAATGGCTTTAAAGAAAGCGCTGCCAGGGAGACAACCCGGAAGTTTTAGAGAGTCATTTATTTCTGTTGAGTACTTTTATAAAGTTTAAAAACAAAAAAATATAGAGAGAAACTTAAAACTTCACAAAAAGAAAAGTGAAAGTGAGAGGGACGAGCATTGTGAAAGTGGGAGCTAGCCTTGAACTTTGTTCATGCCCATGGAAACTTTGTGAATCTTAATTACAGAAACTTTTCAACAAAAATAATTATCCCCTTGCACAAATCCATTTTATTATAAAAATAATGTGCCAAGATTTTCCTTTAGGATGATTAGATTGCTTGTTGGTATGTGCGGTGCAAAAACAGAAACTTTGGCAGTAGTGCGCGATTTTACATTTTTTACTGAAACGTCAAAAGTTTCTGAAACTTTTTTCACAGTCTAGCTATACAATTTTTTTATTTTTTCCTAATTTTTCAGAATTTTTAGAGTACCATAAGTATGGTAGGTGTTTAGATTTCTACAGACTGTCCTGTTAAAGACAGATTCTGTTTTTGAGGCATTGTTTTGCTTGTTTTGATGAAACTATCGATTTTTATCGGTGGTATAAGACATGGAAAAGTTATATTACAGTAGCTACAATGCAAAAACAAAATATGAATTGGTTTTCAACAGTATTTAGAGTAGTGGTTTGCTTTATTATACTAACGGA
Organism: Thinopyrum elongatum; assembly: GCA_011799875.1. Classification (NCBI taxonomy): domain Eukaryota; kingdom Viridiplantae; phylum Streptophyta; class Magnoliopsida; order Poales; family Poaceae; genus Thinopyrum; species Thinopyrum elongatum. Next base: position 91,949,214 of record CM022302.1, on the reverse strand, counting down.
TCTTACCGAGCTTTCTGTTGAGTTTTGTGTGGATGAAGTGATCAAAGATCGAGGAGGTCTCGATATGAGGAGAAGGAGGAGAGGCAAGAGCTCAAACTTGGGGATTCCCAAGGCACCCCAAGTAAATATTCAAGGAGACTCAAGCATCTAAGCTTGGGGATGCCCCGGAAGGCATCCCATCTTTCTTCAACAAGTATCGGTATGTTTTCGTCTTCGTTTCGTTCATGTGATATGTGTGAATCTTGGAGCGTCTTTTGTGTTTATTTTTCATTTTTATTTTATGCACCATGCTGGTATGAGATAGTCCATGGTCGATTTATAGAATGCTCATTGCACTTCACTTATATCTTTTGAGTATGGCTTTATAGAATGCTTCATGTGCTTCACTTATATCATTTGAAGTTTGGATTGCCTGTTTCTCTTCACATAGAAAATCATTATTTGTAGAATGCTCTCTTGCTTCACTTATATTTATTAGAGCATGATCTTTTGTAGAAAGAATTAAGCTCTCATGCTTCACTTATATCTATTTAGAGAGTCAACAGGAATTGGTCAATTGCATGGTTAGTCATAAAATCCTACATAAAACTTATGGATCACTGAATATGATATGTTTGATTCCTTGCAATAGTTTTGCGATATAGAGATGGTAATATGTGGGAGGTACTAGTAAATGGTTGTGGTTAGTAGGAATATTGGTGTTAAGGTTTGTGATTCCCGAAGCATGCATGTATAGTCTCTCGTTATGCTATGAAGTTGGAGCATGATTTATTATTGATTGTCTTCCTTATGAGTGAAGGTCGGGGACGAGCGATGGTCTTTTCCTACCAATCTATCCCCCTAGGGGCATGCGTAGTAGTACTTTGCTTCGAGGGCTAATAAACTTTTGCAATAATTATATGAGTTCTTTATGACTAATGTCAGTCCATGAATTATACGCACTCTTACCTTTTCATAATTTGCTAGCCTCTATGGAACCGTGCATTGCCCTTTCTCACCTCGAGATGTGGTGCAAACTTCGCAGGTGCATCCAAACCCCGTGATATGATACGCTCTATCACACATAAGCCTTATTATATCTTCCTCAAAACAGCCACCATACCTACCTATTATGGCCTTTCCATAGCCATTCCGAGATATATTGCCATGCAACTTCCACCGCTTCCGTTTTGATGACTTGAGCATTCATTGTCATATTGCTTTGCATGATCGTAAGATAGCTAGCATGATATTTCCATGGCTTGCCCGTTTTTTGATATCGTTGTTATGCTAGATCATTGCACATCCTGGTACACTGCCAGAGGCATTCATATAGAGTCATACTTTGTTATAGGTATCGAGTTGTAATTTTTATTTCTTTTGAGTTATAAGTAATAGAAGTGTGATGATCATCATTATTCATTTTTAGAGCATTGCCCCAGTGAGGAAAGGATGATGGAGACTATGATTCCCCCAGAAGTCGGGATGAGACTCCGGACAATGAGAGAAAAAAAGGGAAAAGAAAAAAAAGAAAAAGAAAAAAAGAAAAAAAGAAAGAAAAAAAGAAAAAGAAAAAAAGAGAGAAGGGGCATTGTTACTATCCTTTACCACACTTGTGCTTCAAAGTAGCACCATGTTTTTCATATAGAGAGTCTCCTATTTAGTCACTTTCATATATTGGTGGGAATTTTTCATTATAGAACTTGTCTTGTATATTCTAATGATGGGCTTCCTCAAATGCCCGAGGTCTTCATGAGCAAGCAAGTTGGATGCACACCCACTTAGTTTTCATATTGAGCTTTCATACACTTATAGCTCTTAGTGCATCCGTTGCATGGCAATCCCTACTCCTCGCATTGATATCAATTGATGGGCATCTCCATAGCCCGTTGGTTAGCCGCGTTGATGTGAGACTTTCTTACCTTTTTGTCTTCTTTATATTTACCCCTATCATCATACTCTATTCCACCCATAGTGCTATATCCATGGCTTGCGCTCATGTATTGCGTGAGGATTGAAAAAGCTGAAGCGCGTTAAAAAATATGAACCAATTGCTCGGCTTGTCATCGAGGTTGTGCATGATAAATACTTTGTGTTAAGAAGACAGAGCATGACAAGACTATATGATTTTGTAGGGATAGCTTTCTTTAGCATTGATATTTTGAAAGACATGATTGTTTGTTGGGATGCCTGAGTATTGACGTCTTTATGTCAAATTATAGACTATTGCTTTGAATCACTTGTGTCTTAATATTCATGCCATGATTAGATATATGATCAAGTTTATGCTAGGTAGCATTCCACATCAAAAATTATCTTTTTTATCATAGAGGGGGAGAGAGTTGGTGATGACGGCGGAGAAGTTGTTGGTGTAAACCGTCGTCACGATGATTGCCCCGGCGGCGCTCCGGCTCCACTGGGAGAGAGGGGGAGAAACCCCCTCCTTCTTCTTCCTTGGACTCCCACCAGATGGGAGGAGGGTTTCCCCTCTGGTCCATGGTCTCCATGGCGCCGGAGGGGTAGGATCCCCTCCTAGATTGGATCTCTCTCTCTCTCTCTCTCTCTCTCTCTCTGTTCTCTTCTGTTTCGCGACCATTTTTCTGGCCGAAAACCGTTTCTTAAATTCTCGGAGATCCGTAACTCCGATCGGGCTGAAATTTTAACACGATTTTTTTCTCGGATATTAGCTTTCTTGCGGCCGAAGAAGGGCACCAACCGCCTTACGAGGGGCTCACAAGCTACCACTGCACGCCCTACCCCCTGGGTGCGCCCTAGTGGCTTGTGGGGCCCTCGAGCACCGTCTTGCGTTGATTCTTCTTCTAAAAAATCACATATATTCCAAAATAAATCTCCGTAAATTTTTATTGCGTTTGGACTTAGTTTGATATGGATATTCTGCGAAACAAAAAACATGCAACAAACAAGAACTGGCACTGGGCACTTGATCAATATGTTAGTCTCAAAAATAATATAAAATGTTGCCAAAAGTATGTGAAAGTTGTAGAATATTGGCATGAAACAATCAAAAATTATAGATACAACGGAGACGTATCAGGGTGGAGGCTCTGGTCGAGGGGGACCGCCCGCGCGAGATGTCGGCGGCAAGAGCGGTGTGAACCACACGCGCGTGTTGTTGCTTGATGCCTCCTCAAGATGTAGTGTGACGCCCCCGACTTAATCGTGCACTAATCATACACGCAAACATGCACGATCAAGCACAGGGACTCACGGAAAGATATCACAACACAACTCTAACACAAATTAATGGAGATCCACAATATTACAGACCAGGGATCCGAAGATCCGAATATATAAGTCAGTCATACAAATATTAACTGAGTACAGACATAGTTAGACAAGTTTTGCCTTAAGAAGGCTAGCACAAACAGCGACACTAGATCGAAAGGCGTTGGCCTCCTGCCTGGGAGCCTCCGATCCTACTCCTGGTCGGCTGGCTCGATCCAATAGTAAGTGCCCTCTGGACCTCCTGGTAGTAAGCTCCTGTGGTGGCATCTGGCTCCTGGACTCCATCGTCTGATGTATCATCAAGGTGGGGTATGGGGAAAAAGAAAGTAAAGCAACCGTGAGTACTCATCCGAAGTACTCAGCAAGCAAGGATCTATACTACATATGCAACATTATCAATGGAGAAAGGCTGTATATGTGGACTGGGCTGCAGAAATGCCAGAATAGAGAGAAGGCCTAGTCCTATCGAAGACTAGCATCTTCACGAAGCCATCATCTTGCAGCAGTAGAAGAGAGTAGAATAGCATTTTATTTAGCAAACATGTTGAAGCAAGCCTAGAGATCCTTCCTCGACTCCCAGCGAGAAAGCGATCCCGAAGCTTTAATTAAATAACAAGTATCCAGTTCAAGTAGTAGATCGGGATACACAAACTGAGCGTCCTTTACCATAGGACCGGCTATCGATAGATCATTCATCCCTGCAGGGGTGCACTACTGTTACCCAACACGCTCGATCAACTCTGGCCGGACACACTTGCTGGGTAATGCCCGGCCTCGGTAGAACAACACGAAGCAATGCCCTACCTAGGCTCAGCAGAGAGGTCAGCACGCCGGACTAACCTATGCACCCAGAGGTCTTGGGCCATCGCCCTGGGCACCCTGCGCGTTGCGTGGCTGGCCAGGGTGCAGGCGCGACACTGAACTCGTCAGTGAAGTATCCAGCCCAATCCCGGCGATCAGCCCGCACGGTGAATCGTGACGTCTGATGAGCTTTCGGGAGAAACGTACGACGTAGAGGGCCCCATAACCATAATCCCGCGTGGTGGTAGTGCGTATAGGGCACGTTGACCCACTCAGATCACACACCCAAATCCAATAGGCTCATTTAGTATCACGCGGAGACAAACAGAGTCTCTGAAGCTCTGCCACAATATCACACTCGAGTGCCCTTCCGGCACACTCGACATCATAGATCTCCCTGCGGGTACCCACCAGGGTGGACCCGCCTATAACAAAGGTCAAGGTAACCGTGTGGTCATAACATCAAAGGGGCAAACCAAGGAATCACCCTCAGCGGATTCCACTCGATGAAATCATCAGGGTGAACGTATGAGGCATCACCCTCGAGGTTCACACTGAGGGGTTGCACGACTGAGTTGTATCGGAAGTGGAGAAGGAGGAATCACCCTCGATGACCACGACCGAACAGCTACACTGCAGAGTATTCATCAGGAGTGCGTTACGAGGTATCACCCTCGGCACTCGATAGTTACTACGCAGAGTCGTACAACTAAGGGGGGTGAGGTGAGGTGTCGGTCTCTGGTCGACGATCATGTTGATCGAGTCGTCGATGATCAAGCAGAGGCAACAAGGGAAAGGTGGTGGGGTCACTGATGGTTCACTACCAACCTATACTAAACAGTTTAACATAGGCAGGTAAGGTAACATTGAACAGGTTACAAAAGCAGGCTATGCATCAGAATAGGAACATACATTAACAGTAGCAAAATCTAATGCAAGCAGGATGAAATTGGAATGGCCGATATCTGGATGCTCCAGGGTGGTGGGGGGGGGGGGCTTGCCTGGTTGCTCTGGCAAGAGAGAGGGGTCGTCAACGGGCTGCTCGTCTGTAGCGTAGTCGTGTTGGGGAACGGAGCATGAAATTCAAAAAATTTCCTACGCTCACGCAAGATCTATCCATGGAGATGCATCGCTACGAGGGGGTGAGTGTGTCTACATACCCTTGTAGACCGTTAGCGGAAGCGTCTCACAACGCGGTTGATGTAGTCGAACAATCCTTCGAGCTCCACCGATCAAGTGTCGAACGTACGGCACCTCCGAGTTCTAACACACGTTCAGCTCGGTGACGTCCCTCGCCTTCTAGATCCAGCTAGTCATCGAGGTAGTAGATGAGTTCCGTCAGCACGACGGCGTGGCGACGGTGACGGTGAAGTGATTCCGGCAGGGCTTCGCCTAAGCACTCCGGAAATATGACGGTGGCTCTAAACGGTGGAGGGGGGCGCCGCACACGGCTAATTGATCAAGTCAATTGTGTGTCTAGAGGAGGCGCCCCCCTCCGTATATAAATGAGGGAGGGGGCCGGCCCCTAGAGGAGGCGCACCAAGGAGGGGGGAGTCCTACTAGGAGTGGGACTCCCACCCCTAGTAGGACTCCTCCTAACAACGGGGGAAAGAGGGGGAAAAGAGGGAGTAGGAGAGGGGGTGCGGCCCCCCACCCCTAGTCCAATTCGGACCCAAAGGGGGGGGCTGGTGCAGGCAGCCCTTGGCTGCCCCCCTCTCTTTCCCGCAGGGCCCAATAAGGCCCATAACTTTCTCCCGGTATTCCCGTAACTCCCCGGTACTCCGAAAAATACCTGAGTCACTCGGAACCCTTCCGACGTCCGAATATAGCCTTCCAATATATCGATCTTTACCTCTCGGACATTCCGAGACTGATCGTCATGTCCTTGATCTCATCCGGGACTCCGAACAACTTCGGTCACCAATCACATAACTCATATAATACTATTACATCATCGAACCTTAAGTGTGCCGACCCTACGGGTTCGGGAACTATGTAGACATGACCGAGACGACTCTCCGGTCAATAACCAACAGCGAGACCTGGATGCCCATATTGGTTCCTACATATTCCACGAAGATCTTTATCGGTGAACCTCCTATGTCAACATACGTTGTTCCCTTTGTCCGTCGGTATGTTACTTGCCCGAGATTCGATCGTCGGTATCCCGATACCTAGTTCAATCTCGTTACCGGCAAGTCTCTTTACTCGTTCCGTAATACATCATCTTGCAACTAACTCCTTAGTCACGGTGCTTGCAAGGCTTCTGTGATGCTGTATTACCGAGAGGGCCCAGAGATACCTTTCCGATAGTCGGAATGACAAATCCCAATCTCGATCCATGCCAACTCCACAAACACTTTCGGAGATACCTGTAGTGCACCTTTATAATCACCCAGTTACGTTGTGACGTTTGATACACCCTAAGTATTCCTACGGTTTCCGGGAGTTGCATGATCTCATGGTCAGAGGAACGTGTATTTAACATAGTGAAAGCAATAGCATAAAACTGAACGATCACATGCTATGCTAACGGTTGGGTCATGTCCATCACATCATTCTCCTAATGATGTGATCCCGTTATCAAATGACAACTCATGTCCATAGTCAGAAAACCTTGACCATCTTTTGATCAACGAGCTAGTCAAGTAGAGGCTTACTAGGGACTTAGTATTTGTTTATTATTCACACACATGTATTTAGTTTCCGGTCAATACAATTCTAGCATGAACAATAAACTATTATCATGAACGGGGAAATATGATAATAATAATCACTTTATTAATTGCCTCTAGGGCATATTTCCAACAAGTCGTACCCAGGCGCAGCGTCGTCGGTCTCGGCGTCTATCGAGAGAGAAGGAGGGGGAGAGAAACAATAAATTTCACGGCACTAATGCAGACATATGTATGACATGCCTAAATGATATGCCGGGGTGTTCTACTGCCTATCTAAATGATTTAGTTAATTTAGGAATTTATTTGGATTTATTTAATCAATGTTGGGCACTATTCATTTATCGAAATCGGTCTAAAAGTTCAATGTTCATATAGCTAGGGGCATCTGACAGGAATACAGAGGGCGTATTCGGGTTCGTATCGAAATTCTGAGCAAGTTTCATGTATAAATTATTTTCACCGGAGTTACGGTTTATTTAATATGATTTTCTAAAGTTTTTATTAATTTCTGGAATTTAATTATTTATTTAAATTAAACATTATCCGAAACAGTGTATGCTGACATCATCATGGCGTCAGTAGTCATCCTGACACGTGGGTCCCACCTGTCATACTCTGACCAGTTAATTAGTGATTAACTAATTAATTACTGTTTAATTAAACTAATTAACTAATTAGATTAACCTAATCAGAGTTAATTAACTTAATTAATTAACTAATTAATCAGTTTATTAATTTTATTTTCATTTCTTTTTTTTAATTTCGTTCAGGGGCTGGGCCCACCTGTCATAGGCACAGGGGGGTGGGGGCCCAGCGGTCAGTGGCACAGGGCCTCGAGCCCCACTGGGCAGTGGCCCAGGAGGCCACCGTGAGCGCGGGCGCGGCCAGGGAGCGAGCCCGGCGCTGGGCGCGGCCAGGCGCGGCAGGGCGTCGGCCAGAGCGCCGCGGGGCAAGGAAAGAGGTCGCGCGCGTGGGTGGGGGTGCGAGGCGGCGCCGGAGGAGGAGCTGCGGCAGGGGGCAGCGGGGCGATGGTAGGCGGCGCGGGATGCAGGCGCGGGCGGTGCGCGTGCGCGTGCGCGCGGCGAGCGTGGCCGCGGTGTACGCGCGCGAGCGGGGCGAGGCGAGCGGCACTGGGGGCGGGCGCGGTCCGGCGTGCGTCGAGCATGGCGCGGGCGCGGGCGGCAGACGGGGGAGCTGGCGAGCGCGGGGCGAGAGAGAGAAAGGAGCGGGCGACGAGGCCGGTGGCCTCACCATTCGTTGCAGAGGAGAGGGGCGACAAGGCTCGATGTAGCGATCCGGCGAGGAGATGGGGATGCGACGGGCGGCGACAGCGGCACCGGGGACGAAGGCGGCGGCGGCGGCGGCGGGGAGCCGCGGGTGAGGGGGAGAGACGAGGGGGAGTGGGGGAAAAGGTTAGGGTTCGCTGGGTGCAGGCCTAAATAGGCCAGTTAGGTGGGCCGACCTGGCTGGGCCATGGCCCAGTTGGGCCGGGGGGTGGGGCTTTTTATTTTTCTTTTATTCTTGTATTTTGTTTTATTTCCCCTAATTCAAGCATTTCGTGATCCACAGCTCGAATAGGATCCTTGAAGCAGCGACGGAGTTGGGATACATGAAAGACATCATGTACTTGTGAAAGATTAGGCGGCAATTGCAATTGATATGCCACCTCTCCTCGACGGGCAAGAATACGGAACGGGCCAATGTAGCGAGGAGCCAACTTGCCTTTGATTCTGAACCGATGAGTGCCTTTCAACGGAGTGCCGCAAAGATAAGCTTGCTCGCCAGGTTGTGTGACACCCTGGATTTTGCCCATTTCTTTTTTCCTTTTTATTTTGGTCTGGATTTGCTTTTCTGTGGCTTAGTAGTCCTGAAAACTGGAGAGATCACCCTTGATTCCTCTCCCAAGTGGCTTGCCAACCTCTAAATCATCCCGAGACCATGTCATTTCTATCTTGGACCAATCCCAGTATTATTTTCCTAGGGAATATTCCTTTTTCTATTAAAGGAATAACCCTGTTTGCTCTGAGTTGTGAAGCAACTCATATTTCTATCATTCCCAAAATCCCCAAATAATTCTCATAAATCCTTTGGGACATATCTTATCCAGATATGTCAAAATATTCCTTGCCATGTCCAAAAATATTTCACAAATATTCCTTTTCTGATTCTGCCCCAGCTGGCAGTTTGTGAAGCAAGTAGCATTTATATTTGCTTGCTTGCTCTCAAACTTTTTGTGCACTCTTTCCTATCCATATCATTGCCACATGCCAAAATTCAACTTTATCTGGATATTAAAACTCCCATGGCTAATTTCCTAAGTTTCTGGTTGACTGGAAGCTTAATGAAGGAAGTACTAGCTAGGAGTATCCAAATAAGTTGAAATTTTGCATGCACCTTCATTTGTTCAAATCATGACTCTCCACCAAGTTTCAACCCTATCTAGTTATCTATGTGAGCACAACATCAAATCTTAGATTCTGGTCATATTTTTCAGTTGTGAAGCAACTATATTTTATATTGCTCCATTTAATCTGAAAATTTACCAGGACATTCTATCCTCCATATCAACTCCCTCCACCAAGTTTTGGCTCAATTGAGTAAACCAATTGCCTTGTGCAATTTTTCCAAGTTTCTGGACAGAGAAGATAGCTGTGAAGGAAGTACCATTTTGGCATGTCCATTTGGTATGAAATTTTTACAGCATCTTCATATGTCCAAATAACCCTTCCTTGACAAATTTCAGCTCAAGTGGCTTCTTCATTTGAGTGCACCATCATGATCTTGATTCTGGACCAATTGTGCTGTTGCAAAGCAACTATGATGTATATTGGTCCTATTACTTCCAAAACCTCCAGTATCATAGTCCTTCCTAAGATAATCACCCCAGACAACTCCATTTACCTCAATCAACTCCATGTTGGTCACCAGTGCATAGCCAAGTTTGCTGCAGCAAACTTCAGGTGACCATTCCCATCTAAATACAGCGTGTTTCATCGATCCATCACTTCCTGGAGACTATAGCCTGGAGGGACTACACACCAGACAAGGTTTCGTGCCAAGGACGTGGCTGTGGCGCCATATGCACGCGGTGACCACGTGTATAAGCGACTGTGCACGCGCTCTGTGCATTTGGCCGCATCCGGCGCGCCGTCCAGCTCCTGTCCCCTCCGCTCTCGTCGCCTAGCTATGTCTAGGGGCTTCATTTCGTCGTCGCCCTCGCGCTGGACCCCTCTCCCCCTCTCATGTTCCATCCGACACAGTGCACCGGCGACGTCCGCGACCCGCCTCTTCTGCTCCTCCCTGTCTCAGTTGCTCGTGCTCTCCCGAGCCTTCCCGACCTTGCCCGAGCCCTCTCTGAGACCTCCAGAGGCCTCTCCCCTCCGCCCCGCAGCTTCCCGAAGGCTCCGGCGAGCGGTGGACACGTCACCGCGGTCGAGTTCGAGCACCTTCGCCGCCCGGCTATTTAAAGCCACCCCGATCCCTTCCGTCCTCACCAGCCTCCTCACCGAGCTCTCCTAGCCCTCCCCAACCTTTAGCCCGAGCCCCAGAGCTCCCCTCGCCGCCCATGGCCGCCTCGGTCCTCGCCGGCCGACGCCTAAATTAGCGCGAGCCGAGCCCTTCCCCTCCTTCCTGACCTCACCAGGGGACCACCCGGACCCCATAGCTCCTCCCTGACCCCTTAGCTTGCCGCCGGGGTGCCCGAGGCCGTCGCCCTCGTTCGGCCGCCGCCCTTCGCTGCTCTCTGTTGCCGAGAGCTGCCGCCGTTCCAGCCCTTCCCCGGCGCAGCTGGGCCTCTGAACGGGCGCGGCAGGCCCCGCCGCAGCCACCCGTGCCCTCCCCTTGGCCGGAGCTGGCCTGGGCCGGCCGGCCCCCTCGCCGCCTCCCCTCCCCTGCTCCTTCTCTGTCTCGCTGAAGAACAGGGCGAGCGGGAGGAGGGAGACGAGCCCCGTGCCCCTTCCCCTGCCCCTGGGCCCCACCTGGAAGTGGCTCCAGCCCCGGGCCCATTTGCTGTAAGTGGAAGCGTACTCGGCTGAGTACGTTTTCCCGATTGGTAAACGCGTTTTCTATCTATCGCGGCTAAAAGTACGTTTCCCCTTGCAGAAAATGTATTTCCCTCAGTACGCTTTCTGTTTTAACGGCCAAGGACCTGTCTGCGAATTAAATATTTACAGATTGGTCCCTGTACTTCAAACGGCTACAACTTTTTGCTCGGAACTCCGATCGAGGTGAAACCAACGCCCACGTCTTCGTCTCGCCGAGCCCGTCATGCTGGTATCATTCTCACTATGTGGTCCCATAGTGGAAATGACCATTTTGCCCTTGCCGTAAACAGCCCCCTCCGAGAGAGAGAACTGTTTCCGGCGATCGTTTCCGCGGACTCTCCGCACTTCTTCCCGATGGTTCCTTCATCCCCAGGCAAGCCACAACTCTCATCTGCATCATCGCATTGCAATGTCATAGTTTAACTATTTATTTTAACAGCAAGTATGAGCATCTGTGAAATGAGTTGGATTATGCAATGTTGGAATTAATTTTTGGATAGGTGACTACCATGTTGAATACCGGATTGTTAATGACTAGTAGCTTACCCACTTGATGATACTATGATGTTGAGATCACTGTCGATGATTATTTTGGAGTTCATCTGGCAGTTCATGGATATGAACTAGTAGCAGTAGCCTAAGCATGCCGGTTATTGGATTACTATGATATCGGAGTATCAGAAAGATTGTTCGGGGATAAGATGCCTAATTTGACCAACTAAGTTAACTTGATGAAACAACCTGGTAATAAGTAAACTTAGTTGGTTGATCGAGAGTCACCTGTCCGGGCTTATTCGTGCAGCCACATTTGCCGGTATGGGACGGCCTTGACTTGGTCTGATCGCGTGCTCTTCCACCGGTACCTCCAAAGAGGGAGGGTTATGCGCGCGCGCTACCCTGGCCCGGTAGGCGGCGATAATCCTGTGAGCCCAGTTGAGTTATTGGATCCAGGTCCCCGTTTGGGACAGTTTGTTTGGCCAGGACGTTGGCAGGTGTCTTGAGGACACGGGGCCACCCAGGGCTTGACTCCCAGAGGGAGTATGATTGCCGGTCGTACGATGGAAGAGTCACGGGTCAGGCGGGTTTCGTCGGAACGTCGTTGGTCCACCCGAATGGGAGCACGAGGCCATGAGTTCCGTGGTGTGGGTAAAGTGTACAACCTCTGCAGAGTGTTAAATCTATTCGAATAGCCGTGTCCACGGTATTGGACAGCCCGTCCAGACCTCTATAGGAGATCAACCGTTATAATGACAGTAATGATGGGAGAACTCATCTGAGTTTGGTAACAGTTGGACAGTATGCCATGGGCAAGTCTTGGTAACGATCTCGAGGATGATCGTTGGATGTTCTTGGAGTGATCATGAGTTGGTCACCAGAATGCAGGAAGAGTAGCCTGTTATTGCTCTTTTCAACCATTCCTTCGGTAACATAAATCTTAACTTAATCTTGATGGCTGTGATGTTGTCTTGCCTTAATGCTGATGTTTGTTGTGAGCTTGCGAGTACATTCAAAGTACTCACCTGGCGTATCATGCCAGTTTGCAGGTCATGCCATGATTGCTTGTTTGTTGGAGATGTTGATTGCGCGAGCTAGGATACGCGTTCTAGCCAGAGTCCCTGCGGAGTGGAGTCCATCACCGCCGACGTTGTTCCGCTGCCGAGAGTTGCTTCGCTCCCTCAGGTCGATCCGCTGTTAGCATAGAGCTATTTCGAGCAGGCGTAGTGTCGCCGTGCCGATGTAATCCTTGTACCCTTGTAATCGTATTTATAGCAATAAAGAGCTGATTTGTTCTATGCCAACAGTGCCGTATTCCAGAAGACTTGTTCTTGGGCTGGAATACGGGGCGTTCCGGTTTACTCTGAGCCGGGGTGCCACAGGCGTTGGTATCAGAGCAGGTCTGGCTATAGGACGCGCAGTCTAAGCGCGAGCGTTAGAACCAGTAGTATAGAGCCTTGTCGGTTTGCTGCACTTGTTTGTTGCACTTGTTTGCTGCATAGCATGCATATAGACTAGTTATCACTAACGATTGATCTGGTGAGTATAGGTAGCAATCCACTACCTGTACCCTCCAGTTGCATATGTTCCTTGGTGTCTGGTGTCATCTTCGTCCCAGCGGAGTGATGCCAAGGTACTTGGCAATGTCGATCCCTTGCAGGATTGATACACCGGTACCACACCATTGCATCCTTTTCAGCTATTCCTATGGTTCGGTGATAGACATGTTTCTATCCCGGATCGTACCATCCCTCTAGCCACGTTGGCAACCCTTACTGATCTTGGTTATCAGAAAAGGGCAATGCCCACAAGCCTTTCTTTTCACCGCTATTCCACCCATCCATCCATTCCCTGGACAAGTACGGTTTCTTCCGTACGCTTGATGACGATGTGGTCGTGACCTCTGTGTCCCGATCCACGATCATCAAGTCCGTCCTCGCCTCAGTATCCTTCCAGCTGCAACCAGAGTTAAGCCGTGTTTGGTGTACCTTTGTTTACACCAACTTCTTCCACACCTTGACTTCCTTTCGTGCACATCGCCACAGCATGTTAGACCGTAGTACCGGAGTTCTTACGAGATTTGTGTGCTTAAGTAGGCCTGCATATATTGCTTGTGTGTGATCTTAGTGCTTTGTGTGCTTTTGTTTAGTCGTTTCTTTTGCTTCTTTCGTTGGGCCCTTGGTGTTACCTTATTTCCCCTTATGGAAGTTGCTCCCCGACACCGGACTCAAAGAAATCAGTGAAGAGACAGTTAGTTGGAGGCTCAGCTCAACAATATGGAATTTTTCGCTGACTGCCTGATATCGGGAAGTACCTGGCCTGACTACCAATGGTATTTTGGATTGATTATTAGCATCCAGTATGCATCATTGCAACCTTCACAGCAGAAATCATCGGATCAGCAAGACGACAGATTGTGTGCTGATCCACAGTACATTTCATGTCAAAGGTATGGTTACCATATACGGTTTGAGCCTGCTATGAGTACAGGTTGAACCCTGATATATCCCGGAAGTAAGCCAGAATATGTTAGATATATGCACTCAGTCCGTATGTGGCAAAAAGGAAGCCTCAGAGTACAAGATACTCCCCAGATAGTTGGCAGCATATGACAATGCATCCCAAGAGTCAGGTCCGCAACCGTTGGTCGGAATGCAAGAACCAGTCAGGACACAAGCCTGCCTCAGAAATCAAGTGCCAGCTACACATGTTTTTATGGAAATGATGAACATGCCGCCAAGGTTACATGAGTTACTCAGACCATGACGTCAGCCCGGTTTCAATTAACATACCTGTGCTTGTCTGCGTAGTAGCGAGCTGTATGGGACGCTACTGAACCCTTGCCTGCCTTTCTTTAGTAACGGCACCACGCCTGTGTTCCGAGCTGTTTTACGGCCGTCCGGGGTGGATGCTGATTTTTTTTCTCTTGTCAGCAACTGGCCCGTGTTCTGAGCTGCTTTTCGGCCGTCTCGGACAGTTGTTGAATTTCTTTCCGTAGCGGTGACCCTATGCTTTGAGCTGTTTCTCGGCCGTCTTAGGGAGCTGCTACTTTCTTCTTATCGACACCGTCTCATGCTCTGAGCTGCTTTTCAGCCGTCTTGAGTCGGGGTTGAGTTACTCCAGTAATGTCCCAGATCTGAGTTGTAAAGACCGTTCTGGTGGCTACTGGTTTATTTGCCGATTTCATCCAAGGGTTCAGACAGTCGTTACCCTACAACTACAACTTGTAAAGTAATATGCCTGCCGGAATGTTGCATCTGGCAGTACCCATGGACACCCGAAGAATCGAGAATACATAAGGCCAAGCTCTTTCAGCTAAGGATTCAGGTAAAGAAAACCATAATGAAGGAGCAAGATTGGCCATACAGATATGATAATGGTTACATGATCAACTTGGTACAAATGCCAGAATAGACTGGTTCGATACCGGTCACCATGGGGATACACACCACGGGGTCTAATCCATTTGCAAGGACCCCATATCGAGTCAACCCGCTCAGCCAACTAAATATTCCCAGAATCATCAGAAGAGAATAATCAAGCCTGTCAGACTGAGCACTCAGAAGGATGAGCAACAGTCTCGCAGCACATGTCCTCACATATGGGAAACAGATAAAGAATAACCTGCCGTGAACAAGATTCTGCTGCCAGGACCACTGTCAGTCAAGTCTATGGATAATATCACAGTACACCTTTATGCTGGTCACAACAGGTGACAATTGAATCTTTGGTACGAATGTGATACCTGAGATGGTACAGATACCAAAGATGATTCAGTAAACCATGCGAGAAGGAGAACGATATGAATCACAGTACTGTTTCAAACTTAGAGGACATACAGCCCTTTGAGGACACTCCAGCACAATGAGTAGAAGATTTCATGTCCCTCGAGAGGATCTGTTCACGAGTCAATGGACGATCATCCGTATTGGACTTCATCACAACACGTCCATAAAGAACAACTCTCGGACTTGTGAGAAGGACGGGTATTGTAGTCAGGATAATTCATTGCACCTAGGCAGGCCATTAGACATAAAAGGATTAAAGTCAGAATAATATATGAGGAAAGACCTGTCAGAATGAGAATCCAGTGAAATGAACCACATCAAAGCCAGGCAGTCAACCGGAGAAATCAGCGGGAGCATAATACAAAGGTATAAAGGAAACCCGAGTGGGAAACGGTTTCCTCAAAGGGGAATATTCAGGATTTAACCCCTGAGCAACCAAATCTCGAGGACGAGATTTCTTTAAGGGGGGTAGGTTTGTGACACCCTGGATTTTGCCCATTTCTTTTTTCCTTTTTATTTTGGTCTGGATTTGCTTTTCTGTGGCTTAGTAGTCCTGAAAACTGGAGAGATCACCCTTGATTCCTCTCCCAAGTGGCTTGCCAACCTCTAAATCATCCCGAGACCATGTCATTTCTATCTTGGACCAATCCCAGTATTATTTTCCTAGGGAATATTCCTTTTTCTATTAAAGGAATAACCCTGTTTGCTCTGAGTTGTGAAGCAACTCATATTTCTATCATTCCCAAAATCCCCAAATAATTCTCATAAATCCTTTGGGACATATCTTATCCAGATATGTCAAAATATTCCTTGCCATGTCCAAAAATATTTCACAAATATTCCTTTTCTGATTCTGCCCCAGCTGGCAGTTTGTGAAGCAAGTACCATTTATATTTGCTTGCTTGCTCTCAAACTTTTTGTGCACTCTTTCCTATCCATATCATTTCCACATGCCAAAATTCAACTTTATCTGGATATTAAAACTCCCATGGCTAATTTCCTAAGTTTCTGGTTGACTGGAAGCTTAATGAAGGAAGTACTAGCTAGGAGTATCCAAATAAGTTGAAATTTTGCATGCACCTTCATTTGTTCAAATCATGACTCTCCACCAAGTTTCAACCCTATCTAGTTATCTATGTGAGCACAACATCAAATCTTAGATTCTGGTCATATTTTTCAGTTGTGAAGCAACTATATTTTATATTGCTCCATTTAATCTGAAAATTTACCAGGACATTCTATCCTCCATATCAACTCCCTCCACCAAGTTTTGGCTCAATTGAGTAAACCAATTGCCCTGTGCAATTTTTCCAAGTTTCTGGACAGAGAAGATAGCTGTGAAGGAAGTACCATTTTGGCATGTCCATTTGGTATGAAATTTTTACAGCATCTTCATATGTCCAAATAACCCTTCCTTGACAAATTTCAGCTCAAGTGGCTTCTTCATTTGAGTGCACCATCATGATCTTGATTCTGGACCAATTGTGCTGTTGCAAAGCAACTATGATGTATATTGGTCCTATTACTTCCAAAACCTCCAGTATCATAGTCCTTCCTAATATAATCACCCCAGACAACTCCATTTACCTCAATCAACTCCCTGTTGGTCACCAGTGCATAGCCAAGTTTGCTGCAGCAAACTTCAGGTGACCATTCCCATCTAAATACAGCGTGTTTCATCGATCCATCACTTCCTGGAGACTATAGCCTGGAGGGACTACACACCAGACAAGGTTTCGTGCCAAGGACGTGGCTGTGGCGCCATATGCACGCGGTGACCACGTGTATAAGCGACTGTGCACGCGCTCTGTGCATTTGGCCGCATCCGGCGCGCCGTCCAGCTCCTGTCCCCTCCGCTCTCGTCGCCTAGCTATGTCTAGGGGCTTCATTTCGTCGTCGCCCTCGCGCTGGACCCCTCTCCCCCTCTCATGTTCCATCCGACGCAGTGCACCGGCGACGTCCGCGACCCGCCTCTTCTGCTCCTCCCTGTCTCAGTTGCTCGTGCTCTCCCGAGCCTTCCCGACCTTGCCCGAGCCCTCTCTGAGACCTCCAGAGGCCTCTCCCCTCCGCCCCGCAGCTTCCCGAAGGCTCCGACGAGCGGTGGACACGTCACCGCGGTCGAGTTCGAGCACCTTCGCCGCCCGGCTATTTAAAGCCACCCCGATCCCTTCCGTCCTCACCAGCCTCCTCACCGAGCTCTCCTAGCCCTCCCCAACCTTTAGCCCGAGCCCCAGAGCTCCCCTCGCCGCCCATGGCCGCCTCGGTCCTCGCCGGCCGACGCCTAAATTAGCGCGAGCCGAGCCCTTCCCCTCCTTCCTGACCTCACCAGGGGACCACCCGGACCCCATAGCTCCTCCCTGACCCCTTAGCTTGCCGCCGGGGTGCCCGAGGCCGTCGCCCTCGTTCGGCCGCCGCCCTTCGCTGCTCTCTGTTGCCGAGAGCTGCCGCCGTTCCAGCCCTTCCCCGGCGCAGCTGGGCCTCTGAACGGGCGCGGCAGGCCCCGCCGCAGCCACCCGTGCCCTCCCCTTGGCCGGAGCTGGCCTGGGCCGGCCGGCCCCCTCGCCGCCTCCCCTCCCCTGCTCCTTCTCTGTCTCGCTGAAGAACAGGGCGAGCGGGAGGAGGGAGACGAGCCCCGTGCCCCTTCCCCTGCCCCTGGGCCCCACCTGGAAGTGGCTCCAGCCCCGGGCCCATTTGCTGTAAGTGGAAGCGTACTCGGCTGAGTACGTTTTCCCGATTGGTAAACGCGTTTTCTATCTATCGCGGCTAAAAGTACGTTTCCCCTTGCAGAAAATGTATTTCCCTCAGTACGCTTTCTGTTTTAACGGCCAAGGACCTGTCTGCGAATTAAATATTTACAGATTGGTCCCTGTACTTCAAACGGCTACAACTTTTTGCTCGGAACTCCGATCGAGGTGAAACCAACGCCCACGTCTTCGTCTCGCCGAGCCCGTCATGCTGGTATCATTCTCACTATGCGGTCCCATAGTGGAAATGACCATTTTGCCCTTGCCGTAAACAGCCCCCTCCGAGAGAGAGAACTGTTTCCGGCGATCGTTTCCGCGGACTCTCCGCACTTCTTCCCGATGGTTCCTTCATCCCCAGGCAAGCCACAACTCTCATCTGCATCATCGCATTGCAATGTCATAGTTTAACTATTTATTTTAACAGCAAGTATGAGCATCTGTGAAATGAGTTGGATTATGCAATGTTGGAATTAATTTTCGGATAGGTGACTACCATGTTGAATACCGGATTGTTAATGACTAGTAGCTTACCCACTTGATGATACTATGATGTTGAGATCACTGTCTATGATTATTTTGGAGTTCATCTGGCAGTTCATGGATATGAACTAGTAGCAGTAGCCTAAGCATGCCGGTTATTGGATTACTATGATATCGGAGTATCAGAAAGATTGTTCGGGGATAAGATGCCTAATTTGACCAACTAAGTTAACTTGATGAAACAACCTGGTAATAAGTAAACTTAGTTGGTTGATCGAGAGTCACCTGTCCGGGCTTATTCGTGCAGCCACATTTGCCGGTATGGGACGGCCTTGACTTGGTCTGATCGCGTGCTCTTCCACCGGTACCTCCAAAGAGGGAGGGTTATGCGCGCGCGCTACCCTGGCCCGGTAGGCGGCGATAATCCTGTGAGCCCAGTTGAGTTATTGGATCCAGGTCCCCGTTTGGGACAGTTTGTTTGGCCAGGACGTTGGCAGGTGTCTTGAGGACACGGGGCCACCCAGGGCTTGACTCCCAGAGGGAGTATGATTGCCGGTCGTACGATGGAAGAGTCACGGGTCAGGCGGGTTTCGTCGGAACGTCGTTGGTCCACCCGAATGGGAGCACGAGGCCATGAGTTCCGTGGTGTGGGTAAAGTGTACAACCTCTGCAGAGTGTTAAATCTATTCGAATAGCCGTGTCCACGGTATTGGACAGCCCGTCCAGACCTCTATAGGAGATCAACCGTTATAATGACAGTAATGATGGGAGAACTCATCTGAGTTTGGTAACAGTTGGACAGTATGCCATGGGCAAGTCTTGGTAACGATCTCGAGGATGATCGTTGGATGTTCTTGGAGTGATCATGAGTTGGTCACCAGAATGCAGGAAGAGTAGCCTGTTATTGCTCTTTTCAACCATTCCTTCGGTAACATAAATCTTAACTTAATCTTGATGGCTGTGATGTTGTCTTGCCTTAATGCTGATGTTTGTTGTGAGCTTGCGAGTACATTCAAAGTACTCACCTGGCGTATCATGCCAGTTTGCAGGTCATGCCATGATTGCTTGTTTGTTGGAGATGTTGATTGCGCGAGCTAGGATACGCGTTCTAGCCAGAGTCCCTGCGGAGTGGAGTCCATCACCGCCGACGTTGTTCCGCTGCCGAGAGTTGCTTCGCTCCCTCAGGTCGATCCGCTGTTAGCATAGAGCTATTTCGAGCAGGCGTAGTGTCGCCGTGCCGATGTAATCCTTGTACCCTTGTAATCGTATTTATAGCAATAAAGAGCTGATTTGTTCTATGCCAACAGTGCCGTATTCCAGAAGACTTGTTCTTGGGCTGGAATACGGGGCGTTCCGGTTTACTCTGAGCCGGGGTGCCACAGGCGTTGGTATCAGAGCAGGTCTGGCTATAGGACGCGCAGTCTAAGCGCGAGCGTTAGAACCAGTAGTATAGAGCCTTGTCGGTTTGCTGCACTTGTTTGTTGCACTTGTTTGCTGCATAGCATGCATATAGACTAGTTATCACTAACGATTGATCTGGTGAGTATAGGTAGCAATCCACTACCTGTACCCTCCAGTTGCATATGTTCCTTGGTGTCTGGTGTCATCTTCGTCCCAGCGGAGTGATGCCAAGGTACTTGGCAATGTCGATCCCTTGCAGGATTGATACACCGGTACCACACCATTGCATCCTTTTCAGCTATTCCTATGGTTCGGTGATAGACATGTTTCTATCCCGGATCGTACCATCCCTCTAGCCACGTTGGCAACCCTTACTGATCTTGGTTATCAGAAAAGGGCAATGCCCACAAGCCTTTCTTTTCACCGCTATTCCACCCATCCATCCATTCCCTGGACAAGTACGGTTTCTTCCGTACGCTTGATGACGATGTGGTCGTGACCTCTGTGTCCCGATCCACGATCATCAAGTCCGTCCTCGCCTCAGTATCCTTCCAGCTGCAACCAGAGTTAAGCCGTGTTTGGTGTACCTTTGTTTACACCAACTTCTTCCACACCTTGACTTCCTTTCGTGCACATCGCCACAGCATGTTAGACCGTAGTACCGGAGTTCTTACGAGATTTGTGTGCTTAAGTAGGCCTGCATATATTGCTTGTGTGTGATCTTAGTGCTTTGTGTGCTTTTGTTTAGTCGTTTCTTTTGCTTCTTTCGTTGGGCCCTTGGTGTTACCTTATTTCCCCTTATGGAAGTTGCTCCCCGACACCGGACTCAAAGAAATCAGTGAAGAGACAGTTAGTTGGAGGCTCAGCTCAACAATATGGAATTTTTCGCTGACTGCCTGATATCGGGAAGTACCTGGCCTGACTACCAATGGTATTTTGGATTGATTATTAGCATCCAGTATGCATCATTGCAACCTTCACAGCAGAAATCATCGGATCAGCAAGACGACAGATTGTGTGCTGATCCACAGTACATTTCATGTCAAAGGTATGGTTACCATATACGGTTTGAGCCTGCTATGAGTACAGGTTGAACCCTGATATATCCCGGAAGTAAGCCAGAATATGTTAGATATATGCACTCAGTCCGTATGTGGCAAAAAGGAAGCCTCAGAGTACAAGATACTCCCCAGATAGTTGGCAGCATATGACAATGCATCCCAAGAGTCAGGTCCGCAACCGTTGGTCGGAATGCAAGAACCAGTCAGGACACAAGCCTGCCTCAGAAATCAAGTGCCAGCTACACATGTTTTTATGGAAATGATGAACATGCCGCCAAGGTTACATGAGTTACTCAGACCATGACGTCAGCCCGGTTTCAATTAACATACCTGTGCTTGTCTGCGTAGTAGCGAGCTGTATGGGACGCTACTGAACCCTTGCCTGCCTTTCTTTAGTAACGGCACCACGCCTGTGTTCCGAGCTGTTTTACGGCCGTCCGGGGTGGATGCTGATTTTTTTTCTCTTGTCAGCAACTGGCCCGTGTTCTGAGCTGCTTTTCGGCCGTCTCGGACAGTTGTTGAATTTCTTTCCGTAGCGGTGACCCTATGCTTTGAGCTGTTTCTCGGCCGTCTTAGGGAGCTGCTACTTTCTTCTTATCGACACCGTCTCATGCTCTGAGCTGCTTTTCAGCCGTCTTGAGTCGGGGTTGAGTTACTCCAGTAATGTCCCAGATCTGAGTTGTAAAGACCGTTCTGGTGGCTACTGGTTTATTTGCCGATTTCATCCAAGGGTTCAGACAGTCGTTACCCTACAACTACAACTTGTAAAGTAATATGCCTGCCGGAATGTTGCATCTGGCAGTACCCATGGACACCCGAAGAATCGAGAATACATAAGGCCAAGCTCTTTCAGCTAAGGATTCAGGTAAAGAAAACCATAATGAAGGAGCAAGATTGGCCATACAGATATGATAATGGTTACATGATCAACTTGGTACAAATGCCAGAATAGACTGGTTCGATACCGGTCACCATGGGGATACACACCACGGGGTCTAATCCATTTGCAAGGACCCCATATCGAGTCAACCCGCTCAGCCAACTAAATATTCCCAGAATCATCAGAAGAGAATAATCAAGCCTGTCAGACTGAGCACTCAGAAGGATGAGCAACAGTCTCGCAGCACATGTCCTCACATATGGGAAACAGATAAAGAATAACCTGCCGTGAACAAGATTCTGCTGCCAGGACCACTGTCAGTCAAGTCTATGGATAATATCACAGTACACCTTTATGCTGGTCACAACAGGTGACAATTGAATCTTTGGTACGAATGTGATACCTGAGATGGTACAGATACCAAAGATGATTCAGTAAACCATGCGAGAAGGAGAACGATATGAATCACAGTACTGTTTCAAACTTAGAGGACATACAGCCCTTTGAGGACACTCCAGCACAATGAGTAGAAGATTTCATGTCCCTCGAGAGGATCTGTTCACGAGTCAATGGACGATCATCCGTATTGGACTTCATCACAACACGTCCATAAAGAACAACTCTCGGACTTGTGAGAAGGACGGGTATTGTAGTCAGGATAATTCATTGCACCTAGGCAGGCCATTAGACATAAAAGGATTAAAGTCAGAATAATATATGAGGAAAGACCTGTCAGAATGAGAATCCAGTGAAATGAACCACATCAAAGCCAGGCAGTCAACCGGAGAAATCAGCGGGAGCATAATACAAAGGTATAAAGGAAACCCGAGTGGGAAACGGTTTCCTCAAAGGGGAATATTCAGGATTTAACCCCTGAGCAACCAAATCTCGAGGACGAGATTTCTTTAAGGGGGGTAGGTTTGTGACACCCTGGATTTTGCCCATTTCTTTTTTCCTTTTTATTTTGGTCTGGATTTGCTTTTCTGTGGCTTAGTAGTCCTGGAAACTGGAGAGATCACCCTTGATTCCTCTCCCAAGTGGCTTGCCAACCTCTAAATCATCCCGAGACCATGTCATTTCTATCTTGGACCAATCCCAGTATTCTTTTCCTAGGGAATATTCCTTTTTCTATTAAAGGAATAACCCTGTTTGCTCTGAGTTGTGAAGCAACTCATATTTCTATCATTCCCAAAATCCCCAAATAATTCTCATAAATCCTTTGGGACATATCTTATCCAGATATGTCAAAATATTCCTTGCCATGTCCAAAAATATTTCACAAATATTCCTTTTCTGATTCTGCCCCAGCTGGCAGTTTGTGAAGCAAGTACCATTTATATTTGCTTGCTTGCTCTCAAACTTTTTGTGCACTCTTTCCTATCCATATCATTGCCACATGCCAAAATTCAACTTTATCTGGATATTAAAACTCCCATGGCTAATTTCCTAAGTTTCTGGTTGACTGGAAGCTTAATGAAGGAAGTACTAGCTAGGAGTATCCAAATAAGTTGAAATTTTGCATGCACCTTCATTTGTTCAAATCATGACTCTCCACCAAGTTTCAATCCTATCTAGTTATCTATGTGAGCACAACATCAAATCTTAGATTCTGGTCATATTTTTCAGTTGTGAAGCAACTATATTTTATATTGCTCCATTTAATCTGAAAATTTACCAGGACATTCTATCCTCCATATCAACTCCCTCCACCAAGTTTTGGCTCAATTGAGTAAACCAATTGCCCTGTGCAATTTTTCCAAGTTTCTGGACAGAGAAGATAGCTGTGAAGGAAGTACCATTTTGGCATATCCATTTGGTATGAAATTTTTACAGCATCTTCATATGTCCAAATAACCCTTCCTTGACAAATTTCAGCTCAAGTGGCTTCTTCATTTGAGTGCACCATCATGATCTTGATTCTGGACCAATTGTGCTGTTGCAAAGCAACTATGATGTATATTGGTCCTATTACTTCCAAAACCTCCAGTATCATAGTCCTTCCTAAGATAATCACCCCAGACAACTCCATTTACCTCAATCAACTCCCTGTTGGTCACCAGTGCATAGCCAAGTTTGCTGCAGCAAACTTCAGGTGACCATTCCCATCTAAATACAGCGTGTTTCATCGATCCATCACTTCCTGGAGACTATAGCCTGGAGGGACTACACACCAGACAAGGTTTCGTGCCAAGGACGTGGCTGTGGCGCCATATGCACGTGGTGACCACGTGTATAAGCGACTGTGCACGCGCTCTGTGCATTTGGCCGCATCCGGCGCGCCGTCCAGCTCCTGTCCCCTCCGCTCTCGTCGCCTAGCTATGTCTAGGGGCTTCATTTCGTCGTCGCCCTCGCGCTGGACCCCTCTCCCCCTCTCATGTTCCATCCGACGCAGTGCACCGGCGACGTCCGCGACCCGCCTCTTCTGCTCCTCCCTGTCTCAGTTGCTCGTGCTCTCCCGAGCCTTCCCGACCTTGCCCGAGCCCTCTCTGAGACCTCCAGAGGCCTCTCCCCTCCGCCCCGCAGCTTCCCAAAGGCTCCGGCGAGCGGTGGACACGTCACCGCGGTCGAGTTCGAGCACCTTCGCCGCCCGGCTATTTAAAGCCACCCCGATCCCTTCCGTCCTCACCAGCCTCCTCATCGAGCTCTCCTAGCCCTCCCCAACCTTTAGCCCGAGCCCCAGAGCTCCCCTCGCCGCCCATGGCCGCCTCGGTCCTCGCCGGCCGACGCCTAAATTAGCGCGAGCCGAGCCCTTCCCCTCCTTCCTGACCTCACCAGGGGACCACCCGGACCCCATAGCTCCTCCCTGACCCCTTAGCTTGCCGCCGGGGTGCCCGAGGCCGTCGCCCTCGTTCGGCCGCCGCCCTTCGCTGCTCTCTGTTGCCGAGAGCTGCCGCCGTTCCAGCCCTTCCCCGGCGCAGCTGGGCCTCTGAACGGGCGCGGCAGGCCCCGCCGCAGCCACCCGTGCCCTCCCCTTGGCCGGAGCTGGCCTGGGCCGGCCGGCCCCCTCGCCGCCTCCCCTCCCCTGCTCCTTCTCTGTCTCGCTGAAGAACAGGGCGAGCGGGAGGAGGGAGACGAGCCCCGTGCCCCTTCCCCTGCCCCTGGGCCCCACCTGGAAGTGGCTCCAGCCCCGGGCCCATTTGCTGTAAGTGGAAGCGTACTCGGCTGAGTACGTTTTCCCGATTGGTAAACGCGTTTTCTATCTATCGCGGCTAAAAGTACGTTTCCCCTTGCAGAAAATGTATTTCCCTCAGTACGCTTTCTGTTTTAACGGCCAAGGACCTGTCTGCGAATTAAATATTTACAGATTGGTCCCTGTACTTCAAACGGCTACAACTTTTTGCTCGGAACTCCGATCGAGGTGAAACCAACGCCCACGTCTTCGTCTCGCCGAGCCCGTCATGCTGGTATCATTCTCACTATGCGGTCCCATAGTGGAAATGACCATTTTGCCCTTGCCGTAAACAGCCCCCTCCGAGAGAGAGAACTGTTTCCGGCGATCGTTTCCGCGGACTCTCCGCACTTCTTCCCGATGGTTCCTTCATCCCCAGGCAAGCCACAACTCTCATCTGCATCATCGCATTGCAATGTCATAGTTTAACTATTTATTTTAACAGCAAGTATGAGCATCTGTGAAATGAGTTGGATTATGCAATGTTGGAATTAATTTTCGGATAGGTGACTACCATGTTGAATACCGGATTGTTAATGACTAGTAGCTTACCCACTTGATGATACTATGATGTTGAGATCACTGTCTATGATTATTTTGGAGTTCATCTGGCAGTTCATGGATATGAACTAGTAGCAGTAGCCTAAGCATGCCGGTTATTGGATTACTATGATATCGGAGTATCAGAAAGATTGTTCGGGGATAAGATGCCTAATTTGACCAACTAAGTTAACTTGATGAAACAACCTGGTAATAAGTAAACTTAGTTGGTTGATCGAGAGTCACCTGTCCGGGCTTATTCGTGCAGCCACATTTGCCGGTATGGGACGGCCTTGACTTGGTCTGATCGCGTGCTCTTCCACCGGTACCTCCAAAGAGGGAGGGTTATGCGCGCGCGCTACCCTGGCCCGGTAGGCGGCGATAATCCTGTGAGCCCAGTTGAGTTATTGGATCCAGGTCCCCGTTTGGGACAGTTTGTTTGGCCAGGACGCTGGCAGGTGTCTTGAGGACACGGGGCCACCCAGGGCTTGACTCCCAGAGGGAGTATGATTGCCGGTCGTACGATGGAAGAGTCACGGGTCAGGCGGGTTTCGTCGGAACGTCGTTGGTCCACCCGAATGGGAGCATGAGGCCATGAGTTCCGTGGTGTGGGTAAAGTGTACAACCTCTGTAGAGTGTTAAATCTATTCGAATAGCCGTGTCCACGGTATTGGACAGCCCGTCCAGACCTCTATAGGAGATCAACCGTTATAATGACAGTAATGATGGGAGAACTCATCTGAGTTTGGTAACAGTTGGACAGTATGCCATGGGCAAGTCTTGGTAACGATCTCGAGGATGATCGTTGGATGTTCTTGGAGTGATCATGAGTTGGTCACCAGAATGCAGGAAGAGTAGCCTGTTATTGCTCTTTTCAACCATTCCTTCGGTAACATAAATCTTAACTTAATCTTGATGGCTGTGATGTTGTCTTGCCTTAATGCTGATGTTTGTTGTGAGCTTGCGAGTACATTCAAAGTACTCACCTGGCGTATCATGCCAGTTTGCAGGTCATGCCATGATTGCTTGTTTGTTGGAGATGTTGATTGCGCGAGCTAGGATACGCGTTCTAGCCAGAGTCCCTGCGGAGTGGAGTCCATCACCGCCGACGTTGTTCCGCTGCCGAGAGTTGCTTCGCTCCCTCAGGTCGATCCGCTGTTAGCATAGAGCTATTTCGAGCAGGCGTAGTGTCGCCGTGCCGATGTAATCCTTGTACCCTTGTAATCGTATTTATAGCAATAAAGAGCTGATTTGTTCTATGCCAACAGTGCCGTATTCCAGAAGACTTGTTCTTGGGCTGGAATACGGGGCGTTCCGGTTTACTCTGAGCCAGGGTGCCACAGGTTGATAGACCATTTCCTGGTGCTTTCGGTCATAGTTGCTCTTCTGACGAGACTGAGCAGTTTTCAGATGTTCACGGACAATGCGGACTTGTTCCTCAGCTTGTTGAACAATGTCCGGTCCGACGAGTGAGCGTTCCCCAGTTTCTGACCAATTCAGAGGGGTTCGACACTTACATCCGTAAAGAACTTCAAACGGTGCCATCTTCAGACTAGCTTGATAGCTATTGTTGTAAGAGAATTCGGCATACGGGAGAGATTCCTCCCATTTCTTACCGAAAGAGATGACGCAAGCTCGAAGCATATCTTCGAGCACTTGATTAACTCGTTCAACTTGACCCTGTGACTGAGGGTGAAAAGCGGTGCTGAAAGACAGATGATTTCCCATAGCTTCTTGGAAACTATTCTAGAATCTGGAGGTGAAGAGGCTGCCACGATCATAACTAATCTCCAACGGAACACCGTGGAGTGATACAATTCGGGAAACATACAAGTCTGCTAACTGACTAGCAGTGATTGTCTCCTTAACTGGCAGAAAGTGAGCAACCTTTGAGAATCGGTCAATGATGACAAAAATAGCATCATGACACTTCTGAGATCTGGGAAAACCAGTAATGAAATCCATTTGGACCTTGTCCCATTTCCATTCAGGAATTTCAAGGGGTTGTAGAGTTCCAGCTGGCCTTTGATGTTCTGCTTTAATGCGGTGACAAACGTCACACTCAGAAACATAACGAGCAATGTCTCGCTTCATATTAGGCCACCAGTATCTCTGACAAATGTCACGGTACATCTTTGTGCTACCAGGATGAATTGACAGAGGAGTGTCATGAGCTTCCTTCATAACGTGTTCCCTCTCATCCTTGAACTTGGGTATGAAGAGACGGTGTTGGAAAAATAGGATCCCATCCTTATCAAGATGGAATTCCGACGGCTTTCCTTTCTCGAGGTACCGCTTAATCCTTTCAACTTCAGTGTCATACTTTTGTATAATCTTAATGCTGTGCTCTAAATCTGGTTCGACAACCAGGGTATTGAGATAACCCTGTGGAACAATATGGAGGTTCAATTTGTGAAGCTCTTCATTGAGTAGAGGTTGCGTTTCCTGAACCATATGGTTGCTGCAATAAGCCTTGCGACTCAAAGCATTGGCCATTACATTAGCCTTGCCAGGGGTGTATGAGATATTGCTAATTTTTTTTAAATAATACATTTTTTTAAATAAATTTGGAAAATAATACGCAGTTTGAAAAATTTGCAAAAATAATACACCGTCGGCCTACCAGAGGCCGACTGGCACTAATCGTCATACTATAGACCGATTAGTATCCAGTCGGCTTATAGTAAGACGATTGGTGCCAGTCGGTCTATAGTAAGACGATTATTGCCAGTCGGTCTATAGTAAGACGATTGAGACCCTGTCGTCCCCATAGTTTCTTCTCTCTCCCCTCGGTCAACATGTGTGACATTGCTCGGAGCCGTGCGCAGGTTCCCTGTAGCAGAGGTGACGGCGGACGTGGAGCAGCCATATCCGCTGATCCTGACGACGGTGCTCCGAAGAGATGTGAACGGAGCAGGATCGGAATGTGCCATGTCGCGGGGGCAGAGCGAGGCCAACGGCGATGGGGGTGCCCCTGGGGGCAAGAGGAGTTGTTCTCCTGGCAGATCCGTTGAGTCCACAGGGAAAGTGAACCTAGAGGCTTCTGGATGGACAAAGAGGTTAGTGAAAGAAATAGCCATCCATTTTGTGTGCCTCGTACTGTCTTTTGGTAGCTGATGATGAATTTGCTGACAAACAAAATCTATGCATTAGCACACCCTTTGGTATACCATATGCTTGCCTATGGTGATCTGGATTAGGTTCGCGCTTGCATTATAACTGCAAAAATGGTCTAAAATAGCAAAAGAGAGGTGTTGTAGTTTCAGTTAGAATCCGCTGGCCTCGCTCTGCCCCCGCGACATGGCACATTCCGATCCTGCTCTGTTCACATCTCTTCGGAGCACCGTCGTCAGGATCAGCGGATATGGCTGCTCCACGTCCGCCGTCACCTCTGCTACAGGGAACCTGCGCACGGCTCCGAGCAATGTCACACATGTTGACCGAGGGGAAAGAGAAGAAACTATGGGGACGACAGGGTCTCAATCGTCTTACTATAGGCCGACTGGCACTAATCATCTTACTATAGGCCGACTGGCACCAATCGTCTTACTATAAGCCGACTGGATACTAATCGGTCTATAGTATGACGATTAGTGCCAGTCGGCCTCTGGTAGGCCGACGGTGTATTATTTTTGCAAATTTTTTAAACTGCGTATTATTTTTCAAATTTATTAAAAAATGTATTATTTAAAAAAAATTAGCTGAGATATTCATATCATAATCGGCAATTGTTTCGAGCCATCTTTGTTGACGAAGGTTCAGATCCGGTTGAGTATATAAATACTTCAAACTTTGATGATCCGTGTATATCTCGCAACGATTACCGAGAAGGTAATGTCGCCATAGCTTCAGGGCATAAATAACCGCAGAAAGTTCAAGATCATGCACGGGATAATTTTCTTCATGAGGACGCAATTGTCGGGAGGCATAAGCAATCACTTTGCGCTCTTGCATTAGGACACAGCCTAATCCTTGACGAGATGCATCACAGTATATCACGAAATTCTTTTGGGAATCCGGGGGTGCTAGTACTGGGGCAGATGTCAATTTATCTTTTAGTGTCTGAAAGCTTTCTTGACATTTTTCTGTCCACTCAAATTTAACACCTTTGTGAAGCAGATTTGTTAATGGTTTTGCAATCTTGGAAAAGTTCTCAACAAATCAACGGCAATAACTAGCAAGTTCGAGAAAACTTCTGACTTGCTTGACATTCTTCGGGGGAGTCCAGTCAAGAATAGTCTGAACTCGTTCGGGGTTAACAGCAATTCCATCCTTGGAAATCACATGACCAAGGTAGGTTACTTCCGAAAGCCAAAATTCACATTTGGAATACTTGGCATACAACTGGTGTTCTCGAAGCCTTTCCAGTACCAGACGGAGGTGTTGAGCATGTTCTTCTTTATTTTTAGAATAGACCAGAATATCATCTAGATATACCACGACAAACTTGTCGAGGTAATCCATGAAAATGTAATTCATCAGATGGGAGAAAGTTGCTGGAGCATTTGTTAGGCCAAATGACATGACGGTGTACTCATAGGAGCCATAACGAGTGACGAATGCAGTCTTAGGAATATCCTCTTCACGGACACGGATCTGGTGATAACCCAACCTCAAGTCGAGTTTAGAGAACACCGATGATCCAGCAAGTTGATCATAAAGATCATTGATCCGAGGCAGTGGGTATTTATTCTGGATTGTGGCTTGGTTAATGGGCTGATAATACTGAACCAATCGGTTAGTTCCATCCTTCTTCTTTACGAAGAGTGAAGGTGCTCCCCAAGCAGAGGAACTGGGGCGGATGAAACCACTCTTAAGTGACTTGTCGATTTCTTCCTTAAGCTCGAGTAGGTGGTGCGGAGGCATCTTATAAGGACGTTTCGCAATAGGGACAGTGCCAGGCTTCAAGTCAATGAGAAACTCGACAGCTCTAGCCGGGGGTATGCCTGGAAGTTCTTCGGGAAAGACGTCCGAAAAATCTCGAACGACAGGAACGTTCTTGATTCCTTCCAGAGGTGAGGCGTTCAAAGCATTCAGAGCATATATCTAAGCTTCAGCATCTCGAGTAATGCGGGCGGTATAATCCACTATCTCATCGGTGGGGTGAAGAAGTTGGACGACTTTAGTGGCACAATTGATCGAAGCAATGTGAGCTTTCAACCAATCCATTTCGAGAATGAGGTCTATAGTGGAAGACTTCAAGATGATGGGTGAGGCAAGGAATTCAAATCCCTCGATTTCAACAGGGACATTGTGTGCCATCATAGTGGTTTGACATTGGCCTCCAGGGGTACGGACAACTACTGGCAGGTTCATTTTTTCGAATGCAATGTCATGAGATAATGCAAATGCTTCAGACATGAATGAATGCGATGCTCCTGAATCAAATAATACAGAAGCAGGTACTGAATTAACGAGAAGGGTACCCATCACAGTAGCAGGTTGATCCTGGTCTTCTTCGATGTCAATGTTGTAAGCGTGTCCACGACCATGTGCAGCAGACCCAGTATTATAGTTGCGGGTCTGATTGTTGCCACGACTATTGCCACGGCCAGTATGAGGAAAAGCCATCTGATTCTGAGTCTGGCGGCAGTCTTTAGCCTGGTGACCTGGTTTGCGGCACTTGAAGCACAGACCATCTTCAGGACGAAGAGGAGCATTGTTTTGAATAGCTTGAGCTTTTGGCTGCCTCGGTGGTGGAGGAGGCAGACATGGTGCAGCATAGTTGTTCTTTGGCGCAGAGGTATTTGGACGGAACGCATTGTTGGGAATCCAAACTCTGCGCTTCTGTGCTGAGCCCGAAGATGAGCCAGCATCACGATAGCGCTTCTGCGAGTCCTTGTGTTTCATCTGAGCGGTCTCAACAAGAATAGCCTTGTTCACAAGAGTTGAAAAATCATTGAAGTCTTGAGCAGCAAGTGCAAGCTCGAGGTCTGGATGGAGTCCATTGCGGAACTTCTCTTGCCTATGGGCATCTGTGGTGATGTCTTCTTCAGCACAGCGGGAGAGGTCAAGAAATTCCCGCAGATAAGCTTCAACAGTCTTGTTGCCCTGAGTGAGGTTGCGGAACTGGGTCTTCATCCGTTCCATGATTGCCTAAGGGATGTAACGTGCACGGAAAGCGGCCTGGAACTCATACCAGGTAATGACTGTTCCAGCAGGCAGTGAACGCTTGTGGGTGTCCCACCATTGAGCAGCAGGACCTTTTAGGAAAAAGGCCGCGAAGGTGACGAAGTTGGCAGGGGCGACATTAGCAGACTCCATCTCGTGTGAGATGTCGCGGAGCCAGTCATCTGCATCCAGTGGCTTGTCAGAGTTGCGGAACTGAGTAGGGTTAAGCCGCATAAACTCCGACAGAGTTATTGAAGGAGGGTTCTGGTTCTGGTTCTGGTTGTTCTGATGCAGAAACTGAGCCATAATTCCAGTCATGAACTGGCGGTTGATCTCGAATTGTTGCATCATAGCTGCCATATAGTCTGGCGGTGGTGGACGTTCAGGGGCACGACCACAACCATGACCACATGGTCTAACCATCCTACTAAGTATCAACAGGGGGTAGTTTAGTAAAAGCAATTGCGAGCGTTTAGTGACAAGCAAGATGTAACACGACAATACTTTAAGCAGTGTAACAGATACATAACAGTAGTCAATTAGGACATACAGATCCATACACAGAGTCGGGTACATGCGGACAACATAACGGCGCAAATTAAAAGCTAGACATACTAGGCGGCGCGCAGGCACGCGGTAAGGAAGTACACAACGAGACATAGCAAAGGCTACATCAACGTCGGGGAAAACCACTGTAACGGGGTA
Organism: Thinopyrum elongatum; assembly: GCA_011799875.1. Classification (NCBI taxonomy): domain Eukaryota; kingdom Viridiplantae; phylum Streptophyta; class Magnoliopsida; order Poales; family Poaceae; genus Thinopyrum; species Thinopyrum elongatum. The sequence goes on along the minus strand of CM022302.1, from coordinate 91,917,093 downwards.
ACTGCGAGTGCGGACGATGAATGTTCGTCGCGGTAGGATCCTGCGCTCCATGTGCACTCTGATGCAGAACCCGGTCTCGAGCTGTAAGAAGAGGTCCACGTGTAGGTGTGTGACCTACAACAGCAGGCCAATCAATACCGGCATACATCTGAGTCCTGCGCGGGTAAAGGATGTGCTGAGGATGTATCCCTGCACGAACAGCGGGTAGCAACTGCGTCATAGCATCGTAGAGACGTGCTCGAGTGGCAACCAACTCGACGGCAAGAGCCCGAACAGTGCGATCCAGAGCCTGAGTGTACTGAATCAGAACGCGCGGGTCATAGCGACGAGGCTCGTGCGGGGCACAGGTAGCTGTGTAGTATCCAGTAGCATCTCCAGCAGGGGCATACGGAATGTATCGGAACTCAGAGTCATCCAAGATATCGCTGAACTATCCTCGGAGACGTGCGACAGCAGAGTAGGCGGCATCATGTACTGCCATCTCAATCGTCACGCCGATACCGTGGAAAAGGTCCAGCTCGGTGTCTGAGTCATTTTGCCGATCATAGATACGAACATCAGCATGGTACTGCTCCTGATTGAACTCGCGGTAATCCTCGTAGACCATGTACTCGGGGTACCAGCGATAGCTAAGTCTGGTCAAGAGAGCGATCAGGACAGCTGGAAACCCAGGGGCATCATGAGCCCAAGTGTGAAGCACAAGCTGTGTCGTAGGACGCGGTAGAAACAAACGATCCATCTGAAACAGAGGAAATTCAGGTTTGTCAAATGACAATGAGAAGTTTAACACAACTCAGAGAGAAAGGTTAAACAAAACAATGGAAAGGAAAATGACTATCAGACTAATCAGATCAATGACAGGGAAATCGCACAGATATCCAGCTCTCCGGGTAGACAGAATTTACGAGATCCTAAGTGTCGGTGTTAGTAAAATTTATTTAACCCGAATAGAAGAGAGATCAGAGTCCCAGAGTATAGATGAGGAATAAAAGATCCTAATACCACCCAGTTGGCGACGTGGCCCCGTAAGCCACACAGCCAAGTTAGTAAATTAGTTTTTCGGTTTCTAGACTCAACTTCGGCCAAGGAATTTGGAGGGGGCTTCCTACAGGCAGTCGGCTCTGATACCAACTTGTGACGCCCCCGACTTAATCGTGCATTAATCATACACGCAAACATGCACGATCAAGCACAGGGACTCACAGGAAGATATCACAACACAACTCTAACACAAATTAACGGAGATCCACAATATTACAGACCAGGGATCCGAAGATCCGAATACATAAGTCAGTCATACAAATATTATCTGAGTACAGACATAGTTAGACAAGTTTTGCCTTAAGAAGGCTAGCACAAACAGCGACACTAGATCGAAAGGCGTTGGCCTTCTGCCTGGGAGCCTCCGATCCTACTCCTGGTCGGCTGGCTCGATCCAATAGTAAGTGCCCTCTGGACCCTCCTGGTAGTAAGCTCCTGTGGTGGCATCTGGCTCCTGGACTCCATCGTCTGATGTATCATCAAGGTGGGGTATGGGGAAAAAGAAAGTAAAGCAACCGTGAGTACTCATCCGAAGTACTTAGCAAGCAAGGATCTATACTACATATGCAACATTATCAATGGAGAAAGGCTGTATATGTGGACTGGGCTACAGAAATGCCAGAATAGAGAGAAGGCCTAGTCCTATCGAAGACTAGCATCTTCACGAAGCCATCATCTTGCAGCAGTAGAAGAGAGTAGAATAGCATTTTATTTAGCAAACATGTTGAAGCAAGCCTAGAGATCCTTCCTCGACTCCCAGCGAGAAAGCGATCCCGAAGCTTTAATTAAATAACAAGTATCCAGTTCAAGTAGTAGATTGGGATACACAAACTGAGCGTCCTTTACCGTAGGACCGGCTATCGATAGATCATTCATCCCTGCAGGGGTGCACTACTGTTACCCAACACGCTCGATCAACTCTGGCCGGACACACTTGCTGGGTAATGCCCGACCTCGGTAGATCAATATGAAGCAACGCCCTACCTAGGCTCAGCAGAGAGGTCAGCACGCCGGACTAACCTATGCACCCAGAGGTCTTGGGCCATCGCCCTAGGCACCCTGCGCGTTGCGTGGCTGGCCGGGGTGTAGGCGCGACACTGAACTCGTCAGTGAAGTATCCAGCCCAATCCCGGCGATCAGCCCGCACGGTGAATCGTGACGTCTGATGAGCTTTCGGGAGAAACGTACGACGTAGAGGGCCCCATAACCATAATACCGCGTGGTGGTAGTGCGTATAGGGCACGTTGACCCACTCAGATCACACACCCAAATCCGATAGGCTCATTTAGTATCACGCGGAGACAAACAGAGTCTCTGAAGCTCCGCCACAATATCACACTCGAGTGCCCTTCTGGCACACTCGACATCATAGATCTCCCTGCGGGTACCCACCAGGGTGGACCCGCCTATAACAAAGGTCAAGGTAACCGTGTGGTCATAACATCAAAGGGGAAAACCGAGGAATCACCCTCGGCGGATTCCACTTGATGAAATCATCAGGGTGAACGTATGAGGCATCACCCTCGAGGTTCACACTGAGGGGTTGCACGACTGAGTCGTATCGGAAGTGGAGAAGGAGGAATCACCCTCGATGACCACGACCGAACAGCTACACTGCAGAGTATTCATCAGGAGTGCGTTACGAGGTATCACCCTCGGCACTCGATAGTTACTACGCAGAGTCATACAACTAAGGGGGGTGAGGTGAGGTGTCGGTCTCTGGTCGACGATCACGTTGATCGAGTCATCGATGATCAAGCAGGGGCAACAAGGGAAAGGTGGTGGGGTCACTGATGGTTCACTACCAACCTATACTAAACAGTTTAACATAGGCAGGTAAGGTAACATTGAACAGGTTACAAAAGCAGGCTATGCATCAGAATAGGAACATACATTAACAGTAGCAAAATCTAATGCAAGCAGGAGAAATGGAATGGGCGATATCTGGATGCTCAGGGGGGGCTTGCCTGGTTGCTCTGGCAAGAGAGAGGGGTCGTCAACGGGCTGCTCGTCTGTAGCGTAGTCGTACCCAGGTGCAGCGTCGTCGGTCTCGGCGTCTATCAAGAGAGAAGGAGGGATAGAGAAACAATAAATTTCACGGCAATAATGCAAACAATATGTATGACATGCCTAAATGATATGCCGGGGTGTTCTACTGCCTAGCTAAATGATTTAGTTAATTTAGGAATTTATTTGGATTTATTTAATCAATGTTGGGTACTATTCATTTATCGAAATCGGTCTAAAAGTTCAATGTTCATATAGCTAGGGGCATCTGACAGGAATACGGAGGGCGTATTTGGGATCGTATCGAAATTTTGAGCAAGTTTCATGTATAAATTATTTTCATCGGAGTTACGGTTTATTTAATATGATTTTCTAAAATTTTTATTAATTTCTGGAATTTAATTATTTATTTAAATTAAACATTATCCGAAACAGTGTATGCTGATGTCATCATGATGTCAGCATGACGTCAGCAGTCATCCTGACACATGGGTCCCACCTGTCATACTCTGACCAGTTAATTAGTGATTAACTAATTAATTACTGTTTAATTAAACTAAATAACTAATTAGATTAACCTAATCAGAGTTAATTAACTAATTAATCAGTTTATTAATTAATTATTAATTTTATTAATTCATTTCTTTTTTTTAATTTTGTTCAGGGGCTGGGCCCACCTGTCATAGGCACGGGGGGGTGGGGGCCCAGCGGTCAGTGGCACAGGGCCTCGGGCCCCACTGGGCAGTGGCCCAAGAGGCCACCGCGAGCGCGGGCGCGGCGTGCGGGCGCGGCCAGGGGGCGAGCCCGGCGCTGGGCGCGGCCAGGCGCGGCAGGGCGTCGGCCAGAGCGCCGCCGGGCGCGGGGCGAGGTCGCGCGCGTGGGTGGGTGTGCGAGGCGGCGCCGGAGGAGGAGCTGCGGCAGGGGGCAGCGGGGCGATGGTAGGCGGCGCGGGAGGCAGGCGCGGGCGGTGCGCGTGCGCGGGCGCGCGGCGAGCGTGGTTGCGGTGAACGCGCGCGAGCGGGCAAACGTGTGCGCGCGGGGCGAGGCGAGCGGCGCTGGGGGCGGGCGCGGTCCGGCGTGCGTCGAGCGTGGCGCGGACGCGGGCGGCAGGCGAGGGAGCTGGCGAGCGCGGGGCGAGGGAGAGAGAGGAGCGGGCGACGAGGCCGGTGGCCTCACCGTTCGTTGCAGAGGAGAGGGGCGGCGAGGCTCGATGTAGCGATCCGGGGAGGAGTCGGGGATGCGACGGGCGGTGACAGTGGCACCGGGGACGAAGGCGGCGGCGGCGGCGGGGAGCCGCGGGTGAGGGGGAGAGACAAGGGGGAGTAGGGGAAAAGGTTAGGGTTTGCTGGGTGCAGGCCTAAATAGGCCAGTTAGGTGGGCCGACCTGGCTGGGCCGTGGCCCAGTTGGGGCGGGGGGGGGGGGCTTTTTATTTTTCTTTTATTCTTGTATTTTTTTTTATTTCCTTTTTCTTATTTCTTTTTCTCTTATTTTCTGTTTTGTAAATAGTTAGGCCTCAAAATGATTTTTGTAAAACATGGCATTTGCTCCATTAATTACTTGGCATTATCTACTACTGCCAAAAATTGGTTTGGAGACAATTGAAGTTCACACAAATTTTATAATAAATAAAATGTATTAAACCCTGCTGTTTTGGTAAAGATAGAGCCATCTAATTAATTTATTAATTGTTGGTTACAATTTTAGAATAGCCTCTGCAATATTTTTTAATTATTGAACATTTTAGTTTCTATGTTGAACAACTTTTATTTTCCACTTTCATTTAAAATTTGAATTCTGACTTAGGAGTTAAAATACAATATGATGCTAATGATGATTATGCACTGTTAAACATGCTGACATGTCATTATCAAAAGTGATTACTGTGGCTAATGACATGGGGTCTTACACGTAGGTAGGTGACAACCTACTCAAATGTCGGCGTAGTGAGGACTGTGAGGTTGGAGGCGGCGTTGCCAAGGTCCTCATTAAGGCCGGTCGTTAGTGTCGAGAGCATGAGCTCATTGGAGACCTCGAACTTGAGGTCACGCAACTCATTGGCGATTGTCTTGAGACGCATTCATACTCGTCAATGGGAGAGTCGTTTTGGTGCAATCCAAAGAATTGTTGGAGGAAAACGATACGCTGCATCCGATTGTTGGTGAAGAGGCAGGTGATCTTGCTCCAGACGGTGGCGGCGGAGTCACCGTCACTCACGACGGTGCAGAAGATGTCGTTGGAGATGGTGAGGAAGAATTAACGGATAATGGTGGTGTGGATCGCCATCCACTCGGGTTCATCGCGGGCGGCGAAGAAGTTCACGGAGCCATCGAGATGATCACGAATATCATACTTGTGGAAGAGAAGATTGAAGTATGTCTTCCACGAGTAAAAAATTGCCGCGGTGTGGGAAAGCTTGATGGGGACGTGGTCGGCGATGGGAACGTCATGGATGGTCACCGGGTCAAGACCGGCGAAGGGGTTGGAGTGGCCAGATGAGCGGGATGATGATCCGGATAAGTCCATGGCGAGAGAGAGGTGCCGCTAGGGGTTAGGGTTTTAGAGGGGAGGGAGATGGCAGTGGCAGTGGCTTTGAGGAGTAGGGGGTGGGCAGCGGTGGTGGTGGCGGCGTAGGAGGGAGTAGCGGCAGCAGCAGGGAGCGATTGCGACGGCTCGGGAGATGAGCAGCCGCGGCGGCGGCCGAGGGAGGTAGGTTATTCGGCGCCGGTGGCTCGGGAGGGGAGCGGCGACGGCGGCCAGGGGTGGCGGTGGCGGAAAGTGGAGGAGCGGCGCGACTAGGATCGAAAAAGGGTTGATACAATGCGGAGAGAATATTTGGTGCAAGACAATTGTATTCACCTCATGGGTGCCCATATATAACACGTGCAGGGGTAGTTCCGTCCACGGCTAGAACCCTAATTACAAAACTTGGGAGACAAGCGGGATAACTACACCTAATACACGCACGCATATACCCGGGACATCTACAATCATCTGTCAACATGCTCTACCAAACATTGGAACGGAACCAACCCATTCTCGTGAAATGGAACCATGACGTTCCATTCCATTTCGTTCCCCAACCATACACACCCTGAGAGTCCTACAACGGTGATGTCTGTTGGCATCGCGTTGCTCTTGAGACGTCGTCTTGGCCTTCTACTCCCCCTCTGACACTAAAGGGCTAGTTTAGTAGCAAGATGACCAAAACCAGGGCAGCAAACCCTAGTCAGGGGATTTTACGGGACAAATGAGATCCCCTTCCACCATGGGGGATATTTCCCTAATCTGTAGTATATCATTTGTTGGCAGGAGGCAGGTCCTAGAAAGTCCCCATCTATGATCTACCAAATGACGCGGGCTGGTTTGCCTTGTGGGCCATGAGCCCTGGATTTTGACGGGATCCCCGGTAACCAAATGAGGCCTGGTGAAAACCTTGGTCTGCTTCAGCAGACGCGGTGATGGCGCTTTGCGTCGTGACCCTCTTGGGGGGTTTCGTCAATGAGTATGGGTGTATCCAAGTCGCGACATTGTGTCTCCAGTGGGGTTTGTCCAAAAAGTATCTCAAATTTAATTACGATTTCTGAAACTTAACCCCAGATTTTCTAAAATGTATAAAAAAATCTCTCTTCTCTCTCTACTTTTCCATTTCCCTTCTCTAAGGGCAACTCCAACGCGCCTACGCAAACATACGCGGTTTTTGTCCGCTCTTCGTTCGTTTGGGTCGGCTGGAGGCGCGCTATCCGGCCGCGGCCGCCCAAACCTGGCATGTGCGCCGCCCAACCAGTAGACCCATTTCGTCCGCGTTCTGAAGTTTGGCAAACATATTTAATCTGAATTTAGGTCCAGCGGCCATAGTTCATGTCAGCTGCCATAGTTCATGCCAACATAGGTGTCAGTTGTTAGAGTTTATCTTTATGTTGGCCTTTGGCCTTTGCCCTTCCTCTGTACATGTATATATATGATGGCTTTTGCAGCTTGATAATAACGATGTTGCATATTTCCTAATATGGTATCATGAGCTAAGGTTTTTTTTCCGCTTCACAACTCGTGTTTTCCACTGCGCCGCCGTCACCAATCTTCTCGCTGGCCGCCGTTGTTCCTGGCACCCGGTGTGCTGCTCCTTCCCTGCATGCGCTACTGTGCCTCTTCATAGCCACGTACTTCGCCTAGTTTTTCCCGGACTGCTGCCGAACCAAATCGTCCGAGGGGCCCGTCACCGTTTGTCTTCCGCCTGGCTTCCTAGTCGTCTGCAGGCCACTGCTACTCGCTAGGACCTCAAGGCCACCGACGTCCGCCCACCGGATCCCGTTCCAGGTGCCGGATTGCGCCGTCGCCGACCGCCGATCCGGTCGTCGTCCACCCGTTTCGCTGCTGCGGGCGTGAGGATCTCCGACCTTGTCGCCCACGGGCCTAGTCTCCAGCTGGGCGCTTGCCGCCTCCGCCCATCGCTCTCCTCTCGTCCGCAGGCCTGAGCCGCTCCGACCGTGTCGCCGGTGATCACGCTCGTTCGCTGGTCGTTTGCCACTTCCGCCCGTTGGTCTCCTCTGATCTGCCGCCCATCGAGTGATTTCGTGGCGTTCGACCTGCGTTAACCTGGCGTTCTCACTGATTCCACTCGGGAAGGAGTGGATCGTGTTGACCCGACAGTTTACTTTGGGCCTCGTGTGAATTCAGATCGGTATGTGAGCTAAAAAAAGCGAAAGAGAAGAAAAAGATAGTAAAAAAAGAGAGAGACATTATGTTGCCGGTCTTTGCTCATCGCCGTCCGGTGATTTTCGACGGTGTTCCCTGTATTTATCCTGTCTCGCACATGCATCATCGCTCAGTGCTTGGTGGTCCGTCTATGATGTTGTCCTCTGCGGCGTCTTCAGCAGGCTGTGTTGGTCGCTATTCGTCGACTCTTCTCGCGGCATCTGCCCGCGGTGGTGGTGCGTGCTCTACGTCGACTCTTCTCGCAGCTTTCGCACGTGGTGGTGACCGTTCCACGTCGACTCCCCCAGTGGCTTCCACATGCGGCTCTACGTCGATTCCTCTTGCGGCTTCCGCGCGCGACAGTGACCGCTCCACGTCGACTCCTCCAGTGGCTTCTACATGCGGCTCTACGTCGACTCTACACGCGGCTTCCACGAGTTGAGGCAACTGCTCATCGGCGGCAGGTGTTTCTACCTCGACCTCTTCTGCCATGTCCTTGCTTGCGCGTGAGATTGCGCAGCTGCGATGCCTGCTTGCAGCTTGGGAGTCTTCACCGGCAGGTTCCGTGACTGCTCTTTTGGCACTGAGAAACCACCTTCTACTCATTCTGGTTCATCCCCATGAATTCTTGATACTAGAGCGTCTTTTCATATGACTTATGATTCTTTCACTTTGACCTCTGTTCGACTTGTCGAGTCTCCTGTTCGTGTCCTTACAGCTGATGGCACTCCCCTCCCTGTAGCTAGTCGAGGCACTCTTAGCACTTCTTTATTTCATGTTCCCTCTGTCGCTCATGTTCCTCGACTTTCCATGCAGCTCATATCCGGTGGTCAGATTGTTGACTCTAGTTCTAGGGTCATTCTCGACTTTGATTCGTGTTCTGTTCAGGATCGTCGCATGGGCGCTCTGCTTGGTGCTGGACCTCGACGCTCTGATGGTCTCTAGGAGCTTGACTGGCTTCGTCTTCCCTCTGCTGCCAGCGCCGCCAGTCTTGCAGCCCCTGTTGATGCATCTACCAGCTCTTTTCAACAGTGGCATCATCGTCTTGGCCATTTATGTGGTCCTCATCTCTCATCCTTGGTTCATCGCAGTGTTCTAGGGCCTGTCTCTGGTAACGCTTCATTGGATTGTCTGGGTTGTAGGTTCGGTAAGCAGATTCAGCTACCCTATCCTCACAGTGAGTCAGGGTCTGAACACCCTTTTGATCTCGTTCACTCTGATGTTTGGGGTTCGGCTGCCTTTGCTTCTAAAGGGGGTCCTCTATAATCTTTATAGCTGATTTTTCTTGGTACACTTGGATCTATTTCATGTCTTCTCGTAGTGAGGTCTTATCTATATAGGAAAAAATTACTGCCATGGTTCATACCCAGTTTTCCACTCCTATTCATGTTTTTCGCACAGATTCAGCTGGTGAGTATATCTCCCATGTGCTACGAGGATTCCTTGCCGAGCAGGGTACTCTTACTCAGTTCTCTTGTCCTGGTGCTCATGCTCGGAATGGTGTGGCTGAGCGCAAGCATCATCACCTTCTTGAGATGACGCGTGCGATGATGATCGTCGCCTCTCTTCTGCCTCACTTTTGGGCTGAGGCTATTACTACTTCCACCTATTTCATCAACATACAGCCATCTGCTGCTCTACAGGGTGGTATTCCTCTCGAGCGTCTTTCTGGTTGTTCTCCTGATTATTCGGCGCATCATTTGTTTGGTTGCGTTTGCTATGTTTTGCTTGCCCCTCGTGAACGCACCAAACTGACCGCTTAGTCTCTTCAGTGTATCTTTCTCGGATACAGTGATGAGCATAAGGGCTATCGGTGTTGGATCCTGTCGGTCGCTGGATGCGGATTTCCCAGGATGTGACCTTTGATGAGTCTCGCTCCTTCTACCCGCGTCCATCCTCCTCGGCCTTTTCCACAGAGGACATCTCTTTTATTACATTTCCGAATACACCTCCCTCTATGCCTAGTATTCCTTCTCCTCGTCTCGCTGTTGCAGATCCAACGCCATCCTCTCCTACGGTTTCTTCTCCTCCCTCATCGCATGACTCTCCACCTTCATCACTGATACCTTCCCCTTCTCAACCTTCATCATCGATACATTCCCCGTCTCCGCCTCCAGTGATTCCACCTCTTTCCTCATTTCCATTATACTCGTCGTCCACGTGTTGTGGATGAGTCCACTGATGTGCCCTCTACTTCTGGTGTGTCGTCTTCCTCCTCTCAGCCGACTTATGGTCTTCGTTCGCAGCCTTGTCCGCCCCCTGACGGGTATTCTCCTTCTCGCTATGGTCTTTCGACCGTTCTCGAGCCGACTTCTTATCGAGATGTTGTTGTTCATCCTGAATAGCAGTTTGCGATGGCAGAGGAGATTGCTGCCCTTGAGCGCACCAGCACACGGGATCTGGTTTCTCTTCCTCCCCGTGTTCGTACCATCACTTTTAAGTGGGTCTATAAGATCAAGACTTGCTCTGATGGTTCTCTTGAGCGTTATAAAGCTCGTCTTGTGGCTCGTGGCTTTCAGTAGGAGCATGGTCGTGATTACGATGAGACTTTTGCTCCTGTGGCCCATATGACCACTGCCCGCACACTTCGCGCCGTGGCCTCTGTTCGCCACTGGTCCGTGTCTCGGCTTGATGTTAAGAATGTCTTTCTTAATGGTGAGTTGCGTGAGGAAGTTTATATGCAGCCACCGCCTGGGTATTCAGTTCCTGATGGCATGGTTTGCCATCTTCGCCGCTCTATCTATGGCCTTAAGCAAGCCCCACCGCGCTTGGTTTGAGCGTTTTGCCTCGGTGGTCATTGCGGCTGGTTTTTCGCCCAGTGCTCATGATCTAGCACTGTTTCTCCACCTTTCTGCTCGTGGTCGCACTCTTCTTCTTCTATATGTTGATGACATGATCATCACTGGCGATGATCTTAAGTACATTGCCTTTGTCAAGGCTCGTCTGAGTGAGCAGTTTTCTATCTTTGATCTTGATCCTCTTCGTTACTTTCTTGGGATTGAGATTTCCTCCACCTCTGATGGCTTTTTTATTTCCCAAGAAAAGTATATCCAGGATCTTCTTGCTCGTGCGGCTCTTAGTGATGAGCGCACTGTTGAGACTCCTATGGATCTTAATGTTCACATTCGTGCTTCTGATGGTGAGCCCTTGTCTGATCCGACTCGTTATCGTCATCTTGTTGGGAGTCTTGTCTATCTCGCTGTCACAGATCTAAATATCTCCTATCCTGTCCATATCCCGAGTCAGTTTGTTTCTTCTCCCACTTCTGTTCACTATAGTCACCTTCTTTGTGTTCTACGATATCTTCGTGGCACGATCTCTCACCGTCTCTTCTTTCCTCGTTCCAGCTCGTTACAGCTTCAAGCCTATTCAGATGCTACCTGGGCTAGTGATCCTTCGCATCGTCGTTCACTTTCTGCTTACTGTGTATTCTTGGTGGTTCTCTCATTTGCCTGGAAGACGAAGAAACAGACTGCAGTTTCCCGTTCGAGTGCAGAGGCTGAGTTGCGAGCTATGGCTCTTCTCACGGCAGAGGTGACTTGGTTACGCTGGTTACTCGAGGATTTTCATGTCTCTGTTACTACACCTACTACACTTTTATCAGATAGTACATGTGCTATTTGTGACGCCCCCGGCTCAATCATGCACTAATCATACACGCAAATGCACACGATCAAGCCCAAGGACTCACGGGAAGATATCACAACACAACTCTAAAATATAAATAAAGTCATACAAGCTTTATATTACAAGCCAGGGCCTCGAGGGCTCGAATACATAGCTCGATGGCATACAAGCGTCAGCGGAAGCATCAGATATCTGAGTACAGATATTAAAAGAGAAACAGAAAGGCCTTTAGAAAGGCGGGGCAAAATAAAACACTACGATCGAAAGGCGCAGGCCTCCTGCCTAGGACCCTCCGATCCTACTCCTGGTCGTCGGCCAACTCGTAGTAGTATCCACCCTCGGGATAGTAGTAGCGATCGTCGGCGGGGGCAGCTGTATCCGGGGCTCCGTCATCTGGTTGCACCAAAAGGATATGGGGGAAAAGAAAGCAAAGCAACCGTGAGTACTCATCCAAAGTACTCAGCAAGCAAGGATCTACACTACATATGCAACATTATCAAAGAGTGGCTGTATATGTGGACTGGACTGCAGAAATGCCAGAATAGAGAGGAAAGCCTAGTCCTATCGAAGACTAGCATCTTCAGTGGTCTTGCAGCAATAGAGGAGAGTAGAACAGTACAATATAATGTAGCAGTATCAATAAGTCTCAACCTCACCCAGAGATCCTTTCTCGACTCCCTGCGAGAAAGCAATCCCAGAGCCATACAGTCATCAACCTCGTCCTGAGATCCCTTCTCGACTCCCTGCGAGAAGCAATCCCAGAGCCATATATCCAGGTATCATCTCACGGTCTAGTTGTGTCGATCGGGATACAACTCCGAGTGTCCTTTACCGTAGGACCGGCTATCGATAGATGTGTTCTTCCCTGCAGGGGTGCACCAACTTACCCACCACGCTCGCTTCACTCCGGCCGGACACACTTTTCTGGGTCACGCCCGGCCTCGGCCAAACGATACACTGCAACCCTACCTACAGCTCAGCAGAGAGGTCCCCGTCGGTCTATATCCTAAGCGCTCAGGGGTCTTGGGCCATCGCCCTGTGCACTCCGGGTCAGTGTGTGCAGGGTCGGGACGAGCACCACCTTAGTCCTGGATGGCACTGGCCCGACCCGGCCATGAGGCTGAACTGGACGTCGGACAGAGCTTTCAGCTGATGCTACGATGCAGAGTGCCCATAACTCTTCCCACGTGATGGTTAGTGCTATCAGGCCAGAGGCCTGCTCGGATCAAATATCCAAATCGTTAGTGGACTAGGGGCTTGTGGTAACGAGCAGAGACTCACGATCGATGTGACCCCGTCGCCCCGTCTCGAGGACTTGCTGCAAGGGCTAAGAATGCCCGGCCGCGCCTCGTATTCATCACTCGGGCACCATCCAGGTCAACCCGTCTCCACAACACTCGCCACTTAGGCTCACGCGGGTACCCCTCAGGGTCGACCCGCCTTTCCAAGTAACAGTGTAAAGTCCAAGTATCCGTGTGTCCATAACATCAGGGGAATCCGAGGTATCACCCTCGTTGGATTCCTACTTGATGTATCCGTCAAGGTGAACTCGGAGGAATCACCCTCGAGGTTCACACTTGAAGTGTTGTGTGACAGGGTCGTATCGGCAGTGGAGAAGGAGGAATTACCCTCGATGACCACGACCAATTATCTACCCTACAAGGTTAACATCAAGAAGTGCTGACGAGGTATCACCCTCAGCACTCGATAGTAACCCAGTAGTGTCGTACAACTAAGGGGGGGTGATGTGCGGTGCCGGGGCCTGTCTTCAACCCCGTTGATCGGGTCTTCTGATAATCCAGCGGGGCAGTCGGGACTAATAGGGTCACTGATAGGTCTCTACCGAGCCTATACTAGACAGTTTAGGATATGCAGGTAATTATCAACAGCAGGTTACAATAAACAAGCTATGCATCAGAATAGGTAAAGCAGTAGCAGCAGCAATTCTAATGCAAGCATGAAAGAGAAAGAATAGGCGATATCGGTATGCTCAAAAGGGGGGGGGTGCTTGCCTGGTTGCTCGGCGACAAGGGCAAGGTCGTCAATGGTGTCGTTGGTCTCCGGAGCTGCGTCGGTACCGGGAACTGCGTCGGACTCTAACAAGAGAGAAGAGGGGGAGGAAACAGTATAAATACACAGCAAACATGAGCAACACAATGTACGACATGACAATATGCAGTGCCGGGTGTGTCCTAACGTATGGTTGTACCTCACCGAGGAAGGGGGAATCCATCCGGGAATGTTTTCCCGGTTCCGGACATTTGTCAGACAGATGACCGGAGGGGAACGGTTCCATGTTCGGATAGTTAGGGACGTGTGACGGACGAACGGACTGCGTATTCGGATTCGTCTCGTCGTTCTGAGCAACTTTCATGTACAAAGTATTTTGATCTGAGCTACGGATTATTTTATATGATTTTTCAAAGTTTTATTGATTTTCTGGAATTTATTTGATTATTTAAATTCGAATTATCCAAAACAGTATCAGATGACGTCAGCATGACATCTTGCTGATGTCAGCAGTCAACAGTGCAGTTGACCTAGTGAAACTGACGTGTGGGTCCCACCTATCATTGGCTGTTTACGTTAATTAACAGATTAAGCACTAACTAACAGATTAGGTTAGCTAATCAGAGTTAATTAACTTTTAATTAATTATTAATTTTATTATTATTATTTTCGTTTTACATTTTTTTTCTAATTTTCTCAGGGGGAGGGCCCCACTGGTCAGTGGCTGAGCCACGGGAGGGGGGGGGGGATCGGGCGCGCACGGCCCATGGGGCGCATGACGCGGCCGTGGCCGTGGACAGCCGGCGGACGCGGCCGTGGCCGTGGACAGCCGGCGGGCGCGGGCCGGGGACCGGCTCGGCCGAGCGGGCGAGCGGGGAGGGCAGGCGGCGGTGAGCGGGCGGGGCACGCGCGCGGCCGGGGCGAGCGTGGCCACAGTGCCTGCGGGCGCACGCGCCGGCGCGGTGACCGCGGTGAGAGGGGCAGCAGCGCGGTCGAGCACGCGCGCTGGACGGCGTGGACGCGCGCGAGTAGGGCAGACATGCACGGGCGAGCTCGGGCGACGGGAGCGTAGCGGGTGCGGTCGCGAGCGGCGAGGCGCGAGCGGGGAGGGCGCGGGGCGTGGCCGGAGCGCGCGAGGCTGAGCGGGCGCGTGGGCTAGTCGCGGTGCGCGCGGGCGTGGGCGGGATCCAGCGGCGGGGAGAGAGAGGAGGGCAGACGGGGCTCACAGGGGGGGGGTCGCGTGCGAGCTCGAGGGGGGTGCGGGGGCGGTCCGGCGACGGCGAGGTGGCGACGAGGCGGCGACGGACGAGGGAGTGGGTGGGGGTTAGGGTTTGGGTGTGGCTGTGAGGCCACATATAGGGGATGGGGTGGGCCGGCCTGCTGGGCCAGTGGGCTGGCCAGCTGGCCGAGGCCTAGTGGGGCAGGAGGGTTTCCCCTTTTTTTTCTTTTGTCTTTTTCTTATTTTCTGTTTTGTAAATAGTTAGGCCACACAATGACTTTTACAAAATCAGATACTTAGCTCATAATTAGCAGTGCATTATACCCTAACTCCAAAAACTAGTTTGGGCAAAACATAACTTCATATTAATTTAGATTAATTAAAAGGTTAATAAATGTTGTCTTTAGTCACTGTTTGAGGATGTTTGAGTCACTTACCCAATTCCAATAATGTTGGTTTCAATTTTTGAATTGTCTCTGATTTACTTGCTATTTAATGAACAATTTAGTTTCTTGATTTGAACAACTTTTATTTTCACTTTTAGTTTGAATTTCCATTTGAATTTGAATTTGAAAAGAGATATGCTCCAAATGATGTTTAAGCACTGTTGATCATGATGACATGGCATTATCAAAACTGGGATTACTGTGGCTAACCACTGGGGGTGTTACAAATATCCTCCACTAATAAGAATTCTCGTCCCGAGAATTAAGAGGTAGAAGGGAAAAGTTCGGGGTATTCAGCACGAAGATTATCCTCGCGTTCCCAAGTGGCTTCATCTTCAGTATGATTCGACCACTGCACTTTGAGGAACTTGGTAACCTTCTGACGGGTTCGACGTTCAGATTCATCGAGGATGCGGATCGGATGCTCCTTATAAGAAAGATCATCATGCAATTCGAGCATGTCGTGATCCACTGCGCGGTGCGGAGATTCCTTGAAGCATTTACGAAGTTGCGACACATGGAAGACGTCGTGGATATGAGATAATTGCGGTGGCAACTCCAATTTATACGCCACCTGACCATGTCTAGCAACAATGCGGAAAGGACCAATGTAGCATGGAGCTAACTTGCCCTTGATTCCAAAACGGTGAGTGCCCTTCATAGGAGTGACACGCAGATAAGCTTGATCACCAGGTTGATAAGTCAAACCCCATCGTTTGCGATCATAGTTGCTGTTCTGGCGGTCTTGAGCTGCCTTGAGATTTTTCCGGACAATACGGACTTGTTCTTCGGCGTGTTGAATAATATCCGGACCCACGAGCGGTCGTTCCCCAGTTTCTGACCAATTCAGAGGGGTTCGACACTTACGTCCATATAGTACTTCGAAGGGGGCCATTTTCAAACTGGCTTGATAGCTGTTGTTATAAGAGAACTCGGCATACGGGAGTGATTGTTCCCATTTCTTGCCGAAAGAAATAACACAAGCCCGAAGCATGTCTTCAAGTACTTGATTTACTCGCTCGACTTGTCCTTGGGATTGGGGGTGATAAGCTGAACTCTAGGTAATATGAGTTCCCATAGCTTCTTGGAAACTTTCCCAGAACTTTGAGGTGAAAAGCCCGCCACGGTCCGAACTGATCTCCTTCGGAATACCGTGGAGTGAAACAATTCTGGAGATATACAATTCTGCTAGCTGACTAGCAGAGATAGTTTCCTTGACAGGCAGAAAATGTGCAACTTTAGAAAGTTGGTCGACGATGACAAGAATAACATCGTGTTCCTTCTGTGACCTGGGAAGGCCAGTAATGAAATCCATCTGAACCTTATCCCATTTCCATAAGGGAATAGGAAGCGGTTGCAGAATTCCAGCAGGCTTCTGATGTTCTGCTTTAACGCGACGACACACATCACATTCAGCAACATATCGAGCAATATCCTGCTTCATTTTAGACCACCAATACCTTTGACGGAGATCACGATACATCTTGGTGCTACCCGGATGAATAGACAACGGGGTATCATGTGCCTCCTTCATGACCTTGTCGGTCATAAGCTCGAAGCGAGGTACGACAATGCGGTTTCTGAAATACAAGGTCCCATCTTCAGACAGCGAGAAATCCCTGTACTTTTCAAGGTGAAGATCTTTCTTCATGAGATCAATTTCAGCATCTTTAGCTTGCGCATTCTTAACAGCTTTCTCAAGATCTGGTTGTATCACAAGGTTATTAAGAGAGCCCTGTGGAACAATACGCAGATTCAGCTTGCACAGTTCTTCAAAAAGACGAGGTTGAGCTCTCCTAACCATGAGGTTGTCGCAATAGGACTTGCGGCTTAAGGCATCAGCCATCACGTTAGCCTTGCCAGGGGTATAGGAAATATCCAAATCATAGTCCGCTATGGCCTCCATCCATCTTTGCTGACGGAGGTTTAGAGATGGCTGAGTGAACAAGTACTTTAGACTTTTATGATCCATGTATATCTCGCAACGATTACCGAGAAGGTAATGTCGCCACAACTGCAGTGCATATATGACAGCAGCTAGTTCTAGATCATGTACCGGATAATTCTCTTCATGTGGGCGCAACTGACGAGAGCCATAGGCAATCACTTTACGCTCTTGCATTAGGACACAACATAATCCTTCACGGGATGCATCACAATAAATCATGAAGTCTTTGCGAGAATCTGGAGGAGCAAGTACTGGGGCAGATGTTAGCTTGTCTTTGAGTGTTTGGAAACTTTCCAGACATTTTTCTGTCCATTCAAACTTAACGCCCTTGTGAAGCAGATCAGTCAAAGGCTTAGCAATCTTAGAAAAATTCTCAACAAACCGATGGCAATAGCTTGCAAGGCCAAGAAAACTTCTCACTTGCTTGACGTTCTTCGGAGGAGTCCAGTCCAGAATAGCCTGAACTTGTTCCGGGTTAACAGCAATTCCATCCTTGGAAATCACATGACCAAGGTAGGTTACTTCAGAAAGCCAAAATTCACATTTGGAATAATTGGCATACAACTGGTGTTCTCGGAGCCTTTCCAGTACCAGACGGAGGTGTTCAGCATGTTCTTCTTTATTCTTCGAATAAACCAGAATATCATCTAGATATACCAGGACGAACTTGTCGAGGTAATCCATGAAGATGTAATTCATCAGACGGGAGAAGGTTGCTGGAGCATTTGTTAAGCCGAAGGACATGACCGTGTACTCGTAGGAGCCATAGCGAGTAACAAATGCAGTCTTGGGAATATCCTCTTCACGAACACGGATCTAATGATAACCCAACCTCAAGTCGAGTTTCGAGAAGACAGAGGATCCAGCAAGCTGATCATAAAGATCATTGATCCGGGGCAATGGGTATTTATTCTGGATTGTGGCTTGGTTAATGGGCCGGTAATCCTGAACCAATCGGTTAGTTCCATCCTTCTTCTTAACGAAGAGTGAAGGTGCTCCCCAAGCAGAGGAACTGGGGCGGATGAAACCTATCTTAAGTGACTTGTCGATTTCTTCCTTAAGCTCGAGAAGGTGGTGTGGAGGCATCTTATAAGGACGCTTCGCAATAGGAGTAGTGCCAGGCTTCAAGTCGATGACAAACTCGACAGCTCTAGCAGGGGGTATTCCTGGAAGTTCTTCTAGAAAGACATCTTGAAAATCATGAACAACTGGAACGTTCTCGATGCCTTCAAGAGGTGAAGCGTTCAATGCATTCAGAGCATATATCTGGCTCTCGGCATTCTGTATTATCTTGGCTGAGTAGTTGATCACCTGACCAGAAGGGTGTGTGAGCTGGACTGTCTTAGTAGCACAGTCAATCAAAGCATTATGGGCTGTCAACCAGTCCATACCGAGAATAATGTCTACGTCGGAAGGTCCAAGAGCAATAAGGGAAGCAGAGAACATCAACCCTTCAATTTTGATTTGATTGTTGTGACTTACCATCTTGGTTTGCCACCTGGAACTGGGAGTGATAATCTCTAATGGTGTGGGTAACAGCTCTAGATGTAGTTCATGCAGCTGAGCAAATTGTTGAGACACAAAGGAATGTGATGCTCCCGAGTCGAAAAGGACAGAAGCTGCAACTGAATTAATCGGGAGGGTACCCATCACAATGGTTGGTTCTTTCTGAGCCTCTTCTGTATTGACATGGTTAGCATGGCCCAGTACAACAGCAGAAGGTCTGGCATTGGGATTCCTGGGCTGACGAGCTCCGGCATCTCGATTTTGGTTCGGACGGCAATTGGTAGCACGGTGCCCTGGTTGACCACACTTGAAGCAATTCCCTTCATTATGGGGAGGAGCTACAGCATTGGACTGTCCACCCTGAGTCACTAGCTGTCTCGGCGCCGGAGGCAGACGAGGTGCAACATAAGACGGCCTTGGTGTTGGAGCAGGTCGGTGATGAATGTTGTGTGGGATCCAGACTCGACGTTTCTGAGCAGACTGACTCGAAGATGGACCAACATCACGAGTGCGCTTGAGCGACTCCTGGCATTTAGTCAGAGCTGTTTCAACTTGGAAAGATTTGCTGACAAGCGCTGCGAAGTCTGTGCAATCATGGACTGCAAGTGCGAGGTTTATATCAGTACGCAGTCCTTCACGGAATTTCTCCTGCTTGCGTGCGTCAGTGCAGACGTCATCTTCAGTATAGCGGGACAATTCAAGAAATTTCCTCTGATATTCATCCACAGTCATTTTGCCCTGTGTGAGTTTGCGGAACTCCTGCTTCTTCTGGTCGATCAGACCTTGAGGAATGTACCGTGCATGAAAAGCTGACTGAAATTCCTGCCAAGTGGTTACTGTTTCAGCAGGCAACATACCCTTGTGGCTTTCCCACCATTGAGCAGCTGATCCCCTCAGGTGATACGTCGCATAGGTGACATAACTGTCAGGGATAACATTGGTCGACTTCATCTGGAAGGCAATGTCACGGAGCCAATCATCAGCATCCATTGGATCAGTCGAGCTGCGAAAAGTGGACGGATTGAGGCGCATGAATTCCGGCAGAGTTATTGGCGCAGACTATTGATGAGTATTCTGGTTTGGGAACTGAGCCAATAGTCCGGTCATAACCTGACGGTTCAATTCAAACTGCTGCATCATTGCGGCAATATAAGGTGGAGGTGGGGGATCGTCAGCCATCCTGCCAAATCAACAGGGGCAGTTTAGCAAGAAAAACTGCAGGTGTATGGAGTTATTCATGATGTAACACGGGAAATGAACAGGAAAGGCATTAGATATTTGATAGTAGTCATTAAAGACATACCAATCCATACACAGAGTTAGATTCAAACGGATAGTACGCGCCCGGGAACGCTCGCAGCTAGACAAACTAGGCGGCGCGCAGGCACGCGGTAAGGAAGTACACAACGTGACATAGCAAAGGCTATATCAACGTCGGAGAAAATTGCTGGAGCGAGGAATCTGCAGGTGACAACACAGGGTGCCCTCAATAAAAGGATCCTGTAAGCAGAACCTGGCCCGCAATCTTGAAGGAGGGGGGGGGGATTTTTAGAACTCCGGGTGGATGTGATCACGAGAACCTAAAGTTGGAGTTAGTAAAAATTTTAACCTGAAAGGAATAGAGATCAGAGTCCCAGAGTAAAAATGAGGAATAAAAGATCATAATACCACCCATTCGGCGTCGTGGGCCCGTAAGCCACACAGCCAAGTTAGTAAAACAGTTTTCGGTTACTAGACTCAACTTCGGCCAAGGAGTTGGAAAGGGGGATCCTACAGGCAGTCGGCTCTGATACCAACTTGTGACGCCCCCGGCTCAATCATGCACTAATCATACACGCAAATGCACACGATCAAGCCTAAGGACTCACGGGAAGATATCACAACACAACTCTAAAATATAAATAAAGTCATACAAGCTTTATATTACAAGCCAGGGCCTCGAGGGCTCGAATACATAGCTCGATGGCATACAAGCGTCAGCGGAAGCATCAGATATCTGAGTACAGATATTAAAAGAGAAACAAAAAGGCCTTTAGAAAGGCGGGGCAAAATAAAACACTACGATCGAAAGGCGCATGCCTCCTGCCTAGGACCCTCCGATCCTACTCCTGGTCGTCGGCCAACTCGTAGTAGTATCCACCCTCGGGATAGTAGTAGCGATCGTCGGCGGGGGCAGCTGTATCCGGGGCTCCGTCATCTGGTTGCACCAAAAGGATATGGGGGAAAAAGAAAGCAAAGCAACCGTGAGTACTCATCCGAAGTACTCAGCAAGCAAGGATCTACACTACATATGCAACATTATCAAAGAGTGGCTGTATATGTGGACTGGGCTGCAGAAATGCCAGAATAGAGAGGAAAGCCTAGTCCTATCGAAGACTAGCATCTTCAGCGGTCTTGCAGCAATAGAGGAGAGTAGAACAGTACAATATAATGTAGCAGTATCAATAAGTCTCAACCTCACCCAGAGATCCTTTCTCGACTCCCTGCGAGAAAGCAATCCCAGAGCCATACAGTCATCAACCTCGTCCTGAGATCCCTTCTCGACTCCCTGCAAGAAGCAATCCTAGAGCCATATATCCAGGTATCATCTCACGGTCTAGTTGTGTCGATCGGGATACAACTCCGAGTGTCCTTTACCGTAGGACCGGCTATCGATAGATGTGTTCTTCCCTGCAGGGGTGCACCAACTTACCCACCACGCTCGCTTCACTCTGGCCGGACACACTTTTCCGGGTCACGCCCGGCCTCGGCCAAACGATACACTGCAACCCTACCTACAGCTCAGCAGAGAGGTCCCCGTCGGTCTATATCCTAAGCGCTCAGGGGTCTTGGGCCATCGCCCTGTGCACTCCGGGTCGGTGTGTGCAGGGTCGGGACGAGCACCACCTCAGTCCTGGATGGCACTGGCCTGACCCGGCCACGAGGCTGAACTGGACGTCTGAAAGAGCTTTCAGCTGATGCTACGATGCAGACTGCCCATAACTCTTCCCACGTGATGGTTAGTGCTATCAGGCCAGAGGCCTGCTCGGATCAAATATCCAAATCGTTAGTGGACTAGGGGCCTGCGGTAACGAGCACAGACTCACGATCGATGTGACCCCGTCGCCCCATCTCGAGGACTTGCTGCAAGGGCTAAGAATGCCCGGCCGCGCCTCGTATTCATCACTCGGGCACCATCCAGGTCAACCCGTCTCCACAACACAGCAAACATGAGCAACACAATGTACGACATGACAATATGCAGTGCCGGGTGTGTCCTAACGTATGGTTGCACGTCACCGAGGAAGGGGGAATCCATCCGGGAATGTTTTCCCGGTTCCGGACATTTGTCAGACAGATGACCGGAGGAGAACGGTTCCATGTTCGGATAGTTAGGGACATGTGACGGACGAACGGACTGCGTATTCGGATTCGTCTCGTCGTTCTGAGCAACTTTCATGTACAAAGTATTTTGATCTGAGCTACGGATTATTTTATATGATTTTTCAAAGTTTTATTGATTTTCTGGAATTTATTTAATTATTTAAATTCGAATTATCCAAAACAGTATCAGATGACGTCAGCATGACATCTTGCCGACGTCAGCGATCAACAGTGCAGTTGACCTAGTCAAACTGACGTGTGGGTCCCACCTGTCATTGGCTGTTTACATTAATTAACAGATTAAGCACTAACTAACAGATTAGGTTAGCTAATCAGAGTTAATTAACTTTTAATTAATTACCTAATTAATTAATTATTAATTTTATTATTATTATTTTCATTTTACATTTTTTTTCTAATTTTCTCAGGGGGAGGGCCCCACTGGTCAGTGGCTGAGCCACGCGGGGGGGGGGGGGGGGGTGGGGGGGGGGGGGGGGTGGGGGGGGATCGTGCCGCGCGCCCAGGGGCGCATACCCGGCCTTGGCCGGCCGGCGGGCGCGGTCGGGGGCCGGCGCGGCCGAGCGGGCGAGCGGGGAGGGCAGGCGGCGGTGAGCGGGCGGGGCACGCGCGCAGCCGGGGCGAGCATGGCCACGGCGCGCGCGGTGACCGCGGTGAGAGGGGCAGCGGCGCGGTCGAGCACGCGCGCGAGCAGGGCAGACGGGCACGGGTGAGCTCAGGCAACGGGAGCGCAGCGGGCGCGGTCGCGAGCCGCAAGGCGCGAGCGGGGAGGGCGCGGGGCGTGGCCGGAGCGCGCGAGGCCGAGCGGGCGCGTGGCCTGGTCGCGGTGCGCGCGGGAGTGGGCGGGATCTGGTGGTGGGGAGAGAGAGGAGGGCAGACGGGGCTCACAGGGGGGGTCGCGTGCGAGCTCGAGGGGGGTGCGGGGGCGGTCCGGCGACGGCGAGGTGGCGACGAGGCGGCG
Source organism: Thinopyrum elongatum (assembly GCA_011799875.1). Lineage (NCBI taxonomy): Eukaryota > Viridiplantae > Streptophyta > Magnoliopsida > Poales > Poaceae > Thinopyrum > Thinopyrum elongatum. Next base: position 91,894,254 of record CM022302.1, on the reverse strand, counting down.
ACGACGGGCGCCCGGGGACGGACGAGGGAGTGGGGGGGTTAGGGTTTGGGTGTGGCTGTGAGGCCACATATAGGGGATGGGGTGGGCCGGCCTGCTGGGCCAGTGGGCTGGCCAGCTGGCCGAGGCCCAGTGGGGCAGGGGGGTTTCCCTTTTTTTCTTTTGTCTTTTTCTTATTTTCTATTTTGTAAATAGTTAGGCCACACAATGACTTTTACAAAATCAGATACCTAGCTCATAATTAGCAGTGCATTATACCCTAACTCCAAAAACTAGTTTGGGTAAAACATAACTTCATATTTAATTTAGATTAATTAAAAGGTTAATAAATGTTGTCTTTAGTCACTGTTTGAGGATGTTTGAGTCAGTTACCCAATTCCAATAATGTTGGTTTCAATTTTTGAATTGTCTCTGATTTACTTGCTATTTAATGAACAATTTAGTTTCTTGATTTGAACAACTTTTATTTTCACTTTTTGTTTGAATTTCCATTTGAATTTGAATTTGAAAAGAGATATGCTCCAAATGATGTTTAAGCACTGTTGATCATGATGACATGGCATTATCAAAAGTGGGATTACTGTGGCTAACCACTGGGGGTGTTACACTATTAGTATTGCGCGGGACCCCGTGAAGCATGAGCTTACCAAACATATTGGTGTTGATGCTTTCTTTGTACGCGATGGTGTGCAGGATCATGTTATTGCTCTTCAATATGTGCCCTTCGAGTTACAGCTAGCAGACTTTTTCACGAAGGCACAGACTAGATCGCAACATGGATTTTCTCCAAACTCAGTGTTGGGGGGGGGGGGGGGGGTGGGTGTTAGAGTCATATTTATGTTGGCCTTTGGCCTTTTGCATTCTGGCCTTTGGCCTCCCTCTGTACATGTATATATATAATGGCTTTTGCCTCTTGATAATATAATCTTGCATACCGGCCGGCATACATGCCAGCCTACAAAAAAACTCCATAGTTCATGCCGGCACACTTGCCAACACACAAAAAAGACGGCCATAGTTCATGCATGTTGGCCGTGGTTCATGTCGGCATACAAAAATGATGGCGCTCTCGGGCATCTCCTTTTGCCTCTTCTCGAACCAAACCCTTCTCCTCGGGTACACCTGGCTCAAGTCGACCGTCATGATCTCCACCTCCTTCACCATAAACGCGAGCGCCACCTCTTTTGCTTTTGTCTTCGCATTGGTCGCCTCGATCTCAAGCTTCTTCGTTTGGATGTTCTCCTCGATCTCTAGCTTCTTCTTTTGTATCTCGATGTAGGCCTTCATTTGCCCCTCTTTCTCTTTGCGCTTCTCCTCCCTTGCTTCCTTTTGGGTCATGAAGCCTTGCAAGGCGAATGTCGCCGCATCACGCTTCTGATCCAACTTGGAGTTGGTCTTCCGCCCTTGGCCGCTTCTCTCCTTCACCATGCTCAATGATGGCTGTCGGCCCTCCATTCTTCTTTTGGGCGGCATATTGCTCCATAAACTTTGCGTAATCACAAATAATCGTCCAACAATGGATGAGGGTGAATGGCCCCATGTTGGTCCTTGAAGGCTTCCAAAGCTTGGTATGCCTACAAATGAAAATGAAGGCAACAATGTACATTCATATGCAATGAACATGAAAGCATCAATCAACATGATACACACATATGAACATGGAGAAGAAATTTTATACCATGTCTTTGATGCCTAGGCCACTCACGGGACGGCCTTCGATGCTCTCAAGGGTGGCACAAAACTTATTGCACTCTTGTTGGATGAACCCCCACCTCTTTGAGATGGACACGTTGCGGCGGTTGCTCTCGAACTTAATAGTGCGGGAACTTCCTACGTTCATGGAAGTATTTATGAACTCGCGCCCAAAAAATTGATCCTTTTTGCTTGGTGCCGATCTTGGGACCTTGTCCAATTTTCTTCCAACCTTCGCAAATTAACTTGTCCTCATCCTTTGTGTATGCCTTCATCCGAATGCTTTGTCGTCTCTTCTTTTGTGCATTGGCTTGTTGAGTGAGCTCATCGGCAAACAAAGGCTCCTCCTCGATGTCCACATTATCTTCTTCCTCTTGGCCGTAGTCGTCTTGCCATTGGCCGTTGATGTCTTCTTGGTTGAAGTGGTCGGCCATGCCCTATCGGCCCTGTGTGAAGTGGCCGCGGCCGTTTTGGCTTTAGGTCTCATCGGCATCGCAGTCTTGGGCACCCTCGAAAATGATGTTCGCCATAATGAAATCATCATAGTTGGCCTTGTCAGCATGTGTCGTCGTCGGGGCCGGCGTGTTGTCGAACAGGCGACGGGCGTCGGGAAGGTTGCCAGCAGGGATCTCCCGAGGCCGCTTCATTTGCGTCCCGGTGGACGACCCGCCGGCCACAGGGTGTGGCGTTGAGGTCGATGACCGCGTGCGCAGGGGTGGCTGGCGCACAGTCCCTGGGCGAGGTGGACAAGCGGGACACGACCGTCTCGTGTTGGGGAGGGCAGCGCTCCGGCCATGGCGGGCGGGTAGCCGACGAGCCCGTGCACTCCCTTGCCATGGCGGCGGCGACAAGAATGACCGGCTCACCGTGAGGGAACCCTAACAGGGCGAGGGCCCAGTATGTGGCCTTGGCAACGAGGGCCTCATTCCCCGCAATGGTGGCCTCCTGCTGCACGGCGGCGGCCTGCTCTTTTTTGTCGGTCTCGACCTTCCTCCGGCCAACCCTCTTCGCCGACTGTATGGCCCTCTGCTCCGAGGTTTGCTCCTTGGGCTGCTTCTTGCGCACGTGCCAGACAGGGACAGCAGAGGCGGCGGGGTTTGGCTCGTCGGCCATGGCAAGTGGGCGGGAGGGTGAGAGGTTTATTGGGAGAGGAGAAATGCGGGTGGATGTGCAACCGACGGGTGGGCTAGAGGGGAAAAGGGCGGGTGTCGCACGCGTCCGTGCCGTGTCCACGCTGGTGTGTTGGGCCGTTTTTTCTGTCCGTTTCGATCCAAACGATCCAAATGGACGCGTGCAGACGAAATGTGTCCGCGCGTTGGAGTTGCCCTAACACTGCAGGGTTCTTCCATACCCAAACCCAAAATCATCAATCTCCTCACGAGGAGACATCACAGCGCCATGGATTTGATTCGCCGCCGGAGCCGGTGGATTCGAAGTCTCCATAGGGCCGGGGTTGCCTCCTCCGCCAACGCTCTACATCGAGCCGCGACGTTTGGTGCTCCTCCTGGTTGCAAGTCGGTAGAGCTCTGGCTGGGGCGGTGCCTTCGTAGCAAGGCTGGGGAGTCCCTCCGTCGAGCTGCAGCCTTTGGGGCATGCGGCTGGAAGCAGGGGGGGGGGGGGGGGGGGGGGGGGCGGTGTCTGCTACCACCCTCTCAGGCGGCTGGAAGCAGGGGGGTGGTGGTGGGAGCCGTGACTGCTTCGACCGGCGTGCTGGGGATGTGCTCCCTCTCCTGTGGCGGCGCCTAGGACCTCTCCTCTTCACAACCCCAGTGCTCTCAGCATATTGAAATAAGCTTAGTACAAATTAACAGTTGTAAATCCTGTCATCGCTGTAATGCATATCCAGTGATGAGCCCCACCGTTAATTTAACTACTCCTGTCGTTGATGTAAGGCCTAGCTAGTGACGAGTCCCACTGTAATGTGCAATGCTGTTGCAACTCTTGATTATAAAATTAAAAAGGAACATCGTCCATCATCTATCTAAACATGATTTGGCTGTGTTCCCTAAAAAAACAGTGTGCATGATGATGCACAGGCCGGGGCCTTTCCCTTATCGAAAATAATATCTATCTAAACATGATTAACAATTGCTAATTCTTAGCTAGTAATGAGTCTCGCCGTTGATTAAACTAATACGCGATGCAATCTTGGGTGCTGAGCGAAGCACATGCCTCACGCAAGGGCAACATTCCTTTTTAATCAAGATGTTGGGTGAGTCCCAACATTCCACAAGGACAAAGTGTTGAGTTGTACTTTGTGTTGCATGTATTACGTGTTGTGGCCCATCTTCTAGTTGTGTATAGTTGAGGTTGAGGCCTACCCTGTACTTATATATACGTGCACCAGCACCCCATCAATACAACGATTATTGTATTGCAAAACATCTCTCTACATGGTATCAGTTTTTAGGTTTTAATCCTCGTCTTCCGCTGCCGCCGCCGTGCGCTCCTCCCGCGCAGCCGCTGCCGCCGCCACCCCGCCGCCGCCGCCGCGCGACCCCTCCGCGCCGCCGCCGCCGCCACTCCGCCGCCGCCGCGCGCTCCTCCCGCGCCGCCGCCGTCTGCGCGCCTCCCGCGCCGGCCGCCGCCTCTTCCTCTCCCTCCGCGGGCGCTTCCTCGGCCGCCCGTCAGCATCGCGCCCGCGCCGCTACCCAGCTCTCGATCCCGCCCGATCGCATCACCACCAACGCCCACTAGCCGCCACCGCGTGATCCCTCCCGATCCCGCCCCGCTAGCGCCAGCCAACGCCCGCCCGCTCGCTACAGCGCCAGCCAATGCCCAGATCGTCCCCGATGGCACCTCACGCAGCCGCGCCATCCATCGCGGGTATGCATGGCGCGTTGCTTGCAGGTATGCATGGCGCGTTGCATGCAGGGGCATGGCAAAACCCATCCATTGCGGGCGTACATGCAGGCGTGCATGACGCGTACGGCGTGCATGACGCGTGGGCTGCGGCTCCCTCCAGTGAGTGGACTGCGTACGGCGCCCCGTTCCCGGCCCCGCTGGCGTACGCCGCCGCCCCACCGCCGGCGCTCTCCAGTCAGTCCGTCGTCATCCCGTCACCGGCGCCAACTCTGCCCGTCGACCCCTTGCTGTCGCTTGGCGCCGGCTACGGCGCCCTCCTTGCGCCGCCGCCCGTCGGCGGTTATGGTCCACCCGTACCGGCGCCGCCCTACGAGGGCCTCCCGCCGCCGCCGGTACCTGTGTCATGGGACCCCATCCTCCTCGCCGCCCAGCACTACGCGTCGTCACCGAGTAGCTCTGTCGGTGGAGGCGACTGGTACATGGACTCAGGTGCTACTGCGCACATGACAGCTCATCCCGGTAACCTAACCTCCTCCACTCCTGTTCGCACACCCACTCGTATCACCGTCGGCAACGGCTCCTCCTTACCTATTACTCATATTGGTAGCACTAGTTTTCCCTCCACTTCCACACCCATTACTATGTCTAATGTTCTTGTTTCACCTGAATTAGTCACAAACCTAGTTTCCGTTCGTCGTCTTACTCGTGAGAACCCACTTACTGTTGAATTTGACGGTGTTGGCTTTTCTGTGAAAGACGCCCGTACCCGGATGATCCTTCACCGATGTGACAGTCCCGATCAGCTCTACCCCGTGCACGCCGGCGCCGCCACCTCCACACCAGTCGCCCTTGCCGCCGGCGTTGACCTCTGGCATGCTCGCTTGGGCCACCCCAACCCCACCGTGTTACGTCAAATTCTTAGGAGTTTCTCTTTCTCATGTAACAAGCTCGACGAGCACTCTTGTGAGGCCTGTCGCTTAGGCAAGCATGTTCGTCTTCTCTTTAGTGCGTCTACCTCAGTATCCACTTTTCCGTTTCAACTGCTTCATAGTGATGTTTGGACGTCTCCCGTTGCGAGTAACACGGGCTATCTATACTACTTGGTGATCTTAGATGATTATTCTCATTATGTGTGGACTTTTCCTCTTCGTCGTAAATCCGATGCTTTAGCCACACTCACCGCCTTTTATTCCTATGTCACCACCCAGTTCGGTCGCCCCATACTCGCACTCCAAACTGATAACGGAAAAGAGCTTGACAACGTCGCTCTTCGCGCACTTCTCGCCTCTCACGGCACCATCTTCCGTCTGACTTGCCCTTACACTTCACAGCAGAACGGCCGCGCCGAGCGCATTCTCCGCACTCTTAATGACTGCGTTCGCACATTACTCTTTCACTCTAACGTGCCCGCTCGGTTTTGGCCCGATGCCCTCGCTACCGCCACTCTTTTAGTTAACATTCGTCCGTGTCGCCCTCGGTGGAACTACACCCCTCACCACCTTCTCTTCGGCACACCACCGTCCTATGATGGTCTCCGCATCTTCGGGTGTCTCTGTTATCCTAGCACCGCGTCCACCACTCCACACAAGCTCGCACCACGATCCGTCCCATGCATCTTCCTTGGCTACCCTCCCAACACCAAAGGTTACCGGTGCTATGATCCTGTCACTCATCGTGTGTACACCTCAAGGCACGTGTACTTCGTCGAGACGGTGTTCCCTTTTTTTCAAGTTCCTCCGGCCTCGGCCCCTTTGGCGCCAGCCCCCGCGCCCCCTTCGTGGAGCGATGCGCGGCAGCACCCCCCGGCGGCCCTCCCGGCACGGCGCCCTCTGCCGCCACCACCCGGCTTCGTGACTCCCTCCTCCGAGGTCGAGTCCGAGCGGGCTACCGGGTCCCCGTCTCCCTCATACGAGGTTGAACCCGGCACCCCGCCCGCCACCCCTGCGACGGGCTCGACGTCAACCTCGCCCGTCGCCTCTTCCGCCGCCGGATCGGCCGACGCTGTTGCCGCCGCGGCCCCCGCCGCTGCCGCCGCTGCGGCTTCCTCCGCCGCCGCTGCGGCATCCACCGCGGCCGCCGCCGCCGCGGGCCCCACCACCATGGCCCCCGTCGCCGCGGCACCCGCCGGCCCTGCTGCCCCGTCACTTGGTGTGACTACCCGTGCCCGAGCAGGAGTGCTTTGGCCCAGCACGCGCTACTCCGCCAACGAGTATGTGTGCGCCGCCTCGACGTCGACGCCATCACCCGTCCCCACCTCCGCTCGCGCTGCCCTTCGGGATCCCCACTGGCTAGCTGCGATGCAGGAGGAGTTCGATGCCCTACAGCGCAACCGCACGTGGCAGCTTGTCCCGCGACCCCCTCGTGCCAACATCATCTCTGGCAAGTGGGTGTTTCGCCACAAGACTCGCCCGGATGGTTCTCTCGAGCGCTACAAGGCTCGGTGGGTCGTTCGTGGTTTTCGGCAGCGCGCGGGCGTGGACTTCACCGACACCTTCGCCCCGGTTGTATAACCGGGCACGATTCGCGCCGTGCTCCAGCTGGCGGTCTCGCGCGCCTGGCCTGTGCACCAGTTGGATGTCTCCAATGCCTTCTTGCACGGCCATCTCGCCGAGCAGGTGTTTTGTGAGCAGCCCATTGGCTTCGTCGACGCTGAGCACCCAGACTTTGTGTGCTTGCTCTCCCGTTCTCTTTATGGGTTGAAGCAGGCGCCTCGGGCTTGGTACCAGCGTATCGCAGCCTTCCTGCAGTCTCTGGGATTTCGGTCCACTCGCTCCGATGCCTCACTCTTTGTGTATCATCAGGGAGCTGACACTGCATATCTGCTGCTCTACGTCGACGACATCGTCCTCACGGCGTCCACCCACGATCTCCTTCAGCGGCTGACTGCTCGTCTTCGTGATGAGTTCGCCCTCAAGGACTTGGGGCCCCTGCACTACTTCCTCGGCATCGAGGTGGTCCGCCGGACTGACGGCTTCTTTCTGCATCAGCAGAAGTACGCCCACGAGCTCCTGGAGCGTGCCGGTATGCTTAACTGCAAACCGGCGCCCACCCCCGTCGACACAAAGGCGAAGGTCTCTGCTCTGGAGGGGTCTCTCGCGTCCGATGGAGCGTTTTATCGCTCCATTGTTGGTGCTTTACAGTACCTGACGCTGACTCGACCCGACCTGCAGTACGCTGTTCAGCAGGTGTGCCTTCACATGCACGCTCCGCGTGACTCCCACTGGACCTTGGTGAAGCGTATTCTCCGGTATATACGCGGCACCATGTCTTTGGGGCTCACCCTGACGGCCTCCGCCTCCACCGACCTCGTGGCCTACTCGGATGCCGACTGGGCTGGCTGCCCCGACACTCGACGCTCCACGTCAGGCTACTGCGTCTACCTTGGGCCCTCGTTGATCTCTTGGTCATCGAAGCGGCAGCCCACGGTCTCCCGCTCCAGCGCCGAGGCAGAGTATCGCGCCGTGGCTAATGCCGTGGCCGAGTGCTCTTGGCTCCGTCAGCTGCTCCAGGAGTTGCTTTGTGATGTTCATAAGGCCACTCTTGTCTACTGCGATAACGTCAGCGCGGTCTACCTTTCCGCCAACCCGGTGCACCATCGACGTACGAAGCATATTGAGATCGATATTCACTTTGTACGCGAGCAGGTTGCCCTTGGCCGTGTTCGGGTTCTTCACGTGCCGACGTCGCAACAGTTTGCTGATGTGATGACTAAGGGATTGCCCACCTCCGTCTTCGAGGAGTTTCGGTCCAGTCTCTGTGTCTCTGGCGACGCTTCGACTGCGGGGGGGTGTTGAGTTGTACTTTGTGTTGCATGTATTACGTGTTGTGGCCCATCTCCTAGTTGTGTATAGTTGAGGTTGAGGCCTATCCTGTACTTATATATACGTGCACCAGCACCCCATCAATACAACGATTATTGTATTGCAAAACATCTTTCTACACAAAGTACACGTGCGCAGATCGATAAGTAGTTCAACTTTGAGTATACTACTACGTTCAGTTTCCCTACAGAGATCTGGCTGTTAAATTACCAGTGATGAGTGTGTCTCGCTGTCAATTGAACTAATGTGCGGTGTGATCTAGGCCTGGCAAGTCTTGGTTAAGAAAGAACAACTTCTGTCACCATCTGTCTAAAGTCTAAACATGACTGAGAAGCTGGGACATGTCCCCAGAAGCTTCATCAATACTGATACAGGTCACCCGGTGAGTGCACCTAGCATCTATTGAAAGACGTTACACATCTTAGCAACTAATCATGCCATGTGAGGCATCACTTTAAAGTGTGGCGGACATTGCTATAAAGCGTAAAGTCTAATTTGCGAGGAATCCCACTGAAACTAATGCGCGATGCGGTCGAGGCCTGACAACTCTTTTGATTTAAAGAGAATAACTTTACTGTCTATCTAAACAGGACCTGTGCCTGAGGCCTGTTCCGAGATAAAACTCACAAGAGAAAGTGAAGAGAGGGAAGATTGATCTGTACTGATGGAGCACACGGCGGTGAGCATTGGCAAGTCTGTGCTGAATGGAGTTCTTGGCTACGCTCAATCCGCGGCTGCGGAGGAAGTTGTCCAGCGTGACAAGGCCTTCATCACAGATGAGTTGGAGATGAGATGCAGACTTTCCTAATGATGGCGCATGATGAACGAGATGAGCATAACAAGGTGGTCATGACCTGGGTGAAACAAGTCTTACCACGTCGAGGATGGCATCCAGGATTTTGTCGTTCATATGAAGAAGCAATCCTGGTGGTGCATCCCTTGCACACTCCTCGATTGACGCCATGTTGCCATGGTTGAGGGTGTGACGTGAGCCGGAGGAACTTACAAAAGATGCTAATATTCAGCTCATTTCTTATTAAGTCGATTTCAAATCGAGTCAATCTAGTGGCTCACGAGTCTTGAAGGGAAGAGAGGGAGGGGTTGGTCCGTTGGTGGCTGGGCCTGCTTCCACTGACGTGCCGGGTCTGCGCTTTCTCTCCACCACCTCCCCCTCCAGCCCGGTGCTGCATAATGAAATACACTAGTACAAATTAACAACTGTCAATCATGTCATGATATTTGTGCGTATCGAGTCATTAGAACATATAAAAGATGAGGGAGTGCGCCCAACTAGCAGCCGTGGCCACGTCTCCTTTTTGCGTCTATGAATAGTCGCGAGCGCGGGCGCTGCGAAAGAAAAAAGCAGAGCGCGGGCGCCGCAGCGAGCGAGCGAGGGAGCGAAAGAAAAATGCAGCAAGAAACGAGAGAACCCTAGACTCAACCCACAGCCCCCACGCCCCTCACTCCTCCCTCCCTCATCCGCCGCCACACTCCCTCCCACCTCCTCCTCCTCCTCCTCCTCCTTCTGAGCACGGCCCGTGCCCGTCGCCATCCTCTCGCCGGTACAGGACGCCGGGGGGCAGAGGGGCCGAAGCCGAGGAGCGCAGCCTTGCCCGTGCCCGTCGCCATCCTCTCGCCGGTACAGGACGCTGGGGGGCAGAGGGGCCGAAGCCGAGGAGCGCAGCCTTGATCCGGACTCGGCAGGAGGAGTAGAGCAGACGAGCCCGTGAGTTTCTCTCTCTAATCCCCTCCTCGTCGGCGTCTCGCGCCGGCGCCTCCCGCCTCCGGTTGTGATTTTTATCTTTTTTGGTTGCGTGCAGAGGTGCGTGCTCGGGACGGCGGAGCAGCTGCGGGTGGTGGACGCGGGGAAGCGGATGCGCGGGGCCGACCCGTGGGCCGCGGCCTGGACGCCTAAGTCGCCCGCGCAGGAAGCCTGGCTCGCCGTGCTACCGCAGGAGGCGCAGGACTCCAGGCTCAAGATCTTCTCCGGCACCGCCAACCGCCCGCTCGCGCAGGTGGGGTTCATGTCCCGCCGCTCCCTGTCCCATGTCACCAAAAAGAAAAGAAAAGACAACTTTTTATCCGATTTGTAGCAGTATGGGGGTCTAATTCATACTTGTTGGACAGGAATAATTTCAGAATTCAATAATAGTTTCGTGAATTCCATTTGAGTTTGGCCCTTTTTAGATGATGAAAGGGAAAGGGGTTTGCGCCGGCGCCGCAGTTGCAGTGCAGCCACTGAAGAATATTGTTGAGAAGAATGGCGATTTTGATTGGGTATTTTTATTCTTGTACTTGTTTTTTTTGTGCAGAAGTCTAGCTGCATCATCTGTGTTGTTTTTTTGTGCAGAAGTCTAGCTGCATTGTCTGTGCTAGCATATGATTATATCTCGCTCTTGGCCTCTCATTTGCAGGCTGTAAAACTTTATGAGAGATGCTTGATCCCCTGCGCTAATTATTCTGAGTTTTGGATTCGCTATGCTGAGTATGTTGATGCCAAAGGTGGCAGAGAGATTGCAAGCGCGGGCGCCGCAGCGAGCGAGCGAGGGAGCAAAAGAAAAAGGCAGCAAGAAACGAGAGAACCCTAGACTCAACCCACAGCCCCCACGCCCCTCACTCCTCCCTCCCTCATCCGCCGCCACACTCCCTCCCACCTCCTCCTCCTCCTCCTCCTTCTGAGCACGGGCCCGTGCCCGTCGCCATCCTCTCGCCGGTACAGGACGCCGGGGGGCAGAGGGGCCGAAGCCGAGGAGCGCAGCCTTGCCCGTGCCCGTCGCCATCCTCTCGCCGGTACAGGACGTTGGGGGGCAGAGGGGCCGAAGCCGAGGAGCGCAGCCTTGATCCGGACTCGGCAGGAGGAGTAGAGCAGACGAGCCCGTGAGTTTCTCTCTCTAATCCCCTCCTCGTCGGCGTCTCGCGCCGGCGCCTCCCGCCTCCGGTTGTGATTTTTATCTTTTTTGGTTGCGTGCAGAGGTGCGTGCTCGGGACGGCGGAGCAGCTGCGGGTGGTGGACGCGGGGAAGCGGATGCGCGGGGCCGACCCGTGGGCCGCGGCCTGGACGCCTAAGTCGCCCGCGCAGGAAGCCTGGCTCGCCGTGCTACCGCAGGAGGCGCAGGACTCCAGGCTCAAGATCTTCTCCGGCACCGCCAACCGCCCGCTCGCGCAGGTGGGGTTCATGTCCCGCCGCTCCCTGTCCCATGTCACCAAAAAGAAAAGAAAAGACAATTTTTTATCCGATTTGTAGCAGTATGGGGGTCTAATTCATACTTGTTGGACAGGAATAATTTCAGAATTCAATAATAGTTTCGTGAATTCCATTTGAGTTTGGCCCTTTTTAGATGATGAAAGGGAAAGGGGTTTGCGCCGGCGCCGCAGTTGCAGTGCAGCCACTGAAGAATATTGTTGAGAAGAATGGCGATTTTGATTGGGTATTTTTATTCTTGTACTTGTTTTTTTTGTGCAGAAGTCTAGCTGCATCATCTGTGTTGTTTTTTTGTGCAGAAGTCTAGCTGCATTGTCTGTGCTAGCATATGATTATATCTCGCTCTTGGCCTCTCATTTGCAGGCTGTAAAACTTTATGAGAGATGCTTGATCCCCTGCGCTAATTATTCTGAGTTTTGGATTCGCTATGCTGAGTATGTTGATGCCAAAGGTGGCAGAGAGATTGCAAGCGCGGGCGCCGCAGCGAGCGAGCGAGGGAGCAAAAGAAAAAGGCAGCAAGAAACGAGAGAACCCTAGACTCAACCCACAGCCCCCACTCCCCTCGCTCCTCCCTCCCTCATCCGCCGCCACACTCCCTCCCACCTCCTCCTCCTCCTCCTCCTTCTGAGCACGGGCCCGTGCCCGTCGCCATCCTCTCGCCGGTACAGGACGCCGGGGGGCAGAGGGGCCGAAGCCGAGGAGCGCAGCCTTGCCCGTGCCCGTCGCCATCCTCTCGCCGGTACAGGACGTTGGGGGGCAGAGGGGCCGAAGCCGAGGAGCGCAGCCTTGATCCGGACTCGGCAGGAGGAGTAGAGCAGACGAGCCCGTGAGTTTCTCTCTCTAATCCCCTCCTCGTCGGCGTCTTGCGCCGGCGCCTCCCGCCTCCGGTTGTGATTTTTATCTTTTTTGGTTGCGTGCAGAGGTGCGTGCTCGGGACGGCGGAGCAGCTGCGGGTGGTGGACGCGGGGAAGCGGATGCGCGGGGCCGACCCGTGGGCCGCGGCCTGGACGCCTAAGTCGCCCGCGCAGGAAGCCTGGCTCGCCGTGCTACCGCAGGAGGCGCAGGACTCCAGGCTCAAGATCTTCTCCGGCACCGCCAACCGCCCGCTCGCGCAGGTGGGGTTCATGTCCCGCCGCTCCCTGTCCCATGTCACCAAAAAGAAAAGAAAAGACAACTTTTTATCCGATTTGTAGCAGTATGGGGGTCTAATTCATACTTGTTGGACAGGAATAATTTCAGAATTCAATAATAGTTTCGTGAATTCCATTTGAGTTTGGCCCTTTTTAGATGATGAAAGGGAAAGGGGTTTGCGCCGGCGCCGCAGTTGCAGTGCAGCCACTGAAGAATATTGTTGAGAAGAATGGCGATTTTGATTGGGTATTTTTATTCTTGTACTTGTTTTTTTTGTGCAGAAGTCTAGCTGCATCATCTGTGTTGTTTTTTTGTGCAGAAGTCTAGCTGCATTGTTTGTGCTAGCATATGATTATATCTCGCTCTTGGCCTCTCATTTGCAGGCCGTAAAACTTTATGAGAGATGCTTGATCCCCTGCGCTAATTATTCTGAGTTTTGGATTCGCTATGCTGAGTATGTTGATGCCAAAGGTGGCAGAGAGATTGCAAGCGCGGGCGCCGCAGCGAGCGAGCGAGGGAGCAAAAGAAAAAGGCAGCAAGAAACGAGAGAACCCTAGACTCAACCCACAGCCCCCACGCCCCTCACTCCTCCCTCCCTCATCCGCCGCCACACTCCCTCCCACCTCCTCCTCCTCCTCCTCCTTCTGAGCACGGGCCCGTGCCCGTCGCCATCCTCTCGCCGGTACAGGACGCCGGGGGGCAGAGGGGCCGAAGCCGAGGAGCGCAGCCTTGCCCGTGCCCGTCGCCATCCTCTCGCCGGTACAGGACGCTGGGGGGCAGAGGGGCCGAAGCCGAGGAGCGCAGCCTTGATCCGGACTCGGCAGGAGGAGTAGAGCAGACGAGCCCGTGAGTTTCTCTCTCTAATCCCCTCCTCGTCGGCGTCTCGCGCCGGCGCCTCCCGCCTCCGGTTGTGATTTTTATCTTTTTTGGTTGCGTGCAGAGGTGCGTGCTCGGGACGGCGGAGCAGCTGCGGGTGGTGGACGCGGGGAAGCGGATGCGCGGGGCCGACCCGTGGGCCGCGGCCTGGACGCCTAAGTCGCCCGCGCAGGAAGCCTGGCTCGCCGTGCTACCGCAGGAGGCGCAGGACTCCAGGCTCAAGATCTTCTCCGGCACCGCCAACCGCCCGCTCGCGCAGGTGGGGTTCATGTCCCGCCGCTCCCTGTCCCATGTCACCAAAAAGAAAAGAAAAGACAACTTTTTATCCGATTTGTAGCAGTATGGGGGTCTAATTCATACTTGTTGGACAGGAATAATTTCAGAATTCAATAATAGTTTCGTGAATTCCATTTGAGTTTGGCCCTTTTTAGATGATAAAAGGGAAAGGGGTTTGCGCCGGCGCCGCAGTTGCAGTGCAGCCACTGAAGAATATTGTTGAGAAGAATGGCGATTTTGATTGGGTATTTTTATTCTTGTACTTGTTTTTTTGTGCAGAAGTCTAGCTGCATCATCTGTGTTGTTTTTTTGTGCAGAAGTCTAGCTGCATCGTCTGTGCTAGCATATGATTATATCTCGCTCTTGGCCTCTCATTTGCAGGCTGTTAAACTTTATGAGAGATGCTTGATCCCCTGCGCTAATTATTCTGAGTTTTGGATTCGCTATGCTGAGTATGTTGATGCCAAAGGTAGCAGAGAGATTGCAAATTATGCTCTTGGTCGAGCCTCGTCATGTTTTGTGAAGGTATCATCGATTGGAATAGTATTTTGTTTGCTACATCTATTATTATTATCATTATTAGTAGCAGTAGCAGCTTGTATAAGGAACTTACATTCTTCTGTATCAACTTGCTTTGCCAAGTACATCGAAGGCGGTGGAACCACTTTTGTTACATCTCCCAGACGCATGCATAATTCCCTCTATTCTGCTGTTTCTAAAATCGTTGGAAGATGGCCCTTTAAAATAAGAACCTGAAGTTTTTAGAACAGCTATAGCCTACATAGAAAGGAAATTCATACATTGTGCTGTAGATTTTTCATCTCAAAGTTCACTGTTCCCTCCAGAGGCATTTTCTTTGCCTTGTAATCTGTACTTTTCACTTTTCAGGCAGAGGGGCCGAAGCCGAGGAGCGCAGCCTTGATCCGGACTCGGCAGGAGGAGTAGAGCAGCAGCCACGCACACCAGCCGATGAGCCCGTGAGTTTCTCTCTCTAATCCCCTCCTCGTCGGCGTCTCGCGCCGGCGCCTTCCGCCTCCGGTTGTGATTTTTATATTTTTTGGTTGCGCGCAGAGGTGCGTGCTCGGGACGGCGGAGCAGCTGCGGGTGGTGGACGCGGGGAAGCGGATGCGCGGGGCCGACCCGTGGGCCGCAGCCTGGACGCCTAAGTCGCCCGCGCAGGAAGCCAGGCTCGCCGTGCTACTGCAGGAGGCGCGGGACTCCAGGCTCAAGATCTTTTCCGGCACCGCCAACCGCCCGCTCGCGTAGGTGGGGTTCATGTCCCGCCGCTCCCTGTCCCATGTCACCAAAAAGAAAAGAAAAGACACCTTTTTATCCGATTTGTAGCAGTATGGGGGTCTAATTCATACTTGTTGGATAGGAATAATTTCAGAATTCAATAATAGTTTCGTGAATTCCATTTGAGTTTGGCCCTTTTTAGATGATGAAAGGGAAAGCGGTTTGCGCCGGCGCCGCAGTTGCAGTGCAGCCACTGAAGAATATACACCCAAAGCCTATCAGATGCTTACACTTTATTTTCCGGTTGTCTGTTTGTGGCAAATTCAATGTGTTGACGAATACGACATATTTGGATTGTACTTCTAAAATGTATGACTTTTTGTATATTGTTTCAGGAAATTGCTTCTTATCTGGGCGTAGACCTTGGCAAGATCCTTATCAAGCGCTTTGCTGATGGAGAAATCTACTTGCAATTGCAAGAGAGTGTGAGGGGCTGCAATGTCTTCTTGGTGCAGCCCACTTGCTCTCCTGTCAATGAGAACCTCATGGAGCTCTTCATCATGATTGATGCATATCGGTGGGTTGTCATTCCGTACTTTGGATATGCTTGAGCAGACAGAAAGGTATGGCCAAATGATTAAACTGGCTGATTGCTTTTGAAAGAAGTTAGTGATGTATTGGTGTAACCAGGCTGAAGTATATCAGATTTGTTTAACTGGATTTGCTTCTTCCCAGCTCATGATATCTAATTGCAGGCCCGTTCAATGAAAAAAGATATCTAATTGCCTTTTAAATTTGTTTCCCGTGTCATTGCAACTGAATGTGATATCCGCATACTGAGGTTTTTCTTGTAAAGATTTCTATTAGTGTAGTGTGTTTACTTCTTGTGCCTTGTAAAGATTTCTATTAGTGTAGTGTATTTACTTATTGTTCTGCTGGTTCTTCTATTCCGAGGACTTGTTCTCTTATGGACACCTTATTTGGTCATTGTTTGGCGAACTTAATACCGCTCAGCCAGATGTTTAAAGGGGGAGGAGTTTAAAGTTGAATATTGCCCTCAATTGGGGTCTGGGGAATATGTTCTGCCCCCTTTGTGTGATGTGTGAAAATTTGCCGTGCTGACTTATTTCTTTTGTAATACAGGCTCAAGGACGTGAGGCAATCAGGCAATTACTGCCAAGCTGGCTGCAAATTTACTCACGGAACCTGGCAGCGACCGTGTCATTGTATGTGATATGCATTCTGCACAAGCATTGGGACACTTCGATATTCCTGTGGACCATATATATGGACAGGTACTGTTAACAAAACAGGAAGGAACACTTCCTTTACAATGTATAAATACCGTCTTCCCTTTCGAAGAGGTTTCTTAGCTAAACTTGAGTTGATAAACTGTTAGTGAACACATCTTCCTTTAATGTAGCATGTGATTCTGGATTACCTTGCTAGCAAGACAATTTCTAAGGATCTTGTGGTTGTTTCTCCTGATGTGGGTGGTGTCGTTAGAGCACGTGCATTTGCCAAGAAATTGTCTGACGCCCCTTTAGCTACTGTTGACAAAAGAAGAAAGAGTCACAATCTGTCAGAGGTAAGAATCGATTTCTTTGGAGTGTATCTATTCTATTTTTCCATCAGTTCTTACGTGCACACGGTTCAATTTTAGTCCTACTCTTATTACAGCATAGTGTTAAACATGTGTCCTAATAGAACTAGAAATTATATATAACCATTTTATCAGCCGATTATTAATTAGCTGGATGCTTTATTTCATTTTACAAAGCCATACACCTCTTGACTTCTTGACTAAGCAGCGACCACATATGTTCAGTAAAATGAAACCTCATGGTGTGGCATGTCACCTCCCTTGCACATATATTTGTACCCAATTTAGACCATCAGTAGAACTATCTATATTGTAACTTTGATGTGGATTAGGATTTCTTTTACTAAATGGTTATGTTTTCTACTTTGCTCAGATAATCCAGTCGTTCTTCTTCTTATTATCAATGAATAGGTTGACTACAGAATATATTTGAAGATTGCAACAGGCGCAAAATGCTTGGCAGATAAAAATAATTAGGTAAGGTGAGAACTGATTGATCTGATTTGTTTCCCTAGATTAATTGGTTGGCGGACTTGAACTTTGGTGTGGTCATGTAGCTTTGAAGTTGCGTAGAGAGAGACTACTCTCGCATCATTAGGTGCCGCCCACAAGGATCTCACTTGGCAAGGCATGCGCACCTATGCCACATCCTTACAAGTCTGTTCCCTAGATGGTTCTCTTTCACAGCTGCACGTGTGATATTTGTCGTGCGGTCTGATTGCTTTACTATATTTTTCCTGGTACGGACCTTGTTAAAGAGTGAGCTACCCATCACTTCTCATTACTAACTGTCATCAAGAAATATACTTGTTCATGCCATAAAAGATGGATATGTGTTAAGCCAGCGTCATGTCATGTGATTACTTGCAGAACAATTACGTGCACACGGTTCAGTTTTAGTCCTACTCTTATTACAACATAGTGTTAAACATGTGTCCTAATAGAACTAGAAATTATATATAACCATTTTATTAGCCGATTATTAATTAGCTGGATGCTTTATTTCATTTTACAAAGTCATACACCTCTTGACTTCTTGACTAATCATATTTGTCATGACTTACTGGTGAAATTTAGAAGTGATATATTTGCACATATATACGGGTATTTAATTTAACATGATCTGCATGTTCTGAATCTGTAGTTCTGCACTATGCTTTGCTGGATGTCGCCTAAGCAAAGGATGCGGCAGTCTTGGCTACATTTGGTTTTCATAAGCTAATATGGGGTTTCTTTCCCTTATATTCTTGCAAGATGTGGTAAGATCTTTCCTGCCGTCTCCTGTTCGATGAAATGCCTGTGAGCTGAAACATTTTGCATTGCATGTTTCTCTGCCTGTGCAGGTTCTTTGTTGGTTCGTTCGACCATGCCGTTAACCAACAAGGTTAGATCTGCTCAGATTGCCTTGGGTTATTACTTCTTGATAATATAGGCCATGAACTCCTGCATTGGTACGGCTAGGTTGCCTGTCTATGTGTTTCGGGGTTCACCTATTATGTTTGTCGTGCTTTGTATGGGTTTTCCTTCAGATCTTGTTAGAAAAAAAATGTGTTCTTGTTTACTTATGCTTGTCCTGGTGGTTTTCTTCCTGGGTGATTGTGTGCTCATATGGCATTGGTCGATATCCATGTTTATAGAGGATGCCCACTTTTCTTAGTTTCAGACCGATTCTTAATAGTCTTGCAATGCCTGCTCGGGTTAGTTCTTTGAATGAATAGAGATAATAAATGTATGGGGGTTCCAATATCAAGTGTACCACCTGGTTATTGCTTACCCAACTAATACGTGCTGCTTGATGATAAAGTAAAAACAGCTAGAAAAATAATTAATAAAGTGTATCATCTGCTTATTGTTTTATATACAGTCACTTGATTCTTTTTGTTCCTCTATAGACCTCTGATCCTGTCTGCAGTGTGCGGCTAGGTTGTTCGTCCGCCTGAGTCGTAGGTTCTTTCCTTCCCGCCGACGGCAGGTACAAGACTCGAGCAATGGTTAACGGGCAAGCACTATATACACCATTCATCTATGCTAATATAGCCTGTCTTTTAAAGCCAATGTATGCTATCACCAAGTGATCTGAATATTTTCTTTCAAGCATCAAGCTTTCATGTAATGCAATATAAGTATCTTTAAGTTGATTCTAAATCAATCTCATACACATGCTTTGAATGCTTGGCTCGCTCTCGCTTTTTGCGCCATGGTCAAACGTGCAACGATGACTCTGTCTAATGTTTATCACTTCATAGCGCCTATATGTGACTATCTACTTTCTTTGCTAATAACATTGTAAATAATTAATCGTAAGCTTCTTAGAACACTATGTATCATCACTAAGCATCTATCTACCAGCAATAGATACTTATTTTCATATGTTTTAATATATGCCCGAATAATATTAATGTACACTCTTTCAATACATGGCTTACTTTCGGCCTTTGCGCGCATTGGCGCAACTGATCATCTAGTGGCTGTAAAGCATGCGGGCATGGCCGTAAAGCCTAAGCATAGGTGCCTAGCTAATGATGACTCTCACTGCCAAACTAATCTACGATCTGATTGAGGCCTGGCAAATTTTGTTTAGTTAAAAAGAGAATAATGTCCCCTGTCAAAGCATAACTTGGGAGTCTGAGGTCTTCCATTCTCAGTCCCTCCACACGCATACTCTCATAGCAGGAATATAGAAAATACAGAGAAGCTCGATAGGTTCTGATCGATCGATGGAGGTCACGGCGGTGAGCATCGGCAAGTCTGTGCTGAACGGGGCGCTTGGCTATGCCAAATCCGCTCTCGCTGAGGAGGTGGCCCTGCAGTTTGGCGTCCAGCATGACAAGGCATTTGTCACAGATGAGCTAGAGATGATGCAGTCTTCTTGATGGTGGCGCATGAGGAGCGAGACGAGCACAACAGGGTGGTAAGGACCTGGGTGAAGCAGGTCCGCGACGTCGCCTACGATGTTGAGGACTCGCTCCAGGATTTTGCCGTTCGTCTGCAGAATCAGTCCTGGTGGCGCATCCCTCACACGCTCCTCGACCGGCGCGATGTTGCCAAGCAGATGAAAGAGTTGAGGACCAAGGTCGAGGATGTGAGCCAGAGGAACTTGCGGTACGGCCTCATCAAGAGCTCTAGTTCCACTGAGCCTACTGATGCCTCTACTACTGCTGCCATGTTTGGCGTTGATGAAGCAAGGCATGCCGCAAAGCAGCACCAATCAAGATCAGATCTTGCCCAGCTAATCAACAATGAGGGTGATGACCAAATTGGAGTTATTGGAGTGTGGGGAACAAATGGCACTGTTGGGCATACCTCCATCATCTCAGAGGCCTACGAGAATCCAAATGTCAAATTCAACTTTCAATGCCGGGCATGGGTAAGGTTGACGCGGACTTTCCATCCAAAAGAATTTGTCCAGAGCGTAGTGAAACAGTTTCGAGCAGCTGCTGTAGGGGTGGTTGATGTTTTGATGGAGCTGGAGGCGCAGAAAACGTGGCATGAGCTGGCTCATGAGTACGGTGGATATGTCAATGAGAGGAGGTACTTGATCGTGGTTACTGGCCTCTCCACCATCGAAGAATGGCACCAGATCAAAACTTGCTTCCCAGAAAACAAACTGGGGAGCCGTATTGTAGTATCCACGGAGCAAATTGAAGTTGCAAGCCTATGCCCTGGCCAGGAAAGTATTGTATCAGAGCTCAAGCAATTGACTGCGGAACAGACCATCTATGCTTTCTACCAGCAGGTACTACTTCAGTTTCAGACACAAAATTTTAAGGAAAATTTTAACATGCTCCCTCTTACCCCCTCTCTTTTTACATGTGAGGTAAGAAGATAAGAGTTAATCAGACCACTAATTAAAAATCAACGGCTCAGATCTATTATATACTCTTACCTCTCATGTGAAAAGAGGGGTTAAAGCGAGCATGTTAAGACTGCTCAATTTTCAATAATTTAGTTTGAAATTTGGAGGTCTTTATTTTTAAAAAACAAAATCACCCAAAATATGAACCATTAAATTTTCTTAAATGCAGTATATAGTGGCCATGGGTAATCGCTATGGAGTGTGTTCTCGTCAGGCTTAGATCAATTTGTGTGTTTGGACTAGGCTAGTAAGGGGAAAGTACCCTAGCAATGTATTGGATCCACCTCTCTCGTTCAACCAAGCTTGCAAACTTCTCTCCCTTGATTCCGGCTACGGCCCTCACCCAAGACCTTTCCAGCCCCGTCAGATTCCCATCCAGTATTTCTTGCTGATATGCTTCCTCTGCCCAGATCCCTAGTAGGGATAACCACTGTCCGGTGGAGAGGTTATTGCTACCATCCAGTGTGAAGCCCAAAGCCTCCCTGCTCGTCGGCCAGTGACTAGGCTCTGCGATGCGTCTCCTTGAAGCTTCATGCCAAGGGTGCTGGGAGTTGTCCACTAAAGGGGTAAAAACATGGATATTTCATCCCAGCTACAAGCATTATGCCGCAATGATTTGATACAAGTAAAATTGTAAGGATTTCTTGCAATTGCTTTGGTCAAGTAATTGTGTGTGATTTTTTTCAGACATAGGGGCGGTGAACACCGAAGAAACGACATTATTGCCTTCTATCTAATTACGGTCTTAGTGTTGCATAAATACTAGTAAATGATTAGTGCATAAATATTAGCAATGCTGAGTTATATGGTTTTCAGTAACTTTATGTTCTCTTGTAGTACTAGTCAACTTTTTATGTGGTTCATGAATAACTTGTGTTTGTGTTCTTTTCCGCCTTTTAAATTTCTGGATTGCTTCCAATATATTTGGTGAAGTCGAGCTTGACCTTGTCATCTCAGAAAAAAATGACTTGTATACATGCTATTCGAGCTTGATTAACTATTTTTGGTTCAGTGACATTAACATTGCTGTGTAACAATAGGACAGGCACTGTACTGATTTTGTGAGTATTTTTTTGGAGTGATTCATCATCAATAATTTATCCAACTATTCTTTGCTCGTGTTCAGAGTTCTCAAGACGTTACATATTCATCAAAGCTAGCGCCCAGGTCAGTGTTACCCTACAGTGCTAAGAATGAGATACAAGAAGACCAATCTAATACTGATGTTAATGGAAAGACGATGGTTCAAGAGAGGCTCAGACGTACAAACACAATGGCAGATTTTCTGGAGGAATTTCAGCTTATTGGGCGTGAGAATGAAAAATCTGATATTATTGAACTAATTCGAGAACAGGCTAGCACCCATCAATTTCAGGTGATAGTAGTGTGGGGAATGGGTGGTCTTGGAAAAACCACTCTTATCAAAGATGTATACCAGACACAAGAGGTCACTAACATGTTTGCAAAATATGCTTTTGTTCCAATCTTGCGGCCTTTCAAACTTGAGGAGCTCCTTAGAAGCTTGGCATTGCAACTAGATGCAGGCAAGGGGGCCAAGGACTTTGTGGGCTACACCCAAAAGGACATTGCTTCGATGGGAGTCGTAGATTTAACTGAAGTGTTGGTCAAACATTTACAAGGAAAGAGTTGCCTGATTGTTCTCGATGATCTCTCTTCTACCACGGAATGGGATAAAATATTGCATGGTTTAGTTGCAACAAATAATCCAAGCTTGCTCATTGTGATAACCACAAGGCGGGAAGATATTGCTAAGCATTGTTGCAAGAAACCAATGTGCATACGCTTGCTCAATGGTCTTAAAGAAAAGGATGCATTTAACCTCTTCACAAAAAAGGTACTGCAAGAGTATTACTCATATTATTCACTTCATCTCAAGTCAGGTTTTAAATTCGAAGGGTTATTTCAGATTAGTAAATTGTAAGCACACCACTACCAACCGTTTTTGGAAGAGGTATTTCAGAGTGGGCTGCAAAAACATAAAATTAGGCTACCATGACTAATGTTGTAGGGTCATATTGTAGGAATAATATACTTCGACCGTTTCAGCAACTAAACCAAAAGATTGATTACATCACCCATTGCCCGGGTTTGGCCAGGTTAGGATTAGCAATAAGCCGATAAATATTCCATGACTTCACCACTTCTCCTATCAAATTATACAGGAGCCAGGGTTAAAAAAAAATCATGTAACTTAATTGAGTGTCATTTCTATGAGTTACTCCCTCTGTCCCATAATATAAGAGCGTTTTTGACACTACACTAGTGTAAAAAATGCTCTTATATTATGGGACGGAGGGAGTATTTTCCAATTTGTTGAAAATTACAGTTTTGTTTTCCAAACTGTAATAGATGAATATTTCTCTTTGTTTCCCAATTTTCTAAACTGCAAAATCACATATTCAAATTTTCAAACATTACTAAATAATTGTACATGCAAATAATGGATAGAAACATGTCCATGTAAATTTTGGTACACAAACATGTTTGACAGATATGCACAATAAGTTACTATTTAACTTGTACTGTAGACCAATTTACAATAATGTAGAGTGTGATTTTATATTTCGTACGAAAACTATAAAATATATAATGAAAGAGATATTTCTGCCGGCCTGAAGTTCATTGCACTACAAAAGAGTAGCAAAAGAAGAGGACATTGTTACATAGCCTATTGTGTACTCGCTACCCAAACTTGGACAGACTAGTTAATATTAAATTAGGACGACTGCTTTGCATGCACCTGATTTATTTAATTTAATTATAGAGTGGTAAAAATACTAACTATATTTTGCACAATTGCAGGTATTTAAGAATAAGACAACAGATTTGGCTAAGCACTATCCTGAGTTGGTTGAACCCTCAAAACTGATCCTAAAGTGCAATGGACTTCCCCTTGCGATAGTCACCATAGGTGGTTTTTTGGCAGACCAGCCCAAAAAAGCTGTTACAGAGTGGAGGAAACTGAATGAGCATATCAGTGTTGAGCTGGAGATGAATCCGAAGTTTGAGGCCATGAAAATGGTCCTTATGAAAAGTTATGATGGCTTACCCTATTACCTTAAGTCTTGTTTCCTGTACCTATCCATCTTCCTTGAAGACCGCAATGTTAGCCGGAGACGTTTGGTTTATCGATGGATCGCAGAAGGTTACGCACGAGACAAATCCATAGCAGATAGATACTTCATGGAACTCGTAGAGAGAAGCATGATATTACCAACTCAACAATCAGTTTGCAGCATGCAAGGAATCGACTCCTGTCAGTTACATGATCTGATCCGTGATATCAGCATTGCAAAGTCAACGGAGGAAAATCTTGTCTTCAGGCTGGAGGAAGGGTGTAACTCAAACACTCATGGCGCAGTGCGTCACCTTGCCATAAGCAGCAATTGGGAGGGAGATGAGCGTGAGTTTGAGAGCACCGTGGAGCTGTCCCGTATACGGTCATTGACGGTGTTCGGCAAGTACATGCCATTTTACGTCTCCGATAAGATGAGGTTTCTTCGGGTGCTGGACCTTGAAGAGACAGAAGATCTAGCTGATCATCACCTTGAGCACGTCGGGAAGCTTCTTCATCTGAGATACCTTTCTCTAAGAGGGTGCTACAAAATCTCTTACCTCCCAGATTCTGTGGGTAACATGAGACAACTCGAGACACTAGACATCAGATATACAAAAATATTGGTTCTGCCCAAAACCATCACCAAGCTCAGCAAGCTACGTTATCTGCATGCTGGCGATGGTATTGGTGTCAAGGTGCCAAGAGGGATCAGGAAACTGAAAATCATACACACTCTGCGGTATGTGTACATTGCAAGTGGGAAGGCCTTTGCACGGGAGATAAAAGCTCTCACTAGCCTGCGCAAGTTAGGAGTGTTTGGCATCAACACGAAGAACGGTCCCGAGTTGTGTTCTGCCATTTCATCCAGTCTCGGCCGCCTTGAGTCCTTGTCACTGGAATCAGATGGAACAGATTTAAATGCATGTTTGCATGCCATGTCCCCGCCTCCAGAAAACCTCCAGAGCCTCAAGCTATGCAGCTGGTTGAAAAAATTGCCAGAATGGATCAAGGGGCTCCAGAATCTCGTGAAGCTCAAGCTAGATTGCACCAAGCTATCGGGGGACAGTGAAACCATGCAAGTCCTTGGGAACCTACCAAATCTATCCATTCTGTTTTTGAAGGAGGGAGAATTGCAGATGAAAGAACTTATCACTTTCAAGAGTGGCCTTTTCCGAAGCCTTGTGGTACTCGAGGTTATTTTGGTGGACGTGCAAACCAAATCGTTGGAGTTTGAGCCCACAACATTGCCGAAACTTGAGTTGCTGAAGCTTCACCTTTGTAAGTGTAATGCTCGCTTTTCTGGGCTGGAACTTCTCTCAAGCATCAAGGAGGTACGGCTCTCTTTGCATATTTCCTCGTATGATATCGAACGAAAGGAAAGCATGACCTTCGAAGAAGCAGAAAAGGAAGCTAAACGCATGGAAGACAAAGTCAAGGACGACATTGTGAAGCAGCTTGGCAGCAATCAAAATAGACCCATTGTGAAGGTGAGACGACATGATTGAGCTAAGTCGACCTACTTCTTGCTTTGACTCTTTCTGAACCTATTATGCAGCGTCAGGATTATTGAGTTGGGAGTCTATTTCCATACACCTGTATATGTCCTGTTATGGCAGGTGGTTCCGTTCCGTAATAGGCTATGTATGTGATTGCTCAGTATTAAGTTTCTATGCAGCTTGGTACCTTTTTCCTTCTGTTGGCTTCCAGGCAACAATTTTGCAGTAAACATCACCCCTGTTCATGTCGTAGCTTGTCATGTACCAGCCAGAGCATGTACTTGCAATCTTATCACGATGTAATCGACAAGTTTCAACTACCAAAGACTACCAGTTTCACAGAAATTTGATGAAGTGCTTCCCATTCCATGAACAACTGAAACGTCTGTGTTCCTGGATAACTACTTGTGGTACTCTCCAAGTCCAATTAAGCTGCTGGTTGAAATAGCGCTGTGGGATGCTTACAGGGGATTCAGCAGCGGGTTTGATCGGAAGGTTTTTGAGTAGAAAGAGGATATTTTAATCTTTTGTGGCATGTCAGGCCAAGTGTTGAATAAGATCATTTAGTTTTAGTTGCTGTTTGGCATTCTTTGCTTGTCAATAGATACATAGATGCCTTACTGCCTGTCAATGTCTGCAAGCCAAAACGTTAATGCCTTTCCTTAACTGTGAAGCAGGTTTGGAGGAGCACGGAAGGAGGAAAATTTACGGAACCAGAAAGGAGTTGTAGTGTGTGCATGATGACAAGCTGAAGATAAATGTTATCGTAAACTAGCATTAAGTTAGTTCTGCTTTGAAGAGTAAAAGTACCCTTGCAAGTTGGCACATGTGGTGAATGGCACAGCTGGTAGCGTCTGAAACCTGAGTTTAAGCTGTATCAGTAAATTATTGTGTTGCTAGCTGACAAAAAGCTGTAACAGTCCACTCGCGCATTATGTTGCACATTTGTTTGAGTCTTCCAGCTTTACTTGAAGAGCTGAAGTAATCTTGTTAGTTGGCATGAATGGTGAATGGCACAGTTAGTAGTGTCTGAAATGTGTGAGTGAAACTATATAAATAAATTATTGTGCTGCTGGTTGACAAAAGGCTGTAAGTTCACTCGTGAATGATGTTGTAATTTTTAGAATTGATGCAGATTTATTTGAGTACTTCCAATTTTTAGAGTACGGCTGTGTTATCTGGGGTGCACAGCAACAACATATCAAAATCCTTGTTTTTTTGGAATTTTTAATGTTGGAATTTTTTGGAATTGATGCATTATGTGTTCGGGGTGTACAGCAACAGAAATGCATGTTTCTATGCTCGATGTTCTGGGAAGTCCTTAAAAAGGATTCTGAGCACCTTGAATTTTTGGAGTCCAATAGAATGTTTGGGGTGTACAGTAAACAACAGATGGGTTTCTTTTAGCCCTGTTTGCGCAGCAATTTTAACAGTCCACTCAAGATGCTATGCTTGATTTTGAGGAATTGTTCCAGATTTTTCGAGTCCGGTGGTGTACAATAACTAGCTCTATTCGTGCAGAAATTATAATAGGCCACTCAGGGCACTATTTTCTTTATATTTGGGAATTCTTTAAGAAATTTTGAGCACTTCGTATTTTTTGAGAAATTTTGGGCACTTTGTATTTTCCGAGTCTGGCAGTGTTTCCAAGGTGTACAACAAACAGGAGATGCATCTTTTCCAGCTCTGTTTGTGCTGAAATTTTAACAGTGCAGTCAGTTTTGGTCAGGATTTTCACATATTATTTTGAGCTCTTCGAATTTTTCAAGTCCAGCTGTGCATCCAGGGTGTACAACAACAGTAGGTGCATGTTTCAAGCTCTGTTATTCTTATTGAGGTTTTTAATTATCATTGTCTTGGTAGAAGTTATTGGTTTTGCGTGGGTAGAAAGTTTTTATTTCTAACGCATTTATTTGTTTTGGCTAATAGCATGGACACCCCCCGATATGGAGATGTTTCTGGCATCCTACCGCTGGATGAATCTAATTATGACGTATGTTTAATCAGCTGTTTTTCCCTGAATTTTCTTGGGTTTGTGTGGTGCAGCTATTAGTTAGCTGGCTGTTTTTCTGCATTGTATTCCAGTAGGAGCCAGTTGACCGCAGCAAGCACTGGGGAGACTTGGAGGAGGAAGAAGAAGATAAACCAATGGAAGACGTAGACATGGAAGCTCGGATTCAGTCTGTCGACACCATGTCAAGGTTCTACGATAATTATTTGATGACTATCTTAGGTTCTTTTCTAAAGGAACTATGTAATGATGCTTGTTAATAGCACTCCCACTGGTGTGGAAACACCTGAGGTCATTGATCTTCGGAAGCAACAGAGGAAACAGAGGAAACAGAGGAAAGAGTCTGAAAGGCAAACAGATAAGCAGTTATACCAGGTAAGGACTTAGCTTCAGTTTTGTGGCATTTCGGGCCAAATATTGTTATGGAGCTTTAGTTTGGCTTATTGCAGCTCATAACCAACATTTCGTTATTTTTCATCTGAAGGTTCTTGAGCAGGAGGAGGAGAAAATCGCACCTGGAACCCTCTATGGGTCAAGCCATACCTACTTGTTCTCTGAATTACTTGCCGTCAGTTTGTTGGAGTTGCAGAATCAGAGCTCACGTAGATGTACCTCAAATT
Organism: Thinopyrum elongatum; assembly: GCA_011799875.1. Taxonomy (NCBI): domain Eukaryota; kingdom Viridiplantae; phylum Streptophyta; class Magnoliopsida; order Poales; family Poaceae; genus Thinopyrum; species Thinopyrum elongatum. The sequence continues at coordinate 91,866,553 of CM022302.1, read as the reverse complement.
GAACTGCAAAAACGTCTTATATTAATGTACATAGGTAGTAAGTATTTATGCAAAGCGAATCCCCAGCACTCCCGAAAGCCGTGTGGATGATTTCACATATGTAATCATGCCTCGGTTACACATATGGTTCAAATCTTTTTTTTTTCCTGATTTGTGCATGATTTTCATGAGTAGAAATAATTTTGGAGCAGTGAAAAGTTAAGAATTTTACAGTCAGCAGCCCTTTCACCTTACCACTTCCTTTTCAGGTCGGCGGCATGAGGCTGAGGCTTCGTGTGTGATAATCACTCTCTACTCGTGAAAAACTCATTTGCAGGTGTTGTCACCAGCTCGGTTGTGTTAATATATATGGCTGTGAGGCATATGGTTGTACCTGTGAAAGTGATAGATGCATTCCACGAACATCTTATGTCAGTGCTCGTCAGATTTTTCATGTGTCTTAAGTTTTCTTTAGAAAAAAATGTACACCTCTAAGGTTTGGTTGAACTGCGAATGTGTATGCAAATATATCTGAAACGTACAGGGAACGTGGTGAATAGTAAAGATTGTTTTACCTGTTGTCCCTGTCCCGATCTCCTAAAGCCCCAAAGATAACCTTTCGTCCATGTTGCCATCGTCTCCATCTCCTTGTGTGTAGCCCTTCTCACTCATGGACACAGCAAGCACACGTCGGGGAGCTGCCAGATACAACAGTTGTGAGAGTTGCCGCAAAAGAATAGATCTAGCAAGGAGGAGGTGACGTAACATCTATCTATCTATTACACCTATAAAAGAATGAGAGGGGACAGATCCAAACAATCTTAGGGCATGTCCAATGCAGGCGCTTCTGATCGGCGCTAGGATCTAATTCCCGTCCGTTTTAGCCACGTAGGCATGATTCCCGGTCTATTCCCTAACGTCGCTGCCTAACAACGCGCCCGGCGCTTCGTCCAAATTCTCTGTACGCTAGGTGGGCCTTTGTTTGTTTTTTAATCATCTAAGCGTCTCATAATTGCTCACTGCGTTGGAGGATAGGCTCTTAGTTGGGCGCTTCATGTCGTGAAAATCCCAAATCCTTCCTTAAGCGTCTAGATAAGCATCTCTGCATTGTAGATGCCCTTAGCTGCCTAATCACACAATCTAATGGTCCACAGTCTCTCCATGGTTAACGCTAACAAGCCATCAATCGCTAATCCTGCCCGCCCTTTGTCAAAAAAAAAAAAAAAAAAAACTGCCCCGCACGTCCGCAGCACGACCTTCGCCCGCTCCTCTCTTGTGCGTCGCTCCAATCGCCCTCTCCTCCTGCGCGTTGCTCTAATCGCCTGTGGCACGACCTCCGCCGCAGATCCTCTACTCCTCCTCCGTCGCTGCTTCGATCCTCCACTCCGCCGCCGTCTGCCGCCGCTCCGATCCTCCACGCCGCCGTCGCTCCAATCGCCCGCCGCCGTCGGTGAACTCTTCCTCCGACGCCGGCGCTCAACTCAGCCTCCGTCGCCGCTCTTCGATCCTCCACTTCAACGCCGGCCGCTGCCACCCAAGCCGGTGGAAGCCACACGCCCCCGTGCCTGCCTACTTGGGGTTGCGACGGCCGCCCGCCGATTTTCCGCTCGGCAGGACCCCGCACGCCCCCGACGCCGGCCGGGACTGCCAACACAGACGCCTTAGAGCATCTCCACTCGTTCGGGCCCCCAGCGCACCCGGCGATTATGGTTTGGCCCAAGCGCCGCCGCTTTTTTGGCCCTGGGGGCGATCCAGTTCCCAGCCACGCCCCCAGGTTTCGGCCCCAAGACGCGTATAAATTCAAACTTGCCATTTCCCGCTACCCAAAAAAACGCTACAAGTTCAGCGATCAACGGCTGCCACCAGGCGGATTCATCATCCCCGCGCGAGACACCTCTGCCTGCTCCGCCGCCGCCACCGCGTCCCAGGCCCTCTTGGCGTTGAGCCTATTCCGCCGGTCGGTGGTGACAGCCTCCCGGCGCTGAACCTCCGCCCTTCAGTCGGTGTTCGACATGCCCGGTGGTTTTGCCGGCGGAGCCCTCGGCTTCCTCTGCTTCGGCTGGGTGGCATCGGCTGCGGCAGCGGCGCGAGGGGCCGAATACTTCTTCGGCGGCATGGCGGGATGGTGGCCGGATGGCGGGGAGAGGGAGGAGAATGGCGGGAGAAGAGGGGTAGAAGGGGGGAAATGGAGGGAGAAGGGGGGGTTGTCGGCGGGAAAAGGCATGTCTCTCGCCGACAGAGCGGACCCACGCGCCTTTTGGCTTCGGCCGGCGCCCCCAGGCGGCCCCCGGGGGCTTGGGTTCGGATCGGGTTCGCCGGCTGTTATTTCGGCCCAAACCGGCGATAAACAAGGTCCTGGGGGCGCGACTGGGCCGATTTTTCGGCGCCAGCGCTAAAAAAAGAGCCCTGGGGGGCATGTTGGGGGGGGGGGGGGGGGGACGACTTGGGATGCTTGTACTCTTGGGGTTGCTGGCTGCTGTCGACGCCATCTGCGTGAGCCATCTTGTTCTCTCTTTTCTCTTCATCTATATTCATCTATACAAGATTCAGTAAAAACTGCAATTGAGCAATAACGGCCCCTCCTCATCTCTCAAAGCCTCTTCCTGATTCTGTCCATTTCTTCAGGGAATTCTAGGAGACTGTGGACCTGTGGTTACCATATATTGGTTCGGAGATTCTTCACCTGGCAATTTCCAATGACTAACGGGCCAGGTTAGATTCTGCAATAGCTCATCTCTTAGTTCTGTAATTTCTTGGATTTGATGGCCCTAAAAGTATGTGTATTAGGATTGAAGATGCATGAGTCATCCCTGGAGAATGGAGATGAATGAGGAAGTACTGAGATAGTGAGAGATGAAATTCGAACCTGGTAAGGCAGCACAGATCATTATCTATTTTGTTCATAAAATTGTACATATCCGTTTCTGGTCTTTTTTTGGTTCTGATTGGTTGGAAAATGGTCCTGGTCGAAGAAAGATGTCACGAAGTGGTATGTCAAAACAAAAGCTAATGCTTCCATTCAGATTAATGCAGTTTAGAAGGTATTAAAAATTAAGTACAAACTATTGACTTCAGACTATCCCTTTTTAGCCTTGAATTATCGAGTTTGTCTTTTTTTAATTATTTTGTCCCTTTACATACATGGTTCCATTACCAAAATCAGGGAGGAGCTTGGCGGTGGTGGAATCAGGGAGGAGTACAGCTGGTGGTGGGTTCGGACAGTGTCAGTTGTTGTTTTGACGGGCCTGCCTTCAGGTCCTCTACCGGTGATGTCCTGCGCCACCAGGAACCCCTCATCCGCTCATCACCATTGTTGGGTTTGTTTAGCTTTTTGCATGATAATTGTTTTATTACTTATACATGGAGTATTAGGTTGCGTTTTGTGCAAAGATGTTGACATGAAAGCCTTTTTTCTGGTACATGTGGTTCATTCCGCCTTTATCTTAATGATTAACCAACTATTGAGGAGTTGGGCATATCTTTATAAAACATAAATTTTGGATTACATTCATGATTCAGATGTTGTTCTACCATGTTCTATTATATGCATCAAACGTTGACAAGCACCGTCTCCACTACTTCCACCTATCCCTTTTGTTACCTTCTCCCGGTTAGGTTGATCCCCAATTCTCTATTCCGGTTATCCCCTCATTATTCTTGGGCAACTGTTAAATTAGTGGTTGTGCTTTGCTCTAAATTCTTTTAAGGTTACAGAATGTAGGTTCATTTATTCGGCGAGGTAGATTCAGGAAACAAGTATCTAATCCATTCATTTATATCATTTCTTAGAAAATTGTCCTAGCCAACCTGAATTTCCACCAAACATTTAGATATTGCAGTGCAGTGTTGTCTCCTGAGGTACATCATCATCTAGCATAGTTCTTTCCTTAATAACTCTGTGTGGTTCATCACTCCATTTTCCTACTGAAAGATCTTGTAGTCATGGTCATATTATGCTTTTCGCAGCCACCAAAATTGGAAAGAACGGCAAGAAATATTTGTGACCTTGAGTGCTTCCTGCCATGGCGTGGAATCTTATTGTTGTATTTTCTATAAAACTCTCTCCCATAAGCTTTGAGAAATAGACTCCCACATAGCCTTAGGCACTCTCTCCACTGCAATTCAGCCATGACCAATCAGTCCGCGTCCTGCATCGCTCTGCAGTAGGAGAGTCCATAAGAGAAACAAGAGGAGAAGCTACTCGGCATCCCTACAGATTTTGTAGCTCGGCTTAGAAAAGAAGATAACATTAGGGAGCAGAAAAACTGAAAGCGTATTGTGAATTTTAGGAGACTTTCTCATTGGCTACGCATTTATTGTCTTCATGTGTTGTTTGTTTTCTCTCATAAGTTAAATAGTTTATTGGTGTTATTTTTTTATTATGAAGTGGGTACGACAAAGTAGCCAAGTAGTTAATCATTTTATCTTGTCTTGGAAGAAATATATGTACTATGCTAATGGTTTGTTACAAACTTGTATTTGAATTCAATATGGTTTGTTACATACTATATTGTCTGAAAAGGTGTCAGACTAGCTTGAAGAATACGAGAGACAAAGAATTGGCTTTGTTTCGTTAAGCTAGCTCCCTTACATGTGTAATGTTTATGTCATCTCATGCCATGACAGTCACTGTTTGTTCAACTAGGTGATACTGTTGCCCAAAATGGCTTGACCAGCATCATGGGTCAGTGTGTCATTTAGTTTGTCAAAGTGCAGGGAGTTCGCACCTTAAAAAACATCATGTGGCACATGTCCAATTTGCAACTTGCAATCGATAATACTACCAGCGTCTTTGGTTGCTGCATGATCATGATTGTTTTATTAATATGGTGTTGTCCTTTCAAATAACATCTTTCTCATCTCAATATTTACTTAGCTCTGTAAATGAACTGTTGTTAACAGCAGCAAAAATAGAAACTTAAATAGCTTGGTGCAAATGTGCTCACAGAAAGAAGAATGTCAACCTGTATTTCACACCTTATCGTCAGTCTTCTGTCTACTTGCCAATCCATTCATCTCATATACTCATTTATGAAGGCAATTATTTACCGTAATTTCAATGTTTTGCTTCTTGATTTATTTGCATAGTTATCTACCATCTATTGGAAAAATTGACGGGCACGGATAATGTGAAAGGCATTGTCACCCTGTTCCTGGGCTCGGTTCCGCCCTCATCGATCTGAAAGTGTATGTCCTCCGGGTTAGTCTGTTCGATGCCCCGCAAATGTTCAACGAATTGCTTCTGAGGGGGCGACTATCATTTGTCTTTCAGGGATGGGATGGGAGAAACAGAGAAGGACATGCAATTTCTACTGGAGCGGCAGGAGACCTTGCACTTGGACACCCTCCCCTTCTCCTAAGTAACATCATTGAATCACATGGTCTACAATTCGACCGTACCCTCCTCTCTCCCTCCCGCCGCTGCCGACGACTGGCGCAGCCGGGCGTTTGCCCGTGCAACGCTATTCGTAGCCAGCGGTGGCGGCACCCCCTCTTCTTCCCGACACGGTTCCCAGCTCAGGCGGCGTGTTCCGGCGGTACCTCGGCGGGCGGCGTTCCGGTGCTGATCGAGCGGTGGCGCGATCCCTGGGTGGCGGGCGGCGCCCTGCAAGCCTAGATCTGGGCCCTCTGGGCCCTTTGGGCCTAATATGGGTCAGGGTGGTCCAGTTTGAACTCCGGTTGGTCTGGCGAGCTACGGGCGATGGGGGCGGCGGCAACTGTATTGCGTCTGCTGCAGCGCGGCGAAGGGAGCTTAGCAGGCCCGATCTTGGCCCGACTGGGCAGTTGGCCTGGCGTGCTCCTGCTCCTGCGTCCGGTTTGCTACCGCCTGAGCCAGTGGAGGTTGTCCCCTCCCACGTGGCTGCGGTACTACCGGTCCCTGTCTACTGTGGCTTCGTTTCGATCTAGCCGGCCTCGCAGCGTTTGCCCTGGTGAGACGACGACGGTGTCCTCGTGGCTGTGGTGGCGCATGTTGGTGGGCGGTAGGCATGGTAGAGCCACCGGTTGGTCCTGTGCTGTGGGTGTGAGGGGTCTTGAGAAATCTCTGTCGGGTCTGGCCGGCACCGACGCGGTGACGCCTGTGGGTGCCACCACCCTTCTTGAAGGGCGTCGGGTGTACCTCTCCCCCACCCCCCTCTGTGTATCGGGAGAAATCCTAGGTCTCGTCCGGGCAGCAGCGTCGTCGTCGTCGCAATCCTTCTTGAAGGTGTTGCTTGGTATGCGGCAACTCGGTGGCAGAGGAGTGTGGTGGAATTCTTTGGTGGGCGCAGCGGTAGCGAGATACTGCAGCTTTCGTTGATCCGGCGATGCTCGCATTATTTCTCTTGTTTTTTTCTTATTTTTTCTTTTGGGCATGATTGTGTTGTTTGCCCCAGCGTGGAACTTATTCTTGTATCGGGTGGTTGCTATATTAATATAGTGGGCCGAAAGCCTATTTCGAGAAATGGTCTACAATTTTTTTGTCTTTTTCTTGGAACTTCATCTAAATGTTGGTCGCTCTTGGGAGTTTTGTTCCAATCAGATCCCGTATCCGCTGTAACCGAAGGTGATCATCCTAACATGCCACAGATTCAGAGTAGTGTGTGGGATTTCCAGTAGAAGAGTAGCTTCACGGATGGCTCTTCTTGGCGCTGCTATCTCTTGTATGGACGTCCTTGCCGTGCCCATGTCAATGCAAGCCGCAATGCATGAGACTAATAATATCAGGCACTCCACATTGACTGGTTATTAACTGAATATTTACTCATGAAACCGGAGCCCCGTGTCGCTCCCCGCGGCCCGGGCGCTAACCCTAGCCGCCGGGCACCGCCGCACCTCCAGCCTACCTCTCCCCGCCGCCGCCGGCGAGCGCCGCCGGGCAAAGCCCGCGCGGCGTCGGCGGCGGCGGGTTTTCCTCCCCTGCAAGCGAGGCGGGCTGCGCGGGGCTGCTGCGCTAAGCGAAGGCGAGGGGCGCTGCGGCGTGTGACTGGGCGCGGGCAGGCGCTGCCCGGCGCGCCATGGCGGCGAGTGGCGGCGCGAGGAGGTCGCGAGTCCCATAGGCGCGGGGTCGCTGCGGTCGGCCGGGGCAGATCTGGCCTCTGCCGGCCTGTGGCTGAGGGGCGAGGCGGGGGTGCCGGTGCGAGGAGGCCTCTGGCACCATAGGAACGGGGTCGGCCGGCCAGATCTGGTCATCAGCTCGCTCAGGGCGGGATGGTTTGGCGCCGCGGGCCGGCTCATCAGATGGCTGCGTTCCGCGCCTGGGTCGGCTGCGTTTCGTCGTGTGGAGGCAGTAGCGGTGGAGTCGGGGTTGCTGGTGGTGATTCTCCTTCAAGCGCGTACACGCCCGGCTCCCTTGAGCGGTGGCGCCGTCCAGTTTGCCTGGGGCTTCACGAGACTCCCGCTGACCAGATCCAGCACGAGTACTCTTGCTCTTGCGCGCGGCGGTGCGGACGGCGCAATTTGGCTTGGATCCCGCCCAGTTCTGCGCGCTACGGTGCGGACCGGCTATGTCCGGCTTTCCCTCGGCCTTTCTTGTGCGCTGCGGTGCGGAGGATCGCCCAGTTCTACGCACGGAGGTAGAGGATGGCCAGATCCGGCTTGGCTCGCCCAGGGTCTGCGAGCGGCTGTGCGGGCCGGCCAGGTTGGTGTGTGCTCGCCGAGTTCCTGCGGGCGGCTTCGATGTACTCGTTGTTGGTAGTGTTCGCATGGGGTTGTGATGCTCCGTGGCACTGGTGGCCTCGGATCCTGGGATTGTTGGTGGAAGGCTCGGCTCCGGATGAAAATCATGCATTGACCTTGTCGTTGCCAGCGGTAGCGGCATCCATGGATGTCGTCGTCCTCCTTGGAGGTATCGTTGTGGAGCCGCTTGCCCTTCCTACCCAACGGCATGAGATCTCCGGGTGAAAACCTAAGATCGGGCAGTGCTAGATCGGGTGACGGCGGTGTCCTCAACATCGTTTTCCTCCTTGGGGGCGTCACCGTGGAGAATCCCGACGATGGATCTGATGGTGTTCACGATTGATGGTAGAGCTTGGGTTTGTGGTGCTGCCGACGGGTCCTTTTAATTTCTTTTCTTTTTGCACTGTTTTTTCGGTGCTTTCCTCCTCTGAGGATTCTTGTAACACCTTCTTCTGATCAATGAATTTGGCAGTTCTCCTGCCAACATTCAAAAAAAAAACATTGACTGGTTATTAACTGCTATGTCATTTCATTTATTCCTAAATAAATGGGATATTAGAAAGTGTGCTGTCTAAATTTGGCTCATGCCATACAAAAGAGTATTTAGATTGTTTTCTCGAGAAAAGAGAGTATTCAAATTGGTTAGATGGAAACATATTATTAAATTTATCTGGTTTATTTTTGTTTCTTTCAGGCTTCAATCTTGAAACAAACTGTTCAAAGAGGGATTCACATTGTGACCAATCTTGAAACAAATAGTATTAGTGGAGACGTGCGTTGCACGTGCATGCTTACTAGTTGCGAGTAAATTACACAAAAGCACCATAACTGAGGATAGGGTTCAGAAAAAATTGCCGGTTTGCTCTCTCCCGGACATGGCTTCACATGTAGTAGCACTTACGATTGGACTTTGGTTCGATAGTGATCCTGTCTGTCAGGACATGTTTGTCACGACTACTTGGCAGCAGAGGTAGACATGGGCCCTATTTGTCGGTATTCACTTTCTTCCCCAATCCCGTCTCTTACCTCTCTGCCCCAATGTGAAATTCCCCAATCCCTATCACTTGGAGGAAGTTGCCTCGCAAGCATGGCGTCGCTCATCGGCTACACAATGTCGCTCTATGTCCAATTAAAAATGCTCTTTGACCTCGAGCAGTCTGCTTGAAGGTCCCCACTAACATGACTCCATGCTCGCTCGATTGCCAGTCTCAGTGACGATGCAAGTCAGGGCCATTGTCAGAGTTATGTTGGAAATATGCCCTAGAGGCAATAATAAAGTGGTTATTATTATATTTCCTTCTTCATGATAATCGTTTATTATCCATGCTATAATTGTATTGACTGGAAACTCAAATGCATGTGTGGATACATAGACAACAGCATGTCCCTAGTGAGCCTCTACCGGACTAGCTCGTTGATCAAAGATGACTATGATTTCCTAGTCATAGACATGAGTTGTCATTTGATAACGGGATCACATCATTAGGAGAATGATGTGATGGACAAGACCCAAACTATAAGCATAGCATATGATTGTATCAAGTTTATTGCTATCGTTTTCTGCATGTCAAGTATCTGTTCCTATGACCATGAGATCATGCAACTCACTGACACCGGAGGAGTACCTTGTGTGTATCAAACGTCGCAACATAACTAGGTGACTATAAAGGTGCTCTACAGGTATCTCCGAGGGTTTCTGTAGAGTTGGCATGGATCAAGACTGGGATTTATCACTCCGTGTGACGGAGAGGTATCTCAGGGCCCACTCGGTAATACAGCATCACAATGAGCTTGCAAGCAATGTGACTAAAGAGTTAGCCACGGGATCTTGTATTACGGAACGAGTAAAGAGACTTACCGGTAACGAGATTGAACTAGGTATAGAGATACTGACGATCGAATCTCGGGCAAGTAACATACCGATAGACAAAGGGAACTGCGTACTGGATTAGCTGAATCCTTGGCATCGAGGTTCGACCGATAAAGATCTTCGTAGAATGTGTAGGAACCAATATGGACATCTAGGTCCCGCTATTGGTTATTGACCGTAGAGGTGTCTCGGTCATGTCTGCATAGTTCTCGAACCCGCAGGGTCTACACACTTAACGTTTGGTGACGATATAAGCATAGTTGAGTTATTGTGTTGGTGACCGAAGGTTGTTCGGAGTCCCGGATGAGATCCCGGACATGACGAGGAACTCCGGAATGGTCCGGAGGTGAAGATTGATATATAGGACGGAGGGTATCGTAGTTCGGAAGTGTTCTGGGGGGGTACCGGGTTATCGCCGGAAGACCGAAAGGGGTTTCAGGGGGCCCCGGCAAGTGTTGGGGGGCCTCATGGGCCAAGGGAAGGGGGCACACCAGACCACAAGGGATTGGGTGCCCCCCTCACCTCAACCCACGACCACCAGGAGAGGTGGTGTGCCCCCCTAGGGCAGCCCCCCTTGCTTGGGGGGCAAGGCACCTGGGGGGGGGGGGCACTCAAACCCTAGGCGCCCCATCGGTGGCCGCCGGCCCCCTGGGGGAAACACTAGGGGCGCCCCCTCCTCCCTTCCCCTATATTTAGAGGGGTAGACGGAGGGCAGCCGCACCCATCTATGCCACGGCGCTGCCCTCCCTCTCCCTCGTAGTTCCTCTCTCTCTCCGTGTTGCTTAGCGAAGATCTGCCGAGATTGCTCCACCACCACCGCCACCATGCCGTCGTGCTACCGGGAACTCGAGCTACTGCTTCATCCTTGCTCGCTGGATCGAGGAGGTGAAGGCATCAGCAAGCCATACGTGTGTTGAACACGGAGGTGCCGTCCGTTCGGCACTTGATCGGGAGTTCGTGGGACGGATCGTGATTGGATCGCGAAGATGTTTGACTACATCAACCACATTTCTTAACGCTTCCTCTTAGCGATCTACAAGGGTATGTAGATCTAATCTCTCCTCTCGTAGATGTTCATCTCCTAGATTGATCTTGGTGAGCGTAGGAAATTTTTTATTTCCCATGCAACGTTCCCCAACAGTGGCATCATGAGCCAGGTCTATGCGTAGATGACATCACGAGTGGAACACAAAGGAGTTTGTGGGCGTTGATATTCAGATTGCTTCCTTCCTTGGTCTTTTCTTGATTCAATGGTATTGTGGGATGAAGTGGCCCGGACCAACTTTACATGTCCACGTACATGAGACCGGTTCCATCGACTGACATGCAACTTGTTGCATAAAGATGGCTGGCGGGTGTCTGTCTCTCCCACCTTAGTTGAATCGGATTAGACAAAGGCGGTCCTTGTAGAAGGTTAAATAGCAACTTGCATATCACCGTTGTGGCTTTGCGTAGGTAAGAACCGTTCTTACTAGTTACCCTTACCAGTCACGTAAAACATGCAATAACAAATTAGAGGACGTCTAACTTGTTTTTGCAGGGTATGTTGTGATATGATATGGCCAAAGATATGATGAGATATATTTGATGTATGAGATGATCATGTTTTGTATAGTTTATCACGACTTGCATGTCGATGAATACGGCAACCAGCAGGAGCCATAGGGTTGTCTTTAATTATTGTATGACCTGCGTATCAATCATTAAGCACTATGTAATGCTTTACTTTATCGCTAAATGATAGCAATAGTAGTAGAAGCTTGGTTGGCGTGACAACCCCGATGGCGACACGATGATGGAGATCATGGTGTCATGCCGGTGATGATGGAGATCATGCCGGTGCTTTGAAGATGGGGATCAAAAGCACAAGAGGATGGCCATATCATATCACTTATGATTTGCATGTGATGTTAATCCTTTTATGCATCTTATTCTTCTTAGGATGACGGTAGCATTATTAGGTGACTCCTCACTAAAATTTCAAGATAAAATTGTGTTCTCCCCAAGTGTGCACCGTTGCGAAAGTTCCTCGTTTCGAAGCACCACGTGATGATTGGGTGTGATAGACTCTACGTTCACATACAACGGGTGCAAGCCAGTTTTGCACATGCGGAACACTTGGGTTAAACTTGACGAGCCTAGCATGTACGGACATGGCCTCAGAACACAAGAGACCGAAAGGTCGAACATGAGTCATATAGTAGATATGATCAACATGGAGATGTTCACCATTGAAACCACCTCATCTCACGTGATGATCGGACTTGGGTTGGTGAATTTGGATCATGTTACACTCGGACGACCGGAGGGATGTCGATTTGAGTGGGAGTTCTTAAGTAATATGATTAATTGAACTCATTATCTTGAACAATAGTCTAAGTTATCTTTGCAAATTGTGTTGTAGATCAATGGCTCGCGCAGTAGTGATACGTCTCCAATGTATCTATAATTTTTGCTTGTTCCATGCTATTATATTATCATTCTTGGATGTTTTACAATCATTTTATAGCAACTTTATATCATTTTTTCCAACTAACCTATTAACATAGTGCCCAGTGCCAGTTGTTTTTTTTTTACTTCGGAGAATATCAGTACCAAACGAAGTCCAAACACAGCGAAACTTTTTGGAGAATTTTTCTAGGCCAGAAGACACCTGATAGGCGAAAGAAGTACCAGAGGGGTGCTCCGAGGGGAGCACAACCCACCAGGGCACGCCCAGGGGCCCAGGCGCGCCCAGGCGGGTTGTGCCCACCTCGGTGGCTTGCCACACCGCCTCTTCGCCCTATAAATACCCAAATATTCCAGAAACCCTAGGGGAGTCGACAAAACACAATTCCAGCCACTGCAAGTTCCAGAACCACGAGATCCAATCTAGACACCATCACGGAGGGGTTCATCATCCTCATTGGTGCCTCTCCGATGATGCGTGAGTAGTTCATTGTAGACCTACGGGTCCATAGGCAGTAGCTTGATGGCTTCTTCTCTCTTTTTGATTCTCAATACAATGGTCTCTTGGAGATCTATTTGATGTAACTCTTTTTTTGCGGTGTGTTTGTTGGGATCCGATGAACTTTGAGTTTATGATCAGATTTATATCCATGAATATTATTTAAGTCTTCTTTGATCTCTTATATGCATGATTATTTATAGCCTCGTATTTCTTCTTCGAATCTTTGGTTTAGTTAGGCCAACTAGATCGATTTTTCTTGCCATGGGAAGAGGTGCTTTGTGATGGGTTCGATCGTGCGGTGTTCTTTCCTAGTGACAGAAGGGGCAGCAAGACACACATGTATCTTTGCTATCAAGGATAACAAGATGGGGGCTATTCCTACATGAATAGATCTTGTCTACATCATGTCATCATTCTTATTGCATTACTCCGTTTTTCCATGAACTTAATACACTAGATGCATGCTGGATAGCGGTCGATGTGTGGAGTAATAGTAGTAGATGCAGGCAGGAGTCGGTCTACTAATCTTGGACGTGATGCCTATATATTGATCATTGCTTTGGATATCGTCATAATTATCCGATCTTCTATCAATTGCCCAACAGTAATTTGTTTACCCACCGTATGTTATTTTCTTGAGAGAAGCCACTAGTGAAATCTATGGCCCCGGGTCTATTCTTTATCATATTTGCTCTGAGATCTATTTTTATTTGCTTTTATTTTCAGATCTATATTTCCAAAAACCCAAAAATACCTTGCTGCACTTTTTTGCTATTTATTTTATTTCGTGTTTTATCGAGATCTATTTATCCAATCTACATAATTTTTATCCCGTCAACTTGACAATTTCTGGCGCCGTTACCCGTAAGAGGGATTGACAACCCCTCATAAGCATTGGGTTACAAGTATTTGTTCTTTGTGTGCAAGTACCATTTACATAGTGTTGCTTGGTTGTCCTACTGGATTGATACCTTGGTTTCATAACTGAGGGAAATACCTACCGTAGCTGTGTTGCATCATCCCTTCCTCTTTGGGGAAATACCGACGTAGTTCAAGCGACATCAAAAGGAATTTCTGGCGCCGTTGCCAGGTAGACATCATCAACATCTATCAGGTTCCTAATCACAAATCTCATCTCCTTGCAATTTACATTATTTGCCATTTGCCTCTCATTTTCATCTCCCCCACTTCACAAAAAATTTCCTTTTTATTTGCCTTCTTTTTCGTTCGCCTTTTTCTTGTCATATCTCTTGTTTGCTATCTTTGCTTGTGTTGCCATGTGTCCTCTATTTTCTTGCATCTTCGCTTGCTAAAAATTTATTGTTATGGATCCTCATCCACTTGCTAATCTTTTTAAGAGATCCAATTATGATGAACCAATCTCTAGTGAGTTGAGTGCACTAGATTATCTTTATGAAGTTTTGCTTGAAATTCGTGAATCTGAAAATTGTGATGAAGTGCTAAAAGAAGAAATTTATGAAGTGATTCATGATAGTTCCTTGAATGAAAAGCACGATTGCAATGGTGTTATTATAAATTCTATCAATGTTAATTGTGCTAATAATATGCAAAACCCCAAGCTTGGGGATGCTAATTTTGATTTGTCCACTACTTATTGCAATGATCATGATTGGGGTGATTCTTCTTATGATCTTGAAATTTTATTTAAGCCTCATGATGAATATGATATCGATAATAATGTTTGCAATAATATTAAAAGTGGGTTTGGACGAGCGTCAACTTTAGGTAAAAATAATCCCACATATTTGGAGAGTGTTCAGTCTTACATTTTTTTTGATGAAAGTGGGTTTGGAGAGGTCATGACTTTAGTTGATATTAATCCCACTATATTGGAAGATTATGAAACTTTTATGCATGTGGATCATGAAGAGAAAATTTTATATGATAGCTATATTGTTGAATTTGATTATGATTCTACATGTAATTATTATGAGAGAGGAAAATATGGTTGTAGAAATTTTCATGTTACTAATTTACCTCTCGTTATGTTGAGATTGCTATTGTTTCTTCCTTCTTCCTTGCATATGCTATATATTTCTAGTCTTGATAATTTGTTTGCTTATAAAATGCATATGCATAGGAAGTATGATAGACTTAAATGTGTTTGTCACATGATTTTATGATGCTCTCTTTGTATTTCAATTATTATCTTTCATGTGAGCATCAATAAATTCTTATGCCTAGCTAGGGGCATAAAACGATAGCGCTTGTTGGGAGGCAACCCAATGAATAAAAAATATTTTTGCCTTTTTCTTTCTGTTCTTGAGTGTTTGCACAATTATGCTACTGTTATGATTGTGTTTTTTATGTTTTAATTAGTGTTTGTGCCAAGTAAAGCCTTTGGGATCATGTTGGGTGACAGTTGATTTGATCTTGTTGAAAAACAGAAACTTTTGCGTCCAGTAAAATAATTTTGAAAAATCACAGAAGCAACGAAAAATTCTGAATTTTTTACAAAAGATTTATATACAAATTTCCTACGTTTTTCTAAGTTTTCAGAATTTTTGGAGTTACAGAATTATACGAAGTTTTCAGATTACTACAGACTATTCTGTTTTTGACAGATTCTGTTTTCGTTGCATTGTGTGCTTATTTCGATGAATCTATGGACTATATTGGGGGGGGTATAAGCCATAGTAAAGTTAGAATACAATAGATATAATGCAATAATAAAATATGAATGGGTTTGCAACAGTACATAGAGTGGTGATTTGCTTTCTTATACTAACTCACGAAGGTTTTGTTAAGTTTTGTGTGATTGAAGTTTTCAAGTTTTGGTTGAGATCACGATGGATGAAGGAATAAGGAGTAAGAAGAGCATAAGCTTGGGGATGTCTCATGGCACCCCAAGTTAACATTCAAGGAGAACCAAGCAACTAAGCTTGGGGAAGCCCCAGAAGGCATCCCCTCTTTCTTCTAATGACCCTCGGTATTTTACTTGGAGCTATATTTTTATTCATCACATATCATGAGTTTTGCTTGGAGCATCTTGTATTATATGAGTCTTTGCTTGTTTTGATTTTTAGTTTGTCACAAGTATCCTTGCTGCACAAACCTATTTGAGAGAGCCAAAATTATGCTATGATTTGGTAGAATTGCTCTTTATGCTTCACTTAAATTTTTTGAGCTATGAAATTGATCTAGTGCTTCACTTATATCTTTTTGAGCATGGTGTGCTTTAATATTTTTGAAGAAATGCTCTCATGCTTCACTTAGATTTATTTGAGAGTTAGTAATTTTGAAGAAATTCTCTCATACTTCACTTATATTATTTTGAGAGACAAAAAAATTTTATGCTCATGTTCTTCACTTAGATTTGTTTGAGCTTGTCAAAAGCAATTGCAATATATGAAACTAGTCCCAAAGTGATAGATATTCAAGAGGTATATAATAAAAACTTTCATGAAGATCATTGGAGAAAATAAACTTGATTCTTTGTAATAGTTTTGAGATATGATGATAGTCATATGTGAGTCATGTTGGTGAGTAATTATGCTTTAGTAAGAATATTGGTGTTAAGGTTTGTGATTCCCTATGCAAGCACGAAAGTCAATAGTTATGCAATGAAATTACATCCTACTTGTGGTGCATTATTCGATGTTAGTTATGCTTAATGCTCGCTTATGTGATTTTTCGTTTCTTGGTTGGTTGCTTATCAATCTTTTTGCTAGACTCCACTTGTACTAAGTAGAAATACTACTTGTGCATCCAAAATCTTTAAAACCAGTTTTGCCATACGAGTCCACCATACCTACCTATATGTGGTATTTTCGTGCCGTTCTAAGCAAATTTGTAAGTGCCATCTCTAATTTTCAAAATGAATTTCCTTTTTGTCTGCTCGTACCGCTCATGAAGCGGCAGGGGGTGGCCAATATTTTCCATGCTAGATGTGTTATTCTCAAGATGAGTGTTTATTCACTTATCATTGCACGAGAGTACGGCGGTAATAGGGATGCCTAGTCCCGAAATGAAAAAGAAATTTACTTTATGTTGTCAAATAATAAATTCCTTAGAAAGTGTTGGTATGGAAGGCACCCGTGGATACGGCTAGCCATGGATTATGAAAGAATGGTGGAAAAAGGAATAAACTTTATTTTCTGTTTGGGAACAGCCTATGATATATCTAGCATGGAAAGTGTTGGGAATTACTCGGCCGTTTTCGTTGATGGGAAAAGTATGCCTCTCAAAAAATTTTATCTCTCAATTTAAGCTTTGAGCTCTGGCACCTCTACAAATCTCTACTTCCCTCTACGAAGGGCCTATCTATTTACTTTATGTAATTTTTATTTTATTTGAGTCTCCATCTTCTCTTATAAAGCACCAACTAAGGGGCACTATGATCGTACTTGAGCATTGGATGTAGCTAATATGCGAGTGTGTTTCATGAATGGATCAATGATTGAGCATGATGGGCTAGGGATAACTTTCTTTAGTGTTGATATTTTGAAAGACATGGTTGCTTGTTGATATGCTTGAGTATTGAAATCTTCATGTCAAAACTAGACTATTGCTTTGAACCATATAAAAGTCCATATGTCCATGCTACAAAAGAAAAGAATATGTGATGAACATGTTAGGCAGCATTCCACATCAAAAATTCTGTTTTAATCATTTACCTACTCGAGGACGAGTAGGAATTAAGCTTGGGGATGCTGATACGTCTCCAACATATCTATAATTTTTGCTTGTTCCATGCTGTTATATTATCATTCTTGGATGTTTTACAATCATTTTATATCAACTTTATATCATTTTTTGGGACTAACCTATTGACATAGTGCCCAGTGCCAGTTGCTGTTTTTTACTTTGCAGAATATCAGTACAAAACGGAGTCCAAACGCAGCGAAACTTTTTGGAGAATTTTTCTGGGCCAGAAGACAATTGATGGGCCAAAGAAGTACCAGAGGGGGTATCCGAGGGGAGCACAACCCACCAGGATGCGCCGAGGAGCCCAGGCGCGCCCAGTTGGGTTGTGCTCACCTCGATGGCCTCTCGCCCTGCCTCTTCACCCTATAAATAACGAAATATTCCAGAAACCCTAGGGGAGTCGATGAAACACAATTCCAGCTGCCGCAAGTTCCAAAACCACGAGATCCAATCTAGACACCATCACGGAGGGGTTCATTATCCCCATTGGTGCCTCTCCGATGATGCGTGAGTAGTTCATTGTAGACCTACGGGTCTGTAGGCAGTAACTAGATGGCTTCTTCTCTCTTTTTGATTCTCAATACAATGGTCTCTTGAAGATCTATTTGATGTAACTCTTTTTTGCGGTGTGTTTGTTGGGATCATATGAACTTTGAGTTTATGATCAGATTTATATCCATGAATATTATTCAAGTCTTCTTTGATCTCTTATATGCATGATTATTTATAGCCTCGTATTTCTTCTCCGAATCTTTGGTTTAGTTAGGCCAACTAGATTGATTTTTCTTGCCATGGGAAGAGGTGCTTTGTGATGGGTTCGATTGTGCGGTGTTCT
Organism: Thinopyrum elongatum; assembly: GCA_011799875.1. Taxonomy (NCBI): domain Eukaryota; kingdom Viridiplantae; phylum Streptophyta; class Magnoliopsida; order Poales; family Poaceae; genus Thinopyrum; species Thinopyrum elongatum. The sequence continues at coordinate 91,848,595 of CM022302.1, read as the reverse complement.
TTCCCAGTGACAGAAGGGGCAGCAAGATACGCATGTATCGTTGCTATTAAGGATAACAAGATGGGGGCTATTCCTACATGAATATATCTCGTCTACATCATGTCATCTTTCTTATTGCATTACTCCGTTTTTCCATGAACTTAATACACTAGATGCATGCTGGATAGCGGTCGATGTGTGGAGTAATAGTAGTAGATGCAGGCAGGAGTCGGTCTACTAATCTTGGACGTGGTGCCTATATATTGATCATTGCCTTGGATATCGTCATAATTATTCGATCTTCTATCAATTGCCCAGCAGTAATTTGTTTACCCACCGTATGCTATTTTCTTGAGAGAAGCCACTAGTGAAATCTACGGCCTCCGGGTCTATTCTTTATCATATTTGCTTTGAGATCTATTTTTAGATCTATATTTCCAAAAACCCAAAAATACCTTGCTGCACTTTTTTGCTATTTATTTTATTTCATGTTTTATCGAGATCTATTTATCCAATCTACACAATTTTTATCCCGTCAACTTGACAATTCCTGGCGCCGTTACCCGTAAGAGGGATTGACAACCCCTCATAAGCGTCGGGTTGCAAGTATTTGTTCTTTGTGTGCAGGTACCGTTTACATAGTGTTGCTTGGTTGTCCTACTGGATTGATACCTTGGTTTCATAACTGAGGAAAATACCTACCGTAGCTGTGCTGCATCATCCCTTCTTCTTTGGGGAAATACCGACGTAGTTCAAGCGACATCAAGTAGCTCCCCTGAATTTCAATGCGTTCCTAGAGAAAGCTAAGCTGAAAGATGATGGAAGTAACTTTGTGGACTGGGCCCGTAATCTGAGGATTATCCTCATGGCTGCCCAAAAGTCTTATGTCCTTGATGCACCGCTTGGTGCACCACCCCCTCCAGCGACTGTGGACGTTGTGTACGCCTGGCAGTTGCGTGTTGATGACTACTCAATAGTTCAGTGCGCCATGTTGTATGGCTTAGAAATGAGACTTCAAAGGCGTTTTGAACGTCATGGAGCATATGAGATGTTCCAGGAGTTGAAGTTTATTTTTGACAAAAATGCCCGGATCGAGAGATATGAGACCTTTGATAAGTTCTATGCGTGCAAGATGGGGGAGAATAGCTTCGTCAGTGAACACATACTCAGAATGTCTGGGTACTACAACGTCTAGCTGAGTTGGGAGTTGAGCTCCTGCCTGAGGCGGTCACTGGAAGAGTTCTTCAATCGCTACCACCTAGCTACAAGAGCTTTGTGTTGAACTATAACATGCAAGGGATGAACAAGTCAGTCTCCGAGCTGTATGCGATGCTGAAAGTCATTGAGTCAGACATCCAGAAGGAGCATCAAGTGTTGATGGTCAATAAAACCACTAGTTTCAAGAAGAGTAAGGGAACGAAGGGAAACTTTAAGAAGAGTGGCAAAGTAGTTGCTCCTCCTCCCGTGAAGAAACCCAAGGCTGGACCCAAGCAAGAAACTGAGTGCTTCTATTGCAACAGAACTGGCCACTGGAAGCGGAATTGCCCCAAGTATCTGGCCGACAAGAAGGAGGCCAATGTCAACAAAGGTAAATATAATATACATATTATTGATGTGTACCTTACCAGCTCTCATTGTAGGGTCTGGGTACTTGATACCGGTGTGGTTGCTCACATTTGCAACTCTAAATAGGAACTATGGAATAGACGGAGGCTGGCAAAGGATGAAGTGATGATGCGCGTGGGAAATGGTTCCAAGGTTGATGTGATCGCCGTCGGCACGCTCGCTCTTTGATTACCATCGGGATTAGTGATAAACCTGAATAATTGTTATTTAGTGTCTGCGTTGAGCATGGACATTATATCTGGATCTTGTTTAATGCGAGACAGTTACTCATTTAAATCAGAGAATAATGGTTGTTCTATTTATATGGGTAATATCTTTTATGGTCATGCACCCATTGTGAGGGGTTTATTCTTATTGAATCTCGATAGTGATGATACACATGTTCATAACATTGATGCCAAAAGATGTAGAATTGATAATGATAGTACCACTTTCTTGTGGCACTGCCGCTTAGGTCATATTGGTGTTAAGTGCATGAAGAAACTCCATGCTGATGGACTTTTGGAGTCACTTGATTTTGAATCACTTGACACATGCGAACCATGCCTCATGGGCAAGATGACCAAAACCCCGTTTTCTGGAACAATGGAACGGGCAAGTGACTTGTTGGAAATCATACATACTGATGTGTGCGATCCGATGAGTGTTGACGCGTGTGGTGGATATAGTTATTTTCTCACCTTCACCGATGACTTGAGTAGATATGGGTATATTTACTTAATGAAGCATAAGTCTGAAATGTTTGAAAAGTTCAAGCAATTTCAGAGTGAAGTTGAGAATCATCATAACAAGAAGATTAAATTCCTATAATCTGATCGAGGGGGAGAGTATCTGAGTTATGAGTTTGGCAATCACTTAAGACAATGTGGAATTGTTTCACAGTTGACGCCACCTGGAACACCACAGCATAATGGTGTGTCCGAATGTCGTAATCGAACCTTATTGGATATGGTGCGTTCTATGATGTCTCTTGCCGATCTGCCACTATTGTTTTGGGGTTATGCGTTAGAGACAGCCGCATTCACTTTAAATAGGGCACCATATAAGTCCATGGAGACGACACCGTATGAACTGTGGTTTGGCAAGAAACCTAAGTTGTCGTTTCTTAAGGTTTGGGGATGCGATGCTTATGTCAAAAGGCTTCAGCCAGAAAAGCTCGAACCCAAAGCAGACAAATGCGTCTTCATAGGATACCCAAAAGAGATGGTTGGGTATACCTTCTATCTCAGATCCGAAGGCAAATTGTTTGTCGCTAAGAATGGGTCCTTTCTCAAGAAAGATTTCTCTCGAAAGAATTTAGTGGGAGGAGGATAGAACTTGATGAGGTTGTTGAACCTTTACTTCAACCAGAGAGTAGTGCAGCGCAGAAAGATGTTTCTGTGGCACCTACATCAGTTGAAGAGGAAGCTGATGATGGTGATCATGAAGCTTCGGATCAAGTTACTATCGAACCTCGTAGGTCTTCAAGGATACGTATTGCTCCTGAGTGGTACAGTAACCCTGTGTTAGAGGTCATGTTGTTGGACAACGATGAACCTACGAGCTATGGAGGAGCGATGGTGGGCCCGGATTCTGACAAATGGTTATAGGCCATGTATGAAAACAAAGTATGGACTTTGGAAGTATTACCTGATGGGCGAAAGGCCATTCAGAATTAATGAATCTTCAAGAAGAAGACGGACGCAGACGGTAATTGATACGTCTCCATCGTATCTACTTTTCCTAACGCGTTTGCTCTTGTTTTGGACTCTAATTTGCATGATTTGGATGAAACTAACCTGGACTAACATTGTTTTCAGCAGAACTACCATGGTGTTGTTTTTCTGCAGAAATAAAAGTTCTTGGATCTGGACGAAACTTTTTGGAGATTTATTTCAGCATAAATAAAAAATACTGGAACCAAGAACCACCGGAGGGGGTGCCCTGGCTGGCCACGATACACCAGGGCGCACCACCCCCTCCAGGTGCGCCCTGGTGGCTTGTGGGGCCCTCATGGCCCCCTGATCCTAATTCCAACTCCATAAATACCTATTTTCGGAGAAAAATATAAGGGAGGAAGTTTCATCATGTTTTACGATACGGAGCCGCTGCCGTCTGCTGTTCTTCATCGGGAGGCCAGATCTGGAGTCCGTTCGGGGCTCCGGAGAGGGGGATCTTCGATCTTCGTCATCACCAACCCTCCTTTATCACCAATTCCATGATGCTCCCAACCGGGAGTGAGTAATTTCTTCGTAGGCTCGCTGGTCGGTGAGCAGTTGGATGAGATTCATCATGTAATCGAGTTAGTTTTGTTAGGGCATGATCCCTAGTATCCACTATGTTCTGAGATTGATGTTGCTATGACTTTGCCATGCTTAATGCTTGTCACTAGGTGATACGTCCATTTTGCATCATGTTTTCCTACTATTATGTATGATGTTTTTATGCATAATAATGCTTTTTGGAGTACTTCTAATGCCTTTTCTCTCATAATTTGCAAGGTACACACAAAGAGGGAGAATTCCGGCAGCTGGAAATCTGGACCTGAAAAGGCTATGTCAGGCTACCTATTCTGCACAACTCCAAATGAGCTGAAACTTCACGGAGATTTTTTATGGAATATTTGAGGAATATTGGAGCAAATAAGTACTAGAGGGGGCCCACCAGGTGGGCGCGCCAGGGAGCCCAGGTGCGCCCTGGTGGGTTGTGCTCACCCAGGCCCACCTCCGGTGCCCATCTTCTGGTATATAAGTCATTTTGACCTAGAAAAAATAAGGAGAGGACTTTCGGGATGGAGCGCCGCCATCTCGAGGCGGAACTTGGGCAGGTGCATTTTTGCCCTCTGGCGGAGCGATTCCGCCGGGGGAACTTCCCTCCCGGAGGGGGAAATCATCGTCATCATCATCACCAACAACTCTCCCATCTTGGGGAGGGCAATCTCCATCAACATCTTCAATAGCACCATCTTATCTCAAACCCTAGTTCATCTCTTGTGTTCAATCTTGTTACCGGAGCTATAGATTGGTGCTTGTGGGTGACTAGTAGTGTTGATTACATCTTGTAGTTGATTACTATATGGTTTATTTGGTGGAAGATTATATGTTCAGATCCAATATGCTATTTAATACCCCTCTGATCTTGAGCATGATTATCATTTGTGAGTAGTTACTTTTGTTCTTGAGGTCACGGGAGAAATCATGTTGCAAGTAATCATGTGAACTTGATATGTGTTCGATATTTTGATAATATGTATGTTGTGATTCGCTTAGTGGTGTCATGTGAACGTCGACTACATGACACTTCACCATATTTGGGCCTAAGGGAATGCATTGTGGAGTAGTAAGTAGATGATGGGTTGCGAGAGTGACAGAAGCTTAAACCCCAGTTTATGCGCTATTCCGTAAGGGACCGATTGGATCCAAAAGTTTAATGCTATGGTTAGAATTTATTCTTAATACTTTTCTCGTAGTTGCGAATGCTTGCGAGAGGGTTAATCATAAGTAGGAGGCTCGTTCAAGTAAGAACTGCACCTAAGCACCGGTCCACCCACATATCAAATTATCAAAGTAGTGAACACAAATCGAATCAACATGGTGAAAGTGACTAGATGAAATTCCCGTGTACCCTCAAGAACGCTTTGCTTATTATAAGAGACCGTTTTGGCCTGTCCTTTGCCTCAAAAGGATTGGACTACCTTGCTGCACTTTTGTTACTACTATCATTACTTGCTCGTTACTAATTATCTTGCTATCAAACTTCTCTGTTACTTACAATTTCAGCACTTTCAGACATTACCTTGTTGAAAACCACTTGTCATTTCCTTCTGCTCCTCGTTGGGTTCAACACTCTTACTTATCGAAAAGAGCTACAATTTATCCCCTATACTTGTGGGTCATCAAGGCTATTTTCTGGCGCCGTTGCCGGGGAGTGAAGCGCCTTTGGTAAGGAAACATTTATATAGTGTGCTGAAATTTATTGTCACTTGTTACTATGGAAAACAATCCTTTGAGGGGTTTGTTCGGGGTATCTTCACCTCGACTGGAACCACAATTAGCTACCCCTCAACCTACTGCACCTACTGAAAATATTGAATATGAAATTCCTTCGGGTATGATAGAACAACTGCTAGCTAATCCTTATGCAGGAGATGGAACCGAACATCCTGATATGCACTTGATATATGTGGAACAAATTTGTGGATTGTTTAAGCTTGCAGGTTTACCCGGAGATGAAGTTATGAAAAAGGTTTTCCCTTTATCTTTGAAGGGAAAAGCATTGGCATGGTATAGGCTATGCGATGATATTGGATCTTGGAATTGGAATCGATTGAAATTGGAGTTCCACCAAAAAATTTATCCTATGCATCTAGTTCATCGTGATCGGAATTATATATATAATTTTTGGCCTCGTGAAGGAGAAAGTATCGCTCTAGCTTGGGGGAGGCTTAAGTCAATGTTATATTCATGCCCCAACCATGAGCTCTCAAGAGAAATTATTATCCAGAACTTTTATGCTCGGCTTTCTCGTGATGATCAATCCATGCTTGATACTTCTTATACTGGTTCTTTTATGAAGAAGACTATTGAATTCCGGTGGGATCTTTTGGAAAGAATTAAACGCAACTTTGAAGATTGGGAACTCGAAAAAGGCAAAGAGTCAGGTATTAAGCTTAAGTATGATTGTGTTAAATCTTTTATGAATACCGATGCTTTTCAAAAGTTTAGCACTAAATATGGACTTGACTCTGAGATAGTAGCCTCCTTTTGTGAATCATTTGCTACTCATGTTGATCTCCCTAAGGAGAAGTGGTTCAAATATCACCCACCTATTAAAGAAGAAGTTAAATAATTGGTACCAATTAAAGAGGAAACCATAATTTATAATGTTGATCCAGTTGTTCCTACTGCTTATATTGAGAAACCACCTTTCCCTGTTAGGATAAAGAAACGTGCTAAAGTTTCAACTGTTGTTAACAAAAGTTATATTAGAACACCTAAACCTGATGAACAAATTAAAGTAGAACCTAGTGTTGCTATGATTAAGGATCTCCTGGAAGAAAACGTAGATGGGCATGTTATTTACTTCTGTGAAGAAGCTGCTAGAATTGCCAAACCTGATAAAAGGATAATCATAGACCTGTTGTTGGCATGCCTGTAGTCTCAGTTAAAATAGGAGATCACTGTTATCATGGTCTATGTGACATAGGTGCTAGTGTGAGTGCTATTCCTTATTCCTTATATCAAGAAATTATGAATGACATAGCACCCGCAGAAATAGAAGACATAGATGTTACTATTAAACTTGCTAATAGAGACACCATATCACCAATTGGGATTGTTAGAGATGTTGAAGTCTTGTGTGGGAAAATAAAATACCCTACTGATTTCCTTGTTCTTGGTTCCCCACAAGATGACTTTTTTCCCATTATCTTTGGTAGACCTTTCTTGAACACCGTTAATGCTAAAATAGATTGTGAAAAACAAACTGTCGGTGTTAGCTTTGGTGATGAGTCTCATGAGTTTAATTTTTTCAAGTTTAGTAGAAAGCTTCATGAAAAAGAATTGCCTAGTAAGGATGAAATAATTGGTCTTGCTTCTATTGCTGTGCCTCCTACTGATCCTTTAGAACAATATTTGCTAGACCATGAAAATGATTTACATATGCATGAGAGAAATGAAATAGATAAGATTTTCTTTGAACAACGTCCTCTGCTTAAACACAATTTGCCTATTGAAACTCTAGGAGGTCCTCCTCCATCTAAAGGTGATCCTATGTTTGAATTAAAACAATTGCCAGACACTTTGAAATATGCATATCTTGATGAAAAGAAGATATATCCTGTTATTATTAGTGCTAACCTTTCAGAACATGAAGAAGAAAGATTATTGAAAGTTCTAAGGAAGCACCGAGCTGCTATTGGGTATACTCTTGATGATTTAAAGGGCATTAGTCCCACTCTATGTCAGCACAAGATTAATATGGAACCTGATGCTAAACCCGTTGTCGATCACCAACGTCGGTTAAATCCGAAAATGAAGGAAGTGGTAAGAATGGAAATCTTAAAACTTCTGGAAGCAGGTATAATCTATCCTATAGCTGATAGTAGATGGGTAAGTCCTGTTCATTGTGTTCCTAAGAAAGGAGGTATCACTGTTGTTCCTAATGATAAGAATGAACTTATTCCACAAAGAATTGTTACAGGCTATAGAATGGTAATTGATTTTAGAAAATTAAACAAAGCAACTAGAAAAGATCATTACCCTCTGCCTTTTATTGATCAAATGCTAGAAAGATTGTCTAAGCACACACACTTTTGCTTCCTTGATGAATATTCTGGTTTTTCACAAATACATGTTTCTCAACCTGATCAAGAAAAGACCACTTTCACTTGTCCCTTTGGAACTTATGCTTATAGACGTATGCCTTTTGGTTTATGCAATGCACCTGCTACCTTTCAAAGATGTATGACTGCTATATTCTCTGACTTTTGTGAAAAGATTGTTGAGGTTTTCATGGATGACTTCTCTGTTTATGGGAAGTCTTTTGATGATTGTTTAAGCAATCTTGATCGAGTTTTACAGAGATGCAAGCAAACAAATCTTGTCTTGAATTGGGAGACGTGCCACTTTATGGTTAATGAAGGTATTGTTTTGGGTCATAAAATTTCTGAAAGAGGTATTGAAGTGGACAAAGCTAAGGTTGATGCAATTGAGAAAATGCCATGTCCTAAAGATATCAAAGGTATTCGTAGTTTCCTAGGTCATGCTGGTTTCTATAGGAGATTTATCAAAGACTTTTCTAAAATTTCTAGGCCTCTTACAAATCTTTTGCAAAAGGATACTCCTTTTATTTTTTATGATGCTTGTTTAGAAGCCTTCAAAACACTCAAGAAAGCCTTAATTTCTGCACCTATTGTTCAACCACCTGATTGGAATTTGCCTTCTGAAATTATGTGTGATGCTAGTGATTATGTTGTTGGTGCTGTTCTAGGACAAAGAGTTGATAAGAAACTGAATGTTATTCATTATACTAGTAAAACTCTAGACAGTGCACAACGGAATTATGCTACTACTGAAAAGGAATTTCTAGCAGTGGTGTTTGCTTGTGATAAATTTAGATCTTATATTGTTGATTCAAAAGTAATTGTTCACACCGATCATGCTTCTATTAAATATCTTATGGAAAAGAAAGATGCTAAACCTAGACTTATTCGATGGGTTCTCTTGCTACAAGAATTTGATTTACATATCACTGATAGAAAAGGAGCTGAGAACCCCGTAGCTGATAACTTGTCTAGGCTTGAAAATGTGCTTGATGACCCACTACCTATTGATGATAGTTTTCCTGATGAGCAGTTAGCTGCAATAAATGTTTCTAATAACACTCCTTGGTATGCTGACTATGCTAATTACATTGTTGCTAAATATTTACCACCTAGCTTTACATACCAACAAAAGAAAAAATTCTTCTATGATTTAAGACACTACTTTTGGGATGACCCACATCTTTATAAAGAAGGAGTAGATGGTATTATTAGACATTGTGTACCTGAGCATGAATAGGGACAAATCCTACGGAAATGTCACTCCGAAGCTTATGGAGGGCATCATGCTGGAGACAGAACTGCTCACAAGGTATTACAATCTGGATTTTTTTGGCCTACTCTCTTCAAGGATGCCCGTAAGTTCGTCTTATCTTGTGATGAATGCCAAAGAATAGGTAATATCGGTAAGCGTCAAGAAATGCCTATGAATTATTCACTTGCTGTTGAACCATTTGATGTTTGGGGATTTGATTACATGGGACCTTTTCCTTCCTATAATGGGTATACACATATTTTGGTTGCTGTTGATTATGTTACTAAATGGGTAGAAGCTATTCCAACCAGTAGTGCTGATCACAACACCTCTATTAAAATGCTTAAGGAAGTTATTTTCCCAAGGTTTGGAGTCCCTAGATATTTAATGACTGATGGTGGTTCACACTTTATTCATGGTGCTTTCCGTAAAATGCTTGCCAAGTACGATGTTAACCATAGAATTGCATCACCCTATCATCCTCAGTCTAGTGGTCAAGTTGAACTTAGTAATAGAGAAATAAAATTAATTTTACAAAAGACTGTCAATAGGTCCCGGAAGAATTGGTCTAAGAAATTAGATTATGCACTTTGGGCTTATAGGACAGCATATAAAAATCCTATGGGTATGCCTCCTTATAAAATGGTTTATGGAAAAGCTTGTCATTTGCCTCTTGAGTTAGAACATAAAGCATATTGGGCAGTCAAAGAACTCAACTATGATTTCAAACTTGCCGGTGAAAAGAGGTTACTTGATATTAGCTCACTAGATGAATGGAGAACCCAAGCTTATGAAAATGCCAAATTATTTGAAGAAAAAGTTAAAATATGGCATGATAAAAGAATCCAAAAGCGTGAGTTCAAAGTTGGAGAATATGTTCTTTTGTACAACTCTCGTTTCAGATTCTTTGCAGGAAAACTCCTCTCCAAATGGGAAGGACCCTATGTTATCGAGGAGGTTTATAGGTCTGGAGCTATCAAAATAAATAATGCCGAAGGTACTAACCTGAAGGTAGTTAATGGGTAATGAATAAAACATTATATCTCAGGTACGCCCATTAATGTTGAAAGTAATATTATCCAAACTTTGACACCGAAAGAACACATAAAGGAGTCCTTCCGGAACACTCCAGAATCATGAAAATAAGGAGGTACGTGATACGGTAAGTAAACAGACTCCAAAAAATCCGCAAAAATATTTTTTGTCAGTTTTGGAATATTTAGAAAATTAGGAAAATAAGAAACTTTCAGGAAGCGTACCCTGGTGGGCACAAGACACTAGGGCGTGCCTGGCTTGCCAGGCGCGCCCAGGTGGGTTGTGCTGTAACACCCCAAAAATCGGGTTATCGATTTTTGTGCTGTTATTCCTTCCTAGCTTTTCTCTCCCGAATTTTTTCCTCTGGAATCTGGTGAGTGACTAGGTGAATCCAGACAATCCTCAGCCTCTGCATGAATTTTCCATGCTCTTGTCAAGTTTCCGTCTGTAAACCCCGAACCTCATTTAAACCCTAGTTCCAAAATATCGGAACTGGAAATCCTGCCTTTGTGTTTACAAAGGAACTATCATTTTTCTTACTCAGTTGATCCTCCCAAAATTCCCAGAGATCCTCCTTCACTCATAAACCCTAGATGTGCAAAAATATTGCCAAGTCATATGCAATATTTCTCATCTAGAATTAATTCCTTTTTCTGCCTTTCGGAGGAATTAAATCCAGGAAAATATCTATCCATCTCCAAAGTTCATAAAAACTTGTGGAGATATTATTTATGATCATATTGAGCTCACATAAAAATATTGGCCATAATTAAATAGGGGAAATTGCATTTTCCTATTTTAAGCCAATATTTCAATTTGGGGCCTTTCCAAAGAAACTACCATTTTGGTAGTTAGGAAAAATCCCAAATAAATTATGGAGCTTGTCCTATCTCTATCTTCACCATTTCCATCAAGATATCAAGTTTCAGCCATTAAATTTTGAGCACAACACCACTTTGCAAATTCTGTCCAGATTTTCATTCTGCAAAGGAAGTGCTTGATTCCTTGATCTCCTTGGGCTGGAATTTTTCATGGTGATTCATTATGAGATATTACCCCTGTATACCAAAAATCAGCTCATTCCATCTAGCCAATCTTCCTCAGGAAATTATCTAAGTTTCTGTCCAGATTGCATCTCTGTGAAGGAAGTACCCTCATAGATGATCAATTTGAGCTGAAACTTTTCCAGATATCTCTCTTGGTCATATCATTGCTATCCACCAAAATTCATCCAAATCCATTCATCCATTTGACCCCTACTTCCCCATTTGCATTTCTGGTCAGTGTGCCAAGTTGCAAAGGAAGTGCTAGTTCTGGTTTTCCATTTGAGCTGAAACCTTGCTAAGTTAGTCACCCTGGCAGATAATTAATCCTGGCGCAAGATCAGGCCAAGGGGTGCACTGTGGTCGCCACTGCACATATCAAACACATTGCTGCCAGAAGTGTTTGATCCAGGGTGTGGTCACACCAGAGCTCCCTGTTCATGCTCGTAGGGTCAGGTCAACTCACGGAAGAGTGGAGAATACACTGGACATGGTTTGGCATGAAGTGCAGCGTGGCATCGCCTTGGCCACGCGGTGACCGTCGGCAGAACATGCCAACAGCGTGCACTGTGCTCGGGAGACTTCGGGAGGCCGCTTCCAGTGAGCTCCATCTTGTCCACGAGCTCCCCACCGCAGTCGTGCATCGTCTGGAATCCTCTCCGCCCCGTCTCGAAGCTCGTGGCTGCTTCAGCCGTCCTCGAGATTTCTCCGGTCGTCGCCGCTTCGCCATGGCTCTGGGAGCTTCGGCCCCGTCGCCTAGCTCTCTCCCCTCTGCTATTTAAGGCGAGCCCCGAGTCCCTCCTCAGTCACCAGCAACTCCCCAACCCCTCCCGCTCGAGCTCGGAGCTCTCTGCTCCTTCCAATGGCAGAGAGCCGCCGTGATCCCCCTCGGCCGTCTCCGCGCCCTGGCTCTTCCCCCTCCCTTTTCCTCGCAGCCCTCGGCCTTCCCTGAGCTCCCGGAAGCCGCCGCCGTCCTTGTGTTGACCAGAGAGGCCTCGCCGGGGTGAGCTCGACCAACGGCCGCGGCCACCTCGTCTGCCGCCCGTGGCCCCCGTACCCCGAGCCCTCCCAAGTGCTGGCGGCTCCTCTTCCGGGCGCGGGGCGGTGCCGCGAGCTCGTCCGGCTCGCCGGCGCGCGCAGCAGGCGAAGGAGCACCGGCGTCGGGCCCGGTCGGGCGCCTCGCCCTGCCTCTGCTTCGGTCGGGGAGAGAGAAGACCCAGGAGAGAGAGAGGAGAGAAATAAGAGATAAGGTGGGGCCCGCTCCAATAGTCTACCCTGGGCCCATTATCAGATTAAGTGGAAACGTATTTGTGAAAATACGCTTTCCAGCTGCGGAGGCGTATTTCCCTGAAGTGCGCTTCCTCTCTCCAGCTGGCTGCCGAAACCACTGTTTTGTGAACGTTCGCTGGTTAAGGGCTAAAGTGGACAGCTTCTGTCCGTTTCTGTGCTTAACGAACGAACGGCCATTTCTTCGCGACCGTAACTCCGATTGAGGTAAAACCAACGCCCACGTCTTCGTCTTGTCGAGCCCGTTCCGATGGCGTCATTTTCATAATGTTTACACACTATGAAAATGACCATTTTGCCCTTGCCCTTCGATCAGCCCCTCCGAGAAGGACACATTTCCGGCAAATCTTTCCGGAGTTTTATCGCATTTTCATCCGGCGTATTCCTCTACCCCAGGCAAGCCAACCTCTTCCATGAGCTCCGGACTTGCGTGATGACTTTGCTTGCACCTGTGTGTTCATTGTAGTACATATATATCACCTGCTAGTCTGCATTCGCATGCACCTGCCATGTTATCTGTAATAACGGTTAGCATACTTTCATCTAACGTCATGACCTGTTTGCATGTCATATTCTGCCATGCTAGCAATAACCAAGATAATACCATCATCATGTTAGTACCATGATCTCATGCCATGTTTGTCGACACTGCTATGATCTGGATATGTGGTTGCTAAGTAACTGTGACAGAGATGTTAAAGTAAATTATTAACATGACTAATGGGACCAACTAAGTACTTGATGAGATAATCTTGATAACTAAGCTAAACTTAGTTGGTTGATCAAGAGTCACCTGTCCGGGCTTATTAGTGCAACCACATTTGCCGGTATGGGACGGCCTTGACTTGGTCTGATCGCGTGCTCTTTCACCGGTACCTCCAAAGAGGGAGGGTTATGCGCGCGCGCTACCCTGGCCCGGTAGGCGGCGATAACCCTGTGAGCCCAGTTGAGTTGTTTGGGTACCCGTCCCCGTTTGGGACAGTTTAGTTTGGCCAGGACGCTGGCAGGTGTCTTAAGGACACGGGGCCACCCAGGGCTTGACTCCAAGAGGGAGTATGATTGCCGGTCGTACGATGGAAGAGTCACGGGTCAGGCAGGTTTCGTCGGAACGTCGTTGGTCCACCCGAATGGGAGCACGAGGCCATGAGTTCCGTGGTGTGGGTAAAGTGTACAACCTCTGCAGAGTGTAAAATCTATTCGAATAGCCGTGTCCACGGAATTGGGCAGCCCGTCCAGACCTCTATAGGAGATCAACCGTAATAATGATTATAATGGTGAAAGAACCTGTCTTGCATAGACATCAGTTGTTGTCAGGAATATGGTATGATAGCCGTAGAATGGCTATGGAAGAGATGGTCAGATGACCGAAAGACTCGGATTTGGATCAGGTTCAGATTGGATCATGAGATTATTCGGAATATGGATTATTTACTGGATACATGCTTTACTTTACTGTACTTTACTTCAGTAGTTGTTTTGCTAGACAACCCTGTTATGTCGTGATGATCAATGCTGCTGGAGGTTTAATCATGCTAGATAATCTTGCTAGGACATGATAATTAATAATGCTAGACAGGTATGCCATGCCATGCTTGATTCATGTTTTCCTGTTAATTTCATGCCATGTTTAGAATAAATTCTTGCATAGCATAGGGCTTGCTTTGTCATCTGCTTGTTTGGATGCTATGTATTTGGTTGTCTTGCGAGTACATTCAAAGTACTCACCTGGCCTTGCACGTGGCCAGTTGCAGGAGAAGATTCGTCGTGCTAGATCGTAACCCAGCCAGTCCTGTGAGTTATGAAGCCCAGCCAGAGACGACGTTGTCGCTGAACCAAGACCTTCGCTGCCATTTTAGTTAGCCTTGGAGCTATGTAATATTGTTGTAAGCAACAGTATTGTAATGCTCCATTCTATTTAATAAAGCCAGTTTTGTGCCTGGAATTGCTGTATCATGTCGTTGACGTGCGCCAGGTCTTATCCTGGGGCTGGCGTGCGTCGGCCCTCTATCGGGGTGCCACAAGACTTGGTATCAGAGCCAGGCTGGCTGTAGGTTACCCTAGCACCAAACCACCCCTATATTTTACCCGGTAGTGAGCCCAATAGATTTGACCCATCCCTGGCATCCGACATGGCCACTATTGATTAACAGGCGGCGCAGTCGGAATGGACGTGTCCCTGCTTAGCTGTCTGCCCACCTAGCCATTCCGGATTAGACCGCGACCCTACCCAGTTGTCGGCCGTACCGGCGTATCTTCTACCCGGCACGAGAAGGATCCAGGCCATGCTGGTGTGTTCCAGCCGACTGCCTATTTAAACCCCCACCTGAGAGTCGCAGCTCTCTCCACTCAGCAAGCCAGATCCCCGCAAGAGAACCCAGGCTAGCATTCTCAAACTTGCAGCCATGGCTAGCTCTTCCAGCACACCCATTTTCCATAGCCGAACTTTGGCTGATGGATATCCTAGCTTTCCACCCCTCCTTTCGAGTATGCTCACCCAAGGCCTTGGCCATAGTACTCCTCCAGTGTATCTGGTGTTCCAATCGGAACCCGTTCCCCACCTTTGCCGATTCTATGCGAACGTGTATATCGACCCAGGTCCGGCAGCAGATGGGAAGCCCATGAAGTTTCGGGGCAAACCCATGCCCATCCCTGCGTTGGCTGTCCAGACAGCTGCCGCGGAAGCCATCACTTGTCTCCGTTTCCAGTTTCCGCAAGTAGCGGAGATGCAGGAGTTCCGCTATTTTCCCTCTTCGTCCGACGCAGGATGCGAGTTCTCCAGCGCAGTTGGAGACGCTGACCCAGCAATAGCTCGTCTGGTTCAGTTCATTACTGCTCAGGGACTGCTACTTGCCAGCATTCTTCGAGAGTTCCAATCCATTGACCGTGACACCACTCGGGTTGTCACGGAAGCATACCGTGCGGCCCGTCAAGCTGCATCCCAGACCACCCTTTCCCTGCTGCCAAACTCAGTGCCACCTTCTCAACTAGTGCCACCCTCACAGCCAGTGCTACCCTCGCAGCCCGTGAATCCATGGTTACCCGGCATCATCCACCCAAATTCCATTCGAGGAACTGTCCGGCGTCTTCGTCGTCAGGACGTGTTCCGTCAAGTTTCGGCCGCAGCTCCAGCAGTTGTGCCCCAACCCATTGTGGTGTCCGACGATGAAGATGGAAGTTGGCTCAGCCTTCGTCCCCCAGGAGAGCCCCAGCAAGAGTAGGCCCATTTGTGGCTCTGGCAGTGAGTGTAGCCAGTTGAGGCCGCAAGTGTGTGTGTGGCGAAGACTGTTTCTTCGTCCTCGTCTAGGATTAGGATCCTGTAGTTCGGAGTGAGTTGTTAGTTGCTTAGTCAGGTTGTGCGTTGTTGTATGCTTGTAATGCTTGTATTGCTTGTGCCCGTGTGCTGTTGTTATATTATGTATGCTTGTTTGCTCTGTGTGTTTAGTCCATCTGTCTCTCTGTTAAGCAGAAATGTTTAACAGAGCTGGCAGTGGATTTTTAACAAGATTTTAATTGGTAGAGCACTTACACCTAATAACATTGGACTCGCCCAGAGTCCCTAATAAAATGCGAGCTGGTGTAGGTGTATGTATACCAGGAGTGCATACACCCACTAGCATTAAAACACCTTAGTGTAATCTGCTCGATATGTTTCTTTCCTCTGTTTGTATTTTGCTACGATGTGCATTCCGCATGTGCTTGCATATTAGTCTGAATTGATTGCATGTATATCATGTGAGCAATGTCTGCACGCCAAGTTCTTTCTCCTGAGTACAATCGCTGCAGTACTCGGGTAGAATGCAAAGCCGTCCATCCATACCCATCTATGCTTACTCCATTTGCCAGTTTTCCCTGAACCCAGCATTCCGGATAACCAGTTCATTTCAGTAATTCCCTGGTCCCCAAAATCTTTTCCCAGAACCCGGTTGCAATCTCGGAGAAATTCTGAGAAATTTTATTGCAGCATAAACCGTTACAACCCCTCCAGTCTAAGATCTAAACCCTGATTCTACCTCAACCCTCACTCGTTGTGGATGTGGTGCAGCAAGGAGCAACCAGCAGTGTGGCCTCCACACTGGTAGAGCTCCGCTAACCACACCGTACTAACCACAGACCCAGCGTCGCCTCTATCACCGTCTTGTGTGACGTTGACCAGCCACCCCTTTTGCCCCGCCGCAGCCCACGTTTATTCTGCCGGCCTAAGACGGCGTAGATGATCACCAGCCACCGCTCGGTTAGCGGCATCCCGACGATCATCAAGGATCATCGCACACAGCAACAGCGAGAAGCCAACCAATGCTGCCAGCAGACTCACCATGAGGATGGTGATCAGCCCTGAACCCACGTCCGCCATTGACGCCTTGCCTCGCGCTCCTGCAACCCGAAGGAGAAGGAGAAGAGGAAGAAGAAGTGAGGTAAGATGCGAGGTGGAGGAAGAAGAAGACTGCCGTCGTTTTTATAGCCGAGTCCGGTGTACGGTGAGCGAGGTCCAGGAGAACCGCGCATCGCTTGATCACCGGCGTCCAGGAGGCGAATCCACGAGCAGTGCCGACCAGCGCTGGCCCGCGATGGGAGTGCTCTCTGCATTGGTCCCGTGCACGCCGCGCACTATCGCCGTAGGGAGCTTTATGCCCCAGGAGCTAGGCGTGCGCAGTGCCTAGCCGCACTCAGGACAGCGCGGGAGCGAGAGAGAGACGTTGGCTGGAGAAAGAAGAAGGAGGCTGCCAGTGGGCCCTAGGCCCACCTGTCAGCCAAAGAGACCACTGTTCACTGTGGTGTCCCGAGCATTTTTTTTGGAAGAAGGAAATTCTGCTTTTTCTAAAAATGTCAGGGCTACCCAGCGGCCCCTACCGTGAAGTAAATCCCGCGATATCCGTATCTCGATCTGGGTGTACCAATTTTCGGTACTTTTAACCCGGTTGTTTTCAACCACAGGGTTAAAACCCAACCCAGAGGTTTTTCTAGGAGGCGTGATTTTTGTTCTGAGCTAACCCTAGGAATCTCGAGGACGAGATTCTCTTAAGGGGGGAAGGTTTGTAACACCCCAAAAATCGGGTTATCGATTTTTGTGCTGTTATTCCTTCCTAGCTTTTCTCTCCCGAATTTTTTCCTCTGGAATCTGGTGAGTGACCAAGTGAATCCAGACAATCCTCAGCCTCTGCATGAATTTTCCATGCTCTTGTCAAGTTTCCGTCTGTAAACCCCGAACCTCATTTAAACCCTAGTTCCAAAATATCGGAACTGGAAATCCTGCCTTTGTGTTTACAAAGGAACTATCATTTTTCTTGCTCAGTTGATCCTCCCAAAATTCCCAGAGATCCTCCTTCACTCATAAACCCTAGATGTGCAAAAATATTGCCAAGTCATATGCAATATTTCTCATCTAGAATTAATTCCTTTTTCTGCCTTTCGGAGGAATTAAATCCAGGAAAATATCTATCCATCTCCAAAGTTCATAAAAACTTGTGGAGATATTATTTATGATCATATTGAGCTCACATAAAAATATTGGCCATAATTAAATAGGGGAAATTGCATTTTCCTATTTTAAGCCAATATTTCAATTTGGGGCCTTTCCAAAGAAACTACCATTTTGGTAGTTAGGAAAAATCCCAAATAAATTATGGAGCTTGTCCTATCTCTATCTTCACCATTTCCATCAAGATATCAAGTTTCAGCCATGAAATTTTGAGCACAACACCACTTTGCAAATTCTATCCAGATTTTCATTCTGCAAAGGAAGTGCTTGATTCCTTGATCTCCTTGGGCTGGAATTTTTCATGGTGATTCATTATGAGATATTACCCCTGTATACCAAAAATCAGCTCATTCCATCTAGCCAATCTTCCTCAGGAAATTATCTAAGTTTCTGTCCAGATTGCATCTCTGTGAAGGAAGTACCCTCATAGATGATCAATTTGAGGTGAAACTTTTCCAGATATCTCTCTTGGTCATATCATTGCTATCCACCAAAATTCATCCAAATCCATTCATCCATTTGACCCCTACTTCCCCATTTGCATTTCTGGTCAGTGTGCCAAGTTGCAAAGGAAGTGCTAGTTCTGGTTTTCCATTTGAGCTGAAACCTTGCTAAGTTAGTCACCCTGGCAGATAATTAATCCTGGCGCAAGATCAGGCCAAGGGGTGCACTGTGGTCGCCACTGCACATATCAAACACATTGCTGCCAGAAGTGTTTGATCCAGGGTGTGGTCACACCAGAGCTCCCTGTTCATGCTCGTAGGGTCAGGTCAACTCACGGAAGAGTGGAGAATACACTGGACATGGTTTGGCACGAAGTGCAGCGTGGCATCGCCTTGGCCACGCGGTGACCGTCGGCAGAACATGCCAACAGCGTGCACTGTGCTCGGGAGACTTCGGGAGGCCGCTTCCAGTGAGCTCCATCTTGTCCACGAGCTCCCCACCGCAGTCGTGCATCGTCTGGAATCCTTTCCGCCCCGTCTCGAAGCTCGTGGCTGCTTCAGCCGTCCTCGAGATTTCTCCGGTCGTCGCCGCTTCGCCATGGCTCTGGGAGCTTCGGCCCCGTCGCCTAGCTCTCTCCCCTCTGCTATTTAAGGCGAGCCCCGAGTCCCTCCTCAGTCACCAGCAACTCCCCAACCCCTCCCGCTCGAGCTCGGAGCTCTCTGCTCCTTCCAATGGCAGAGAGCCGCCGTGATCCCCCTCGGCCGTCTCCGCGCCCTGGCTCTTCCCCCTCCCTTTTCCTCGCAGCCCTCGGCCTTCCCTGAGCTCCCGGAAGCCGCCGCCGTCCTTGTGTTGACCAGAGAGGCCTCGCCGGGGTGAGCTCGACCAACGGCCGCGGCCACCTCGTCTGTCGCCCGTGGCCCCCGTACCCCGAGCCCTCCCAAGTGCTGGCGGCTCCTCTTCCGGGCGCGGGGCGGTGCCGTGAGCTCGTCCGGCTCGCCGGCGGGCGCAGCAGGCGGAGGAGCACCGGCGTCGGGCCCGGTCGGGCGCCTCGCCCTGCCTCTGCTTCGGTCGGGGAGAGAGAAGACCCAGGAGAGAGAGAGGAGAGAAATAAGAGATAAGGTGGGGCCCGCTCCAATAGTCTACCCTGGGCCCATTATCAGATTAAGTGGAAACGTATTTGTGAAAATACGCTTTCCAGCTGCGGAGGCGTATTTCCCTGAAGTGCGCTTCCTCTCTCCAACCGGCTGCCGAAACCACTGTTTTGTGAACGTTCGCTGGTTAAGGGCTAAAGTGGACAGCTTCTGTCCGTTTCTGTGCTTAACGAACGAACGGCCATTTCTTCGCGACCGTAACTCCGATTGAGGTAAAACCAACGCCCACGTCTTCGTCTTGTCGAGCCCGTTCCGATGGCGTCATTTTCATAATGTTTACACACTGTGAAAATGACCATTTTGCCCTTGCCCTTCGATCAGCCCCTCCGAGAAGGACACGTTTCCGGCAAATCTTTCCGGAGTTTTATCGCATTTTCATCCGGCGTATTCCTCTACCCCAGGCAAGCCAACCTCTTCCATGAGCTCCGGACTTGCGTGATGACTTTGCTTGCACCTGTGTGTTCATTGTAGTACATATATATCACCTGCTAGTCTGCATTCGCATGCACCTGCCATGTTATCTGTAATAACGGTTAGCATACTTTCATCTAACGTCATGACCTGTTTGCATGTCATATTCTGCCATGCTAGCAATAACCAAGATAATACCATCATCATGTTAGTACCATGATCTCATGCCATGTTTGTCGACACTGCTATGATCTGGATATGTGGTTGCTAAGTAACTGTGACAGAGATGTTAAAGTAAATTATTAACATGACTAATGGGACCAACTAAGTACTTGATGAGATAATCTTGATAACTAAGCTAAACTTAGTTGGTTGATCAAGAGTCACTTGTCCGGGCTTATTAGTGCAACCACATTTGCCGGTATGGGACGGCCTTGACTTGGTCTGATCGCGTGCTCTTTCACCGGTACCTCCAAAGAGGGAGGGTTATGCGCGCGCGCTACCCTAGCCCGGTAGGCGGCGATAACCCTGTGAGCCCAGTTGAGTTGTTTGGGTACCCGTCCCCGTTTGGGACAGTTTAGTTTGGCCAGGACGCTGGCAGGTGTCTTAAGGACACGGGGCCACCCAGGGCTTGATTCCAAGAGGGAGTATGATTGCCGGTCGTACGATGGAAGAGTCACGGGTCAGGCAGGTTTCGTCGGAACGTCGTTGGTCCACCCGAATGGGAGCACGAGGCCATGAGTTCCGTGGTGTGGGTAAAGTGTACAACCTCTGCAGAGTGTAAAATCTATTCGAATAGCCGTGTCCACGGAATTGGACAGCCCGTCCAGACCTCTATAGGAGATCAACCGTAATAATGATTATAATGGTGAAAGAACCTGTCTTGCATAGACATCAGTTGTTGTCAGGAATATGGTATGATAGCCGTAGAATGGCTATGGAAGAGATGGTCAGATGACCGAAAGACTCGGATTTGGATCAGGTTCAGATTGGATCATGAGATTATTCGGAATATGGATTATTTACTGGATACATGCTTTACTTTACTGTACTTTACTTCAGTAGTTGTTTTGCTAGACAACCCTGTTATGTCGTGATGATCAATGCTGCTGGAGGTTTAATCATGCTAGATAATCTTGCTAGGACATGATAATTAATAATGCTAGACAGGTATGCCATGCCATGCTTGATTCATGTTTTCCTGTTAATTTCATGCCATGTTTAGAATAAATTCTTGCATAGCATAGGGCTTGCTTTGTCATCTGCTTGTTTGGATGCTATGTATTTGGTTGTCTTGCGAGTACATTCAAAGTACTCACCTGGCCTTGCACGTGGCCAGTTGCAGGAGAAGATTTGTCGTGCTAGATCGTAACCCAGCCAGTCCTGTGAGTTATGAAGCCCAGCCAGAGACGACGTTGTCGCTGAACCAAGACCTTCGCTGCCATTTTAGTTAGCCTTGGAGCTATGTAATATTGTTGTAAGCAACAGTATTGTAATGCTCCATTCTATTTAATAAAGCCAGTTTTGTGCCTGGAATTGCTGTATCATGTCGTTGACGTGCGCCAGGTCTTATCCTGGGGCTGGCGTGCGTCGGCCCTCTATCGGGGTGCCACATGTGCCCACCTGGGACACCTTCCGGACTCCGTTTTTCTTCCGTTTGCTTGTTTCCCAAGATAAAAAATCTTTATATACCCCCCGAACCTGTTGACCACCGTATCGCAGAGAAATCTACTGTTTTCTTTTCCTTGCTGTTTTCTGTCAGATCTCATCTACCATGGCCCCTTCAAGGTCCTCCAAGGACAAGTTCTTCAAGAACGTCATCAACCCATATTTGCGGGAGGTGGTGCAGCACCCTCGGGCCATCCAGATGCA
This sequence comes from Thinopyrum elongatum, assembly GCA_011799875.1. Taxonomy (NCBI): domain Eukaryota; kingdom Viridiplantae; phylum Streptophyta; class Magnoliopsida; order Poales; family Poaceae; genus Thinopyrum; species Thinopyrum elongatum. Next base: position 91,826,715 of record CM022302.1, on the reverse strand, counting down.
TGAGGGGGTGCTGCACATCCGCGATGTGCAAGGACCCAAGGGGACGGGAACCATGGAGGCCAGGCTTGAAGCTATGGAGCAGGAAGTCCTCCGGTGCAAGGGGATGGTGGAGCGTGGGCTCAATGACAATCACCTCATGATTACGAACCTTACTCGTGATCTCAAGGTGGATGGCAAGCCCATGAAGGACATCATCTTCACCCTCAACGAGCAAATCAACTTCCTCCAAAGCCAAATCTATGATCTTCAAAACCAAGTCTTCGAATATGAGGTGAGGTTTAAAGGTATGAGTTTGGCTGCCAGTTGCAGGACCCGTGAGACTCATTCTTCCTCTTACAATGGTGGACCTCTGCCATGGAAACCCAAGGACAAGATCGCATCTACTTCATCACCACCACCTTCTTCTTCATCACCAAAGGAAAATTGAGTTTCGGGTATGGGCACTCCCCTTGGCTTCCGCCAAGCTTGGGGGAGGTGCCCCGGTATCGTATCATCCCCACTATCTTTTTGCCTTTACTTATTTTAGTTTGATCTTTTGCTTTAGATGAATAAAAGTTTAGTTCGATCCTTTCTTTTCGATAGTTTGCTTAGTGATCTATCCGTGTAATCGTGTGTGAGATATATAATAAAGTTAAGTTTGAGTTTTTGCTTTATTTACTTTCATGTTGCAATAAAAAGAAAGGATATAAATAAAAAGAAAGGAAATAAAAGAAAAAGATCATACGCTAATCTTATGGTAGGTGATGGCACCACATAAGGAAAAGTATAAGTAGAAAATTTTATTAGAGATTGACAAACATAGCATTGGTCAATGATGCAACTCATGAAAGAATTAATAAGGGAAGAGAAGATTCACATATAAATACACTATCCTAGAAATCTTTTGTGATTGTGAGCCCCCATCAAATTATTATATGCCAAAATTGTTGACGTTGGACAAGGAAGACAACGTAATGATTTATGCTTGTTCATATTCACATAGAAGTTATATTTTCATAGATCCTTCAACATGTGGTGCTTGCCCCCTATCTTTGCTAGCCAAAAATTCCGCACTAAGTAGAGATACTACTTGTGCATCCAAAAACCCTTAAACCCAAATCTTATTTTCAAGTGTCCACCATACCTACCTAGGGATTGAGCAAGATCCCTCAAGTAAGTTGTCATCGGTGCAATAAGGCAATAAAAATTGCTTCTAAAAGTGTGAGATCATTTAGTGTAAAGGAAAATTGAGCGTTGTACGAACTTGTGATGGTGAAGAATAAAAGCGACAGACTGCATAATAAAGGTTGCCATCACAAGGGGCAATACAACGTGACTTTCTTTTGCACTAAGGGGTTGAGCATACAAACAAATAAGTGCATGGCAACCTCTGCTTCCCTCTGCGAAGGGCCTATCTTTTACTTTTATGCAAAGAGTCAAAGTTCTTATCTCTTTTCCCTTTTATTTTTATCCTTTGGCAAGCATCATGTGGTGAGGAAAGATCTAGGCACATATGTCCAGTTGAATATGGGTGGCATAAGTTATTATTGTTGACATCGCCCTTGAGGTGAATACATTGGGAGGCGAAACTATAAGCCCCTATCTTTCTATGTGTCTGGCTGAAATGTTTTGCTCATGTGTATGCGGTGAGTGTTAGCAATCATAGAAGACTATATGATGGTTGAGTATGTGGACTTGCCTAAAGGCTCCGATACGTGACCCTTCCTGAAAAGATGATGAATTGTAGTTGCAAAGTTGACTGAGAACATAGTTTGTTGGTTTCTAATAGAGTTTATGCTTTATACTTCAATTGTGTGATGAACTGCCACTTATTCATGAGAAGTCTATGATAAAAGTTCTATGGAAAAAGTCTTATGTTTAAATTTGTTGCTGTTATAATAATCTACATGATGCTTCTATGTCCGTATTTTGTTTTTATCGACACCTCTCTCTCTAAGCATGTGGACATGTTTTTTGATTTCGGTTTTCGCTTGAGGACAAGCGAGGTCTAAGCTTGGGGGAGTTGATACGTCCATTTTGCATCATGTTTTCCTACTGTTATGTATGATGTTTTTATGCATAATAATGCTTTTTGGAGTAATTCTAATGCCTTTTCTCTCATAATTTGCAAGGTACACACAAAGAGGGAGAATTCCGGCAGCTGGAAATCTGGACCTGAAAAGGCTACGTCAGGCTGCCTATTCTGCACAATTCCAAATGAGCTGAAACTTCACAGAGATTTTTTATGGAATATTTGAGGAATATTGGAGCAAATAAGTACCAGAGGGGGCCCACCAAGTGGGCACAACCCACCTGGGCGCGCCAGGGAGCCCAGGCGTGCCCTGGTGGGTTGTGGTCACCCAGGCCCATCTCCGGTGCCCATCTTCTGGTATATAAGTCATTTTGACCTAGAAAAAATAAGGAGAGGACTTTCGAGATGGAGCGCCACCGTCTCGAGGAGGAACTTGGGCAGGAGCACTTTTGCCCTCCGACGGAGCGATTCTGCCGGGGGAACTTCCCTCCCGGAGGGGGAAATCATCGTCATCATCATCACCAACAACTCTCCCATCTTGGGGAGGGCAATCTCCATCAACATCTTCAACGGCACCATCTCATCTCAAACCCTAGTTCATCTCTTGTGTTCAATCTTGTTACAGGAGCTATAGATTGGTGCTTGTGGGTGACTAGTAGTGTTGATTACATCTTGTAGTTGATTACTATATGGTTTATTTGGTGGAAGATTATATGTTCAGATCCAATATGCTATTTAATACCCCTCTGATCTTGAGCATGATTATCATTTGTGAGTAGTTACTTTTGTTCTTGAGGTCACGGGAGAAATCATGTTGCAAGTAATCATGTGAACTTGATATGTGTTCGATATTTTGATAATATGTATATTGTGATTCCCTTAGTGGTGTCATGTGAACGTCGACTACATGACACTTCACCATATTTGGGCCTAAGGGAATGCATTGTGGAGTAGTAAGTAGATGATGGGTTGCGAGAGTGATAGAAGCTTAAACCCCAGTTTAGGCGCTATTCCGTAAGGGACCAATTGGATCCAAAAGTTTAATGCTATGGTTAGAATTTATTCTTAATACTTTTCTCGCAGTTGCGGATGCTTGCGAGAGGGTTAATCATAAGTAGGAGGCTCGTTCAAGTAAGAACATCTCCTAAGCACCGGTCCACCCACATATCAAATTATCAAAGTAGCGAACACAAATCGAATCAACATGATGAAAGTGACTAGATGAAATTCCTGTGTACCCTCAAGAACGCTTTGCTTATTATAAGAGACCGTTTTGGCCTGTCCTTTGCCTCAAAAGGATTGGGCTACCTTGCTGCACTTTTGTTACTACTACAATTACTTGCTCGTTACAAATTATCTTGCTATCAAACTACTCTGTTACTTACAATTTCAGCACTTCCAGACATTACCTTGCTGAAAACCACTTGTCATTTCCTTCTGCTCCTCGTTGGGTTCGACACTCTTACTTATCGAAAAGAGCTACAATTGATCCCCTATACTTGTGGGTCATCACTAGGGCCCGAGTGCCATGATTTCAGATCCGAACCATTTATGTTTTCACCATTATATCTATGTTCTAGATCCGATCTTGCAAGTCATATGCACCTATTACGTGTTATGATCCGTAAACCCCAGGGTGACAGTATTTGGGATACTTTCCGGTGATGATCGTAGTTTGAGGAGTTCATGTATTCACTATGTGTTAATGCTTTGTTTCAGTTCTCTATTAAAAGGAGGCCTTAATATCCCTTAGTTTCCTTATGGACCCCGCTGCCACGGGGGGGGGGGGGGGGGGGGTAGGACAAAAGATGTCATGCAAGTTCTTTTCCATAAGCACGTATGACTATTCACGGAATACATGCCTACATTATATTTATGAACTGGATCTAGTTCTGTGTCGCCCTAGGTTATGACTGTTATATGATGAATATCATCCAATGAATGCACCGATCCAATGCCTACGAGTTTTCCACATATTGTTCTTGCTAAGTTACTATTGCTATTGCTACTATTACAACTGCTACAAAACTGTTACTGTTGTTACTGTTACCACTGCTATCATCACTACTGCTATCAAACTATCATATTACTGTGCTACTCATCACTTTGCTGCAGATATTTAATCTCCAGGTGTGGTTGAATTGACAACTCAACTGCTAATACTTGCAAATATTCTTTAGCTCCCCTTGTGTCGAATCAATAAATTTGGGTTGAATACTCTACCCTCGAAAACTGTTGCGATCCCCTATACTTGTGGGTTATCAGTAATGTCACCGTCTATAAAGGTCGACTTGTGGCAAAGGGGTTTTCACAAGTTCAAGGAGTTAACTACGATGAGACTTTCTCACCCGCAGCGATGCTTAAGTCCGTCAGAATCATGTTAGCAATAGCTACATTTTTCGATTATGAAATCTGGCAAATGGATGTCAAAACAGCGTTCCTTAACGGTTTCCTTAAGGAAGAGTTGTATATGATGCAACCAAAAGGTTTTGTCGATCCAGAGAATGCTAACAAAGTGTGCAAACTCCAGCTATCCATTTATGGACTGCTGCAAGCATCTCGGAGTTGGAATCTTCGCTTTGATGAGGTGATCAAAGCGTTTGGGTTTATAAAAGTTTTCGGGGAATCTTGTATTTACAAGAAAGTGAGTGGGAGATCTGTAGCATTTCTAATATTATATGTGGATGACATATTGCTGATTGGAAACAATATAGAACTTTTGGAAAACGTGAAGGAATATTTGAACAAGAGTTTTTCAATGAAGGACCTAGGAGAAGCTGCTTTCATGTTAGGCATCAAGATCTATAGAGATAGATCGAGACGCTTGATATGTCCATTTTGCATCATGATTTCCTACTGTTATTTATTATGTTTTTATGGATAATAATGCATTATGGAGTAATTCTAATGCCTTTTCTCTCATAATATGCAAGGTTTACACAAAGAGGGAGAATACCGGCAGCTGGAATTCTGGACCTGAAAAAGCTACGTCAAAGATACCTATTCTGCACATCTCGAAATGAGCTAAAAATTTACGAAGAATTATTTTGGAATATATAAAAAATACTGGAGCAAATAACTATCTGAGGGATGATGCCGCTTGAACTACGTCGGTATTTCCCCAAAGAGGAAGGGATGATGCAGCACATCTACGGTAGGTATTTCCCTCAGTTATGAAACCAAGGTATCAATCCCGTAGGAGAACCAAGCAACACTATGTAAACGGTACCTGCACACAAAGAACAAATACTTGCAACCCAACGCTTATGAGGGGTTGTCAATCCCTCTACGGGCAACGGCACGAGAAATTGTCAAGTTGACGGGATAAAATTTGTGTAGATTGAATAAATAGATCTCGATAAAACACGAAATAAAATAAGTGATAAAAAGGTGCAGCAAGGTATTTTTGGGTTTTTGGAATAGTAGATCTAAAAATAAAAGAAAATAAAAATAGATATCAAAGCAAATATGATAAAGAATAGACCCGTGGACCGTACATTTCACTAGTGGCTGCTCTCGAGAAAATAGCATACGGTGGGTAAACAAATTACTGTTGGGCAATTGATAGAAGATCGAATAATTATGACGATATCCAAGGCAATGATCAATATATAGGCATCACGTCCAATATTAGTAGACCGACTCCTGCCTGCATCTACTACTATTACTCCACACATCGACCGCTATCCAGCATGCATCTAGTGTATTAAGTTCATGGAAAAACGGAGTAATGCAATAAGAATGATGACATGATGTAGACAAGATCTATTCATGTAGGAATATACCCCATCTTGTTATCCTTAATAGCAACGATACATGCGTGTCTTGCTGCCCCTTCTGTCACCGGGAAAGAAAACTGCACAATCGAACCGATCACAAAGCACCTCTTCCCATGGCAAAAAAAATCGATCTAGTTGGCCTAACTAAACCAAAGATTCGAAGAAGAAATATGAGGCTATAAATAATCATGCATATAAGAGATCAAAGAAGACTCAAATAATATTCATGGATATAGATCTGATCATAAACTCAAAGTTCATCGGATCCCAACAAACACACCGCAAAAAAGAGTTACATCAAATAGATCTCTAAGAGACCATTGTATTGAGAATCAAAAGAGAGAGGAAGCCATCTAGCGACTGCCTACGGACCCGTAGGTCTATGATGAACTACTCACGCATCATCGGAGAGGCACCAATGAGGATGATGAACCCCTCCGTGATGGTGTCTAGATTAGATCTCGTGGTTCTGGAACTTGCAGCAGTTGGAATTGTGTTTCGTCGACTCCCCTAGGGTTTCTGGAATATTTGGGTATTTATAGGGCGAAGAGGCGGTGCGAGAGGTCACCGAGGGGGCACAACCCCCCTGGGCGTGCCTGGGCTCCTAGGCGCACCCTGGTGGGTTGTGCCCACCTCGGGCCTCCCCTCTGGTACTTCTTTGGCTCATCTTGTGTCTTCTGGTCCAAAAAAATTCTCCAAAAAGTTTCGCTGTGTTTGGACTCCATTTTGTACTGATATTCTGCAAAGTAAAAAACAAGCATATCAACAAGCAACCATGTCTTTCAAAATATCAACACTAAAGAAAGTTATCCCTAGCCCATCATGCTCAATCATTGATCCATTCATGAAACACACTCGCATATTAGCTACATTCAATGCTCAAGTACGATCATAGTGCCCCTTAGTTGGTGCTTTATAAGAGAAGATGGAGACTCAAATAAAAAATAAAATTGCATAAAGTAAATAGATAGGCCCTTCGCAGAGGGAAGTAGGGATTTGTAGAGGTGCCAGAGCTCAAAGCTTAAATTAAGAGATAAATTTTTTTGAGAGGCATACTTTTCCCGTCAACAAAAACGACCGATTAATTCCCAACACTTTCCATGCTAGATATATCATAGGCGGTTCCCAAACAGAAAATAAAGTGTTTTCCTTTTCCCACCATTCTTTCACAATCCATGGCTAGCCGTATCCACGGGTGCCTTCCATACCAACACTTTCCAAGGAATTTATTATTTGACAAAATAAAGTGAATTTCTTTTTCATTTTGGGACTAGGCATCTCTATTACCACCGCACTCTCGTGCAATGACAAGTGAATAAACACTCATCTTGAGAATAACACATCTGGCTTGGAAAATATTGGCCATCCCCCGCCGCTTCATGAGCGGTATGGGCACACAAAAAGGAAATTTATTTTTAAAATTAGAGATGGCACATACAAATTTGCTTAGAACGGCAAGGAAATACCGCATATAGGTAGGTATGGTGGACTCATATGGCAAAACTGGGTTTAAATATTTTGGATGCACAAGTAGTATTTCTACTTAGTACAAGTGTAGGCTAGCAAAAAGATTGAGAAGCAACCGACCAAGAAACGAAAAATCACATAAGCGAGCATTAAACATAACTAGCACTGAATAATGCACCACAAGTAGGATGTAATTTCATTGCATAACTATTGACTTTCGTGCTTGCATAGGGAATCACAAACCTTAACACCAATATTCTTACTAAAGCATAATTACTCACCAACATGACTCACATATCACTATCATCATATCTCAAAACTATTACAAAGAATCAAGTTTATTTTGTCCAATGATCTTCATGAAAGTTTTTATTATATCCTCTTGAATATCTATCACTTTGGGACTAGTTTCATATATTGCAATTGTTTTTGACAAGCTCAAATAAATCTAAGTGAAGAACATGAGCATAAAATTTTTCGTCTCTCAAAAGAATATAAGTGAAGCATGAGAGAATTTCTTCAAAATTTTACTAACTCTCAAATAAATCTAAGTGAAGCATGAGAGAATTTCTTCAAGATTATTAAAGCACACCGTGCTAAAAAATATATAAGTGAAGCACTAGAGCAATTCCATAGCTCAAATTTTTTAAGTGAAGCATAAAGAGCAATTCTAACAAATCATAGCATAATTTTGGCTCTCTCAAATAGTCGTGTCCAGCAAGGATACTTGTGACAAACTAAAAAGCAAAACAAGCAAAGACTCATATAATACAAGATGCTCCAAGCAAAACTCATGATATGTGACAAATAAAAATATAGCTCCAAGTAAAATACCGATGGTCGTTAGAAGAATGAGGGGATGCCTTCCGGGGCATCCCCAAGCTTAGTTGCTTGGTTCTCCTTGAATATTAACTTGGGGTGCCATGGGGCATCCACAAGCTTACGCTCTTTTCACTCCTTATTCCTTCACCCATCGTGATCTCACCCAAAACTTGAAAACTTCAATCACACAAAACTTAACAAAACATTCGTGAGATCGGTTAGTATAATAAAGCAAATCACCACTCTAAGTACTGTTGCAAACCCATTCATATTTTATTATTGCATTATATCTACTATATTCTAACTTTACTATGGCTTATAGCCCCAAATATAGTCCATAAATTCATCAAAATAAGCACACAATGCAACGAAAACAGAATCTGTCAAAAACAGAACAGTCTGTAGTAATCTGAAAACTTTGTATACTTTTGTAACTCCAAAAATTCTGAAAATTTAGGAAAACATTATAATTTTTATATCAGTCTTGTGTAAAAAATCAGAATTTTTTGTCAGTTCTGTGATTTTACAAAATTCTGCTACTGGACGCAAAAGTTTCTGTTTTTCAACAAGATCAAATCAACTATCACCCAACATGATCCCAAAGCCTTTACTTGGCACAAACACTAATTAAAACATAAAAAACACAATCATAACAGTAGCATAATTGTGCGAACACTCAAGAATAGAAAGCAAAAGGGAAAAATAAATTTTATTCATTGGGTTGCCTCCCAACAAGCGCTATCGTTTTATGCCCCTAGCTAGGCATAATTCATAGATTCAAGTGTTGTCATCTTTAGTTTCCAATTCCTTAATCACACAACCAATATTCTTCAAAGATTTAGCATATAAATTTTCAATAACATTACTCCTAGGAACAAGATTGAAAAATTCATTCTTGCAAGTAGGGTCTTTTATCACTTCAACAAAATCGGGGTGAATACTAATCATATTAAGATCTTCTTTGTTATTATTAGAAGTTGCACCCTTGTTCTTAGTGACTTGAGTAATCTTGCCAATTTTTATGGGAGTTTTTTCAATAGTTTTAGCAGAAGCAAAAGCCGAGCTTAAATTACTAAAAATTTCTTCCAACTTATCAATCCGGGAAGGACTCTCTCCAATTATTTAGTTAATTATGGTTCCTTTTCCCTTTGTAATTTGAAAACATCACCCACTTTTGACCCAAATTTATTAGCAGGATTCTGCATCTTTGTATCCAAGTTTTCAATTTGCTCTAAAGTGACCATCTTATTTTCAATAACATGCTCAAGAGTTAAGATTGTTTCATTAATAATGATAGGTGGTGCACCTACTAGATCTCCTATGGCATTAAAAGCATCCAAAGATGGACACATTAAGAAATTTCCACCGGTAATCGTATCAAGGACGAATCTATACCAAGTGGTGATGCCCACATAAAAACTATGAAGAAGAACAACGATAGATTGTTTACGAACAGATCTATTATGAGCATTGCAAATCCTATACCAAGCATCTTTTAGATTCTCCCCTCCCTCTGTTTAAAATTAAGAACCTCGTTCTTGGGGGTACACGCAATAGAGGAAGAACTAGCCATGATGACAAAGTAGAAGAGCAAGATTGCAAAGAAAAAGATAGATCTGACGAGAAAACGGCGAACGAAAAAGAGGGCGAATAAAACGGCAATTTTTTGTGAAGTGGGGGAGATGAAAATGAGAGGCAAATGGCAAATAATGTAAATTGCAAGGAGATGAGATTTGTGATTAGGAACCTGATAGATGTTGATGATGTCTCCCCGGCAACGGCACCAGAAATTCCTTTTGATGTTGCTTGAACAACATCGGTATTTCCCCAACGAGGAAGGGATGATGCAGCACAGCTACGGTAGGTATTTCCCTCAGTTATGAATCCAAGGTATCAATCCAGTACGAGAACCAAGCAACACTATGTAAACGGTACTTGCACACAAAGAACAAATACTTGCAACCCGACGCTTATGAGGGGTTGTCAATCCCTCTATGGGTAACGGCGCCAGAAATTGTCAAGTTGACGGGATAAAATCTGTGTAGATTGGATAAATAGATCTTGATAAAACGCAAAATAAAATAACTGATAAAAAATGCAGCAAGGTATTTTTGGTTTTTGGAATAAAAGATCTGAAAATAAAAGTGAATAAAAATAGATCTCAAAGCAAATATGATAAAGAATAGACCCGGGGGCCGTAGATTTCACTACTGGCTTCTCTCGAGAAAATATCACACGGTGGGTAAACAAATTACTATTGGGCAATTTGTAACACCCCATGTCATTAGCCACAGTAATCACTTTTGATAATGTCAAGTCAGCATGTTTAATAGTGCATAATCATCATTAGCATCATATTGCATTTCAACTCCTAAGTCAAACTTCAAATTTAAATGAAAGTGGAAAATAAAAGTTGTGCAACATAGAAACTAAAAGTTTCAATAAATGACAAATAATACAGAGGCCATTCTAAAATTGTAACCAACATTTAGTAAATTGGTTAAGTGACCCAAACCTCTTTTAACAGTGGCTGAAAATAATGTTTAATAACCTTTTAATTAATTTAAATCAAATATGAAATGATGTTTTGCCCAAACTAATTTAGGTGTTAGGGTTTAATGCACTGCTAATTTTGGGCTAGGTCACACTTTTTACAAAAACCATTTGGGGCCCAAATAATTAACAAAACAGAAAAGAAAGAAACAGAAAAAGAGAAAAGGAAAAAGACCTAAACGCTCTATTGTGCACTAGGCCTACTGCTACAGCGCCGGCCCAGCCCATCCCGCGCCGTCCCCCACCTCTCACTGCTCACCGCCGCCTCGCTGTCGAACACCTCGAGCCCGCATGCACGCGCGCCCCAGGCCCCCCTCGCCCGCCGCTCGACAACACGCCCGCGCCCGTGTCGGGTATAAGAGCAACCCCCTCGACCTCGCGGACGAACCCTAGCCACTCCACTCGTCCTCTCTCTCACTCCCTCGTCGCAGCCAAGCGCCACCGCCGCCATGGCTCCGGCGTAGCCACGGCCACCATGCCCCGTTCGCTCCGCCGACGCGTCCTACAACTCCGCCTCGTTCGTCTGCTTTGATTGCGCCTCGTCATCACGCTCGGGAACGACCGCACGCTCGGGATCGACCTCGCCTCTCCTTCTCGGTTGCCGGCGCCCGTCGTCGTCTTCGTCGACCTCTGCTGCTCCTAAGCTCACACGGGCCTTTCTTGGCCGCTCGGTGAGCTCCTCCCTCCTTCCGTTACTTCTTTCCGTGGCCACATTTGCCCCTAGCCCGCTCGCCGCCATGGCTGAACCCCTGCCTCCGCCATTGCTTGTCACCGGCGTCGTTCCGGCGACCAAATGGTCGCGCGCTGCTGCCCAACTTGCTCGCCGCATCGCGTAGAGCCTTCCCAGCGCTTCGCGTCGTCCGTTAGCACGACGTGGCGCAGTTCCCGTAGCTCACCCGAACACCGTCACCGCCGTTGTGGTCGTGCCGCTCATTTCCGACCACCCCAGCTCCGGCCATTAGCACATATCGACGCGGCTCGGGCTCAGCTTTCGAACGCAAGAAGAATCACCCGAAACGGTGCAGCCTAGCCAAATCCCGAGCTCGCCGAAGCTCGACACTGCGTTTGGGCTCGCCGGAGCGCTCTCCGGCGGCCGGTCCGACGTGGCACCGGTGGGTCCCGCCCTGTGCCACTGACTGTGGGGCCCCGCGTGCCCCTTTGACCCCATTGACCTGGGTCAACGCTGACGTGGCCTCCCCTGTCTCACTGACATGTGGGGCCCGGTCATTAAACTAATTTAAATAAATAGATAATTAGTTAATTAGTTAATTAAAATCCTAATCAGTCACTGACTGCTGGGGCCCACCCTCTAGTTAATCCAATTAGTTAATTTAACCCCTCTGTTAATGTCACAGTGTATGACATGTGGGTCCCACCTGTCAGGTTTGACTCTGGTCAGCCAGAGTTGACCTGCTGACGTCACCCTGACATCATGTTGACGTCATCATTCACTATTCTGGATAATTCGAATTTAAATTAATAATTAAATTCAGAAAATGTTTAAAACTTTAGAAAATCATATTAAATAAACCGTAACTCCGATGAAAATAATTTGTATATGAAACTTACTCAGAATTTCGATACGAACCCGAATACGTCCTCCGTATTCCTGTCAGTCGCCCGTAGCTAGATGAACAGGGAACTTTTAGACCGATTTCGATAAATGAATAGTGCCCAACATTAATTAAATAAATCCAAATAAATTCCTAAATTAACTAAATCATTTAGTTAGGCAGTAGAACACCCCGGCATATCATTTAGGCATGTCATACATATTGTTTGCATTATTGTCGTGAATTTATTGTTTCTCTCCCCCTCCTTCTCTCTCTCGATAGACACCGAGACCGATGACGCTGCACCTGGGTACGACTACACTACCGATGAGCAGCCCGTTGACGACCTCTCTCTCTTGCCAGAGCAACCAGGCAAGTCCCCCCCCCCTTTGAGCATCCAGAAATTGCCCATTCCATTTCTCCTGCTTGCATTAGATTTTGCTACTGTTAATGTATGCTCCTATTCTGATGCATAGCCTGCTGTTGTAACATGTTCATTGTTAACTTACCTGCCTATGATAAACTGTTTAGTATAGGTTGGTAATGAACCATCAGTGACCCCACCACCTTACCTTTGTTGCCCCTGCTTGATCATCGATGACTCGATCAACGTGATCGTCGACTAGAGACCGACACCTCACTTCACACCCCCTTAGTTGTACGACTCTGCATAGTTACTATCGAGTGCCGAGGGTGATACCTCGTAACGCACTCCTGATGAATACTCTGCAGCATAGCTGTTCGGTCGTGGTCATCGAGGGTGATTCCTCCTTCTCCACTTCCGATACGACTCTGTCGTGCAACCCCTCAGTGTGAACCTCGAGGGTGATACCTCATACGTTCACCCTGATGATTTCATCGAGTGGAATCCGCCGAGGGGGAATCCTCGGGTTTCCCACTTGATGTTATGACCACACGGTTACTTAACCTTTGTCACAGGCGGGTCCACCCTGGTGGGTACCCGCTGGGGGATCTATGTCGTCGAGTGTGCCGGAAGGGCACTCGAGTGTGATATTGTGGCGGAGCTTCAGAGACTCTAATTGTCTCCGCGTGATACTAAATGAGCCTATTGGATTTGGGTGTGTGATCTGAGTGGGTCGACGTGCCCTATACGCACTACCACCACGCGGGATTATGGTTATGGGGCCCTCTGCAATGTACGTTTCTCCCGAAAACTCGTCAGACGTCACGATTCACCGTGCGGGCTGATTGTCGGGATTGGGCTGGATACTTCACTGATGAGTTCAGTGTCGCGCCTGCACCCCGTCCAGTCTCGCAACGCGCAGGGTGCCCAGGGCGAAGGCCCAAGACCTCTGGGTGCATAGGTTAGTCCGGCGTGCTGACCTCTCTGCCGAGCCTAGGTAGGGCGCTGCTTCGTGTTGATCTTCCGAGGACGGGCATTACCCAGCAAGTATGTCCGGCCAGAGTTGATCGAGCGTGTTGGGTAACAGTAGTACACCCCTGCAGGGATGAATGATCTATCGATAGCCGGTCCTACGGTAAAGGACGCTTAGTTTGTGTATCCCGATCTACTACTTGAACTGGATACTTGTTACTTAATTGAAGCTTCGGGATCACTTTCTCGCTTGGGAGTCGAGGAAGGATCTCTAGGCTTTTGCTTCAACATGTTTGCTAAATAAAATGCTATTCTACTCTCTTCTACTGCTGCAAGATGATGGCTTCGTGAAGATGCTAGTCTTTGATAGGACTAGGCCTTCTCTCTATTCTGGCATTTCTGCAGCCCAGTCCACATATACAGCCTTTCTCCATTGATAATGTTGCATATGTAGTATAGATCCTTGCTTGCTGAGTACTTCGGATGAGTACTCACAGTTGCTTTGTACTTCTTTTCCCCATACCCCACTTTGATGATACACCAGACGATGGAGCCCCGGAGCCAGATGCCCCCACAGGAGCTTACTACCAGGCGGGTCCTGAGGGCATGTACTACTGGATCGAGCCAGCCGACTAGGAGTAGGATCGGAGGCTCCCAGGCAGGAGGCCAATGCCTTTCGATCTAGTGTCGTTGTTTGTGCTAGCCTTCTTAAGGCAAAACTTGTCTAACTATGTTTGTACTCAGATAATATTTGTATGACTAACTTATGTATTCGGATCTTCGGATCCCTGGTCTGTAATATTGTGGATCTCCATTAATTTGTGTTAGAGTTGTGTTGTGATATCTTCCCGTGAGTCCCTGTGCTTGATCATGCATGTTTGCGTGTATGATTAGTGCATGATTAAGTCGGGGGCGTCACAAGTTGGTATCAGAGCCGACTGCCTGTAGGAAGCCCCCCCTCCAAATTCCTTGGCCGAAGTTGAGTCTAGAAACCGAAAAACTAATTTACTAATTTGGCTGTGTGGCTTACGGGCCCACGTCGCCAAATGGGTGGTATTAGGATCTTTTATTCCTCGTCTATACTCTGGGACTCTGATATCTCTTCTATTCGGGTTAAATAAATTTTACTAACGCCGACACTTAGGATCTCGTGAATTCTGTCTACCCGGAGAGCTGGATATCTGTGCGATTTCCCTGTCGTTGATCTGATTAGTCTGATAATCATTTTCCTTTCCATTGTTTTGTTTAACCTTTCTCTCTGAGTTGTGTTAAACTTCTCATTGTCATTTGACAACCCTGAATTTCCTCTGTTTCAGATGGATCATTTATTTCCACCGCGTCGTACGACAGAGCTTGTGCTTCGCACTTGGGCTCGTGATGCCCCTGGGTTTCCAACTGTCCTGATCGCTCTCATGACTAGACTTGGCTACCGCTGGTACCCTGAGTACATGGTCTACGAGGATTACCGCGAGTTCAATCAGGAGCAGTACCATCCTGATGTTCGTATCTATGATCAACAGAATGACTCAGACACCGCGCTGCACCTTTTTCACGGTATCGGCGTGACGATTGAGATGGCAGTACATGATGCCGCCTACTCTGCTGTCGCACGTCTCCGAGGACAGTTTAGCGATATCTTGGATGACTCTGAGTTCCGATACATTCCGTATGCCCCTGCTGGAGATGCTACTGGATACTACACAGCTATTTGTGCCCCGTACGAGCATCGTCGATACGACCCGCGCGTTCTGATTCAGTGCACTCAGGCTCTGGATCGCACTGTTCGGGCTCTTGCCGTCGAGTTGGTTGCCACTCGAGCACGTCTCTATGATGCTATGATGCAATTGCTACCCGCTGTTCGCGCAGGGATACATCCGGAGCACATCCTTTACCCACGCAGGACTCAGATGTATGCTGGTATTGATTGGCCTGCTGTTGGAGGTCACACACCTACACGTGGACCTCTTCTTACAGCTCGAGACTGGGTTCTGCATTAGAGTGCACATGGAGCACAGGATCCTACCGCGACGAACATTCATCGTCCGCACTCGCAGTTACCCTGTTACAGTGGTTTTCCCCAACGTTGATGTAGCCTTTGCTATGTCTCGTTGTGTACTTCCTTACCGCGTGCCTGCACGCCGCCTAGTATGTCTAGCTGTTAAATTTGCGCCGTTATGCTGTCCGCATGTACCCGACTCAGTGTGTGGATCTGTATGTCTTAATCGACTACTGTTATGTATCTGTTACACTACTTAAATTGTTGTCGAGTTACATCATGCTTGTCACTAAACGCTCGCAATTGCTTTTACTAAACTACCCCCTGTTGATACTTAGCAGGATGGTTAGACCAGGTGGTCGTGGTCGTGCCCCTAAACGTCCACCACCGCCAGACTATATGGCAGCTATGATGCAACAATTCGAGCTCAACCGCCAGTTCATGACTGGAATTATGGCTCAGTTTCTGCATCAGAACAACCAGAACCAGAACCAAAACCCTCCTTCAATAACACTGCCGGAGTTCATGCGACTTAACCCCACTCACTTCCGCAACTCTGACAAGCCACTGGATGCTGATGACTGGCTCCACGACATCACTCACGAGATGGAGTCTACTAATGTCGCCCCTGCCAACTTCGTCACCTTCGCATCCTTTTTCCTAAAGGGTCCCGCTGCTCAATGGTGGGACACACACAAGCGTACACTGCCTGCTGGAACAGTCATTACCTGGTATGAGTTCCAGGCTGCTTTTCGTACATGTTACATCCCTCAGGCAATTATGGAACGCATGAAGACCCAGTTCCGTAACCTCACTCAGGGCAACAAGACTGTCGAAGCTTATCAGCGGGAATTTCTTGATCTCTCCCGCTATGCTGAGGAAGACATCACCACAGATGCCCGTAGACAAAACAAGTTCCGTAATGGACTCCACCCAGTCCTCAAGCTTGCACTTGCCGCTCAAGACTTCAACGACTTTTCAACTCTAGTGAACAAGGCTATTCTTGTTGAGACCGCTCAGATGGAACACAAGGACTCGCAGAAGCGCTATCGTGATGCTGGCTCATCTTCGGGCTCAGCACAGAAGAGTAAAGTTTGGATTCCCAACAATGCGTTCCATCCCAATACCTCTGCGCCAAAGAACAACTATGCTGCACCACGTCTGCCTCCTCCACCACCGAGGTAGCCAAAGGCTCAAGCTATTCAAAACAATGCTCCTCTTCGTCCTGAAGATGGTCTGTGCTTTAAGTGCCCAAACCAGGTCACCAGGCTAAAGACTGCCGCCAGACTCAAAATCAGTTGGCTTTTCCTCGTACTGGCCGTGGCAATAGTCGTGGCAACAATCAGACCCGCAACTATAATACTGGGTCTGCTGCACATGGTCGTGGACACGCTTACAACATTGACATTGAAGAAGTCCAGGATCAACCTGCTACTGTGATGGGTACCCTTCTTGTTAACTCAGTACATGCTTCTGTTTTATTTGATTCAAGAGCATCACATTCATTCATCTCTGGAAAAATTGCATTCATGCATGGCATTCGATATGAGAAGATGCATACTCCGTTAGTCATTAAAACTCCCGGAGGTCATTGTCATGCTGACGTGATAGCACCTGACGTTACCATCGAAATTAAAGGGCTGGAATTCCTTGCCTCACCCATCGTCTTGAAGTCTTCCAGTATAGACCTCATTCTCGGAATGGATTGGTTGAAAGCTCACATTGCTTCGATCAATTGTGCCACTAAAGTCGTCCAACTTCTTCACCCCTCTGATGAGATAGTGAACTACACCGCCTGAATTACTCGAGACGCTGAAGCTCAGATATATGCTCTGAATGCTTTGAACACTTCACCTCTGGAATGAATCGAGAACGTTCCTGTCGTTCGAGATTTTCCAGATGTCTTTCCCGAAGAACTTCCAGGCATACCCTCGGTTAGGGCTGTCGAGTTTGTCATTGACTTGAAGCCTGGCACTGTCCCTATTGCGAAGCGACCTTATAAGATGCCTCCGCATCACCTTCTCGAGCTTAAGGAAGAAATTGACAAGTCACTTAAGAGTGGTTTCATCCGCCCCAGTTCCTCTGCTTGGGGAGCACCTTCACTCTTCGTTAAGAAGAAGGATGGAACTAACCGTTTGGTTCAGGATTATCGACCCGTTAACCAAGCCACAATCCAGAATAAATACCCACTGCCCCGGATCAATGATCTTTATGATCAACTTGCTGGATCATCGGTGTTCTCTAAACTCGACTTGAGGTTGGGTTATCACCAGATCCGTGTCCGTGAAGAGGATATTCCCAAGACTGCATTCGTCACTCATAATGGCTCCTATGAATACACCGTCATGTCATTTGGCCTAACAAATGCCCCAGCTACATTCTCCCGTCTGATGAATTATATATTCATGGATTACCTCGACAAGTTCGTCGTGGTATATCTAGATGATATTCTGGTCTATTCTAAGAATAAAGAAGAACATGCTGAACACCTCCGTCTGGTACTGGAAAGGCTCCGAGAACACCAGTTGTATGCCAAGTATTCCAAATGTAAATTTTGGCTTTCGGAAGTAACTTACCTTGGTCATGTGATTTCCAAGGATGGAATTGCTGTTAACCCCGAACGAGTTCAGGCTATTCTCGACTGGACTCCCCCGAAGAATGTTAAGCAAGTTAGAAGCTTTCTCGGACTCGCTAGTTATTGTCGTCGATTTGTTGAGAACTTTTCCAAGATTGCAAAACCATTGACAAATCTGCTTCACAAAGGTGTTAAATTTGAGTGGACAGAAAAATGTCAAGAAAGCTTTCAGACACTAAAAGATAAATTGACATCTGCCCCAGTATTAGCACCCCCGGATTCCCAAAAGGATTTCATGATATACTGTGATGCCTCCCGTCAAGGATTAGGCTGTGTCCTAATGCAAGAGCGCAAAGTGATTGCTTATGGCTCCCGACAATTGCGTCCTCATGAAGAAAATTACCCAGTACACGATCTCGAACTTTCTGCGGTTATTTATGCCCTGAAGCTATGGCGACATTACCTTCTCGGTAATCGTTGCGAGATATACATGGATCATCAAAGTTTGAAGTATTTATATACTCAACCGGATCTAAACCTTCGTCAACAAAGATGGCTCGAAACAATTGCCGATTATGATATGAATATCTCATATACCCCTGGCAAGGCTAATGGAATGGCCGATCACTACTAGGAAAAGGCTTATTAGTGGCGCACCTGTTTTGGCCATTAATGGCGCACTACAGGTGCGCCACTATCATCACGCCACTAGTAACATATACTAATGGCGCACCCCTGGTGCGCCATTAGTATACCAGACTATAGTGGCGCACCAGGCAGTGCGCCATTAGTAAGTCACACGGTGCGCCATTAGTATGCCTCCCAGGGGGCCATATTTACCTTGTGCTCTGGGTTACTAATGGCGCACTAACAGATAATGCGCCACTAGTATTTTTATAGAAGTGCGCCACTAATGTGCTGTATGGTGCGCCACTAGTATGAATATTAGGAATATTTTTTTTCCTGATATTTGCACAGATTACAAAATATATTACTGCACATAATATAGACAGCAAAACATATAAACAGCAGATTCATCGAATACAATAGAAGATTAGTCTCCGAATACAATTCATCATATTAGCTAGTCTCCGAATTCAAAAGACCGAACAAAGTTAGAACATTACAAGTCTCGAGACCGCGAGTAGCGAGTTTGTCTTCACATTACAAGTCGATATCGATCATCTAAACTGCCATCACATAGAAGAGAGCTGCGGTCATCACGATGAGCATCATCGCGATGAAACTGGTCTTCATCCGGTTCCTCCTTCGCTCCCTCCTCTCTTCCGCTAGATAGCGCGCGTATCTAGCTTCCGCCTCCGCCCTAGTGGTGTACCCTTTGTAACTGTTACCGCTGAAACAGTGAACCTGTCTCCGACACTCCTCCCAGTTGTCGTAGACTCCGGGAACCTTACCCTTGTACACGACATACGACACATACGACGGCATCTCTATGCATTAGACAAACAAAATGTTAGTAGCAATTCACAGGTAATATATAAGCAATATATAAGTATGCAACAAAAGTATCGGAAGAGAAAAGCAACACATTAATAGCACGATTCATGGTCTTGCTAATAAATAGCATCGATTACATATAAGTTGAACGACTGTCCAAACCAAAGAGACATACAAGTTCATTAAAGTTTAATTACAACATGAGCTAATCGATATTTCAAAACTACATAGCATCACTACTTTCGACTCAACTCAGGGACCGGAGCGTGGATGAAGCCGCCGTCTGTCGTGATGGTCATGAAATCGCGGGCGTTGTCAGCCTGCATTTGTAGCGTTGTTTCTATCTCACTATTGGACGGTTGATATCTGAGGTAGAACTGCCCCGAGGTACGAAGGACATCTTGATGGATGATTTCCGCAAACTCCGACTGGATGCGAAAGAATTCTTGTCTGATGTCCGTGTCTTGGATTGCCGACAAGCGTGCGGCCCAATCTTTGAGATTATTTGGTAGCAGAAGGTGATTATGGTCCCGTACGATCGCCCGCATGTGATGGAGGGCGTAGTAGGCATCCTTCTGACCGCCAGGCGGCTGCTTGACACAGGGGAACGTCATACTATGGGTGAACACGTGCTTGCCATACCTACGAATTGGCCTGCTGAAGGTGCCTCCAGATCTGGCGTAGCCGGGGAGAACATCATCAAGAACTTTCTTGATATTTGTGTAGTCTTTCTTCGACTGACGGTTCGAGTCGAAATACGTGGCCGTGGAATATTTCGGGCTTAAGAGGATGAGTGTGCAATGTGTGTCACTGCACAAAACACGGAATGTTAGAAAAAAAAAGAATGATCGAAATCTAAGAAATCATATGTTACGGGGCGGTGAGGGGATGACTTACTCGGGAAAGTAAGGCACGAGGAAGTTATCCTTATCTGGGTTTGCCAGAATGACGCCTTCGAGGTATGAACTCGTGACTTGCTGGTCCCCAGCGCTGCCCAAGATCTTGGCACGCATGTAGAAGGGGTCGACTATCACGATGTCCGGGGTCTTGTCTCTAATGATCCGCATCTCCATACTCAGCGAAAATAGCTGAACGAAGGTGTAGTGCAGCGGATGAAGGTTAAACATAGCGAAGATGTCATCAAACCGCAGGACGATCATACCCCCGATGGTGCTATCCACAAAGCCCTTGCCCTCTGGCACCTTGGCCACGAAAACCGGGTATGCAACATCATTCTCTCGGAGACGCCGCTTCTCCAAAGAAAGAACACTGTCATGCAGACTCCGCATAGCACCGGTTGCAGCATTGAGCAGATTAGTCGGTAGCATCGGCCTACCCGCCACATGCACCCTCCTCGAGATATCCTTAGGTGAAGGTGGCCCGTCCTGAGCACGGATCGTACTCGGTGCCGGCTGGCTCGCACCCTTGTTACTCTTTCTTTTCCGTCCCTTCTTCTTCTGCTGTAATGGGATCGAGTTCTGCTCAGGGACCGCCTTCTTGAGTGTGTTGGGGCTGATAATATTTTGCACCTCGGCTATCTGAGGCTCGGTGAAGGCGCCAGCTGGAGGCGTCTCTTGAGAACTGAACGCCAGATGACACCTGTTGCAATTGGGTTTCTCCGTGGTACCAGCTAGATCGTCTTTTGCAGGGTTGGGTTCTTGAGAAGGAGGCCCCAAGAATTCGTCACCGTACCCATGTTCGTTGAAGTACTTATCGACGTTGGTAAATGTACCGTCGTCGTCGTCGTCGTCCGGATCCTGTGCCATATGCATGTTCGGCATGTCCGGTAGCGTTGCGGGGGTCTTGCCATGGCTTGGCGCCGGCACAACTGGCGGTGTTGTCTGTGGAGTGGTGTCCCCCGCCCCCAAACGAATCTGGCCCTTCGGCCAAAGCAGGGGCTAGCTTAAGCAGGCGCTGAGGGTCATCACATCATCTTCGTCGGCCCCAGGGGGTCGAAACGGAGGTAACAAGTCGTCGCAGCCCCGCAGCACCCGAACCAGTTGAACCCTATACACTTTGGGTGGCATCGGATTACCGTGGAACAGGCGGTTGCCCAGTTGAACGATTCTGGCCTTGGCGACATCGATCAACTCGCCGTCCACGAAGTGCAGGAGAGTGCATGGAATGTCGGTGGCGCCCTGCGAAAACATGTAGGGCGTCAGGGATGCCCAGTCAAAGGCAAGGAGATGAAGTCATCGGCCGAGAGGCTTAATTAGTTACCGTGATGGCGTCGAGCTCGGCTAATGTCGAGGCACTGCCAACGGCGGGCGTGCAATTGATGGAGGGGCCACTTGCTGCCGAGGTGCCGGCCGGCGTATTCTTCCCACACCCGGGTGCATTAAGCTGCAATGCCGGCGCCGCCGCGGGAGACACCAATGCCGCCTCCGCCGGAGACACCAATGGCGCCGCCGCGGGAGACACCAATGGCGCCGCCGGCGCGTTGCGCGAGTTGCTGCCCGTGAAGCTGGGTATCGGGGGCGGCCCCTGTTGGCCGCCCGCCACCCACGCCTGCAGCCCAGAAACCAAGGTAGGTATAATGGCGGTGATCGTCGCTCCCAGTTGGTCTCGCACTTGCTCTTCGACCATCTCCGGAATCCGCGCCACTTGTGCCTTGAGTTGTTGAACCTCACGCTGCTGGCTTTCCGAGCTGGTCTTTCTCTCCTTTCGCCCAGCGGTATAGTATTCCGACCATTTCGTGGACAAGCCTTTGCCGGCCACACGACCAGCTGATGACGGCTTACTGAGCTTATCCTTGTTTTTCATTATGTTCAACACCCTATTTAAAGGGGTGTCGAAAGGGGAGCTCTGAGACGACCCCGCGCTAGTGCTTTCAGTGTCCTGCGGAAGGAACATGAACCATTTAGAAATTTGGCTTCTTTAATTAGAATCCAACCATATGGAGCTAATTACGCGGGGGTGTATTCCTTACCAGAACACGCTCAAGCGCCTTGGTCTTCGGATCCGTGGTAAGCTCCTTGGTTACTGGGTCAATCTTGTACCGGGCCCTAACATAGTTCCTGGTCTGCTTGTCACGGTATTTCTCGAAGCGGGGCGGTAGGCCTTGCTCGGCACGCTCCGCGTCCTCCTTGTCCCATATAGGTTCCGCCACTCTGTAACCGCCGGGACCGAGTTTGTGGACCCCTAAGTTCAAGTCCCGCATATCTTTCCCCCACTGACTTGATTCCTCGGATGCGTTGCTCTCGCACTTGATCTTGAACTCCCGGTAGTCATCTTCGCTGATCGAAGGATTTTTCTCCTTGATCTTCTCATAACTATCACCTTTTTCAATCATGCTCTTCACCGCGCCTCTCCAAGTAGCCAGGGCCTTGCTCATCTTCATGAGGGCGGCACTGTTCACTTTATTCCCTGAGAGGCATGTGTTTGCGAAGTCACCGGGGAACTTGTATCGTTCGTGCAGCTTCATGAAGAGGAGGTTGCGCAAATTCCCTTGGTCACGATGCCTTAGGTTCTCAGTGTTGATCGAGACGGTGCTCCGTAGAATGCACCCGAGCTGTCCCGCGTACCCCTTGACTATTTCTTTGGGCGTCGTTGGATGCCCCTCGGAGGACACTTCAGTAAATTCCTCCTTGACGGTGCCGAGCATGTTTGGGCGCCGGTCCTTCCGTTGCCTCTTCGGTTGGCTGCCATCTGTGCGTGCGCCGCCATCATCAGTGGTGGCATCCTCGGCGGCACCATCAGTGGTGTCATCCCCGACTCCACTAGGGGTTGTGTAGTCGGGATCGGTGTCTTCCGCGGCGTTCTCATAGCGGTGAGGTTCTTCCTCCATCTCCTGGGACAGCTCCCAGAATGCCTTGCCCGAACCGCCGGCCTCATCGTTGTGGGCCATGTTTCGCTCTAAATAGGAAAAAAGTTTGGTCAAAAAGTTGGTTATTGTCAAGGAACAAGATCATGGTCTCATCATTTAGGGTTTGTCGACACCGAGGCATCCTAAAAGCTAAGCTTTTATCATTTAGGGTTTGTCGACGCCGAGGCACCCTAAAAGCCTAAGCTTTCATCATTTAGCTTTTTATCGACACCGAGGCACCCTAAAAGCCAAGGTTTTATCATTTAGGGTTTGTCAACGCTGAGGCACCCTAAATGCTAGGTTAAGTTTTCATCATTTAGGGTTTATCGATGCCGAGGCACCCTAGGTTGACTGATATATATGGGTATCTTCTAATAATATACCCTATCAAGAAAAGGGAAGGAGAATTCTAAGTTGGGCCTAATCACTTGGCTCTATTGCCACCTATGGCAGTTGCATATTAGCATATGTGTTTAATGCAGCAAGAATAAAGGGGCAGTTGATCCTACTTAATTAAGTACTAAGATACCCCGGCCCATGCATTGGTCGCAAGTACCCCATATGTCCTATTTTTAGCAAAGTCATGCTAAAATTCACGGAAAATTTCAGCATGACCTTTGCTGAAAATAGGACATATGGAGTACCCAAATTTGCCGGAACGGAAGTTAATCGACATTCCGGCAAACTCAAGGGCCTCTCGGGGTACCTGCAAAATCATCACGACACGATGGTCGGAGACAAAACCCAGCAAACTAGCAAAGTACAGCAGCAACAGCATCATCACAAGTATTGTGATGCCCCTTCAAACAAGAGTTTCCTTCTCTCTCTTTTTTTTGACATGAACAAACAAGGGTTGCCAATTCAAACTAACTTGTGATGATGCTGTTCCTTTAAAGTGCAGTTCAGTATATGTAACAAAAAACAGGTGACAAAATTTGCACTTGCATTGCATTTAAACATGCCCATTGGGTGTGGGTGAACCATTCAGAACAATCGGCCATGGCAATGTCACATTTCAGCACCAAAGTGGCTTGCACTTCTTTTTAGTTGAACTTTTTTTTAATAGACAAACAACTAAATGCTCAGAACTTCTACTACTACCACTAGATCATTTTCCTCTAGAACAGAACCAAACATTTTTTTATATAAAAATACGCAGTTCACAGATTTTGGCACAAGAAGTCCAGTTCATGTCGTACCAACAGTGCTTAAAACAGTTGGCCAAACAAAAAATTTAACAGTTGTAGTTGTCGAACAAAGGTGAACCTCTCTCTTCTTGCACTCCTTGTAGTTGTCGAACTGCTGCTGGCACTTGCTCTTGTCCTGGTTGGTCTCCAGACCTGGAGACACGGCACATCATCAGAGATTTCATCAAATACACACAAAACAATAGACAGCTCGTTCTCTGATCACTGACAAAGGTAGCATACTTCCAATCAACATGAAAAGTGAAATACCAGGATGATCGAAGTTGTAGTCCTGAGCACTTGCAGATTCTTCAGCAGTTAAGCCACGGTAAAATGAATCCTACAAAATTAAAGGCCATACTGAAAATCAGGCATGTCCGGGAAATGAAATTGGTCTGCCTTTGAAATTTGCTGTAGGATTGTGTGCGACTAGCTTTACTGCGACTTCATTGTTCGGTTCTGAAGGTGCGAACAACAGCCAACCATTAGGTTCTTGTACACTCATTGTCTTGTACACTCATTGTCAGTTAAGACTGAATGACTAGACTAACCCGACAATCTAGTGACTCAAGAAGATAAAGCTGTGTTTGGCAAAGTCTAGGGTTATTGGCTTAGACAAGTGACTAGTGCAATCTCTTGCAAAAACAGTAGTCTCTGAACAATTGTGCTAGCTAGTAGGCATACTAAAAGAATGATGTGTGTCCTACTCACACACTGCTCTGCTTAACAGAGCACAAACTTTCTACAAACAGAGTCTACATTGACAGCAAACAGAATTTTGAAAGCTCCTAGTGACAGGTAACTGAATTTTGACAGTTCCTACTGCTCCTAGTGACACTTCACTGAATTTTCAGTTGTCTGAAAGTACAACACTTCAAGCGAGGGGAGCTCACCGCGGAGGCACACGAAGGCCCGGCGGTGGATTAGGAGCAGCAGGCCGGCCGGACTTGAAGAAGAGGCGGCGGAATCCGAGGTGGAAGAAGGGCTCGGTGGCGGGTTCGCGGTGCTCCTCGGCTCGGCTCCGGTCCGGTTCGTCGACGTATCCGACGGAGACGACGTAGACGCTCGTGCTGGACTTCTCCGGCCTGCTTCGGTGCTCGACGGCGTGGAGACGGAGATGCGTCGGGGTGGGGTCAGAGGGGGAGGAAGGGGAGGATGGGGAGAGGGAGGCGGCGGGGGCGCGGGGGTGGCGGCGCACGTAGGGGCGGCGACGCAGTGGGTTGGAGGGGGAGGAAGGGGAGGATGGGGAGAGGGAGGCGGCGGGGGCGGCGGCGCAGTGGGTCGGGGCAGCGGCGCGCAGTGGGGGGGCTGAGAGAGATGTGAGATTGGGGATCGGGGATTTGGGGATTTTAGTGGGGGGAGGGATAGCAATGGCGCACCACCTAGCGGTGCGCCATAAGTAACTTTTTTTTTGGATAGCAATGGCGCACCACCTAGCGGTGCGCCATTAGTAATTTTTTTTTGGGTTTTTAGTTGCATTCATTTGTGAATTGGTAAAACATTTATGAATATGAAAAAATATCATCAAATTTGAAAAAATATTCATGAATTCAAAAAGTGCCCATGAAATTTAAGCAGGAAAAGGAACACTGAAAAATAAAATACAAGAATAAATATAAATAAAAATTTGTATATCAATGGCGCACCTCATTCGGGTGCGCCATAAATACCTTCATAGCAATGGCGCACCCTCCCCTGGTGCGCCATTACTAACTGTTTTTTTTTTGGATTTTTAGTTGCATCTAATAATTTTTTAGAAAATGACGATCAAATTTGAAAACATTTATGAATGTGGAAAAATATCATCAGATTTCAAAACATTTATGAAAAAATATGAATATGAAAAAATATCATCAAATTTGTTATTTGATTTTTTTTTTGGATTTTTGGTTGCATCTAATAATTTTTTAGAAAACATTTATGAATATGAAAAAATATCATCAGATTTCAAAATATTCATGAATTCGAAAAGTGCCGCCCATTTCCATATGTCAAAATACAATCGAGAAATGAAGACTACGATTTAAATACAATCGATCTTAGCTAGCTATCTTTTCACAATCTTCTTGCCCTTCTTTTTCGCAAATGGATTTCTTCTCTTGAACGGACGTCCTTTAGGTAGGGTGGTCCTGCTTCTTCTTGTGGTGTATGGCACTTCATCGTCGTCGTCATGTTCCAACTTCGGGTCGCCGTACTTGTCGAAGTCTTGCTCATTGGCGACTCCATCCATTCCGATGATCTTCCTTTTGCCTCTCCTCACGACAACACGACTGGGCTTTGACGGGTCGGTAATGAAGAAGCATTGGTCCACTTGGGAAGCCAGTACCCATGGCTCATTTTTCGCGGTGACGTTTGCGCCCGCGGTCTTGGATTTGGCTTCGGGTATAACCATGGTGGTGAAATACCGGTCTTCTTTTAGGACGCTCTTGGCCCATCTGACACGGAACATCGGGACCTTCTCTCCAGCGTAGCTCAGCTCCCAGATCTCCTTGATCCTTCCGTAGTATCTGTCCTTGTCGTTACCAGTGTAGGATTCCATCGTTACCCCGGAGTTCTGATAACCATCGCTCTTCATGTCCTTGTCCTCGGTGTAGAATGTGTAGCCGTTGATATCGTATGCCTCATAGGTCATCAGGTTGTGCTCGGCGCCCTGTGACAAGGCGAATATGAGTTTTTCTTCCGCGGAAGAATCCTCATGTAAAGGGTACGACAGAAGCTTCTCCTTGAACCAACGCGTGAAACATGAGTTGTGCTCTTTGATTATATCTTCGTCCGTCCTCTGTTGGCCTCGGTCATTGTACGTCTTCTCAATAAAGGTTTTGTGCTCTACCACCCAAGGATCGACCACGTCTATGTGTTGTAGCGCGACTAGGTTTTCTCTTTCAAAGTCGGCGAGTCAACCCTCGAAGTCGACATGCATTTCGCGGCGACCATCGCGGTGACCCCATCCAGCGAGCCTGCCGAGGTGCCTATTGACGGGCAGACCAACGGGGTTCTCGATGCCTAGATAATTCGTGCAGTAGGAGATGCACTCTTTGGTCAGAAAGCCCCTGGCTATGCTTCCCTCTGGACATGACATGTTGCGAACGTATCCTTTGATGACACCATTCATCCTTTCGAACGGCATCATGCTGTGCAGGAACGTCGGCCCGAGTTGGATGATATCCTCCACGATATGGACCAGCAGATGCACCATAACATCGAAGAATGCGGGCGGGAAGTACATCTCAAGCTCGCATAGTATCACCACGATCTCTTCCTGTAGCCTTCTGAGTTGCCTCACGCCAACCGACTTCCGAGAGATGACGTCGAAAAAGTTGCATAGGCCAAATAGCGTTTCATGGACGTGCGCGTCCATGATCCCACAGATTGCAACTGGAAGTATCTGCGTCATCAGCACGTGACAGTCGTGAGACTTCATCCCGCTGAACTTCTGCTTCGCTGAGTCTAGGTATCTGCTTATCTTCCCCGCGTAACCGTAAGGAAGTTTTACTCCTACGAGGCAGGTGAAAAACTGCTCGATCTCCTCCTGACTTAGAGTGAAGCACGCGGGAGGGCAGTCATTTCCGATCTTCTTGGCCTTTTTGCCTTTGCGACGACTTTCCGTGTCCGTCACCTCATCATCATTAGCGTGAAGCTCCTCCCTGATGCCCATTGATTTCAAGTCTGCCCTTGCTTGTGGCCCATCTTTGGTCCTCTCTGGCATGTTGAGCAGGGTACCAAGCAGACTCTCGCACATGTTCTTCGTGATATGCATGACATCAAGGCTGTGAGGCACACGGAGGATCTTCCAGTACGGCAAGTCCCAGAGAACCGACCTCGTTTTCCATACCTTCAGCAGCGGCTCTGGCGCCTTTCGCTTCTTTCCCGGCGGTGGGCACTCTTTCCAATTTTTCAACAGCTCGTCTATTTCCTCGCCGCTCCTCGTACGCGGGCGTCTTCGGGGTTCGGTTTCACCATCGAACAGATCCTTGTGTTTTCTCCATGAGTCATCGTCGCGAAGCCACCTTCGATGTCCCATGAACACGGTTTTCGAAGACCCGGGATCTCTATCTAGCTGGCGATATGTTGTGTCATCCATGCACCTGACGCATGCATGAAATCCGTGGACCACCTGCCGCGCGACATATCCGTAACCGAGATAGTCTTGCACCGTCGTGAGCAGTGCGGCTCTCATAGGGAAATATTCTTTATCTGCGGCATCCCACGTATTGGCTGGCATTTTCCACAGCGTGTCTAGCTCCTCTTTCAGTAGCCCCAGATACAGATTGATGTCGTTCCCTGGTTGTGTCGGCCCTTCAATTAGCATACTCATGTGAATGTACTTCCTCTTCATGCACTTCCAGGGGGAAGGTTGTACATCCACACAAACACAGGCCAGGTGCTATGTGTGCTTCTCTGGCTGCCAAACGGATTGACTCCATCGGTGCTCGCGCCCAGCACGATGTTCCTTGGATCGTCCCCAAATTCTGGGTGTTCGAAGTTCAACGCTTGCCACTGGCTCGCATCCTTAGGGTGACTCAGCATCTTGTCTTTTTTATTTATCTTCGGATCATTTCCGTCATCTTCTCGCTTCTTCTCCTCCCTATTCGCGTGCCAACGCAGGAGCTTTGCTGCCTTAGGGTCCACGAAATACCGCTGCAGACGAGGAGTGATCGGAAAGTACCACACCACTTTTCGAGGAGCTTTCTTCCTCTTCTTGTATCGAGTGACGCCGCACACCGGACATATGGTAGACTCCGCGTGCTCGTCCCGATAAATGATGCAATCTTTCATGCACACATGGTATTTCACGTGCGGTAAATCCAGAGGACACACGATTTTCTTCGCCTCCTCGAAACTGGTCGGGCACTTGTTCCCCTTGGGAAGACGTTTGTGCCAGAATGACATGTTCTCGTCGAAGCATGCGTCGGTCATTTTGTGTTTTACCTTCATCTCCAGAGCCATGAGCGTTACTTTCAGGCGGGTATCCTCGGGCCTGCATCCTTCATACAATGGAGTAACCACGTCTATCTCCAGTTGATCCAGCTTGGCTTTCTCTCGGGCGGCAGCTCTTGCGTTATCCGTCTGCTTGAGAAGCAGCTCTTGAATATGAGGGTCCTGCACCCAGCCCATCGATGGTCCATCGTCGTCTGCTCCGGCATCTTCATCTTCATGATCATGCCCTTCGTCTTGATCTTCCTCATCATCATGTCCGGCATCTTCTACATGATGACTGTGTACTGCATCACCGTCGTGATCATGTCCTGGAGATTCTTCGTCTTCTCGCCCGCCCTCGCCGCCGCGGTTGTCTTGCTGCCCTTCCTCATTTCTTGCCCGGCCCCCATGGACGACTTCATAGTCATCTTCATCACCTTGCCACCAATAGCCATCCATGAAACCACGCAAGAGTAGGTGGTCCCGCACCTGTCCAGAATCCGGGTCCGTAATAAGGCTCTTCAGCTTGCATCTTCGACACGAACATCTTATCTCCGTCTCGTTCTTTTGAAGCATCTCGGCCTTCACGGAGCTCAAAAACCTATTCACGATGCCTTCGGTCATCGTGCGGACCATGGTCGCCTGCGGGGTAGAGCAAAACGATATTTTATTTTAGAACCAAGAAAAAATTTGGCATGACTTTGCCTAAAAATAGGACCAAAAAGAATGCATAGTGCCAAATTCTCGCCGAAACGGAAATGAATCAACATTCCGGCAAAATATTGGCAACTATCGCATTTCAAATACCGGTACCTGCAAACACAAACATATGCAACACCACAAACATATGCAACACCACAAACATACGTAGATCTAGGCCATAAAAAGTGCATGTGCACGTTGTTGGAGGGAGAAAAAAGTAGATCTACAACATAATTAAAGAAAGCTTTCCCCTTACTTACCTATCAAAAAAAGGTAATTTAACCACTTAATTTGGGTGAATCTATGGTGCAAATGAGGTGAGGAGGAGGAGGCAGTCGAGACAAGCTTGGAGGAGGAGGTGGAGAGAATGAAGTGGGAAAAGTGAGTGTGGTAGGTGGCTGTCCAAAATATCTAGCTGGTCTCAGGTTACTAATGGCGCACCACCTAAAAATGCGCCATTAGTAACCCTGGTTACTAATGGCGCACCAGTTAGGGGTGCGCCATTACTAGTTTTGCAAAAAAAAAAAAAATATATATATATATATATAATTGTTAGTAGTGGCGCACCGTGGTTGTGGTGCGCCATTACTAGTTTGAACTAGTAATGGCGCACTTCACAGAGGTGCACCATTACTAGTTTTGAAAAAATAAAATAAAAAAAATTGTTAGTAGTGGCGCACGGAGCGTGTGGTGCGCCATTAATAGTTAAAACTAGTAATGGCGCACTGTGCCCTGGTGCGCCATTAATAGTTTTGGAAAAATAAAAAAAATAAAATTTGCTAGTAATGGCGCACCGTGTGTCTGGTGCGCCATTAGTAATGAGGACACTAATGGCGCACCTGTATCTGGTGCGCCACTGCTATATAGCAGTGGCGCACCACATACATGGTGCGCCATTAATGTCCATATCAGCTATAGCCCTTTTCCTAGTAGTGGATGCTTTGAGTCGCAAGGCCTATAGCAACAACCTTATGGTTCAGGAAACACAACCTCTTCTCCATGAAGAGCTTCGCAAGTTAAACCTCAATATTGTTCCACAGGGTTATCTCAATACCCTGGTTGTCGAACCAGATTTAGAGCACAGCATTAAGATTATACAAAAGTATGACACTGAAGTTGAAAGGATCAAGCGGTACCTCGAGAAAGGAAAGCCGTCGGAATTCCATCTTGATGAGGATGGGATCCTATTTTTCAACACCGTCTCTTCGTACCCAAGTTCAAGGATGAGAGGGAACATGTTATGAAGGAAGCTCATGACACTCCTCTGTCAATTCATCCTGGTAGCACCAAGATGTACCGTGACATTTGTCAGAGATACTGGTGGCCTAATATGAAGCAAGACATTGCTCGTTATGTTTCTGAGTGTGACGTTTGTCGCCGCATTAAAGCAGAACATCAAAGGCCTGCTGGAACTCTGCAACCCCTTGAAATTCCTGAATGGAAATGGGACAAGGTCCAAATGGATTTCATTACTGGTTTTCCCAGATCTCAGAAGGGCGATGATGCTATTTTTGTCGTCATTGACCGATTCTCCAAGGTTGCTCACTTTCTGCCAGTTAAGGAGACAATCACTGCTAGTTAGTTAGCAAACTTGTATGTTTCCCGAATTGTGTCACTCCACGGTGTTCCGTTGGAGATTAGTTCTGATCGTGGCAGCCTCTTCACCTCCAGATTCTGGAATAGTTTCCAAGAAACTATGGGAACTCATCTGTCTTTCAGCACCGCTTTTCACCCTCAGTATCACGGTCAAGTTGAACGAGTTAATCAAGTGCTCGAAGATATGCTTCGAGCTTGCGTCATCTCCTTCGGTAAGAAATGGGACGAATCTCTCCCGTATGCCGAATTCTCTTACAACAATAGCTATCAAGCTAGTCTGAAGATGGCACCGTTTGAAGTTCTATACGGTCGTAAGTGTCGAACCCCACTGAATTGGTCAGAAACTGGGGAATGCTCACTCGTCGGACCGGACATTATCCAACAAGCTGAAGAACAAGTCAGCATTGTCCGTGAACATTTGAAATCTGCTCAGTCTCGTCAGAAGAGCAACTATGACCGAAAGCACCAGGAAATGGTCTATCAACCTGGCGAACAAGCTTACCTCCGTGTCACTCCGTTGAAAGGCACTCATCGGTTCGGAATCAAAGGCAAGTTAGCTCCTCGCTACATTGGCCCGTTCCGCATTCTTGCCCGTCGAGGAGAGGTGGCATATCAATTGCAATTGCCGCCAAATCTTTCTCAAGTACATGATGTCTTTCATGTATCCCAACTCCGTCGCTGCTTCAAGGATCCTATCCGAGATGTGGATCACGAAATGCTTGAATTACGGGAAGATCTATCTTATCCAGAATATCCCATCCGTATTCTTGATCAAGCTGAGCGTTGAACTCGTCAGAAGTCAATCAAATTCCTCAAGGTTCAGTGGTCAAATCATTCTGAAGATGAAGCCACTTGGGAACACGAGGATCGTCTTCGTGAAGAATACCCCTCTTTCTTTCAGTCTTCCTCTTAATTCTCGGGACGAGAATTCTTGATAGATGAGGAGAATTGTAACACCCCATGTCATTAGCCACAGTAATCACTTTTGATAATGTCAAGTCAGCATGTTTAATAGTGCATAATCATCATTAGCACCATATTGCATTTCAACTCCTAAGTCAAACTTCAAATTTAAATGAAAGTGGAAAATAAAAGTTGTGCAACATAGAAACTAAAATGTTCAATAAATGACAAATAATACAGAGGCCATTCTAAAATTGTAACCAACATTTAGTAAATTGGTTAAGTGACCCAAACCTCTTTTAACAGTGGCTGAAAATAATGTTTAATAACCTTTTAATTAATTTAAATCAAATATGAAATGATGTTTTGCCCAAACTAATTTAGGTGTTAGGGCTTAATGCACTGCTAATTTTGGGCTTGGTCACACTTTTTACAAAAACCATTTGGGGCCCAAATAATTAACAAAACAGAAAAGAAAGAAACAGAAAAAGAGAAAAGGAAAAAGACCTAAACGCTCTACTGTGCACTAGGCCTACTGCTACAGCGCCGGCCCAGCCCATCCCGCGTCGTCCCCCACCTCTCACTGCTCACCGCCGCCTCGCTGTCGAACACCTCGCGCCCGCACGCGCGCGCGCCCCAGGCCCCCCTCGCCCGCCGCTCGACAACGCGCCCGCGCCCGCGTCGGGTATAAGAGCAACCCCCTCGACCTCACGGACGAACCCTAGCCACTCCACTCGTCCTCTCTCTCACTCCCCCGTCACAGCCGAGCGCCACCGCCGCCATGGCTCCGGCGTAGCCACGGCCACCGTGCCCCGTTCGCTCCGCCGACGCATCCTACAACTCCGCCTTGTTCTATTGCTTCGATTGCGCCTCGTCATCACGCTCGGGAACGACCGCACGCTTGGGATCGACCTCGCCTCTCCTTCTCGGTCGCCGGCGCCCGTCGTCGTCTCCGTCGACCTCTGCTGCTCCTAAGCTCACACGGGCCTTTCTTGGCTGCTCGGTGAGCTCCTCCCTCCTTCCGTTACTTCTTTCCGCGGCCGCATTTGCCCCTAGCCCGCTCGCCACCATGGCCGAGCCCCTGCCTCCGCCATTGCTTGTCACCGGCGTCGTTCCGGCGACCAAATGGTCGCGCGCTGCTGCCCAACTTGCTCGCCGCATCGCGTAGAGCCTTCCCAGTGCTTCGCGTCGTCCATTAACACGACGTGGCGCAGTTCCCGTAGCTCACCCGAACGCCGTCACCGCCGTTGTGGTCGTGCCGCTCATTTTCGGCCACCCTAGCTCCGGCCATTAGCACATATCGACACGGCTCGGGCTCAGCTTTCGAACGCAAGAAGAATCGCCCGAAACGGTGCACCCTAGCCAAATCCCGAGCTCGCAAGAGCTCAACGCCGCGTTCGGGCTAGCCGGAGCGCTCTCCGGCGGCTGATCCGATGTGGCACCGGTGGGTCCTGCCCTGTGCCACTGACTGTGGGGCCCCGCGGGCCCCTTTGACCCCGTTGACCTGGGTCAACGCTGATGTGGCCGCCCCTGTCTCACTGACATGTGGGGCCCGATCATTAAACTAATTTAAATAATTAGTTAATTAAAATCCTAATCAGTCACTGACTGCTGGGGCCCACCCTCTAGTTAATCCAATTAATTAATTTAACCCCTCTGTTAATGTCACAGTGTATGACATGTGGGTCCCACCTGTCAGGTTTGACTCTGGTCAGCCATAGTTGACCTACTGATGTCACCCTGACCTCATGCTGATGTCATCATTCACTATTCTGGATAATTCAAATTTAAATTAATAATTAAATTCAAAAATGTTTAAAACTTTAGAAAATCATATTAAATAAACCGTAACTCCGATGAAAATAATTTATATATGAAACTTACTCAGAATTTCGATACGAACCCGAATACGTCCTCCGTATTCCTGTCAGACGCCCGTAGCTAGATGAACATGGAACTTTTAGACAATTTCGATAAATGAATAGTGCCCAACGTTGATTAAATAAATCCAAATAAATTCCTAAATTAGCTAAATCATTTAGTTAGGCAGTAGAACACCCCGGCATATCATTTAGGCATGTCATACATATTGTTTGCATTATTGCCGTGAATTTATTGTTTCTCTCCCCCTCCTTCTCTCTCTCGATAGACGCCGAGACCGACGACGCTGCACGTGGGTACGACTACACTACCGACGAGCAGCCCGTTGACGACCTCTCTCTCTTGCCAGAGCAACCAGGCAAGCCCCCCCCCCTTTGAGCATCCAGATATCACCCATTCCATTTCTCCTGCTTGCATTAGATTTTGCTACTATTAATGTATGCTCCTATTCTGATGCATAGCCTGCTGTTGTAACCTATTCATTGTTACCTTACCTGCCTATGATAAACTGTTTAGTATAGGTTGGTAATGAACCATCAGTGACCCCACCACCTTACCTTTGTTGCCCCTGCTTGATCATCAACGACTCGATCAACGTGATCGTCGACTAGAGACCAACACCTCACTTCACACCCCCTTAGTTGTACGACTCTGCATAGTTACTATCGAGTGCCGAGGGTGATACCTCATAACGCACTCCTGATGAATACTCTGCAGCGTAGCTATTCGGTCGTGGTCATCGAGGGTGATTCCTCCTTCTCCACTTCCGATACGACTCTGTCGTGCAACCCCTCAGTGTGAACCTCGAGGGTGATACCTCATACGTTCACCCTGATGATTTCATCGAGTGGAATCCGCCGAGGGTGAATCCTCGGGTTTCCCAATTGATGTTATGACCACACGGTTACTTGACCTTTGTCACAGGCGGGTCCACCCTGGTGGGTACCCACTGGGGGATCTATGTCGTCGAGTGTGCCGGAAGGGCACTCGAGTGTGATATTGTGGCGGAGCTTCAGAGACTCTGATTGTCTCCGCGTGATACTAAATGAGCCTATTGGATTTGGGTGTGTGATCTGAGTGGGTCGACGTGCCCTATACGCACTACCACCACGCGGGATTATGGTTATGGGGCCCTCTGCGATGTACATTTCTCCCGAAAGCTCGTCAGACGTCATGATTCCCCGTGCGGGCTGATTGTCGGGATTGGGCTGGATACTTCACTGACGAGTTCAGTGTCGTGCCTGCACCCCGGCCAGTCTCGCAACGCGCAGGGTGCCCAGGGCGAAGGCCCAAGACCTCTGGGTGCATAGGTTAGTCCGGCATGCTGACCTCTCTGCCGAGCCTAGGTAGGGCGCTGCTTCGTGTTGATCTTTCGAGGACGGGCATTACCCAGCAAGTATGCCCGGCCAGAGTTGATCGAGCGTGTTGGGTAACAGTAGTGCACCCCTGCAGGGATGAATGATCTTTCGATAGCCGGTCCTACGGTAAAGGACGCTCAGTTTGTGTATCCTGATCTACTACTTGAACTGGATACTTGTTACTTAATTGAAGCTTTGGGATCACTTTCTCGCTTGGGAGTCGAGGAAGGATCTCTAGGCTTTTGCTTCAACATGTTTGCTAAATAAAATGCTATTCTACTCTCTTCTACTGCTGCAAGATGATGGCTTCGTGAAGATGCTAGTCTTCGATAGGACTAGGCCTTCTCTCTATTCTGGCATTTCTGCAACCCAGTCCACATATACAGCCTTTCTCCATTGATAATGTTGCATATGTAGTATAGATCCTTGCTTGCTGAGTACTTCGGATGAGTACTCACGGTTGCTTTGTACTTCTTTTCCCCATACCCCACTTTGATGATACACCAGACGATGGAGCCCCGGAGCCAGATGCCCCCACAGGAGCTTACTACCAGGCGGGTCCAGAGGGCACGTACTACTGGATCGAGCCAGCCGACCAGGAGTAGGATCGGTGGCTCCCAGGCAGGAGGCCAACGCCTTTCGATCTAGTGTCGTTGTTTGTGCTAGCCTTCTTAAGGAAAAACTTGTCTAACTATGTCTGTACTCAGATAATATTTGTATGACTGACTTATGTATTCGGATCTTCGGATCCCTGGTCTGTAATATTGTGGATCTCCGTTAATTTGTGTTAGAGTTGTGTTGTGAAATCTTCCCGTGAGTCCCTGTGCTTGATCGTGCATGTTTGCGTGTATGATTAGTGCACGATTAAGTCGGGGGTGTCACACAATTGATAGAAGATCAAATAATTATGACAATATCCAAGGCAATGATCAATATATAGGCATCACGTCCAAGATTAGTAGACCGACTCCTGCCTACATCTACTACTATTACTCCACACATCGACCGCTATCCAGCATGCATCTAGTGTATTAAGTTCATGGAGAAACGGAGTAATGCAATAAGAACGATGACATGATGTAGACGAGATCTATTCATGTAGGAATAGACCCCATCTTGTTATCCTTAATAGTAATGATACATGCCTATCTTGCTGCCCCTTCTATCACTGGGAAAGAACACCGCACGATCGAACCCATCACAAAGCACCTCTTCCCATGGCAAGAAAAATCGATCTAAATGGCCTAACTAAACGAAAGATTCGAAGAAGAAATACGAGGCTATAAATAATCATGCATATAAGAGATCAAAGAATACTCAAATAATATTCATGGATATAGATCTGATCATAAACTCAAAGTTCATCGGATCCCAACAAACACACCGCAAAAAAGAGTTACATCAAATAGATCTCGAAGAGACCATTGTATTGAGAATCAAAAGAGAGAGAGGAAACCATCTAGCTACTGCCAACGGACGCGTAGGTCTATGATGAGCTACTCACGCATCATCGGGGAGGCACCAATTAGGATGATGAACCCCTCCGTGATGGTGTCTAGATTGGATCTCGTGGTTCTGGAACTTGCGGCGGCTGGAATTGTGTTTCGTTGACTCCCCTAGGGTTTCTGGAATATTTGGGTATTTATAAGGCGAAGAGGCGGTGCGGGAGGTCATCGAGGGGGGCACAACCCCCTGGGCGCGCCTGGGCTCCAGGGCACGCCCTGGTGGGTTATGCCCACCTCGGGCCTCCCCTCTGGTACTTCTTTGGCCCATCTTGTGTCTTCTGGTCCAAAAACAATCTCCAAAAAGTTTCGCTGCGTTTGGACTCCGTTTGGTACTGATATTCTGTGAAGTAAAAAAGAATCAAAAAATAGCAACTGGCACTGGGCACTATGTCAATAGGTTTGTCCCAAAAATTGATATAAAGTTGCTATAAAATGATTGTAAAACATCCAAGAATGATAATATAACAGCATGGAACAAGCAAAAATTATAGATACGTTGGAGACGTATCAAGCGGGGCTACCTGGTGACCACAAGACACCAGGGCGCGCCAGGCCCCCTAGGTGCGCCCTGGTGGGTTATGGCCAGCCCAGCCCACCTCTGGTGCCCATCTTCTGGTATATAAGTCATTTTGACCTAGAGAAAATGAGGAGAGGACTTTCGGGACGGAACACCACCGTCTCGAGGAGAAACTTGGGCAGGAGCACTTTTGCCCTCCGGCGGAGCGATTCCGCCAGGGGAACATCCCTCCCGGAGGGGGAAATCGAAGCCATCATCATCACCAACAACCCTCTCATCTTTGGGAGGGAAATCTCCATCAACATCTTCAACAGCACCATCTCCTCTCAAGCCCTAGTTCATCTCTTGTGTTCAATCTTTGTACCGGAACCTTAGATTGGTACTTGTGGGTGACTAGTAGTGTTGATTACATCTTGTAGTTGATTACTATATGGTTTATTTGGTGGAAGATTATATGTTCAGATCCATTATGCTATTTAATACCCCTCTGATCTTGAGCATGAATATCATTTGTGAGTAGTTACTTTCGTTCTTGAGGACACGGGAGAAGTCATGTTGCAAGTAATCATGTTAACTTGATATGTGTTTGATATTTTGATGATATGTATGTTGTGATTCCCTTAGTGGTGTCATGTGAACATCGACTACATGGCACTTCACCATCTTTGGGCCTAAGGCAATGCATTGTGGAGTAGTTATTAGATGATGGGTTGCTAGAGTGACAGAAGCTTAAACCCTAGTTTATACGCTACTTCGTAAGGGACCGATTTGGATCCAAATGTTTAATGCTATGGTTAGATTTTATCTTAATACTTTTCTCGTAGTTGCGGATGCTTGCGAGGGGGTTAATCATAAGTGAGAGATTTGTTCAAGTAAGAACAGCACCCAAGCACCATTCCACCCACATATCAAATTATCAAAGTAGTGAATGCAAATCAAACCAACATGATGAAAGTGACTAGATGAAATTCCCGTGTGCCCTCAAGAACACTTTGCTTATTATAAGAGACCGTTTTGGCCTGTCCTTTGCCACAAAAGGATTGGGCTACCTTGCTGCACTTTATTTCTTGTTACCGTTACTTATCCGTTACAATTTATCTTGCTATCAAATTCCTGTTACCGATTATTTCAGTGCTTGCAAAAAATACGTTGCTGAAAACCACTTGTCATTTCCTTCTGCTCCTCGTTGGGTTCGACACTCTTACTTATTGAAAGGACTACGATTGATCCCCTATACTTGTGGGTCATCAAGACTCTTTTCTGGCGTCATTGCCAGGGAGTGAAGCGCTCTTGGTAAGGAAAAATTATTACTACGTGCTGAAATTTATTGTCGCTTGTTACTATGGAAAACCATCCTTTGAGGGGTTTGTTCGGGGTATCTTCACCTCGACCAGAAGCACAATTAGTTGCCCCTCAACCTACTACACCTACTGAAAATATTGGTTATGAAATTCCTTCGGGTATGATAGAACAAGTGCTAGCTAATCCTTATGCAGGAGACAGAACTGAACATCCTGATATGCATTCGATATATGTGAATGAAATTTGTGGATTATTTAAACTTGCAGGTCTATCCGGAGATGAAGCTAAGAAGAAGGTTTTCCCTTTATCTTTGAAGGTAAAATCATTGACATGGTATAGGCTATGCGATGATATTGGATCTTGGAACTGGAATCGATTGAAATTGGAATTTCACCAAAAAAAATATCCTATGCATCTAGTTCATCGTGATCGGAATTATATATATAATTTTTGGCCTCGTGAAGGAGAAAGTATCGCTCTAGCTTGGGGGAGGCTTAAGTCAATGTTGTATTCATGCCCCAATCATGAGCTCTCTAGAGAAATTATCATTCAGAATTTTTATGCTCTGCTTTCTCGTGATGATCAATCCATGCTTGATACTTCTTGTACTAGTTCTTTTATGAAGAATACTATTGAATTCAGGTGGAATCTTTTGGAAAGAATTAAACGCAACTCTGAAGATTGGGAACACGAAGAAAGCCAGGTATTAAGCTTGAGTTTGATTGTGTTAAATCTTTTATGAATACCGATGCTTTTCACAAGTTTAGCACTAAATATGGACTTGACTCTGAGCTAGTAGCCTCTTTTTGTGAATCATTTGCTACTCATATTGATCTCCCTAAAGAGAAGTGGTTTAAATATCATCCCCCTATTAAAGAAGAAATTAAGGAACCGGTATTAGCTAAAGATGAAACTATTATTTACAATGTTGATCCAGTTGTGCCTACTGCTTATATTGAAAAACCACCTTTCCCTGTGAGGATAAAGGAACATGCTAAGGTATCAACTGTGGTTCGCAAAAGTAATATTAAAGCACCTAAACCCTCAGAACAAATTAAAGTAGAACTTAGTGTTGCTATGGTTAAAGATCTCTTGGTAGAAAATATTGATGGGCATGTTACTTACTTCTATGATGAAGCTGCTATAATTACCAAACCTGATGAAAAAGATAAACATAGAACTGTTGTTGGCATGCCTGTTGTCTCAGTTAAAATAGGAGATCACTATTATCATGGTTTATGCGGCTTGGGTGCTAGTGTGAGTGCTATTCCTTTTACTTTATACCAAGAAATTATGAATGATATAGCACCTACTGAAATAGAAGACATTAATGTTACTATTAAACTTGCTAATAGAGAAACCATCACACCACTTGGGATTGTTAGAGATGTTGAAGTCTTGTGTGGGAAAATAAAATACCCAACTGATTTTCTAGTTCTTGGTTCCCCGCAAGATGACTTTTGTCCCATTATCTTTGGTAGACCTTTCTTGAACACTGTCAATGATACTATAGATTGTCATAAACAAACTGTCAGTGTTAGCTTTGGTGATGAGTCTCATGAATTTAATTTCTCCAAGTTTAGTAGACAACCTCGTAATAAAGAATTACCTAGTAAGGATGAAATAATTGGTCTTGCTTCTATTGCTATGCCTCCTACCGATCCACTAGAACAATATTTGCTCAACCATGAAAATGATATGCACTTACATGAAAGAAATGAAATAGATAAAATATTCTTTGAACAACAACCTCTCCTAAAACACAATTTGCCTATTGAAACTCTTGGAGGTCCTCCTCCACCTAAAGGCGATCCTGTTTTTGAATTAAAACAATTGCCAGACACTTTGAAATATGCTTATCTTGATGAGAAGAAGATATATCCTGTTATTATTAGTGCTAACCTTTCAGAACATGAAGAAGAAAGATTATTGAAAATTCTGAAGAAGCACCATGCTGCTATTGGGTATACGCTTGATGATCTTAAGGACATTAGTCCCACTCTCTGTCAGCATAATATTAATATGGAACCTGATGCTAAACCCGTTGTTGATCACCAACAAAGATTAAATCCTAAGATGAAAGAAGTGGTGAGAACTGAAATACTAAAACTTCTGGAAGCAGGTATAATCTATCCCTTTGCTGATAGTAGATGGGTAAGTCCTGTTCATTGTGTTCCTAAGAAGAGAGGTATTACTGTTGTTCCTAATGATAAAAATGAACTCATTCCTTAAAGAATTGTTACTGGCTATAGA
Source organism: Thinopyrum elongatum (assembly GCA_011799875.1). Classification (NCBI taxonomy): domain Eukaryota; kingdom Viridiplantae; phylum Streptophyta; class Magnoliopsida; order Poales; family Poaceae; genus Thinopyrum; species Thinopyrum elongatum. The sequence goes on along the minus strand of CM022302.1, from coordinate 91,785,239 downwards.
ATGGTAATGGATTTTAGAAAATTAAATAAAGCAACTAGAAAAGATCATTACCCTCTGCCTTTCATTGATCAAATGTTAGAAAGATTATCTAAGCATACACACTTTTGTTTTCTTGATGGATATTCTGGTTTTTCTCAAATACCTGTTTCACAACCTGATCAAGAGAAAACCACATTTACTTGCCCTTTTGGAACCTATGCTTATAGACATATGCCTTTTGGTTTATGTAATGCACCTGCTACCTTTCAAAGATGTAAGACTGCTATATTCTCTGATTTTTGTGAAAAGATTGTTGAGGTTTTCATGGATGATTTTTCCGTTTACGGAACTTCTTTTGATGATTGCTTAAGCAACCTTGAGCGAGTTTTGCAGAGATGTGAGCAAACTAATCTTGTCTTGAATTGGGAGAAGTGCCACTTTATGGTTAATGAAGGCATTGTCTTGGGGCATAAAATTTCTGAATGAGGTATTGAAGTGGATAAAGCTAAAGTTGATGCCATTGAGAAAATGCCATGTCCTAAAGATATTAAAGGTATTCGTCATTTCCTTGGTCATGCTGGTTTTTATAGGAGGTTTATTAAAGACTTCTCTAAAATTTCTAGGCCTCTTACCAATCTTTTACAAAAGGATGTTCCATTTGTTTTTGATGATGATTGTGTAGAAGCCTTTGAAACACTTAAGAAAGCCTTAACTTATGCACCTATTGTTCAACCACCTGACTGGAACTTGCCTTTTAAAATTATGATGCTAGTGATTATGCTGTTGGTGCTGTTCTAGGACAAAGAGTTGATAAGAAATTAAATGTTATCCATTATGCTAGCAAAACTCTAGATAGTGCTCAAAGAAATTATGCTACTACTGAAAAATAATTTTTAGCAGTTGTGTTTGCTTGTGATAAATTCTGATCTTACATTGTTGATTCCAAAGTAATTGTTCACACTGATCATGCTGCTATAAAATATCTTATGGAAAGAAAGATGCTAAACCTAGACTCATTAGGTGGGTTCTCTTGCTACAAGAATTTGATTTACATATCACTGATAGGAAAGGAGCTAAGAACCCCGTACCAGATAACTTGTCTAGGTTAGAAAATATTCTTGATGACCCACTACCTATTGATGATAGTTTTCCTGATGAACAACTAGCTGCAATAAATGTTTCTCATAATACTCCTTGGTATGCTGACTATGCTAATTACATTGTTGCTAAATATATACCACCTAGTTTCACATACCAATAAAAGAAAAAATTCTTCTATGATTTAAGAAATTACTTTTGGGATGACCCACATCTTTATAAAGGAGTAGATGGTATTACTAGACGTTGTGTACCTAAGCATGAACAAGAACAAATCCCACGGAAATGTCACTCTGAAGCCTATGGAGGACATCATGCAGGAGATAGAACTGCTCACAAGGTATTGCAATTTGGTTTTTATTGGCCTACTCTTTTCAAGGATGCCCGTAAGTTTGTCTTGTCTTGTGATGAATGTCAAAGAATTGCTAATATCGGTATGCGTCAGGAGATGCCTATGAATTATTCACTTGTTGTTGAACCATTTGATGTTTGGGGTTTTGATTATAAGGGACCTTTTCCTTCCTCTAATGGGTATACACATATTTTGGTTGCTGTTGATTATGTTACTAAGTGGGTAGAAGCTATTCCAACTAGTAGTGCTAATCATAACACTTCCATTAAAATGTTTAAAGAAGTTATTTTCCCAAGGTTTGGAGTCCCTAGATATTTAATGAATGATGGTGGTTCACACTTTATTCATGGTGCTTTCCGTAAAATGCTTGCTAAATATGATGTTAACCATAGAATTGCATCACCCTATCATCCTCAATCTAGTGGTCAAGTAGAACTTAGTAATAGAGAAATAAAGTTAATATTACAAAAAAACTGTCAATAGGTCCCGAAAGAATTGGTCTAAGAAATTGGATGATGCACTTTGGGCCTACAGAACAGCATATAAAAATCCTATGGGTATGTCTCCTTATAAAATGGTTTATGGAAAAGCTTGTCATTTGCCTCTTGAGTTAGAACATAAAGCATTTTGGGCAATTAAAGAACTCAACTATGATTTCAAACTTGCCGGTGAAAAGAGGTTATTTGATATTAGCTCACTAGATGAATGGAGAACCCAAGCTTATGAAAATGCCAAACTATTCAAAGAAAAAGTTAAAAGATGGCATGACAAAAGAATCCAAAAGCAGGAATTCAAAGTTAGAGAATATGTTCTTTTGTACAATTCTCGTTTTAGATTCTTTGTAGGAAATCTCCTCCCCAAATGGGAAGGACCATATATTATCGAAGAGGTTTATCGCTCTGGAGCTATCAAGATTAATTATGCCGAAGGTACTAACCCGAAGGTGGTCAATGGGCAAAGAATTAAACACAATATCTTAGGTACGCCTATTAATGTTGAAAGTAATATTATTCAAACCATGACACCAGAGGAACACATAAAATAAACCTTCCGGAACATTCCAGAACCCTGAAAAAGAGGAGGTACGTGATACGGTAAGTAAACGGACTCCAAAAAATCCACAAAAATATTTTCTGTTAGTTTTGGAATATTACAAAAATTAGGAAAATAAGAAATAACCAGGAAAGCAACCGAGGAGGGCACGATACACCAGGGCGCGCCTGCCATCCCTGGCACGCCCAGGTGGGTTGTGCCCACCTTGGGAACCTTCCCGACTCCGTTTTCCTCCCGTTTGCTTGTTTCACAAGATAAAAAATCTTTATATACCAACCAAACGTATTGACCACCATATCATGGAGAAATCTTTTGTTCATGTTTCTTGCTTTTTCTATTAGATCTATTAGGCCAGGCATCATGTCTTCTCCCTCCTCCAACAATGTAGAATAAGATGCTTGGTTGATGAACATCTAATTGAAAAGAAAGGAACCAAAGGAAGCTATCAAGAAGGATAAGGACAAGGAAGCTATGGGAGATCAAGCTCAAATAGGAGGGCAGGCTCTGCCGGAAGAAGAAGAAGATATCCTTCAACCTTACTACAATCATCTTACCCCTACTGAGATTGAAGCCTTTAGGGCCTTTGAAACGGTTCGTGTTCAAAATAAATATCTCACTCGTGAAAATATTCTGTTGCAAGAGCAAATCATCGCCCTCCGGGGCATCATTCGTAGATTGGAGCACCTTCGGAGCCTGAAGTGTGACACTACCTCATCACCACCACCATCGTCATCTTCCCCACCAAAGGAGACTTGAGTACATGGGTATGGCACTACAGGAATCGGGTACTTTGCCGTCTGCCATGGCAGACGGCAAAGGACAGGTTCACGGATGGCAAATGTCTTTGCCGTCAGCTGGCAGACGGCCCCACTTCTAGCATAGAAAACCACGGTAAAGGGCTACTTTGTCGTCTACATAAATAAAGCGGACGGCAAAGACCTTTGCCGTTAGCCATACAGGCAAAACAGACGGCAAAGTAGTTGGACGGCATAGCAGTGAGGTTAGCCCCGTTAGGTGGCTAACGGCAGACTTTGCCGTCCGCCTGCAGACGGCAAAGAGACAAGCTCCTTTGCTGTCTGCCAGATGACGTCAGCTGACCTTAGGTGGCTACTGGCAGACTTTGCCGTCCGCCACCAATGGCAAAGTGACACCAACCTTTGTCGTCTGCCACCAACGACAAAGTGACCAAATTGGTCAGACCCAGTGCTCCCAGGTTGCACAGGTTGCTACCATGTGTCACCTTTGTTGTCAGTGGCAGACGACAAAGAGCCCTTTGCCGTCAATGGCAGACGGCAAAGTGCCTGTATTGCCCCTTTTTATTCTGTTTTTTGTTATATCCAGGCATTTTCACAGCAAATATATGATATATGATATATATATATATATATTTCACAGGGCAAACAATATGTGCAAGTCTCATAGCAAATATATGATATCCAACACATAAGTTTCATCCATATTACAATAGTTTCATCCATAGGTAGCAAGTTCCACATTGTTCATCGATACAAAATCAAAACAGAAAGTAAACACAAGCACTCCATCAATGCAAGCTTCCGTGAAGTGAATCAAATCTGCAAAATGGGAAATAAGAAAGTTAGAAGAAGAAGAAGTATATGACATTTATGAGGTTACAAAGGTTATGATGCAATTTTTAACCTAAGTAAGCTAATTATGCCATTTTTGACATAAGTAAGCTAAGTATAGGTCATTATTGAGCTAACCTAGGTAACTAAGCATATTAGAGCTAACTTAGCATATTAGAGCTAACTTAGGTCATTTTGGAGGAAACAAAGCTAAGTATAGGTCATTTTAGAGCTAACTTAGGTAAAATAGGTCATTTTGGAGCTATGTAAGCTTATTATGTCATTTTGGAGGAAAATAAGCTAAGTATATGACATTTATGAGCTAACCAAGGTTATTATGCAATTTTTGACCTAAGTAAGCTAATTATATCATAAATGAACTAAATAAAGCTAAGTATAGCTCATTATGCATTTTTTAAGCAAAACACTAGAGAAAACTTACCGTCATCACGGAGGTGAAGCACCGGGGTTGCTCGTGCCGGTACCACCTAGAGAAGGATCGTGCGATGATTGTCTGGAGTCACGCTACACCAAAGATCATTTGCAATGTCTCGTTAGCATGATGACACTCAAATGTTTAGACTAGTAAGTAATGACCATTCAAATGAAACTCACCGTGGTCACCGGAGCAATGACTGGCATCGGCGGAGGGGTCTGACTGGTCTTCTCGCACACAGACTGCACATTTGGTTTTGACGAGTCAGTCATATTAGTTAGTAATTAAACGAACATTACGTGCATGATTTGGCTAATATGCAGAAGAAACTTACCATGAGGAGCTCGTACATGGCCCGTTGACACTACAAAAAAAAAGACACATCCGTGACATTTTGGGCCGAATGATTTTTTTCTGTCATGCTTATGACACTTCTATGATGATAATTGTGACGATACCCGGTATCATTATAGATGTGGTGGGCTCCTACTTCTATGACAAAAAATCATGACAAAAAATGGGCTTTTCATCCTGGGCGGGCCGGAGACGCACCTGCATGACATTCTTTGGGCCATCCATGATGGAAAAAATTGTGGTAGAAGCGAGGGCGAGGAAAATTTAGGGAGTTCCCGGTTACGGCGGGTGGTCGGGGCCGAGCGATGCACGGAGGTTTGCGAGTTTCTCTCGTATACGTACGCGCGTGTGTGTGAGGCGTTGGGCTCTAACTGAACTCGAGCGAGGCGTTCGCTTACTGAACCCGAGCAATCGATCCCTTGGCTGTTAACTGCCCGAGCGATTCCTTCGCTACTGCTGCTAACTGAAGCCGATCGAACCTGCTGCCTCTTGATGAACAGTGACCATTGTTGGGGCTTGGATGAACAGTTCCTCCCGGTGGGGGTTGGATGAACAGGACTCCGATCGAGGAGGCCGCCACACACACCCGAGCCTGTTGGGGGTGGATGAACAGGACCCCGTGGAGGGCTGGTTGAACAGTAGCCAGTGGAGGCTGGATGAACAGGACCCCATGGATGAACAGTAGCTGGTGGAGGTAGGAGGAAGTCAACGGTGGATGAACAGTAGCAGGTGGAGGCAGGAGGAAGTCGACGGTGGATGAACAGTAGCCCGTGGAGGCTGGAGCGAGGTAGTAGACGGTGGATGAATAGTAGGCCGTGGAGTCCCGTTTTGTGGTACGCCACACCCCTCCCGATGAACAGGACCATGTTTCGATCGTAGGTGCTCCAACACAAGTCCGTTTCCTCTGTTTTGCGGTACGACACACCCCTCCCGATCAACAGCACCCTGTTTTGACCGTGGGCACTTGAACAGAAGGCCGTTTCCTTGGTTCTGCGGTACGCCAGACCCTTCCTGATGAACAGGACCCCGTTTCGACCGTACGCGGTCGAACAGAAGGCCGTTTCCTCTGTTCTGCGGTACGCCAGACCTCGTTTCAGCTGTTCCGTCCAAGCCGGTTGGCCCTCGATGAACACGCAACACTGTTTACTCCATTCCGACCCAGCCGGTTGGCTGCCGATGAACAGGACGACGTCGGTGTACGCGTTAGAGACCCCGCCCGTATGTACGTACGTAGACGTATTTACTATCTTGTAGCGTGGATGTACGTACGTGTACACGATATAGACGGGACTGCGTGACATGCTACGTCGGCGCCTCTACTATAACACGTGCCGCTCCTTACTCGGCCACGGTACGTCGCTGCAGAGAGACAGATCGACCGCTATGTACGTACACGTTCGTGGGCAGACAGATAACGCTACCTTCGCTTCAACCTGGTGGTCCCAGCTGTCAGGGGGGAACGTTTTTTTCGTGAAATATAGAGGTCCTTCCGGTGGGTCCGAGCTGTCAGGTGGAGGAATCATTATTTTGCCTGTATTAAGGAGGCACTTCCTTGCATGCGGCCATGGACCCAGCTGTCAGCCTCTACACGTACAGTCCTCTTCTGATGGCTATCGTTCGTTGACCGCGTTGACGACGCCGTACCGTCCGAGAGCACCAAGGTGGTGGACGACGGCGTGACCTAGGAAGGGAACGAACCGGAGCCGGGGAACACGCGGAGGGTAGTACGACGGTTGACTGGTTCGGCTGTGGTGTGAGGCTGTCGTCACCGCAGAATAACAGGGGGTGTGGGTGAGTAGAGGGATGGCCTGGCCAGCGGTGGGAGTAGCAGTACTGGGGAGTAGTAGGGGGCGATGAGGCCTGCGCGGCAGCACAGCCGGCCACGGGATGCAGGAGCATGCGGTGGTTTGGACGGCTGGAGCAAGAAAATCAGAGGTTGAAGAAGCAGGACGACCGTTGGATGTTCACAATCCAACGGTCACTGGTGATATAATCGTTTGTTGACTAAGTTGACAAAGCCCTGCGTACGCGTCAACTTAGTAGGGCCACAAGTCAACCTCCAAATCTGGTGGGCCCCAGCTGTCATGGGGAGCACTCGTTATTTTTCGCTTAATAAGGAGGCACTTCCTTCCATGCCAAGATATAGCTAGTGGGTCCCAGCTGTCATGGGGAGGATTCATTCTTTTTGGCATAATAAGGAGGTACTTGCTTGCATGCGGCCATGGACCATGTGGGTCCCAACTGTCAACCTCTCCATGTACATCCCTCTTCCGATGTTGTCGTTTGTTGACAACGTTGACCTTGCCGTGCTGAGCACACCAACGCGATGGACGACGGTGAGACCCAGGAAGGGAATGACCCGGAGGCGGTGAAGCCACATCAGTGGAGGGATGTGGGTGAGTAGAGGGATGGCCTGGCCAGCAGTGGGAGTAGTAGGGGGCGGTGAGGCCTGCGCGACAGCATAGCCGGCCACGGGAGGCGGGAGCAGGCGGTCCCGTCGGTGCTGGATTTGGCGGCTGGAGCAAGAAGATCAGAGATTGAAGAAGCACGACGGCCGTTGGATTGACATCCAACGGGCACGTCTGCTAGAATCGTTTGTTGACGAATATAATAAGTAAAAAAAATCTTGCGTACGCGTCAACTTAATAGGCCCACAAGTCAGACCATTCCCTATTTTTTTAATAATTTATAGCTCATTGCAACTTCTTATGCAATTTATTGCAGTCCATTTTTTGTTGTTGGCCAGGGCCAGGGTTTAAAAAATTAAACTAAATTTTGCATATTTTGGTCGGGTCCAAACTATTTTTAATACCGAAATGTCGAGCCAGATTTAAAGTACTTTGAAGATATATTTAAATTAGGTTAAAGCCCAGTGAAATTGGAATATGAAAATGTGAAAAAATTCAGAAATTTGAAAGTAATTGCCAATTTGTCATGTGTTTTTTATATTTACAGCCCATTTCATATTACTTTTAAGATTTGCAGCTGTCTTGAAAGAGTTGCAGCCTAGCAGGGCGGAGAAAAATAAGTAGGCCTGGATTGGGTATTCTTCAGAAAAAATAAACTGGGCTAGCCATTTTCACAAAGAAAAGATAGCTGGGCTGGTCATGTGGTGAACGAAAAATAGAAGCCTGGGCTAGACGGGCCACATCCCAGTTGAAACCCTGCTCCGTCTCAACAATAACAAAAAAAATACTGCTCGAGCAGCTACGTCCCAGGTGTCAGTCGATCTTGTGTTGTTCTCTTGTCTATTGACTATACGCTGACAATGTCATGGGTCCCAGATGTCAGCAAACCACTAAGAGGAAGCATTTTATTTTTCTATACGTTGACAATGGAGTATATAACAAAAAGTGAGGAACTTGCTTACATATGGCCATGGACATGGTGGGTCCCTACTGTCATCCTCTCGACATACAGTCCTCTTCAGATTCCTCTTGTTTGTTGACCATGTTGACAACGCGAGAGGGCAGCGCCGCGGCGAGCGCACCAAAGTGCACGGAGGACGACGGCGAGGCCTCAAACGTCTGGGTTAATGATTTAGGACACGATGGGGCGGCGATGCGTGCGCTGAGGCGCAGCCAGCCGTGGGCGGCGAAAGCAAGCGGCCCCGCCGGCGCTGGTTTGGTTTTGGCGGCCGGAGGAAAACGAGACTGAAGAAACATGGCAGACTGTAAAAGCAGCAGGAGTACTTAACAACCTTAACTGAAACCAGCAGGGGCACTTAACAACCATAGCTGAAAGCAGTATGAGTACTTATACAGGTTCAACCGTACAAAGCACACCTCGAAAAGTGCTACTTTGCCTACAGTTAACCAAGGGTGAGGCCACCAAGCCCCAGGACAAGGCCCAGGCGCCACCCCGCGCATCCACAACCTTCTGAAAGTGGCTTCATCTCGCAATGTGGTCAATAAATAGGATATTCGCTTTAGAGCCATGGAAAAGCATGAGCATAACCTTCTGTCCTATTCTCCAAGATGGACGGGCCTTCATTATTTGAGACCACCCATGAATAAGTATCTTTTCACCTCCAAGGGAAATGGAGTAGGTCGACATAAACATCATGTTGTGACCAAGCGCAAGTCTGACCCGACCATGGTCAGTCATCTATATAGGAACAATAGAACCGGGCAGTTTCTTTTTCAAGAAGATCACAGCTGTAAAACTGTGTATAAGCAAGAGTTTATGAACAACATATATAACAGAAAAAAGCTCGTACCATAAGTTTCTTGACACGGTTAGACCTGTTCAATGTGTGCACCAGTGGCACACATATCCCACATGGCCTTCCACCATTGAAATGCCCCACAAGGACCTCAAGACGATCAATAAAGCGTAGGAACTGGTGGATGTCATCCCAGTCAACTTCAGTGCCATCAGTAACAGTCGAGTTCTTATAGAATAACAAACGAGTAGTGTGCTTAACTTTGAAATAACCTACACATGCCACCAATTATAAGAAATATTAGTTAGAAGTAGCATCTTCGTGAGAGAAGGGAATCACAAATCGTTGCTACTTCTAAAGTCAAATTGTGATTAGTTAGATAGAATAGGTGGATTAAGAAGTAATCGAGGCAACATGCAAGAACCAGATACAAAACTAACATGGATGAACTACTGGAATGACGTCGGGGTGGAAGATCATAGTGAAGATGAGATCAGGTTGTGCTATTTCCATCAACATTCATGCGCCAACTTTCAGTCTGTAACACTGGAGAAAGTTTATCCAAGTTCGGCCATAAAAAAAGCAGCGATCTTCTTGGTTCATGAACCCAACTCAGAACTTATATCCATGGCTTGTCTTCAATGTGACCATTAAACTGGTGTATTCAGTTATGGCAAGGCCGACCATCTTGAGTACATGTGTTCTGGCAGAGCAAGGAATGCACTGCAGGAAAAATAATATGAGAACACAATGTATTCGCTATCCAAATCTAGAAATAATTTCCTATTTCACGTCAGTGTTGACCATGGTACTAGTACCTTTTATCCAAATATAGCAATACAAATTTCCAAATTAGTCGATAGCATGTTCAAAAACCCCCACTCTCCCGGATAGAAAAGAGGATTCTAGGAACATACTGTGCGCGTTTTAAAATCTTGTGTTAGGATGAGAAGGAATAAGTGTGGCATCTTGCCGAGGGCGCAGAAACCTGTAGGATCCTCGCACTTCGGGCACTGCAAATGAAACACACTAGATTCAGTAGGAAGAAAAATGCATCAACGGCGGCGGCTGCCATCCTAGGATTACCCGCGACCAAGGGATTAGGATTTATTGGGGATGGATGAAGAATTCATACCTGGTTCTCCATGAGAAAACCCTACGCAATCGCCGAGAGGAGGTTTTCTCTGAACAAGCAGACGAGGGAGAAGGGGATTCAGGCCTAGTGAAATATTGCTTCTTCATCCGTCCAGCTTACTATTACCGCTGGAAAGGTGGGGTTTTTTGTGATTTGACGGCTCATTGGGCATTACTGCAGCACTACGACCGGGGTGAGTCTACCGTGTAGTTGGGCACTCTAATTTGGTTCATGGCACGTGGACCCCGCTGCCGGATGCCCCACATATCAGCGAAAGGAAGCAGAAAGGCAGGAGTAACTAGTTACACATAAATATATTTTTGATAGAGAGATACTCCCTCTGTAAAGAAATATAAAAATCTTTTATAACCCCTACCGCAAGAGTAACTAGATGCCCCACATATCAGCGAAAGGAAGTAGAAAGGCAGGAGTAACTAGTATCACATAACTTTATACATAAGAAAAATCAAGGGGAATATATATAACATAATATGGGGGTTCAGATGAGAATATAATACTCAGATAGGCTGACGGTTCTGGACTTTGGGCTATAGGCCGGTGGGCCTGCATGTTTGGGGGCCCATGTGTTCTAACTCAGCGCATTTCATATTGCAAGCGATCGGTACGTTGCTGGTTTTAGATGCTGTCGCAAGGCGAATACAAAAAATTAAATAAAGCACGGCAGCTGTTAGAATGAAATCGAACGACAGTTCCTAACCAGCAATCAAAGTTGCAATTCTTTCACGATATCCTACATGATAAATAATACTGTCGTACTAGTTATACACACAGGACACTTGTTTCACCATGCCATATTATTACATCAAAATATCTTGGAGGATAGATCAGTTTGGCAGTTGCGTGCTGCTACTGAAGATTTTCAAAGTTGATTTGGACCAGCTCTCCTTGCTGAGAAAGTTCAATTTTGACATCATCCCCTACCGCAAGATTTGATAGAGTTTTGAACCTTGACCATCCTTTATCATCAATCATCATGCGACCATCCTTTGTACTTACGGTATATTGAGTAGGTTCATTCACACCAAGGCTACGCATGGTAAGAGAAACTTGGCCACGGTCGCCCGGATTATTGAACGACTCCCTCGTTGCTCTAGGAATTCTCTGTTTGCAAACAAGAAGACATACACAAATAGTTAGATCAACACAGTGAATCATGTGAAACAACATGGAAAGAAAAAAGAACAAAGCACTTGGGCTGCGAATGCTTACCAAGAAGGTGGAGATGTCAGTTTTTGTAAGGACTTTGGTATATGCAGTGCGAACTGCAGCCCAGTCTGTTGCCGGTGCAAGTGTTGGTTCCGTTACCGCTGCACGGGCCGGAGCAGATGCAAGTGCAACTTCAAGTGTTGGTGCAGGTGCCGGAGCCGTTGTTGGTGCCCGTGCTAGTGCGACTAGTAGTGCCGCAGCTGCTGCCGGAGATGGTGCTCCTTGTGGAGCTGGTGCCGGTGTCGGAGCAGGTGCCCGTGTTGGTGCCCGATCCTCCGGTAGATCAGCTTGATCCACTGACGCGGTCGGTGCCCAATCCTCTGGTGGATCAGACTGAGCTGCTGCCGCTGTCAGTGCTAGAGCCAGTGCCGTCGGAGAAGGTGCCAGTGCTCGATCCGATGCTGAAGGTGGTACCGATGTGCGAGACAGCAGCGATCGTCTCTGGTCTGCTATGATTTCATACTTTAGCTTTCTAACTTCACTAGGCTCCGTGACCTTGATCCAGTATTTTTCTTCACTTCTTTTAAACGCGAGAAGGACTAATTGTGGCGTGTTTGTTAAACAAACTACAGTTCAACATAGGGCTTCAGATTGTACTCAGACAACAGACTGATCCAATTGTGTCCAGTAATATAAGTGATGGACAGTGCCTTCGTTACTGACACGACATAAGAAGTGAAACCTGCAAAAATAACCATCATAGAGCAAACCAAACGGTTTATTCTGTAAAGAATGTCACATGGCAAAACCAGCATCGTAAAATTGCAGCAAAAGTAAGAAAACATGACAGTAAATCAATAAGATGTAGACAGTAAATCAATAAGATTTACTTGATGTGACACGAGTGAATCCTTACCAGGAAATCACTATGTTCAAGTTCTAAATTGAAGGTTGATCGTCCAATTACGGGTGGCATGCAGGGCCCCCGCTTACTCCCACAAGCAGGACAGTCCAAAGGTCGTGACAAATTGTATGGACCGAACATCCATGGGACTGGAAATCCTGGTGGATGCGATAAACCCTGCAATGCATACAGATATTGGAGTGTAACCATAATTGATAAACCGTCCTCACAAAAAAGATGATCTGGATACTTCAAAATATACAGACTGAATTGAGTGGACAGACATTAACATAGAATTTTCTCAGGACTCACCACACAACAAAAGCAGCAGTACTAAACAATACAGGGTTCACACACACAAATCAAGTACAGAACAATAGTACTTACTACAGACAAGCAAAGTTGCACTAATTAAACTCTGCAGACTATTTCTTGCCACCGACCTACGGGATGTACCCCACATAACTGACTAGGCCATGGACTTCGTGAGAGATGTCTACTGGCACCATTGACATCTCGTCAACCTTGGAGAACCTAACAGAGTGGTCTTTATACTCATAAACATGACGATGAAGACAGTCCGCATCAGATTTGTCAGGAAGCTTTACAAGAACCACACCCTTCATAATCGAAGGCATAGCTAGGAAATTGTTGTGGTGAAGTACACCCTCGAGAATACGCCTGACAACAATGCTACCGGAAAACACATGTTCACGACACGTGGCAACAAGGACATAGCAGCTGGATAGTTTAGTAGTAGAACTCATCCTCAGGTCTTCCAGTTCACACGGCATGACTTTGAGAACTTCATCTCCACCGCGGACCTGGTTCTAATTAAAACAGAAACCAAATATTTTATTACTACCTCCGTTCAAAAATATAAGATGATTTTTGATATTTTACTCCATATAAGACTACATATACACACAGAAATGAGTGATTAAAGACACTAGAACATGTCTTCAAAGGCATGAGAGCAGAGGGATTACTTGCAATATCCATAACACAAGTTACTGAGGCTACTATACTCTCTTCAAAGGCATGAGAGCTAAAATCTTGCATTTCCTACAGCTAGCATTGATGTTCATAAAGTAGTTGAAAGTGATCTATAAGAAATCAGTGTTAGGTGCAATAATCATATGTATGTCAACCTCTCGCATGTTTTGGTCAAAAGAGCAATTTAGAACTGTCATTTGCCACACAAAAATCACATGCAAGATCACCCAGAAAGTTGTACTACTAGTACTGCGTGTTAGATGAAAAAACATGATCAAGATCGCCAAAAAGATCGTCAAGAAGAGATATTACATGGACTTGCTTAACGAGGGATCCCGGAGAGGGGGGGCTTGGACAGGGCGATGGCCTTGAGCTTGTCTGTGGTAGTCTCGGCGGGGTGCTTGCGCTTCTTCGTACCCTGAGCCTCGATGGTTTTGGCCAGAGCCATAGACATCACTTCAGCCGGTGCTCCAGGGTCCATCAAGAAACTGTGAAATAGAAATAAAAGAAAAGAAACCATAATCACAAACCCAAAAGAAGAACAAAGAGGGAGTTATAGGATCAGTCTCGGGGTTGCAAGACCGGGCCTTGGCCAGAAGCAACACCATTGATGCGCTCACCTTTCCTTCTTTGGGAGAGAAGAACAATGGCAGAAGTGCATCGAGGTTTTCTTGAAGAAATGAGGAACAAGATGAGGGAGAAGAGTGAAATGATGGTTGCTTCGTCCGTCCAACTTACTGCTGGAAAGGTGGGGGTTTTGTGATTTGACGGCTCATTGGGCATTACTGCGGCGCTTCGACCGGTGTAGTCTACCGTGCAGTTGTGCACTCTAGTACGGAGTAATTTAGTGCATGGAAAGTGGACCCCGATGCTGGCTGTCCCACACATCGGCGAAAGTGAGTAGCAAGGTTCCCGACGGCCGTCGAGGAGGATCCGCACGGTAGAGCGTGTCCACTATTTCTGAAGAAAAAAATGATTACAGCAAGCGTTTCCACTCTTACGACGGAGGAGGGCGAAACACGGCAGCCACTTGAACTTACACAGTACTCCTACTACTAGCCATGTGCAGTGGTTCGTACGTCAGTACTATATAATCTTGTTGCTAGTGTAGTAAGATATGACGATAACAAATGATGTTGTGCGCATGTCAACTATATGAACAGTATTGTAACATACCCCTTTTTTGACTGTCCGGTCGAGAATGAACGGTGAGATCAATGTTAACAGAACTAGGTCTACAGTGCATGGAGAGTACAGTGCTACAGTACTCCACGGAACATGAACCATATGAAGCACGAATCAGTGTTAGGCAGGGTGTATGAAGGGTGCATGGGAGCAAAAGTTCCCTTCTTGAACCACTTTTGGGTGTTTGGCAAAGTGCATGAAGGGTGCATGAGTCCACAGTAGTAGGTTAACACAAATACACTAGGAGCATGCATGAAGAGGGGTGCTAAGATGAGCATCCACGAAGAAGGAACAAGTATATTGAGATGAGAATGCAACCAAACACACCCACACGCTTTGTGCTATAGTGACTGATCTGCACCGTCTGAGTTTGATCCAACGGTCATATTGCGCCGAGACATGGACATGCCCATGCAGAGGACGCCTAAACACCACCGAAGTCCCTCTGCTTCTTGAGGTGCATGATGTTGGTGATGCAGGGTGCCATCGCCCGCAGAGCCCGCTCCCGGTCGACGGGAGCCAGCTCGTCAAAGACGGCGTCCAATGGCACGAATGGATTCCGATGACGAAGCCCTGAGAGGATTCGCTCGGCAACGGCGACAGACGCCCGCAACCCCTCCTTGTCCAGCTCTGCCCCCACCATCACGCGGAGACGACTCAGCTCCTCAGAGATATAGGTGAAGAAGGAGACCAGGTCAGGAAGCCGCAACTCATTGAAGTCAACAGGGTGGTCGAACGGGTTTAGCCTGACGGCTGGCAAGGTCGTGCTGGCACGACGGTAGGCATCACGCAGCCGCAACACGTGCGTGGCAACATGGTCCACCAAGTGGTTGAGGCGATCCTAGACCTCTTCACGATAGGCTCGCTCGCGCTCCAGCCGACTCGCCTGACCGTCTATCGTATCTCCCGCTTTCTGCAGCAACGCCGCCGATGCCTCGAGCATCTTTGTGGTGGATGCCTGCCGCTTTTGAAGCTCCGTGAACTCCCGCACATAAAGGAGGAGCATGGCACTCCTCTCCTCCTTGAGCTCATGGAGCTCCACGTCCTTGGCCCTAAGCTCCGCATCCTTGGCATGGAGCTCCTATGTCAGGCGCCTCACTTCAGAGTCCGTCATCTGGTGCGCCGCCATGGAACCAGGTAGAAGCAATGGGGAGAGGAAGCAAAGGGGGCGAAACGGCTGAAAGGCAATGCAATCTACGGGAAGGCGGAGGGAGCCAGTCGAGGAGCGGGGTGAATCTTTTGGTTTTCACCATGGGAAAACACCAGTCGACGAATTTTCACTTCACGGAGCAGTGGGTTTTACAGGCGGAGTCATCATGACTAATTGTTGCCGCACCTACTCTCGTCAATCAAAAAAATAAAAATCCTGCTGAACCCAAAGACCAGTGCAATGCAGCGGTGGATATTTAAATTTACCTACCGGCAAGGAGAGAAAAAAAGGGGTGAAAAAACAAATGTGGCGGCGGCCTAGCTACTCGGTCGCACTAGCCCAACTAGCTAGCCACCATGCTTCACTGATGTACTCAGCGGGAAAGGTGGGCTTTTGTGATTTGATGACTTATTTACTTGCTTCGGCGCTATGACCGAGAAGGACCCAGAAAACGCGCGGTAGGGCATCCCACGTCTCGGCAAGGAAGAAAATATGTGTACATCACCCGAGAGGACCTAGAAACCACGTGGTAGGGTGTGCCACGTCTTGGCACAGAGGGAAAATGTGCGTGTAAAATAAACTGTATCAAACTACCTATGGTTCGACCTCAGGACCTAGCCAGTCGGTTGAAAACACCCCACTGGCCACACAGCTTCATCATGCTAATGTGGCACGGAGGATAGGTGTGGTTAGCTCCATCTCGACCAGCCACAACGTCTCTTGTTCTAGGCGATTCATCTATTTTCCTAGCATTTTTTTAGTTATAATAACACCACGGCAAGCTTGCGCCGCTCTTCGTGTGTGCCAGTGCGTCTAAAGGTTGTACTACTAGATGGAGAGGAGAGAGAGAGATGGCAGACATGGGACCCACCAGTAAGTCAGTCAACGTTAAAGCACCTGTTGACGAGCCACTCCCTCTACTCTACTCAATGTAATACTGTATAAAATCAAGTTATGCGACAAAGCCAACAACCGTTGCGGTTTCAGGCTATCGACGTACGCTTTGTACTCTAGGTTGCCGGTTCAAATCTCGTCCTTCAGATTTGTTAGTTTTAGGTCCAAATTTGATCAATGACAAGTGGGTCTCCCGTGTGTTGTTTCGATATTTCAGTGTAGGATGGTTTTTTTGCACAAACACTTTGCGCAGTTAGACAAGTTACGGCACCAGTTACACGTATTTTGCAAGTTTAGGAACAAAAATGATAGTGGCATAAAAAATCACATGCTCCCCGCAGCTTAGATGCTATGGTGATACGAGATTTTACGTCATTGGATCTGACTCCCAATGGCTTGGGAGTAGTCTTTGTAATTATGCACAATTTCCAAACTCTCCAAGGTTTTTTTTGCAAAAAAAACCATTCAGGCCTCGTGTGAGCCACTGGATCTTGGATCCAATGGCTCCCAGTAGCTCATATTAGGTGCTCCCCGCAGCTTAATTAGCCGCTACGGTGATATGAGCCTCTAGGTCATTGGATCTGAGATCCAATGCCATGTGCGTAGTATTTGTACTTTCTGCGCAATTCCCAAACTCTTTGAGGCCTATATTGCAAAAACATTCAAATCTCCTACTGCGAGCCGTTAGATCTCTCAGGAACTCGTATCACCATAGAATCTATGGTGTGGGAGCACCTCATATTCCCTCATGCGAGAAAACATCAGGTGCTCTCGCAGCTTGGATGCTACGGTGATACGACCTTCGAGGTTGTTCGATCTGAGATCCAATGGCATCTGAGTAGTCTTTGTGCTTGTAGGCTGTGCCCAAACTCTTTGGGGGCTTTTCTGCAAAAACATTTGAACCACCAAGGAGTAGTTGGATCTCAGATCCAACGGCTCTGAGGAGCTTGTATCACCACAACATCTAAGGTGTGGTAGCACGTGATATTCTTAAACACAAGAGAATATGAGGTCTTCCATCATCTTAGATGCTACGATGATACGAGCTTCGAGGCCGTTGGATATGGGATCCAAGGGCATCTGAGTAGTTTTGGTACTAATTGTGTGCAATTCCCAAACTCATTAATGTTTCTTGTAAAAATATTAAGACATCTATGAGCCGCTATATCTCAGATCTACACGCTCCAAGGAACTCGTATCACCATATAGCATCTAAGGTGTGGGGGCAGATGATATTCTCTCGGGGGGGTGCACAACCCATCGGTGTTTGGGAGGGTGGGGACAAATATAATGTTCAAAAAATATAATCCAAACAATCCTAAACAGAGCTTCACAATTTTATCTAAGGTCGAGGGGTTACCCATCGACAATCTACATAGCTCCGCCTATGCAAGAGGTTTAGTGGGAGCGTCTAGGTGTGAGAGAGACGACGCGAGAAAGTGAGGTCAATCGAGTCATTTATAGAGGGAGAGATCGAGTGAGTGTGGCATAGCGTACAATCAAATGTTAAAGACGATACACCGAGATATCGTGCGGTGAAGCTGCAGTGAGGGCTGGAGGGAGATAGTTACCGAGAGTGGCCTAGATAGACTTTGTGTGTGCGCACACGGTGAAGGTGTTTTACAAAGGCAACGTGCGTGACTTGAGAGATAGAGGGAGGGTTTGTCATGGAGGGCACAACGAGGTTGTGTGTGAGAAATACATTTGTTGAGAGTGTGTGGGCAGGTGTGACATAAATGGAGATCGAAACGTGAAGAGAAATAATGAGCGGGCGTGTGTCGGATACCAATAGCTCTATTAACAAAGAAATGAAGATCGATCGATACATGAAGTATGTGTGGTTGTTGGGGGGGTGTCGATGGAGAGACCTAAACACAACATTTGCATGTACATAGTACTAGACTTAATATTCATGTTTCAATTTATTGTGCATTTTAAATATTGAATTGAGGACCATGCATTGCTTACATTTTAGTTTTGAATTCATGTCATACATGCATGATCATACATCCACATTGAGATCACTATATCACAAACTCACTCTAATTCAAGAACTCATCATAAATCAATTATCGTGCCTTTTGGAATGACCAGTTATTTGCTAGGAAAATACGGGCATTGTAATACATATAGATTCGTTCGGCAATTTAAAAAAATATTCCTTTCGCATTCTCGAATGGTAGCACCCGACGGCGTACCAGCCAAACCCGGGCTCGTGTCCTGGTGGTGGCGTGTGTGGTACAAAGAACCGCGATATTAAACTTCACGCCTCCACTCGAGCCTCCGCGTTTCTAGTTGAAATATCTGGCGGCTAGAATTCCAGCCCTAGGAAAATTCCCCTCATGTCCCTGGTCCATAATGACAACCGATGAACAATGGAGGGATGCTTTAGTAACTAGCCCACGTTACCTACCGTGCCGAGCACGGTTCAATTCCCTTGGTCGCCGCTACCCAAGGTCACCCGACAACTCCATTGCCTAGTACTAATAGTACTACACCAGGATGAGCACAGAATGGAGCTCTGTTTGTTGATTTTGATCATGCGTTGTTCGTGCCTACTAGAGTTACTATATCAGGCAATGCACTGGTACAGAGGGATTATCTTTTTACTCTGCATATATAACTTGTCTGAAGTCTAACTAAGCAAAATGTTTGACCAAATCCTTTCTTAAGAAATATTAACATCTATAACAGTAAAGTTGTATGGCTTGAAAATTTATTTCATGATGCAGGTTATGATATTGTTTCGAATCCTGGATTTTAAATTCCAGAAAATCCAAAACTGACCTGAAATTCATGAAACTGAGCATGGTCACATGATATGGCACAAATAGGCTATCGTATTTTTTTGTTCAAGAAACAAGTTGCTTATGAAAAGTTGCACAAATGAAGAGCCAAGGTATTTTGGAACAAAGACATGTCACGTTAACGCGAACAGTTTCATTATTCAAACCGTGGGCGTTAGACCTACGTGCCGCCACGAGTCCCGCTTCTCATCCGCAGGTGCCGTCCGAGCAAGCATGTGAGTCGACGGGAGGCGTGCGAGCAGACCGCTGCGCCGGCTGACCAGGAGGCGTGCGAGCAGGCCGCTGCGCAGGCTCCGCCGCCCACCTTCCTCCCAACTGCCCCCACTTTTAATGGCGCCGACGCTGCAGTTTAAATCAGCCCCGCACTCCCCGGTCTCACTACAATCTTCTCTCTTCCTCTCGAATTCTCCTGTCGTATACCTCCAACCAGCCTGACCTCAGCGTACGCCATGCCGCATCACGATGGTCTGCCCTTAGTCTTCCAGTTTCCTGAGGAAGACACCCAGCCGGAGTCTCAAGAACATAAGGCGCTTTGGGACGAGCTTGAACTGGTCTTGCGGGAAGACGCCGCGCCTCTCACCGCTCCCGTTCTAGCTCCCGTTGCCCCGACTGCGCCAGCGCCCATCCCCATGGCATTGATGGCCTGGGAGCCACACATTGTCGCCGAGCTTGAAGCCACGGGGTTCCACGAGGTCCCCGATGACTTTCACGCGCCCATGCACCTGCCAGCGCATGCGCCTGCGCGTGCATTGACGCGCGCGCCCGTGCTGGTGCCTGTGCACATGAATGTCTCCGCCGCGCCGTTGCCAGAGCCTGTCCCCGCGCTGGTGCCAGTGCCCCCCTCAGCGGCATGGATTGCCGCCGTCGACCGCTTCCTTGCACCAACGCCAGTCGCCTCCTCCCGTCAGTTGTCTGGCTCCTGGAGACCGAAGTCCAGAACATTCTGTCCTTCCTTGAAGCTAGGGCTAACGTCCAGGAGTACGCCAACAATGGCGCAAGATGCCGCCGTCGCCGCCGGTCAGTGGCCCGACGACACACAGAGCATGGCAGAGGAGCCGTTTCCCGTCGCCGTCGCGTGGTCTAAATATGCCATGAAAAACGTTTGGATTGCCATGCTTAAAATCCGAACGTTTGGGATTTATCATTTGCGTTTATTTTAGTTCGATCGTGGTATGAATGTAAAGTCGCAGTCAGACTGAATGAAATCTATGGTTTGATCGATTGAATGTTCTGCTAGAGCCGTATCAAATTAAATATAAAACGTCATCAAGCGACATGTATTCCTTCTCATCGCAAACATTTCATATTAAATGCCACGTTAATTCCAAATATTTTTTTAGGGAAGCCAGTTCCAAATACTTGTAGGGCGCGAGCAGTCCCCTTGTTCGTGCACTATAGGCGATACATCTATTTATCCATGCATTTAATTGTTAGTAGATACTACTAGCCTAACTTGTCCGTCACGGTCACTTTTGTTCCTAAACTTGTTACATACTCCAATACTAGTACTAGTACTAGCAAGATGCCCGTGCATTGCACAGAACATCAAGATGCATTTGTGTGAGTAGTTTATCTTGTGGGAGAAAAGGATGAACGAGGGAAGGCCTTATTTGCAAATGTGGAGAGGGGTGTGGGTATCTTTTTGGAAAATTGCCATAGTTTCCTTCCTATCCGTCAGATATAAATCGGATGGCCTATATTGCAGGATGGTAGGCACACCATCATCACCAACTCTGTGTTTTTATAAGAGTAGGGATTACGTGAAACTGGTGCCATAACTTGTGAACGCGTCCAGATTCGGTCAACAGAGAGAGGAGAAAGAGAGGAGGAGAAAGAGAGAGAGAGAGAGAGAGAGAGAGAGAGAGCAGACATGGAACCCACCAGTAAGTGAAGTGGAATAGTACGTGCTCACGAGCCGGTCCCACTAATGTACTAAAGTTAATATAAAAACATATTGTCCATTAAATAGGCTATGGTAATATAAAAACATTATATCAACAAAGGAGTACAACAAACGTTGCTAATATGTTGCCTATTGACGTGCGGCTTGAAGGCCCTGGTCACATGTTCTATCCTCGTCCTTTTTCATTTTTAATTTATACTAGTAAGGTACACATGCATTGCACGCATGAGATTTGGCAACCAAATTATGAATAAATACCACTCCATAGCATGTAAGCTTTGATTCATATATGCATGATGTAGATGTTCGTTTAATTCTTATAGTTCATCTAATTCAAAATCAATAAGTTTTATAAAAAAGTTAATCTATTTTAAGATTCATGGAATTGTGCATTGTAGATCATAAAGTAAAAACAAATAATGGCATTTCATTTAGAAAAAAGAAAATTGGGTAATTATGATACAGAAGATTCTAGAACAAAGGAGAAGTGCTTGTGTTTTGAGGTTTGTGCATTATGCTTAAGTTCAACCATGCAGTCTTCTAGATTGTACATGTGGCAGAATGTGTTGGAATGTAGAAGATATCCAACGGTCAGTGGTGCTCGGATTTGCCATCTCTGCACTATCGGATTGGCTTCATCCAACGACCATCTTTCGAAGTTATTCGCACACTATATAGGAGTGTAGATATGGTTCCAAATTTGCTCCATGACAGTTGGGCCCCCCGGTGTGTAGTTTGTAGCACTTTAATTTCTGGGTCGAAATTTGTTCCATTACAGGTGGACTCCGGGTGTGTAGTTTGTAGCTTATTTGTAATAATTAAAGAGAACACCAGAGTTTTTTTTGCAAAAATACCATGGTGCGACGTGGAAGGTTAGAAAGGGCATGCGAGAGAGCGGTGACCGATCCAGAGGGAGAATAATTGGGGGAGGGGCGGGGGTTTCAATGGTGTTTGGAGTAGTTGTGGGGCGAATGCTACAAAAATATAATCTAAACCCACCGGAATAAATGCCTTCACAAATTAATCGAAGGTTTGAGTCCCCCTCGCAATGTAAATAGCTCCGGCTCTGCGAGGGATGGAGAGGAAGCTTCAATGTGTGGAAGAGACGGCGTGAGGAAATGAGGTCAATCGAGATATAGATAGAGAGACAAAGTGAGTGTGCCCCGACATTCGTTGAAAAGATATATATGTTGTGGATAGATATTGTCCGATTGAGCTTTTGGGAAGGGTGAGGGCTGTAAGAGAGAGCTTGAGAGATGATCCAGTCACAGACAGGTACACATATCGTTTGTGCGTGGGAGGAAGCAAGGTCAATCGATACATAGATAAAGAGAGAGAGATTGAGCAAGTGTGGGTCATCATGCGATCGAAAGAGTGACACAGGTTGGAGAGAGTGACCTAGATAGACAATGTGCGTGTGAGAGTATACACTATGAATATGTCGAATTAGGCCCAAACATGGAGATATATCGTTTGTGTGTGAGAAAGAGTGAGGTCAATCGAGACATGCATATATATATATATATAGAGAGAGAGAGAGATTGAGCGAGCGTGGGCCGCCATGAGGTCGAATGAGTGGAACGGCTTGGACAAACTGATCTAGATAGACAATCTGCATGAGAGAGTATAGAGTGTGTCGATCGAGGCCCGAACAGGGAGATATATCGTTTGTGTGTGAGAGAAAGCGAGGTTAATCGAGACTTAGATAAAGAGAGAGAGAGAGAGAGAGAGAGAGATATTAAGCGAGTGTGGGCCGCTGTGCGGAAGAAAGAGTGAGACAGTCTCTCGAGAGTGACCTAGATAGACAATGTGTGTGTGTGCGCACAAGAGGGAGGGAGGGGGTCTAGATAGGCAATGCACATATCTACCGAGAGAGGGTGGGATGGGGGGAGAGAGAGAGCTCGGCATGGAGTGCAATGGCGGGTGTGTGAGAGTTAGAGATCGAAACATGGAGAGAAAGAATGAACGTGCGGAAACCAATAGCTTTGTAAGGTGGTTAGGAGAGGAAGATTGATCAATAGAGGAAGTATCTAGCGTGTGTGCCGAGACAACATTTGAATGTAGGTAATACTAGACTTAATATTGATGTTTTAATTTAGTGTACATTGTAAGATTTGAATTGAGGACCATGCATATGGCTTCCGTATTTATTTTGAATTTGTGCCATACTAGGTATGGAAAGGTTGATATTGACTCGATTGTTGTGGTATTTCGTATGTGTGTGATCATATGCTTGAATCCATCCAAAGTTTTCTCACTACCATGGTGTTCATCTTATACATATATGATTTTGTATTAAAAAAGTAGTGTGGATACCCTGAAATGCAAAATCCACGTTTGAATTGAAGATCGCTATGTGACAAACACACTATAATTCAAAGAACTCCTCATTAATTAATTCATAGTATCTCGTTTCGAAGGACTAATTATTTGCAAGGAAAACACGGGCATGGTAATACATAGTACAAGATTCATTTGCCAATGAAAGAAGATTGGTTTACATTCTCAAATGTAGGCGCACTAGGCAGACCAGTGTCATGTCGTGGTGGTCGCGTGTGTCGTACGGACGCTAGCACCCCCTCCCTCCTCCTCTCCTCCCCCTCCCAAAAAAAAAGAACTAGGACAAAAAAAATCGCGCTTCCACGTTTCGGATTGAAATATCTGGCGGCCCCAATTCCAGCCCTGCAAAATCTCCCTTCTCCCCCGTCCCCTTCCACGCCCAGAGCTCTCAAACCCCTAATTCGCCGCCAACCCAAGCAAAATTCTAATCGCCCTTCATCTCGTCTCTTTTCCCACCTCTGTGCCAGACGACGACGACGAAGACGACGGTCGCGCTTCACCACTGCACCGGAGCTACCTCATCCACCGCATCGGGTGGTCCACCCACAACGTCGGCCGCTGCAGCCGACGTGCCTCAGACACCAACTTCCACCGCATCAGGTGAGCTTCACTGGCACCGTCTCCCACCTCACCGGGGCCACTTCACCGAGAACATCGTCGCACCTCCACCCCCCCCCCCCCCCCCCCCGCGACGGCGTTGGTTCTTCACCAACCACTGGTACCGTAAGGTGCTATACAAATGGTTTTTAACCCCTTTCCGTGACGGCATTCGGAACCGTCGCCAAGTGAGTGTGGGCGATAGGGGGTCCTTCCCACACGACCTAGAAACCGTCGGGGATGGGCGAGCGGCTACTAACGATCGCAATAGAATAAACATATGAGAAGCCACCCCAGTCCCACACGTTACATCTCGACGTTACGTTTCTGATCAGAGAGACATCCCAAACAATTACGCCGCTATAGTCGTGTGAAAAAGGTGGACATCAACATTTAATCTACCGATATGTTTGTGATAGGTACGTTATCGCACACGGTTCAAGAATGTAAAATGTGTGCGGTGCCTCT
The DNA here is from genome assembly GCA_011799875.1 of Thinopyrum elongatum. Lineage (NCBI taxonomy): Eukaryota > Viridiplantae > Streptophyta > Magnoliopsida > Poales > Poaceae > Thinopyrum > Thinopyrum elongatum. Next base: position 91,760,670 of record CM022302.1, on the reverse strand, counting down.
ACTAACGCCAACGTGTCCATTTTCATAACTGTGTGCGACTGGTATTCCTATCACACACGCACACTGGTTTGAAACGTTTGCCGTATTACCATGAATCGCACAAGCATATGAAACAAAACCGTGTGTGCGTCCGTCGGGCATCGCAAACGTTTCACGTCAAAGAACCGTCTGTTCTCTTTTTTTCATCGCACATGCTGTTTTCTTTCTAACCGTGTGCACATTATTTTTATTCACTCCTATATATTTTTATTTTTCCCTGTAATTTATTATTCGAATTGGAAATTTTGAAATACGACGTGCAATTCAAATTCTCAGCACAATGGTTCAACAACGAATCCATAAATAAAATTGTCAATACAATATGTTCAGTAATTACAGGATTAGACAGCAATTAACTATGATGAACCACAATATTTAGAGGCGGTAAAGGTGAAGAGACAAGTGTAAATCATTTTGACCGCCGATGGTGTTGAAGATGCGGAATGCCCATAATGTGCCTTCCTGCATGCCATAGGCATGAACAACTTTTGTCCAACCCCTTGTGACGATCGCCCGCCCATCCTTCACCGCCTTCAGGAAGACTTGTAGAGCATTATCATGGTAGCATGAATTATATACTTTAACCTTAGTTGCCTCCACTCCGGTTATGTAGTTTGCAAGGTAATCATCAGTAAATAGCTTTGGAAACCACTGAAAAGAGAAAAATATCAGATACTGAGGTCTAATAGAGTAACTTGTTGTGGGCAGGGGGAAAAGGCAACACATTACTTACCATCCTAAAGTTCACTATTGTCTTGGACAAAGTGTAAATAAAGAGCTTAATTCCCATCACCCATTTCTTTCGCCTAACAATCTTTTTTAGTTTCCTCACTTGACGCTTGTTCATGAATATCTCATTGCCCCATACGCAAAAGGGATCGAAGCGTGGATCAGTACCGCTCATATATGTACCTACAAGCAACCAGTAAATGTTAGAAGCTAAACTGAGATTGCACAAATGATGTAAAATACAACTACCTACGTTCCTAAGTACAAGTATTTTTAGAGATTTCAATATGAACTACATACGGATGTATATAGAATTATAGATATAGTTTAGATTAGAATCTAGATTCACTCATTTTGCTCCTTATGTAGTCTATATTGGAATCTCTAAAAATACTTATATTTAGGAACAGATGGTGTATAAGACATGGGATGCAGCTAACCTCGACGGCAAACAACAGCATCGCCCATTGTAGCCCTGTGTAAGTACATGGAAAGCCAATGTTAACTACAACAGGGTTAACATCCACCAAAAATAGCAAATGGTAATAAAACGGCAGCATCTGTAGTGATATCTTCATTGCGAAAGAGTAGCACGGTAGCAAAGGGACGGATTAAAAAATGGATACAACTGTTAATTGCAATAGGCTTAACAGCATCCTAAGTCATGTTTTGTAAGTTTGTAGCCATTGAAATACAACTGTTTAAAAATGGATACAACTGTTAATTGCAACAGGCTCAATGGCCATTGAAACCGGTACTGATAAAAATGCAATTGGCAGAGTTAAACATCACAAGGCAGGTGCTGCCAGAGCAGATAATGGCCCAGTTGTCTATAAAAAGGTAGGGAAAATAGCTAAAACGTGTTAGGCATGTTTACTACAACATGCTTAATACATCTACCGTACAAAACATAGCCATTAATTGCAACTGGTATTGGTAAGATTGAACTGGTGAGTTCATACTTGGTAAGTCCTGAGAGGTAGTTGCTGGGGCACTTCATCTTGGCCAGAGCCCGCCCAAAGTCAGCGGCGGCTGAGGCGAGCTGTTCCTCCGGGTTGAAGCATGGATCAGTGCTGCCGACATGTGTACCTACAAGAAGCAAGTAAATGTTAGAAGCCAAACTGCAATTGCACAAATGATGTAAAATATTGTAAGACATGGGATGCAGCTAACCTCGACGGCAAACAACAGCATCGCCCGTTATGACCCTGCGTAAGTACATGGAAAGGCATGTTAAGTACAACAGGGTTAGCATCCACCAAAAATAGCAAATGGGCAGCATCTCTAGTATATCTTCATTGCGGAGAGTAGCATGGTAGCAAAGGGACAGATTAAAAAATGGATACAACTGTTAATTGCAACAGGCTTAACAGCATCCTAAGTCATGTTTTATAAGTTTGTAGCCATCGAAATACAACTGTTTAAAAATGGATTCAACTGTTAATTGCAACAGGCTTAATAGCCATTGAAACTGGTACTGATAAAAATGCAATTGGCAGAGTTAAACATCACAAGGCAGGTGATGCCAGAGCAAAGAATGGCCCAGTTGTCTATAAAAAGGTAGGGAAAGTAGCTAAAACGTGTTAGGCATGTTTACTACAACATGCTTAATACATCGACCGTACAAAACATAGCCATTAATTGCAACTAGTATTGGTAAGATTAAACTGGTGAGTACATACTTGGTAAGTCCTGAGAGGTAGTTGCTGGGGCACTTCATCTTGGCCAGAGCCTGCCCAAAGTCAGCAGCGGCAGAGGTGAGCTGTTCCTCCGGGTCGAAGCGTGGATCAGTGCCACTGACATGTGTACCTACAGGCAACCAGTAAATGGTAGAAGTTAAACTACAATTACACAAATGATGTGAAATACTGTAAGACATGGGATGCAGCTAACCTCAACGGCAAACAACAGCATCGGTCGTTATGACCCTGCGTAAGTACATGGACAGGCATGTTAAGTACAATAGGGTTAGCATCCACCAAAAATAGCAAATGGGCAGCATCTCTAGTGATATCTTGAGTCATGTATTGTAAGTTTGTTGCTGGTATTGGTGAAATTGAGCTAGACAGTTAATACTTGAACATCACACAGTGTGCAGTACTGAAATAAACAAGGCACGAACATGCTTAATACATCAACCGTACAAAACATAGCCATTGCAAGTGGTATTGGTAAGATTTAGCTGGTCAGATCATACATGTTAAGTCATGGGGGGTAGTCACTGGGGCACTTCATCTGGGCCAGAGCCTGCACCATGTCGGCGGCGGCGGAGGCGAGGTGTTCCTCTGGGTCAACACGCACAGTGGCCATCGCGCCATGGACCACCATCAGCTCCTCGACCTCCACGTGATATGTGGTTGGGCTTGCACGGTGATGCTCTGGAGGTTGGGGCGGTGGGGATTTGGAGGCATGAGGATGTTTCGCGGGCGCCATTTAAGCAATCAGGCCGGGGCCGTGATAGAGATCGGTGGGTTACCTGACTGGATACGAGCAGAACGTAGATGTGGTTGAAGCTGTGGTTGGGGCGGCGGCGATTTGAACTGCCGGTAGGGGGAGGCGGGGGGGGGGAGGGGGGAGATACTGAGGAAATTTGATGGGTGGGGATGTGGTTGGAGGAATAAATTTTGAAATCACGCGCCTAATGAAAATTTCATTGTGAAACTTGAAACTTGGGCGGGGGAAACACACAACACAGACGAAGCGCGTAAAATACTCATGTGCGAGAAAAGAGAAAATTGGCAGATCCCGTCTCCAAAATATGTACACGTGTAGTTGATTTTTTCGGTCAATGGTACGCCTGGTTTATTAGGAAACATTGCACAGGTAACTGACTTATGGATCATTAACGCAAAAAACACACACACGGGTACGCCATAGAAACCATGTGTTTTGTGATCTTCTAATGATTCTTATATCTATCAGCATCTCCAACCGCACCTAATTTCAAAAATCTCTTTCATTGTATCAGGATTATTCAATGTACATGAACGAGGCAAGGTGACACCCGATGAGCAATCATCGGTTTATGAAATGCAATCAAGTGTCAACCTGCCTCGCTCGCGTAGCCAGATTTGATCCTCTGCAACAAGAGAGAAGCTTGCTTCCATCCGCCGGCGCGGCAATTTAAGCCGGTGTGCGGCCAACTCGCGCGGTGAGGTGGGACTAAAAACCAGCTGCGGCCAGCTCTAGTCTCCTCTGGTGGCTGCGGGCGGACGTTTCAGTAGTATTTGGGGCTGGGGTGCGGCTACAAAACTTCAGTGAACACACGCTAATCAATGCTCAAAGACCTCAAAGGATGCTCTTACCGACATTGTACGTTAATATTACAAACTTAAAGTACTACTGGTAATTTGCTCTAAGACTACGGGCGACACACGCACTAACTACTTCTCACATGCTGCCATCGGGGCATGCTGGCCAGACGCCGGTGTTCTCCTTCCCGGCCTTGTAGGCGGTAGCCCACCGTGCTTCGATATCCGCCAAGCTCTCCTTACCACGGCATGCGGCCTCTTCTTTCTTGCGGCAGCGGGACTCTCTTTTCTTGACTGCTTTCTGCCTTTTCCGCTCCTTCTGTGCGGCTTTGGCCGCCTCTAGATCCACCGCCCATTCGGTGATGGCAACCTCAAAGTCCGCCCACGTAACTGTGTGGCCGCCGGCGGCGATGAACTCGGCGCGGCAAGTTGCCATCGCTTCCTTACCATGTGTGCGGTCGCGGGCGGCGAGGAACGCGGCGCGGCGGGATGCCATCGCTTCCTTACCAGTTACTGTGCGCCGCGGTGCCATGAACGATGCTTGGAGAGAGCTCTGGGACGGAGGGGCCGGGCAGCCGTACAGTGCGGTGGTTTTTAAGAGCTCAACGACAAACGACAACGGAAATTTGGCTTCCCTTACAATTTTTCTCGTTCATTATCGCACACGGTTCATCTCCGTCGCTTCCGGAAATAGTGTGCGCTGAGCTTATTGTGTGTTGCGTAATGATTGACCGGAACCCCAGCCACGCGGATCACACGTGTGCACCGCAGGATGCACCGCGATCGAACGGCAATCCACGTCCCTCACATCACACCCGTGCAGCTGTAGCTGGATTGGATTTATATGCGCTAAATGCCTAGAAAATGCACATAATCCCCTAAATATGGTAAATGAGCCCGAAAAAATGCCAAATTTGAACACGGTGATTTGCAGGGTGTATGCTCGTCGTAGAAAAAAACTCCAGGGCAAAGAACGAAGAAAATTTGGATTCCCCTTCAATCTTGGTGATTTCCCTCTCGAAAGCATGAAACTTCCTCGATGATGGTTCGATTTATGAAGGGCGTGCATGATGACATAAGCCAAACCTTCTCAAATTTTTACCAGGGCATGGTGAGGCCATACCATGGCACCATGCCAGGCGTCATGTTTTTCAAGCATTTATTTCATTTTTTCTATAGTTGAAAACCCAATAAACAAACGTTTGTGGTTGACTATTGCCACACATTTCATCGAAATATCTGCCCATTCCTCGTAAAAGGCATGAGAATTTACTAAATGGCATGAGCATGGTTTTCCAGGCCGTTCTTGTGCACCCTTTCATGCACCGATTGTTTGAACTTGAATTATGTGCATTAATGCCTAGAAAATGCACATAATCCCCTAAATATGGTAAATGAACCCGGAAAAGTGCCAAATTTGAACACGGTGATTTGCAGGGTGTATGTTCATCATAGAAAAAAACTCATGGACAAAGGACAAAGGAAAAAAACTCACGCCGGTCCTTGGCATTGTTGTGGACGGCTAGCCATTCGTCTAAGCACTACTCATCCAACAACGCCTCCCAAGAATCCATCTTATCCACACACCATCTCGGGGGCACCTAAGTTAGTAAAGAGAAATTTGAGCGCTACGCCTACGAATCAAATCAAGGAAACTAAGTACAAGGCCTTAAGAATAGGTAATTACCTTCATGTACTGCTCCTTCAGAAACTTTGCGCGACACAACGGCTTGTCCTTCTTAACACCACGCGAGGCGTAGTAGTCTCGAACAGCCTACGGCCGAACCTCGTGCCGTAAGTTTTGTAGTAGGCACTTGCACTCGGCATCGATAATCTGTGTTGTGGCCTCCTCGTATCCCTCCTCACACCTGTAGAAGGTCTGCAATGAAATGAGACAACACAAATTAGTACAATAACTAGCTATTGTTGATTTTTAATTGTGTAAAGGAAAAATTACCCAAAACTTTCTGATCACCATGTCGGCCCTCGTGTGGCACAAGACACCGTCGATCATCTCCTCCGGTGGGGTCGAGGCAGCCAAGTAGTGCTCCCAGCTCAATGCTAGCTGTGGAAGCTGACCCTCACCGGGCAACGTGACAAACCCTAAGAAGTTTTGCCGACAAGTCACACCAAGGACTTGGTTGGGCCTGCGGACATCCTTGGCGTGTAGCCAACCCCTGTAGTATGACAAGGCCAACGCATTAGATATTTCAAGAAACGTGAAGGCAAAAGATTAAAAAAGAGTAAATGCACTTACTCCTCCCCATCAGGCCTAATCAACCACCTCTGCTCGCGGGTCGCCGGCACGGGCGGGAGCTGTGTACTACCACGCTGGTAGACGGTGGCCCCCTCAACCACCTCACCCTCGCTATCAGAAAACCGATCCCCGCCACCATCAGCATGGCCAATCGGCCCCTCAGGCGAATCCGGCCATGTACCCCATCTGGACGTCTCCTGGGATGTAGCCTGGTCTGGAGTCTCATGGGCCGAAGGCCCGTCGACCCAAGGCTCGTGGACCGGAGTCCGCGTAGCCTTTTCCTCAGACGGGTCCACCCTAGCAGTCCTGTGCTCGGGTGAATCAGCTGGGGGTGGCGGCGAGGAAGGCGTAGCAGCTTGCCTACCTCTCCCGCGGCCACGTGCACCTCACTACCTCTCTTCTTCCCTCCCCGACCTCCTCTCCCGGTGGGCAACGACACCGACGAAGAAGCGCCCACCGGTGTCTGCATACTGTCGAGCAATGCTCTCCGGAGAGACTGGGGTGGAATGGAAGTACCCCTCCCACCACGCGTCGACGAAGAAGGAACCTCTGAGCGCTCTAGACCCGCGCCCACCATCTTTCAACACCTACCATGACAAAGAGTAAACAAAATTAGTACAACATAAAAAAATTGAATACCGACATGAATAATAATATGTATATAATTTAAGTGTATCATCATCATGTACAACATAAAAAAATTGAATACCTAAAATGAACTAATAATATATATGTATATAATAAAAGTTGAATGCCTGACATGAACTAATAATAATCTTGTCATCTATATATGCTCCAGGATCAATAAATGCATCATCATCATCACTATCATGAATGACGTGCTCATCGGGTTCAGCGGCATCAACATGTGGAAGGCCTCCTTTATGTAATCGGTCAAGCATTGACAGGTCATCCGCAGCAGTAACATCTTCTTGTTTCGGCTCTTCTTGTTCCAGCTCAGGGGTGAAGTCGGATTCACTGTCGATGTTTACTTCAATGTTCTGGGGTGAAGTAGAGCAATTCTTGAAACGTTTTTTGGAAAGACATGTTTCTTGGAAGAATTCTCCTTCATATGTGTCTGGGTTAATGTGAGGTTCATAATCCTCTTCATTGGGGGGGAGGTGGTCGAACACGTGGCGGCACTTCATAAACGACATCCCAACCATTCAGATTTGGATCAGTTTGGCAGGCCCACGGTAGACAGAAAACTTGGGTCGCCTGTTGAGCCGTAATATAGACATCGGGAACATCTAAATGGGTGCTTTGTTTGATTTCGACTAGCCCTATATGTTCATGAGTCCTTCTAGTCTCCTTCGGCCGGAGCCAATAACATTTGAAGACTACGACGTTCGGTGGGTTTTCACCATAGAATAGAAGTTCATAAATTGCTTCAACTCTTCCATAATACTCGGTACCTCCTTCGCCGATAGCAGAGACACAACAATTTGTAGACTTTCGGTCGGCCATAGATAGCTCTTTGCCAAAGGTACGAAAGTGATACCCATTGATGTCATATTTGTCAAATGAACGGACCTTATAGTCAAAACCATTAGCGACTTGTCACAATTCGGCGTCCATAGACTCTGAATTAGCCTACAAGTTTAATACGAAAGGATTGTTGCATTAGCCGCAAATTAGACAAAGAAATGAAATGGTCTAATGGAAATTACCGTTTGTTTGAACCAAGAGATGAAACCGGGATAGCCGCCTCCATGCTTTGCCAGAAGCTCATACTCTTCGATGGAATCCTTTTGGATCACCGCTCCGTCCGAGAATTTGGTGACGTATCGACTGTATCAAATATCGGGGAATAAGAGGAGTTCAAAGGAATTAGAAGTTGCGAAACAATGTACTGAGAACTTACTCGATGTACAACCGCACTTCTGTTAGGTTGTTGAAGATATACAACGAAATGGTCCGCCATTCTTCAACATCCAACGCTATTGATTTCGAAGCACCGGCTAGTGCGAGCTTCCCTTTGAATAGGCTGAGGTTGGATCCACATTTTTTAGGATCGCCAGCATTGTACCGAGGCTTTGGATTATGCAAATGACGATTTTTGGCTTCGTAGTGTGCTGTCACGAAGTTTGCCGCCTCCTCAGTAATGAATGCCTCGGCCATCGATGCTTCAATTCTACGTTTATTTTTACATTCGAAGCGTCTTCTGCATCCTCTCAGTTGCGTAGCACCAACGATTTTGCACGGGTCCCCCAATCTTGCCTCGGTCGGGAGATGCAAAATCAAATGCTGCATTGGATTAAAGAAGCCCGGTGGAAAGATCTTCTCTAACTTGCAGATCAACTCTGGCGCCAACTCTTCCATTTCGTCTAGCACGCCATGCAATAGTTCTTTCGCACAAAGAACACGGAAGAAGTAGCTCAGCTCTGCCATTGCTAGCCATTCATCCTCAGGGATAAAGCCACGCAACATCACCGGCATTACCCGCTCAAGCCATATGTGCCAATCATGACTCTTGAGACCAAATATTTTCAATTTTTCAAGACTCGCTCCCCTCTTTAGATTCACTGCATACCCATCAGGGAACATCAAGTGCATTTTCACCCACAAGATAATTTCCCTCATAGCTGGCCTTCCAAGATTGAACCATGCCTTTGGCTTCGTCCAGTTCTGCTTTCCTTTCGGTTCTTGCATGTTTTGTAACGGTCTATCACATAGAGTGTCCTGATCGACTCTAGCCTTAGTATTATCCTTTGACTTCCCCTCTATGCCGAACAATGTACCAAAAAGGGCCTCGGCGATATTCTTTTCAGTGTGCATCACGTCAATGTTGTGTGGGCAAAGGAGGTCTTTAAAGCAAGGCAGATCCCACAAGCATGTCTTGTGAGTCCAGGCGTGTTCCGAATTATACCCCTTGAAATACCCTGCACGCTCTGGATCAGTCTCGAGAGCGTTTAACTGATCCAGGGTCTGTTGGCCTGTCAACGCAGATGGTGCAGAGTTTTTGACAACTCTACCTTTGATGAAGTTCTTCTTGTCTTTTCTGAACTTATGGCAAGGATCGAGGAACTGTCTATGTAAGTCGAAGCAAGAAAACTTGCGACCCGCCTACAGCCAACGAAACTGAAGAACTGCCTTGCATGTGGGGCATGGGAACCTTCCATGCACACACCAGCCAATGAATAGCGCATACTCCGGCAAGTCATGCATCGAGTACATGTACCAAACACGGATTATGAAGTTTTGTTTGCTAGCGGCGTCCACTACAAAAAAACCACTTTCATGATTATACGTGTTTGTCACAGTAGGTCACATTTTCTGTCATGCATGTACATCCATGACGATTTTATGACAGAATCAAGATAGTCATACATGTGCTGTCGTAGAAGTGTTCCAGGACAATACCAAAATTATCATCACGGAAGTGTCCACTTCCATGATGATAAATGGCGTGTCATGGAAGCGCTTTCGTCAAGAGTAACCGACACGTGGCATCCACCGTAATGGGTCGCCGTTAAGCTATCGGGTTCTGGTTTGGATCTGATAACCCGTTAACAGCCCAGACCAATGGGGATTTTCCACGTGTAAAATTCTCATTCGCCGGCGGATCCACGTGTCGGCTCGGCGTTGGGACAGATGTCATCCAGCGAATGGACGGGACGCACCTATGATACGTCGACACGTGGCTCAGCCCAACAGTGGCCCATTCAGGTCAAAAGGCCAGCCCGTTTGACCTGGTCCAAAGGTAACGGCCCGTCCCACTTAAAGCCTGTTAACGGCCTGTTCGCATATAGCCCATTTACAGCCCACTAACTCATGGCCCATTATGGCATATCCGAATTAGGCCCAGTAGCGTCATCTGGGCCATCCAATACGATTTCAGCCCATCGTAACTTCCGGCCCATGTATGGCCCATGACGTCTTTCGGCCCATATGAGGCCCTTTGTAACTCTTGGCCCATTAACGGCCCGTGGTGAAACTGGCCCGTAATGAATAGTGTATCGCTTTATACCCATTAACGGCCCATTATTCCATTGGGCTGTTTCCAGCCCGTGTTATCTTTCGGCCTTCTAAGGGCCCATTTATTCTTGGGCTGATTTGCAGCATTCGATTACTTACGGTCCGTTACTGGCCTGTTCCGATTGTGGACCAAATTCAGCCCATGGTTAAAGTCGGCCCGTTTGTGGCCCGTTAATCCGTTGGGCCGTTTTCATAGCATCATCAAATACGGCCCATTAACGACCCGTCATTCCTATCGATAGAATCAAGCCCGTTATACTCATCGGCCTATTAACGGCCCATTATGGTCGGCCCATGAACGGACGATTCCCACTCTAGCCCGTTTACGACCCATAATGTGGTTCGTTATTGGCCCATGTTTGGCCAATCGATCATACGGCCCGTAGAAGGCCCATTGATTCTACGGCCCGTAGAAGGCCCGTATGTAGCCCATGTTTATTGTGGCCTAGTTTTAGAAAATAGGTTATTGCGGCCACTAGCAAACCGCGGAAAAAGAACTGCACTGACTATAAGCAAATAAATAAACAAGACAACAAGGAAATAAATAAGCAAGCAACTTAGGCTAGGCTATTACGGCTATTACACATATTACAACCGCTGGGCATCAAAGTTCGCCACCAGTGCAAATATGGGGAACAAAGGAGCATATTACATACACTGGTTGTCAAAGTTGGCGACCAGTGCAAATAAACGCCGCAGCAAAACAAGTCCAGAACTGAAACCACTTCACAAGAGCTCAAGAAACAATATCCTGGGTATCCACCATGCTGGCAAGATGCTTAGCAAGCTTATTAGCTTTCTCTTGTTTGGCACTTAAATCCTCCAGCGCTTGCTGTTGCACCAGAAAGTATGCATCTGAATTCTGCAGGGACTTCCTCAGTCCTTCGGCTTCCTGTCGCAGCACATCTGAACGATGTATTTCAAGTTGAAGTTGAGACTCAAGAAGCCGAACTGATTCAGGCAGCGAGTTCGAAGAGCTTGTGCCAGCAGTAGTGGCCAGTAACTCGAAAACTACATCAAGACAGGACTTTTGGGTTGTCTCACTATCTTCAAGATAGTTTTTATCAGCTTTCTTGGAGACCAATAGGGATGTCTCACTATCTTGAACCTTATCTGCATTACTTCCTTTACCATTGCATAACGGGGTACTCTTCTCCAATATTTTGTCTGCATTCTAAAAGAGAAACAAGCAGACACATCACAGGTTTACCATGTTGTATATGAAACTCATTTTGGTAAACCAGTTCAGTAGTAAAGTTTGAGCATATTGATCCTGTTCACCGACATCATATACACAATATTGAATGCCATCTGCTTAGTTGACACATCATATATGCGATTGCCCTCTGCTCACTTGCTTAGTATATAAATCATATATTTGAATTATATCAAGCCATGATGTTTACATAGACAGCATGTATCTGAATTATGGCATGCCAACCCATTTTCTAAAGACATAATATAGTTATATCATCTCATCCTGTTTACATAGTCATCATATTTTGAATTATGTCATTCTATCCATGAATTATATCATGCCATCATGTTTCCATCGACGACATGTATGTGAATTATGGCATGCCAACCACTTTAATAGACACATTGTATAGTTATATCATGTCATCCTGTTTACATAGTCATCATATTTTGAAGCATGTCATTCTATCCTGTTTAGTTAGCCATCATATATGTGAAATTGTGTCATGGTATCCTGTTTAATTAGCCATCTTATATGTGAAATTGTGTCATGCTATCCTGTTTGGTTAGACAACATAAATGTGAATTATTTCATGGCTTCATGCCCTGTTTTCTTCCCTACTATCCATTGCACCTGTCTATCATACAATGTCTGTACATTCAATTACTTTTCTTGTTTATCAGCCATTTGAATTGGAGGGGGTGATGGCCGTATCTATGGGAGTAAAAACACGGTCTTCAGAAAAGATCGTGCTACCCGTCGATGCAGATAGAACCACGGTTGTACTTGCCCAAGAACCAGCCCCACCACACATAACCCAGACTCAAGCAGATTGTACCCCTACCCAGTTGGACAGAGAACCAGCTACACCCCTTCTAACCCCAACCCCAGTAGATAGTAACCCAGTTCCAGTTGACACAGCACCGTCTCCACCACAGAGCACCCAAACACGAGCAATTAGTAAGGCAACTGCAGTGCCCAAAGCACGAGGACCACCACTCCGAACCCCAAGTCAACGCTTAAAGTAGAAGAAGAATTGTTCTCAGGTCAGGTTCCGTAGCTATGGTTCATACTCCTTTGCTCTTGCATCACTGTATTTACTCATACCAACTAATTTCAAATTTGAAGGATGCAATTGAAACTCCAATGGCGCAACAGGTATGTTTTAAACCTGTTTCTTTAACTGGTTTGCTGTTGTAACTTGCTCTATGTTGATTTCAGTTTCAATTGAATAAACAGTTATGTTCTCATGCCATGCAAGACAACATATGCATGATATGAGTAATATAACCCTGCCAAGTTTGAGCATACACCTCAGGGGGAAAATAGGACTGGTCATCTATCTCTGAATCCTCCTCTGAGGAGCTATCTGTAACCAGCAAGATGTCTGCTTTAGCAGGTAGCATTGTCTGCTCTGAAGACCTTGTTTTCACTCCAGATTTTTCCATCACCAATTCAAATGGCTGATGCACAGGAAGAGTAGTTGAATATACAAACATTGTTGACAAATGGAATACATAATACAAAAAAAGGATGGCATGATAGAATTCACATATATGATGCTTGGCTAAACAGCATGGCATTGCATAATTCACATATATAATGCCTTGCAACAAAATAGCATTGCATAATTCACATATATAATGTCTTGCAACAAGATGGTATTGCATAATTCACATATATGGTAATTAGACACTAAACAGGTGGCAATCACACAAAGCATCTCTAAACTAAGCAAATAACATGGCAATGCAAGACACCATATGCACGATATGAGCAATATAACCTTGCCAAGTCAGAGCATGCACCTCGGGGGGGGGGGGATAGGACTGGTCATTTGTCTCTGAATCCTCCTCTGAGGAGCTATCCGTAACCAGCAAGACATGCGCTTCGTCAAATAGCATTGTCTGCTCTGAAGACCTTGTTTTCACTCCAGATTTTTCCATGACCGTGTCGAATGGCTGATGCACAGGAAGAGTAATTGAATGTACTAACATTGTTGACAAATTTAATACGTAATAAAAAAGGATGGCATGATATAATTCACATATAAGATGCCTGGCTAAACAAGATGGCATTGCATGATTCACATATATGATATAGAAACTAAATAGATGGCATTCACACAATGCATGTCTAAACTGAGCAGATGACATATTTTATGTATAAAGTAAGCAATGCAAGGCACCATATGCATGATATGACCAACATCAGCATGCCAAGTTAGAGCAAAAGACCTCAGGGGGTAAATAGGAGTGGTCTGCTCCATCTGAATCCCCCTCTGAACAGTTATCTTCCTCTTGATTATAGTCTGCAATGGGGGGAGGGGGTTGCTTTTGCACCCACCATGGAGTGACGTCTGCATGAAATTTTATTGCCACGCAAGGCTCGTCTCTTTTGCTCTACATGTTCAGTACCATTGTGTACAATAACTGACATGCATAGGAATAAAACATAGTGAGATTATGTAAGGAGTGCATACTGTGGATAGACCCAAAACCAATGATAGCAGGCAGATAATAGCTTCAGTCAAAAAATACAGATAATGGCTCCTTTAATGTTTGTTTCCACCCAACATGAAACTCATAGTAGACACCCGAGATTAACCAGATAGTATTGATTGCTGCCCCAATATGTACCCCACAACCATTTAAAAACTCTAGGTTTGAGCATTAGTTTGGACCTGACTCGGAGTCTAATCGGTGAACAGGATGATAAAGTAGCATGTCATCATATTAAGCGATGCATAACATAAGCAGAAACGAAAGAGTGCGACCTCTCTTGCGGACCCATGTAGTCCTCAAGGTCATCTGCTAAGTTGATGATGCAATGCAGTTGTCGTGGCTGCCGGCGACGGGGAAGAAGATCTGAGGCGGTGAAAGACGGTCTGGAGGGCAGATCCCTGCTGTGGTGAACCCTCCCATCCTTGGAGCAGCTGAGCTGGGGTGGACCACAGTGCAGCAGGAGCGAGACAAACCACACAAGGTTTTCTTTGACACATACCTGTAATAGAAGTAATTCTGTAAGGGCTTGTTTGAATTGGAGGATTCTAACAATGCAGGGATAAGAAATACACAGGAATAGGATAGGAATGCACGTGCAAAACAGAGAATTTAAAAACACAGGAGTTCTGTCAATCTGGGTGTTTGGTTCACAAGAATTGGAAGATCACAGGAATGCAAAGAAGCATGGTGAAATTAAGTCAAACCACAAGAAAATGTACAGTTATAATGCTATTATGCTACTATCTCTTAGTCTTGTGCTTCATGAATAGGAATTTGGAAAGGAGGCCAAGTGGATATTAAAATTCCTATGGTTTTTCTTTCAAGGAGACACTAAAGGAACAAATCCTATAGTTTTCCTTTGCTCCATTCCTTTGAACCAAATGCAGGAATAGTAGTACCATAGGAAACTTTCCAATTCATATGTTTTTCCTTCACTTTTCCTTTCAAGCACTGGCGATTCTAGTAGGCAGGCTTGAACAGGGAAAAGCCTACACTCCAAAAATGTTTTTGTGCTACTTCAACTACTTTGGACCCAGGCCACTGCCCTACTAGCTCAACTCCCAGCCCCATCAAGAAATGCACAGCTCAAACGCGCAGAAATAAATAATGATGGCTTTCGAGAGAGTCCATCACGGATAGCTAAGTTGCCTGGTACCTCACTGCTTGTCATATAGTAGGAGAAACTAATCATATTTCACGTTACTACGCGTGCTCATTGGAAAGTATATATTATAACATGTAGAGTAAAAAAGCGATGCAACAAGTGTACAACCTCTTTGGTGAAGCCAAGTCGATCTCAGCATCATTGGGTTGGTCGGTGAGGATGCTCCGGCTGATGTGGCTGCCGGAGGAGGGGAAGAAGATCTTAGGTGTCTGGAAATGGAGCCGGGGGTACTGCTCCGCTGTGATGGAGGGTTTCGTCGTTGGAGCAGCTCCGGTGAGTTGTACGACGGCGAGGCTAAAGCAGGACAAGAGAGACAACGTTAACCTGAGTGGAATTCTAATAGCATCTCCAATAGATGATGTAAAATACATAACCACAAAGTGCTAGATGTAAAATACATCAGCCACTCATCCCTGAACTTAACAGTCGAAACTGAATTTAACTGTCGAAACTGAATTTTACTGTCAAAACTGAATTTTACTGTCGAAACTGAACGCAATAGTAGAAGAAAAGCAGTAGCAGCAGTAGCGCCCAGAGCAGCAGCGCGTGCGAGAGTCGGGGCAGCTGGTCATGTAGCAGCATCTCAGGTAGCGGCTGCAGGGGCTCGAGCGAGAGCAGGATCTGCTGCTCATGCAACAGCAGCGCAAGTAAGAGTAGAGCAGCAGCGCAAGCAAGAGCAAGAGGAAGAGCAGCAGAAAGAGCAAGAGCAAGAGCCGACCAGGCAGGGGACCGAGAGCAAGAGCAGAGCAGCAGTGCGAGCGAGAGCCAAAGCAGCAGCGGCTCCTACTGATGTGGACGTCACCGCCGAGGGAGCGACGTCGTAAACGAAGTAGCCGGCGACGCCACCGTAGATGGAGCCGCACCATGGCGGCTCGGGACCGAGCGCCTGCAGCACCGTGAGATCGAATCAAGAAGAAAATGCAGCGATTAGTGTAGAACCTCTTTGGTGGCGCCGATTAGGCCTCAGCTTCATCCGAGGAATCGGTGATGGTGCTGCTCTTCCGGTGGTGCAGGTGAAGACGGCGCTGTGGGAATGGAGGTGGCGCGAAAGACGAGGGGAACATCGGGGCAGCTCCTTGGAGGTGGAGGAAGGGGTGGCTGAACCGGCGGGACGACGAGATCGACGATGGATCCTCATCTGGTGCGGTGGATGAGGGACGTCGAGGTGTTGCTGTGGACGATGTCGTCGGGGAAGAGGCTCCGGCTGGGTGGTAGACGGAGGAGGGTGTGGGGCTTCGCGAGTTTTCGCGGCCTCGGTGTACGAATGGGGGCGAAGGGGATGGGAGGGGGGAACCATGGCTTAGGGACGCGCTTGTCCGAAATGCGGGGTAAGTTATGAAAGTACCCCCACCGATTTGAGCTAGGCGGTTCTTTCGATTCAGGGGTATCACTGGAATTTCGTGTGTCCGGATTTCGCAGGAGGTGGGAGTTTTCGCGTGCGTTGTAAATTTGGGATAGCAAGGCGCGGGTTGAGATGGAGGGAGTTTTCTGAGCACAACGAGACAAAGAGATATCTTAAAATTTCGGGGTAACAAGGCGCGGGTTGAAGAGGCGGGAGTTTCGCAGCACGATAGACAGAGATGCTAGCTTGAAATTTCGGCATAACAAGGCGCGGCTTGTTATTTCGGGAGAACAAGCTTAACATGCACAAAAAAGACAATTCGCACCCCACTAGAGAGAGCCATGTCCCGTTTTACTATATTGCTAGAAATGCCATTCAAATACAACAACAACAAACTAAAAAATTGGGACAACAAGCTTAACGTGTACAGTACCAAATCAATTTGCACTTCCCTCGACAATAAAAAAACAATTCATGATGTCTAGCATATGGACTGAATTTGAGTACATTTTCCCTGTTTGAATGGGATTGTACTCGGGTTAGTTATACAACCACCTAAATATTATCTTCACAACACATGACAAAAATATAGGAGTAGTAAATTCCCATATAAATATGAACTACATGTACATACGATCTCGAATTCAAATACATGTATCCATTTTATGTTGAATTCAAATCACAGTACATGTAAGCTCTAGCTAGATGTTCGGAATCTAAACCATGTATGATACTATGTACAATGTGTTTAACACGCACAACACACACACACACACACACACACACACACAAACACACACACACCATTTAGACTAGTAAGGTACACGTGCATTGCACGCATGAGATTTGGCAACCAAATTATGAATAAATACCACACTATAGCATGTAAGCTTTGAGTCATATATGCATGATGTAGATGTTCGTTTAATTCTTATAGTTCATCTCATTCAAAATCAATTAGTTTTATCAAAAAGTTAATCTATTTTAAGATTCATGAAATTGTGCATTGTAAAGCATAAAGTAAAAACAAATAATGGCAATTCATCTAGAAAAAAAATTGGGCAATTATGATACGAAGATTCTAGAACAAATTAAGGAGAAGTGCTTGTGTTTTGAGGTTTGTGCATTATGCTTAAGTTCAACCATGGAGTCTTCTAGATTGTACATGTGGCAGAATCTGGTGGAATGTAGATGATATCCAACGACCAGTAGTGCTCGGATTTGCCATCTCTGCACCATCGGATTGGCTTCATCTAACAACCATCTTTCAAAGTTATTCGCACACTATATAAGGGTATAGAGGTATAGATATGTGATACGAAAGCCACCCATCATCTCCAATTTGAATAGTGTGTCATGCATGGATGCAATGTGGCCAAACGATGCCTACCATCGTTATCTCAAATTCAAATCAGCCTGACCTTGTTCAATGTGTATACAGTATAGCATGCTCGTTTCCAAACCACACCATGCATATCTCAGTTATATTCATGCATGCATGGGTTTCAAACATCATGATCTCCTATTCAAATATTTGAATTCAACTTTACATTGATTATGACCTCACCTAATCTTTTACACCCACACAGTCGTCTTCTCTTTATAGTTATACCACTAACTTTTTCTCGTGCATGCATGCACATACACTACCACTCGACATTATCCATCGCACACACGCAATCTTTTTCTTCAGGTCGGTCTCCCATGCATGCACACACACACACACCTCCCCCTCTTCATCACTTCGGGCATTCTTTATCTCTCACATGCATGCGCAACGATTGATGTTCCTCTATGTGTGTGTATATATAGCTAGGTCTTTCCCAGTTTTCCACACAAACCGATTGATCTATATATCTAGTTAGGTCTCACCCTCTTTCCCACGTACACATCAATCAATCTACCTCTCTATATAGGACTACATAGATAATACACACACATTATCTATCCATCGTCTCCCTCTCGTCATCCATGCCTTCCGCTTCATCTCTTAGACACGCGCACAGTTGCGAAGACAGGGTGCGGCAAGGGCCCTGCACCCCTAACATCACTATATTGAGGCTAATATGAATGTGATCAGTAGATAAATTGCTCGTAAAATGGTTTAAGTTGATGAATTGGCCCTCCCCATAAAGGATTAGCAATGCTTGGCCCCCTAGCTCATTTAATTTTCATGGCTCCGCCACTGCGCGCAACCGCGCACGTTCTCGCCCCCTCTCTTTAAATATCGATCTCGCACTTCTGCACTCCTTCACAGTCTCCCTTCACTTGGCCCCTCGCACCATCTTCCAGCCCCCTCCCCCCCCATATCCCAGTGCTTGTACACTCGTAGAGCTCTTCCCTCTATCTGTCTCTATCGATATCTCGCGCGGTCGACCCCTCCCTTCTCGTATATCACCCCGGCCCCATGCACATACATGTATGTATATAGGCCTTGTAGGAGATATGCCCTAGAGGCAGTAATAACAGTTATTTTGTATCTCCTGGTTTGTAATGAATGTTTATGATCCATGCTATAACTGCTGTGGCTCCCGAGCCCGTATATCCATAAAGGCTCTGAGGAAAACCCATGTGCACGTGTGGGTTAATAAACGGTAAAATGTATTCCTAGTCATGCCTCTAAGACTGGCTCAAGTATTGCATGATGATTATGTTTTCCTGATCATGGGCATGACTATGCCGGCAATTTTGAGGGCACAAATTGTTGGTAGAACACTTGTGTTGAATCGACCCAAATTGATGTTATGCTATGAGATACTTTCGTCACAAGTTAATGGTATTTTACACAGGGAAGTTAATGTTTGCATAATTCCTTAGACCATGAGAGTATCGAGTTCCTTCGTACTTGCTTCGTGAACTTTGGGGTTTGTTAAACGTCATCCGTAACTGGGTGGCTATTACGGCAGCTTACGGGTTCACGGAAAAGTATGGCAAGTAACGAGATAGCTCAAGATTGGGATTTGCTCCTCCGATGATGGAGAGATATACTCGGGCCCTCTCGGTGAAACGGTATCCATCATCGTCTGGCCAGACAACTTGTGATTTGATCACTGGGATACCGAAACACGGAAACGAGAAAAGAGAACAAAACCGGTAACGAGGTAACTTGCATAGTGGACAAATTGTTGATCCACGGGGGTGCAATAAATCTCACCTCGGGTGTTTTGTGACATATCGCGAAGCGACAGGAATAGCTCATGGCAACTGGAGGTTCACTCGAATATTCATTCGTGTGGGTATAGGGGTCAATATGGGTGTCCACGGCTCCGATGTTGATCATTGATCGGAAGGGGTTCCAGGTCATGTCTATGCTTCACCGAACCTATAGGGTCACACGCTTAAGGGTCATCTATCTGCTGAATACTAGACAGGGAGTCTGAGAGAAAGTCACCGAAAAAGTTTCGGAGACAATGGAAGAGTTCCGGAGAGAGAGAACACCGAAAGAGTTTCGGTAAAACCAAAAAAATTGTTTTGGAATATATTATTAGGTCAAAAAGGGTTTCGGCATCGCATGGAAATTTTCAGAGGATGCCAGAATTGGTCTGGGAACTTCTGGGAATTTTCAGAGAAAAAAACCGGAAATGTTCCGAAACTGCCGTAACCGTTGTTGTTGCTTTTCGCTGATGAAAACTACCATACCGGAAATGTTTCGGAAAATTCCCGGAATAACTTTAGAGGGTGCCAGAAATGTTCTGGGACCTTCTGAAATTTTTCAGAAAAAAGTTTCGCGGAAAACATCTTGTCTCAGCGCGAGGGGACAAGATCCCACGAATCGGGGGTTGCATGTTTGGTGGCTTTTTGTCTAGGGAGCACCCTTGTTCAAGGGAGACATGTTGGTGGCTTGTTGGGGGGCCCCCCCCATGGGAGGGGGCAAGGTTGTGGCCGGCCAAGTAGGGGCCCCCTTGGGTGTCCCCTTTGTGCTCCACTTGCATTACCATATTACCCCTCATGTGGGACATGTAGCTTGGGTATTTTGGTATTTTCTCCACCACCCCACCCCTTGCCTTGGCCTATAAAAGGAGGAGAAGTGGCTGCCATTCTCCTCATCCCTTGCTCTCATACACATGCCATGCATTATCTGGCTTCTTCTCTCCCTCCCACGAAAAGAGTTTCGTAGAGCCGAAAGGCTGTCTGGGTTCCGGCAGGAACTAGTTCTGGACGGCGAAGCCCTGCCGGATAGCTGACACCGTATGTGTGCAACCCCGTAGAGAGGTCGTAGTTTCGGTCTTTTGCCCGAGGGGCTGTTCGAGTGTCCTCCCGAAGGGCTGTCCGAGTCTCCGTTCGAGTTTCGAGGGTCCTCCCGAAGGGCTGTCCGCGACATCGTCCGGGGGACTGTCCGACCGCCTCCCGAAGGGCTGTCCGACGAGGGAGTACATCCTCGCGGTTGGGAGGTTGTAAATCCTAGCTGCGGGGATCTGCACCAACGATCTCTACCAACTCTTCTTCCGCTGCGCTTCGAGTCGGTACGGATCAGATCAAACCTTGTATGCAGTCTCCATAGTGGTCCTGGGCGTGCTCGCTATACCGAAAATTTTCGTTTTCTGTCGCGTTCCCCTACAGTGGTATCAGAGCCGTGCTATGCGTAGATGCAGGTTACGATCTAGAATACATGGAGATGTATGGGTATTGCATAATATGATTAGGTAGTAGATGAGATCTATTGCTGAAAATTATTTATGCGGGTGACAGATGAAATTTGTTACCCGACGTTCTTGTTGCTTCCCTAGAATTTGCGTTTGCTCAATCTCGAGACAGCATGGTGGAATTTGACAAAGTTCTGGCAATCCGTGATCCTGATTGATCATGGAAGTGCTATCAGTTCTTTGGGTTCTGCCATAGTCAAAAGAAAGATGAAATTCGCAAATGAAAGGGCATTGCAGATATGATCTGCACGGGGGTCATGCGTATGACGAAGTTTAGTATGGGGCTCGAGATTTAATTATCTCGTGTTTCATACACCCCGAGATGTTAATCTAGCGACTTGAATAATCATACTTGATGATAAAACGTTGGTAGCTGCGGTTTAAGTCAAAACCTTAGAAGCCACGTAAAATAAAATTTTGTATAAACCGATTAGAGGCGTCTAACTTGGTTTTGCAGGATGGTTTGCATGTGATGTGGTATAGCAAGTCTCATATTCAATTTGATTTTGTATGAGATGACTATATGATGTAATTAACATGACCTGCGTGTCATGATTCGGCATGATGGCTGGAGCCATATGATTGCACTTTAATGACCTGCGTGTCAACCTTAAGTAATGCATTTATTTTATCTTGCTATGGAGATAGCAATATTATCTGGTGCATCGACAAGGTGGTGGCAATCTTCGCGAAGGTGAACACCGACGCGAATGCCGAAGACGAAGAAATGAAAGACTTCTCCGTCAGAAGAGGCTATACCATATCATGCTATTATGAATTGCCTGAGATGTTTGTCCCTCTTGATGCACCCTTCTTGATTGCGCGGTAGTCGCTTTTTATTAGGGTGATCTCTCACAAAAATATCAAGTTGTTAGTGTTCTCCCAAGTGTAGCACCGTCACGGCACCTATCTTTTCGGGGTGCGCCATGACTAACATGGGTACGAACGAATTGAGAAGTGTGAGGCGGGTGAGGTCAGACCTCGCAGCAAGATCACTTGGTTGTCTTGACGTTCATGGCAGGATCGTCCTGAGCTCGGAACACGCGCATCGAAAGATGAACAAGAGTCACATAGGTATGTGATTGGCAGGTTGGCCTACCGGTTGAGATTTTCGTCATCAGTGGTGACTAACATCAATGACGAATAATCAAAACACGGGTCTTGAATCACTCACAATCAATTATGAGAGATATTGTTTTGAGTGGGAGCGCACTTTAGAATAAAATTGTTTATTCACTAGTGCAAATTTCATTATAAAACAAAGTCTAAGTGAAACCTGTGTTTTCCGTTGTAGATCAAATGGCTCGCAATACCGCGTTCAACTTAGGCCCGATGTTAGAGAAAGAGAAGTTAACTGCGACTGGAAACAACTATGTGGACTGGGTTCGCAACCTGAGGATTGTCCTCAGGAGCGCTAAGAAACTGTATGTGCTTGAAAATGCTCTTCCAGCTAAACCGGCGGCAGAGGCCCCGGAAGATGAACAAAATGTCTGGGCCACTAAGGATGATGATCACAACTTAGTGCAGTGCCTCATGCTAGCTTACATGTGTACAGACCTTCAAAAACGTTTTGAATTCCATAAACCCCGTGATATGATCCGGGAATTGGATGCTCTGTACAAGGAAACCGCAAAGTCTGAACGATTTGATATCATGAAGGCTTTGATGGATTGCAAGATGGCTGAGGGTAGTTCAGTTGGCGAACACGTGGTCAAAATGATTGGCTATGCTGAAAGGCTTAAAACCCTGGAATTTCCACTTCCACCTGGCCATACGATGGACATATTGCTTTCTTCACTCCCCCCGTCTTACGACGGTTTTGTATTAAACTACAACATGAGTGGGATGGAGAAGGAACCGGAAGAGGTGCTCGCCATGCTGAAAAATGCAGAAGGAGGACTGCGGAAAAATCGCAAGCAAGTGTTGCTTGTGAATAAAACCGCCAGTTTCAAAAAGAAGAAAGGCAAGCCAAAGAAGGGCAAGGGCGCCAGTAAGACCGGTTCCCAAAGCAACTCTAAAGGCGGAGCCAAGAATGAAACTGAGTGCTTCTACTGCAAGGGCACAGGACACTGGAAGAGAAACTGCAAGAAGTATCTGGAAGATAAGAAGTCCGGGAAAACCAGAAAAGGTATAATTGTTATACAAGTTAATGTCATTGACGTTTTGCTTGCTAGCGAAAATTCTAAGTCTTGGGTATTTGATACCGGATCGGTTGCTCACATTTGCAACTCGATACAGGGGCTTCAGAAGGTGCGCAAGCTGGCAAAGAATGAAGTCGTGATGCGCGTCGGGAATGGCGCTGGGATCGCCGCTCAAGCCGTCGGCATTATGCCTCTACGTCTCCCTTCAGGATTTATCTTAGAACTAAGTAACTGTTATTTTGTTCCACTGTTGTGTAGAAACATTATCTCCGGATCATGTTTAGTACACGATGGGTATTCGTACAAGTCTGAGAACAATGGTTGTTCACTTTATTGTAAGGATATGTTTTATGGATTTGCACCCATTGTTGGGGGCCTTTTCATACTAAATCTTGAATGTGGAAATGATGTTTTTAACGTGAATGCTAAACGCCTTAAGAAGGCTGATACCACCACCACTTTCTTGTGGCACTGTCGGCTTGGCCACATCGGAAAGAAACGCATGCAAAGACTCCATAAAGATGGAGTTTTACCGTCCCTTGATTTTGAATCAATTGACACATGTGAAGCTTGCTTGATGGGGAAAATGACCAAGACGCCGTTCACGGGTCATCCTGAACGGGCGGGTGAATTGTTGGAAATAATACATAGTGATGTATGTGGTCCAATGAACACGGCCGCACGGGGTGGGTATTTTTACTTCGTGACTTTTACTGATGATTTAAGTCGGTATGGCTATATCTACTTGATGAAGCATAAGTCGGAAACCTTTGAAAAGTTCAAAGAATTTCAGAATGAGGTAGAAAATCATCGTGACAAAAAGATTAAGTTTCTGCGGTCTGATCGCGGAGGCGAGTATCTTAGTCATGAGTTTGGCCAACATCTGAGTGACCGTGGAATCGTTTCACAGCTTACGCCTCCCGGAACTCCACAGAGAAACGGAGTATCGAAACGACGTAACCGAACCTTGTTGGACATGGTAAGGTCGATGATGTCTCTTACGGATCTTCCGATATCCTTTTGGGGTCACGCACTGGAAACTACTGCTCATATACTAAACAAGGCACCATCAAAGTCTGTTGAAACGACGCCATTTGAATTATGGTATGGGAAGAAACCCAATATGTCGCATCTCAAGATTTGGGGTTGTGAGGCATATGTAAAGCGTTTACAGCCAACCAAACTCGATCCCAAAGCAGACAAATACTACTTTGTAGGTTACCCCAAAGAAACCATTGGGTATTCTTTCTACCACCCGTCTGATAACAAAGTGTTTGTTGCAAGGAGTGGACAATTTCTCGAGAAAGAGTTTCTCACGAAAAAGGTGAGTGGGAGGACAGTACAACTTAATGAGATTAGTGAATCTTCGGTGACCGTTGATATGGCTAAGGAACCGGAAGAAATTCCGCTAATTATCCCTACAACCGAGCCGGAAGTTGTCGCATGTGATGCGGAGACTTCAGACAATGTTGTAACTGAACCGCGCAGATCAGGTAGGGCTATCCAGCCTCCTGAATGGTTTCATAACGAAATCTTCATTCTTGAAGACGATGAACCTGCGCACTACAAGGAAGCAATGGCGGGGCCCAGCTCAAAAGAATGGCACAAGGCCATGAGATCCGAAATGGAATCCATGTACGAAAACCAAGTTTGGAACTTGGAAGAACTTCCAGAAGGCGTAAAGCCGATTGGTTGTAAATGGATTTTCAAAAGGAAGACGGACGCGGATGGTAACATTACTATCCACAAAGCTAGACTTGTCGCGAAAGGGTTCACGCAAGTTCCAGGAGTGGACTACGACGAGACTTTCTCGCCCGTAGCTATGCTTAGGTCTATTCGGATATTACTAGCAATTGCTGCTTATTTCGATTATGAAATATGGCAGATGGATGTCAAAACGGCTTTCCTAAATGGAAACCTCAAAGAGGATGTATACATGATACAGCCAGAAGGTTTTGTCATTCATGAGGATGCTGGAAAGGTATGCAAACTTCAGAAAGCCATTTATGGTCTGAAGCAAGCGTCAAGGAGCTGGAACATTCGTTTTGATGAAGTGGTCAAAGAGTTTGGCTTCATCAGAAATGACGAAGAATCTTGTGTTTACAAGAAGTTTAGTGGGAGCGCAAAAGCATTTCTAATCTTGTATGTGGATGACATATTGTTGATTGGAAATGACGTGAATTTTCTTAGTGAAATAAAAGACTCATTGAAGAAAAGGTTTTCAATGAAAGACTTAGGTGAAGCGGCATATGTATTGGGCATCAGAATCTATAGAGATAGATCAAAACGCCTGATAGCGCTTAGCCAAAGCATGTACATTGACAAGGTGTTGAAAAGGTTCAACATGGAGAACTCCAAGAAAGGCCTACTCCCCATGTCACCTGGCACAGTACTTTGCAAGAATCAGAGTCCTCGAACTCTCGATGAGCGAGTACAAATGAATGATGTTCCATATGCCTCGGCAGTTGGTTCTATCATGTATGCCATGCTATGTACAAGACCGGATGTTTCCTATGCGCTAAGTGTTAGCAGCCGGTACCAAAGTGATCCAGGTTTGGAACACTGGGCCGCAGTCAAGGGTATTCTTAAGTACCTCAGAAGGACCAAGGATTTACTCCTTGTGTACGGAGGTGATGAAGAGCTCATTGTAAGTGGTTACACTGATGCAGGCTTCATGACTGACCCAGATGACTTCAAATCTCAATCAGGCTATGTTTTCATATTGAACGGTGGCGCAGTTGATTGGAAAAGTTCCAAACAGAAGACTGTGGCGGACTCTACGATGGAGGCGGAGTATGTTGCCGCTTCAGAAGCCTCCAAGGAGGAAGTATGGATCAAGCAATTTCTTGAAGACCTTGGTGTGGTTTCTAGTGCCCAGGACCCGGTGGAGATCTATTGTGATAATAGTGGCGCCGTGGCTCAGGCTAGGGAGCCAAGTTCGCACCATAAGACAAGACATATTCAACGCAAATATAAACTCATTCGACATCATGTCGAAGAGGGTTTAGTGAAAGTACGCAAAGTTCACACGGATCTGAATGTGTCAGACCCGATGACAAAGCCTCTACCACGAGCAAAGCATGAGCAGCACCGAATAGCCATTGGTGTTAGGGAAGCCATGTAACTGGATTATGACTCTAGTGCAAGTGGGAGTCTGTAGGAGATATGCCCTAGAGGCAGTAATAACAGTTATTTTGTATCTCCTGGTTTGTAATGAATGTTTATGATCCATGCTATAACTGCTGTGGCTCCCGAGCCCGTATATCCATAAAGGCTCTGAGGAAAACCCATGTGCACGTGTGGGTTAATAAACGGTAAAATGTATTCCTAGTCATGCCTCTAAGACTGGCTCAAGTATTGCATGATGATTATGTTTTCCTGATCATGGGCATGACTATGCCGGCAATTTTGAGGGCACAAATTGTTGGTAGAACACTTGTGTTGAATCGACCCAAATTGATGTTATGCTATGAGATACTTTCGTCACAAGTTAATAGTATTTTACACAGGGAAGTTAATGTTTGCATAATTCCTTAGACCATGAGAGTATCGAGTTCCTTCGTACTTGCTTCGTGAACTTTGGGGTTTGTTAAACGTCATCCGTAACTGGGTGGCTATTACGGCAGCTTACGGGTTCACGGAAAAGTATGGCAAGTAACGAGATAGCTCAAGATTGGGATTTGCTCCTCCGACGATGGAGAGATATACTCGGGCCCTCTCGGTGAAACGGTATCCATCATCGTCTGGCCAGACAACTTGTGATTTGATCACTGGGATACCGAAACACGGAAACGAGAAAAGAGAACAAAACCGGTAACGAGGTAACTTGCATAGTGGACAAATTGTTGATCCATGGGGGTGCAATAAATCTCACCTCGGGTGTTTTGTGACATATCGCGAAGCGACAGGAATAGCTCACGGCAACTGGAGGTTCACTCGAATATTCATTCGTGTGGGTATAGGGGTCAATATGGGTGTCCACGGCTCCGATGTTGATCATTGATCGGAAGGGGTTCCAGGTCATGTCTATGCTTCACCGAACCTATAGGGTCACACGCTTAAGGGTCATCTATCTGCTGAATACTAGACAGGGAGTCTGAGAGAAAGTCACCGAAAAAGTTTCGGAGACAATGGAAGAGTTCCGGAGAGAGAGAACACCGAAAGAGTTTCGGTAAAACCAAAAAAATTGTTTTGGAATACATTATTAGGTCAAAAAGGGTTTCGGCATCGCATGGAAATTTTCAGAGGATGCCAGAATTGGTCTGGGAACTTTTGAGAATTTTCAGAGAAAAAAACCGGAAATGTTCCGAAACTGCCGTAACCGTTGTTGTTGCTTTTCGCTGATGAAAACTACCATACCGGAAATGTTTCGGAAAATTCCCGGAATAATTTTAGAGGGTGCCAGAAATGTTCTGGGACCTTCTGAAATTTTTCAGAAAAAAGTTTCGCGGAAAACATCTTGTCTCAGCGCGAGGGGACAAGATCCCACGAATCGGGGGTTGCATGTTTGGTGGCTTTTTGTCTAGGGAGCACCCTTGTTCAAGGGAGACATGTTGGTGGCTTGTTGGGGGGGCCCCCCCATGGGAGGGGGCAAGGTTGTGGCCGGCCAAGTAGGGGCCCCCTTGGGTGTCCCCTTTGTGCTCCACTTGCATTACCATATTACCCCTCATGTGGGACATGTAGCTTGGGTATTTTGGTATTTTCTCCACCACCCCACCCCTTGCCTTGGCCTATAAAAGGAGGAGAAGTGGCTGCCATTCTCCTCATCCCTTGCTCTCATACACATGCCATGCATTATCTGGCTTCTTCTCTCCCTCCCACGAAAAGAGTTTCGTAGAGCCGAAAGGCTGTCTGGGTTCCGGCAGGAACTAGTTCTGGACGGCGAAGCCCTGCCGGATAGCTGACACCGTATGTGTGCAACCCCGTAGAGAGGTCGTAGTTTCGGTCTTTTGCCCGAGGGGCTGTTCGAGTGTCCTCCCGAAGGGCTGTCCGAGTCTCCGTTCGAGTTTCGAGGGTCCTCCCGAAGGGCTGTCCGCGACATCGTCCGGGGGACTGTCCGACCGCCTCCCGAAGGGCTGTCCGACGAGGGAGTACATCCTCGCGGTTGGGAGGTTGTAAATCCTAGCTGCGGGGATCTGCACCAACGATCTCCACCGACTCTTCTTCCGCTGCGCTTCGAGTCGGTACGGATCAGATCAAACCTTGTATGCAGTCTCCATAGTGGTCCTGGGCGTGCTCGCTATACCGAAAATTTTCATTTTCTGTCGCGTTCCCCTACAGGCCTCTCCTTCACACAAATTGCATTGACACGTATTCCCTCACCATATCTTACTATCTCTCACACACACGGACTACGTGTGCGAAAGAGAGGAGGTGCACACACGCACTCGTTCCCATATACAAACGTGCGGGTGCATGGTGGAGCACATTTGTACAAAAAATGAGCGTGTAGAAAGGCTTTAGATGATGTGCCACTAGTCTATCTATACCCCTATATAGTGTGCGAATAACTTTGAAAGATGGTCATTGGATGAAGCCAATCCGACGGTGAAGAGATGGCAAATCCGAGCACTACTGGCCATTGGATATCATCTACATTCCACCAGATTCTGCCACATGTACAATCTAGAAGACTCCATGGTTGAACTTAAGCATAATGCACAAACCTCAAAACACAAGCACTTCTCCTTTGTTCTAGAATCTTCCGTATCATAATTGCCCAATTTTTTTCTAAATGAATTGCCATTATTTGTTTTTACTTTATGCTTTAGAACGCACAATTCCATGAATCTTAAAATAGATTAATTTTTTATAAAAACTAATTTTTAATGAGATGAACTATAAGAATTAAACGAACATCTACATCATGCATATATGACTCAAAGCTTACATGTTATAGTGTGGTATTTATTCATAATTTGGTTGCCAAATCTCATGCGTGCAATGCATGTGTACCTTACTAGTACTTCCAGTATGTGCAAAACACATAAATTAGAATTCCAATGGCACGCTACATAGTGTCTCTCTCTTTTTCAGTTAATATATTATGATTAAAATGATGTGGGGGGCATCCATGAAGCCATGTGGCACATGTGGAGGCGTTGTCGCGACCTTCTTGTGTGGATTGATCATAGTGACGTGCTGCTGGTTCTAGAAGAATGTACTCGTCCTCTCTCACGTACACTAGCAGTACGTGCACGAAGCGAAGATCTGCACGCACGCACTCATTCCCTCACACGCACACGCGGGTACACGGTGGGACGCATTTTTGTACGAAGATCCACCCCATGTGATAATTTGACACGTGTAAAGTCATTCACTTAATTGATGGTCAATTAATACAGCACATGCAAATTGAGTGGACGTGAGGGAGGAAGTGGTTGAGAATGACATTACTACTCCACTACGTGCATGCGAGTAGTTAAATCATGGGTTGCTACTTCCATTGGTCTCCTTCGTATTTTGTGCCAATTTTTTACCATAATTTTAAGTAACACAATATTTATGCATGTCATAAAAAGTAATATAATCAAAAACTATGTTGCAAATGTGATTCCATTGATATAATTTTTGGTGACATGCATTAATATTTTCTTAGTTAAATTTTTGGTCAAAAATTGGCACAAAATAAAAAGGGGCCAATAAACCAGGACGCAGGCAGCATGATCAATTTTCACCTGGGTTACTGTTGGTGGCCTTTGTATTTAAATATGGACAGAGTGGAGTAGTACTACTATCTTTATCTTAGCCTCGTAGGGCTCTCCCAGCGCCTACGCTCGCCTCCCTGCCTCGCCCACTGGATCCCGCCATGGAGGATCCCGCCATCGATAATCCCTTAGATCCCAGGATCCCGCGGGCTGCCCTCTCACTACGGCCCACAGCACTGCCACCTTTGAGCGAAACTCACATGTGTTTCAGAGGGGATCCATTGCTCAGGAATCACAGATCGGTGGCGCCGGAGGACATGCCAGGGCTGCGTTTCAGGTGGTGGGCAGCAAGGGAAAATCGGATCGAGAAAGCGTCGCATCGTTTGGAGACAAGTTCGAAGGAGCCGCGCCTGGCGAAGCATAAGGCGGAGGCGCAAGTTGATCTCAAGGGAGAGATGCTAAGGGATGTCAGCATCTGGCATCATCGCATTGATTTTGAGCTGGGCCTAATGGCAGAGATCATATTCACGGAGTCGACTGCGGAGGAAAGAACGCGCATGCCTGCGGAATGGCATGAGCAGCTGGTGCAACTGTTCAAATGGGCGGTAGGAGAAGCCA
The DNA here is from genome assembly GCA_011799875.1 of Thinopyrum elongatum. Lineage (NCBI taxonomy): Eukaryota > Viridiplantae > Streptophyta > Magnoliopsida > Poales > Poaceae > Thinopyrum > Thinopyrum elongatum. The sequence goes on along the minus strand of CM022302.1, from coordinate 91,730,158 downwards.
AATCGCGGGACCAGCTGCGGCGGCGCCGCTGGGCATGCATCATAGGCGAGGTGAGCTGCCCTCCTTCCCCACCAGCGATGCAGTGACCTACTCGGTTGCTGCTGCAATGAACATGCGGCGCCATGGCGGTTTGCAACCATGACAATCACTCCATCTATATGTATTGTATTTATGTGAAAATACTTGGTCATTTGGAAAAAGATGGTAATTGATTTATCATGAGTTTTTGAATGCTTGGTCCTGACAATCACCCGATAGCCACAAGTCTCCATCGCGTAATACTTGACGGTCGGTCGCACCAACAGACGGTCGGTCGGACCCGCGTCTCACCGAAGGGACACGCATCGGCTTGGTCTGACATGTACGACCAGGTACATCACTGATATGTGCGACCGCATTTGAGCAGTACTTGAAATTTGTGTTCAAGAAAACTCATCGGGAGCCATTTCGGGTTTCGAAACCAAAACCATCAATAAATCTTTAGCTTGTTCCCATCACATTCCAAAGTAGTAGTACTACTACCATGCTATAATCAAGTGCAAACCTGTTCACACCTATCAAACCTGAACGTGTTCCCACTATGCAGGTTTTAGTACTAGTACTACTAGTAGGTTATAAAAAGGGGAACTACCTAGCTGAAAATTACTCTACCTTCCTCCTCATAAGTATTTCTTGTTCGTCCTTCCCTACCATGGCCGGTGTGCAGAGCTCTAGGTCGAGAACTACTAGTAAGAAGGGAGCAGCGACCAAGGCTGCGGAAAAAAAGGGCTCGCCACCTCGTGGGGGGCTCGAAAGATTTCTCACGGGCAGGCGAGGGCTCCCAGGAGCGCCCTAGCCGCGGAGGCGAACATGCCGAGCTGGCGGTGCTAGAGTCTTTATCCCTCAACGACATGCCCGCTCAGCTCAATAAGCAGAAGGAGTTGACCGACGGCTTGGTGAAGCTGCTAAAGGAGAGCCTCGATGACATGCCCGCTGAGCTCAATAACCAGGAGGAGTTGACCACCGGCTTGGTGAAGCTACTGAAGGAGAGCATTGCCTCGGGTAAGAAGGCGACCGGAGAAATCCTGCAACTTCAGGAGGACAAGGCGAAGCTCCGCCACGAGCTCGACCTGCTGAAGGAGGAGAACGCCAGCTGGAAGAAGCTGCATGAGAAGAGGAGTTCCTCAGTGAAGATGCTTAATGCCCTCGTCATGGAACAGAAGGAGGAGTTGGCGAAGCTCCGCATCGAGCACCCGGCTGTTGTCAAGGTACGTAATGCGGCCGTGGAAGGGATGATGAATGCTTGCCTCAAGAAATCCCGCGTCATGGACAGAATGAAGAAGATGGCAGAGGAGATGCGCGAGGAGATGGAGGTTGTGGAGGCGATGAAGAAGCAGTTACGACTCCACGGCCAGCAACCCTTCATGAAGTAGGGAGCAGCGCCCCAGACTTGTGTCTGCGTCTTCCTTCTTTGGGGGGGGGGTGTAATCTTCCTTCTTCTTTTGCTCATGTGTTTCTTCTTTTGCTTCGGGTGTTTCGCCGCATGTGTCACGTTCTCTGCGAGGCACGAATAGAACAATGCTAAGAGTACGATGAGCGGCGCCATGGGATCGATGACAAGCAAATTAGTAGATATTTTTTTCTCCATATCGCACTGGGCTGCCGTGTTTCGCACTCCTCCGTCGTACTAGTACTCCAGTGGAAAACTAGAGTATATCGCACGATTCTTTGCTCCTCCTTAGGTCGCTGGCAACAATTATACGTGCAGTCAAATCACAAGGCCCCACCATCCAGTAATGAACTGTCAAATCACAAAGGCCCTCGCCTCTCTGTCAAACTGACCATGCAAGACTGCCCCGCCCTCGCCTTTTAAATGTACTTTTGTACAGTAGTACTAGTATCGATGGATTGCGCCATGGAGCAAAACTAACAAGATGAAATTAAAGAAAAAAGGTGGTACATATACAGAGTGCTCGTCGCCAAATTATGCATAGTACTATTAAAAAAGCTATCACGTGCTTAGATGGGGTGCTAAAGTCTATTAAACAAATTAGCATACCTATTTAATTCTTTGACAACTAAACTCCTTCATGCTTTGGGTAAACTTCTCTTATTTAAGTTTTTTTAGAATTACTTATCTCATTTAAGTGTTTTGCATATGTGGCATGCTTAGAGCATGGTTAATAGCAATGTTGGGGATATCGCTTATCGGGAACTTATCGGTCGACCCATGATAAGGGGTAAATCGGCCAGTTTATCGGCATATCGGCCGATTTATCGCCATATCGGCTGATTTATCGGCCGATTTATCTTATCGGTCACACAACGGTAAGCGATAAATCGGCCGATTTATCGGAATATCGGAAGATATCTTGAACAGTGGTTAATAGTATAGCCAACTGCTGGCTATATGATGTTGGCCATATCATATATAGTACATATATAATGTGAAGAAACAAGTGGTAGTACTACCAACTACAAGATGAACTATAAGAAATACAAGTACTCCTATGTACGTACTGAAGAGTTAAAGTAACGAGAAAGAACATAACATAGTTCTGTTGGGGGCTCAGCACAACTCACCCCTGAAATAAAACTAAGCACCCTGAAATTAAACTAAGCAATTAATCCGGTAGACACTGCATTAGAACCACCATGAGCAACGACACTGCCACCTTACTCGGACTCCTCGTCCACGTCCTCGATTTTGTCCTTGTCCCTCTTCCTCTTGGCCGATACTTCTTTGCTTGAACTGCACACTAGGCTCTCGCTCTTCATCCAACCATTGTAGATATTGAAACAAAGGTAGGCATCCATTGCAGTGTACTGGATGTGGTCTTTATCTATTAAATTCCACTCCCATGCAAGATGAAACTTGTGGTGAGGTTTTGTTAGTTTGCCGTACGAAGGATCAACCATGGCTCCTGCCAGGGTCAGCATTGAAGTCTGATGGGAGGACACCAGCCTATTCTTTTGGAGGTCGAAGGGCTGGCCTACAACGAGGCCTATCCGACCCAAGACTTCCTCATCGTTATGAAAGTCTACAGTAACGAATTTGACTCTGTCGTCCGCGAGGAAGTTCTTAAAATCCTCGCACTTAACGTCGGCATGGCATATGTGGTAGACCAAGCACAAGTTAGGCATGCAAACCTGGATCACAGCGGGCTTCTTCTTCTTCTCTTCCTCCTTTAGATTCTTCTCTTTTCCAAGGACTATAATGTACTCAACATCTAGCCCAGCGACCCACTCATCACCATCTGACTTTTCAAACATACGTTTGAAGCAAGCAAGGCATCCTTTCACCGTTGCGGAAGAACGGGTGTAGATGACGTCGAACTCATTGCCGGTGATGGTTATAACCTTGTACTCACCGTCGATCATGGAGATTTCGGATGCCATGGATTTTGGAGGAGGGTTAGGATTAGTGGAACTGCTGTAATGTGAAAGGATGGGATGACTAGGAACGAACTGCCGTAATGTTAAAGGACGGCCGGGGACGAGTAGGAGCGAACTGCTAGCGGTTTTCTGATTGTAAAAATGCTGAGTGGGGCATGCAAACGGCAGGGTAGTGGCTTGCTCGGTGGATAAATGGCTTCATGCACAGTACTATGGGTCCCAATTAGATGTCATGTCTACTAGATCCACTTCGTAGGCCCGACAGTATAGCATCTACATGTTCGCATGTCAAGCATCGGGAAAATTACAGGTGATATGAACCTTTCCATGCTCCCATGATACGGGCTTCTGAGAGCCCTTGGATCTGAGATCGAACGGTTGCATGGCGTGATTCTAGACCTATGGGTGAATATCCTATCCTAGAGGGTTATTCTGCAAATTTTCAGCAACTTAGCATGCGACCGTTCGATCTCAGATCCAAGGGCTATCAGCAGCCTGTATCATGGTCGCGCCTACCACGACCGTCGCCTCGCTCTCGCGGTCGCGCCCTTGGAGATTTCAGACAGCTATAAATGAGCATTTTTTTGCCTACTTCGCATGCATGAAACTACTTCCTCCGTCCAGGTGCGTTAGGCTATCTGATGTTGGCATGTCATACATAGTCATCACTTATAGTCACTCATACAACAAGGTTAGCTATAAGGTTGGCAAAAAGAGTATTTTTTTTACTTCTCTCTATCTCTTTCTCCGTAGTATTTATTGCATTTGCCAAGGAGTAAGTAGCAAGGGTGTTGCACAAGAGCCCACTCCCACCATTTTGCCCATGTCTCTCTCCTCGACATACAAGCAAAAGTGCCATGTAAGCGGGCTATAAGCCCATTATTGTAGAGTACTTGGTCTTAGCACCTGTATACCATGGAGGGGGTCAGGGGAGACTCACCCCGGTCGTAGCATCGCAGTAATAATGATAATGGCAAGTCAAATCACAGGGCCCCACCTGTCAAGCAGTAACGAGCCGTCAAATCACACAACCCTACATTTGCAGCAGTTTACTCCCTCATCTTCTCGCCTCTCTGTCGAACTGACTAGGCAGAACTGCCCCATCTACCGCGTGGGAAAAGCCCCGCCCTCGACTTTTAAATATAATTTTGTATCCATGGATTGCGCCATGGAGCAAAGCTTGAAGAAAACGGTGGTACACATGTATACAGCACGCCCGTCGCATTCGCGTCGCACCCCACACGGTCGGTCGGTCTGGCACGCCGCTCACCGAATGGAACGCGCGTTGTGTTTGCACACACATGTGGGACCGCAATTGAGAACAGACCATAGGCACACCCCCCCCCCCCCCGGTCCCTGCAAGTCAGCTGAGTTAATAGAAGAGAGAGACGAGCGATAGTACTAGAGCAGTGATGTACACACGACGGTGCCTGGACGATCCCTGCATGACACGGGAGATCAGTTCGTCCATGCATGTGGTCTGCTGCCATCTAGGTCAAGCCGGCTATGTTAATTAGGACATCTATCGATTGACCCCTTTTCTATGAGTTTGTCTTTAATTTGAGCTTTGATCCTCGTCTAGTTTGTCCGCCGGGATTCATGTTGTCTCCTTGGGGCAGTGAGGTTATGGTTTCTTGTCATGTGGCATTTTTTCGTGTTATATGTTAATCCGGTGCTTCAGATCAAAATGACGAGAACTGCGCCTCCGAGGCACGTGCATTAAGACTTCTCAACAGTCATTGATGAGGTCAAGCTGGCTCCGGTAGAAAAAAGAAAACTACTACTCCACTATATAGGCAGGAGCCTCCGCGCTTGCTTGCTAGTGTTGCTCTCTTCACACTCTCTCGTCCTCTCCAGATCTAAACACGACAGAGGTGGCCACACTCTCTCTCTGCTCACCACTGGTCACAGATCTGGCTGGATCCCCTCCGTCGGGGAAGGTGAGAAGGTGCAACGTTCACGCGGTCATCGTCTGTGATGGCTCTTACCCACTGCCGGCGCGTACCGATCAGCGTGCCTTGCCGTTCTCTCCCACGCAGCGTCGGCTAGGGAGGGCCTCCGACCCCTTCTTCCTCGCTGTCGTAGTGTGGGCAGATCCGGCCTCCCGCCGCCCACCTAGCAACATCCCGGTGACCCTCAGGTATAACTTCCTTCGAAACTAGCCTTGCTCTATTGCCCCAGCTCCTCACATCGCTGCATTTGTATCTTTTACTATTTCTCAGGCCCCCTCGTAGATAGGATCGATCGGCTATTCGAAAGCCACCTAAATTTTTACTGTTAAGAGGTAAAACTACTTCATGCAGTCGAATCTAGTAGTACTACTTCATGCAGTCAAATCTAGTACTACTTGGTTCAAACAGGGAAGAAAGGGGGTGGGGGTGGGGGAAGATTTGTTACCTGAATCTAGGACTTGGTCGAAAGAGGAAATAATGGGGGCGAAAAGTAGCAGAGACTGGCTATCCAACTGGTCTCTTGGTCTAATAGGGAAATAAAGGGAAACGCAGTACAAACTCGATATAAATCGATCTATTGGTTGAAAAAGGAAAGAAAGTGGGGACTGGGGGACAAGTCAACAGAGTATGTCCAGCACTAGATTTGCTAGCCTCACATAGTATAAGGTGGCTATACCGAACAAAAATGGGACCAACCCAGATATCCTGTTTGGATGTTTGTTGCCCCGAGCCCCTCTTATGTAATGCCACTGGTAAAATGTAGCAGTCCCACTGTTAAAGTAAGGACATGTTAAACCAATGTTGTTTTCAATGTAATGCTTCCAGTAATATGAATCAATGGCACTGTTTTTCATGTCCTGCTAAATTTCCCATTAAGATAAGTTGCTTCTTTTAGTTAGAAATGCAACTGTCCTGGTCCACCTACTCTCCCGTGCCCAAATACCAACTCTTTAGCAGCTGGTAATGTAAAGTTGCTGGTAAAATGAAGCAATGGCACCACTAAAGTAATGTCGTATTTAATGGTTGTCATAGTTAATCCTAATGCCCACACTAATATCTAGGAATGCTGCTGCTTTAGAAATTGCTACTGTCCTTGTAGGATCGCCATTCAGATAAGGAACATGCTTCTTTTCATTTGATGTATGTTTTGTCACTTGTTAGTCACCCTCCTTTTCACCTTTTTGTGCAAATAGAGATATACATTTCATGCTTGATCTTAGTTGAACTGCACAAAATGATATCCAAATTATAGTTGAACATTCCACGAGCTTCACGACCAACCTTGATGTTGCTCAATTTTATTGCAACTAATGAAGAAGAAGCTGCTAGCTCATGGGACCAAGTACTTGCTAACTGCATGATGCAAACATTGCTTCATTTTAGGTGAACTGCACAAAAAGGTCCCATGAATTGAATCATCCATGTTGGTGACTGGTGTCATCCCTTCTACGATGGCATTGATTGCAGATATGGTTCCCATCACGAGGTATGTTCCTTTTTGGTCCGACCGTTTGCCAAAGATCCTGCATGTTGACTCTGCTCTTGTGCTACTGTTTTGGCACTACCATGATAAAGCAGTAATGTTATTATTTTGCACCTTAATTTAGTGGCACTATTAATTTGAGGCAATGTTTTGGCACCACTAGTGCCACTGATTTTTTTTTTATATCAAAAGAGGCGGTTTCCTCCGATTTCATTTAAGAAACCCAACCATAGAGAACCATTATCCGACAACATCTCAGTGTAAACGGGCAATTATGCAACTACTACTAGAACGGACTGAGTACTAGCAGGAGACAAGTTCGCCACATAAGCTAGGCAAGTAGGGGGTGCAGCCCCAGCTCGACCAAGTTTGGATTACAACCCAAAAGCTACCACAGAAATATCAGGGGGGAAGATAGGGACTGAAAGAGTCAGCTTCAGCATCCCAGTCTAAGCGCCCCCGGCCTCCATCCTTGCGACGCACGGTGTACCTCGCTTGCCACCTGCTCGACCCTAGGGCCACTGATAAAATGAAGTAATAATACAGTTAAAATAGAGCTAGTGTCCTCTCTATCATTTCATTTCCAATGTAGATAAAGAAAGTGCTTCTCTTTGTTAGTATATGTTTCATTAACTAGTCCCATTGTTAATGTTTAAGTGTTTCTGCAAACTGGGGTGCTTAATTTTAGTTGATCTGCACAAAAATAGAGATTGGAATGTCTCAAGGCCCCTCCTTGTACTACCACTATACACTGATGTTCATCACTGGCAGAAGGTGTATCGGGAAGAATTGGATCGATTTCCGGTATGAGGCCCACCGTATGAGGCGTTGCAGGGCCCATCTCGCCCTCGTAGCATGGCATACTGTGATACTATCACAATATTTTCCCATTAAGAAAATGAAGTTTCTTCTATTTATTAGTTTATGTTTCATCAACTAGTGCCACTATAATGTAATCACGCTTTTTCATTATCTGTGCAAACAGGGTTATTCAGCTGCATTTTGGTGGAACTACATAAATGTACGGATGGAACCGGCATATATGCAGAGTGCGAGGTGCCAAGTAAAAATTACCGACACCAACCATGCTCCATCTAAGCATTGGCATCCACCACCGGTGGAATGGGTGGCGCTCTCTATGGACGGATCTTTCTCGGCAGCAAATCCTCTAATCAAATACTGGTAGCTTATATTGGCACTTTTCTAGGGAGTACTCTTTTCTGAAAGAAGCACCAATCAATTTTTCTTTATTTGTACACATTGTCGCACTTTGTTTTTGGTCCAGAGCTATTTTAGGGTGATTGGCGTAGTACTCGGAGGCTCAAAGTACTACCCAGTACATACCCGTATGATTTTCATTAGCCGTCACACTGGTTGTAAGCATGAGCAGATGGAAGATTAGGTTAGTGCGAAGCTTACATTAAACCCAACCGCCGCCATTGAAACGAGGCGAGCGGCGAGGGAACCGTGGAGAACGGCGGGGAAGCGACGTCGCGCCATCCGGCCTCCTCTTGCGATGGGAGAACGAATACTCCTGTGGCTCCGGCTGACACTGCACCCTCACGAACGGCACACCGTACTCGATCGATTCGTTATCCTCTGGATGCTCGACCTTTTGACCTGTACACCCACCACCTCCGCCTGACTTTCGCCTTGGGCAAATCTATTTGCTCCATCGCCTAGAGGAGATACTCGATGAACTCGAAGGACTGCGACGTGACTGCCGCCGGGGAGTACATCGCCGCCGTCTTGCTCTTTCACATACATTGCCACATGGCCCTCACCGTCCTCGAAATCTCCCACTCGTTGTCAAACCAAGTAAGGATCTCCTTCAACCTGGCTAACTTCGCCTGGTCGCCGCCGGTGATCTGCCCGATTCGCTGCTAGATCCTCTCCATAGATATCCTTCTGAGAGGTCCAGTGTTAGCTTTGGAAGATGGGAGGAGAGACGGTGGTCTTGCAATGGAGAAGAGGGAGAGGCGAGATGGTGGTTTTGCAATGGAGAAGATGGACAGGAGAGGGGGTGGTTTTGCAATGGAGAAGAGGAGAGGCGAGATGGTGGTTTTGGAATGGAGAAGATGGAGAGGAGAGGGGGTGGTTTTGCAATGGAGAAGAGGGAGAGGAGCGTACGGCAACGATTTAGGATTGGACGAGAAGGCCGGTGCTCTCTGACTGGATCAAAATCAAAATGAATTTACCCTTCAACTAAGAAAGCGACCCCACATTAACTAGTCTCCCTTGTAAGAAATATATTTAATAGATACTTACATATATAAGAAAAAAATATGCCACGTATTATGAACTTATAAAAATAAATGTTTAACAATAAAATCCTGGGTTTTTTTACATTAAGGTCAACGAAAATCCAGGTGATTGTGTACAAAAGCTTGGTAAGATTTAAGGACCAATGTAAATAAAGCACTTATTATTTAAATATATTTATAACAAAATGCTCAGGCGCTGTTTATTTTTTATAACATTGATGCGCCCAACCCAACAATATAATTAGAACCAGCCCAGCAAAATCGTGTATTTCGAGAAAGTGCAAATGGGTTGTAATTTTTTAGGAAAAAATAAATGGGCCGCATGGACGCTACATTACTTGTTCACCCAGCCCAGCAAATTCGTGTATTTCGAGAAAGTGGAAATGGGCTATAGTTTTTTAGAAAAAATTAAATGGGTCGCATGGACGCTACATTATTTGTTCACCCAGCCCAGCAAATGGACTGTAAATTCTAAAAAATGGATTGAATATGTGCGACATTTTTGGAGGCTGAAATGTGGGCCAATAGGTCAAAGCCAACGCAAGGCATTGTCAACTTAGTCAACAAATGATTCTGACATCAATAGAAATCCAACGGCTGGCATTCATCTTCAATCTCTCGTCTTCTTTCTCCAGCGCCGCCGGGACCACCTGCTCCTGCCTCCGGCTGCTAGCAGCTCTGCTTAGCATGCTTTGCTGTGAAGCGCTACCCCCACTGCCGGCCAAGCCATCCCTCCACCCCTCCACACCTCCTGTTATTCTCCGCCGACTGGAGAACCACGCCGCACCAAAACCAGTTAACCCTCGTACACCTATCCGTCTGCGACTCCACTGCCGCGTCTTCCCATCACCGGCTCGTTGCCGTCCGGGGCCTCGCCGTCGTCGACAGCCTTGGTGCGCTCAACGCGTCGTGGTCAACGTGGTCAACAAACGAGAGTCATCGGAAGAGGACTGTACGTGGAGAGGCTGACAGTGGAGGCGCACCAGGTCCATGGACGTACGCATGCAACCGCCTCCTTATTACGCGAAAATAAAATTATTCCTCCCCCTGAAAGCTGGGACCCACCACGTATATCTTCGCAAGGAAGGAAGTGCCTCCTTATTCCTGCCCCTGACAGTTGGGACCCATCAACAACATCTTTGCACGCAACGAAGTGCCTCCTTATTACGGGTAAAAAAAATATGATTCCGCCCCTGACCGCTGGGACCCGCCAACTATATATTCGCACGCAAGGAAGTTCCTCCTTGTCCTCCCTGACAGCTAGGACCCACCCGGTCGAAGCGTACGTAGCGTTGTCTGTGTACATACCGGTTGATCGGTCTGTCTGCCACGATGAACCGTGGCCGAGTAAGGAGCGGTAGCAGTTCAGGCAGTCCCGTCTAAATCCTGTACACATACGACAGCCACGCTACAAAAAAAGACGGCCATGTACGTACATACGGGCATGGTCTCGAACGCGTACAACGATGGCGTCCTGTTCATCGGCAGCCAACCGGCTGGGTCGGAACAGAGGAAACAGCGTCGTGTTCATCGGGAGGCAACCGACTGGGTCGGAATACGTCCTGTTCATTAGGAGCCAACCGGCTTAGACGGAACAGCCGAAACGAGGTCTGGCATACCGCAGAACGGAGGAAATGGCCTTTTGTTCGATCGCCTACAGTCGAAACGGGGTCCTGTTCATCGAGAATGGTCTGGCGTACCGCCGAACGGAGGAAATGGACTTCTGTTCGAGCTCCTACGGTCGAAACGTGGTGGTGTTGATCGGGAGGGGTGTGGCATACCGCAAAACGGAGGAAACGGACTTGTGTTGGAGCGCCTACGGTCGAAACGAGGTCCTGTTCATCGGGAGGGGGGTGGCGTACCGCAAAACGGGACTCCACGGGCTATTGTTCATCCATCGTCTAGTGCCTCGCTCCAGTCTCCACGGGCAACCGTTCATCCACCGTCGACTTCCTCCAGCCTCCACCTGCTACTGTTCATCCACCGTCGACTGCCTCCAGCCTCCACCAGTTACTGTTCATCCACGGGCTATTGTTCATCCAGCCTCCACCTGCTACTGTTCAACCAGCCCTCCACGGGGTCCTGTTCATCCACCCCCAACCGGCTTGGCGGCCTCCTCGATCGGGGTCATATTCATCCAGCGGCAACGGCCTCTACTACCACGTGGTCCTGTTCATCCAACCCCCAACGGGAACTGTTCATCCAACCCCAACAACGGTCACTGTTCATCAAGAGGCAGCTGGTTTGATCGGCTTCAGTTAGCAGCAGTAGCGAAGGAATCGCTCGGGTTCAGTTAACAGCCAAGGGATTGATCGCTCGGGTTCAGTAACGTAGCTAGTGCAATCGCTCGGGTTCAGTAAGCGATCGCCTCGCTCGGGTTCAGTTAGAGCCCAATGCAACGCCTCGCACACACGCACATACGTGTACGAGAGAAACGTGCAAACCTCCGTGCACCGTGCATCGCTCGGCCCCGACCACCCACCGTAACCGGGAACTCCTCGATATTTTCCTCGCCCTCGCTTCTACCGCAATTTTTTCCGTCATGGACGGCCCAAAGAATGTCATGCAGGTGCGTCCCCGGCCCGCCCAGGATGAAAAGCCCATTTTCTGTCATGATTTTTTGTCATAGAAGTAGGAGCCCACCACATCTATGATGATACGTGCTTTTGTCACAATTATCATCATAGAAGTCTCATAAGCATGACAGAAAAAAAATCGTTCGGCCCAAAATGTCACGGATGTGTCTTTTTTTGTAGTGGTCGTATGTCTTGAACACATTATCCCAAGCTTCTTGCAATTCATCCTTAAGCGGCTGCATGTACACATTCATATTCTTCCCCGCATAGTTGGGCCCTGGAATTATCAACGTCAGGAAAATGTTCTTTCTTTGCATAATCTATCCGGGGGGGGAGATTGGGTGGAATGACATATACAGGCCAACAATTGTATTGGCTTGCCATCAAACCAAACACATTGAACCCATCCGTGTTGATGTCGACTCGAGGATGCCTTGGATCTGCCGCTTTTTGCTCATGTAATGCAACAAAGTGCGTCCACGCAGAACCATCTGATGTGTGTACCATCATCTGATTCCCATATGCATCTAGTTCGGTTCTTTTGCCCATTTTGTGCCATGCCATCTGTCTGGCCGTCTCTTCGACCATGAAAATACATTGAAGTCTTGGTACGATTGGCATATACCGAAGAACATTAACGGGGATTTTGGTCTGCCTCTTCTCACTCATACCGTTGTCTACCACAACATACCTAGAAGACTTGCAAATGGGACAATAGTTCAAGTCCGCATACTCAAGCCTAAATAAGGCACATCCTTTCTCACAGGCATCTATCTTCTCATAGGGCATCTTAAGTGCACGGAGGATTTTGTCCGACTGGTATAGGTTTGCAGGCATTACATGGCCTTTGGGTAGAAAGCGTCCAAATACTGTCATCATTGTGTCATAGCATTCTCTGCCCAAGTTGAATTGAGCCTTCAGAGCCATTACTTGTGAGATGGCATCCAGCTGACAAAGCTCAGTGTGCTCGTGGAGAGGACATTTTGAAGACTCCAACATTTCATTGAAGGCCTTTGCAGATTCCTTCATCTCATCGTCCGAATCTCAAGCATCGTCAAAGTCTTGCACCATGTCTTTGATCCCGGTACCATGCTCGTTGGTGCAACGACGAACCACCTCAGCTCTGGCAGGTTGGGCAGACTCACCATGAAATGTCCACACCGTATAATCGGGCGTAAAACCCCACTTCTGTAGGTGTTTACCCATTTCATCCTCTGTCCTCTTCTGAAAGTTGTCGCACCTAGCACAGGGGCACCAGGTTTTTCTCTGGCCATTTGCAAATGCGGCTCTCACAAACCCCTTGGTTTTTGTTAGCCATTCATTGGTCATGTCTTTCTGACTAGTGTGACCGGTGTACATCCACGCACGACCACTCATCTTGCGTAGCTACTGGACACAAAAGAAATATATATATATATATATATATATATATATATATATAATTCAGCATATATATTCATCAGTGAATTGAGTTTGTCAATTTTATTATGTCCATGCAACCTAGGTAAAGAGAGGTCCTAATCCCACCTGAGTATGTGTAGATTGGGTTCGTTTTCCTATGCTCTGCTCCGGATCCGACGTGAAATTTTGGCAGCACCTCCCCGCTGTTCTCCTGATACACTCTCGGCAATAAACAGAGAGGATGTGTACCTGAAGAACAACAAGGAGGCACTGACGAAATTATGCGTCGGATCCGGAGCAGAGCATATGGGAAAACAAACCCAATCTACACATACTCAGGTTGTCCATGGATAACGTTGGACAATTCGAAAGAATCATGATTATAAATATGCAAATGCATGCATATTTATACATGTAACCCTTTCGAATGGGAGATGCATACTGGTCACGCATACTGATGATTGAAGACACCTATAGCTAGCAAGTTTCATCGGCACGAAGACCGGAATAGAGCAAATAATGAAGGGGGGAGAAGATGTCATCTGTGCTCACCCACGAATGCAGGGGCGGAGCTCGTCGAACACCAGACCCTCACAGCGACGAAACAACTGCACATTTAATTCCAAAGACTAGTAACATAGCATTATTGTTTTTTCCACCAACCTAAGTAAATATTTACAACAGGATGCCACCGCCAAGCTGTAAAAAAATGATTCGCACTGCTTGTTCCCCACAACAACCCCTAACCTAAGGAGTTATCATTTAGGATTCCGTCGACACCGAGGCACCCGCTAACCTCTTCTTCTTCTTCTTCTTCTTCTTCTTCTTCTTCTTCTTCTTCTTCTTCTTCTTCTTCTTCTTCTTCTTCTTCTTCCTTTCTTTTCCTTTTTCCTCTTCTTCTACTTCTCCTTCTTTTCTTCTTCTTTCTTCTTCTTCTTCTTCTTCCTTCTTCTTCTTCTTCTTCTTCTTCTTCTTCTTCTTCTTCTTCTTCTTCTTCTTCTTCTTCTTCTTCTTCTTCTTCTTCTTCTTCTTCTTCTTCTTCTTCTTCTTCTTCTTCTTCTTCTTCTTCTTCTTCTTCTTCTTCTCCTCCTCCTCCTCTTCTTCTTATTCTTCTTCTTTTCTTCTCCTCCCCCTCTTTTTCTTCTTCTTCTTCTTCCTTTCTTTTCCTTTTTCCTCTTCTTCTACTTCTCCTTCTTTATTTTTTTTCATCTTTCTAACCTAACCAAGCACTAACCTAACCTAGCACTAACATAACCTAGCACTAACCTAACCTAGCACTAACCTAACCTAGCCTAGCACTAACCTAACCTAGAACTAACCTAATTAACAATAGCAATTAACAGTAGAAAAAAAGGAAAAAACAGAGGGTGAGGCTCACCGGAGTGGGGCGGCGGGGCGCCAGGGCGGCGATGGCGGCGGGGCGCCAGGGCGTCAGGGCAGCGGGGCACCGGGGCGCAGGGGCCGCGGGGGCACAGGAGACCGCGGCACGGCGGGGCGGCGCGGCGGGGCCGGTGGTGGGCGTCGGGGCGGCGGCTGAACAGAGAGAAAGAGAGAGAGAGAGAGGTGGGGGTGCGTCGTTAGTTAGGCACCTTCTTTGTCGTGTGCTAGCAGACGGCAAAGAAGGGGGTGGGGCTGGGGGGCACGACCGTTAGTCACGCACCTTCTTTGCCGTCTGCTAGTAGACGGCAAAGAGTAAAAAAGCTGACGGCCAAGAGCCACGGACGGCATCCATTTGACCTAGCCAGCTCCACGACTAGTGGGGCCCAGCTGGTCTCTTTGCCGTCTACCTTTAGGGCCTTTGCCGTCTGCTTTTTGCAAGCGGACGGCAAATACCTTCTGTGTCGTCCGCTAGCAGATGGCAAATATACTGTTTCCAGTAGTGTGGGCACTCCCCTTGGCTTTTGCCAAGCTTGGGGGAGATGCCCCGGTATCGTATCACCATCACTTCTATTGCATTTACCTATTTTAGTTCGATCTTTAGTTATATCATGAATTAGTTGAATAAAAGTTTAGCATGATCTATCTACGAGTTTTAGTTTCATGATCTATCTATCTATGTAATCGAGTGAGAGTTATATAATAAAGTTAGTTTGAGTTTTTGCTTCTTTACCTTCTTGTTGCAATCAAATAAAAGGAAATAAATGAAAAAGATCATATGCTAATCTTATGGTAAGTAATGACATCACATAAGGAAAAGTATAAGTGGTAAAATTTATTGGAGATTGACAAACATAGCATTGGTCAATGATGCAACTCATGAAAGAATTAATAAGGGAAGAGAAGATTCACATGCAAATACACTATCTTGGACATCTTTTATGATTGTCAGCCCCCGTTAATTATTATATGCCAAAATTGTTGACGTTGGACAAGGAAGACAACGTAATGATTTATGTTTGTTCATATTCACATAGAAGTTATATTGTCATAGATTCTTCAACATGTGGTGCTTGTTCAATATCTTTGCTAGCCAAAATTCCGCACTAAGTAGAGATACTACTTGTGCATCCAAAAAACCTTAAACCCAAATTCATGTTTCGAGAGTCCACCATACCTACCTATGGATTGAGTAAGATCCTTCAAGTAAGTTGTCATCGGTGCAATATGGCAATAAAAATTGCTTCTAAATGTGTTTGATCATTTAGTGTAAGATAAAATTGAGCGCTGTACGAACTTGTGATGGCAAAGTAATAAAAGCGATAGACTGCATAATAAAGGTTGCTATCATAAGGGGCAATATAACGTGATGTTCTTTTGCATTAAGGGATTTGGCATACAAACTAAAAAGTGCATGACAACCTCTATTTCCCTCTGCGAAGGGCCTATCTTTTACTTTTATGTATTTAGTTTTATGCAAGAGTCAAAGTATTCTTCCCAATTCCTTTTTATTTTCTCTTTTGCAAGCATCATGTGGTGAGTAAAGATCTAGGCACATATATCCAGTTGGATATGAGTGAGCATGAATTATTATTGTTGACATCACCCTTGAGGTGAATAGGTTGGAAGCCGACACTATAAGCCCCTATCTTTCTATGTGTCCGGTTGAAACTTTTTGCTCATGGGTATGCTGTGAGTGTTAGCAATCATAGAAGATTAAATGATGGTTGAGTATGTGGACTTGCCAAAAGGCTCCGATACGAGACCCTTCCTGAAAATATGATGAATTGTAGTTGCAAAGTTGACTGAGAACATAGTTTGTTGGTTTTCAATAGAGTTTATGATTTTTACTTCGATGTTGTAATGAATTATTACTTGTTCATGAGAAGTTATATGATAAAGCTTTATGATTAAGTTTGTTGCTGTTATGATAATAAGCATGATGCTACTATGTCCGTATTTTGTTTTTATCGACACCTCTCTCTCTCTCTCTAAGCATGTGGACATGTTTTTCGATATCGGTTTTTTGCTTGAGGACAAGCGAGGTCAAAGCTTGGGGGAGTTGATACGTCCATTTTGCATCATGATTTCCTACTGTTATTTATAATGTTTTTATGCATAATAATGCTTTACGGAGTAATTATAATGCCTTTTCTCTCATAATATGCAAGGTTTACACAAAGAGGGAGAATACCGGCAGCTGGAATTCTGGACCTGAAAAAGCTACGTCAGAGATACCTATTATGCACATCTCGAAATGAGTTGAAAATTTACGGAGAATTATTTTGGAATATATAGAAAATACTGGAGCAAATAACTACCGGAGGGGGACCACCTGGTGACCACAAGACACCAGGGCACACCAGGCCCCCCAGGCGTGCCCTGGTGGGTTGTGGCCAGCCCGGCCCACCTCCGGTGCCCATCTTTTGGTATATAAGTCATTTTGACCTAGAAAAAAAATAAGGAGAGGACTTTCGGGACGAAACGCGCCGTCTCGAGGCGGAACTTGGGCAGGAGCACTTTTGCCCTCCGGCGGAGCGATTCCGCCGGGGGAACTTCCCTCCCGGAGGGGGAAATTGAAGCCATCGTCATCACCAACAACCCTCTCATCTTTGGGAGGGCAATCTCCATCGACACCTTTAATAGCACCATCTCCTCTCAAACCCTAGTTCATCTCTTGTGTTCAATCTTTGTACCGGAACCTTAGATTGGTACTTGTGGGTGACTAGTAGTGTTGATTACATCATGTAGTTGATTACTATATGGTTTATTTGGTGGAAGATTATATGTTCAGATCCATTATGCTATTTAATACCCCTTTGATCTTGAGCATGAATATCATTTGTGAGTAGTTACTTTCGTTCTTGAGGACACGGGAGAAGTCATGTTGCAAGTAATCATGTGAACTTGATATGTGTTCGATATTTTGATGATATGTATGTTGTGATTCCCTTAGTGGTGTCATCTGAACGTCGACTACATGGCACTTCACCATCTTTGGGCCTAATGGAATGCATTGTGGAGTAGTTATTAGATGATGGGTTGCTAGAGTGACAGAAGCTTAAACCCTAGTTTATACGCTACTTCGTAAGGGACCAATTTGGATCCAAATGTTTAATGCTACGGTTAGATTTTATCTTAATACTTTTCTCGTAGTTGTGGATGCTTGCGAGGGGGTTAATCATAAGTGGGAGGTTTGTTCATGTAAGAACAGCACCCAAGCACCGGTCCACCCACATAGCAAATTATCAAAGTAGTGAGCGCAAATCAAACCAACATGATGAAAGTGACTAGATGAAATTCCCGTGTGCCCTCAAGAACACTTTGCTTATTATAAGAGACCATTTTGGCCTGTCCTTTGCCACAAAAGGATTGGGCTACCTTGCTGCACTTTATTTCTCATTACCATTACTTATCCGTTACAAATTATCTTCCTATCAAATTACCTATTACCGACTATTTCAGTGCTTGCAGAAAATACCTTGCTGAAAACCACTTGTCATTTCCTTCTGCTCCTCGTTGGGTTTGACACTCTTACTTATCGAAAGGACTATGATTGATCCCCTATACTTCTGGGTCATCAACGCTTAATAGGACTTTCACAAAGCACATAACTTGATAAAGTTTTGAAGAAGTTCAAAATGGATTAGTCCAAAAAGGGGTTCTTGCCTGTTTTGCAAGGTGTGAAGTTGAGTAAGACTCAATGCCCAGCGACTACAGAGGATAGAGAAAAGATGAGTGTCATCCCCTATGCTTCTGCCATAGGCTCTATCATGTATGCGATGTTGTGCACAAGACCAGATGTCAGCCTTGCCATAAGTATGGCCGGAAGGTTTCAAAGTAATCCAGGAATGGAACACTGGACAGCGGTCAAGAATATCCTTAAGTACCTGAAAAGGACTAAGGAAATGTTTCTCGTTTATGGAGGTGATCAAGAGCTCATCGTAAAGGGTTATGTCGATGCAAGCTTTGACACTGATCCGGATGACTCTAAGTCTCAAACCGGATACGTATATATTCTGAATGGGGGAGCGGTAAGCTGGTGCAGTTCCAAGCAAAGCATGGTAGCTGATTCTACATGCGAAGCGGAGTACATAGCTGCCTCGGAGGCAGCAAAGGAAGGTGTCTGGATGAAGCAGTTCATGACAGATCTTGGAGTTGTACCCAGTGTACTAGACCCAATGACTCTGTACTGTGACAACACTGGTGCCATTGCTATAGCCAAGGAACCAAGGTTTCACAAGAGGAGCAGACACATAAAGCGATGCTTCAACTCCATCCGCGATGCAGTGAAGGAGGAGGACATAAACATTTGCAAAGTACATACGGATCTGAATGTTGCAGATCCGTTAACTAGACCTCTTCCACGGGCAAAACATGATCAACACCAGAACTCTATGGGTGTTAGATTCATTACCATGTAATACTAGATTATTGACTCTAGTGCAAGTGGGAGACTGTTGGAAATATGCCCTAGAGGCAATAATAAAGTGGTTATTGTTATATTTCCTTGTTCATGATAATCGTTTATTATCCATGCTATAATTGTATTGACTGGAAACTCAAATACATGTGTGGATACATAGACAACAGCATGTCCCTAGTGAGCCTCTACCGGACTAGCTCGTTAATCAAAGATGACTATGGTTTCCTAGTCATAGACATGAGTTGTCATTTGATAACAGGATCACATAATTAGGAGAATGATGTGATGGACAAGACCCAAACTATAAGCATAGCATATGATCGTATCAAGTTTATTGCTATCGTTTTCTGCATGCCAAGTATCTGTTCCTATGACCATGAGATCATGCAACTCACTGACACCGGAGGAGTACCTTGTGTGTATCAAACGTCGCAACGTAACTGGGTGACTATAAAGGTGCTCTACAGGTATCTCCGAGGGTGTCTATTGAGTTGGCATGGATCAAGACTGGGATTTGTCACTCCGTGTGATGGAGAGGTATCTCAGGGCCCACTCGGTAATACAGCATCACAATGAGCTTGCAAGCAATGTGACTAAAGAGTTAGCCACGAGATCTTGTATTACGGAACGAGTAAAGAGACTTGCCGGTAACGAGATTGAACTAGGTATAGAGATACCGACGATCGAATCTTGGGCAAGTAACATACCGATAGACAAAGGGAATTGCATACGGGATTAGCTGAATCCTTGGCATCGAGGTTCAACCGATAAAGATCTTCGTAGAATGTGTAGGAACCAATATGGACATCCAGGTCCCGCTATTTGTTATTGACCGTAGAGGTGTCTTGGCCATGTCTGCATAGTTCTCGAACCCACAGGGTCTACACACTTAACGTTTGGTGACGATATAAGTATAGTTGAGTTATTGTGTTGGTGACTGAAGGTTGTTCGGAGTCCCGGATGAGATCCCGGACATGACGAGGAACTCCGGAATGGTCCGGAGGTGAAGATTGATATATAGGACGGAGGGTATCGGAGTCCGAAAGTGTTCCGGGGGGTACCGGGTTATCGCTGGAAGACCGAAAGGGGTTTCGGGGGGCCCGGCAAGTGTTGGGGGGCCTCATGGGCCAAGGGAAGGGGGCACACCTCACCTCAACCCATGACCACCAGGAGAGGTGGTGCGCCCCCTAGGGCAGCCCCCTTGCTTGGGGGGCACCCAAACCCTAGGCGCCCCATCTGTGGCCGCCGGCCCCCTGGGGCAAACCCTAGGGGCACCCCCCTCTTCCCTTCCCCCTATATATAGAGGGGTAGAGGGAGGGCAGCCGCACCCATTTTATGCCACGACGCTGCCCTTCCTCTCCCTCGTAGTTCCTCTCTCTCTCCGCGTTGCTTGGCGAAGCTCTACCGAGATTGCTCCACCACCACCGCCACCACGTCGTCGTGCTGCCGGGAACTCGAGCTACTACTTCATCCTTGCTCGCTGGATCGAGGAGGTGAAGGCGTCACCAAGCCGTACGTGTGTTGAACGCGGAGGTGCCGTCCGTTCGGCACTTGATCGGGAGTTCATGGGACGGATCGTGATTGGATCGCGAAGACGTCCGGCTACATCAATCGCGTTTCTTAACGCTTCCGCTTAGCGATCTACAAGGGTATGTAGATCTAATCTCTCCTCTCGTAGATGTTCATCTCCTAGACTGATCTTGGTGAGCGTAGGAAATTTTTGGTTTCCCATGCAACATTCCCCAACAAGTTAACCACCTAGTCACTCTCGGTTAGGTTGAAGTTTGCTCACCAAAAACCACCCCTTTCCTCTTAGCAAATTTCCTCACTTGCCTCCGCTGGCCTGCCCTCTCTTTTGCTCTAAGCCCATGAGAGCACCATCGATAGAAAATGTTAGGGAGAACGGGGAGACTACGGCTCCACCCAAGCTGTCGCTAGATCTTGCATTGGGATATGTAGCATGCAGGGTCATGTGAAGTGCATGTTACTTAGAATGGCTACTCATTGGCTGGAATCAACAATTGAAGGGAATAACAGCATGACCCATCATTCTTAGTTTTAACAGCCAGCAATACAACACATTCACACATATCTTGAGAATGTCCGTTTTAAAATGCCAGCAATCGAGGACTGGAGCCCTGACTCCCCGATTCTAAAACACCGCTCTCCGCCATCAGGATGTTGATCGGAGATACCACCACTGACCACCCCCGCTGCGTGGCCAAGAACGTCTTCGCCTTCACGTACATCAATGACCCTGGACGTGGCGGTCCAACTCCACCCTCACATCGAGAACCAACCAAATGATTGTTCAGTGGCGCATGCACACTACTCCTACAACAACAGTGGCGGTATTTAAAAGCAGTGGTGGTATTTATTTCTAAAAGGACGCATATAAAGATGTATGCAACCCCCACAATTTTGTTTGCAGATTAAGAAATGGTATGTGCAGTACTGTTGAAAGTACTACTGATCTAAACACTCTTATACAGTATTTCTTTACATAGGGAGTACTTTTTTTATTGTGTTTTCTGTTTTGAACTTCTGCCTTTGCAAATAAAAAAAACAAAAATCAAATCGTGGGCTTCGATGTTTGTCTAGCCATGGGCCATGGGCTGTCGAAGCATCAGAACAAAATGGACTCACGGGGGCTCGCATTGCCAGCGTCTTGTATCACTCCACTTTGCATCTTGCCTACTGGTTCGAGCCCACCGCCACTCCCCACAAGCGAGCTCTAGGGCGAGATGAGCAGCCGCCGCCGCCGCCACGCTCGCTCGCCGCCGGCCGCGCCGCTGGACGACGACGACCTCCTCTCCGAGATCCTGCTCTTCCGCCGCTTCCGCCTCCGCCACCGCCGCAACCCGCCTCTCCTCGGTTTCTTTGACAGATACGGAGCTCCGTTCCGGCCTACCCTGGAGGCCCCCAATCGTGTTCCTCCCGAGCGCTTCTCCTTGCAGCACCACGAGGATGAAATGCACTCCTTTTCCCATGGATGCCGCCATGGCCTCGTGCTCATATCCCTTCTGAAGCGTCATCAGGTCCTGGTCTGGGACCCCGTCACCGGCGACCAGCACCGCATTCCCTTTCCCGCGCCGTTTGACACAGCGAAGGCCCTGGTCAATGCGGCGGTGCTTCGCGATGCGGGAGACGTCCAACACTTCCAGGTGGTCTTGGCACTGGCAGGCACCGATGCCGAACATCATGGACGAGCGCTCGCTTGTGTTTACTCGTCAAAGACCGGCTTATGGGGGAATCTCGTCTCAACACCCATTCCATACCAGGCTAATGGGGACCGTATTCCCACATGGGTTTATACCGATGATGCTGTTCTGGATGGAGATTACCTTTACTGGAAGCTCGTGGGGAATTTGTTTGGAATTCTTGAGTTTGATTTGAAGAAGCAGACCTTAGCTGTGATACAGGTGCCAGTGGACATCCTCCAAGGTAACAGCTTTCAGGTTATGCCGGCTGAGGGTGGTGGGCTTGGTTTCCTCTCCGTGTCAGAGTCGGATTACACCGCCCGGTTATGGAAGAGGAAGACCAATCGTCATGGTGTTGCTTCATGGGAGCTTGCAAGGAGTATTGATCTGGACAAGCTACTTTCCCTGGAATCAGAGGAGAAAGGCCCCCTAGTGATACTAGGGTATGCTGAACTGAATAATGTGGTGTTTCTGTGGACAGCTATCGGCGTCTTAATGGTCCAGCTTGAGTCACTGAAGTTCGAGAAGCTTTCTAAAACCATGACCTAGTATCATTTCTCACTATCATCCATTCGAAAGTGTCTACAGTGCAGGTAATAGCATGCCTTACATTGTGGGTACAACAAAACCAGGTTATTTTTCGATAATCGGCTGATGAAATTATGTTCATATCATTTCTTGTTGAGCCAACAATATTAGGTTTCATATCATTTATTCTGTTTGCTGCTTGATGATCTATGTATAGCGATGATGTTCTGTGGTACTCTGTTCTGAATACAAGATTGGCAAATTCTTTGTAGAATAATCGAACTAAATTTCATCATTGTCTGCCCATTGATAGGTGCAAGAGTTGTATAATGGTAGTGTTAGTTCATACCTGCAGTGCCATTTTCCCTCAAGAGGAGATACGCAATTTTTTGGAAGTTGGCTACATGAAAAAATTGGCTTGAACCCTCTGGAGGCTTAAGCCTAGTTATATTTATTTCATTCTGTAGACTATATCTGCTGATATTGCTAACAGTCTTAATAACCACTTGGTTTGAAAATTACGAATAATTGTTCATTTATCACTTCTAGGATTGTCCTCACTGTGGCAAGTCCATTTGTACCAGGAAAATAATAATAACCAGAGTTCATTTTTATCATTTTGTGCTAAATTTATCAAACTGAGTTAACTTTTCTCGAAGTACAGCTATGGATTTATCTGTATACGTAGTTCATGCCTCCCCGTTTCTGTTTTCCTGGGAATGTCTTTGTGTCGTTTGTTTTGGGTTGGAGCCTAATCTCTCTTTTCGGTTTACTGATAACTGTTATTGGTTACAAAGTAGGGCTCTCATCATATGAGGTAGGAAATAGCAAAGCTTGATATCATATCATAAGAATAGGGGAGGAACTAAGCCACTAATACTTGGAGCCACATGACACATTGTTCGACTTCTTATGCAGTAGGAGGAGTATTTGACAAAAAACTACCACATTTCACGTCACCGTCCCACAGAACTACCACATTTTAAAAAGTGACTGAAAACTCCAGATTAGTACTAATTTTGTGACAAAAAACTACCAAGTTGAGTTGATGACCGTTTTTATGATTTTAAACCTGTTTATGACATGTGGGACCCGCGTGTCAGAGCTGACATGGCGGAAATGTCAACTCCGTTTATTTTGACAGTTGTGTTGACCGTTATTACAGGTGGGTCCCACACGTCATTCTTCTTCCTCCTCTCTCTCCCTCTCTGGCATTTTAACAAATACCTCATGTGCATCATCCGGCGAGAGGAGCTCGTCGTCGCCACCTCCATCGTGGAGCTCGAGCGCGGTCCGTGGCCAGGCGCGTGACGCCGAACTCGCCACGCAGCAGCTCCCGCCCTAGGATGGTACTGGTTCGTGACGCGCAGCAGGGGGTGCTGCGGCACCACGCCCTCCAGCACGCATGCCGCCGAGGCTGCCGAGCCGCTGCCGCGCTCCGGGTTGGGCTTCGCCTTGGCCCGTGGCCGTGGCCGGGGCTTGGGGCTCGCCATGGCGGTGGGGCTCGGCTCGCTGCTGCGGCTCCGCCTCGGGAGCACCCGCCCCTCCATCTCCCGGCGAAGAAGCCGCTGGCCGCTGGCGTAGCGGAACCCGCCCCTCCATCTCCCGGCGAAGAAGCCGCAGGCCTCCGGCACCGCGGGATCCGACGAGCACTCGTCCCTCCATCTCCCGACGAGGAAGCCGCTGGCCGCCGGCGCTGCGCGATCCGACGAGACCCGGCTGCTGCTGATTTCCCCGCCAACGCGGCCACCGCGCTCCTGTTCCAGCCAAGACCGGGCTGGTGGTTCCCCGCCAACGAGGACGCGAAGCTTGACGGCGCACCCATGCTCTGTTTCACCATGCGGGCACGAACACTAGATGTTCGTTGAAATGCCTAAGAGAGAAAGAGGACGAGGAAGAAGAAGGTAGATGCTGACGTGTGGGACCCACCTGTAATAACGGTCAACGTAACTGTCAAAATAAACGGAGTTGACATTTCCGCCACGTCAACTCTGACACGCGGGTCCCGTATGTCATAAACAGGTTTAAAATCATAAAAACGGTCATCAACTCAACTTGGTAGTTTTTTGTCACAAAATTAGTACTAATCTGGAGTTTTCGGTCACTTTTTAAAATGTGGTAGTTCTGTGGGACGGTGACGTGAAATGTGGTAGTTTTTTGTCAGATACTCCTGTAGGAGCATGTATTGCTGGTGGACACGACAGGGCTGAGCTTATGCTCAATGCGTAAGATGATTGTCGATCTACTAATTGAGCAGGTAAGCTTATCTTATACTGACATTCTGCCTCCTATCTACTGGTTGTGCTCTTTTGTTTGCCCTCCATTCTATCCGGCTCCTTTGCTTTCGGTTATACCTCTTTACTACTCTCCAAGTTCCTTTTGGTACTGTGGGCTCTTCTTTCTCTAGCTTCTCCAATGACTTATGACTTTGGACCCTTCCCCATTCCCTATTTGTGCCCCCTGAATATTGGAATGCTGTAATGCTAAGTAGTAATAAATGAAGCACTAGCCCCTTACTGTGCTTGGGGATATATTTCTGCTTTTGTTTACTCACGGAATTGCTTCAACTATTTTTTCCTGTGGTTATGGGTCTATCAAGTCCTAGTGTGATTTGCATGTTGTCTCGTCTATACAAGTACTCCCTCTGTAAAGAAATATAAGAGCATTTAGATCACTACAATCACTAAAGTAGTGATCTAAATGCTCTTATATTTCTTTACAGAGGGAGTAATTGATAGCTAAAAACACATGAACATATGGTTTCATAGTTCCTTTATTTAAATGGATTTATTGGTCATGCCATTTCACATTGCTGGTTATTTTGGATTATTGTGATACCTGGTGAACAAATGATTGCGACAATACTTTGAAGAGTGTGTCTTCATTAAGTCTTATACTGCTGTTTATCGTTTTGCATGCAGTTATTCTAGTTTCATGGACGATTATTCTAGTGTTAGGTTGTTTTGTTAAACATTTTATTAGCATGCCACTTGCTGTCTGCCAATTTGAATATATTGTAATTGGCCAGTAGCCACTATATGTAGTTATGCTTTGTGTGCAGTGTAATTTTTTTCAAATTTGGCCACCTGGACGTTTAATACTCAATATCGAAATTACATGACTAATTCATCTTAAAAACTGCTTTAGTCATTAATAATATTTATGATTTTTACTAGCATTATTAATATAAGTGACGGTGAAATTATTGCTTTGTCACAGATTACTTAAGGATATCTATATGGTTAGGAAAAAGATCGTTTTAGATAGGAAGATAGAGATGTGTTTTGTTAGGAAAGTTAGGATTCTATTGATAGCATCAAGTTTAGCCTTCCCTGTAGATGTTAGGGAAACTAGTAACATCTAATCCTTGCACCCTGGTGGGCCAACCCTTGCTCCTTGGAGCTATACCCTCAACACTGTCACATTCATCGGTATTAGGACCCGGACCTATCTTAGCCTGTGACATGCTTGATGTTGTGCAGGGTAAAGAAAGAAGTATCAATTAGTAAGATGATATAAATGATCCCTTGCTTCTGGCTTGTACCACATAATTTTGTTGAAATTCTATTTGCTAGTGACTAGTTGAGCTCATACATTTCCGAAAAGTATGTATATGAGATAGAAGCTTTCCAACTCCATGAGCCCGTCATATACCCATTGTTCTTTTAGGCTCTACTCCAGACCAGTACACCAAATACTTCTAATGTTAGAAGTTGAAAGTGTGCCATTATGTTACAAATTACCAATTATTGTTATCTGTTTCTATTGTTGTCTAATATAGTAATATTGCTGAGATGGTTCACCTTTGGAACTTTTGGCACAATTTCCACAGTGATGGTGAAACTAATGTTCACTGTTTCAATAGTTGTGAGAATAACTCCCAACGAATTTTCCCGTATAAATGTCAAAGAATTATTTGACTGATGATATTTCTTGCTTTGCAGGTATCTATCTAGAGCTACATTCTGCTGTCTGAGATGCAGAAATGGGTTGTTTGGTGTAGATTCTTCCATTTTGTATGCTCGAAGTGGCGATTGACTCCCTATGCAGCATGCACTGATTAGCTGTGAAGTGCACTTGTAGGAATTGGTCCACCTATCATTATCTAATTTCTGTAGACATTTGTTAGCTGGCATGAAGGTTGACAGCACAACCGACTTGCTTCGGTTAATGAGTACTCACCATGTGGTTTCTTTAATCTGCTGTATGCTTTCAAAGCAAGCAAGTTTGGGCGGGTTCACCTGTCAAATTATCTTTCATTGCATTTTAGTGTGCGCGCATGTGTTCACGCTTTGATTTATCTTCGGTGTTGCATCGGGCATGGAGATTTTGGCGCCGGGTTTCTGCCTATGTTCTAGCATGTGCCATTTTGTGTGTATCTTGGTTGAATTTGTGTCTGATTCCGTCGCATCATTTGGGCCTGGGAGTTGTGAAGAAGCCCCTGTGTGTTGAATTGCGCCTGCCTTATAGCATTGCTCTTTGCCACTGCCTGCATAAATAGCTGGCGATTCAACCAGGGTCCGGTTTCATTGCTATATTTTGATTTTGGGGAAAGTTTGGATGAGCTATCTAACATTTGGATTCTTTTGAGAGTGTTTAAGAAATAAAGCCTCACTTGTAAGAAAAGATGAATAATCTAGCTGCTGTGATCAGGACAGCGATAGGCAATATTGGTGCGTTTGGTGATATCTCTCTCAGACTGGGGTAAAGATGATCGGCAAACCGCAAACAATCAGCAGCAGCTAAGCAGATGTAGAGGAAATTGATATTTTTTTTTTTTTACACGTGATAGTTTCTGGTTTGTTCAAAAGCGGTGCAGCTTACGCCTACGTACATACATAGTCATCTTACAGTTGCATACATATATACAGTTTTGTCGATTGGCAACGGGAGGTTGGCAAAGCTATCAGTCTTTGAGCGAAGCAAATGATGTGTGTAATGTGTGCAGTACCCGCGAAAGCAAATGGAATACAGTACAGTACTTTTTTTTTTTGCCTGTCCTGTTCTGAACTTCTGGTGGAGTTTGCCTTTGCAAAAATAAAAAAATAAAAGGCAAGTCATCGGCTTCAATGTTTGTGTAGCCATGGGCCATGGGCCATCGGCTTCAATGTTTGTGTAGCCATGGGCCATGGGCTCTCGAACCAATCGAACGAAATGAACCCACGGGGCCCTCTGCCAGCGACAGTTTTACCCTTCTCTTCACTGTCACACATCTTGCGTGCTGGTTCGAGTCCACTGCCATTCGCCCATTCCCCACGCGAGATGCGCAGCCGCCGACGCCGCCGCCACGCCCGCTCGCCAGCGGCCGCGCCGCTGGACGACGACGACCTGCTCTCCGAGATTCTGCTCCGCCTCTCCCCGCAGCCCTCCTCCCTCCCGCGCGCGTCCCTCGTCTGCAAGCTCTGGCGCAGCCTCGTCTCCGATCCCGGCTTCTTCCGCCGCTTCCGCCTCCGCCTCCGCCACCGCCACAACCGTCCTCTCCTCGGTTTCTTCGACAAGTACGATGATCTGTCTTTCCTACCTACTCTGGATGCCCCCAATCTCGTCCCTCCCGGGCGCTTCTCCTTGCCGTTCGACGACGTCGACGATTACCGCTTTTCCCTTGGGTGCCGCCATGGCCTCGTACTCTTCTGGCCTATGAAGCATTTCCAGGTCGTGGTGTGGGACCCCATCACCGGAGACCAGCACCTCATTCCCGTCCCCCCGGAGTTCGAGAGGACACACGGGGCGGTGCTTCGCACCACCGGAGACGAACACTTTCAGGTGGTCTTGACAATGAGACATTCGGATGACGAGCAACATACACGTGCGATTGCCTGTGTTTACTCGTCAAGGACCGGCTTATGGGGAGATCGTATCTCAACTCCGCTTCCATACCAGCCTGGTGTGAGCGGTTCTCCCACCATGCTTTATGAGCTTGATGCTGTGCTGGTTGGGGATTCCCTTTACTGGATGCTTTCTGGGAATTTTGATGGAATTCTCAAGTTTGATTTGGAGAAGCAGAGCCTATCTGTGATACGAGTGCCAGTGGATATGTATGGCCAGGGCAACTACTTCCAGGTTATGAGGGCTGAGGGCGGTGGGCTGGGTTTCCTCTTCATGTCAGTTTCAGACTACACTGCTCAGTTATGGAAGAGGAAGACCGCTTGCGATGGTGTTGCTTCATGGGAGCTTGGAAGAACTATTGAACTGGACAAGCTACTTTCCCTGAAGTCGGAGGATAAAAGCCCCATAGCCCTTTCGATACTAGGGTTTGCTGAGCAGAATAATGTGGTGTTAATTTGTACAGTTAATGGCATCTTCATGATCCACCTTGAGTCATTGAATTTCAAGAAGCTTGCCGAAACCACCGTGAGCCGTCCTCACCATCATCCATTCGAAAGTGTCTACACCGCAGGTAATAGCATGGATTACATTGTCGATACAAAAAAAAAAATTATTATTCAACAATTGGCTGATGAAATTATGCTCACGTCATTCCGTGTTAAGCCAACAATTTGAATTACTATCATATCATTTGTTTCTTTTGCTGCTTCATGGCCTCTTCAATGTACATCGATGATGTTCTGCAGTGTTCGGTTCTTATGTGTGTGTGGTGTCTTTCATGTAATGATTATGATTGATTAAAAAAAATTCTGGTATTTCATTTTCTTTATGTTCTGTAGCCAGGCACTAGGCTGCAATTGGTTAGCTTCTTCTAATTATTTTTGTGGTTTAAGTCAGAACTAGCAAACTGTCATCACCGGCTTATTATATGAATATCCATACAATAAAACAATGCTTACCTGTGTATGTATTCCAGAAATATACAATGATTAACAAGATTGGCAAATCCCTTTATAGAATAATTTAACCATTTTATTGTTTCGTGCCTATTGAAGGATGATATAATTCTCAAATGCTCTTTGAAGCTTAAGCTTAGTTATATTTATTTTGTTCTGTATGTTACCTCTGCTGATATTTCTAACAGAGTTCAAATAAAACATAACCACTTTGTTTGAAATTATGAGTAATTTTTTTTTCGAGACTTTGCATTTTCTTGCATTGAAAAGGTAGAGTTTTGATACAATCCTCCTAGGAGGTTCATTTATCATTTGTAGGATTGCCCTCCATCTGGCAAGTCTATTTGTACCAGGAAACACTAATAAGCGGAGTTCATTTTCATCTTTTCATGCTAAAATTTACTTAAAGATGATTTAAATCATGATCCAACATGTTACCAAGATTTATTAGTATGAGATTTATTTTCCGATATGGCGTAGAATGAGCTTCAGGATAGCTCTAGATAACTTGTCCATTCTGACCAGTTAACAGTATGATTGTCCATGTTCTTCACTTTTACAATATTAATGAGTATACACTGTTATGGGAATATTCAGTAAACTAGCACAATGCCCATGCATTGCTACGAAGCCACCATAAAAGTATGAGGACTTAAGCCGTTGGTTTAGGATATCGTTGAAAGACGTTGGTGTCATGTGGCTGTTGGGCCGTTCATGATTAAAATCATAGTGAAAATACAATATTACAAAGAGAGTTTTGCATGTGGCAAGCCTTGGATAATCTTAGGGATATTAGGTCCTTTGCTAGATTTAAAGTGATACAACATTTTGAATTGTGAAACAGAAGAGGATAGACATTAGTAAGGAGACTGCACAAGGTCGTGGATCCGGTAGCAATAGAGGTCTATCGTCGCATTGGAAATACAATTTACAGTTTGATCACTCTCTTTATGCTATGGTGAAGAACTAGAAGTATTGGTTAGGAATAGCAACTAAAACCAAGAGCACGGTTTTGAGTTGGAGTCTTATTCCGGTATTTGTTATTTGTATCTTTTAAAAGTGTTGGTCTGACATTAAAAGTAGTAGTGTATTTGTTTATTTGTGTTAGGTCCCACATGTGAGTAAAAGTGCATTTTTTCTTGGAAGGCCGCTCGTCCTGCATGGGGGGTAGCTAGCAGTGCATTTGTTTATTTCTGAAGTTTGCTGGTCCAGCATGTGAGTAGAAGTGCATTTGCTTATTTGTGAAGTTTGTTGGTCCTACATGTGAACTCACTACCAACTCCAACCTTTGTAAGTAGAAGAGATAGAGGAAGAATGAAATATTTGACATAGGTGTGTTAATGTTTATCCGTTAGAGAAAGTAGAGTATTACTGTATCAAAATTGAGTTGCTTTTCTTGAACTTACAGCAATGGATTTATCTAATACCTAGTTGACACGTGCTCGTTTCTATTTATCTTTTGCTGGAATGCCGTGGCGTCGTGTGCTTAGGGTTTTGAGCCTAAACTCATGTTTCTGGTTTATTGATCGCTGATATTGGTTACAGAGTAGGGCTCCCGTTATATAGTGAGTTAGTAAATGCAAAAGCTTCAGATGTATCATATGGATATGGTGCAGTAACAATCTAATATACTCCCTCCGTTCGGAATTACTTGTCTCGGAAATGGATGTATCTAGAACTAAAATACGTCTAGATACATCCATTTCTGCGACAAGTAATTCCGAACGGAGGGAGTACTTGATATGGAAATCAGGGAGACTGACTTGAGGATCAAGCTTTGAGCTCCTTCACCTTATCCTTGTTGTGGCAGCGATATTCTCTGCCCACATGACACGTTGTTTGACTTTTTATGTTTGTAGGAACACATGTTGATGTTGGACACGATGGGGCTGAGCTTTTGGTTGATAAGTAAGATGATTGTCTGGTTGGACATGCTATTTGACCTGCTGGTTGAGCAGGTAAGCTTATCTCCAACTGATGTTCTACCTCCTCTATTGGATATGCTCCTTTGATTGCCCTCCCTTCCATCCAGCTTCCTTGCCTTCAGTTCACCTCCTCCTTAGTACTCCCAAGTTTCTTCTGGTAGTGTGGGTTCTTCTCCCTCTACCTTCCTCTTTCTATATTGTGCTTATGTTTGTGCCTGCTTGGAAATGAGAATGTTGTCATACTAAGTAGTAGCAAATGAAGCACTAACCCTTATTGTGCTTTAGGGTTATATTTTTGTTTTTGTTTTACTTGTCGCGGCTGCCTTCTACATTTTTTTTCCTGTGGTTATGGGTTTATCAAGTCCTAGTGTGATTTGCATGTTGTCCTGTCTACACAAGTAAATAAGTAATTGATAGCGAACAATACCCGCGTATCTGGTTTCAGATTTCCTTTATTTATACGGTTGTATAGGTATGCCATTTTACATTGCTGCTTATTTTGGGTCATTGTGATACCTAGTGAACTAATGATTGTTCATTCCTGGAAGGCGGTTACTGTAGGCGGTTTTGTTAAATCTTATACTGCTAATCATTGTTTTGCTTCGAGTTATTGTAGTAGTATAGTTTTGGGCAATTATCATAGTTTCAGGCGGTTTTGTTAAACATTTTCTCAGCACGTCACTCATTGTCCGCTAAACTTGCATATATATGTAATTGGCCATTAGCCACTTAAATAATTTGGTCGGTCCGACATACATTGGTCGTGCTTTATCTGGAGTTAAGTTCTTCAATTTTGGCCATCATGGATGTTTAATAGCACTTCATAATCATGACTAGATTCGTCACATAAAACTGCTTCATCCCTAATAAGATCTTTTTAGTTTCACTAGCATATTATCTTTGGTGTAGTGTTGAAATTATTGCTTGATGCTGTGAAGAGTACAAAAAAAAAAGCAGTCATTTTGGATCTAAGGAAATTTCAGTTAATAAGACGAGACGCATGATCCCTTGCTTCGATTTGTTAGTGTCTAGCTGGGTCTTGCATTTCTAAAAAGTGTGCCTTTAGCTAGAAACCTGCCCCTTCTTTTTCTACTCCATAAGACCATGAGCCCCTCATATGCCCATTGTTCTTTTAGCTTCTACTTAGATCAAATGTAGCAAAAAACTGCTAAATTTGAGGTCGAATGTGTGATACTACGCTACAAATTACGTATTGTTTTCTTTTTCTAATGTTGTTTTTTCCTAATAACGCTGATATGATTTAACTTCCACAATGGCGAAGCTAATGTTTTTTATTCAAGTCATACAGAAGTCATGAGAATAATTCCCAACGGATTCTCCTGAATGACTAGCAGAAAATTGTTTGGCTGATAGTATTTCGTGCTCCCCAGGTCTCTTTACATTATTCTGGCGACTGAAATGCAGAAAGGACTTGTCTGGTGTAGGACTGTAGGTATTTGCATTTTGTGTGTTCAACCAAGGAGATTGACCATCTATGTAGCATATGCACTGATCAGCTGTTAAATGGACTTGTAAGAATTAGTCGCTTACTTTGGTAACTCCCCTCAATTATCGGATTCCCGTGAACATTCGTAACTGGCATGAATGATGAATGCACATTGACTTGTGCTGGTTAATGAGGAGTACTTGACTTGTGTTTCATTCAATTTGTTTTGCTTTATTTTTCAAGCAAGCATGTTGTGGCAGGCTCGCTTGCCAATCGATCTTGCTTGCATTTCAGTGTGTGCGCATGTGTGCAAGCGTTTGGTTATCTTCCATGTAGTAGTATCAGGCAGGGAGCGTGGGTGTTTCTTCTACGTCCGATTTCTGCGTATGTAGTTATGTCCCATTCTTTGTGTGTGTTTTTGTTTAATTTCTATCTGGTTTGAAGTTCAGTATATGGAGAATCTAATTTCTGGCTACTGAATGCTTGGAGAAGCTCCTGTTCGCTGAATTCCACCTGCTTATCTGGCACTACTAGTATTTGCTAATGCATAAATAGGTCAATCGGTGCTACTTTGCTCTCGTTGAGATGCTGCGAAGGCTAGGATGAAATTGTGTTAATTTTGGACCTTTTATGAGTTTTTTTTATCTTAGTCATAAAATGTTTGTTTACTGTGATCAGGACAGGGATAGGTAAATCGAAGCCAGATCAATATTTGCATGTACACATCCATGACTGCCTAATCCCATGGTCCGGAAAAAGAGAGGAGCTCAATCAAGTTGTATCTACACAACCTGCGACACCAGTTGCCTGTGCACTACTTGCATTTACAGGTTATGACCATAATTTTTTTTAGAGCATATCAGAAAGTCTATTCCAAACAATTACTAATATGTAAGCCTTTTGTTACTTAATTACCATCAAGTAATTATGTCTGGTTTTACCGAACAACAAAGCTAGGCGGTTCATCGACCTAGATAATTCAACTTTCTGAAACAAAAAACATTGTAAAAATACTATATGCATATGGGGCGCTTGATTGAGCTTGATGCACGTACGACCAGATAAGCCTCGGCGGAATTTGACGGAATTTTGCATACATACATCCAGCGTGTACTGAGATGTACGCCCACAATCTGACGGCCCTTAACTTGACTGCACGCCAGCCACTTGGAAAACAGAAACAAATATGATAAATTTTTAGAAAGGCCGTCTTTTCTTCGATTTTAAAACCTGCCTTTTTTAGGGAATATGTTAGAGTTGTTCTAAGCTGAATGAACTAACATCGGAAGTTTTTTAAAGCTACGACTATATAAATTTAGTGGCGCTATATCTATATCTATATATATACCTATGTTGTGGAAATTGCCTCCAAAGTTGTAAAATATTACCCACCAATGTCATCTATAAGTGATAAAAAAACGTTTTACACACAGGAATCCCTGCCTGGGCCGGCCCATGCAGTAGAGATCTCCTATACTGCGCTCTGCGCGCTGGGAGAAGACGCAGCGCGCCCGTTTGAGCCGGCCGGACTGTTTTTTTTTTAATTTCTTTCTCTTTCTCTTTTTCTTTTCCGTTTTCGTTTTTTATCTACTTTAAATAATTTGGGACTTAAAAAAGTTCCGAAAATTAAAATCAAATGAGAATTTTGAAATATTTTTAATAAATCATAAAATGTTTGTGTATTAAAAAAAATGTTTGCGATTTTGTAAAAAAATGTTGCTTATTCAAAAAATGTTCCAAATTTTGAAAAAAATGTTGTTCATTATTTTAAAAAGTTCATATATTAAAAATTTCATGAATGAAAAAATATTCTAAAAATTCACAATCTGTTCATGACTTACAATGTAGTTTATTCATTCATAAAATGATCGTTGATTCAAAAAATGATCATGTATTTCGAAAAATGTTCGTAAATCGAAAAAATATTCGTGAATTTTGAAAATTGTTCCACCAATTTAAGAAAAATGTTTGTCGGTTCTAGAAATGTTCACCGATTCAAGAATATTGTTTAGAAAGTATTCACAACTTTTTTAAATGTTTGCAAATAGTATAAAATTTTCATGAATTCAAAAAATGTTTGGAAATTAGTAAAGTGTTCACGAATTTGAAAAATGTTCATGATTTCAAATATGTTCATGAGCTTAAAAAAATGTTCATGATTTCAAAAATAGTTTGTGATTTCACGAAATTGAGAGTGATAGTGTATCTCGGTGATGCAGTAAAATATAGTCATGGCCATTGAAGATTATGAAAAAAAAAATCGTTGCAACGCACGGGCCCTTTTGCTTTGAGGTTCAAGCACACAACGATGGCTAAAAAAGAGCATCTACGGCCAGCCTCCTCAAATGCTCCCTGTATGTCTGGATGGACGGCTCGGTCAGTGACCAGTCACAAAAACGTGACCCAGTTGGACGGCTTAAACCGGTTCTATACGTCTGGGCTGACCGGCACCCCTCATATTCAGACATGTCCGGGCGTGTCCGCCATGTCGGATTCGGCCCATGCTGGCCCACCCCGACCCCAGATATATTCTTCCCCATCCGCATCCTGAACCAAACCCTAGCCAGTCCACTCCACTCCGGCCCAAGCTCTATTTCCAACTATCTCCGACATTCTCTGGCATGACGGGCAGTGGATCCAACTTTGAGATCTCCCTATCTGTAATACTCTTCCTCGCTGTCGACTGAGCCTTCACTTTGCGGGTCTCACGGATGTCAGACATGGGCACAGAAGGGAACAACAAGGATGGACGCCGGCGAAGACTAGACTAGATTTTACGTTGCATGTAATTTTATGGGCTTGAGGATTTGCTAATGAGGTATGGTTGAGTAAGAGGATATTTGAGGGGTGACCGGTCAACGTCCGGACGCGTCCATAGACATTTAAGAGCCTGAATTTGCTATGCCGGCCTCTAAACCCGGGCAATGAATGAGAAGGAACGATGATTATATTACTCCCTCCGTTCCAAAATATAGTGTGTGACGCCCCCGGCTCAATCGTGCACTAATCATACATGCAAATGCATACGATCAAGCCTAAGGACTCACGGGAAGATATCACAACACAACTCTAAAACATAAATAAAGTCATACAAGCTTTATGTTACAAGCCAGGGGCCTCGAGGGCTCGAATACATAAGCTTGCGTACAAGCGTCAGCGGAAGCATCAGATATCTGAGTACAGATATAAAAAAAACACAGAAAGGCCCGTAAGAGGCGGGACAAAAGAAAACACTACGATCGAAAGGCGCAGGCCTCCTGCTTGGGACCCTCCGATCCTACTCCTGGTCGACGGCAAGCTCGTAGTAATACCCACCCTCGGGGTAGTAGTAGCGATCGTCGGCGGGGGCAGCTGTATCCGGGGCTCCGTCTTCTGGTTGCATCAAAAGGGATATGGGGGAAAAAGAAAGCAAAGCAACCGTGAGTACTCATCCGAAGTACTCAGCAAGCAAGGATCTACACTACATATGCAACATTATCAAAGGGAGGCTGTATATGTGGACTGGGCTGCAGAAATGTCAGAATAGAGAGAAGGCCTAGTCCTATCGAAGACTAGCATCTTCAGATGTCTTGCAGCATTAGAAGACAGTATCATTAAGTCTCAACCTCACCCAGAGATCCTTTCTCGACTCCCTGCGAGAAAGCAATCCCAGAGTCATACAGTCATCAACCTCGTCCGGAGATCCCTTCTCGACTCCCTGCGAGAAGCAATCCCAGAGCCATAGTATCCAATTCTAATTGTATCAATCGGGATACAACTCCGAGTGTCCGTTACCGAGGATCCGGTTATGCATAGATTAGTTCTTCCCTGCAGGGGTGCACCAACTTACCCACCACGCTCGCTTAACTCCGGCCGGACACACTTTTCCGGGTCATGCCCGACCTCGGCCAAACAACACATCGCAACCCTACCTACAACTCAGCAGAGAGGTCCCCACCGGTCTACATCCTAAGCGCAAGGGGGTCTTGGCCATCGCCCCTCACCCTCCGGGTCGTTGCGCACATGGCTCAGATCCAAGCACCACCGCAATGGCGCCAATCACTCCATGCCGCACTGCTGAACTGGACGTCTGACAGAGCTTTCGGCTGATGCATACGATGCAGAACGCCCATACTATGCCCACGTGGTGGTTAGTGCTATCGGGCCAGAGGCCCACTCAGATCACATATCCAAACCATTAGTACCTTGGGGTTGCGGTAACGAGCAGAGACTCACGAAAGATGTGACCCCGTCGCCCCGTCTCGAGGACTTGCGGCAAGGGCCAAGAATGCCCGGCCACGCCTCGTATTCGTCACTCGGCACCATACAGGCAACCCGTCTTCACAACACACGCGGGTACCCCTCAGGGTCGACCCGCCTTCCAAGTAACAGTGTAAAGTTATCCGTGTGTCCATAACATTATGGGAATCCGAGGTATCACCCTCGTTGGATTCCTACTCGATGTATCTGTCAAGGTGAACTCGGAGGAATCACCCTCGCTGGGTTCACACTTGAGGTGTTGTACGACGGCGTCGCTATCGGAAGCGATGAAGGAGGAATCACCCTCGATGACCACGACCGATTAGCTACTCTACATAGTTAACATCAGGAGTGCTACACGAGGTTTCACCCTCGGCACTCGATAGTAACGCTGTAGTGTCGTTACAACTAAGGGGGGTGATGTGCGGTGCCGGGGCATGGTCTTCAATCCCGTTGATCGGGTCTTCTGATAATCCAGCGGGGCAGTCGGGACTAGTGGGGTCACTGATGGGTCTCTACCCAGACTATACTAGACAGTTTAGGATAAGCAGGTAAGGTTTTAATAGCAGGTTACAATAAACATGCTATGCATCAGAATAGGTAAAGCAGTAGCAGCAGCAATTCTAATGCAAGCATGAGAGAGAAAGAATAGGCGATATCGGTATGCTCAAGGGGGGGGGGGTGCTTGCCTGGTTGCTCGGCGGCAAAGGCAAGGTCGTCAGGGGTCGTCGATCTCCAGAGCTGCGTCGGTACCGGGCTCTAACGAGAGAGAAGAGGGGGAGGAAACAATAAATACAGAGCAAACAAGTGCAGCACAAAGCATAACATGGCAATACGCGGTGACAGAGGTGATCTAACGCAGTGCCGGGTGATACTGGCGAAGGGGGAATTCATCCGGGAAAGTATTCCCTGTTCCGGACAAATGTCGGACAGGTGACCGAAGGGGGAATGTCCCATGTTCAGGTAGTTAGAGACA
The DNA here is from genome assembly GCA_011799875.1 of Thinopyrum elongatum. Lineage (NCBI taxonomy): Eukaryota > Viridiplantae > Streptophyta > Magnoliopsida > Poales > Poaceae > Thinopyrum > Thinopyrum elongatum. The sequence continues at coordinate 91,692,207 of CM022302.1, read as the reverse complement.
TGTGACGGACGAACAGACCGCGTATTCGGATTCGTCTCGTCGTTCTGAGCAACTTTCATGTAGACAGTATTTTCATCCGGGTTACGGATTATTTTATATGAAATTTTGAAGTTTAAACTAAATTCTGGAATTATTTAATTAATTAAATTAGAATTATCCGAAACAGTGTAGGCTGACATCATCATGATGTCAGCATGACATCAGCAGTCTGTTAAGTTTAATTAGACTAACTATAGATTAATTAGACTAACTAATTAATTAGTTTTAACTAAATAGAATTAATTAAGTTATTTATTTATCTAATTAATTATTTCCTTTTTCTTTTTATTTTCTAAAATCGTTATGGGGCAGGGGCCCCGCTTGTCAGTGGCACAGGGCCACCCCAGCGGCAGTGCACGCGCGCGGGCACGCAGCGGCCGTGGCCGTGCGTGGCCAGGGGAGGCGCTGGCCATGGCGAGCGGCGGCCAGCGAGCAGCGCCGGGCGCGGAGGCTGTGGGCGAGCGACGGCAGGAGGGGTAGCAGCAGCGGGCAGCATGCGGTGTGGCGGCGCGGAGCAGGGCAGGCGAGGCGTTCGGCCACGGCGAGCGCAGCAGCAGCAGCCAGTGACCGAGGGCGCAGGCGATGGCAACGCAGCGCGCGAGGGCGCCCGGGTGCGGGCGCGGCCAGGCGCGCGCGCCGCGGGGGGGGGGGGGGGGTGGGGGGGGGGGGGGGCGAGTGGGCGGACGCGTGCGGGCGAGCCGAGGCGCGTGCGTGCTTGTTCCGCGAGCGGGGCGTGCGAGTGTGTGCGGTGGCGTGAGTGGCGGTGAGCGTAGGCGGAGGAGGGGGCTGGTTGGAGCGGGGCGGGCACGGCCGCGCGGAGGTGACCGCGTCGGGTGGGGGGAGGAAAGGGGAGGGCCCAGGGCCTCACTTGCGTTGCTGCGGAGATGGCGGCGAGGCTCGTGGTGGTCCGTTGGAGTGGAGGACGAGGAGGCGAGGCGACGAGGCGGTTGCGGGGTCCGGCGACGGTGGCCGGCTGCGGTGTCGAGCGTCGGCCCGATCCAGATTTGGATCTGTAGAGGAGAGAGGGGGGGAGTGGGGAGCGAGAGGAGGGTTAGGGTTTCGGGGTCCAGGGGAGGGGAGGCATAAATAGGCCTGGGGTGCGGCGTGGGCCGGCCAGCTGGGCCGTGGCCCAGTGGGGGGGGGGGGTTTCCTCTTTTTTTTTGTCTTTTGTTTTATTTTTCCTTTTCTGTTTTCTTTTTAGTTCCTGTTTTGCCTTTTATTTTTATTTCAAATGACTTTTGTATTTTATGAAACTTGCCCAAATATTCACATTGCAATATTAGACATTGTTAGAAAATGATTTGGAGTACAAATGATTTTATTTGGATTTTAAATAAGAGAATAAGGGTTAAATAACTCTGTTTTGTGGTTGTTAGAGTCACATAATTTATTTAGTATATGTTGGTTATAATTTTAGAATTGTCTCTGGATTATTTACAATATTATGAACATTTTAGTTTTTCAAATTTAAACAACTTTTATTTTCACTTTTAGTTTGAATTTTCATTTGGATTTGAATTTTGAAATGAGATATGTTACTAATGACGATTAAGCACTGTTGATCATGATGACATGGCATAATCAAAAAGAGGATTACTGTGGCTAACCACTGGGGGTGTTACATAGTGCACCCGCGCTTCCCGAGGTTCAACGGAGACCGATTGCGACGGGGAAAAAAATTATATAATTGAAAACTTCTTTCGAATACGAATTCACTGGTATAATTTTTGCTCCCGCCGCAATCGGTCTCGTTGGTTAAATTTATTGTCAAAGTTAAAGCACGGGAACCGAGGACGCACTATATTTTGGAACGGAGGAAGTAGATTAGAAAAGAAGCCCTGGCTGAATTTGTCTCATCCCCCACCACACACACACACACAACAACAAAAAAAGAATTTGTCTCATCTGCCGTTTCGAGTGGGCCGGCGGAACCAATCAGCAGCAGAAACGGCCGGCTGGCTGACCGCGGCTGTTTTGCACTCCACCGTGACCGTGAGAGATTGGGGCCCACATAAAAGTCCCACACGTGAGAGTGCATACATAGGAAGGAGTAAATGGCGTGCGCTGGCCGGGCAGTCCCTGTCGAAGCGAGCTTGGAATTTTGCACGGAGGACGAGCAAGAGAGGTAGAACGGGAACAAAAATAAAATAGGTGCCGGGCCCGGGCCGGGAGATCAAGTCAGAGCATTTCGGTCGGTTCAAACTCCACAGGGCTGACGGATCCTCCAAAGCCAAGGCGTGGAGTAGTACCATTCTATTCTAGATATCCTCTTGGTCTTCCTCCCGGCCGGCGGTCCCGTCCTCCGTTGGCGTTGGGGGATTCTTAATTTCTTCCTCATCAGGTACGTGCGTAGAGTTCTGATTTGGTGCCCAATCCTTTCTCCTCTCTCAATAACTAGTATGTTTCTGCTTCCCCCAGCCTCCATCTTGCTTGACTGCTTGTGTGTTGTGTCGTTGAGTGGTCGAATTGGATCATCATCACTTTTAGGTTGGTTGGTTAGCTCTGCAAGGTTTTGTGGTCTGAAGAATCTCGTCGTTCTGAATAATAGATAGTAGGCGACACATCTGCCTTGGTTTATCTCCTCAAGTTCTTATTATCGCTTCGGTTTTCCTCTTCTGCTCTCGTTTTTTCAGCTTTAATTTTCTGTTTTCTTGCCTGTACATATCTGCTTCTTGTCCTCCATGGCTCCATCTAACACATGAATATCAAACCTTTTTCTGAATCTGTTGTTTGTGAAGCTGTCTTCCCAAACTAAAAAAATAAAACTTCTTCTGAATCTGTTGTATGTGCTTTCCATTTTTGTCTGACATACTAATGCTGCATGGCAACCCTTCTTAATTGTACCACTTTATTGCTTATTCCCTGCTCTTTTCATGCATCATGCAGGTTACTTCACAGGAGTAAGAGAGAGGGAGATTGCTTCATGATTTGGAGAACTGTCATATTATGCTACTGAAAGAAACTTAATTTCCTTTCCTTCTGTTGTGTGTATCATGGCCGGAAGCTCGGATTATCGGCCTTTTAACCTGGCACTGGCAGCCAGAGTCGTAGGAAAGAGACGACAACTCATACTACCTTTCAAGTTGAAGTCGGCGATACCCGCCATTGCTCTGGTTCTGTCGGCCGTGGCCATTGTTGGTGCCATAACCCAGTACCACCGGAGCATCACCTACTTCCTGCGTCCGCTGTGGGACACGCCACCAAAGCCCTTCACAGTCATCCCGCACTACTACGCCCCCAACACCTCCATGGCCGAGCTGTGCGAGCTCCACGGCTGGCGCGCCCGCGCCTCCCCTCGCCGCGTCTTCGATGCCGTCCTCTTCAACAACGAGCTGGACATCCTGGAGATCCGCTACCGCGAGCTGCTCCCCTACGTCCACAAGCTGGTCATCCTGGAGGCCAACGCCACCTTCACCGGCATCCCCAAGCCGCTCTCCTTCGCCGAGAACCTGGAGCGCTTCGCGTTCGCGAGGTCCAAGATCGTCTACGACAGGCTCCCCATCGCCACACCGAGGTCTCAATCGCCAGGTCGTCGCCGGGAAGAGCCGTTCGACGTGGAGGCCGGGCACCGGCGCGCGCTGAACGCGCTGCTGCGGCGGTCGGGCGTCGCAGCCGGGGACGTGGTGATCATGGCGGACGCGGACGAGATCCCGAGCCCGGAGACGGTGCAGCTGCTGCGGTGGTGCGACGGGGTGCCGCCGGTGATGCACCTGCAGCTGGAGAACTACGTCTACTCCTTCGAGTTCCCCGTGGACCAGGGAAGCTGGAGGGCGACGGCGCACCTCTTCAGCCAGCGCACGGCGTACCAGCACTCCCGGCAGAGCGACCTGATCCTGGCCGACGCTGGCTGGCACTGCAGCTTCTGCTTCAGGGAGATCGCCGAGTTCGCGTTCAAGATGAGGGCGTACAGCCACGCGGACCGGGTGAGGCGGCAGAGCTTCCTCGACCCGGCGAGGATCCAGCGGGTCGTCTGCGGCGGCGACGACCTGTTCGACATGCTCCCCGAGGAGTACACCTTCAGGGATCTCTTCAAAAAGATGGGACCCATACCCAGATCGGCGTCGGCCATGCACCTGCCTTCCTATTTGATCAAGAACGCACACAGGTTCAGGTTCTTGCTTCCCGGTGGATGCTTGAGATCTGGTTAAAACATTCATTCACTGTTTTGTTTGTGAGTTTCTGTCACCCGGCAAACCTTACTCACTAATAGATGTCACTGATATGATGTTGTTTCTAAATGTGCAAAGTGTATCTCGTTTGATGTGAAACAGTATTAATCTAGACATGATTTTTTTTTTAGGGAATACATTTTTGTTTAGTTTGAGGAACTGAATGGTAAAGTCCCAAATGGGTAAGAGCATCTCTCGTATACCCTGTCCCGCAAAAATCGGTTTAAAGGATACCGCAAAAAGTATTTTTGCATTTTTACGGTATGACTTTTGTTCGGCAAAACAGATCCCGTAAAATATTTTATGGTCCCGACAGAATTGCACAAACCCCCCATAAAAAGCGTCCATTAAATTACAATTGGATTCGCGCATCTTGGTGGTGACAGCGCCGCCGTGGAGTAAGACGAGGATCACGGGGACGGACGCGATGAGCAGGCAGTAGCTTGCGGCGGCGACTGCAGCAGCAGTAGCTCGCGGGCGTCGGCGGGCGGCAGCTCGCGGGCGGCGGGGGCCATGGGCGGCAGCTCGCGTGCGGTGGCGGTGAGATTTGGCCGGAATCGAGCTCGGTAAGCCATGTCGCCGGCTGCGAGCAGAGCGGTTGGGGCTGAAATTTTTCTCCCGCCAAAGGAAAGGGGGTCCTCCAAAGGAGGGCGAAATCCCATAGATATAGAGGAATTAAACTCGTGGATGCGGGGTCCCACAAAAGAATTTACAGGACAGCCGAATTTGGAGTATCTATCCGGGCTGGGTTTACGGGATGGATCCCGCAAACTGGCGGTTATTATAGCGGACGGTCCGGTTTGCGGGATCTGCTAGAGATTCTCTAAGATTGCAGTCTATTCTATCAATGTGGACAACTATTTGTAAGTCGCCTAATTTATTTTTTCGGCGTAAGTCAATTTTTTGGCCCTTGAAAAAAAATCATTTTTTTCGCCATCGGATCTTTATCGGACTATCTGTTGCATTTCTTCTTCCTCCTCATGAGCAGCCCGATTCACCACCTATTGGGCCGTGTGCTGCCGCCACCCGCGACTGGCGGCGCTAATGCACTCGCGCTGTTGCAACGCCCTCCCGTAACCTCCCCCACCGTCATGCTACTAGCGCCCCCGACCATCTCTCTAAACCTCCCTGGGCGCCAGATTACGCCGACGAGCCCGCACACCCCCACTCGCACCAATCAAGCCCCTTCCCTGCTTCCACCGCCGACGTCGTAACTCGTTGTCGCTCGCAGCGCCATCCCTGTCTCCGATGAGGTCCTGGGTCGACCTCGTCGAGGTCGACACTCCTCGGTACCGCTCGTCACATCGCCCATGTCTTCGGCCTAGGGTTGCACTTGTATTATGTCTAGAATCAACATGTCCGAATTCAAATTTAGGGAAGTTTCAAATAGCTTGTGCACCACCACCACCACATCTGCCAAACCCGCCAACCAGATAGGTCCCTGCTAGGGTTCACAGATAATGACCAAAACCAACAAGAGGAGGACGAGAGCCCACCACCATTGTCCACAAGAGGCGGCCTTGGCCGACAACGGTGATGTAGGAGGTGGAGGTTGGTCAGCACTAGGGTTTGTCCACCCGTGGCACCTTGAAGCAACATGGGGCTTTAGGGAGAGTCTGTCATGAACAACATGTTTATTAAAGATCTTTTGTCAATGTTATATTTATTTTGTGGCTATATTGATGCAAAGAGTTCCCATGAAAAATATATTCGGTTTCCGTCGTTAGTTGGTCCCTTGACTGATTCATACCTGCACTCTCTTTGATAAGCAGGCTGATGGGGAACGTTGCATGGAAAACAAAAATTTTCTATGCACACGCAAGATCTATCCATAGAGATGCATAGCTACTAGAGGAGGAGAGCATCTACATACCCTTGTAGATTGCTAAGCGGAAGGGTTTATCAACGCGGTTGATGTAATCGTACAACTTCACGATCCGTTCTGATCAAGCACCGAACACACGGCACCTCAACGTTCAGCACACGTTCAACTCGATGACTGATACGTCCATTTTGCATCATGTTTTTATGTTGATATTTATTGCATTATGGGCTGTTATTTCACATTATGGTACAATACTTATGCCTTTTCTCTCTTATTTTACAAGATTTAGATGAAGAGGGAGAATGCCGGCAGCTGGAATTCTGGACCGGAAAGGAGCAAATCTGAGAGACCTATTCTGCACAACTCCAAAAGTCCTGAAATTTTACGGAGAATTATTTTGGAATATATAAAAAATATTGGGCAAAGAAATTACCAGAGGGGACCCACCAGGTGGCCACAAGTCTGGGGGGCGCGCCCCACCCCCCAGGGCTTGTGGGCCCCTTAGCCATCATCCGGTGCCCCTCTTCTGCTATATGGAGTATTTTGATCTGAAAAAAATCATAAGGAAGCTTTCGGGACGAAGCACCGCCGTCTCGAGGCGGAACCTGGGTAGAAGCAATCTAGGGCTCCGGCAGAGCAATTCTGCCGGGGAAACTTCCCTCCGGGAAGGGGAAATCGAAGCCATCGTCATCACCAACGATCCTCTCATCGAGGGAGGGTCAATCTCCATCAACATCTTCATCAGCACCATCTCCTCATCAAACCCTAGTTCATCTCTTGTATCCAATCTTCGCCTCGGAACCTTAGATTGGTACCTGTGAGTTGCTAGTAGTGTTCATTACTCCTTGTAGTTGATGCTAGTTGGTTTATTTGGCCCTCTGCTCTTGAACATGAACATGCTTTGTGATTAGTTACTTTTGTTCCGGAGGACATGGAAGAAGTCTTGTTATAAGTAATCATGTGAATTTGGTATTCGTTTGGTATTGTGATGAGATTTATGTTGTCTTTCCTCTAGTGGTGTTATGTGAACATCGACTACATGACACTTCACCATTATTTGGGCCTAGGGGAAGGCATTGGGAAGTAATAAGTATATGATGGGTTGCTAGAGGACAGAAGCTTAAACCCTAGTTTATGCGTTGCTTCGTAAGGGGCTGATTTGGATCCACATGTTTCATGCTATGGTTAGATTTATCTTAATTCTTCTTTCGTAGTTGCGGATGCTTGCGAGAGGGGTTAATCATAAGTGGGAGGATTGTCCAAGTAAGGAGAGCACCCAAGCACCGGTCCACCCACATATCAAATTATCAAAGTAACGAATGCGAATCATATGAGCATGATGAAAACTAACTTGACGATAATTCCCATGTGTCCTCGGGAGCGCTTTACTTTATATAAGAGTTCGTCCAGGCTTATCCTTTGCTATAAAAAGGATTGGGCCACCTTGCTGCACCTTTGTTACACTTGTTACTTGTTACCTGTTACGAATTATCTTATCACAAAACTATCTGTTACCGATAATTTCAGTGCTTGCAGAGAATACCTTGCTGAAAACCGCTTGTCATTTCCTTCAGCTCCTTGATGTCGCTTGAACTACATCGGTATTTCCCCAAAGAGGAAGAAATGATGCAGTACAACTACGGTAGGTATTTCCCTCAGTTATGAAACCAAGGTTATCGAATCAGTAGGAGAACCAAGTAACACTATGTAAACGGTACCTGCACACAAAGAACAAATACTTGCAACCCGACGTTAATGAGGGGTTGTCAATCCCTCAATGGGTAACGGTGCCAGAAATTTTCACGTTGACGGGATAAAAATTGTGATAGATTGGATAAATAGATCTCGGTAAAGCGCAAAATAAAATAAGTGACAAAAAAGTGCAGCAAGGTATTTTTGGTTTTTTTGGTAATATAGATCTGAAAATAAAAGCGAATAAAAGCAGATCTCAAAGAAAATATGATGGAGAATAGACCCGGGGGCCGTAGATTTCACTAGTGACTTCTCTCGAGAAAATAGCATACGGTGGGTAAACAAATTTCTGTTGGGCAATTGATAGAACCTCAAATAATTATGACGATATCCAGGCAATGATCATTATATAGGCATCACGTTCAGGATTAGTAGACCGACTCCTGCCTGCATCTACTACTATTACTCCACACATCGACCGCTATCCAGCATGCATCTAGTGTATTAAGTTCATGGAGAAATGGAGTAATGTAATAAGAACGATGACATGATGTAGACAAGATCTATTCATGTAGGAATAGACCCCATCTTCTTATCCTTAATAGCAACGATACATGCGTGTCTTCCTGCCCCTTCTGTCACTGGAAAGAACACCGCACGATCGAACCCATCACAAAGCACCTCTTCCCATGGCAAGAAAAATCGATCTAGTCAGCCTAACTAAACCAAAGATTCGAAGAAGAAATACGAGGCTATAAGTAATCATGCATATAAGAGATCAAAGAAAACTCAAATAACTTTCATGGATATAGATCTGATCATAAACTCAAAGTTCATCGGATCCCAACAAACACACCGCAAAAAGAGTTACATCAAATAGATCTCCAAGAGACCATTGTATTGAGAATCAAAAAGAGAGAAGAAGCCATCTAGTTACTGCCACGGACCCGTAACTCTATGATGAACTACTCACGCATCATCGGAGAGGCACCAATGAGGATGATGAACCCCTCCGTGATGGTGTCTAGATTGGATCTGGTGGTTCTGGAACTTGCGGCAGCTGGAATTGTTTTTCATCGACTCCCCTAGGGTTTTCTGAATATTGGGGTATTTATAGAGTGAAGAGGCGGTGCGGGAGGCAGCCGAGGTGGGCACAACCCACCAGGGCGCGCCTAGGCCCCCAGGCGCGCCCAGGTGGGTTGTGCTCCCCTTGGAGCCCCCCTCTGGTACTTCTTTGGCACAAGTTGTGTCTTCTGGTCCATAAAAAATCTTCAAAAAGTTTCGCTGCGTTTGGACTCCGTTTGGTACTGATATTCTGCAAAGTAAAAAACAAGCAAAAAACAACAACTGGCACTGGGCACTATATCAATAGGTTAGTCCCAAAAAATGTTATAAAGTTACTATAAAATGATTGTAAAACATCCAAGAATCATAATAATATAACAGCACGGAATAATAAAAAATTATAGATACGTTGGAGACGTATCAGCATCCCCAAGCTTAATTCCTACTCGTCCTTGAGTAGGTAAATGATAAAAACAGAATTTTTGATGTGGAATGCTGCCTATCATGTTCATCACATATTGTTTTCTTTGTAGCATGGACATTTGGACTTTTATATGGTTCAAAGCAATAGTCTAGTTTTGACATGAAGATTAAATACTCAATCATATCAATAGGCAACCATGTCTTTTAAAATATCAACACTAAAGAAAGTTATCCCTAGCCCATCATGCTCAATCATTGATCCATTCATGAAACTGAAGGAAATATGCCCTAGAGGCAATAATAAAGTTGTTATTTTATATTTCCTTATTCATGATAAATGTTTATTATTCATGCTAGAATTGTATTGATCGGAAACCTAAATACATGTGTGAATACATAGACAAACACTGTGTCCCTAGTAAGCCTCTACTTGACTAGCTCGTTGATCAAAGATGGTTAAGGTTTCCTAACCATGGACATGAGTTGTCATTTGATAACAGGATCACATCATTAGGAGAATGATGTGATGGACAAGACCCATCCGTTAGCTTAGCATAATGATCGTTCAGTTTTATTGCTACTGCTTTCTTCATGTCAAATACATATTCCTTCGACTATGAGATTATGCAACTCCCGGATACCGGAGGAATGCCTTGTGTGCTATCAAACGTCACAACGCAACTGGGTGACTATAAAGATGCTCTACAGGTATCTCCGAAGGTGTCTATTGGGTTGGCATAGATCGAGATTAGGATTTGTCACTCCGAGTATCGGAGAGGTATCTCTGGGCCCTCTCGGTAATGCACATCATAAGAAGCCTTGCAAGCAAAGTGACTAATGATTTAGTTACAGGATGATGTATTACGGAATGAGTAAAGAGACTTGCCGGTAACAAGATTGAACTAGGTATGAAGATACCGACGATCGAATCTCGGGCAAGTAACATACCGATGGACAAAGGGAATAACGTATGTTGTCATAACGGTTCGACCGATAAAGATCTTCGTAGAATATGTAGGAGCCAATATGAGCATCCAGGTTCCGCTATTGGTTATTGACCGGAGAAGTGTCTAGGTCATGTCTACATAGTTCTCGAACCCGTAGGGTCCGCATGCTTAACGTTCGATGACGATTTTGTATTATATGAGTTATGTGATTTGGTGACTGAATGTTGTTTGGAGTCCCGGATGAGATCACGGACATGACGAGGAGTCTCGAAATGGTCGAGAGGTAAAGATTGATATATAGGACGATGGTATTCGGACACCGGAAGTGTTCCGGAGGGTACCGGGTACATATCGGGTCACCGGAAGGGGTTCCGGGCACCCCCGGCAAATATATGGGCCTAATGGGCCAAGAGGGAAAACACAGCAGCCAGCAGGGGCTGCTGCGCTCCCATATGGGCTGAAATAGGAGGAGAAGGAAATAGGAGCAGGGAGAAGGAATGGGGAGGATTCGGCCTCCCCCTTCCTTCCCTCCCCCCTCTCTTTCCTTTCCCCTCCGGTTAATAAGGAAGGGAGGGGGGCGAATTGGACTAGGGCCCCAAGTAGGATTCCTCCTACTTGGGGCGCCCCAAGGCTGCTCCCCTCCCCCTCCCACCTATATATACGTGGGGAGGGGGCGCCTAGAACACACACCAACAATTGTTAGCCGTGTGCAGCGCCCCCCTCCATAGTTTTACGGCTCCGGTCATATTCTCGTAGTGCTTAGGCGAAGCCCTGCGCGGATCACTTCACCATCACCGTCACCACACCGTCGTGCTGATGGAAATCATCTACTTCCTCGACACTTTGCTGGATCAAGAGTTCGAGGGACGTCATCGAGCTGAACGTGTGCAGAACTCGGAGGTGCCGTACGTTCGGTGCTTGATCGGTCGGAACGAGAAGAAGTTCGACTGCATCAACCGCGTTGTCAAACGCTTCCGCTTTTGGTCTACGAGGGTACGTAGACACACTCTCCCCCTCTCATTGCTATCATCTCCTAGATAGATCTTGCGTGAGCGTAGGATTTTTTTTTAAATTGCATGCTACGTTCCCCATCAGAAACACACTTGCATATTAGCTACATCCAATGCTCAAGTACGATCATAGTTCCCTTTAGTTGGTGCTTTATAAGAGAAGATGGAGACTCAAGTAAATTTTTTTTTTTGCATAAAGTAAATAGAAAGGCCCTTCACAGAGGGAAGTAGGGACTTGTAGAGGTGCCAGAGCTCAAAGCGAAAAAGAGAGATAAAACATTTTGGGTGGCATGCTTCTCCTGTCAACGAAAACGATCGAGTAGTTCCCAATACTTTCCATGCTAGATATATCATAGGCGGTTCCCAAACAGAAAATAAAGTTTATTCCTTTTTCCACCATACTTTCACATTCTACGGCTAGTCGTATCCACGGGTACCGTCCATACCAACACTTTCAAGGAATTTATTATTTGACAACATAAAGTAAATTCATTTTTCATTTCGGGACTGGGCATCCCTAATACCTTTGCCGTACTCTCGTGCAATGACAAGTGAATAAACACTCATCTTGAGAATAACACATCTAGCATGGAAAAATATCAGCCACTCCCTACCGTTTCATGAGCGGTACGAGCACACAAAAAGGAAATTATTTTGAAAATTAGAGATGGCACATACAAATTTTCTTAGAATGGCACGGAAATACCGCATATAGGTAGGTATGGTGGACTCATATGGCAAAACTGGGTTTAAAGATTTTGGATGCACAAGTAGTATTCCTACTTAGTACAAGTGAAGGCTAGCAAAAAGATTGAGAATCATCCAACCAAGAAATGAAAAATCACATAAGCGAGCATTAAGCATAACTAACACCGAATAATGCACCACAAGTAGGATGTAATTTCATTGCATAACTATTGACTTTCGTGCTTGCATAGGGAATCACAAACCTTAACACCAATATTCTTACTAAAGCACAATTACTCACCAACATGACTCACATATCACTATCATCATATCTCAAAACTATTACAAAGAATCAAGTTTATTTTGTCCAATGATCTTCATGAAAGTTTTTATCATATCCCTCTTGAATATCCATCACTTTGGGACTAGTTTCATATATTGCAATTACTTTTGGCAAGCTCAAATAGATTTAAGTGAAGAACATGAGCATACAAATTTTCATCTCTCAAAATTATATAAGTGAAGCATGAGAGAATTTCTTTAAAATTACTAACTCTCAAATAATCTAAGTGAAGCATGAGAGCATTTCTTCAAAATTAGTAAAGCACACCATGCTCAAAAAGATATAAGTGAAGCACTAGAGCAATTCCATAGCTCAAAAAAAATCTAAGTGAAGCATAAAGAGCAATTCTAATAAATTGTAGCATAATTTTGGCTCTCTCAAATAGGTGTGTCCAGCAAGGATATTTGTGACAAACTAAAAAGCAAAACAAGCAAAGACTCATATAATACAAGACGCTCCAAGCAAAACTCATGATATGTGATGAATAAAAATATAGCTCCATGTAAAATACCGATAGTCGTTAGAAGAAAGAGGGGATGCCACTCGGGGCATCCCCAAGCTTAGTTGCTTGTTCATCCTTGAATATTACCTTGGGGTGCGGTAGCATCCCCAAGCTTAAGCTCTTCTTACTCCTTATTCCTTCAGCCATCGTGATCTCACCCAAAACTTGAAAACTTCAATCACACAAAACTTAACAAAACCTTCGTGAGATCCGTTAGTATAAGAAAGCCAATCTTTACTTTAAGTGTTGTTGCAAACTGTCGGAGTAATTGACCACGGGTACCCCGAAGAAGGCAAGGCAATATTTCAAGACATCGGGGCTAGCAAAGCCCCTCAGTCTGATTGCTCAGGCCGCCCCAGACGGCCCCCTGTCCGACTGCGCCAACCAGACGGCCACCGACTGCGCCGACCAGTCGGCTGCCCGAAGTCGACCGCTGCACCGACAAGACCCCGACGAGACGGCCGTACCGTGGATGAGACGGCTGTACCCGGGCACTGCTGAGCAATAGTGGTGCACTGTAGCAGGTGTAACGTGTCACATCGCATGACATCCCCAATAGTGTACCTGGTCGGTGCCCACCATGCCCACTCACCTAGCTTACATCCAAAGCTACCCTTACCTATATAAAGGGAGCTACATTCATCCATCTCACTCATTCACGGGAGCATCATATTCTCACATGCTCTCACGCATGCATGCATGGCCGGCCACTCACTCGGCCACTCGGCCAGTAGAGCTCATGCCACACTCATTCATATATGCGAGGTCAGATGCCTATGGCACTGACCTCAGATACAGCTCTAGGAGCACTATGTACAGTAGATATACCACATACATACAGACATGCAGGAGTAGGGGTATTATCTCTCCGGAGAGCCCCGAACCTGGGTAAACTAGCGCGTGCTACTCGCATACCCGTCCTCGGATATTCCAGCGGCAGTCTTGCGCTCACCTTAAGCCACCCTGTGGCATCTATCGCCTCGCACCCCCCCCGTGAGAATACCACGACAGTTGGCGCCCACCGTGGGGCAAGCTGCTGTTGGTTTTGCAGTCCGGGCGGGACCCTTTTTCGTCATCGTCGTCGCGGCGCCGCCCGCCTCTCCGGCCACGCTCGAGGGCTCGACATCGACTCGCCCCCAGGGCGGCACCGTGTGGAGCGGCGCGTCCTCGTCGTCGGCCTTGGCCTCTTCATCACCACCGCAACGCCGGCCGTCCATCTGCGCGCGCACCGCGCGCGGGGCCTTGCTTCGGTCGGCCGCATCCATCTGCGCGCCGCTCGCATTTGCTCCCCTCCGCGTTGCGCCTTGCTCCGGCCGAAACGCGCGTTCGCTCCTCCATATACCATCTATGCAAGCTAGCCGGATGCAAGTCGGGTGATAGTCAGATAATAGTCAAATGCGCTCCTCCTTTTGCCTCCTGCGATGCCGCTGCACCGTGCACCTCGCCTGCTCTCCGCGAACATCCGAGGCTCCTGTTTTTCTCCGCTGCTCGGCCAGGCACCGGCAGCGGCCGAGCGCCCGCGGCCCGCGCCTCGTCGCCGCTCCTCGGCGGCTCCGCAGCCGCGCTGCTGCCTCGCCCCACCCAAGCTGCTTCCTCGCTCACCCGCTTTGCCTGTGTTGCTGCTACTACTTCGTGCGCATCCGCCGGCAACCGCACCTCCTCTGCTCTAACTCGCAGGAGCTCAAGCCGCTGCCTCCTGGCACCACTGCCTCGCGTTGCCTCCCGCGCGCCCAGCTCCTCACCCGGCCGGCTCCGACTTCGCTTGATCCGGGTGGGGTTGAGGGTGCAGCTTCGTCCGCGCCTCCGCAGAAGCCCGTAGGGAAAGCCGCCCTGACTGCAACCACCGCCACGTCACCCTGTCCGCCGCTCGGCTCGGCTCTACCCGTGCAGCCGACCGCTGCAGTGCCCGTCGCCGGCTCCGGCTCCTGCACGCGCGGCCGGGCCAGCTGCCGGCTGGCCGCCCCTTCGGTCCGCCCCGCCTACCGGCCGGGTCACCGCTGCAGCCTCCGCGCGTGGGCTCCGCCTTGCCGCGTCGGCCGGGTCGCCGCTGCCGCCTTCGCGCTCCGGATCCGCCTTGCCGCGCCGACTGTGTCGCAGCGGTCGCCTCCCGCGCGCCCACCGCGCACGGTCGCCTCCGCCTCGCCCGGTCGGCTCCTCCTCGCCCAGCCGCCTCCACCGCACTAGGCCGCCTCACCTCCGCACCCGGACGGCTGGCTCCGCCCCGCACCCGGACGGCCGACTTCGCCCGTCACCCGGACGGCCGGCCTCCCCTGCCGCCGGCTGGTGCGCTCCAGGTCCAGCCGCCTGCTGCGGCCGAGTGCCCAAAGAGAAAATAAGAGGCCGGCTGAAAAGTAAGAAAGAATAAGAGGCCGGCTGAAAAGTAAGAAAGAATAAGAGGCCGGCTGCAAAGAAAAAGGGCCGGCTGACCAAGTCAACGGCCGACTTCCTGCTAGCCGGCTGAAAAAAAAGAGAAGCGCCCAAACCGGCTGGAAAGATAGAAAATCCGACTGCCCAGTCGGATGAAAAAGAAATGTGCGTCTGGTTGCCCTGCCGGACAAAAAGAAGAAGAAAAAAGCATCAACTTCAACAAAGAAGACGAAGTAGTTGCCGGGAGATCCGACCCGACTGCTCAGCAGTCGGCCCAAATCTCGGGGGCTACACCCAGCGGGTGCGCTGACGCGCCCCCGCGAGGAAGAAGACAAAGTAGTTGCCGGGAGATCCGGCCAGACTGCTCAGCAGTCGGCCCGAATCTCGGGGGCTACACCCAGTGGGTGCACTGGCGCGCCCTCACGAAAGATTGCAAGAAACAAAAATAAGAGACAAGAGAAGAGTTTTGTCCGGCTGCCAGTAGCCGGCAGAAGAGAAGAAAGAAGAAAAGGGCGCTGCCAGACGTCTCGCCGCCTGGCCGGCTGTGCCAAGCCGGCTCGGCCGCGTCCCGCTCGCCGCCTGGCCGGTCAAGTCCGACCAGCTGGACCCTCCTCGAGCGCCTAGAGGCTCGAGGGCTACACCCAGCGGGTGCGCCGACGCGCTCCGCGAGCGCGGAGCCGCGCCGGCTGTCTTCGGCAAACTCCGCCTCGTTTGCGTCAAAGCAATGTGAGCTCCTCACCTGCATATTTTTGCACCATGCAAACACGGATAACCCCGAGCGATGCTCGGGGGGTTATCTCCGCATTTTTATTACAGTTGCATCACTGTTCGCCCCGGCACCAGCCAGAGTTGGCCCGGAGGCTGGCCGCTTGGCCTGAGACGTTTGTTCCCGCAGACAGCTTAGTAGCGTGCGCGGTACCAAAGGCTCACTCTTAGTCACAGACCGCAGAGCGGCTGTCCGGCTAGCAAGAGTGAACGCTAGAGGCCACCCACGCGAAAAACGTCCGGGAAGAAAAACGGTTCGGGCGACCCGGCCGTTTCCTTTATGAGTATCTGCTCAGTTAAATCTGCTCCCAGAGTCTGAGTACTGTGCGCTCCACTCCGCGGCCCACTCTCAGCCACAGACCGCAGAGCGGCTGTCCGGCTAGCGAGAGCACAAGCCAAAGAGCGGAGGGGACATGAAAAAGATAGAAGGGGGCTCGGATGAAACCGAGTCGGCACCCTCCGCATAAACTTGCAATGCTAAAAGCAAACATTTGATATATCTGCGCGGACTAACTTTGTTTTTTGCATGATCATTTCCGTGGGGAACCCCCTCCTTACTCGGAGGCTTGGAGGCTGCACCCAGTGGGCGAGCTAGCGCGCCCCCACTGGAAGCAAGCCGCGCCGGCTGCAGCCCGCAGCCGGCTGTCAGCAACAGCGTCAGTCGGCGGACCCCCGCGTCCGCGCCCGACATCATCAGTCAGCGGACCCCGCATCCGCGCCCGACGGCACCAGCCGACGGACTTCGCGTCTGTGCCCGGCACCCTCGATACCATCATCTGCACCAACAACCGCGAAAAGCTTCCGCCCAACTTTTCCAAGTTGCCCGGAGGCTCGGAGGCTACACCCAGCGGGTGCGCTGGCGCGCCCCCGCCGGAAGCAAGCTACGCTGGCTGCGGCCTGCAGCCGGCCGTCATCAAGCATCTTCTACATCAACATCCGCTAAAGAGCCTCCGCCCAACTTTGCCAAGTTGCCCAGAGGCTCGGAGGCTACTGTCGGAGTAATTGACCACGGGTACCCCGAAGACGGCGAGGCAATATTTCAAGACATTGGGGCTAGCAAAGCCCCTCAGTCCGACTGCTCAGGCCGCCCCAGACGGCCCCCTGTCCGACTGCGCCAACCAGACGGGCGCCGACTGCGCCGACCAGTCGGCTGCCCGAAGTCGACCGCTGCACCGACAAGACCCCGACGAGACGGCCATACCGCGGACGAGACGGCTGTACCCGGGCACTGCTGAGCAATAGTGGCGCACTGTAGCAGGTGTAACGTGTCACATCGCATGACATCCCCAATAGTGTACCTGGTGGGTGCCCACCATGCCCACTCACCTAGCTTACATCCAAAGCTACCCTTACCTATAAAAAGGGAGCTACATTCATCCATCTCACTCATTCACGGGAGCATCATATTCTCACATGCTCTCACGCATGCATGCATGGCCGGCCACTCACTCGGCCACTCGGCCAGTAGAGCTCATGCCAGACTCATTCATATATGTGAGGTCAGATGCCTATGGCACTGACCTCAGATACAGCTCTAGAAGCACTCTGTACAGCAGATATACCACATACATACAGACATGCAGGAGTAGGGGTATTATCTCTCCGGAGAGCCCCGAACCTGGGTAAACTAGCGCGTGCTACTCGCATACCCGTCCTCGGATATTCCAGCGGCAGTCTTGCCCTCACCTTAAGCCACCCTGTGGCATCTGTCGCCTCGCACCCCCCCCCCCGTGAGAATACCACGACACAAACCCATTCATATTTTATTATTGCATTATATCTGCTGTATTCCAACTTTGCTATGGCTTATCCCCCCCCCCCCCCGCGCGATAAAGTCCATAGATTCATCAAAATAAGCACACAATGCAACGAAAACTGAATCTGTCAAAAACAGAACAGCCTGTAAAGACGCAAATTTTACCCATACGTGTGTAACTCCAAAATTCTGAAACATTAGGACAACGTAGGAAATTTGTATATCAATCTTGTGTAAAAAATTCAGAATTTTTCGTCGCTCCTGTGAGTTTCCAAAATTATATTACTAGACGCAAAAGTTTCTGTTTTCCAACAAGATCAAATCAACTATCACCCAACATGATCCCAAAGGCTTTGCTTGGCCCAAACACTAATTAAAACATAAAAAACACAATCCTAACAGAGGCATAATTGTGCAAACACTCAAGAACAGGAAGAAAAGGAAAAAAATAAATTTTATTCATTGGGTTGCCTCCCAACAAGCGCTATCGTTTTATGCTCCTAGCTAGGCATAATGCAAAGATTCAAGTATTGTCATCTTTAGTTTTTGATCCATAGGTTGCCCTCATGATTGATTCATATGGTGGCTTAATTCTTGTTTTAGGGAAGTGTTCCATACCCTTTCTTAGTGGGAACTGAAATTTAATATTGCCTTCTTTCATATCAATCACGACACCTATAGTGCGTAAAAATGGTCTACCAAGAATAATAGGATAAGACGGATTGCAATCAATATAAAGAACAATAAAGTATATAGGCACATAATTCCTATTTGCAAGAATAAGAACATCATTAATTCTTCCCAAAGGATTTTTAATAGTAGAATCCGCCAAGTGCAAATTTAAAGAACACTCTTCAATATTGGTAAGCCCAATCACATCACATAAAGATTTCGGAATTGTGGAAACACTGGCACCCAAATCACATAAAGCAAAACACTCATAATTTTTAATCTTGACTTTAATGGTGGGTTCCCATTCATCATGTAATTTTCTAGGAATTGAAACTTCTAACTCCAATTTTTCTTCAAAAGCTTTCATCATAGCATCAACGATATGTTTGGTAAAGGCTTTATTTTGTTCATAGGCATGAGGTGAATTTATCATGGATTGCAACAAAGAAATATAATCAATCAAAGAGCAACTATCATAATTAAAGTCTTTGTAA
Source organism: Thinopyrum elongatum (assembly GCA_011799875.1). Taxonomy (NCBI): domain Eukaryota; kingdom Viridiplantae; phylum Streptophyta; class Magnoliopsida; order Poales; family Poaceae; genus Thinopyrum; species Thinopyrum elongatum. The sequence continues at coordinate 91,673,451 of CM022302.1, read as the reverse complement.
TCCAAAATAGTGGGTGCATCACTAGTTAAAGTGTTGACCTCTCCAAACCCACTTTTATCAATTTTCTCATGAAGATTTTCGCCCGCCAAATTATCGGGACGCCCTCTAGCTAAAGTTTACTCTTCTCCAGTCCCTTTATCATCAATTTTAATCTTACTTAACAAAGGATCAATAGAAGAAACACCAATCACTTTAAGATCTTCATCATTTTTATGAAAGCAATCACTAGAAAATGCTCTTTCTAAAAATTCTCTTTTCGCTCTAAGCATAGCGGTTCTTTTCTTACTTTCATCCATAGAAACATATAAAGCTTTAATTGATTCATGAACTTTGGGTACAAAAGCTTTCAACTTGAGATTTTCTACATCATGAGAAATTCTATCAATGCTTCTAGACATATCATCAATCTTATTCAACTTTTCTTCTATCATAGCATTGAAAACCTTTTGCACATTGATAAATTCATTAATATTACTACCAAGATCAGAGGGGTTTCTATTATTATTGTAAGAGGAATTACCATAGGAATTGCCATAATTATTAGTGGAATTTCCAGGAAAAGGCCTAGGATTCAAATTACCTCTATAGGCATTGTTATTGAAATTATTTCGCGAGATAAAATTCACATCTATGGCATCACTATTTTGCTCAATCAAAGTAGACAAAGGCACATCATTAAGATCAATAGGAGCACTTTTACTAGAAACCAATTTCATAAGAGCATCAACTTTTTCACTCAATGAATTTATTTCTTCAACCAAATTGACTTTTTTTACTAGTAGGTGCTCTTTCGGTATGCCATTGTGAACAATTTGCCATAATATTATCAAGCAATTTAGTAGCTTCACCCAAAGTAATTTCCATAAAAGTACCACCAGCGGCGGAATCTAAAAGATTTCTATAAACAAAATTCAATCTTGCATAAAAATTTTGTATGATCATCCAAAGATTTAAACCATGAGTAGGACAATTTCTTAGCATCAATTTCATTCTTTCCCAAGATTATGCAACATGTTCATGCTCAAGTTGCTTAAAATTCATGATTTGAGTTCTAAGGGAAATAATTTTCGCGGGCAGAAAATACTTAGTAATAAAAGCATCTTTGCACTTATCCCAGGAATCGATACTATTGTGGGGCAAAGAAGAAAACCAAAATTTTGCACGATCCCTCAAAGAGAAAGGAAATAATTTCAACTTCACAATATCATTGTCCACATCTTTTTTCTTTTGCATATCGCACAATTCTACGAATGTGTTTAGATGGGACGCGGCATCCTCATTAGGAGTACCGGAAAATTGATCTTTCATAACAAGATTCAACAAAGCGGCATTAATATCACAAGATTCCGCACTAGTGGCGAGAGGAGCAATCGGAGTGCTAATAAAATCATTATTATTGGTATTGGAAAAATCACACAACTTGGTGTTTTCTTGAGTCATCGTGACTACGAAAACAAGATTCCGCACAAAAATAGATCTGACAAGAAAACGACAAACGGAAAAGAGGGCAAATAAAACGGCAATTTTTTGTGAAGTGGGGGAGATGAAAATGAGAGACAAATGGCAAATAATGTAAATTGCAAGGAGATGAGATTTGTGATTAGGAACCTAAAAGATGTTGATGATGTCTCCCCGGCAACGGCATCGGAAATTCCTTTTGATGTCGCTTGAACTACGTCGGTATTTCCCCAAAGAGGAAGGGATGATGTAGTACAACTACGGTAGGTATTTCCCTCAGTTATGAAACCATGGTTATCGAACCAATAGGAGAACCAAGCAACACTATGTAAATGGTACCTGCACACAAAGAACAAATACTTGCAACCCGACGTTAATGAGGGGTTGTCAATCCCTCAACGGGTAACGGTGCCAGAAATTGTCATGTTGATGATATAAAAATTGTGATAGATTGGATAAATAGATCTCGGTAATCGCAAAATAAAATAAGTGACAAAAAAGTGCAGCAAGGTATTTTTGGGTTTTTGATAATATAGATCTGAAAATAAAAGCGAATAAAAATAGATCTCAAAGCAAATATGATGGAGAATAGACCTGGGGGCCGTAGATTTCACTAGTGGCTTCTCTCGAGAAAATAGCATACGGTGGGTAAACAAATTACTGTTGGGCAATTGATAGAACCTCAAATAATTATGACGATATCCAGACAATGATCATTATATAGGCATCACGTCCAGGATTAGTACACCGACTCCTGCCTGCATCTACTACTATTACTCCACACATTGACCGCTATCCAGCATGCATCTAGTGTATTAAGTTCATGGAGAAACGGAGTAATGCAATAAGAACGATGACATGATGTAGACAAGATCTATTCATGTAGGAATAGACCCCATCTTGTTATCCTTAATAACAATGATGCATGCGTGTCTTGCTGCCCCTTCTGTCACTGGGAAAGAACACCGCACGATCGAACCCATCACAAAGCACCTCTTCCCATGGCAAGAAAAATCGATCTAGTCGGCCTAACTAAACCAAAGATTCGAAGAAGAAATATGAGGCTATAAGTAATCATGCATATAAGATATCAAAGAAAACTCAAATAACTTTCATGGATATAGATCTGAGCATAAACTCAAAGTTCATCGGATCCCAACAAACACACCGCAAAAAAAGTTACATCAAATAGATCTCCAAGAGACCATTCACTACAAAAAAACCACTTCCGTGGTGATACGTGTTTGTCATAGTAGGTCACGTTTTCTGTCATGCATGTACATGCATGACGATTTTATGACAGAATCAAGATAGTCATACCTGTGCTGTCGTAGAAGTGTTCCATGACAATACCAAAATTATCATCACGGAAGTGTCCACTTCCATGACGATAAATGGCGTGTCATGGGAGTGCTTTCGTCAAGGGTAACCGACACGTGGCATCCACTGTAACAGGTCACCGTTAAGCTATCGGGTTCCGGTTTGGATCCGATAACCCATTAACAGCCAGGACCAATGGGGATTTTCCACGTGTAAAATCATCATTGGCCGGAGGAAACACGTGTCGGCTCCTCGGTGGGCGAGATGTCGTCCATCCAATGGAGGAGACGTGCCTATGATACGTTGACACGTGGCAGGGCCCAACATAGGCCCATATAGGTTAAAAAGGTCGGCCCAGTCAAAGGCCCGTAATATTTACTCAGGTACTAGTGGGCCAGCCCACTAACGTCCTGCTTAAACACGGCCCATTTACGGCCCAAAGCCAGATCTGGCCCGTTAATTGTTCTCTGAGTATTTGGGCCCAATTACGGCCCAGTGACATTTCGGCCTGTTATAGGCCCGATGTAGACATGGGCCTATTTCAGCCCGGTGTGTCTTTCGGCCTGGGAATGGCCCGTGCTGCCCATGGGCCATATATGGTCCGACGCGACATCCAGCCCACTAATGGCCCATGATCAAGGTGGCAACATTTCAACCCAACATGACTTTGGGCTTGTTAAAGGCATGTCGTATAAATCGTCCCGTTGATACCTCTACTAAGCTTTCGGCCTCTTAAAGGCCCATGATATCAGTGGGCCAACTAAGGCCCGAGATATGTTTTGGCCTGGTAATGGCCCGTCATATAACTGGGTCAATAATGGCTCGGTCTACATTTTAGCCTGCTAAAGGCCCGTGGACGACTATTGAAAATTGAGGCCCAACATGCATTTTGGCCTGCTAAAGGCCCATGGTATCTTCTGGGCCATAACAGGCCAGAAGAATATTCAGCCTGTTAATGGCCCGAAGCTACATGGGCCCAACTAAGCGTTGGGTCCACTAAAGGCCCAACTAAACTTTGGGCCGAATGTAGGCCCATGTAAGTCATGGGCCTGGCGTAAAGTGTGAAGGCCCCAATGGCCTTTCAGGCCCAAGAAAGTTGCAGGTCGCCCAAATTGTGGCCCGCTAAAATGCAAGCCCGTTAGAGGCGAATGTTTTGGCCTGGTCGCCTACATCAGATTTTTGCCTTTTTTTCAGATAGCGAATGATGACATATACGGTAACTAGTAGGAATTAAGTACAAACCTACTCTATACAATAAAGAAATTACGGCATAGTAACTTAGAATAAACCTACACTATACAATAAAGGATTTATGGTATATTACATCCACTGGGCATCGAAGTTCGCCACCAGTGATCATAAAGCGCAACGAAGAAGCAGATTACAAAAACTGGGCGCCATTGCAGCTTAACAAAATAATACTGAACCAAGACCACTTCCAGGACAGTTCAAAAAAGATTAGCCTTGCGCGGGAGCTGCTGCGCAAGCTGCTAAGCAAGGCTGTGAGATTGGACTAGCATGTCGGTCATAGCTTCCAGCTGTAGCTGTTTAGCAATGAGGTTCTCATTGGTGTTCTCCGCAATCTTCCTTAGAGATAGGACTTCAAGTCGAAGTTGAGTTGCAGAATGCCTTTCTGCTTGAACTTGGGACTGAAGAAGTCGAACTGATTCAGACAGTGAATTCTGTGAGCTTGTCTGACTACTAGTCTCAAGTAACTTGAACACTGCATCAAGACATGACTTTGGGGTTGTCTCGCTATCTTCAAGATGTTTTGCCTTCTTTGCTGCAATATATGTTGGGTTTGTCTCACAGCCTTCAGCAGACTTGTGCATGCCATCAGGCATATCACCCTAAAACAAGCAGAGAGATGAAAGGTTTTACACGTGTATGAACAAAGATGGTAACTGTGCTGTCAATTCCATCCAATTTCAAATTAGAAAATAAAGAGTCAGTTCAAAATATCAATAGCATAATTTGGCATTGTTCATAATGCAGGCAGCTTCACCACACTACAGGATTACCATGTCAACAAAACAAGCATAGATGAAGGGCAAAGACAATCATTGTATCTATTTTGGTTAATGTGCATGGCATGTTGTTCATATCACCAGCCACATCAGTAAGATAAAACATGAGATGACAAGGTGCAAACGTGGGAGGCTTCACCACACACTGGATTATAGATCCACAAAAACAAGCATACATATAGGGAGTATTGAGTAATGTGCATGGTATGAATAAGGAATTTGGTTTTACAACTAAAACTTGGAACTTACAGTTGTTGCGAACATGCATTTTGATAGAAACAGCAAACTAAACAGCAGTTGACGATAAGGAGTATGAGCAAATTAAACAACAGTTGAGGATAAAGGCTTTAGAAGGACTGACTTACATTAACAGTTAACACTGGCTCTATAATGCCCTTCTCCATGTCAAGGGAAGGATAACTCAAGAATTTCAGCACAGAAACTTTTTCATAAGCATTGCCTGTACTCTGCATTTTGTAGAGAGTAATTATAGTTATGATAATACTGGAAGGGATAGAGGATAATGAAGAAAAGATGCAGATTGATGCTATATAATCAACTACCAATCCCTGTAAGTACAAGCGTTACAGGACAAAATGTACTGACAAGAGCAATGGGCTACACTTCTACACTGGCATTGTCTGTGTATTCAACTTTTTGATAAGATTAAATATAGATCTGATATTTTTTAGTAAATGGTGGGCGAGGGAGATAAGATGCAGAATGCTACACAATGAACCAATCCCTCCTTCCCATAATATAAGAGTGTTTTGTACACTGGTGTACTGTACAAAACGCTCTTATATTATGGGACAGAGGTAGTAGCTATTAATGTAAGTACAGTGATAGACGACGTTCAGTCCTTACAAGAGGACTGCAGAGCTAAACCTCTTCAAAAGCATTGGGTTGATTCTAAATTTATGTAAGAGTCGATACGGATCTTATAATATCCACCAAATGGAGGATAACGAGGCTAACATGTACAGTGATGCTACATAATCAACCAGCTATGAAAGTAAGTATGGTCATACAAGGCAAGAGGTACTCACAAGAGCAATGCAGTGTGTAGTATAGGTGCGAGATTCTGTGGTCCCTTGAGAATGAATGTTCTTCTGCAAATAGTTTTCGTACAAGTGAGACGGTAAGGCACATGCAGAAATGTAGTTCAAATTGTGATGTGATATCATAGATAGTACCTTACGCTGCAGACGAGACTAATGTGTAACAAGATTATTCCAGTCACTATCTGATAAATGTAGCACCGGAGACTTTACAGAAATTTCATTTAGAGGCTTGCCATCGAAGTGCGCTTGCCTTAGGTAGGAACGATACTTCATCAACGAGTGCTTGAAAAGCGCAACCAACCCTTGCTCGTCTTGACTATCTAGTTTGGTCCTCGCCTATTTAAAAGAATGAAATCTTGTGTCTTTTGTCAGCAGAAACATATGCACTAATTACCATGAATAACATTAGTACATTACTTACACGTAAGTTGCGGAGGAAGATTGGAAATTGTTCTGTGTCTGTGGTATAATCTTTCCATGAAGGAAAGATGCACACAAAGTTCCTGACAACAATATAAGCTTCGTCTTCTAAATTGGGAAGAAGTGGAACAGGGGTCCTATTTGCTGCAATTGGGGCTCTCTCTCGTTCGAAAAGGGATTTGGCAACTGGATTTGGTGTACTCTTTGCTGTAATGGGGGTTTTGCGTCGTAGAGCTGGTGCTATGTCAACTGGCATCATCATACTGTTTGCAGCAGTTGGGGTCTGCTGAGTTGGGGCATCAGAGATGACCAGTGTAGTAGGGCTAGAGTCTGCTAGAGTTGGGGCCGTGTTTTGTGGGTCTGGTGATATTGCAACTACACCTAATGGGCTATTTGATTTATTAGGTGTCACTACCTTTTCCAAATACTTTGTCCGTGCTCCTTCGCGATCAGCAATCACCCTCTTCCTTTTGAACGTCTGATACACAAGAACAACATTTGAATGGATAAATATGGTATGATGACAGATGGAATATGTACTGAAAATGGATAGGCAGGGCGTATTCACATAAACGATGTGTAAACTAAGCTAATGGCAGTGCAACAAAGTAGAAGCAATGCAAAGCATCAGTTGCAAGATATGTGCGACCAATATAACCTTGGAAAGTTAGAGCAAGCACATTGATAGGTGAATAAGATAGGGCATCTGCCTCTGACTCCTCCACTAGGGAGCTACATTGACTTAGGTCTCCCTCTAGCTCAGAATCATTGTTAGGATCATATTCTGAGCACGAATCTGTAGGTAGAGAGCGTTTGCATTGCATTGCATCCAGACTTGATTTCAGTCCCTTAATGCCAAGTTTGACAGCCATGGCATTGTTCTGCTTTATTCTTTTCGTGCGCGCAAGCTCATAATCATTATGATGCTGTTCCGTATCTGAGATTCATGAAAACATAAAAAGTAGTCAGATTATCTATGGAATGCATTGCGGATTCAACTTGGAGAGTGTCTCCCTACAAACCCCTGCGTATACAAAGTTCATCCCCAACCGTGCTGACCAGACCACACACAAAAATACAAACCTCTTATGTCTCTATAACAGGCGGACACACATTTCAAAACTGAAGTAGGAACATTAGAATCATATCAAATTCGTATTTGAACAAATAAACTAAGGAATTATGAGTGGCATAATGTTTAGCTTCAAGGGTGGAGTGCTGGTAGTGCGACAAAAAGCAAGTAGGCAGATTGTATTCCATGTAAAAGATTGTAGTCTATGTAAAACGTGGTTCCAGTATTTTGAAACAGGGTGGTCCACCCTAAAAGAATATTGACAACAAATATGACAAGGCAATCATAGAGGTTGTGAATCAATCATTATTTGTGAGCTTACTAGGACAAGTATGCAGAATTGTAACTGCAGTAAGAGACCGTCCAAAATCTGAATCAAGAAGTTGGTCTAGCACTTATTGTTTGCAACTAATCGGCGTGAATAATTGGATATCATATCGAATGAGTAAGAAAGACAAGTAAAATTTTCAACAAACCTGGCCTGCAGTAGTAATCTAGGTCAATGTCACTGTGACCAACAATCCAACATGACTAGTGTCTGTTCCTAGGGCCGGAATTTTGAAACCCTATGAACTTTACAGGTACTAAAGATTAATGAAATATCTGAACCATTAAGTGTAGGTAGCACTTAGTACACAACAAACCCTAATGACAGTCCTGCCTAATGAGTAATGAATCAATTAGAAAATGGGTGATGAGGAGTGGCTGCTGAGTGTTGAGGACGTATCTCAGGATAAATCGGGTTGGCTTAGTGGGTGATGCACGCCTGAGCCCTGAACGGACTGGGAAGATAGGCACGGCAGCACGCCCGGGCAGCGGTGATGCTGTTGGGCGAGCGGCTCCTGACCTCTTGTTAGTCCGGCGTCTCCTCCTAGAGTCATGCCATCCGGGGACGACAAGTCGCCGGCGAGGCAGGCGGCTGGGGCGAGTAGAGATCGGAAGCGTAGCAGAACAGAGGGGAATCGGGGTCTGGGCCGACCCAAAATTCCAGGTTGGGCCGCGGCCCATCGTGGGCACCCTGTAGATCCACACCCCAGCGGCGTACATGCATTTTCGAAACTAAATTAGGAACATTTAGCTGACCAATTAAACGACTCTGTTTTAATAATATCAGATTCTTATTTGAACAACTAAGCTTGTTTAGCTTGATGGGTGGAGCAGTGCTATTATGACACAAAGCACGTAGGCTGATCGTATAGTGATCATAAAAGGGGGGAAACCCTAAGCATGATCAATTAAACCCTATTATGACTGTGCCATGGCAGATTTGAAGCTGCAAAACCGCAGAAATGCTATTTAGCAACCATTGTTTGCTTCGAACTAAGAACTAAATTTTTAGAGTTGAAAAGAAAGTACAGTAACCAAGTTACGATCTATTTTCTGGTTGAGATCAAAAAGTTGAGCAGATATGAAGTAGTACCACCTCTCTGGCGGCGGCGTGTAGGCATCGGGGGTGCAATGGCTGTCGGTGGGGTTGAAGCAGATCTGCGACGGTAGACGGGTGCATCAGGGGATAAGTCCCGCTGCGATGGACGAGAAGGGCGTGGGAGCGGCCCCGGCTAGGAGGACGACGGCGCCGATGAAGTAAGAGGACGCGATGCAAGGCTCCTGGTTCGTCGCCGTGGATGAGAAACATCCATCTCTAGCATTGGACGACGCGGTCTTGGTAGGCGCTCTGGCATGTTGGAGGATGGTAGCGATGGATGGGGTGGAGGACGGCGGCGATGGATGGGGTGGCGGACGGAGGAGGCTGGTGTGGGGATGGTGTTCTAGCACGGACGTTGTATGAATGGGAAAATGGAGGGAGAGGTACAGGGAACCATGTTTTTGGGATGCGCCTGTCTGAAATATGGGAAAGTTACGAACTTAGCCCCCATTTAAAATTTGGACGTCTCGTCGGTTGGGGATAGACGGTAATCTCACATCTCCCCAATATTTGCCCAGAGCGATTTCGGGCGAGCAGAGGGTGTTTTGGCGCCCACGGTTGGCGCCTACAGTGTATGAACGGGTCTGACAGGTAGGGCGGTTGTGTCACGTCTGAGTGAAGTTACAAACCTGCCCCTATTAAAAATATTTGCCTACATCGATTTCGGCTGAGTCGAGTTTGTTTTGCCGCCCACCGTGTATGAATGGGGAAATGGAGGGAGAGACAGAGGCCTTTTGGACGAGCTTGAATCAAATGTGTTTTGCCGCCCACGTTTGGCGCCCACCGTGTCTGAATGGGCTCAGAGGTGGTCGTGTCACGTCTAATTGAAGTTACTAACCTACCCCTATTGAGAGTAGTGGAAATCGGGCCGATGGATTGTCCGTGTAAGTTGTAGACAGTAATTTCCATCTCGCAAACACTGGCTTCGGGCAGCCGACATGGGAGTGGATATTTTGACGCTTCTTTCAAATTTTGGGACAATAAGCATTCACGTTTACCCTGGCAACTAAATTCTAATCCATTTTGTATTCTTATATGAATCTTTATAAATCATTCTATGTTTTTTTATATATCTTCAAAAGCACAACAAAGATGTATTCCACTATCATATATGAATATGATTTACAAATGCCGATACTCGAATTCAGAAGGTAGAATCCAGTTTAAGGTGAATTCGAATATTTGAAACCACTTTATGTCCAACTCAAGTGTAACATGTATGACACATGCAGCATATAGTGTACTCCCATTTAGATATGTACACAAGCGATGTCTCAAGATTCAAAATATTGATTCAATCAACCAATAATGTACGAAACTAACAGACATATAAACACTTATAGAGTATATGGATCAATAATATCAACTAACATACATAAGCCAGGCCGTTGTACTTTTTTTGCTAGAAGATCATCATTTTTTTAGCAAAGCTAGTACAACATCTTGGCCCTTTCAGATGCGTGCCACTTAAGGACCATCTATACTACTATTATTGCTGAATGCACATTCAGCCCGATTGGCATATTTGTAGGTCTGGCATAGCAATCAAAATGAAATGTCTCAGAGTCTTATCAATTAATGCAGACTCATGCTAAAAAAAATTACAAACCAAAACAAAAAAAAACAATTATTACATGATCTCTAGAACAAATGGTTTGATCGATTACATGAACAAACAACACAAAGGTTATTCAACGATGGAAAAAACATTTCACCTATGATTTACCAAGTGGGAATTTAATTTCCTTTTTTCCTTCAGGACCTTAACAATGCGGTCAGTCTCAGCTTGCTTCGTTTTGAAATCCACCAAATATTTAATGGTTGTCTTGAGTACTACTTGTGATTGTGCTGTTTGCTTCCTCAACATGTAAACTTTATCTCTAAGTGCAGAAGCAGAATCTCTTTCTACCAATAGTTTAGCCTCTCGAGCATCAAAAGTTGGCAATTCATGATGCACGATTGGGCCGGTGCCACTGCTGTGGGATGATACAACGTCCATGGGGCTAACCTGTTTTGCCATTAAAGTTCCGATTGGATTCCAAAAAGTTGAAGTTAGCAAAACATCTCAACTGGGAGTTAGAATAGCAAACCAGTTAAACAAACAAGGAATTAAAGAGTTTCGATTGGATGCTGAAAAGTAGTTATTAACATCATTGTAACCGGTTGCAGTAGCAAAGCAGTTAAACAAACAAGTCTTGCAAAAGGTACCTGTTGTGGCATTGGAGTTTCTCTTGGATTCTGAAAAGTTGAGTAGCCAGTAACATGATTAGAGCAACCGGTTGCAGCAGCAAAGCAGTTAAACAAACAAGTTTTCCAAAAGAAACCTGTTGTGGCATGGGAGTTTCTCTTGGATCCTGAAAAGTTGAGTAGTGAGTAACTTGATTAGAGCAACAAGTTACAGCAGCAAACTTGTTACACAAATATATTTTTGAAAATGTACCTGCTGTGCAATTGGACTTCCAATTGGATCCTGAAAACTTGAAGTTGGTAAGATGATTCCAGCAGCAAACGAGGTAAAGAAGGAAGTTTTTGAAAACATACCTGTTGTGCCAACGGAGTATCAGTTGGATCCTGCAAACTTGAATGTTAGCAATCATAAATAAAGTGTTGCAAGAGCCATAAGAAACTAGCATCAAACTAGTAAAACTAGCCAGTTTTGGTAATGTATTTAATTACACATGAACTAGTAAAACAAACAAGTTCTTGTCAACGTATTAAAGTAATAAGTCGGTACCATTTACCAGCAACACAGACATCTGTAAATATCTTTGATGTAAGCAAAATGATTCCGACACACACACACACATATTACTAGTGTTGGCACATAAGTTAAAAAAATGTTGTCCCTCATATAAACCTGACAGTTGTCTGTCTATGAACATGCAAACATTACTAGTACTACAAGTGATAATAGCAAACCATTTAAACAAACAGGGTATCAGAATGTAAATTACACATGAATTTTGCCGCACCCTAGAAATACATATGACCACCTATCTACGTGCTTAAGTAGCTATTTAAGTTCAGGCAAACAGATAATTCTTAACAGTAAGTATCAAACACATAGATAGGCGCAGTCTATAATAGGATTAACAGGCTATGGCATTATGTAATCAGTAGCAAACTAAATTAAGCCAAGCAATGCAATTGAACAATTTTGCAATCAGTGGCTAACTAAAATTTTGAGAAGCAGGTAACTGAACTTACGCTACCTCTTTGTACAGGCACACTGCAACTTTTTTCGCTTACATGGTTCTACGAAGGAGTCCATCGCATCAATTGCTTGGATACGTAGTCCCAATACTTTTTTCTTCTCACACTGCATTGGTAAGTCGAATGGTTAATCTGATAAGATGGTGCGTTCTTGATATGTTATATGAGGACGGGTTGTCAGACTAGTTGTAGCAACACACATCACATTGGCTTTTACTGTATATTTCATGCGATTATATTTGGCATATCGAGATCTAAGCAAACTACAATAGGATGAAAAGACTAGCATCCTTCACATTATTGACGAACTCAGTTCAGAAAAACAAGCAATTCAACCATTCTGTGGGTAAATCAAAAGCGCCACTGGAATATTTTTCACTACCCCAATCATACACGCAAAAACGGGCGACGCCACCGTAGGGGCTGGTATGGGCGGCCGCCTCGGGTGGCTGGAAAGTGTGCACCTAGTTTGAGTCGTCCAGGTTGGCCCAAGCTAGTTTTGTTCGTCCCAGCGCACGAGCAGGCAATGTAAAAAATGAAGAAAACCGTTTCAATTTGGATGGGCCAATAACGTAAGTGCAGGGCAGGCCCTATAGCAGGCTCGCGGCCCAAAACGAGCGCCTCCCATATCGATCGACAGTAGGAAAAATCCCCAATTCGTTCGCTCCAGCCTCCAGTCTGGTTCGCTCCTAACCTAGCCGCCGTTGGACAGACCGACACATCACTTCCTCGTGCCCTCGTTGGACGCCGGTCGCCGGGCTTCAAGCGAATGGAAGGACAAGAAGATGAAGATCCAACCCTGGGTGTAGCCTGCTTAGGAGGCAGCGGCGGCAGCACGGGCATGGCATCAAGCTTGTGCAAACGGACAGTCGCAGCTTGCAAAAGCAGCATGCGCAACAAGCAGGTACATCACATCCCTGATTATATCTAATTCAACTATTCAATTTCTGGCCAATAGTTAAACCTGACGGTGTTGTAAAACTGCTTGTATATAGGGAATCTATAAAAAATGAAACCAATTTCTGCTTATTTTATAACTCCCCCAATCAATACTGAACTAACTGAACCTGATGTGTCTAATCAAGTTTTTGGTGCAAACATACAAGCTCATGTTGTTCTTGAGCCTGAAGTGTCTAATGAATAGACTACTAATGAAGGATTTGATGCGAATATTTTACATGCTCCTGGTGATGAACATATACTGTCTAACGAGGGATCTAATGCAAGTATTTTGCAAGCTCCCATTGAAGGATTTAGTGTCTAATGATGATCTGCTATGTTGAGAGAGAGAGAGAGAGAGATTTGCAGGAATTGATGACAAGCAAATTATAGTACATTTTCATGGCTTGAGGAAACATCAAGGCCATCTACCAGAAAGTCCCCGTATCATGACAACCTAGCATAAATACTTTTCTAATATGTTGTTTGAAACTATTGGCATACTTGTGCAGGACAGTTATATTGATATGCAGTTTGCGCACTAGTTATAGGTGCAATTACACTTGGATATTTTCGGCCAGAGAACGAATAATTCAAGCAGGTACAGTCGATGTTAGTAGTCCTTGGACACCATGTTGCATTTTGTGTTTTTGGGTGCTTACATCATTTAGTGTTTTATAATCTGGAACTACTTTTGATCATTAGCTGGTTTTCAAAGTGCATGTTGCTTCACATTTCTCAAGTTATGTTGATTTTCGGAGTGCAAGTGCCTTCGTATTTTGTAAGTTAAATTTTCGTCCATGATAACTTGAATTCGTGGATCCGCCAGTGCACATAAATCATACACGCAGGCCAGTATGAATTAAATGAAATGCAGGGACTTACGCTTGCTTGTTGTTGTTGGGGAACGTAGTATTTCAAAATTTTCCTACAATCACGCAAGATCTATCTAGGAGAAGCATAGCAACGAGCGGGGAGAGTGTGTCCACGTACCCTCGTAGACCGAAAGCGGAAGCGTTTAGTAATGCGGTTGATGTAGTCGAACGTCCTCGCGATTCAACCGATCCAAGTACCGAACGTACGGCACCTCCGCGATTTGCACACGTTCAGCTCGGTGACGTCCCTTGAACTCTAGATCCAACTGAGGCCGAGGGAGAGTTTCGTCAGCACGACGGCGTGGTGACGGTGATGATGAAGTTACCGACGCAGGGCTTCGCCTAAGCACTATGACAATATGACCGAGGTGAAAATCTATGGAGGGGGGCACCGCACACGGCTAAGACAAATCTTTTCTGTGTCTATGGGGTGCCCCCTGCCCCCGTATATAAAGGAGGGAGGGAGGAGGTGGCCGGCCTAAGGGGGAGGCGCACCAAGGGGGAGTCCTATTAGGATTCCCAATCCTAGTAGGACTCCCCTTCCTTTTCCAAGAGGGGGAGAGAGGGAAGGAGAGAGGGGGAGAAGGAAAGGGGACTTCCTATCTGCCGCATTCTGCGGCAGAATGTCGAGCGATCGCACAGGTTAGGCACCCGAGTGGGCCGGCCCATGCAGCCAGCGTGCTGTGTAAAAAAAGCAACGAAAAACTCAAAGCGACAGCTCGCGATCTTGCTCTTGCATACAAAGCTAGCTAGCCACCAGGACTGGTTCATGTTTGTGGTCAAATGGCAAGGCGAACGCTTTAGTACTAGTCACATCGGCAGGTCGCATTATTTTTCCTTTTTAATCTTTTCTTGTTAACTCTGAATATATTTTTTAAAGTCCAAACCCTTTTGGCAAAAACACACACGAGTTTCAAAAAATGTTACAATTATTCAAATTTGTAAACAAATTTTAAGAACAGGGACAATTTTGAAGTTGTGGACAATTTTTAAAAAAGGGAACATTTTTTAAAATTCCGACCAATTTTCATACACACGAATAAAAAAATTGAAGTTTAAAAAACGTGAATGTTTTTTAATTGTGAAAAAAATTAAAAACTGAAATATTTTTTGAATTTGAGAACAAATCTTGAAAAAACGGGAACATTTTTCAAATTCCGAACAATTTTTGACAATCCCGAACAAGTTTTGACAAAATGCGAACAATTTTTTAATTTGTGAATACTTTTCAAAAAAGGAATATTTTTGAATTTGTGAACAATTTTCGAAAACAGGAACTTGTTTGAATTTGTGATTTTTTTTAATGGGAACATTTTTTGAAAATCAGGAACAAGTTTTAAAGATATGAACAATTTTTTAATCTGCAAACAATTATAAAAATGGGAAGTTTTTTGACCAATTGTTGAATGTGAAAAATTGTTGAATGTGCGAACAAATTATAGAAACAGGAATTTTTGAATTTGTGAACTATTTTTGAAAAAAAGGAACACTTTTTTTAATATGATCATTTCTGGAAAAATGGACATTTTTGCGTCTGCAAACATATCGAAACCCTGAACAAAATTTGGTAAGAGCGAACATTATTTGTAAATTTTGAACAATATTTTGAAAGAGGAACATTTTTTGATATTATGGACATTTTTTGAAATGCCGAACATTTTTTCAAAGATACGAAATTTTTCGAAAAAGAGAAGAACATTTTTGAATTTGTGAACAAAAATTTAAAACAAGAACATTTTCTTAACTTCTGAACATTTTTTTTGTAATTCTGAAAGGAAAAAAGAGAAGGAAAAGGAATTAATAAATAAATAAATATGGAAAAAAGAAACAAAAAATGAAAAAATACAAATAAAGAATGAAAAAGAAAAAATGATATTGAAAGAAAAATAAAAAGGAAAGAAAAAAACAGTGAAAACCGGTTCAGGAACCTTCTAGAATGTTCCCAAAACCGCTTAGGAACCTCCTAGAAGGTTCCCAAAACCGGATACTGTAGCGCATATGTGGTGTCGTAATTGGGCCGGCCCATCTCGGTCGCTGGTCGCTCGGGTATGTGCGAAACAGCGGCAACTTGACGCAATGTGCGTCCGTTAGGAAATTCCGAAGGAAAGAGGGGGGCGCCGCCCCCTCCCTAGTCCAATTCGGACTTGCCATGGGGGGGGGGGGGGGGGCACGCAGCCACCCCTTGGACTGCCTCCTCTTTTCCCGTATGGGCCAATAAGGCCCATTACTTCTCTCGGTGAATTCCCGTAACTCTCCGGTATTCCGAAAAATACCCGAATCACTCGGAACCTTTCCGATGTCCGAATATAGCCTTCCAATATATGAATCTTTACCTCTCGACCATTTCGAGACTCCTCGTCATGTCCCCGATCTCATCCGGGACTCCGAACAAACTTCGGTCATCAAATCACATAACTCATAATACAAATCGTCATCGAACGTTAAGCGTGCGGACCCTACGGGTTCGAGAACTATGTAGACATGACCAAGACACATCTCCGGTCAATAACCAATAGCGGAACCTGGATGCTCATATTGGCTCCTACATATTCTACGAAGATCTTTATCGGTCAAACCGCATAACAACATACATTGTTCCCTTTGTCATCGGTATGTTACTTGCCCGAGATTCGATCGTCGGTATCATCATACCTAGTTCAATTTCGTTACTGGCAAGTCTCTTTACTTGTTCCGTAATGCATCATCCCGTAACTAACTCATTAGTCACATTGCTTGCAAGGCTTCATATGATGTGCATTACCGAGAGGGCCCAGAGATACCTCTCCGACAATCGGAGTGAC
Source organism: Thinopyrum elongatum (assembly GCA_011799875.1). Lineage (NCBI taxonomy): Eukaryota > Viridiplantae > Streptophyta > Magnoliopsida > Poales > Poaceae > Thinopyrum > Thinopyrum elongatum. Next base: position 91,656,836 of record CM022302.1, on the reverse strand, counting down.
AAATCCTAATCTCGATCTATGCCAACTCAACAAACACCATCGGAGACACCTGTAGAGCATCTTTATAATCACCCAGTTACGTTGTGACGTTTGATAGCACACTAAGTGTTCCTCCGATATTCGGGAGTTGCATAGTCTCATAGTCATAGGAACATGTATAAGTCATGAAGAAAGCAATAGCAATAAACTTAACGATCATTATGCTAAGCTAACGGATGGGTCTTGTCCATCACATCATTCTCCTAATGAAGTGATCCCGTTCATCAAATGACAACACATGTCCATGGCTAGGAAACTTAACCATCTTTGATTAACGAGCTAGTCAAGTAGAGGCATACTAGGGACACTCTGTTTGTCTATGTATTCACACATGTACTAAGTTTCCGGTTAATACAATTCTAGCATGAATAATAAAAATTTATCATGAAATAATGAAATAAATAATAAATTTATTATTGCCTCTAGGGCATTTTTCCTTCAGTCTCCCACTTGCACTAGAGTCAATAATCTAGTTCACATCGCCATGTGATTTAACACCAATAGTTCACATCACCATGTGATTAACACCCATAGTTCACATCGCTTATGTGACCAACACTCAAAGGGTTTACTAGAGTCAATAATCTAGTTCACATCGCCATGTGATTAACACCCAAAGAGTACTAAGGTGTGATCAAGTTTTGCTTGTGAGAGAAGTTTAGTCAACGGGGCTGCCACATTCAGATCCGTATGTATTTTGCAAATTTCTATGTTTACAATGCTCTGCACGGAGCTACTCTAGCTAATTGCTCCCACTTTCAATATGCATCCAGATTGAGACTTTGAGTCATCTGGATCGGTGTAAAAGCTTGCATCGACGTAACCTTTTACGACGAACTCTTTTATCACCTCCATAACCGAGAAATATTTCCTTAGTCCTCTTAGGTAACTAAGGATAACTTTGACCGCTATCCAGTGATCTATCCCTGGATCACTATCGTACCTCCTTGCTAAACTCATAGCAAGGCACACAACTGGTCTGGTACATAGCATGGCATACTTTATAGAACCTATGACTGAGGCATAGGGAATGACTTTCATTCTCTTTCTATCTTCTGCCGGGGTCGGGTTTTTAGTCTTACTCAATTTTACACCTTGTAACACAGGCAAGAACTCCTTCTTTGACTGATCCATTTTGAACTTCTTCAAAATCTTGTCAAGGTATGTGCTTTGTGAAAGTCCTATTAAGCGTCTCGATCTATCCCTATAGATCTTGATGCTCAATACTTAAGCAGCTTCACCGAGGTCCTTTTTATTGAAAAATTCTTATTCAAGTATCCATTTATGCTATCCAGAAATTCTATATCATTTCCAATCAACAATATGGCATCCACATATAATATCAGAAATGCTACAGAGCTCCCACTCACTTTCTTGTAAATACAGGCTTCACCGTAAGTCTGTATAAAACCATATGCTTTGATCACTTCATCAAAGCGTATATTCCAACTCCGAGATGCTTGCACCAGTCCATAGATGGATCGCTAGAGCTTGCACATTTTGTTAGCACCTTTAGGATTGACAAAACCTTCTAGTTGCATCATATACAACTTCTTCTTTAAAAATTCCATTAAGGAATGTAGTTTTGACATCCATTTACCAGATTTCATAAAATGCGGCAATTGCTAACATGATTCGGACAGACTTTAAGCATCGATACGAGTGAGAAAATCTCATCGTAGTTAACACCTTGAACTTGTCGAAAAACTTTTGCGACAATTCGAGCTTTGTAGATAGTAACACTACTATCAGCGTCTATCTTCCTCTTGAAGATCCATTTTTTCTCAATGGCTCGCCGATCATCGGGCAAGTCAGTCAAAGTCCATACTTTGTTCTCATACATGGATCCTATCTCAGATTTCATGGCCTCAAGCCATTTATCGGAATCTGGGCTCATCATCGCTTCCTCATAGTTCGTAGGTTCGTCATGGTCTAGTAACATGATTTCCAGATCAGGATTACCGTACCACTCTGGTGCGGAATGTACTTTGGTTGACCTGCGAGGTTCTGTAGTAACTTGATCTAAAGTTTCATGATCATCATCATTAGTTTCCTCACTAATTGGTGTAGGAATCACTGGAATTGATTTCTGTGATAAACTACTTTCCAATTCGGGACAAGGTACAATTACCTCATCAAGTTCTACTTTCCTCCCACTCACTTCTTTCGAGAGAAACTCCTTCTCTAGAAAGGATCCATTCTTAGCAACGAATATCTTGCCTTCGGATCTGTGATAGAAGGTGTACCCAACAGTCTCCTTTGGGTATCCTATGAAGACGCATTTCACCGATTTGGGTTTGAGCTTATCAGGTTGAAACTTTTCACATAAGCATTGCAACCCAAAACTTTAAGAACCGACAGCTTAGGTTTCTTGCCAAACCACAGTTCATATGGTGTCGTCTCAACGGATTTAGATGGTGCCCTATTTAACATGAATGCAGCTGTCTCTAATGCATAACCCCAAAACGATAGTGGTAAATCGGTAAGAGACATCATAGATTGCACTATATCCAATAAAGTACGGTTATGATGTTCGGACACACCATTATGCTGTGGTGTTCCAGGTGGCATGAGTTTGTGAAACTATTCCACATTGTTTTAATTGAAGGCCAAACTCATAACTCAAATATTCACCTCCACGATCAGATCGCAGAAACTTTATTTTCTTGTTACGATGATTTTCCACTTCACTCTGAATTTCTTTTGAACTTTTCAAATGTTTCAGACTTATGTTTCATCAAGTAGATATACCCATATCTGCTCAAATCATCTGTGAAGGTCAGAAAATAACGATACCCGCTGTGAGCCTCAACACTCATCGGACCGCATACATCGATATGTATTATTTCCAATAAATCATTAGCTCGCTCCATTGTTCTGTAGAACGGAGTCTTAGTCATCTTGCCCATGAGGCATGGTTCGCAAGCATCAAATGATTCATAATCAAGTGATTCCAAAAGCACATCAGCATGGAGTTTCTTCATGCGCTTTACACCAATATGACCTAAACGGCAGTGCCACAAATAAGTTGCACTATCATTATCAACTTTGCATCTTTTGGCATCAATATTATGAATATGTGTATCAGTACGATCGAGATTCAATAAACCATTTATATTGAGTGTATGACCATAGAAGGTTTTATTCATTTAAATAGAACAACAATTATTCTCTGACTTAAATGAATAACCGTATCGCAATAAACATGATCCAATCATATTCATGCTCAACGAAAATACCAAATAACATTTATTTAGGTCCAACACTAATCCCGAAGGTAGAGGGAGTGTGCGATGGTGATCTTATCAACCTTGGAATCACTTCCAACACACATCGTCACCTCCTCATTAACTAGTCTCTGTTCATTTTGCAACTCCTGTTTCGAGTTACTAATGTTAGCAATTGAACCAGTATCAAATACCCAGGGGCTACTATGAACACCAGTAAAATACACATCAATAACATGTATATCAAATATACCTTTGTTTACTTTGCCATCCTTCTTATCCACCAAATACTTGGGGCAGTTCCGCTTCCAGTGACCAGTCCCTTTGCAGTAGAATCACTCAGTTTCAGGCTTAGGTCCAGACTTGGGCTTCTTCCCGGGAGTAGCAACTTGCTTGCTATTCTTCTTGAAGTTCCCCTTCTTCCCTTTGCCCTTTTTTTGAAACTAGTGGTCTTGTTAACCATCAACACTTGATGCTCTTTCTTGATTTCTACCTTCGTTGATTTCAGCATCACGAAGAGCTCGGGAATCGTTTTTGTCATCCCTTGCATATTATAGTTCATCACGAAGTTCCAGTAACTTGGTGATAGTGACTAGAGAATTCTGTCAATTACTATCTTATCCGGAAGATTAACTCTCACTTGATTCAAGCAACTGTAGTACTCAGACATTCTGAGCACATGCTCACTGGTTGAGCTATTCTCCTCCATCTTGTAGGTGAAGTACTTGTCAGAGGTCTCATACCTCTCGACACGGGCATGAGTCTGAAATACCAATTTCATCTCTTTGGAACATCTCATATGCTCCGTGTCGTTCAAAATGTTTTGAAGTCCCGATTCTAAGCCGTAAAGCATGGTGCACTAAACTATCAAGTAGTCATCATATCGAGCTTGCCAAGCGTTCATAACGTCTACATCTGCTCCTGCAATAGGTCTGTCATTTAGCGGTGCATCAAGGACATAATTCTTCTGTGCAGCAATGAGGATAATCCTCAGATCACGGAACCAGTCCGTATCATTGCTACTTTCATCTTTCAACTTAGTTTTCTCTAGGAACATATCAAAAATAAAACAGGGGAGCTATACGCGAGCTATTGATCTACAACATAATTTGCAAATACTACCAGGACCAAGTTCATGATAAATTAAAGTTCAATTAATCATATTACTTAAGAACTCCCACTTAGATAGACATCCCTCTAATCATCTAAGTGATCACGTGATCCAAATCAAATAAACCATGTCCGATCATCACGTGAGATGGAGTAGTTTTCAATGGTGAACATCACTATGTTGATGAAATCTACTATATGATTCACGTTCGACCTTTCGGTCTCAGTGTTCCGAGGCCATATCTGCATATGCTAGGCTCGTCAAGTTTAACCCGAGTATTCTGCATGTGCAAAACTGGCTTGCACCCGTTGTATTTGAACGTAGAGCCTATCACACCCGATCATCACGTGGTGTCTCAGCACGAAGAACTTTCGCAACGGTGCATACTCAGGGAGAACACTTATACCTTAAAATTTAGTGAGAGATCATCTTATAATGCTACCACCGTACTAAGCAAAATAAGATGCATAAAAGGATTAACATCACATGCAATTCAATATGTGACATGATATGGCCATCATCATCTTGTGCTCTTGATCTCCATCATCGAAACACCGTCATGATCTTCATCGTCACCGGCGCCCCAGCTTGATCTCCATCATCACCGGCGCCCCAGCATGATCTCCATCGAAGCATCGTTGTCGTCTCGCCAACTTATTGCTTCTCCGACTATCGCTACCGCTTAGTGATAAAGTAAAGCAATTACATGGCGATTGCATTGCATACAATAAAGCGACAACCATATGGATCCTGCCGGTTGCCGATAACTCTGTTACAAAACATGATCATCTCATACAATAAATTATATCACATCATGTCTTGACCATATCACATCACAGCAAGCCCTGCAAAAACAAGTTAGACGTCCTTTACTTTGTTGTTGCAAGTTTTACGTGGCTGCTACGGGCTGAGCAAGAACCGTTCTTACCTACGCATCAAAACCACAACGATTTTTTGTCAAGTGTGCTATTTTAACCTTCAACAAGGACCGGGCGTAGTCACACTTGATTCAACTAAAGTTGGAGAAACTGACACCCACTAGCCACCTGTGTGCGAAGCACATCGGTAGAACCAGTCTCGCGTAAGCGTACGCGTAATGTCGGTCTCAGCCGCTTCATCCAACAATACCGCCGAATCAAAGTATGACATGCTGGTAAGCAGTATGACTATTATCGCCCACAACTCTTTGTGTTCTACTCGTGCATATAACATCTACGCATAGACCTGGCTCGGATGCCACTGTTGGGTAACGTAGTATTTCAAAATTTTCCTACGATCACGCAAGATCTATCTAGGAGAAGCATAGCAACGAGCGGGGAGAGTGTGTCCATGTACCCTCGTAGACCGAAAGCGGAAGCGTTTAGTAACGCGGTTGATGTAGTCGAACGTCTTCGCGATCCAACCGATCCAAGTACCAAACGTACGGCACCTCCGCGATCTGCACACGTTCAGCTCGGTGACGTCCCTCGAACTCTAGATCCAGCTGAGGCCGAGGGAGAGTTTCGTCTGCACGATGGCGTGGTGATGGTGATGATGAAGTTACCGACGCAGGGCTTCGCCTAAGCACTACGACAATATGACCGAGGTGGAAATCTGTGGAGGGGGCACCGCACACGGCTAAGACAAATCTTTTCTGTGTCTATGGGGTGCCCCTGCCCCCGTATATAAAGGAGGGAGGGAGGAGGTGGCCGGCCTAAGGGGGAGGCGCACCAAGGGGGAGTCCTATTAGGATTCCCAATCCTAGTAGGACTCCCCTTCCTTTTCCAAGAGGGGGAGAGAGGGAAGGAGAGAGAGGGAGAAGGAAAGAGGGGGGCGCCGCCCCCTCCCTAGTCCAATTCGGACTTGCCATGGGGGGGGGGGGCGCAGCCACCCCTTGGACTGCCTCCTCTTTTCCCGTATGGCCCAATAAGGCCCATTACTTCTCCCGGTGAATTCCCGTAACTCCCCGGTATTCCGAAAAATACCCGAATCACTCGGAACCTTTCCGATGTCCGAATATAGCCTTCCAATATATGAATCTTTACCTCTCAACCATTTCAAGACTACTCGTCATGTCCCCGATCTCATCCGGGACTCCGAACAAACTTCGGTCATCAAATCACATAACTCATAATACAAATCGTAATCGAACGTTAAGCGTGCGGACCCTACGGGTTCGAGAACTATGTAGACATGACCGAGACACATCTCCGGTCAATAACCAATAGCGGAACCTGGATGCTCATATTGGCTCCTACATATTCTACGAAGATCTTTATCGGTCAAACCGCATAACAACATACGTTGTTCCCTTTGTCATCGGTATGTTACTTGCCCGAGATTCGATCGTCGGTATCATCATACCTAGTTCAATCTCGTTACTGGCAAGTCTCTTTACTCGTTCCGTAATGCGTCATCCCGTAACTAACTCATTAGTCACATTGCTTGCAAGGCTTCATATGATGTGCATTACCGAGAGGGCCCAGAGATACCTCTCCGACAATCGGAGTGACAAATCCTAATCTCGATCTATGCCAACTCAACAAACACCATCGGAGACACCTGTAGAGCATCTTTATAATCACCCAGTTACGTTGTGACGTTTGATAGCACACTAAGTGTTCCTCCGATATTCGGGAGTTGCATAGTCTCATAGTCATAGGAACATGTATAAGTCATGAAGAAAGCAATAGCAATAAACTTAACGATCATTATGCTAAGCTAACGGATGGGTCTTGTCCATCACATCATTCTCCTAATGATGTGATCCCGTTCATCAAATAACAACACATGTCCATGGCTAGGAAACTTAACCATCTTTGATTAACGAGCTAGTCAAGTAGAGGCATACTAGGGACACTCTGTTTGTCTATGTATTCACACATGTACTAAGTTTCTGGTTAATACAATTCTAGCATGAATAATAAACATTTATCATGAAATAAGGAAATAAATAATAACTTTGTTATTGCCTCTAGGGCATATTTCCTTCAGTTGTACAGGCTCATTGCAGCTCTGCTTGCGCTTGGGATGTTCCATGTACAAGTCCATGTTACCACTTGCTTGGATGTGCAGGCCTTATGCTCCTTGCATCCCCCTCTGCATTTTTGACACGGCAAATGGTTGATCAAATGAGAGGAATCGACCTTTCTGTTATATCAGAGGACAGGTACTTACAAGGTTATACATGCATGCAGGATGTGTACCAGATCCCGTAGCGCCGTCATGCTTCGCTAAAAAATGGTTTTGCTTGTTTTAGATGATATCTCCAGAAGAAATAAGAGTTAAAGTCAGAGTTGCATAGGCGTGTAAGCTAAGAGAGTAGTAAAAGGATATCCAAACATCGTCGAAACAGTGCACAAAGGAGTGATATGTGGATACCTAGTTCGGGTCGGCGTTTGGGCATGCTCGCCTAGCTAGAGTGCGGGTCACTTCAGAGCCATTGAGGGTGATGCGCTGACATTGGCTGGCCGTGTACGGATGCAGATCTCGAGCAGCAATGGAGCGCTATGATGCAGTGGACGAGGCCGTTGGTGAAGTACCAAAGGCGTCGGGGGGGATGGAGGTGCGACGATGTTCTCGAAGAAGTAGCCCCGGTGAGGTGGGAGACGGCTTCGGTGAAGCGCACCTGATGCGGTGGAAGTCGGTGTCTGTGAGGCACGTCGGCTGCGGCGGCCGACGTTGTGGGTGGACCACCCGGTGCGGTGGACAAGGGGGTAGATGAGGTAGCTCCGGTGTAGTGGTGAAGTGCAACCGTCGTCTTCATCATTGTCGTCCGGCACAGAGGTGGGGAAAGAGACGAGACGAAGGGTGATTCGAATTTTGCTTGGGTTGGCGGCAAATTAGGGATTTGAGAGCTCTGGGCATGGAAGAGGATGGGGGAGAAGGGAGATTTTGCAGGGCTGGAATTGGGGTCGCCAGATATTTCAATCCGAAACATGGAAGCGTGAACTTTTTTGTCGTTGTTCTTTTTTTTGGGGGGGGGGGGGGGGGGAAAGAGGGGGAGGAGTGGGGTTGCTAGCATCCGTACAACACACGCGACCACCACGACATGACCCTGGTCTGCCTGGTGCGCCTACATTTGAGAATGCAAACGAATCTTCTTTCATTGGCAAACAAATCTTGTACTATGTATTACCATGCCCGTGTTTTCCTTGCAAATAATTAGTCCTTCGAAATGAGATACTATGAATTAATTAATGAGGAGTTCTTTGAATTAGAGTGTGTTTGTCACATAGCGATCTCTAATTCTAATGTGGATTTCGCATTTCAGGGTATCCACGCTACTTTTTTTAATACAAAATCATATATGTATAAGATGAACACCATGGTAGTGAGAAAACTTTGGATGGATTCAAGCATATGACCACACACATACAAAATACCACAACAATCGAGTCAATATCAACCTTTCCAAACCTAGTATGGCACGAATTCGAAATAAATACGGAAGCCATATGCATGGTCCTCAATTCAAATCTTACAATGTACACTAAATTAAAACGTCAATATTAAGTCTAGTACTATCTACATTCAAATGTTGTCTCTTCCTCTATTGATCAATCTTCCTCTCCTAACCACCTTACAAAGCTATTGGTTTCTGCACGTTCATTCTTTCTCTCCATGTTTCGATCTCTAACTCTCACACACCTGCCATTGCACTCCATGCCGAGCTCTCTCTCTCCCCCTCCCACCCTCTCTCGGTAGATACGTGAATTGCCTATCTAGACCCCTCCCCTCCCTCTTGTGCACACGCATGCACATTGTCTATCTAGGTCACTCTCGAGAGACCATCTCACTCTTTCTTCCGCACAGCGGCCCACATCGCTTAATCTCTCTCTCTCTCTTTATCTAAGTCTCGATTAACCTCACTTTCTCTCACACACAAACAATATATCCCCTGTTCGAGCCTTGATCGACACACTCTATACTCTCTCACGCAGATTGTCTATCCAGATCAGTTTCTCCAAGCCGTTCCACTCATTTGACCTCATGGCGGCCCACGCTCGCTCAATCTCTCTCTCTCTCTCTCTCTTTTTATGCATGTCCCGATTGACCTCGCTCTTTCTCACACACAAACGGTATATCTCCATGTTTGGGCCTAATTCGACATATTCATAGTGTATACTCTCACACGCACATTCTCTATCTAGGTCACTCTCTCCAACCTGTCTCACTCTTTCGATCGCATGACGACCCACACTCGCTCAATCTCTCTTTCTTTATCTATGTATCGATTGACCTTGCTTCCTCCCATGCACAAATGATATGTGTACCTATCTGTGACTGGATCATCTCTCAAGCTCTCTCTTACAGCCCTCTCCCTTCCCAAAAGCTCAATCGGGCAATATCTATCCACAACATATATATCTTTTCAACGAATGTCGGGGCACACTCACTTTTCCTCTCTATCTATGTCTCGATTGACCTCGCTTTCTCACGCCGTCTCTTCCACACATTGAAGCTACCTCTCCATCCCTCGCAGAGCCGGAGCTATTTACATTGCGAGGGGGACTCCAACCTTCGATTAATTTGTGAAGGCATTTATTCTGGTGGGATTATATTTTTGTAGCATTCGCCCCACAACTACTCCAAACACTGTTGCAACCCCCGCCCCTCTCCCAATTGTTCTCCCTCTGGATCGGTCACCGCTCTCTCACACGCCCTTTCTAACCTTCCATGTCGCACCATGGTATTTTTGCAAAAAAACTCTGGTGTTATCTTTAATTATTACAAATAAGCTAAAAACTACGCACCCGGAGTCCACCTGTAATGGAATAAATTTTGACCCAGAAATTAAAGTGCTACAAACTACACACCGGGGGGGGGGGGGCAACTGTCATGGAGCAAATTTGGACCCATATCTACACCCCTATATAGTGTGCGAATAACTTTGAAAGATGATCATTGGATGAAGCCAATCCGATGGTGCAGAGATGGCAAATCCGAGTACCACTGGCTGTTGGATATCTTCTACATTCCACCACATTCTGCCACATGTACAATCTAGAAGACTACATGGTTTAACTTAAGCATAATGCATAAACCTCAAAACACAAGCACTTCTCCTTTGTTCTAGAATCTTCTTTATCATAATTGCCCAATTTTCTTTTTTCTAAATGAATTGCCATTATTTGTTTTTACTTTATGCTCTACAATGCACAAGTCCATGAATCTTAAAATAGATTAACTTTTTTATAAAACTTATTGATTTTGAATGAGATGTGCTATAAGAATTAAACGAACATCTACATCATGCATATATGAATCAAAGCTTACATGCTGTGGAGTGGTATTTATTCATAATTTGGTTGCCAAATCTCATGCGTGCAATGCACGTGTACCTTACTAGTATAAATTAAAAATGAAAAAGGACGAGGATCGAACATGCGACTAGGGCCTTCAAGCCGCACGTCAATAGGCAACATAGTAGCAACGTTTGTTGTACTCCCCTTTGTTGATATAACTAGCAAGATGCCCGTGCGTTGCACGGAACATCAAGATGCATTTGTATGAGTAGTTTATCTTGTGGGAGAAAAGGATGAACGAGTGAAGGCCTTATTTGCAAATGTGGAGAGGGGTGTGGGTATCTTTTTGCAAAATTGCCATAGTTTCCTTTCTATCCGTAAGATATAAATCGGACGGCCTATATTGCAGGATGGCAGCCACACCATCATCACCAACTCTATTTTTTACAAGAGTAGGGATGTTTTTATATTACCACAGCCTATTTAATGGACAACATGTTTTTATATTAACTTTAGTACATTACTGGGACCGGCTCATGGGCACGTACTATTCCACTTCACTTACTGGTGGGTTCCATGTCTGCTCTCTCTCTTCTCCCCTTCTACGTTTAGACGCATGGGCAAACACGAAGAACACGCGGGTGGTGTGGCCGCTGACCGAATCTGGACGCGTTCACAAGTTACGACACCAGTTTCACGTAATACTAGTACTAGTATTGCAGTATGTAACAAGTTTAGGAACAAAAGTGACCGTGATGGACAAGTTAGGCTAGTAGTATCTACTAACAATTAAATGCGTGGATAAATAGATGTATCACCTATAGTGCCCGAACAAGGGGACTGCTCGCGCCCTACAAGTATTTGGAACTGGCTTCCCTAAAAAAAATATTTGGAATTGACGTGGTATTTAATATGAAATGTTTGCGAGCAGAAGGAATACATTTCACTTGATGATGTTTTATATTTAATTTGATACGGCTCTAGCAGAACATTTAATCGATAAAACCATAGATTTCATTTAGTCTGACTGCGACTTTACATTCATACCACGATTGAACTAAAATAAACGCAAATGATAAATCCCAAACATTTGGATTTTAAGCATGGCAATCCGAACGTTTTTCATGGCATATATAGATCACGCGGCGGAGGCGTCTTGCGGCGGGAAGCGGCTCCTCTGTCGTGCTCTGTGTGTCGTCGGGCTACTGACCGGTGGCGATGGCGGTGTCTTCCGCCGTTGTTGGCATACTCCTGGACGTTGGCCCTAGCTTCAAGGAAGGCCAGAATGTTCTGGACTTCGGTCTCCAGGAGCCAGTAAACTGGCGGGAGGAGGCGACTGGCGTTGGTGCAAGGAAGTGGTCGACGGCAGTGATCCATGCCACTGAGGGGGGAACTGGCACTACTGCAGGATGCTGCTAACGCAACACTACGATCAGAGACCCTTCGACGAAACTGTGTGCGATGCATTAATCGCAAACAGTGATGTAAAAAACCCGTCAAAAAAGATGCAAAACGTTTGCGATGGCGGATACATCAAACATGGTTTAGAATTTAGTTGTGTGTGCGATGCGGGGCATACGGTTCAGTTCAATGAACTGTTTGCGATGAGGCAGAACAACAGAAACGGGCAGCCAGATGAAGGTGTGTGCGATATACGGCATACAGTTAACTCGGCTGAACTATTTGTGATGAGGTGGAACAATAGAAACGGGCAGCCAGATGAAGGTGTGTGGGATATATGGCATACGATTCACTCGGATGAACTGTTTGCATTGAGCCATGAGAACAGAAACGGTTCAATTTAACAAGATGTGTGATACGCGGCAAACAGGTCTGTAATCAGAAATGTGTGCGAAGACCGATAATAACACAGACGATTGGTGCTAATAAGCCATGTGTGTTGTGGGCAAACACTTGCTGGTATACAATTGTCAGTGATTGATGAAATCATCACCGACGGGTTCCCTAGTATGGTCCGTGCGCGATGTCATTGCACACAGAACAACAACATATGTACTTATAACTTATAAGTACTTGATTCCAAACATATTGAACATCCAATTACATAGGTGGCTAGTACACACATGACCTTTGCACACACCAAAGTATGTTCCAAAATGCCTAGAAAACTCAAATAATATATAAAAAGGCAAAACGAACCCTGAATAATTTCATATTTTTAGGACGACGCTCCTATAGTTGCATGTTGCCTCTGTAAAATAAATCAAGGCGGGAAGAGACAGCGTATGTCGTTTCGCACACATAGGTGACAAGTTCCCTCTCGGAACCATGAGCCTTTTTGAGACAAGCTCCAGTTTGTAAGAAGTTTATACCAAAACTTGTCCCAAATTGGACTAATTTTTTACCACAGCATGTTGGTGCCATGTCATAACACCATGCCAAGTTTCATGATTTTGAGGCGAGTTTTGGATTTACAGTAATTTTAAAACCAGGTTTCTCAATGTTTACAGTCGAGTCGACACCACCCTGGATAGGCTTTTTCCTCGTGGGTCCCAAATGACAAATCCAAATCTGTCACTACCATGCAACTTTTCTTATTAAGAATTACAGCCCATTTGGTGTGCTAGCTGAAAATAAGTTTGTGGGTGCTGGCGGTCGCTAAGAACTTGCGGGTTCTGTAATGAACAAAGATCTCAAGGATCCCGCGAGAGTGATGTTCTTTCCCTATGTTGTGAATGCTTATAATATTTATGTGTTAATTAAAGAAATGGCAAGCCATTGGCCCAGTATGAAACAAAATATGGGTCAAAGCCGAGTTGAAAAGGGCAACAATATCTAACTCCAGCTTACAAACAGTACAAAAGCACGAGGATTAATTGCTCATCAGGTTTAGACAAATTCCAGATTGAACAGGACAATGACATCTAACTCAACCAAAGTTTTCGGCAGTTACAATCAAATGGATCAGTTTGATCCATAAAATCAAGATCCCAGTAGAATAACTCTACTGCTCCATGATGACCACAAGCTATTGTAAATAGAAGCCGAGCACGATCAGAAGCCCTTAGGTCCACGTGAAACTTCTTTTTATGCTATTCAACACTTGCAGCCATGAGTAATTTCTTGTTGAAAAACTTAATCCTCACGGACAATAGTGCCCTCCCATTCAACATGAAGAATGTGACAAAGCTAGTGTTTGCACTGTTGGATGAATATCGTTCTAGCGTTATTGTCTTTAAAGGAATGTCATGAGATCTGAGAAAATCCCGGTGCTTCTTCAACCATCGATTGGTTATACCTTTTTCTCCATGTGTTATTGAGATGAAGACTGAAAACAGTTAATGTCTAAAAAATATTATGTTGAAAGAGTGATAGCTGAATGATTAATTATAGTACATTATATATGGGCTTTCAATGTGCGTGAAATCATCACCTTTATATACAAATTCTCCAGACATGGAAAGCATTGGAGCAGGGCAATAATGATGTTGAGATCAAAACACCACATACTGATATATAAGGTCTTGACAGAATCCACCACCACTGATAGGATGGACAAGCGCTTCATTGAGCATAGAACATAATATTAGCACTGAAAGTGTACTCCAAGATGATACTTAACTTATGCGCACAAATGAAAAATGCAAATTACAAAAGTGTACGTGAATAATATATAGTACCTCAATAGGTGTGGAGGCAAACACCATCTCGAACCATTTAAACGGATCACGAATTGCACCCAAGGTCTCCAGTTTAGGCGCAGAGACCACAGTTATTTGCGAAGGTTTATAACAACAATCAAGGACCAACCTTTGAAGTGAAGGGGCATCTTCGACGATGAGCTCCTGTCCTTCAAAATGAATTCCAATGCTTACAAGGTGAAGTGACTTTATTTTGAGACAAGGTATATCGATTCCTGCTCCAAAAACAAGCACCAAATGCTCCCGTGCAGGGCAGCTGGAGTGGATGATGCTGTGCAGTGAGGCCTCCGACAGATGAACCAACACAAGCACAAGTTTTTTCAGTAGTGGGAGTCAAAGCATTTGTACCAGATTATCTTCTAGATGGCACCGGGTCAAGGTGGTGGTGTGGAGAGAGGAGAAAAACCATGAGATGGGCATCGATGGTGAGGGCATAGATGCAGCTACTGGTGGTAACCTATCGCTGTAGTAATGGTAGAACTCAAGCTGCTGGAGTTTTTTGAGTTGACAGGATGTCAGCCAGGCGGCCACCGTGCAGGGTTTGTCCAGCAGGTAGCATGCCGGGATGCAGATGCGTTGAACGGAGCCCTCGTGGGAGGAGATGATGGCTCCGAGGAGATCAGAATCATCATCGACAGATAGCTGACGACATTCGAGATTAAGAGGCGCGGCGCACCACTGAGTGCACCACCGACATGCGATGACTTGTGTGTGGCAGCCATTCTTGGTGGGGAGAAGGGAGATGATCTCCCCAAGGATGGCATCCGGGAGATCGCTGATGCGGTCCGCCAGAGATTCTACTGGTTCCTCAGGTCCAGGGGGGCGTGGCCGCTTCTGGCCGCGCTGCCGGGTCCAAGATCTACATCCGGCAGCAGCGCTGGCCGGAGCCTCGTCTGTGTACATACCAATCTGAAAGAAAAAAATGGCAGAAACATACATGTAGGACATTCAAAATCAATTCTCAAGATCTGGAAGAAAAAAAAGGCACAAACATATATGTAGGACATTCAAAATCAATTCTTAAGATCTGGCCACGAATTATTAGCACGCACGCTAACCCTAGTCGGATTATTAGCAAAAATCATTTGTACAGAACAAACAATTAATCACTAACCCTATACGGATACCATACAAACAATCAATACACTACGTGCATATAACGGATCTTAATTACTCTGATTTCATGGACTGAGAGAACATAGCCATACGATTTGTATCCCAAAAGAATTAGAGAGGGGGGAGTAACACGAGAAAACACATGATATGTTTGCCACACAAATGGGTATATAGATGACTAACCGGTTTTCCGTCGGAGTCGTAGTCGTTGCCGGAGTTGCTGTTGACCTCCGGCTCCGGCTGGGGGGCACGACGGCCCCGACGAAGTCAAGGTTGTGCTTCTGCCCGTGCGAGACCTCGTTGGCAGCGATGGCAACCTCTGTGTCCAGCTTCACGTGTTGCGCTGGTGCTTCACCAGCCCCGACGTCGCCACTCCCTCCGATGGTGCGCTTCGGCGGCATCCTCATACACTCCAGAGTCCAGACGTAGGTGACCACTTTGAACCGGGGGTGTGGCCGCCTATTATATATGGCCGGCGGCTCGGGCGCGCCATTAATACAGATCAGTGGGAGCAAGGCGGGCGGCGGTCAAAGGCTGTCTCGCCTCCCGGTGAGCCTGCGGACTTCTCGCATTCCTACCATCATTTCACACAGCTACTCGCACGCATCCCGGTGACACTGCGCAGCGAAAATGCCTCCCGTCAATTCACACACCTGCATGCACGCCTCCCGGTCGGCCTGCGCGGCGGACTGCTCGCATGCGTCCCGTCAACTCACGCATGCTCGCACGCCACACGGGGCGCGTGGCGGCACGTATATATTTTTTGTTTTTTGATGATTCATTCTGCCACTTTACTGCTTAACCGAAGCATGGCACGGTCTAACGCACACGGTCCGAATAAATATTCCGTATGAGATATTGGTTGCCAGTTATTAACAATCTCCCGTTTGTAAGTAGATTATATCAAAACTTGTCTCAAATTTGACAAAAAAAATACAATATCATAGTCTACTGGTGTCCATATATGACACCACGGTAAGTTTCATGAATTTGAACTAAGTTTTGGATTTACTGAATTTTAAAAATAAACATTCTCAATGTTTTGAAATTTCTTTCACGGGGAAAGCATGCACCCAGGGACACACATATGATTTTGCAATCCATTTTGGTGCACATGTAGCTCAAATTTGATTTTTGCACATTAAATCCCTAGGAAATCAATCAATGTATAAAACGGGTCGAATAATCTCTGTTTTTTTTTCAAACTTTAACACGACACTCCTTTGGTCACATGTTCAGTTGTTCACTGCAGAAAAAGTTTGACATGCCTTAGAGTGGAGGCGGTGGTGTGGGATGTGTGTCTGTGTGTGTGTGTGGGGGGGTGGGGGGGTGGGGGTCCATCAGTACACTACTAGTCGCAAGCCTCCGTGACGTGGGATTATTGATCATTTTGTGAGTCATGTATATATGCCACATCAAAGTCGTGAATTGGTTATTTAAAGCATTACACAACCCTTTCATACATAAATGTTCGGGCCACATGCATGCATTGGTGGTCCTCTCGGATACTCCCTCGTGCGGTTAGCAGCGACGTGCCCATTCGTTAGCCCGCAAAGGTTTTCTGTTTCCACCGACAACGAGAGGCATCGGACCGAAGGCGGATTCATCTTTGGCATGTGTGTTATGGTGTGGATCATTCATGGTGAGATTCCATATCAAAGTTTGGGCACGTGCGTACACATGAGTCCCTCCCACCGGCTCGAAGTGAGGGGGCTACGCATCATGAACCTCTGTGTAGTGCGTTTCCGCTTTGCGAAGCATGTGCCACGTCAAAGTTGTGCATTGGGTATTCAAACATCACACAACACATGACAACATGCACGTGGTGGTTGTCCTATATATGACACTCGCTCGCGTGTGACTCTCTGTGGGCCCGCGAGGTTTTCGTCGATTAATTGAACGTACAACGAGAGAGAGGTTAATTTGACCAACAAGGATGGTTCTTTTTTTGTTTGTGTTACGTATATGCACGGTAGGAGTATGTAGTACATGTCAAAGAGGGGGCAACATGTATACTCTCTCTCTCTCTCTCTCTCTATATATATATATATATATATATGTGGGTGTGTGTCATATAACCTCGCTCCATGTGGGAACTTTCTGGTTCTCGAGGCAGGTGCCACATCAAAGTTGTGCATTGGTATTCAAACATCACGCAATACCATGCAGGCGGTGGTTGCCCTATAGGAACTCACTCGCGTGCGGCGCTTCCATCTGTGGGCCCGCGAGGTCGTCCTCCATCACTTTGACCCAACGAGAGAGAGGCACATTTGATGAACCAGGAGGATTAATTCTTTTAGGGCTGTGTTAGGGTAGGAGTATATATATAGTACGTGTTGAAGGGGGGATGGGACCAACATATACTAGGTGTCACACATGAACCTCACTCTGTGTGGGGACTTTGCGGTTTTTGAGGCAAATGCCACATCAAAGGTTGTGCATTAGGTATATGCAAAACATCACAAGCACACACCTCTCCATATATATATATGTTTTGGCACACATGCAAGCGATGGTGGTTGTCCTGTGGCACTCACTCACATGGTTATCGGCGATGCTTCCATCTGTCAACCCGCTTGGTCCATCACTTTCACCGACAACAAGAGGTTAATTATTTTGACTTAGGAGGGGATTAATTTTTTGTTTTGTCTCACGATATAGGTCAATGTGAGATTACATATATAATAGTGCATGTGTACTCATGAATCCATCCAGCCGGATCAAAGGGGGGGGGGGGGGGGGGGGGGGGGGGGGGGGGGGGGCGAGCACATGACACTTCATGCACCTCTTCCCTCTTGCTCTGTGTGGGGACCTGTGCGATTTTGAACGCATGCACCACATCAATGTTGTGCATTAATTAGGTATTCAACACATATGCATGCATCACGCACCTCCATAAATATGTTTGGGACACATGCATGCAATGGTTGTCTTTGGACACTCTCACTCGCTTGGTTAGGCTAGTCATAGTGGGGAGTAACTTAGAGTAGTGTCATGCATATGACACTAGTCTATATTACTACCTTCATAGTGCAAAGTGTCATAGAAGTAGTATCATATATGTTTGCATTTATTATCTTATAGACTCAACTTTTCTTGAGAAGCGTTATGTGATGGTAACATAATATGTTACTCCAAACACCTCTCTCCTCATTAATTAGCTGCCACATAAGCAAATTTGTCTTGAAATGTGTTATGTTACTACCTAAGTTACTCCCACTATGACTAGCCTTATGGGCGGCAAGCCTATATATATTCGTGGGCCCGCGTGGACGTCCATCATTTCGATCGCCAACAAGAAAGGTTACCAGGGTGGATTCTTCTTCTTTGGTTCGTGTTACCGTATAGTAGGTCGATCATTCTAGGCCTAATTAAGTTTGAGCGCATGCATGCTACGCATCGTGAACCCTCGCTCGATCAGTGTGGGGATTTTACGGTTCCAAAAAGCATGGTGCCTCATCAAATTTGTGCATTGCGTATTCAAACGCCACACACACCACTTCCATATATACATAATTGGGCCACATGCACAGAGTGGGTTTTGTCTTCCAGACAGTACTCCCTCGTGAGTTTATCGGCAACAAGCTAGCCCATTTTGCGGGGCCGTGTGGACGTCCATCACTTTGACCAACAACGAGCGAGAGAGGTTATGAGATCAAGTTGGATTCTGTTTGGTCCGTGTTACAGTATGTCTTGGTGAGATGCCCTCCCCCCGACAGGAGTGTGTGTGTGTGGGGGGGGGGGGCTACTTCGCACTACCCGCAACCTCTATGGGGTCGGGGAAGTCCGGTTATTTTGCGAGGCACACGTGCCACATCGAAGTTGTGAATGGTAGTTAAATATTACACCACACCCTTTTCATACATATAGTATAGGGCCACCCGCAGGTGGTTTGTATGTGGTCTCACCCATCTCCCACCACAAACACACATTTGTGGGTCGGCACACAGTCCACCTTTGTCCGTAAGCGAAAGGGGAAGTTTGACCATATATATGATGGACTCCTATAGGTTTTGTGTTACAGTAGGGTGAGATTTCAAACCTAACTTTCTGGGGGTATGCATTCGTAGCTAGGATTCCCTTACCGCCGACACGAAGTGGGGTACGTAGGGGGTAGCTGACTAGCAATACTGTGCGCTTTGTGCGACAGGTGCCACATCAAAGTTGTGCATTGGGTATTCGAACATCAAACCACCCTTTTCATACATATATTTGGTCCACATGCAAGTGTGTTCGTGTTCTGACCCTTTACAGCGTTATTCTTTTTGCCAAATTTATAAACAGCACACGAGTTGGATGCAGAAACCGTCTGCGATTGGGTACGCAACAGACACGGTTCGGTCGGACTACCCGTGTGGCATGCCTGTGCCCCTGCAGTCACTCACATCAGCACAGTAGATTGGGTTCCACGAGGCTTGCCTCCCGCTCTCGAAAATATCAACTGCCTCGTAATCTCGAAAATATCTACCGCCTGGAAGGTTTTTATGTTTGACAGCACACGATTGGTATGTGCGGACCGTGTGCGATGTCTATTACTCCCGCTCTGCTTCAATCCCTTGATTCAAATTTTCAGTAGCCCCGGCATTTTACTCCCGCCTCTGCATCCCTCGCAATCTCAAAAATATCTGCTCGCCCTTGATTCAAATTTTCAGTAGCCCCGCCTTGTTACTCCCGCCTCTACATCCCTCGCAATCTCAAAAATATCTGCTCGCCCTTGATCCAAATTTTCAGTAGCCCGGCATTTTACTCCCGCCTAGTAAATTTTTCAGTTGCCGCGGTCCTTCCTCAAACACCACCTTGCCCCCCGCCCTCCCTCCACACACACCACACACTCCCCAAAACCTCCGCTCACACAGACACACACCACCCCTCCCTCGCTCGAAACCATTGGTAGGTCGCCGCCATCGCTGCCGCCACCTCCATCCTCAACCTCTGATTGGAGCCAATGGTCCAAAAGAGGTTTATCGCAGCCTCTTTGCCCGACGCCGGCGAGGTGGCCGCCAAGGTGTCCCCGTCGTCCTCTGTGGGCTCTTTATCGATCCGCTGTCACCGGTCGCCTGATCCGCCCGCCGCCGCGCCCCTACGCCGTCGAGGACTTCCCCATCCTCCCTCGGGCCCGACCACCGATGAGGTCCTACCTTGGGGTCCGACAGCGGCGGTGGGGGACGTGGGTCACCGAGGTTACGGATCGGGAGACCCACACCCGCCGGTGGCTCGGTAGTTTCCACAGGGCCGAGCTCGCGGCCATGGAGTACGGCCGCTGGGAGGTTCACTACCATGGCGCGATGGCTAGGCTCAATTTCCCCTTCGGTGCACGTCCGGTCAACCTCGTTCTGCCGGAGCCAGGGGTGATGAGCTCGGCTGTGGCGCGGGAGGACCGCGAGGCGTGGGAGCGCCTCGAGGCCGAGGCCGTCGATGAGGCCTACATGCAAGAGCTCCGCTGGTAGCACCCGGAGCTCGTGGAGGCGGAGCGGGTGATCTTTGCCAGCGTGGAGGGTAGCAAGGTTATCGTGCTCTCCTCCGATTACGAGGTCGAAGGCGGCGAGGACGAGGAGATCGACGTCGACGAGTGGAGGAGTGTCTTCCCCAACGACCCTGACGACGGCACCGTCCCGGACCCGGCTAGCGGCACACCGTACCTGACGAGGAAGGATTGGCTCGACCTCCACTTTGACCAAAAGTAGTTTAGCTTAGTTTAAATTTATGTTTTATGTTTGGTTATGCAAAACTATCTATGTTTATGTTTGAATGCATGCTACTTTCGGTTGAACCTGCTTTGAACTTGATCAAATTGAAGTTTACAACGTTAAGTTTAGGGGATCGACTAGAAACGGCCAAAAATTGCTGGAATATATATATATATATATCTACTAAGGGTTTTAGTCCGTTAACTTTTAAAGGATCGGCTAGAGATGGCCTTATGCCTTGTTTATTTCAGTTCTTCACAATGTGATGCTCTATATGTGCAACTATTTGCCGTGCAGTTCAATTTCATCAATAATAGTTTCAACAATACCACTATGAATTACGATATTTGGTTACTATTAAGGATGTTGCAGTTAACATGCCTTTTCATTTTTTAACAATAACTAGTGTACTTTAGACCTGCACAATACCAGTTTGAATCACTATATTTGCTTGTTTTTAAATGTTATGCCTGTTTGCAGTTAACACACCTTTCCACTTCTTGTTTTGCTTAACTAATGTGCTTAAACCTGCACACTGATGCTATCATTTGTAGATTATGTTGTCTACCATGGATATATTTGGTTGATGTTTAGCCTGTTGTGCTTAACATGCCTTTATATTTACTCATACAGGACAATATTGAGAATAGGTGCTGTTTTTCATCGAGGTTAGTTTCATCACATTGCTTGTATATACCCGTTGTTCAGGATATCGGTAGCTGGTATCATATAGCCCGGGGGCTGATAAGGGATTAATCGTCAAATCAGACATTTCACTGAATATATATGTAACCCATTTATCGGTAGGTTAACTAGGGCCATATTTAATATATCTGAGGCTACATAGCAACATGCATTGTACTAAATGACTAAATATGCAATCCCAGGCTACATAGCAACAAGGAAGAGTGTTACCTTAATGTTCTGATGATGTCTAGATATACATGTAATAAGATCTTATATAATGGGATGGAGGGAGTGTTGTACTACATCATTTTGCAATTGTTGTTTAGGTTCTAATATTAACTTGGTGCTTTTAGGTACATATGCCATTGCCAAAGATCCACACTTCGACCCTTTCTGCGTATGGGGCAATGAGATATTCATGAACCAACATCAAGTGAGGAAACTGATAAAGATTGTTATTAAAATGGGTCAAACGATGTCAATCGAACTATTTGTTTACACTTTATGCAAGACAACAGTGAACTGCAGGATGGTAATTGAGTAAGAACTTTGTAGCCTTCTTTTTACTGCCCGTAATGAGTTGTGTTAGATGACAATGTCTGAATTTTTTTCCTTTGTAGTGGATCCTGAAGCAGTTTACTCAAGATTACCTCTCAAACTACATGATTGGCAGCCGGCCATCACAAGGGGTTGGACTAGAGTTGTGCGTGCCTTCTGCATTGAGGAGAGCATAATAGGGCCATTCCGCTTCACCTTGTTCAGCAACCAGAATGTCTCTCGCCTCTTTCTTTACCATCTGTAATAGTACAAGTATACAACTGTGGTTCATCATTCTTTATTTGGTGCTTATGTAATTCTTGAACATATGTACCTGTGAATCGAATAATGCATTGGTTGTTTGAACCTGATGGATATGAATAAAGCTATAGCCTACTTTCAAATTCAAATTAGGTACAATTTTAAATAGCAGCATTTAAATTAGGGTGAAATTACGCTCTGCAGGTCATTACGGCGCACACGGTCTATAAAGCACAGCGTGTGTGATATACATCATAATCCGACATGGTTCATGGAGAGGAAACGTGTGTAACCATGCAAACAGTTGCCATTTGCAAACCGTGTGTGATGTCAGACAATATCACAAACGGTGCGGGAAAAACTAAATGTGTGTGATTCTCAACCTATCATACACGGTTTACAATGATGAACTGTTTGTGATGTTCCAGTCATCGTAAACATAGAGCCAGTTTGGTAGGTGCCTAGAATATGCCCGGACTGCGCCTGGAAAAATCCCGTGCCTGGAATGTGCCTGGAGTACGCCTGGTTTTAGGTAAAACCACAGAACTCCGACTGCAATACCAATGCGAGCACAAACGAGTAGCAAGGATGAAACGTTTGGGATATTCGAGATATCAAAAACAGTTTTATAGGGACAACTGTATGCATAAAGGCTCCCTATCCCCGATGGTTTCTGGGTCGTGTGGGAAGAACCCCTCTATCGCAGTCACTCACTAGGCGACGGTTCAAAACGCCGTCGCATAAAGGGGTTAAAAACCGTTTGTATATAGCACCTCGCTGTACCAGTGTGGCACCGGCGCGGGGACAAGCTCTGGCAACGGCGCGACGGAGGCATTCGTGTGCACGGGCACCAGCATGGGCACGCGTGTCAGTGCACGCGCAGGCGCATGCGCTGGCAGGTGCATGGGCGCGTGAAAGTTGGGCGCTGGCGCAGTCGGGGCGACGGGAGCTGGAACGGGAGCGGGGACAGGCGTGACATCTTCCCGCAAGGCCAGTTCATGCTCGTCCCAAAGTGCCTTATGTTCTTGAGACTCCGGCTAAGTGTCTTCCTCAGGAAACTGGAAGACTAAGGGCAGACCATCGTGATGCGGCATGGCGTACGGTGAGGTCAGGTTGGTTGGAGGTAGACGATAGGAGAAACCGAGAGGAAGAGAGAAGATTGTAGCGAGACTGGGGAGTGCGGGGGTGATTTAAACTGCGGCACCGGCGCCATTAAAAGTGGGGGTAGTTGGGAGGAAGGTGGGCGGCGGAGCCTGGTCAAAGGGCTCGCCTCCCGGTGAGCCTGCGCAGCGGCCTGCTCGCACACCTCCCGGTCAGCCGGCGCAGTGGTCTGCTAGCACGCCTCCCGTCGACTCACACGCTTGCTCGGACAGCACCTGCCGATGAGAAGCGGGACTCGTGGCGGCATGTAGGTCTAACACCCACGGTTTGAATAGTGAAACCGTTCGCGTTAACGTGACATGTTCCAAAATACCTTGGCTCTTCATTTGTGCAACTTTTCATAATCAACTTGTCTCTTGAACAAAAAAAAATATGACAGCCTATTTGTGCCATATCACGTGACCATGCTCAGTTTCATGAATTTTAGGTCAGTTTTAGATTTTATGGAATTTAAAATCCAGGATTCGAAACAATATCATAACCTGCATCATGAAATAAATTTTCAAGCCATACATCTTTACTACTGTAGATGTTAATATTTTTTAAGAAAGGATTTGGTCAAACATTTTGCTTAGTTATACTTCAGACAAGTTATATATGCAGAGTAAAAAGATAATCCCTCCGTACCAGTGCATTGCCTGATATAGTAACTCTAGTAGGCACGAACAACGCACGAACAAAATCAACAAACGGAGCTCCATTCTGTGCTCATCCTGGTGTAGTACTATTAGTACTAGGCAATGGAGTTGATGGGTGACCTTGGGTAGCGGCGACCAAGGGAATTGAACCGTGCTCGGCACGGTAGGTAACTTGGGCTAGTTACTAAAGCATCCCTCCATTGTTCATCGGTTGTCATTATGGACCGGGGACATGAGGGGAATTTCCTAGGGCTGGAATTCTGGCTGCCAGATTTTTCAACTAGAAACGCGGAGGCTAGAGTGGAGGCGTGAAGTTTAATATCGCGGTTCTTTTGGTTGGGGTTGGCTAATGTGCGTACCACGCACGCCACCACCAGGACACGAGCTCGGGTCTGGCTGGTACGCTGTCGGGTGCTACCATTCAAGAATGCGAAAGGAATCTTTTTTTAATTTCCGAACGAATCTATATGTATTACAATGCCCTTATTTTCCTTGCAAATAACTGGTCATTCCAAAAGGCATGGTAATTGATTTATGACGAGTTCTTAAATTAGAGTGAGTTTGTGATATAGTGATCTCAACGTGGATGTATGACCATACATGTATGACACGAATTCAAAACTAAAATGTAAGCCATGCATGGTCCTCAATTCAATATTTAAAATGCACAATAAATTGAAACATGAATATTAAGTCTAGTACTATGTACATGCAAATGTTGTGTTTAGGTCTCTCCATTGACACCCCCCAACCACCACACATACTTCATGTATCGATCGATCTTCATTTCTTTGTTAATAGAGCTATTGGTATCCAACACACGCGCGCTCATTATTTCTCTTCACGTTTCGGTCTCCATTTATGTCACACCCGCCCACACACTCTCAACAAATGTATTTCTCGCACAAAACCTCCTCGTGCCCTCCATGACAAAACCTCCCTCTCTCTCTCAAGACAAGTACGTTGCCTTTGTAAAATTCACCGTGCGCGCACACACAAAGTCTATCTAGGCCACTCTCGGTAACTATCTCCCTCCAGCCCTCACTGCAGCTTCACCGCACGATATCTCAGTGTATCGTCTTTAACATTCGAGTGTACGCTAGGCCACACTCACTCGATATCTCCCTCTATAAATGACTCGATCGACCTCGCTTTCTCGCGTCATCTCTCTCACACCTAGACGCTCCCACTACACCTCTTGCATAGGCAGAGCTATGTAGATTGTCGGGGGGTAACCCCTCGACCTCTAGAAAAATGGTTGAAGCTCTATTTAGGATTGTTGGATTATATTTGAACATTAATTGTCTCCACCCTCCCAAACACCGATGGGTTGTGCACCCCCCCCCCCCCCCCCCCCCCGAGAGAATATCATGTGCCCCACACCTTAGATGCTATATGGTGATACGATTCCTTGGAGCGTGTAGATCTGAGATATAGCGGCCACAAGATGTCTTAATATTTTTACAAGAAACCTTAATGAGTTTGGGAATTGCACACAATTAGTACCAAAACTACTCAGATGCCCTTGGATCCCATATCCAACGGCCTCGAAGCTCGTATCATCGTAGCATCTAAGATGAGGGAAGACCTCATATTCTCTTGTGTTTAAGAATATCACGTGCTACCACACCTTAGATGCTGTGGTGATACAAGCTCCTCAGAGCCGTTGGATCTGAGATCCAACGACTCCTTGGTGGTTCAAATGTTTTTGCAGAAAAGCCCCCAAAGAGTTTGGGCGCAGCCCACAAGCACAAAGACTACTCAGATGCCATTGGATATCAGATTGAACGACCTCGAAGCTCGTATCACCGTAGCATCCAAGCTGCGAGAGCACCTGATGTTTTCTCGCACGGGGGAATATGAGATGCCCCCACACCGTAGATTCTATGGTGATACGAGTTCCCAGGAGATCTAACGGCTCGCGGTAGGAGATTTGAATGTTTTTGCAATATAGGCCTCAAAGAGTTTGGGAATTGCGCAGAAAGTACAAATACTACGCACATGGCATTGGACCTCAGATCCAACGACCTAGATGCTCGTATCACCGTAGCGGCTAATTAAGCTGCGGGGAGCACCTAATATGAGCTACTGAGAGCCGTTGGATCCAAGATCCAGCGGCTCACACGAGGCCTGAATGGGTTTTTTACAAAAAAAAAACTTGGAGAGTTTGGAAATTGCGCATAATTACAAAGACTACTCCCAAGCCATTGGATCTCAGATCCAACGATGTAAAATCTCGTATCACCATAGCATCTAAGCTGCGGGGAGCATGTGATATTCTATGCCGCTGTCATTTTTGTTCCTAAACTTGCAAAATACGTGTAACTGGTGCCGTAACTTGTCTAACTGTGCAAAGTGTTTGTGCAAAAAAACCATCCTACACTGAAATATCGGAACAACAAACGGGAGGCCCACTTGTCATTGATCAAATTTGGACCTAAAACTAACAAATCTGAAGGACGAGATTCAAACTGGCAACCTTGAGTAAAAAGCGTATGTCAATAGCCTGAAACCGCAACGGTTGTTGGCTTTGTCCCATAACTTGATTTTATACAGTATTACATTGAGTAGAGTAGAGGGAGTGGCTCGTCAATAGGTGCATTAATGTTGACTGACTTACTGGTGGGTCCCATGTCTACCATCTCTCTCCTCTCCATCTAGTAGTACAACCTAGATGCACGGGCACACACGAAGAGCGGCGCGAGCCTGCCGTGGTGTTATTATAACTAAAAAAATGCTTGGAAAATAGATGAATCGCCTAGAACAAGAGACGTTGTGGCTGGTCGAGCCGGAGCTAACCACACCTATGCTCTGTGCCACGTTAGCATGATGAATCTGTGTGGCTAGTGGGGTGTTTTCGACCGACTGGCTGGGTCCCGAGGTCGAACCATAGGTAGTTTGATACAGTTTATTTTTACACGCACATTTTTCCTCCGTGCCAAGACGTGGCACACCCTATCGCACGGTTTATGGGTCCTCCCGGGTGGTGCACGCATATTTTCTTCCTTGCCGAGACGTGGGACGCCCTACTGTGCGTTTTATGGGTCCTCATTGGTCGTAGCGCCGAAGCAAGTAAATGAGTCGTCAAATCACAAAAGCCCACCTTTCCCGCCGAGTACATCAGTGAAGCACAGTGGCTATCTAGTTGGGCTAGTGTGACCGAGTAGCTATGCCGCCGCCACATTTGTTTTTTCACCCCTTTTTTCTCTCTTTGCTGGTAGGTAAATTTAAATATCCACCGCTGCGTTGCACTGGTCTTTGGGTCCGGCAGGCGCGGTAGGATTTTTATTTTTTTGATTGACGGGAGCAGGCGCGGCAACAATTAGTCATGATGACTCCGCCTGTAAAACCCACTGCTCCGTGAAGTGAAAAGTCGTCGACTGGTGTTTTCCCATGGTGAAAACCAAAAGATTCACCCTGCTCCTCGGCTGGCTCCCTCCGCCTTCCCGTAGATTGCATTGGCTTTCAGCCGTTTCGCACCCTTTGCTTCCTCTCCCCATTGCTTCTACCTGGTTCCATGGCAGCGCACCAGATAACGGACTCTGAGGTGAGGCGCCTGACACAGGAGCTCCATGCCAAGGAAGCGGAGCTCAGGGCCAAGGACGTGGAGCTCCGTGAGCTCAAGGAGGAGAGGAGTGCCATGCTCCTCCTTTATGTGTGGGAGTTCACGAACCTTCAAAAGCGGTAGGCGTCCACCACAAAGATGCTCAAGGCGTCAGCGGCGTTGCTGCAGAAAGCGGGAGATACGATAGGCGGTCAGGCCAGCCGGCTGGAGCGTGAGCGGGACGATCATGACGAGGTCCAGGATCACCTCAACCACTTGGTAGACCATGTTGCCACGCACGTGTTGCGACTGCGCGATGCCTACCGTCGTGGCAGCACGACCATGCCGGCCGGCGGGCTAAACCCGTTCGACCACCCCGTCGACTTCAATGAGCTGCGGGCTTCCTGACCTGGTCTCCTTCTTCACCTATATCTCCTAGGAGCTGAGCCGTCTCCGCGCGATGGTGGGGGCAGAGCTAGACAAGGAGGGGTTGCGGGCGGCCATCGCCGTTGCCGGGTGAATCCTCTCAGGGCTTCGTCACTGGAATCCATTCGTGCCATTGAACGCCGTCTTTGACGAGCTGGCTCCCGTCGACCGGGAGCGGGCTCTGCGGGCGGTGGCACCCTGCATCACCAACGTCGTGTGCCTCAAGAAGCAGAGGGATTTCGGTGGTGTTTAGGCGTCCTCTGCATGGGCATGTCCATGTATCGGCGCAACATGACCATTGAATCAAACTCAGACGGTGCAGATCAGTCACTGTAGCACAAAGTGTGTGGGTGTGTTTGGTTGCATTCTCATCTCAATATAGTTGTTCCATCTTCGTGCATGCTCATCTCAGCACCCCTCTTCATGCATACTCCTAGTGTATTTCTGTTAACCTACTAGTGTGGACTCATGCACCCTTCATGCACTCTGCCAAACACCCAAAAGTGGGTCAAGAAGGGAACTTTTGCTCCCATGCACCCTTCATACACCCTGCCTAACACTGATTCGTGCTTCATATGGTTCATGTTCCGTGGAGTACTGTAGCACCGTACTCTCCGTGTGCTATTGACCTAGTTCTGTTAACATTGATCTCACCGTTCATTCTCAACCGGACAGTCAAAAAAGGGGTATCTTACATTACTGTTCATATAGTTGACATGCGCACAACATCATTTGTTATCGTCATATCTTACTACACTAGCAACAAGATTATATAGTACTGACATATGAACCACTGCACATGCCTAGTAGTAGGAGTACTGTGTAAGTTCAAGTGGCTGTCGTGTTTCGCACTCCTCCGTCGTAAGAGTGGAAACGCTTGCTGTAATCATTTTTTTCTTCAGAATCAGTGGGCACGCTCTACCGTGCGGATCCTCCTCGACGGTCGCCGGGAACCTTTCTACTCACTTTCACCGACGTGTGGGATAGCCAGCATCGGGGTCCACTTGCCATGCACTAAATTATTCCGTACTAAAGTGCACGACTGCACGGTAGACTACACCGGTCGAAGCGCCGCAGTAATGCCCAATGAGCCGTCAAATCACAAAACCCCCACCTTTCCAGCAGTAAGTTGGACAGACAAAGCAACCATCATTTCACTCTTCTCCCTCATCTTCCTCTCTTGAAGAAAACCCCAACTCGCTTCTCCCTCATCTTGTTCCTCATTTCTTCAAGAAAACCCCGACGCGCTTCTGCCATTGTTCTTCTCTCCCAAAGAAGGAAAAGGTGAGCGCATCAATGGTGTTGCTTCTGGCCAAGGCCCGGTCTTGCAACCCTGAGACTAATCCTATAACTCCCTCTCTATTCTTCTGTTGGGTTTGTGATTATGGTTTCTTTTCTTTTATTTCTATTTGACAGTTTCTTGATGGACCCTGGAGCACCGGCCGAAGTGATGTCTATGGCTCTGGCCAAAACCGTCGAGGCTCAGGGTACGAAGAAGCGCAAGCACCTAGCCGAGACTACCATAGACAAGCTCGAGGCCATCGCCCTGTCCAAGCCCCCCTCTCTGGGATCCCTCGTTAAGCAAGTCCAGGTAATATCTCTTATTGACGATCTTTTTGGCGATCTTGATCGTGATTTTTCATCTAACACGCAGTACTAGTACTAGTAGTACAACTTTCTGGCTGATCTTGCATGTGATTTTTGTGTGCCAAATGACGGTTCTAAATTGCTCTTTTGACCAAAACATGCGAGAGGTTGACATACATATGATTATTGCACATAACACTAATTTCTTATAGATTACTTTCAACTACTTTATGAACATCAATGCTAGCTATAGGAAATGCAAGATTTTAGCTCTCATGCCTTTGAAGAGAGTATAGTAGCCTCAGTAACTTGTGTTATGGATATTGCAAGTAATCCCTCTGCTCTCATGCATTTGAAGACATGTTCTAGTGTCTTTGATCACTCATTTCTGTGCGTATATGTAGTCTTATATGGAGTAAAATATCGAAAATCATCTTATATTTCTGAACGGAGGTAGTAATAAAATATTTGGTTTCTGTTTTAATTAGAACCAGGTCCATGGTGGAGATGAAGTTCTCAAAGTCATGCCGTGTGAACTGGAAGACCTAAGGATGAGTTCTACTACTAAACTATCTAGCTGTTGTGTCCTTGTCGCCACGTGTTGTGAACAAGTGTTTTCTAGTAGCATTGTTGTTAGGCATGTTCTCGAGGGTGTACTGATAACCCACAAGTATAGGGAACCCAACGAGGAGATAAAGGTAGAATTTATATTCCCTTCAAGTTCTATCAACCACCGATACAACTCTACGCACGCTTAACGTTCGCTTTACCTAGAACAAGTATGAAACTAGAAGTACTTTGTAGGTGTTGTAGGATAGGTTTGCAAGATAATAAAGAGCATGTAAAGAAAAACTAGGGGCTGTTTAGATAAAGAAGCAATTAAGTTGGTTTAATGAGTATGGAAAAGTGGTGGAAGGATTTGCGGAATTGTCCCTAAGAAATTGACTATGTTACTAGACCGATAGCAAGTTTTATGTGGGAGAGGCCACTGCTAGCATGTCATCCCTTACTTGGAATTCCATGCACTTATGATTGGAACTATTAGCAAGCATCCGCAACTACTAACGTTCATTAAGGTAAAACCCAACCATAGCATTAAGATATATTGGTCCCCCTTCAATCCCATATGCATCAATTTCTATGCTAGGCTGAAGCTGCTATCACCCTTGCCCTCCAATACATAGTCCTATCAACATACAACTAACCCTATGGTGTGATCCACACACGCGCTCATATGATGGGCACCAAAGGACAACAATATAACCACAAGCAAATTAAACCAACCATAGCAATTCACCAATCATCGATAGGACAACAAGAATCTACTCAGACATCATAGGATGGCAACACATCATTGGATAATAATATGAAGCATAAAGCACCATGTTCAAGTAGAGGGTACAGCGGGTTGCCGGAGAGTGGACCGCAGTAGATAGATGGGGGAAGGTGATGGAGGTGTTGGCGAATATGACAGAGTTGTTGGAGTAGATCGCCGTCACACATGATTGCCCCGGCGGTGTTCCGGCGCCACCGGGAGAGAGGAGGAGAGAGCCCCCCTCCTTCTTCTTCTTCCTTGACCTCCCCCTAGATGGGAGGAGGGTTTCCCCTCTGGTCCTTGGCCTCCATGGCGGCGGAGGGGCGGGAGCCCCTCCGAGATTGGATCTCTCTCTCTGTTTCTTTCTGTTTCTGTGTTCCCATTTTCTGGCCTTTCAGCGTTCCTTAAATTCCCGGAGATCCGTAACACCGATTGGGCTGAAATTTTAACACGATTTTTATCCGGATATTAGCTTTCTTGCGGCGAAAGAAGGGCACCAACCGCCTTACAGGGTGGCCACAAGCCCCCTGGCCGCGCCCAGGGTAGGGGGCGTGCCTCCAGGGCTTGTGGGCCCCTCGGGCATCATCTCGCGTTGATTCCAATTCTCAAATATCACATATATTCCAAAAAAATCTCCGTAAGTTTTTATCGCGTTTGGACTTCGTTTGGTATGGATATTCTGCGAAACAAAAAACATGCAACAAACAGGAACTGGCACTGGGCACTGGATCAATATGTTAGTCCCAAAAATAGTATAAAAAGTTGCCAAAAGTATATGAAAGTTGAAGAATATTGGCATAAAACAATCAAAAATTATAAATACGACAGAGACGTATCAGCATCCCCAAGCTTAATTCATGCTCGTCCTCGAGTAGGTAAATGATAAAAAAGATAATTTTTGATGTGGAATGCTACCTAGCATAATCTTGATCATATAATCTAATCATGGCATGAATATTAAGACACGAGTGATTCAAAGCCATAGTCTATCATTTCACATAAAGACAATAATACCTCAAGCATACTAATAAAGCAATCATGTCTTCTCAAAATAACATGGCCAAAGAAAGTTATCCCTACAAAATCATATAGTCTGGCTATGCTCCATCTTCATCACACAAAGTATTTCATCATGCACAACCCCGATGACAAGCCAAGCAATGGTTTCATACTTTTAATGTTCTCAAGCTTTTTCAACTTTCACGCAATACATGAGTGTGAGCCACGGATATAGCACTACAAGTGGAATCACTACTAGGGAAAAGCCTATCAGTAGCGCGGGTTTTAGGTGTATCAGTAGCGGGCACGCTACTGATACGGCGCTACAGCTAATTTGTAGCAGTAGCGCGGTTGACCCGCGCTAGTGGTATACATGGGTAGCAGTAGCGAGCTTTACAGGAACGCACCGCTGATAATAGCTGTAGCGCTTTACAGTAAGCCGCGCTACTGCTAAGTGCGCGCCGTTGCTAACTTTATTCCCCTCGCTACTGCTAGTTTTATTAGTTTCTGATTTTTTTTGCATATTTCTTTTGTATTTGTATAGGCTTTATACTATAATCTCTAGCATATCATACACATACAAATGTAATCATAGCATACACATGCAAATAGTCTCATCAAATCATGTCATCATCATAATCATCATCCAACACAAAGTGGTCTCTCGTCATCATCTCGAAAATAGCGATACAAGTCTCGAATATTTGCAACTACATCGTCATCCATCTAAACAATGATATACACGAGAAGAGCTGTCACTATGAGTGAGAGCGGAACTATGCAGTACATGAGGCGGCGGTTATGAGTCCTCTCTCGCGCTAGCATGAACCTCAAGTAACTAGCTTCTGCTTCTTGTATGCTTTTGAAGCCTTTATGGCTGGCGCCCGAGACCCCCTCCACTTGCGTCTGACACTCGGGCCACTCGTCATACACTCCCGGAACCTTCCCTTTGTACACGACATAGCACTGCTTCTTCGCCATCAAGAATCTAGGTACCTGTTAGAGATGCATCTTCATCAAGAGAATGTACAATCATATGCAACAAAATATACTTGAGCAACACGAAAAAGAAAGGGTTAGCAACTAGATGCAACATATAGTAAACATAAATAATCAACGCAGTTTCATCGTACGCAAACTAATTAACTAGAGGTATGCAGGTCATCGTACCCAAACTAACAAAGTAGCGTTACGCAAGTTTGGCAGGGACCATGGACATCACAAAGTTTCATCGCTACAGAAAGTATACAAGTTCAACCGACAAATATCATCATCATCGGCATCGTAAATCACTAGAACTTCCATCCTTCCGTATCATCGAGGATGCACCCTAGCTTCTTGAACGGCGTGAGGTCCTGACGTTGCATGCCTATGTGAGTTCGGACGTCAGCTCGTGATATAGGGCCGTGGTGGAACATCCCCTTCTCTTCGACGACTTCTTTCATGATGATCGTCGCAATGTCCCTCTGGATGCGAAAGAAGTTATCTCTAAGTTTATAATCCGCTTCTCCTTGAGATTCTACCCACTTGCGGATATGATCATCGTTTCTGGTTGTCATGCGAAGCTTTTGGTGATCCCTTCTGAACTCCATCATGAGATGGAGGAGGTAGAATCCATCGTTCCTGCTTGGTTTCAGGACATGGATGCAGCATAAGTTAGTTTTATGCGAGAAACTCGTCTTCTTGTTCCTTTGTTTCCTGATCTGCAGGTAGCCACCCCTGAAGCTGAAGCCTTGGAGAGCATCATCTAGAATATTCATTACGTGGGTCTAGTCCTTCTTCTCGTAGTTTCTGGTAGGGTCAAAATACACGGCGTGGGAGACTCGCGGGTAAAGAACGATAAGGATGGTGCGCCCATTGCTGCGGGGAAAAGAACACCTCAAATTATTCTCCATATGAGCGAGAAGGAATGATTGAAATGTACAAAAGGGTTGTCTGGCACTGACTTACTTTGGGTGATAAGGCAGGAGAACAATTTCATGTTCCTTATTCTGTACCATGAAGTTTTCGAGGTACTCCCTAGCAGTTTTACGCTCAAAGTCGCCGAGACTCAAGAAGGACTCTTGCATGTAGTATGGATCCACCACACAGATTTGCGATACTACTTCTCTCTCCATGACGAAGCTCATATGTAGCGCAAAAAGGTGGATGATTGTAAAATCGAGCCGCCTTGTCAAAAACATCTCGAAGATATGCTCAAACCGCAGGAAGAACACCTCCGCGGGCCCTGTGTCGACGTAGCACTTCCCCTCAGGCACACGAGCTGCGTATGTCGGATATCCTGGATCCTTCGAGGCTAGTAGGCTTTTCTCAGTCGACAACACATGGTTGTGCAGTCTCCTGAGATCCCCTGATATTGCCTCCAGCGGTAGCATCGGCTCGCCCGTGACATGGAACATGGCCGCACCTTTGACGGGTACATGCTACTTCTTGAGCTTGCGTTGGTTTTTCCCTTGAAGAGAAAAGGGTGATGCAGCAAAGTAGAGATAAGTATTTCCCTCAGTTAGAGAACCAAGGTATCAATCCAGTAGGAGACAATGCACAAATCACCAATACCTGCACAAACAATCAAACACTTGCACCCAACGCGATAAAGGGGTTGTCAATCCCTTCACGGTCACTTGCAAAAGTGAGATCTGATAGAGATAGATAAAACTAAACAACAGATAAAGTAAATATTTTTAGGGTTTTTGGTTTATAGATCTGAAAATAAAAGATTGCAAAATAGTAGATCGGAAAGTAATATGATGGAAAATAGACCCGGGGGCCATAGGTTTCACTAGAGGCTTCTCTCAAGATAGCAAATAATATGGTGGGTGAACAAATTACTGTCGAGCAATTGATAGAAAAGCGCAAAGTTATGACGATATCCAGGGCAATGATTATGAAATATAGGCATCACGTCCGTGTCAAGTAGACCGACTCCTGCCTGCATCTACTACTATTACTCCACACATCGACCGACTCCTGCCTGCATCTAGAGTATTAAGTTCATGAAGAACAGAGTAACGCTTTAAGTAAGATGACATGATGTAGAGTAATAAACTCAAGCAATATGATGTAAACCCCATCTTTTTATCCTCGATGGCAACAATACAATATGTGCCTCGTTGCCCCTACTGTCACTGGGAGAGGACACCGCAAGATTGAACCCAAAGCCAAGCACTTCTCCCATTGCAAGAAAAACCAATCTAGTTGGCCAAACCAAACCGATAGTTCGAAGAAAATTACAAGGATATCAAATCATGCATAAAAGAATTAAGAGAAGATTCAAATAATATTCATAGATAAGCTGATCATAAATCCACAATTCATCGGATCTCGACAAACACAACGCAAAAGAAGATTACATCGGATAGATCTCCAAGAACATCAAGGAGAACGTTGTATTGAGAATCAAAGAGAGAGAAGAAGCCATCTAGCTACTATCTATGGACCTGTAGGTCTGAGGTAAACTACTCACGCTTCATCGGAAGGGCAATAGAGATGATGTAGAAGCCCTCCGTGATCGAATCCCCCTCCGGCAGAATGCCGGAAAATGCCCCAAGATGGGATCTCACGGGAACAGAAGGTTGCGGCGGTGGAAAAGTGTTTTCGTGGATGCTTCTGGTGGTTTGGGAATATATGTGAATATACAGGAGGAAGATCTAGGTCAGGGGGTCACCGAGGGGCCCATAAGGCAGGGGGCGTGCCCTCCCCCCTTGTGGCCACCTCATGGCTCTTCTGACTTGCACTCCAAGTCTCCTGGGTGTCTTCTGGTCCAAGAAAAATCATCGTGAAGGTTTTATTCCGTTTGGTATTCCTTCTCTGCGAAGCTTAAAAACAAGGAAAAAACAGAAACTGGCACTGGGCTCTAGGTTAATAAGTTAGTCCCAAAAATAATATAAAATAGCATATTAATGCATATAAAACATCCAAAACAGATAATATAATAGCATGGAACAATAAAAAATTATGGATACATTGGAGACGTATCAAGCATCCCCAAGCTTAATTCCTGCTCGTCCTAGAGTAGGTAAATGATAAAAACAGAATTTTTGATGTGGAATGATACCTAACATATTTATCCATGTAATTTTCTTTATTGTGGCATGAATGTTCAGATCCATAAGATTCAAAACAAAAGTTTAATATTGACATAAAAACAATAATACTTCAAGCATACTAACAAGGCAATTATGTCTTCTCAAAATAACATGGCCAAAGAAAATTTATCCCTACAAAATCATATAATCTGGCTATGCTCCATCTTCATCACACAAAGTATTCAAATCATGCACAACCCCGATGACAAGCCAAGCAATTGTTTCATACTTTTGGTGTTCTCAAACCTTTTCAACTTTCACGCAATACATGAGCGTGAGCCATGGACATAGCACTATAGGTGGAATAGAATATGGTGGTTGTGGAGAAGACAAAAAGAGGGAGATAGTCTCACATCAACTAGGCATATTAACGAGCTATTGAGATGCCCATCAATAGATATCAATGTGAGTGAGTAGGGATTGCCATGCAACGGATGCACTAGAGCTATAAGTTTATGAAAGATCAAAAGAAAACTAAGTGGGTGTGCATCCAACTTGCTTGCTCATGAAGACCTAGGGCAATTTGAGGAAGCCCATAGTTGGAATATACAAGCCAAGTTCTATAATGAAAAACTCCCACTAGCATATGAAAGTGACAACATAGGAGACTCTCTATCATGAAGATCATGATGCTACTTTGAAGCACAAGTGTGGGAAAAAAAGGATAGTAATATTGTCCCTTCCCTCTTTTTATCTTTTTTTTGTTTGGCTTATTTGGCCTCCCTTTTATTTATTTTCCTCACATGGGACAATGCTCTAATAATGAAGATCATCACACTCTTATTTACTTACAACTCAAATATTACAACTCGATACTTAGAACAAAAATATGACTCTATATGAATGCCTCCGGCGGTGTACCGGGATATGGAATGATTCAAGAGTTACATGTTTGAAAGAATTATGAAAGGTGGCTTTGCCACAAATACGTTGTCAACTACATGATCATGCAAAGCAATATGACAATGATGGAATGTGTCATAATAAAACGGAACGGTGGAAAGTTGCATGGCAATATATCTCGGAATGGCTATGGAAATGCCATAATAGGTA
The DNA here is from genome assembly GCA_011799875.1 of Thinopyrum elongatum. Lineage (NCBI taxonomy): Eukaryota > Viridiplantae > Streptophyta > Magnoliopsida > Poales > Poaceae > Thinopyrum > Thinopyrum elongatum. Next base: position 91,619,474 of record CM022302.1, on the reverse strand, counting down.
GGTATGGTGGCTGTTTTGAGGGAGGTATATGGTGGTTTTATGGTACCGGCGAAAGTTGCGCGGCACTAGAGAGGCTAGCAAAGGTGGAAGGGTGAGAGTGCGTATAATGCATGGACTCAACATTAGTCATAAAGAACTCACATACTTATTGCAAAAATCTATTAGTCATCGAAACAAAGTACTACATGCATGCTCCTAGGGGGATAGATTGGTAGGAAAAGACCATCGCTCGTCCCCGACCGCCACTCATAAGAAAGACAATCAAAAAATACCTCATGCTCCAACTTCGTTACATAATGGTTCACCATACGTGCATGCTACAGGAATCACAAACCTCAACACAAGTATTTCTCCAATTCACAATTACTCACTAGCATGACTCTAATATCACCATCTCTATATCTCAAAACAATCATAAGGAATCAAACTTCTCATAGTATTCAATGCACTTTATATGAAAGTTTTTATTATATCACTCTTGGATGCCTATCATATTAGGACTAAATTCATAACCAAAACAAATTACCACGCTGTTTAGAGACTCTCAAAATAATATAGGTGAAGCATGAGAGTTCAATAATTTCCACAAAATAAGGCCACCGCCGTGCTCTAAAAAGATATAAGTGAAGCGCTAGAGCAAAATTGCCTAGCTCAAAAGATATAAGTGAAGCACATAGAGTATTCTAATAAATCGCAATTCATGTGTGTCCCTCTCAAAAGGTGTGTACAGCAAGGATGATTGTGGAAAACTAAAAAACAAAGACTCAAATCATACAAGACGCTCCAAGCAAAACACATATCATGTGGTGAATAAAAATATAGCCTCAAGTAAAGTTACCGATAGACGAAGACGAAAGAGGGGATGCCTTCCGGGGCATCCCCAAGCTTAGGCTCTTGGTTATCCTTGAAAATTACCTTGGGGTGCCTTGGGCATCCCCAAGCTTAGGCTCTTGCCACTCCTTATTCCATAGTCCATCAAATCCTTACCCAAAACTTGAAAACTTCACAACACAAAACTCAACAGAAAATCTCATAAGCTCCGTTAGTATAAGAAAATAAATCACCACTTTTGGTACTGTTGTGAAATCATTCTTTATTTATATTAGTGTAATATCTACTGTATTCCAACTTCTCCATGGCTCATACCCCCCGATACTACCCATAGATTCATCAAAATAAGCAAACAACACATAGAAAACAGAATCTATCAAAAACAGAACAGTCTGCGAATATCTGAATTGTTCTAATATTTATGTAATCAAAAAATTCTTAAAAATTAGGAAAACGGATGAAATTTATATATCAATATTTTGTAAAAAATTCAGGGTTTTTCCGTGATCCAGTGAATCTAAACAATTCTGTGACTGGACGCAAAAGTTTCTGTTTTTTAGCAAGATCAAATCAACTATCACCGTAAGCCATCCCAAAGGTCTTACTTGGCACAAACAGTAACTAAAACACAAAAACACATCTAACCAGAGGCTATATGAATTATTTGTTGAAAAATAGAACCAAAAAGCAAAGAACAAAAATAAAATTGGGTTGCCTCCCAACAAGCGTTATTGTTTAACGCCCTTAGCTAGGCATAAAAACACATAGATCTAGGTATTGTCATCTTTGGTATGCAATTGATAAGTAGCTCTCATAATAGATTCATATGGCAACTTAATTTTCTTTATAGGAAAGTGTGCCATGCCCTTCCTTAACGGAAATTGAAATCTAATGTTTCCTTCTTTTATATCAATAATTGCACCAATCGTTCTAAGGAAAGGTTTACCAAGAATAATAGGACATGTAGGATTGCAATCTATATCAAGAACGATGAAATCTACGGGCACATAATTCCTATTTGCAAAAATAAGAATATCATTAATCCTTCCCATAGGTTTCTTAATAGTGGAATCCACAAGATGCAAATTTGAAGAACAGTCATCAAATTTACGGAAACCTAGCACATCACATAAAGTTTTTGGAATCGTGGAAACGCTAGCACCCAAATCACAAAAAAGCATGGCACTCATAATCTTTAATCTTAATCTTAATAGTAGGTTCGCACTCATCATAAAGTTTTCTAGGGATAGAAACTTCCAATTCAAGCTTTTCTTCAAAAGATTTCATCATGGCATCAACGATATGTTTAGTAAAAGCTTTGTTTTGATTATAAGCATGAGGAGAATTCAACATGGATTGCAACAAGGAAATACAATCTATCAAAGAACAATTATCATAATTAAAATCCTTAAAATCCAAAAGAGTGGGTTCATTGCTACTTAAAGTTTTGACCTCTCCAATCCCACTTTTATCAATTTTTGCATCTAGATCTATAAACTCCGAATCATTGGGACGCCTTTTAACTAAAGTTGACTCATCTCCAGTCCCAGCTTTATCAAGATTTATATTGGAAACAAAGATTCAATAGGAGTCACATCAATCACTTTAAGATCTTCATCATTATTTAAAGACTCCGGTTTAGCGGCCATCTTATTTACTTGGGTAGCTTGTTTATCAGAAATTTGGCCTACTAAATTTTCAAGATGAGCAAACTGAGATTTCAAACCATAAAATTCCTTAGACATATCATCGAGCTCTTTATTCATGTACTCTATAAAACTTTTCTGCTCCTTAAGCTCGTTTCTAAAGAAATTATTATGCTCAAATTGTAAAGACATGAAGCTCCTAACATTATTTTCAATTTCTTCCAACCTCCTAAAGTGAGGATCAACGTTCCTTGGTTGCGCCATAAAGGCAGGCAAGCACACCAACACACAGGCAAACGAAAAGCAAACGAAAAAGACGAACAAAAGAAGGAAAGGAAGAAGGGCGAATAAAAAGGCAAATCTTTTCGAAAATCATTTTAGAAGTGGGGGAGAGGAAAACGAGAGGCAAATGGAGAATAATGTAATGCAAGAGATGAGAGTTTATGATGGGTACTTGGTATGTCTTGACTTGGCGTAGATCTCCCCGGCAACGGCACCAGAAATTCTTCCTGCTACTTCTTGAGCTTGTGTTGGTATTTCCCTTGAAGAGGAAAGGGTGCTACAGCAAAGTAGAGATAAGTATTTCCCTCAGTTAGAGAACCAAGGTATCAATCCAGTTGGAGACAATGCACAAATCACCAATACCTTCACAAACAATCAAACACTTGCACCCAACGCGATAACGGGGTTGTCAATCCCTTCACGGTCACTTGCAAAAGTGAGATCTGATAGAGATAGATAAAACTAAACAAAAGATAAAGTATATATTTTTAGGGTTTTTGGTTTATAGATCTGAAAATAAAAGATTGCAAAATAGTAGATCGGAAAGTAATATGATGGAAAATAGACCCGGGGGCCATAGGTTTCACTAGAGGCTTCTCTCAAGATAGCAAATAATACGGTGGGTGAACAAATAACTGTCGAGCAATTGATAGAAAAGCGCAAAGTTATGACGATATCCAGGGCAATGATTATGAAATATAGGCATCATGTCCGTGTCAAGTAGACCGACTCCTGCCTGCATCTACTACTATTACTCCACACATCGACCGACTCCTGCCTGCATCTAGAGTATTAAGTTCATGAAGAACAGAGTAATGCTTTAAGTAAGATGACATGATGTAGAGGAATAAACTCAAGCAATATGATGGAAACCCCATCTTTTTATCCTCGATGGCAACAATACAATATGTGCCTCGCTGCCCCTACTGTCACTGGGAGAGGACACCGCAAGATTGAACCCAAAGCCAAGCACTTCTCCCATTGCAAGAAAAACCAATCTAGTTGGCCAAACCAAACCGATAGTTCGAAGAGAATTACAAGGATATCAAATCATGCATAAGAGAATTCAGAGAAGATTCAAATAATATTCATAGATAAGCTGATCATAAATCCACAATTCATCGGATCTCGACAAACACACCGCTAAAGAAGATTACATCGGATAGATCTCCAAGAACATCAAGGAGAACGTTGTATTGAGAATCAAAGAGAGAGAAGAAGCCATCTAGCTACTAGCTATGGACCCGTAGGTCTGAGGTAAACTACTCACGCTTCATCGGAAGGGCAATAGAGTTGATGTAGAAGCCCTCCGTGATCGAATCCCCCTCCGGTAGGATGCCGGAAAAGGCCCCAAGTTGGGATCTCATGGGAACAGAAGGTTGCGGCGGCAGAAAAGTGTTTACGTGGATGTTCTGGTGGTTTGGGAATATATGTGAAAATATAGGAGGAAGTTCTAGGTCAGGGGGTCATCGAGGGGCCTACAAGGCAGGGGTGCGCCCTACCCCCCTGGGCGCGTCCTCCCCCCTTGTGGCCGCCTTGTGGCTCTTCTGACTTGCACTCCAAGTCAACTGGGTGTCTTCTGGTCCAAGAGAAATCATCGCGAAGATTTTATTCCGTTTGGACTCGGTTTGGTATTCCTTTTCTGTGAAGCTCAAAAACAAGAAAAAAACAGAAACTGGCACTGGGCTCTAGGTTAGTAAATTAGTCCCAAAAATAATATAAAAAAGTATATTAATGCATATAAAACATCCAAAACAGATAATATAATAGCATGGAACAATCAAAAATTATAGATACGTTGGAGACGTATCAGTACACGCTCTTCAAAATCCGCCGTCTGGCTGCTATGTGCTCTGTCTTGTTTGTAGGCAGCAAAGTCTTTCTTCGCCGGTCTCCTCCTATCCTTTTTCTTGGGCTGACCTTCCAGACCCTTCCTTAACCCCTGCCCCAGTGTTGTCGGGCTAAGCACTGTACGACCCTCGGCTAGTTGAGCCTGTGTTGAGGCGGCATCTTCAGGCGTGTCCTGTGAGGATTGCATGAAGAGAGACTTCTTGCAATCAACCCTGCTAGGATGTTCCTGCCCGGGCAGATCATCCATCTCCTCATCAGCATGCTGATAGCCCGAGTCGTCATATGGATGACTCATCAATTCTAAGTCATCGTCATAGGCGCCTGTATTGAGGAACCGAAGAGGGTCCTCGTCCATCTCATCATCCATTTTTTGTTCTACGGGGGCGATTACATCAGCCACTATTGGACCCCCTTCCTCGTGTCGTCTGCCGCTCTCACCCGGCACTACAGGCGCTGGTAATTGCATAGGCGGGGTGGTGGTGTTCATACCTGCTTGCTGATGTGTGCTTACTGGTGTGCTCTCGGCCGGCTCCAGGCGAAGAAGATTCTTTGGCCATAGCAGCACCCAACCCTTGCAGTTTCCAAGCTGCGGTGGGGTCTCGTCGTCCTCTCCCCCTAGCCGTACTGGAGGAGGCAAATCCTCGTGCCCCGAGTTCACACTCAACAAGGTAACCCTGAAGTGCCCACCGGGCATCGGCTGGCCGTGGAACATGAGTTCCAAGGGCTTCGTTATCACCGCCTTTCCCACGTCCACCTTCTGGCCTTTGATCAAGTAGAGTACGGTGCATGGGGTTTCGTTGGCCTGCAAAGATATGTCTGCGGCGTAAACCATCCGAAAGGCAACGAAAACGGAATATTCTAGATATATGTTGGTGCGACATGTAATTACCGTGAGGGTGTCGAGCTCAGCCAAAGACAAAGGCCCGCCTAGCACGCCAGAGACTGAGGATGGGCTGCTATGAGTGGGTGCGGATGCGGGTGCGGGTGCGGGAGCAGGCGCGGTTACATGAGCAGGTGATGGTGCGGTTGTGTTGTTCACCGAGTTGCTCCTGGCGAAGCTGGGCATGGGGAAATCATCTACCGTCTTGTCTGGATTTTACTTCGTCTAGTTGATGATAGCCGGGATCAAGTTAGTAGCGAAATCATTTCTGCAGGCATCTACAGCTGCAGTGACTGCCTGCTGTAGCAACTCATTTTTCTCCTCGGCTGCTTTTTTTGCGTCCTCAGCTCCTTTTTTCTCGAACGCAAGCTTCACCTTCTCGTTGATGTCCGCCTGACTGAACTTCTTTTTTTGTTTCTTGGCCTCCGGGCCCTTGTTGTAAAAGACCTTCCACGTGGCGCCATCTCCGGCGCCGTGCACACATCCATATTGCGGCCGCTGGTCCAAAGGGAGTCCCTTAAGTTTGTTCAAGGCCCGGTTGAGAGGGGTGTCCCACTTGGGCCTCATCGATGAAGACTGGCTTTCGGCTGCAAGCTAGTGTTGCTTGTCCTACAGAAGGAACGTGAACCGTTTATGAATGTGTAGTCGACTTGATCAGAAGCTAAATGTAAGGTGGTAAAAGAATAATTACCAGTATTCTAATCAATTTCCTCGTGATCGTGTCCGTGTAAAAAAACCTTCTTTTCCTTGTCCCACTTGTAGCGGGCCCTGATGAAGTCACGCTCCAAGGGGTTGGCGAACTTCGCGAAGGGGTCTGGGAGACCCGCGGCTTCATGTTTCGCGTCCTAGTTATCCCATATGGGCCTTTTGCCAAGGTAGCCACCGCTTCCGAGGCGTTGGTTCCCCATGTTCCTTTGCTGAAGGCTCTCGAATTTCGTAGCCTTAGCCTTGGCTGCCTCGGTAGCGCAAGTGTCCTTGAACTTTTGGAACTCCTCTTCCGTAAGTGTCGGATTTTCCTCCAGAATCTTGGACAGGGGTTCCTCAGCCTCAATAGCTCATTTCACCCTCCCTTTCCAGGAGGCCAAATCATTGCTGAACATGCCCATGGCGTGATTGTTAATCTTTTTCATCTTCAGATCATCCCACGGGTGTTCTATGTCATCATCCCGGTCGGGGAACTTGAATCTCTTGTGCAGCTTCATTAGGAGCAACTGCTTCAAATGTTCATTACCCCTTAAGTCATCATCGTTGATGCTCGCGCATTCCTGTAGGATGCATCTGACTTGGTTCCCGTAGCACTTGCGAGGTTCTTCCAACTGTAATGGCTCAAACTTGCCAGGGGCCATCTTTGTGATCACCAGTCGTCCAATGCCGAGTTTGTTAGGTTTTCATATCCTCTGCTTCTTCTGCTTCTTCTTTTCAGTAGCGGCTTCGACGACGGTACCTTCCCCGCCAGTATCTTCCCCGCCGGTCTTGGCGCCGCCATCATTGCCAGCGCCGTCGGTGTCGATGTCGGCGTCAGTACCATCATCGAGGCCGCCGTACAAACCTTGATTGTGCTTAGCAGACAAAAAGTCGAGGTACTGTTGTTCACCCTCATAATCCATCTAGTCTGCATCGTGGTCAGAAGGCCCGGTTTCTTCGTTGTTCGACATGTTTCCTACGATTAATTCTCCTCGTTTAATTATTAAACTATAATAAAATGAGAAATGACATAAAAAAGTCTATGGTTTGCCGGAATGCCGTTTCATTCCCGTCGCAACAAATCCCGGCACTCGATATGCCTACTTTCTAGCACAAGTCATGCCAAAATTCAAGAAATTTTTTGGCATGACCTTTGCTAAAAAGTGGACATATCGAGCGCCTAAAATTCACCGGAACGGAAATGAATCAACATTCCGGCGAAACATAGGCCACTCGGATCATTTACCCTGCACATAACCATCATTTTCCAAATATCACATGTCCACTTCAAATATAAGCTAGCTAGTGGGGGGTTGTTCCACCACGGCCCTGTTTGAATCACATGTCCAAATCATATAGGGTTCATATAGCAACAATAGCTTTAACTAAAAAAATCAAATAGCAACAATAGCTTTAACTTAAAAAATCAAATAGCAACAATTCTGATTTTTCTTTAAATACCAATAAAAATTCCTTGAATAAAATTTGATACCTAGCTAAATACCAATAAAAATTCCTTGAATAAAATTTCTATCCTAGTTTGATACCTAGCTAAATTCATAACTAAATTTGATACCTAGCTAGGGTTCATAACTAAATTCATCACCGCAAAAAAATAACTACCTAGGGTTCATAACTAAAACCTAGGTGTCATACTGCCATAACTAAAACCTAAGAACCTAATTAACCTACTGCCCTAACTAAATAGATAACCTAATTAACCTACTGCCCTAACTAAAACCTAAGTAAATTAACCTAAGAACCCTAGCTAGAACCCTAATGGCAGAGAGAGAGAGGAGCGGTGGGGGGCTTACAGAGGGTGCAGGGCGAGAAGGCGGGCCCGACAATGGCCGAGGTAGGAGGGGAGGAAGCAGAGGAGGGAGGCGTGTGGCGTCGGGGTCGGGGCCGGGGCCGGGCGACGGCGAGGGAGGCGTGCGACGTCGGGGCCGGCGTCGGCGCTCGGGCTCTGGCGAGGGGCGATGGCAGGGGCTCCGGCGGCGACGACGAGGGGGAGAAGAGAGTGGGGGAATTGGGGGAGGAAGCAGAGGAGGGAAGCCCGCACAGGGGGTTATATGAAAATAGCAGTAGCGCTGCTCTGGAAAACACGCTATAGCTAAGTTAGATATAGCGTGTTTTCCAAAACAGCGCTACTGCTATATGAAGTAGCTATAGCACGCTTCTGGGACAGCGCTACTGCTACATAACATTGCTATAGCGCTTTTATTCAACCAGCGCTCCTGCTATTGTTTTCATTTTTTGTTTTCCTTTTCTTTTTTGCTTACTTTTTTTCTTTTCTTTTCCATTTTGTTCTTCTATTTTCTTTTCCTTTTCCTTTTCTTTTTTGCTTTCTTTCTTTTCTTTTCTTTTCTTTTCTTTTCTTTTCCTTTTCATTTTTTGCTTTCTTTCTTTTCTTTTCTTTTCCTTTTTTTCCGAGAGCCGGAACGAAGGGAAGGTGGTACAATGTATATAACTAAGGCGATATATATTGCATCATTTGACCCATAACGGTTAAGTGTGCATACAAAATAGGAACATATATATTACATCATTTGACCCATAACGGTTAAGTGTGCATACAAAATAGGAACATATATATTGCATCATTTGACCCATAATGGTTTCTCAACGTCGACGTTTCCATTTTTGAGTGAGCTTCTTTCCCTTCTTGTTCTTTGATGAATAGTTGAACCCCTCATTGTGACTTTTCCTTTTCCATGGAGTACGATCTTTCTTTGGTAATGTAGTATTGATTCTTCTTCTGACGTATACTTCATCGTCATCGTCATCTTCCCTCATCGAGTTATAGTACTGGTCGTAGTCTTCCTCGTTGGTGACTCCATCCATTCCAATGATGTTCCTTTTGCCTCTCCTCACGACAACACAACTGGGATTGCTTGGGTCGGTTATGAAGAAGCATTGTGTCACGTGCTTAGCATGTACCCATGGCTCATTTTTTGCGATGGTGTTCACGGTAGCGCTCTTGGCATCGGGTATAGTCATGGTAGTGAAATACCGGTTTTCTCTTTCAACATTCTTAGCCCATTTGACACAGAACATCGTCGCGATGTGCATTCCAAAGTAGTCCAACTCCTAGATCTCCTTGACCCTTCCGTGGAATCTCAGTTGCGCCGTTGTCGCCGATCAAGCATTCCATCGTCACCCCTGAGTTCTGAAAATCACTGTTCATATCTTTGTCCTCCGTGTGGAACATGTATCCGTTGATATCGTACTTTTGATAGGTCACGAGGTTGGCTGCGGGGCCATGTGCTAAGGCGTATATGAGCAATCTGTCCTTAGAGCCCTCTTTCGGGGGATTAGCAAGAATATGATGTTTGAACCAATGCAGGAAAGTGGAGTTGTGCTCTCTAGTAACTTAGGCGTCCGTCCTGCAGAGCCCACGGTCACGATACTTCTTTGCGATGGTTTCTTTATGCAGTGTCACGAAAGGATCTACCTCATCTAGGTGATGCAACACTACTAAGTTTGCTATGTCAAAGTCGTTGTGTCGATCCGAGCAAGCCACATGCAGTTCCCTGCGACCGTTGGAGTGACCTTCTCCTTCAAGCCTCCCAAGGTGCTTTGCAAACCAACATCAGGTTGGTCTCCGCCATATAGAAAATTCTCGTAGAAAGAGATGCACTCTTGTGTCAGATAGCCCTGGATGATGCTTCCATCCGGACAGGACATGTTACGAACGAATCCTTTGATGACCCCATTCATCCTCTCGAACGGCATCATGTTGTGCAGGAATGACAGCCCCAGGTCTATTATGTCGTCCACAATATAGACACACAGATGCACCATGACGTCATAGAACGCGGGCGGGAAGTACATCTCTAGCTCATTTAGTATCACAACGATCTCTTCCTGTAGCCTTCGGAGCTGCTTCACACTGATCAACTTTCGAGAGATGACGTCGAAAAAGTTGCAGAGACCAATAAGCGTGTCACGTACGTGCTTGTCCATTATCCCTCTAAGGGCAACAAATAGTATATGCGTCATCATCACATGACAGTCACGGGACTTCATCCCGCTGAACCTTTTCTTCTTCGTGTCTAGATATCTGCTTATCTTCCCACAGTAACCGGAACTAACTTTGATTCCGGTAAGGCACTTGAAGAATTGATCGATCTCAGCCGGACTTAAGGTGAAGCAAGAAGGGGGGCAACACTACAAAAAAATACACTTCCATGATGATACGTGTTTGTCATAGTAGGTCACGTTTTCTGTCATGCATGTACATCCATGACGATTTTATGACAGAATCAAGATAGTCATACCTGTGCTGTCGTAGAAGTGTTCCATGACAATACCAAAATTATCATCACGGAAGTGTCCACTTCCATGACGATAGATGGCACGTCATGGAAGTGCTTTCATCAAGGGTAACCACCACGTGGCATCCACCGTAACGGGTCGCCGTTAAGCTATAGGGTTCCGGTTTGGATCCGATAACCCGTTAACAGCCCAGACCAATGGGGATTTTCCACGTGTAAAATTCTCATTCGCCGGCGGATCCACGTGTCGGCCCAGCGTTGGGACAGTTGTCATCCAGCGAATGGACGGGACGCGCCTATGATACGTTGACACGTGGCTCAGCCCAACAGTGGCCCATTCAGGTCAAAAGGCCGGCCCGTTTGACCTGGTCAAAAGGTAACAGCCGGCCCACTTAAAGCCTGCTAGCGGCCTGTTCGCATATAGCCCATTTACAGCCCGCTAACTCACGGCCCAATGGCCTATCTGAATTAGGCCCAGTAGCGTCATCTGGGCCATCCAATATCATTCCAGCCCGTTGTAACTTCCGGCCCATGTATGGCCCATGACATCTTTTGGTCCATATGAGGCCCTTTGTAACTCTTGGCTCATTAACGGCCCGTGGTGAAACTGGCCTGTAATGAACAGTGTATCACTTTATACCCATTAATGGCCCATTATTCCATTGGGCCGTTTCCAGCCCGTGTTATCTTTCGGCCTTCTCAGGGCCCATTTATTCTTGGGCTGATTTGCAGCATTCGATTACTTACGATCCATTACTGGCCTGTTCTGCTTGTGGGCCAAATTCAGCCCGTGGTTAAAGTCGGCCCATTTTGTGGCCCGTTAATCCGTTGGGCCGTTTTCATAGCATCATCAAATATGGCCGATTAACGATGGTCCGTTATGGTTGGCACATGAACGGACGATTCCAACTCTAGCCCGTTTATGGCCCATAATGCGGTCCGTTATTGGCCCATAGAAGGCCCATTGATTCTACGGCCCGTAGAAGGCCCATTGTTTCTACGGCCCGTAGAAGGCCCATTGTTTCTATGGCCCGTAGAAGGCCCATTGTTTCTACGGCCCATAGGAGGCCCATGGTCACTATAATAAATATGTAGTCCATGGTTATTGTGGCCTAGTTTTAAAAAATAGGTTATTGCGGCCACTAGCAAACCGCGGAAAAAGAACTGCACTGACTACAAGCAAACAAATAAACAAGACAATAAGGAAATAAATAAGCAAACAACTTATGCTAGGCTATCACGGCTATTACACATATTACATCCACTGGGCATCAAAGTTCGCCACCAGTGCAAATATGGGGAACAAAGCAGCATATTACATACACTGGTTGTCAAAGTTGGCGACCAGTGCAAATAAATGCCGCAGCAAAACAAGTCCAGCACTGAAACCACTTCACAAGAGCTCAAGAAACAACATCCTGGGTATCCACCATGCTGGCAAGACGCTTAGCAAGCTTATTAGCTTTCTCTTGTTTGGCGCTTAAATCCTCCAGCGCTTGCTGTTGCACCAAAAAGTATGCATCTGAATTCTGCAGGGACTTCCTCGGTCCTTCGGCTTCCTATCGCAGCACATCTGATCGATGTCTTTCAACTTGAAGTTGAGACTCAAGAAGCCAAACTGATTCAGGCAGCGAGTTCGAAGAGCTTGGTGCCAGCAGTAGTGGCCAGTAACTCGAACTCTACATCAAGACAGGACTTTGGGGTTGTCTCAGTGTCTTCAATATAGTTTTTATCATCTTTCTTGGAGACGAACAGGGATGTCTCACTATCTTGAACCTTATCTACATTACTTCCTTTACCATTGCATAATGGGGTACTCTTCTCCAATATTTTGTCCGCATTCTAAAAGAGAAACAAGCAGATAGATCGCAGGTTTACCATGTTGTATATGAAACTCATTTTGGTAAACCAGTTCAGTAGTAAGGTGGACAGGATAACAGCATGAAACAAACATATATCTATGTAGTATGGTCACTGTATGGTCTATATCATTCTAGTTTATGTTGCCAAATCAAGATAGAGATAGTTCAAATCATATCTGTTTAAGACAAAGCAGCATAGACAGAATATAAGTGTGGGAAACTACACAACAATAACAACACTTGTAATGTGCATGGCATGAGAACATAACTGTTTATTCAATTGAAACTGAAATCAACATAGAGCAAGTTAAAATAGCAAACACGTTAAAGAAACAGGTTTAAAACATACCTGTTGCGCCATTGGAGTTTTAGTTGCATCCTTCAAATTTGAAATTAGTTGGTATGAGTAAATACAGTGATGCAAGAGCAAAGGAGTATGAACCATATCTAGGGAACCTGACCTAAGAACAATTCTTCTTCTGCTTTAAGCGTTGACTTGGGGTTCGGAGTGGTGGTCCTCGTGCTTTGGGCACTGCAGTTGCCTTACTAACTGCTTGTGTTTGGGTGCTCTATGGTGGAGACGGTGTTGTGTCAACTGGAACTGGGTTACTATCTGCTGGGGTTGGGGTTAGAAGGGGTGTAGCTAGTTCTCAGTCCAACTGGGTTGGGGTACAATCTGCGTGAGTCTGGGTTATGTGTGGTGGAGCTGGTTCTTGGGCAAGTACAACCGAGGTTCTATCTGCATCGACGGGTAGAACGATCTTTTCTGAAGACCGTGTTTTTACTCCCATAGATACTGCCATCACCCCCTCCAATTCAAATGGCTGATAAACAAGAAAAGTAATTGAATGTACAGACATTGTAAGATAGACAGGTGCAATGGATGGTCGGGAAGAAAACAGGGCATGAAATAATTCACATTTATGTTGTCTAACCAAACAGGATAGCATGACATAATTTCACATATATGATGGCTAATTAAACAGGATAGCATGACACAATTTCACATATATGATGGCTAACTAAACAGGATAGAATGACATACTTCAAAATATGATGACTATGTAAACAGGATGACATGATATAACTATACGATGTGTCTATTAAAGTGGTTGGCATGCCATAATTCACAAACATGCTGTCGATGGAAACATGATGGCATGATATAATTCACGGATAGAATGACATAATTCAAAATATAATGACTATGTAAACAGGATGAGATGATATAACTATATTATGTCTTTAGAAAATGGGTTGGCATGCCATAATTCAGATACATGCTGTATATGTAAACATCATGGCATGATATAATTCAAATATATGATTTATATACTAAGCAAGTGAGCAGAGGGCACTCGCATATATGATGTGTCAACTAAGGAGATGGCATTCAATATTGTGTATATGATGTAAAAACTAAGCATTGCAAGACAACATATGCATGATATGAGTAATATAACCCTGCCAAGTTTGAGCATACACCTCAGGGGAAAATAGGACTGGTCATCTGCCTCTGAATCCTCCTCTGAGGAGCTATCTGTAACCAGCAAGATATCTGCTTCAGCAGGTAGCATTGTCTGCTCTGAAGGCCTTATTTTCACTCCAGATTTCTCCATCACCAATTTAAATGGCTGATGCACAGGAAGAGCAGTTGAATATACAAACATTGTCGACAAATGGAATGAGTAATACAAAAAAAGGATGGCATGATATAATTCACATATATGACGCTTGGCTAAACAGCATGGCATTGCATAATTCACATATATGACGCTTGGCTAAACAGCATGGCATTGCATAATTCACATACATAATGCCTTGCAACAAGATAGCATTGCATATTTCACATATATAATGTCTTGCAACAAGATGGCATTGTAAAATTCACATATATAGTAATTAGACACTAAACAGGTGGCATTCACACAAAGCATATCTAAGCTAAGCAAATGACATGCCAATGCAAGACACCATATGCATGATATGAGCAATATAACCCTGCCAAGTTAGAGCATGCACCTCGGGGGGGGGGGGAATACGACTGGTCATATGTCTCTGAATCCTCCTCTGAGGAGCTATCCGTAACCAGCAAGACATGCGCTTCGTCAAATAGCATTGTCTGCTCTGAAGACCTTGTTTTCACTCCAGATTTTTCCATGACCATGTCGAATGGCTGATGCACAGGAAGAGTAATTGAATGTACTAAAATTGTTGACAAATTTAATACTTAATAAAAAAAGGATGGCATGGTATAATTCACATATAAGATGACTGGCTAACCAGGATGGCATTGCATGATTCACATATATGATATAGAAACTAAACAGATGACATTCACACAATGCATGTCTAAACTAAGCAGATGACATATTTTATGTATAAAGTAGGCAATGCTAGGCACCATATGCATGATATGACCAACATCAGCATGCCAAGTTAGAGCAAAAGACCTCAGGGGGTAAATAGGAGTGGTCTGCTCCCTCTGAATCCCCCTCTGAACAGTTATCTTCCTCTTGTATACCGTCCGGAATGGGGGCAGGGGGTTGCTTTTGCGCCGACCATGGAGTGACGTCTGCATGAAATTTTATTGCCACACAAGGCTCGTCTCTTTTGCTCTACATGTTCAGTACCATTGTGTACAATAACTGACATGCATAGGAATAAACACATAGTGAGATTATGTAAGGAGTGCATGCACAAATTGAGAGTGATGGTAGCAAACTATGGATAGACCCAAAACCAATGATAGCAGGCAGATAATAGCTTCAGTTAAAAAATACAGATAATGGCTCCTTTAATGTTTGTTTCCACCCAACATGAAACTCATAGTAGACACCCGAGATTAACCAGATAGTAGACAGATAGTATTGATTGCTGCCCCAATATGTACCCCACAACCATTTAAAAACTCAAGTTTGAGCATTAGTTTGGACCTGACTCAGAGTCTAATCGGTGAACAGGACGATAAAGTAGCATGTCATCATATTAAGCGATGCATAACGAAAGCAGACACGAAAGAGTGCGACCTCTCTTGCGGACCCGTGTAGTCCTCAAGGTCATCTGCTCAGTCGATGATGGTAATGGAGTTGTCGTGGCTGCCGGCGGCGGGGAAGAAGATTTGAGGCGGTGAAAGACAGTCTGGAGGGCGGATCCCTGCTGTGGTGAACCCGTCCGTCGTTGGAGCAGTTGAGCTGGGGTGGACCACAGTGCAGCAGGAGCGGGACAAACCACACAAGGTTTTCTTTGACACATATCAGTAACAGAAGTAATTCTGTATGGGCTTGTTTGAATTGGAGGATTCTAACAATGCAGGGATAGGAAATACACAGGAATAGGATAGGAATGCACGTGCAAAACAGAGAATTTAAAAACACAGGATTTCTGCCAATCTAGGTGTTTGGTTCACAAGAATTGGAAGATCACAGGATGCAAAGAAGCATGGTGAGATTAAGTCAAACCACAAGAAAATGTACGGTTATAATGCTATTACGCTACTATCTCTTAGCCTTGTGCTTCATGAATAAGAATTTGAAAAGGAGGACAAGTGGATATTAAAATTCCTACGGTTTTTCTTTCAAGGAGACACTAAAGAAACAAATCCTACAGTTTTCCTTTGCTCCATTCCTTTGTACCAAATGCATGAATAGTAGTTCCATAGGAAACTTTCCAATTCATATGTTTTTCCTTCATTTTTCCTTTCAAGCACTGGCGATTCTAGTAGGCAGGCTTGAATAGGGAAAAGCCTACACTCAAAAAATGTTTTTGTGCTACTTCTACTACTTTGGACCCAGGCCACTGCCCTACTAGCTCAACTCCCAGGCCCATCTACAAATGCACAGCTCAAACGCATAGAAATAAATAATGATGGCGTTCAAGAGAGTCCATCACGAATAGCTAAGTTGCCTGGTACCTCACTGCTTGTCATATAGTAGGAGAAAATAATCGTATTTCACGTTACTACGTGTGCTCAGTGGACAATATATATAACATGTAGAGTAAAAAAGCGATGCAACAAGTGTACAACCTCTTTGGCAAAGCCATGTCGATCTCAGCATGATTGGGTTGGTCGGTGAGGATGCTCTAGCTGATTTGGCTGTCAGACAAGGGGAAGAAGATCTTAGGCGTTTGGAGATGGAGCCGGGGGTACTGCTCCGCTGTGATGGAGGGTTTCGTCGTTGTAGCAGCTCCGGTGAGTTGTACGATGGCGAGGCTGAAGCAGGACAAGAGAGACAACGTTAACCTGAGTGGAATTCTAATAGCATCTCCAATAGATGATGTAAAATACATAACCACAAAGTGCTAGATGTAAAATACATCAGCCGCTCATCTCTGAACTTAACTGTCGAAACTGAATTGAACTGTCGAAACTGAATTTTACTGTCGAAACTGAATTTTGCTGTCAAAACGGAATTTTACTATCAAAACTGAATGCACTAGTAGCAGAAAAGAAGTAGCAGCAGCAGCAGCAGCGCCCGGAGCAGCAGCGCGTGCGAGAGCTGGGGCAGCTAGTCGTGTAGCAGCATCTTGGGTAGCAGCTGCAGGGGCTCGAGCGAGAGCAGGATCTGCTGCTCGTGCAGCAGCAGCGCGAGCAAGAGTAGAGCAGCAGCACAAGCAAGAGCAAGAGCGAGAGGAGCAGCATGAGCAAGAGCAAGAGCAGACTAGGCAGGGGACCGAGAGCAAGAGCAGAGCATCAGCGCGAGCGAGAGCCAAAGCAGCAGCAGCTCCTACTGATGTGGACGTCGCCGTCGAGGGAGCGACGCCGTGGAGGAAGTGGCCGACGACGCCACCGTAGATGGAGCCGCACCATGTCGGCTCGGGACCGAGCGCCGGCAGCACCGTGAGATCGAATCAAGAAGAAAATGCAGCGATTAGTGTAGAACCTCTTTGGTGGCGCCGATTAGGCCTCAGCTTCATCCGAGGAATCGGTGATGATGCTGCTCTTCCGATGGTGCAGGTGAAGACGGCGGTGTGGGAATGGAGGTGGCGCGAAAGACGAGGGGAACATCGGGGCAGCTCCTTGGAGGTGGAGGACGGGGTGGCTGAACCGGCGGGACGACGAGATCGACGACGGGTCCTCATCCGGTGCGGTGGATGAGGGACGTCGAGGTGTTGCTGTGGATGACATCGTCGGGGAAGAGGCTCCGGCTGGGTGGCGAACGGAGGAGGGTGTGGGGCTTCGCGGGTTTTCGCGGCCTCGGTGTACGAATGGGGGGGGGGGATGGGATGGGAGGCGGGAACCATGGCTTAGGGACGTGCTTGTCCGAAATGTGGGGTAAGTTAGAAAAGTATCCCCATCGATTTGAGCTAGGCGGTTCTTTCGGTTCAGGGGTATCACGGGCATTTCGCGTGTCGGGATTTCGTAGGAGGTGGGAGTTTTCATGCGCGTTGTAATTTTGGGATAGCAAGGCATGGGTTGAGATGGAGGGAGTTTTCGGAGCACAATGAGACAAAGAGATATCTTAAAATTTTGGGGTAACAAGGCGCGGGTTGAAGAGGCGGGAGTTTCGCAGCACGATAGACAGAGATGCTAGCTTGAAATTTCGGCATAACAAGGCGGGGCTTGAAATTTCGGGAGAACAAGCTTAACGTGTACAAAAAAAGAAAATTCGCACCTCACTAGAGAGAGCCATGTCCCGTTTTACTATATTACTAGAAATGCATTCAAATACAACAACAAAAAACTAAAAAAATTGGGACAACAAACTTAACGTGTACAGTACCAAATCAATTTGCACTTCCCTCAACAATAAAAAAACAATTCGTCTTGTCTAGCATATGGACTAAATTTGAGTACATTTTCCCTGTTTGAATGGGATTGTACTCGGGTTAGTTATACAACCATCTAAATATTATCTTCACAACACATGACATGAATATAGGAGTAGTAAATTGCCATATAAATATGAACTACATGTACATATGATCTCGAATTCAAATATATGTATCCATTTTATGTTGAATTCAAATCATAGTACATGTATGATCTAGCTAGATGTTCGGAATCTAAACCATGTATGATACTACGTACAATGTGTTTAACACGCACAACACACACACACACACACACACACACACACACACACACACACACACACACACACCATTTAGACTAGTAAGGTACACGTGCATTGCACGCATGAGATTTGGCAACCAAATTATGAATAAATATCACATTATAGCATGTAATCTTTGAGTCATATATGCATGATGTAGATGTTCGTTTAATTCTTATAGTTCATCTCATTCAAAATAAATTAGTTTTTATAAAAAAGCTAATCTATTTTAAGATTCATGGAATTGTGCGTTGTAAAGCATAAAGTAAAAACAAATAATGGCAATTCATCTAGAAAAAAATTGGGCAATTATGATACGGAAGATTCTAGAACAAACGAGAAGTGCTTGTGTTTTGAGGTTTGTGCATTATGCTTAAGTTCAACCATGGAGTCTTCTAGATTGTAAATGTGGCAAAATCTGGTGGAATGTAGATGATATCCAATGGCCAGTAGTGCTCGGATTTTCCATCTCTGCACCGTCGGATTGGCTTCATCCAACGACCATCTTTCAAAGTTATTCGCACACTATATACGGGTATAGATATGTGATGCGAAAGCCACCCATCATCTCCAATTTGAATAGTGTGTCCATAAACGGATGCAATGTGGCCAAACGATGCCTTCCATCGGTACCTCAAATTCAAATCAGTCTGACCTTGTTCAATGTGTATACAGTATAGCATGCTCGTTTCCAAACCACACCACGCATATCTCAGTTATATTCATGCATGCATGGGTTTCAAACATCATGATCTCTTATTCAAATATTTGAATTCAACTTTACATTGATTATGACCTCACCTAGTCTTTTACACCCATACAGTCATCTTCTCTTTATAATTGTACCACTAACTTTCCCTCGTGCATGCATGCACACACACTACCACTCGGCATTATCCATCGCACACATGCAATCTTTTTCTTCAGGTCAATCTCCCATGCATGCACACACACACCTCCCCCTCTTCATCATTTCGGGCATTCTTTATCTCTCACATGCATGCGCAACGATCGATGTTCCTCTATGTGTATATATATATAGCTAGGTCTTTCCCAGTTTTCCACACAAACCGATCGATCTATATATCTAGTCAGGTCTCACCCTCTTTCACACGTACACATCGATCAATCTATACCTCTCTATATAGGATTACATAGCTGATACACCCGCATTATCTATCCATCGTCCCCCTCTCATCATCCATGCCTTCCGCTTCATCTCTCACACGCGCGCACAGTGGCGAAGACAGGGGGCAGCAAGTGCCATGGCCCCCCCTAACATCACTATATACTGAGGCTAATATTTTTTTTGACCGTGAATAGTAGGAAAGGCTCCTACTGTGTAGCTATATTAAAAAAACAGACATAAGCTGTACAGATTACATTTTACAAGGGAGGAGAGGGGGGGTCTACCCCTTTCGGGCAGAGGGGGGTGAACTAAAGCTAATAAACTAGCTTAAGGAGATTACAAAAGCAAGCACTAGAGGCCTATGTGCCTCTTTAACTCTGTGCTGAAGAAGATCAAAATCCTTAGTGAATCTACGAAGCCACGACTGTCGTGTGGGGTCCACTGCTCTGAAGTGTTTGTTGTTTCTTTCTTTCCAAAGACTCCAAGCAGCAACAAGGAATTTTTCCATTAGCATCGTCGTGGTTTGGTTGGCCTTCTTGTCTTGGATGGCATGGAAGCGATCGGAGAACGGCTCCCAGTCCAGGTCTAGGCGAGCCCAACACTGTCGGCTGAATGAGCAGGTAAATATCATATGATCAACCGTTTCTTCAATGTTGAGTCCACACAGGAGGCAGTCATGGTCATCCCCAATGTTATAGTGTCTTCTTTTGAGCATGTTGCGGGTGTTGAGCCTGCCACTAAAGAGGAGCCAACCAAAGACCTTAATTTTCATGGTACATTTGGATTTCCATAGCCATGCGAAGACTGGGTGCGTTTGGACCTCCCGAAAGTAGAAGCTATAGTAATCCGTTGATTTGAAGATCGTTTTGCCCCAAACATACTGCCACACATCTGAAGTGGCCGTCAAGGGTTGGAATTGTGTGGTCGTAACTTGTATGTCACGTATATCTGCATGAGCCTGTGGGGATAGGGGAAGATGGAAGGCCTCTCCAATTGACGTGATGCGCAAGAAATCTTTGACAGATACATCTTGAAGGGTTGTAAAGGAAAAAGCTCGAGGGTGGGAGTTCATAAGGGGTTCATGGGACCACAAATCTTTCCAGAAGAGGGCGGTGGTGCCGCAGACGATGTTGATCCTCGAAGTCCCTCTAAACGTTGGGGTGAGCTTGAGAATGTCACGCCACCAGAATGAGCCTATCGGGTCAGTTGCATGAGGGATTTTGTCATTATAATATGATTTCCAAGTGAGATGCACCCATGGGACGTCCATTTTGTTATAGAACTTGTGTAGAAACTTCATGAGCAAAGCTTCTTTTTGGATACGTAGGTTTAAGACCCCGAGCCCTCCTTTGTTCTTGGGCCTACAGACCTTGTCCCATGCCGCCAAAGAATTGCACTTCTCCTATTGATCCGTCTTCTTGATCCATAAACAGCATCGTCTGATTTTGTCTAGCATCTCAATGAGCTTGGGGGGGGGGAGTTTGAGGGTGCACATAGCATAGATCAGGAGGGAGGTGACTGTTGAGTTAAGTAAGGTGAGCTTCCCAGCATAGGATATGAGAGATAGCGTGGAGGTTAAGTTGCGTTCCACAGAACTGACCAGAGGCATGAGCTCTTGAATTGTAGGGCGGGAGGTGCCCAAGGGAAGGCCAAGGTACGTAAATGGGAGTGTTCCAACCGAGCATTCAAAAATAGCTGCCATGCTAGCTGTGAGCTCCTCATCCACGTTGATGGGTATAAGCATTGATTTGTGGAAGTTAATCTTGAGTCCAATGGATTGCGCATAGTCCACTAGAATTCCCTTAATGACCGTGGCTTGTTGTGTACATGCGGGCATGAGTAGGAGTGTGGCGTCCGCATATTGGATAATTGGATAGTCCATATCACCAGTGTTGGGGAAGGGCAGTTGTATCAATCCTTTCCGATAAGCATCATTTATGGCAGACTGTAACAGATCTGCTGCAAGCACAAAGATCAGCGGGGATAGGGGATCCCCTTGATGGACACCTCTTCGGCAATGAAATTGTCGGCCTGGAACCCCATTTAAGAGTATTGAAGATCGTCCTGAGGAGAAAATGCAATTGATCCAAGAAAGCCATTTGTCATTAAACCCCATGTGTTTCATAATGTTGATCATTGGTTCATGCTCGATGGTATCAAATGCTTTGGCAAAATCTAGCTTTAGAAGGACGATTTTCCTTTTAGAAGCTTGACACTGGTGGATGTATTGGAACGACCAAACGAGGCAGTCCTGGATCGATCTTCCCTTGATGAACCCATATTGGTATCGGTGAATGATCTTTAGGATTACTTTTTGAAACCTGTTGGCAAGGAGTTTGGTGATGAGCTTGAGGCAACAGTTAAGAAGAGTGATTGACCTGTAATCATTAACCGTTGTCGAAGATCTATTTTTTGGTATGAGGGTGATGAGACCATCATTAATGCTTTGTAAGTTAAGTTTGCCTTCATAGAATTGATCACACAACATGTAGAAGTCCGTTTTGATGATGGGCCAGCAGGCTTTGAGGAAGAGTGCACTAAAACCGTTAGGGCCAGGTGCTCGGTCCGCAGGCATTTATTGTATGACTTTGTCGATTTCCTCAGTGGTGAAGGGCGTGGTAAGGTGATCGATGTTCACATTGGGGCGGATCAAATTTGGTAGATCAAACTTCATGGTAGTAGGAGTAGAAGTGCCCAATCTCTCTGTGTATGCCTGAAATAGGAGAGCCTCCTTGCCCGTATGATCATCCACAAAAAGTCCGTCTGTGGTTTGAAGGTTGGTGATATTATTTTTTCGATACCTCTCAGTGGCAACAGCTTGAAAAAAAAATTGTGTTTTCATCCCCGAACTTGACCCAATGTATGGTGCAGCGCTTTTTCCAATATTGCTTTTGATAGTCTAGCAATCTCAAAAGATGTTTCTTCAAGATCTTACGAAAGTTGCTCTCGGGGGTTGTCAACAGCCTGAGGTTTTCTAGCTCATCAATGTGTGCCAAAGCTTGGTTGGAGTTCTCAATTGCGATGGTTAGTCACGAGATGGTTTTACTCCAAGCATTTAGCGCCTGCCACAGGGCCTTGAATTTTTTGCATAGTATTGTGGCAGCGTTAGTGGCTCGGACGGGCTTATTCCAAGTTTTCCTGACTAGATCCATGAATCCTGGGTGGAGTAACCAATAAGATTCGAAGTGAAAGAGCTTTGCCCGAGGTATTTTTGTTTCAATGCTAACCACGCAGGGGGTATGATCAGAGACCGGTTAGCATAAAGGTTTAACGAGGGTATTGGGGTACGTGTGTGTCCAGTTGAGTGAAGTGAGAAACCAGTCGAGCTGCTCGAGGAGGGGATCTTGTTGCATGTTACTCCAAGTATAGGCCCTACCCTTGATTGGCAATTCAATAAGATTGTGTTTTCTGATGATATCATTGAAAGTGGCCATGTCATTAAGATCACCCCCTGGCTTGTTACGGTTTTCTGGGCCTCGAATGTAGTTGAAATCTCCGAGTAGGAGGCAATCCTCATTAGGTTGTATGTCAAGATCATAAAGCCAGTTGGTGAAGTTGTCATGTTCAGGGCCAGTACAAGGGCCATATATGTTGAAAAGAGTCCAAGATTGGGCCGAGAGGGTGCTGGTAAAGCAGACAGCTAGAACAAATTCTTTGCACAGGATTACATCACCAGTGAAAATGGAGCTGTTCCAAACAGTGAGAATGCCACCCGAGGCCCCCCTCGAGGGAACAAAAGCGAACTTGTCAAATCTTTTAGGACAGCAGTTCTTAATAAAAGCAAGGTCGATAAACGGTTTTTTTGTTTCCTGAAGGCAGACTATAGAGCAACCACTATTAGAAATAGCATTCGAGAGAGCTAAAAGTTTTTTATCTGAATTGAGACCACGAACGTTCCAGCACAAGACGTTCCAATTACGCAAAAGGGGCATGAAGCTGAAGAATTTCAAGCCGAGGAAGATGTTCCCTCATCCACTGTGACCGCATCCGCAGGTGCATCTTTAGGCTGGGTGGCCTCAGGGGCAACAGAGAGCAGAGTAGCTTTAGACAATTCTTGTGGAGGGATAGCACAACGATTAACACCAATGTGCTGCAAGGTGAGAATTGGAGTTGGGGGCAGTATCTCTGTCCCACCAGAACATGAGCTCTGCGCCGCGGAGGGGATCACCCTTGGTTTGACCTTGGAAGCAGTGGGGCGCGTATCTGAGAGTGAAGGAACTCTGAAGCCATCATATCAGGTTGATCTGGTACCGCGACGAACTTCAGTGGTCAGAAGAGGAGCATGGGCCTTGGAACGGTGACCACGAGTAGCAGGAGGCCCATTAGTATCTGAGAGCACCTATGCCAAGCCTAGATCAGAAACAGGCTCATTTTGAGGAGCCAGGGTATAGCTGAGCCCATCATTTGAAGTGTTCGAAGGCGCCAGAGACAGGCTATCAGCAACAGGTATCTCCACCGAGGGAGCAGGTCCGTGATCGTCCTCCATGTTATGAAAATCCTCCAAGACCTCCCCAGCCTGGTTCTGGGAAGTAGATAGCACCACCATGGAGACAGAACCATGGTCCTCATCCAATTTGTGATTATCAGGCAGGATCTCACCTTCCTCAGGCTCTTCATCGGGCAGTTCAGTGACAGTGACTGAAGAAGCAGCAGGAGTACGAGCAATGATGCGAGAGGAAAACTGGATCATGACAGCTTCAGTCTCCCTAATTATCTCTAAGCATACAGCCGGTGCAGGTAATTGAACAGAGACAGGAGGTAGCCCATAACCTTCACTCCAGGGACCAAAAGATGCAACCACATTGAGGATAGCCCTTGAGAGATGAGCAGTAAAGATGTTTCTGGGGACAACACCATTGACAAGAACATTCGCAAGGTCAGTGCCTTCAACAGAGATACTCACTTGCATTGTTGACGCTGAAACAGCAACATCAACTGAAATATTGGAACGCCTGATTGGTGGGACTAGTAGAATGTTGCTAAGCTCAGCAGAGTGACCCGAGATCGAAGAGCCATGAGTGCTAGCTGTGGAGCTTGAATCATTCCAGGCCGAGTTCAGACTGTCAGTGATGTTATCTTTAGGTAAAATGCCATCCTGCACTCGTAGGCCCTGAGCCGCCAGCCAGTTAACCAGCACAGTCGGCATCTGAGGGACAGGGGGTACATGCCATGCATCCCATTGAGCGTGATGAGCTTCGTCCTGCTGTTCTGCATTTTGTGGCGCCTGATCATTCCCAACTCCATTCTGGATGAGCCAGTTCTGAAGTTGCTGCTGGTAAAGTTGCTCAGCAGTCATTCCTTCTCCAAACATAGGGTGAGGGATCCCACTGGCCGGAGGCGGCTCCTCGTCCGCAGTCGGCACCTCAGGGTCATGGGCGTTCCAGTCAGCACCTCTCAGGATATACACAACAACAGTCCAGCAGTCACGGTCTCCGCCAAGCTGACGGACAACAATACTTTTTGGAATCAAGCGCATATGAATAACCTGGACCTTAATCAGAACCAACCTACGATCCAAATTAGGATTGTTCCAAGAGACAAGCCTGCCATAATCATCAACCGATCTCTGCAGATAAAATTCAGTCTGGTAATCATAAGGAAATCCAATGTACATGAGCCATACTTGAGATCACCAAGTCCTCATCATCTAACTGGAAAGTAGTGTTGACAACCGTATCACGCACAAAGGAGTTAGCGAATGCAAACATACCAATGCCAAGCGGATGGTCCGAAGCTTCAGTGTTGTGCAGTCCAGCCTCATGAAGTAGACCTTCAATGGTCTCCCTGAGCCCTTCTTGAAGATGCAAGGGAACAAATCTGCTCGCCTCGGCAATGGCGAGAAAGCTATTGTTGAGTGGAGGGATGGGGTTAACAGCCATGTCGGCCCGCACCTTCCGATCTGGGGGCCCTGGTTCGATGGACCAGCCAGCGGGGAGAAACGGGATGGGGTTCATCGGGTAGTTGGCCATGATGGTGGTGGTGGGTGTGGATGGGGGCGACGGTGGGGTGGAGGTGACAGGAGCTTGACGAACAAGCTCTGCGCTCGGGGAAGCGAGGGGGGCAAATGCGAGGTGTCAAGGGCAATGGGGTGTAGTTTGGGTTTCCATTGCCACCGCTGGGCCCAACGGTGCCTCCAATAGGACTGCACCACGTGTCCATAGTGTCCACATGTCGCGCAGCGAATGGATGAGTGTGGACGGCCATTGGACTGGTCAGACGGGCAAGTATCTTCAATTAATTTGGAAGTGGTGATTTGATGCCGCTCAGTATTTGAAATGACAAGGCATTGAGAATCTTTGGCTATATGAATGTGATCAGTAGATCAATTGCTGGTAAAATAGTTTAAGTTGATGAATTGGCCCTCCCCGTAAATGATTAGCAATGCTTGGCCCCCTAGCTCATTTATTTTTCATGGCTCCGCCACTGCGCGCAACCGCACACGTTCTCGCCCCCTCTCTTTAAATATCGATCTCGCACTTGTGCACTCCTTCATAGTCTCCCTCCACTTGGCCCCTCGCACCATCTTCCAGCACCCCACCCCGCATATCCCTGTGCTTGTAAGCTCGTAGAGCTCTTCCCTCTATCTATCTCTATCGATATCTCGCGCGGTCGACCCCTCCCCTCCCTTCTCGTATATCACCCCGGCCCCATGCACATCATGTATGTATATAGGCCTCTCCTTCACACAAATTGCATTGACACATATTCCCTCACCATATCTTAGTATCTCTCACACACACGGACTACGTGTGTGAAAGAGAAGAGGTGCACACACGCACTCGTTCCCACATACAAATGCGCGGGTGCACGGTGGAGCACACTTGTACAAAAAAATGAGCGTGTAGAAAGGCTTTAGATGATGTGTCACTAGTCTATATCTATACCCCTATATTGAGTGCGAATAAATTTGAAAGATGGTCGTCGGATGAAGCAAATCAGACGGTGCAGAGATGGCAAATCCAAGCACTACTGGCCATTGGATATCATCTACATTCCACCAGATTCTGCCACATGTACAATCTAGAAGACTCCATGGTTGAACTTAAGCATAATGCACAAACCTCAAAACACAAGTACTTCTCCTTTGTTCTAGAATCTTCTGTATCATAATTTCCCAAACTTTTTTCTAGTTGAATTGCCATTATTTGTTTTTACTTTATGCTTTACAACGCACAATTCCATGAATCATAAAATAGATTAACTTTTTTATAAAAACTAATTGATTTTGACTGAGATGAACTATAAGAATTAAACGAACGTCTACATCATGCATATTTGACCCAAAGCTTACATGCTATAGTGTGGTATTTATTCATAATTTGGTTGCCAAATCTCATGCGTGCAATGCACATGTACCTTACTAGTACTTCCAGTATGTGCAAAACACGTAAATTAGAATTCCAATGACACGCTACACAGTGTCTCTCCCTTTTTCATTTAATATATTATGATTAAAATGATGTGGGGGCATCCATGAAGCCACGTGGCACATGTGGAGGCGTTGTCGCAACCTCCTTGTGTGGATTGATCACAGTGACGTGCTGCTGGTTCCAGAAGAATGTACTCGTCCTCTCTCATGCACACTATCAGTACATGCACGAAGCGAAGATGTGCACGCACGAACTCATTCCCTCGCACGCACACGCAGGTACATGGTGGGACACATTTTTCTACGAAGATCTTCCCCATGTGATAATTTGACACGTGTAAAGTTGTTCACTTCATTGATGGTAAATTAATACAGTTGTCGGCGTTCTGGGAACCGGGGTACCCAGACGTGCCTGCCTGCGGGCCACGGCGTGGCTCCGTCGACGGCCTGGTACGGCCCATCTACAAAGACTAGCAAGACAAGACCCTCGCGAGGGGCCAAGCCTCCCGAGGCAGACGACGCCAAGACCTCCTGAGGGAGCGGCCTCCCCAGACTGCCTCCTGAGGATCGGAGATTTCTATGCAGGTACCCAACCTCATGAGGTTGCGACGACACAAGCCATGACGACCAAGGCCAGGCGGGCACCAACGGGCGCAGAGGAGGCAGTTTCCTCTTTGGTGCTAAGGAGGCGAGCGCAAGCGTGGGTTCCCAAGGAGCCTGGCAAAGGTTTCCATTCCAGTGCTACAAGACCAAGACCGCCAGGATGGCAGGACGGATGTCATCACCGAGCCCACCGCAGCGTCACGCCAAAAGCTTTGCAGGCGAAGACCACCTTTCGTCAGGATAAGATGTACTACTTGTCCCCTTTCAAATTGGCCGTTGTGGGATCCCTTCCCACCTAAGTTTTGGGGGAATAGGACCAAGGCCACTATAAATATAGGTTAGCCACCACCATAGAAGGGGTCGACTCATTCTCACCCCCGAGCCCTCACGAGGTTGTTCATCCTCTATACTTGTTCATCCTTAGCCCCTCGTGAGGCCAATCCACCACAAAGCAGGAGTAGGGTATTACACCGCAAGGTGGGGCCCGAACCTGGGTAAACTGTCGTGTTCATCTTCTTCCTTGTTCCTCGAGCTTGGCCGTAGGGCGACGAGTTGGCAAGTTTGAGAGGTTGAGTTCTTTGTACACGCCACAGAGTTCAAACCTTCTTGGGCTTGCGGAGCCCTGAATCTGACATTTGGCGCGCCAGATAGTGGCGTGTCGAAGCCTCTCTTCCACCGTTCGCTCCGCCGCCGTTCCGTCGTTCCTATGGCCGACGCTCACCATGTCCGTGCCGAGCGCCAGGCCGCTCGCGTTGCCCAAACAGCTCCCGCGGGCAACGGCGCTCCTTGCTGCTCTGCCTCCCCGGTGGCTAATGCTACTTCTTGAGCTTGCGTTGGTTTTTCCCTTGAAGAGGAAAGGGTGATGCAGCAAAGTAGAGATAAGTATTTCCCTTAGTTTGAGAACCAAGGTATCAATCCAGTAGGAGACAACGCACAAATCACCGAATACCTGCACAAACAATCAAACAACTTGCACCCAACGCGATAAAGGGGCTATCAATCCCTTCACGGTTATTTGCAAAAATGAGATCTGATAGAGATAGATAAACGATAGAGTAAATATTTTTGGTATTTTTGTTTTATAGATCGGAAAGTAAAAGATTGCAAAATAGTAGATCGGAAACTTGTATGATGAAAAGTAGAAGATTATCTGATGGAAAATAGACCCGGGGGCCATAGGTTTCACTAGAGGCTTCTCTCAAGATAGAAAATAATACGGTGGGTGAACAAATTACTGCCGAGAAATTGATAGAAAAGCGCAAAGTTATGACGATATCTAAGGCAATGATCATGAATATAGGCATCACGTCCGTGTCAAGTAGACCAAAATGATTCTACATCTACTACTATTACTCCACACATCGACCGCTATCCAGCATGCATCTAGAGTATTAAGTTCATAAAGAACATAGTAACGCATTAAGTAAGATGACATGATGTAGAGGAATTAACTCAAGCAATATGATGAAAACCCCATCTTTTTATCCTCGATGGCAACAATACAATACGTGCCTTGCTGCCCCTACTGTCACTTGGAAAGGACACCGCAAGATTGAACCCAAAGCTAAGCACTTCTCCCATTGCAAGAAAAACTAATCTAGTTGGCCAAACCAAACCGATAGTTCGAAGAGAATTACAAAGATATCAAATCATGCATATAAGAATTCAGAGAAGATTCAAATAATATTCA
Organism: Thinopyrum elongatum; assembly: GCA_011799875.1. Taxonomy (NCBI): domain Eukaryota; kingdom Viridiplantae; phylum Streptophyta; class Magnoliopsida; order Poales; family Poaceae; genus Thinopyrum; species Thinopyrum elongatum. Next base: position 91,590,314 of record CM022302.1, on the reverse strand, counting down.
TAGATAAGCTGATCATAAATCCACAATTCATCGGATCTCGGCAAACACACCGCAAAAAAGTATTACATCGAATAGATCTCCAAGAACATCGAGGAGAACATGGTATTGAGGATCAAAGAGAGAGAAGAAGCCAACTAGCTACTAGCTATGGACCCGTAGGTCTGTGGTAAACTACTCACGCTTCATCGGAAGGGCAATGGTGTTGATGTAGAAGCCCTCCGTGATCGAATCCCCCTCCGGCAGGGTGCCGGAAAAGGTCCCTAGATGGGATCTCACGGGTACAGAAGGTTGCGGCGGTGGAAAAGTCTTTTCGTGGATGCCTCTATTGGTTTGGGGATATATGAGTATATATAGGTGAAATAATTAGGTCAGGAGGTGCACGAGGGGCCCACAAGGGTGGGGGGCGCGCCCTCCGTCCTTGTGGCCGCCTCGTGGCTCCTCCGACTTCATCTCCAAGTCTCCTGGTTTCCTTCTGGTCCAAGAAAAATCATCACGAAAGTGTTATTCCGTTTGGTATTCCTTTTCTGCGAAACTCAAAAACAAGGAAAAACAGAAACTAGCACAGGGCTCTAGGTTAATAGGCTAGTCCCAAAAATAATATAAAATAGCATATTAATGCATATGAAACATCCAAAATAGATAATATAATAGCATGGAACAATCAAAAATTATAGATACGTTGGAGACGTATCAAGCATCCCCAAGCTTAATTCCTGCTCGTCCTCGAGTAGGTAAATGATAAAAATAGAATTTTTGATGTGGAATGCTACCTAACATATTTATCCATGTAATTTTCTTTATTGTGGCACGAATGTTCAGATCCGTAAGATTCAAAACAAAAGTTTAATATTGACATAAAAACAATAATACTTCAAGCATACTAACAAGGCAATTATGTCTTCTCAAAATAACATGGCCAAAGAAAGCTTATCCCTACAAAATCATATGTTCTAGCTATGCTCCATCTTCATCACACAAAATACTCAAATCATGCACAACCCCGATGACAAGCCAAGCCATTGTTTCATACTTTTGACGTTCTCAAACCTTTTCAACTTTCACGCAATACATGAGCGTGAGCCATGGACATAGCACTATAGGTGTAATAGAAGGTAGTTGTGGAGAAGACAAAAAGAGGGAGATAGTCTCACATCAACTAGGCGTATCAACGGGCTATGGAGTGAGTGAGTAGGGATTGCCAAGCAACGGATGCACTAGAGCTATAAGTGTATGAAAGTTCAAAAAGAAAACTAAGTGGGTGTGCATCCAACTTGCTTGATCATGAAGACCTAGGGCAATTTGAGGAAGCCCATCATTGGAATATATAAGCCAAGATCTATAATGAAAAATTTCCACTAGTATATGAAAGTGACAACATAGGAGACTCTCTATCATGAAGATCATGGTGCTACTTTGAAGCACAAGTATGGAAAAAGGATAGTAACATTGCCCCTTCTCTCTTTTTCCCTCATTTTTTTCTCTTTTTTTCTTTCTTCTTTTTTTTTCTCTTTCTTTTTTTTTTCTTTTTTTTCTTTGGCTTCTTTGGCCTCCTTTTTTATTTCTATTTCCTCACATGGGACAATGCTCTAATAATGAAAATCATCATACTTCTATTTACTTACAACTCAAAAAATTACAACTCGATACTAGAACAAAATATGACTCTATATGAATGCCTCCGGCGGTGTACCGGGATGTGCAATGAATCAAGAGTGACATGTATGAAAAAATTATGAACGGTGGCTTTGCCACAAATACGATGTCAAGTACATGATCATGCAAAGCAATATGACAATGATGATGCGTGTTATAGTAAACGGAGCGGTGGAAAGTTGCATGGGAATATATCTCGGAATGGCTATGAAAATGCCATAATAGGTAGGTATGGTGACTATTTTGAGGAAGGTATATGGTGGGTGTATGGTACCAGCGAAAGTTGCGCGGTACAAGAGAGGCTAGCAATGGCGGAAGGGTGAGAGTGCGTATAATCCATGGACTCAACATTAGTCATAAAGAACTCACATACTTTTTGCAAAAATCTATTAGTCATCGAAACAAAGTACTACGTGCATGCTCCTAGGGGGATAGATTGGTAGGAAAAGACCATCGCTCATCCCCGACCGCCACTCATAAGGAAGACAATCAAAAAATATCTCATGCTCCAACTTCGTTACATAACGGTTCACCATACGTGCATGCTACGGGACTCACAAACCTTAACACAAATATTTCTCAAATTCAAAATTACTCACTAGCATGACTCTAATATCACCATCTTTATATCTCAAAACAATCATAAGGAATCAAACTTCTCATAGTATTCAATGCACTTTATATGAAAGTTTTTGTTATATCCCTCTTGGATGCTTATCATATTAGGACTAAATTTATAACCAAAGCAAATTACCATGCTGTTTAAAGACTCTCAAAATAATATAAGTGAAGCATGAGAGATCAATAATTTCTACAAAATAAAGCCACCGCCGTGCTCTAAAAAGATATAAGTGAAGCACTAGAGCAAAATTGCCTAGCTCAAAAGATATAAGTGAAGCACAAAGAGTATTCTAATAAATCATGATTCATGCGTGTCCCTCTCAAAAGGTGCGTATAGCAAGGATGATTGTGGCAAACTAAAAAGCAAAGACTCAAATTATACAAGACGCTCCAAGCAAAACACATATCATGTGGTGAATAAAAATATAGCCTCAAGTAAAGTTACCGATAGACGAAGACGAAAGAGGGCATGCCTTCCGGGGCATCCCCAAGCTTAGGCTCTTGGTTGTCCTTGAATATTACCTTGGGGTGCCTTGGGCATCCCCAAGATTAGGCTCTTGCCACTCCTGATTCCATAGTCCATCAAATCCTTACCCAAAACGTGAAAACTTCACAGCACAAAACTCAACAGAAAATCTCATAAGCTCCGTTAGTATAAGAAAATAAATCACCACTTTGGTACTGTTGTGAACTCATTATTTATTTATATTGTTGTAATATCTACTGTATTCCAACTTTTCCATGGTTCATACCCCCGATACTACACATAGATTCATCAAAATAAGCAAACAACACAAAGAAAACAGAATCTGTCAAAAACAGAACAGTCTGCAAAGATCCGAATTGTTCTAATACTTTTGTAACTACAAAAATTCTTAAAAATTAGGACAACATAGGGAATTTGTATATAAATCTCGTATAAGAAATTAAGGATTTTTAAAAGGTCCAGTGAATTATTAAAATTCTGAGACTGGACGCAAAAGTTTCTTTTTTTCAGCAAGATCAAATCAACTATCACCGTAAGCCATCCCAAAGGTCTTACTTAGCACAAATACTAATTAAAACATAAAACCACATCTAACCAGAGGCTAGATGAATTATTTATTACAAAAAAGAACCAAAAAAAGAAAAAACAAAAATGAAATTGGGTTGCCTCCCAACAAGCGCTATTGTTTAACGCCCTTAGCTAGGCATAAAAACACGAATAGGTCTAGGTATTGTCATCTTTGGTATGCAATCCATAAGTAGCTCTCATAATAGGTTCATATGGCAATTTAATTTTCTTTCTAGGAAAGTGCTCCATGCCCTTCCTTAACGGAAATTGAAATCTAATGTTTCCTACTTTCATATCAATAATCGCACCAATCATTCTAAGGAAAGGTCTACCAAGAATAATAGGATATGTAGGATTGCGATCTATATCAAGAACAATGAAATCTACGGGCACATAATTCCTATTTGCAACAATAAGAACATCATTAATCCTTCCCAAAGGTTTCTTAATAGTGGAATCCACGAGATGCAAATTTAAAGAACAATCATCGAATTCACGAAAACCTAACACATCACATAAAGTTTTTGGAATCGTGGAAACACTAGCACCCAAATCACACAAAGCATAGCACTCATAATCTTTAATCTTAATATTAATAGTAGGTTCCCACTCATCATAAAGTTTTCTAGGGATAGAAACTTCCAATTCAAGCTTTTCTTCAAAAGATTGCATCATAGCATCAACGATATGTTTAGTAAAAGCTTTGTTTCGATTATAAGCATGAGGAGAATTCAACATGGATTGCAACAAGGAAATACAATCTATTAAAGAACAATTATCATAATTAAATTCCTTGAAATCCAAAAGAGTGGGTTCATTGCTACTTAAAGTTTTGACCTCTCCAATCCCACTTTTATCAATTTTTGCATCAAGATCTAAAAACTCCGAATCATTGGGACGCCTTTTAACTAAAGTTGACTCATCTCCAGTCCCATCTTTATCAATATTTATATTGGAAAACAAAGATTCAATAGGAGTCACATCAATCACTTTAAGATCTTCATCATTATTTTCACGGAAACTAGAAGAACATGTTTTTACAAACCAATCTTTTTTAGCACGCATCTTAGCGGTTCTTTCTTTGCACTCACCAATGGAAATTCTCATAGCTTTGAGAGACTCATTGATATCATGCTTGGGTGGAATAGATCTAAGTTTCAAAGAGTCAACATCAAGAGAAATTCTATCCACGTTCCTAGCCAAATCATCAATCTTAAGCAATTTTTCTTCAATCAAAGCATTGAAATTCTTTTGCAAACTCATAAATTCTTTAACAATATTCTCAAAATCAGAGGGCATCTTATTATAATTTCCATAAGAATTTTTGTAGGAATTACCATAATTATTAGAGGAAATACTAGGGAACAACCTAGGGTTAAAATTACCTCTATACGCGTTATTACCAAAATTGTTCCTACCAACAAAATTCACATCCATAGATTCATTATTATTTTCAATCAAAGTGGACAAAGGCATATCATTAGGATCCAAAGAAGCACCCTTGCTTGCAAATAATTTCATAAGTTCATCCATCTTTCCACTCAAAACATTAATATCTTCAATTGCATGCACTTTTTTACTTGTGGAAGATCTTCAGTATGCCATTGAGAATAATTAACCATAATATTATCTAGAAGTTTAGTAGCTTCTCCTAGAGTAATTTCCATAAAAGTGCCTCCCGCGGCCGAATCTAAAAGATTTCTAGAAGAAAATTTCAATCCGGCATAAAAAATTTGTATAATCATCCACAAATTCAAACCATGAGTAGGGTAATTTCGTATCATCAATTTCATTCTCTCCCAAGATTGCGCAACATGTTCATGATCAAGTTGCTTAAAATTCATAATATTGTTCCTAAGGGAGATGATCTTAGCGGGAGGAAAATACTTGGAAATAAAAGCATATTTACACTTATTCCATGAATCAATACTATTTTTAGGCAAAGATGAAAACCAAGTTTTAGCACGATCTCGTAGTGAGAACGGAAATAGCTTCAATTTAACAATATCATTATCGACATCTTTTTTCTTTTGCATATCACACAAATAAATGAAATTGTTTAGATGGCATGCGGCATCTTCACTAGGAAGGCCAGAAAATTGATCTTTCATAACAAGATTCAGCAAAGCGGCATTAATTTCACAAGATTCCACACTAGGGGCGGGAGCAATCGGAGTACTAATAAAATCATTGTTATTGGTGTTGGAAAAGTCACACAATTTGGTATTCTCTTGAGCCATCATGACAAAGCAAGCAATCCAACACACGAGCACACAAAAAGCAAAGGAAGAAGACGAACAGAAGAGGGACGAAGAAAAGGCAAAGAGAGGGGCGAAGAAAAAGGCAAATCTTTTTGAAAATCGTTTTAGAAGTGGGGAAGAGGAAAACGAGAGGCAAATGGCGAATAATGTAATGCAAGAGATGAGAGTTTATGATGGGTACTTGGTATGTCTTGACTTGGCGTAGATCTCCCCGGCAACGGCGCCAGAAATTCTTCCTGCTACTTCTTGAGCTTGCATTGGTTTTTCCCTTGAAGAGGAAAGGGTGATGCAGCAAAGTAGAGATAAGTATTTCCCTCAGTTTGAGAACCAAGGTATCAATCCAGTAGGAGACAACGCACAAACCACCGAATACCTGCACAAACAATCAAACAACTTGCACCCAACGTGATAAAGGGGTTATCAATCCCTTCACGGTTATTTGCAAAAGTGAGATCTGATAGAGATAGATAAACGATAGAGTAAATATTTTTGGTATTTTTGTTTTATAGATCGGAAAGTAAAAGATTGCAAAATAGTAGATCGAAAACTTGTATGATGAAAGTAGAAGATTATATGATGGAAAATAGACCCGGGGGCCATAGGTTTCATTAGAGGCTTCTCTCGAGATAGAAAATAATACGGTGGGTGAACAAATTACTGCCGAGCAATTGATAGAAAAGCACAAAGTTATGACGATATCTAAGGCATTGATCATGAATATAGGCATCACGTCCGTGTCAAGTAGACCGAAACGATTCTGCATCCACTACTATTACTCCACACATCGACCGCTATCCAGCATGCATCTAGAGTATTAAGTTCATAAAGAACGGAGTAACGCATTAAGTAAGATGACATGATGTAGAGGAATTAACTCAAGCAATATGATGAAACCCCATCTTTTTATCCTCGATGGCAACAATACAATACGTGCCTTGCTGCCCCTACTGTCACTGGGAAAGGACACCACAAGATTGAACCCAAAGTTAAGCACTTCTCCCATTGCAAGAAAAACCAATCTAGTTGGCCAAACCAAACCTATAGTTTGAAGAGAATTACAAAGATATCAAATCATGCATATAAGAATTCAGAAATGATTCAAATAATATTCATAGATAAGCTGATCATAAATCCACAATTCATCGGATCTCGGCAAACACACCGCAAAAAAGTATTACATCGAATAGATCTCCAAGAACATCGAGGAGAACATGGTATTGAGGATCAAAGAGAGAGAAGAAGCCATCTAGCTACTAGCTATGGACCCATAGGTCTGTGGTAAACTACTCACGCTTCATCGGAAGGGCAATGGTGTTGATGTAGAAGCCCTCCGTGATCGAATCCCCCTCCGGCAGGGTGCCGGAAAAGGTCCCTAGATGGGATCTCACGGGTACAGAAGGTTGCGGCGGTGGAAAAGTCTTTTCGTGGATGCCTCTGTTGGTTTGGGGATATATGAGTATATATAGGCGAAAGAATTAGGTCAGGAGGTGCGCGAGGGGCCCACAAGGGTGGGGGGCGTGCCCTACCCCCCTGGGCGCGCCCTCCATCCTTGTGGCCGCCTCGTGGCTCCTCCGACTTCATCTCCAAGTCTCCTGGTTTCCTTCTGGTCCAAGAAAAATCATTGCGAATGTTTTATTCCGTTTGGTATTCCTTTTCTGCGAAACTCAAAAACAAGAAAAAACAGAAACTAGCACTGGGCTCTAGGTTAATAGTTAGTCCCAAAAATAATATAAAATAGCATATTAATGCATATAAAACATCCAAAACAGATAATATAATAGCATGGAACAATCAAAAATTATAGATACGTTGGAGACGTATCAGCTAACGCCGCCACCGACCCTGCTGCTCGCGAATAGTAGGACTCATCGCTGCCACTGTCCGTGTGGCGTGACGGCCGCACCGCGACCCCATCACCAACTCCGGCCGCGGCATCATCTTCTCACGTTCATTCCGGGCCGACGAACATGCAGGCTGCGCTGCTCATGGCGCATGAGCTTCTGCGCTATCGTCCGACCAACGACCTCTACGATGACTGGCTCGCCTGCATTGTCGAGCTCGTCAACGCCGCCGGTGAGGCCCCTGCGCCATCCCATTCACCTCGTCCTCCGCCGTCCCTGGCGGGCGACGTGGCTCGTGGCGCGCCTCCCCCTCCTTCTCTGCACGGCGCGGACCCCGAGCCCAGGCGTGAGGCACCCCAGCACGACCCGCCGCGCAGAGCACCGGCGCACAATGAAGAAAGCTGCCAGGTGGTGCAGCGGCCCCAAGGAGGCGCGCGCGCTCCCAGCGCCACCGCGTCAAGACCGCGCGCCGCCAGAGGCGGTGGCACGTGGGCGCCAAGACCATGCTCCTCCCATGCGATCGGCCCCTGTGAGTGTTGCAGGCTGCCGTGCTTTCACCCCGGAGCTGCGCCGCATCGTCTGGCCCGGCAAGTTCAAGTCGGATCTGTGTCCACGCTACGACGGCACCCCCAACCCCGCTAAGTTCCTCCAGCTGTATGAGCTGAGCATCGAGGTGGCAAACGGCAATGAGAAGGTCATGGCGAACTGGTTCCCCATGGCCCTCAAGGACGGCGCGCGCTCTTGGCTCCTGAACCTCCCGGTGGGATCGATCTCCTCCTGGGACGAGCTCTGCGAGCGCTTCATCGCCAACTTCCAGGGCACTCGCGACCGTGCTCCTGCAGCAGGCAACCAGTGGCGCATAAAGCAGCAGCCGGGCGAGACCTTGCACAAGTACATACAGCGCTTCACAAATGTTCGGCTCAAGATCCCGAAGGTGTCGGACGAGGCCATCATTTCGGCGTTCTCCGAGGGTGTCCGGGACGTCAAGATGAAGGAGGAGCTCGCCATACACGAGGACTTGTGCTCAGCTCTAGAGATGTTCAACATGGCCGCCAGGTGTGCGAGGGCAGAGGAAGGTCGCCTCTCCCTGCTGGAGCTTCTGGAGGTCAATCCTGAAGACCAGAAGGGCAAGGCTAATGAGGTAAAGCTCAAGGGCCCCGCTGTGCTCGCGGCTGAACCTGAGATGAAGCGCGGCCGCGACCACGCCGAATCCTCCAGGGGCAGCTGCCCGTTTTGCGTCTTCCACAACATCCAAAGCCACAACACCAATGACTGCTAGGAGCTCAGGGCAATCCACGATGGGCGCCTTGGCCGCCTCCCTGAGCGCAATGACAGTGGCTACGGCTGCGGAGGAGGCCACTGGGATAACCGCGACCCCCGCCAGGACTGGCGCGATCAGCCTCATGAGGACCGCTGGCAGGGCCAGCCTCGCGGCGGCCCCTGGCGTGACCAGCCCTGCGAGGACCATCCTTAGGGCAATGCTGGCCTTCCTCCGCTGCCGCCGCCTCCAAGGAGAAACGACGACAACCGCCAAGATGATGGGGCTGGGGGCTTCCAGGAGCCACGCGCGATCGCTTGCATCCTGGGTGGTGCTCAGGCCCCCGCCTCTCATCGCATCTTCAAGCAGTTCGCTCGCGAGGTCAACGCGGCCCTTCCCAAGCTTGAGGTGTCGCGCCCCCTCAGGTGGTCCAAGTACGCCATCACCTTCGACTCTACGAACCAGCTCAAGTGCTCAGCCGCCGCTGGCGCGCTCCCAATGCTCTGCGCACCGACCATCAGCAACGTCCTCATCACCAAAACGCTCATCAATGGTGGCGCGGGGCTCAACGTTCTCTCTGTCGAGACATTCGAGACGCTCCAGGTGCCCTACGACCAGCTTCAGCCTACCAAGCCCTTCTCAGGAGTGACCGACTGCTCCACCGTCCCCATAGGGCAAATCCACCGGGCGCTCAGGAGTCCATCACCAAGGTGAACGAGGAGCTTCAGGAGGCGCGAGCCATGCGTGGCGAGCGTCGTCCCTCACCATCTAGTGCAGCTGCCGCCCCTGACATGGGTGGCGAGCTGCGCGTCTGCGTCAACATCCCAAGCCTTAATAGGGCCGCTTCTCAGTACCTCTTCTGGCCGTCCCGCGTCGGCCGGAGCGGGGGCTACCCCTGCAGCTACGTCCACATGCCGTTTGGCCTGCTGAACGCGGCCGCCTCGCGCAGCGTGCATGGGCGGCTCATGAGGCCAGGCGCTAGGCAGTCCTGACGGAGGAGGTGCCAGACCCTCGTGAGCCCCCCAAACCTCCAAAGCCTCCTGGGCCTTAGGAGCCGGTCAGCTCGTGAGGAGCGATCTCTACAGCACGCGTCTCCAGCTACTTCAACACTCCTACAACGATGGTGCCAAGTGACTTTTTGGTTTGTTTAGTTGAGGGCGCCCCTCGGGCCGCATTATCCTCAGGCTGCTAGGGCCCGCCCCTACAGCCGCGTCATTTTGATTCGAGTACTCCGGGCCAGTTGTGCATGCTTAAATTGTTATGATGATTAACGTTATACCTGTCGACCCGTCATCTATGGAGTCGCCCTTCACGGTCTCCGCGCGTTGCTAGCCCGCCTTTTGCTCATCCCGCGACGGGGGCTGCTGGCATGGCGTCTGTGCTCGGATCTGTCCCTGCAGCGCTGATAAACCTAAGAGACCGAGCTCTGGCTCGCGGCCGGCCCCACGCACGTCACCTCATCGGGTCCTTAGTGCCTTCATCTTCTCGTGGAAAGATCACGGGCAGGATAGCAAGCGCGGCTGCCCTTCGTGTTTTGTGACCAACTCGCAGGAACCTCCAGAGGCAAGACCTCGAGCGGCTTCACCAACACCCTGCGGCGAGGGAGCCCGATGCCAGGGGTCCCCCCGCGTCACGAGGCGTATTGCGCCACCACCGCGGTGGCGCGTGCCATCCAAAAGTGGGTCCTTCTCCGGGGAAGGCACCGGTGAGCCCTCCCCTGGACGAGGGCCCGCGGCCACCTTACCACCGCCCGCGTAGCCCCTTGCCACTTGGTCCTGTCCTGGTTTTCGGACACCCCAACGGTGGTCGGGGTATGCGCGGGGCGAGGTACTCCCCTGGCTGAGGGCCCGTGGCCACCTTACCACCGCCCGCGTAGCCCCTTGCCCCTTGTTCCTGTCCTGGTTTCCGGACGCCCCAACGGTGGTCGGGGTATGCGTGGGGCGGGGTCCCCGCCCAGGGGCAAGAAGCGCCTCTCAAGTCTCTGCGTGTGACACTCTCACGTAATAATGAGTGGGGTTGTACACGCCCCGGAGTCTCCTAAGTGCCGCCCTGGGGCCTCACGGGGGCTCCCACCCACGTCCAAGTGGAAGCCCCATGCTCCGTGCTGGCGGACGACACTGTCTTTCAACGACTATGCCCACGCCTAGTGGAAGGCCCATGCTCTGCGCTGGGGATAAGACTAGAAGACTAGTGTAGGTGCCGGACGCGGCTGTTCTTTTGCTTGCTTTCTGTAGCTGATTTGCCACTTCTTGGAATGAAATTTGAAATTCTCGCGTCTTTATTTGAAAGGGTGGGAATTTTTCTCCTTGCAGCATTTTGATCTTTCGAGTCTTGCCTTAGGGAGAGTGGCAGTTGCCCGTCGCTCTTTCTCGTGCATCTCGCGAGCGGGGGCTGGGTACGGTGTGTACGCCTGGGCTCGCCCACGAGCACACCTCGCCAAAGCCTTCGTGTCCTAATCTTTGGCGTCCTAATCCTCGCGCGACGCCCTTAAATGAGCCAACAGGCATGTACGCCCTCCTGAGTCCGCACCTCCGGGCCTCACCGGGCATCACGACCTAGCGTACCAGCGACGGTTGGTCCTCGCTCGGGGGCTCGCACGAGGCATGGCACCCTAAGGGGCAGCTCCGGAGGCCCATATCCTCATGACCCACTGGAGACCTCGCGGCCACTGAGCGCCTCCTGAGGCCGGAGAACCTTCGGGTCCATGAGAAGGAAACCCCTGGCAAGATCTCTCTGGAACGAGAGGCACGCAGAAGACCTAAGCTCTGGAGGAACACGCCCTCGCGACGCAGGAGTCTACCACAAGCACACCAAGCTAAGTTACCCTAATCGCGGTCAACAAGAACTTGTCGGTTGGTAGCAACGTGAATGCTAAGATACGAAATAAAAGCATTAACATAAATGGTGCAAGCGCCATGGTCCATTAATTGCCTTAGCAGGGCCTTTTACATTTCTTGATGCAGGAAAAAGAAAAAAAAGAGCAAAAGCGGCCTCGCGACCACTGCGGTTCCTGAGGCCTGGCTCCAGCGACGCCCGCGCTCAGTCGGAGTCCTCCTCCTGCTTCACCGAAGTGCGATGGCGGGGCGGCTCGTCGTCCTCCTCGGTCCGGGCCCGGCGGCCTGGCAGTTCGTTGTAGTCATCGTCGCTCGTGCTCTTCCCGGAGGAAGAGCCGCCGCCGCTGGACGCGTCGCGGCCGTCGCCAAGGGTGAGTTCACCACCGAGGATGCCTCCACCCCTCCGGCTATCGTCGGAGGAGGGTTGGACATCGTCATCGTCATCATCGCCCTCCGGGCAACACCCCAGGCGCCTGCCTTCTTTCCCGAAGATCCTGGCGTAGAGGGTCGCCGCTCCGTCGTGCCTGAAGTGGAGAGTACATCTCCCTTGCAGGCCGCGCGCGCGGGCGAACGACTACCACCCACAGTTCAGGAACTCGTTGCTGGCAGGGGTGACCTCGACCTTCACCCACGAGGCCTTGCTGCAGCAACCGTCGGCCTGCAGCCAGAGGCCGCCAGGCCCTCCGGCCGGCAGCGCACCCGCGAAGAAGCATGAGAGCTAGAACCAGGTGCCTGCCGGCCTCTCCGCCCAAACCACGAGCTCCGAGGATGCGTCGGCCGAGTGGGATCTCGGGCGCGGTGGTCGGACGGCCGCCGCGTGCTCCCTCCCTTGGCCGTGACCGCCGCAGCCGCGACAGCTTCCGGCGCGGGAGGGAACCCTCCCAAGACCACCAGAAGCGGCACCCACCTTCGAGAGGGTGCGCCCGCGCCCTCGGGGCGCTATCGCCGGCGTCGCGGCATGCTTGCGGGGACGGCCGCGGCCCCTCTTGGGCGGCGGTGAGCCCGACCCCTCCCGAGGAGCCTTTCCTTTCTCTTCGCTGGAGAACCTCCTCACCGGCACCATGGATGCTTCGGCAAGACGGCGCGACGACGGAGATGAAGAAGGAACGAGCAGCGAGAAGACGTAGATGGGCTGGGGGCTCCGCCCCCCTTCCCCATTTATAGCCGGTGGAAGGCTAACCGGTGGCATCTCAAGTTCCAAGTCCGAGCAGTTGCCGAGGCATCATGGGAAGTGGAGGCGCCCACGTCCCATCAAGCACCACACGTCAGCCTGGCCTGCAGGCGATTGGGGCTCGCGGCGCTTCGCCCTTGCCCTTTGGCTTCGCTTCGAAGCCAAGTCCGAGCGCGCCTTGGGCCCGGGGGCTACTGTCGGCGTTCTGGGAACCGGGGTACCCAGACTTGCCTGCCTGCGAGACACGGCGTGGCTCCGTCGATGGCCTGGTACGGTCCATCTACAAAGACTAGCAAGACAAGACCCTAGCGAGGGGCCAAGCCTCGTGAGGCGGACGACGCCAAGACCTCCTGAGGGAGCGGCCTCCCTAGGTTGCCTCCTGAGGAGCGGAGATTTCTATGCAGGTACCCAACCTCATGAGGTTGCGATGATGCAAGCCATGATGACCAAGGCCAGGCGGGTGCCAGCGGGCGCAGAGGAGGCAGTTTCCTCTTTGGTGCTAAGGAGGCGAGCGCAGGCGTGGGTTCCCAAGGAGCCTGGCAAAGGTTTCCATTCCAGTGTTACAAGACCAAGACCGCCAGGACGGCAGGACGGATGTCATCACTGAGCCCACCGTAGCGTCACGACAAAAGCTTTGCAGGTGAAGACCACCTTTCGTCAGGATAAGATGTACTACTTGTCCCCTTTCAAATTGGCCATTGTGGGATCCCTTCCCGCCTAAGTTTCGGGGGAAGAGGACCAAGGCCACTATAAATATAGGTTAGCCACCACCATAGAAGGGGTCGACTCATTCTCACCCCCGAGCCCTCACGAGGTTGTTCGTCATCTGTACTTGTTCATCCTCAGCCCCTCGCGAGGCCAATCCACCACAAAGCAGGAGTAGGGTATTACACTGCAAGGTGGCCCGAACCTGGGTAAACTGCCGTGTTCACCTTCTTCCTTGTTCCTCGAGCTTGGCCGTAGGGCGACGAGTTGGCAAGTTTGAGAGGTTGAGTTCTTTGCACACGCCCCAGAGTTCGAACCTTCTTGGGTCTGCGAAGCCCTGAATCCGACAACAGTGCATGCAAATTGAGTGGACGTGAGGGAGGAAGTAGTTGAGAAAGCATTACTACTCCACTGCGTGCATGCGAGTAGTTAAATCATGGGTTGCTACTTACATTGGTCTCCTTCGTATTTTGTGCCAATTTTTGACCATAATTTTAAGTAACACAATATTTATGCATGTCATAAAAATTAATGTCATCGAAAACTATGTTCAAATGTGATTCCAATGATATAATTTTTGGTGGCATGCATTAACATTTTCTTAGTTATATTTTTGGTCAAAAATTGGCACAAAATAAAAAGGGGGCCAATAAACCAGGACGCAGGCAGGATGATCAATTTTTGCCTGGGTTACTATTGGTGGCCTTTGTATTTAAATATGGACGGAGTGGAGTAGTACTATCTTTATCTTAGCCTCGTAGGGCTCTCCCAGCGCCTACGCTCACCTCCCGCCTCGCCCACCAGATCCCGTCATGGATAATCCCTTAGATCCCAGGATCCCACGGGCTGCCCTCTCGCTGCGGCCCGCAGCACTGCCGCCTTTGAGCGAAACCCACATGTGTTTCAGAGGGGATCCATTGCTCTGGAATCACAGATTAGTGGCGCCGGAGGACATGCCAGGGCTGCGTTTCAGGTGGTGGGCAGCAAGGGCAAATTGGATCGAGGAAGCGTCGCATCAATTGGAGACAAGTTCGAAGGAGCTGCGCCTGGCGAAGCACAAGGCGGAGGCGCAAGTCGATCTCAGGGGAGAGATGCTGAGGGATGTCAGCATCTGGCAGCGTCACATTGATTTCGAGCTGGGGCTTATGGCAGAGATCATATTCATGGAGTCGACTGCGGAGGAAAGAACGCGCATGCCTGCAGAATCGCATGAGCAGCCGGTGCAACTGTTCAAATGGGCGGTAGGAGAAGACAAATCGCGAGACTAGCTGCGGCGGCGCCGCTGGGCATGCATCATAGGCGAGGTGAGCTGCCCTCCTTCCCCGCTAGCGATGCAGTGACCTACTCGGTTGCTGCTGCAGTGAACTTGCGGCGCCATGGCAGTTTGTAACCGTGACAATCACTCCATCTATATGTATTGTATTCCTATGAAAATACTTGGTCGTTTGGAAAAAGATGGTAATTGATTTATCACTAGTTTTTGAATGCTTGGTCGTGACAATCACCCAAAGCCACAACCAGAAGTCTCCATCGTGTAATACTTACGGTCGGCCGCACCAACAGACGGTCGGTCAAACCCGCGTCTCACCGAAGGGACACGCATCAGCTTGGTCTGACATGTACGACCAGTTACATCACTGACTTGTGCGACCGCATTTGAGCAGTAGTACTTGAAATTTGTGTTCCAGGAAACTCATCGGGAACCGTTTCGAGCCTCGAAACCAAAACCATCAATTAATCTTTAGCTTGTTCCGATCACATTCCAAAGTAGTACTACCATGCTATAATTAAGTGCAAACCTACTCACACCTAGTACATATCAAACCTGAACGTGTTCCCACTATGCAAGTTTTAGTACTAGTGCTAGTACTAGGTTATAAAAAGGGGAACTACCTAGCCAAAAATCACTCTACCATCCTCCTCATAAGTCTTTCTTGTTCGTACGTCCTTGCCATGGCCGGTGTGCAGAGCTCTAGGTCGAGAACTACTCGTAACAAGGGAGCGGCGACCAAGGCTGCGGAAAAAAAGAGAGGGCTCGCCGCCTCGCAGAGACCTCGAAAGATCTCTCACGGGCAGGCAAGGGCTCCCAGGAGCGCCCTAGCCGCGGAGGAGAACATGCCGAGCTGGCGGTGCTGGAGTCGTTATCCCTCGACGACATGCCCAATCAGCTCAATAAGCAGAAGGAGTTCATCGACGGCTTGGTGGAGCTGCTGAAGGAGAGCCTCGATGACATGCCCGCTGAGCTCAATAAGAAGGAGGAGTTGACCACCGGCTTGGTGATGCTGCTAAAGGAGAGCATTGCCTTGGGTAAGAAGGCGACCGGCAAAATCCTGCAACTTCAGGAGGACAAGGCGAAGCTCCGCCACGAGCTCGACCTGCTGAAGGAGGAGAACGCCGGCTGGAAGAAGTTGCATGAGAAGAGTAGTTCCTCGGTGAAGATGCTGCACGCCCTCGTCATGGAACAGAAGGAGTTGGCGAAGCTCCGCATCGAGCACCTGGCCGCTGTCAAGGTACGTAATGCGGCCGTGGAACAGATGATGAAGGCTCGCGTCGAGAAATCCCACTTCATGGACAGAATGAAGAAGATGGCGGAGGAGATGCACGAGGAGATGGAGGTCGTGGAGGCGATGAAGAAGCAGTTACAACTCTGCGGCCGGCAACCCTTCATGTAGTAGAAAACAGCGCCCCAGACTTGTGTGTGCGTCTTCCTTCTTTTCAGGGGGGGGGGCGATAATCTTCCTTCTTCTTTTACTCCTGTGTTTCTTCTTTTGCTTCGGGTGTTTCACCGCACGTGTCATGTTCTCTGCGAGGCATGAATAGAACAATGCTAATGATGAGCTGCGATGTGGGATCGATGACTAGCAAATTAGATAATTTCTTATCGCCATATCGCACTGGGCTGCCGTGTTTCATGCTCCTCCATCATACTAGTACTACAGTGGAAAACTTGAGTATACCGCACGGTTCTTTGCTCCTCCTCAGGTTGTCGGCAACATTTATACGAGCAGTCAAATCACAAGGCCCCGCCTTCCAGCAGTAATGAGCCGTCAAATCACAAAGGCCCTCGCCTCTCGTGAAACCGACCAAGCGAGACTGCCTCGCCCTCTAGCCTTTTAAATGTATACTTTTGTACAGTAGTAGTATCAATGGATTGCGCCATGCAGCAAAACTAACAAGATGAAATTAAAGAACAAAGGTGGTACATATAGAGAGCGCTCGTCGCCAAATTATGCATATAGTACTATTAAAAAGCTAGTATGTGCTTAGATGGGGTGCTAAAGTCTATTAAAGAAATTATCATACCTATTTAATTCTTCGACAACTAAACTCCTTCATGCTTTGGGTAAACTTCTCTCATTTAAGTTTTTTTAGAATTACATATCTCATTTAAGTGGTTTGTGTATGTGGCATGCTTAGAGCGTGGTTAATAGTATAGCCAACTGCTGGTTGTATGATGTTGGCCATATATATTGTACGTATATAATGTGAAGAAACGAGTGGTAGTGTACCAACTACAAGATGAACTGTAAGAAATACTAGTATGTACGTACTGAAGAGTTAAAGTAACGAGAAGGAACATAACATAGTTTTGCTGGGAGCTCAGCACAACACACCCCTCAAATAAAACTAAGCACCCTGAAATTAAACTAAGCAACTAATCCGGTAGAGACTGCATTAGAACCACCATGAGCAACGACACTGCCACCTTACTCGGACTCCTCATCCACGTGCTCGACTTCGTCCTTGTCCCTCTTCCTCTTGGCTGATACTTCTTTGCTTGAGCCGCACACTTGGCTCTCGCTCTTCATCCAACCCTTGTAGATATTGAAACAAAGGTAGGCATCCATTGCAGCGTACTGGATGTGGTCTCTATCTAGTACATTCCACTGCCATGTAAGATGAAACTCGAGCGGAGGTTTCATTAGTTTACCGTACGAAGGATCAACCATGGCTCCTTCCAGGGTCAGCATTGAAGGCTGACGGGAGGGCACCAGCCCATTCTTCTGGAGGTCGAAGGGCTGGCCTACAACGAGGCCTATCCGACTCAGGACTCTTCTGTCGTTCGTAAAGTCTACAGTAACGAATTTGACTTTGCCACCCGCGAGGAAGTTCTTAAAATCCTCGCACTCAACGTTGGCATGGCATATGTGGTAAACCAAGCACAAGTTATGCACGCAAACCTAGATCACGGCATGCTTCTTCCTCTCTTCCTCCTTTAGATTCTTCTCTTTTCCCAGGACTGTGGTGTACTCAACATCTAGCCTAGCGACCCACTCATCACCATTTGACTTTTCGAACATGCGTCTGAAGCGATCAAGGCATCCTTTCACCGTCGCGGAAGAACAGGTGTAGATGACGTCGAACTCATTGCCAGTGATAGTTCTAACCTTGTACTCACCACCGATCATGGAGATTTGGGACGCCATGGATTTGGGAGGAGGGTTAGGATTAGTGGAACTACTGTAATGTGAAAGGACAGGACGACTAGGAGCGAACTATCGTAATGTTAAAGGACGGCCGGGGACGAGTAGGAGCGAACTGCTAGCAGTTTTCCGATTGTAAAAATGCATTAGTAGGTCGTGCAAACGACATGGTAGTGGCTTGCCCGGTGGATAAATGGATTCATGCACAGTACTATGGGGGCCCAATTAGATGTCATGTCTACTAGACGCCCAATTAAATGGCTTCAAGCATCTGCGTGTTCGCACGTCAAGCGTCGGGAAAATTACAGGTGATACGAAGCTTTCCATGCTCCCATGATACGGGCTTCCAAGAGCCCTTGGATCTGAGATCGAACGGTTGCATGGCGTGATTCTAGACCTATGGGTGAATATCCTATCCTGGAGGGTTATTCTGCAAATTTTTAGCAACTTAGCCTACGACCGTTCGATCTCAGATCCAAGGGCTATCAGTAGCCTGTATCATGGTCGCGCCTACCACGACCGTCGCCTTGCTCGCGCGGTCGCGCCCTTGGAGATTTCAGACGGCTATAAATGAGCTTTTTTTACCTACTTCGCATGCATGAAACTACTTCCTCCATCCAGGTGTGTTAGGCTATCTGATGTTGGCATGTCATACATAGTCATCACTTAGTCACTCATACAACAAGGTTAGCTATAAGGTTGGCTATAAGAGTATTTTTTTTACTTCTCTCTATCTCTTTCTTCGTAGTATTTATTGCATTTGCCAAGGAGTAAGGAGTACAGTACTTGGCACCTGTATACCATGGAGGTGGTCAGGAATCGGGAGACTCACGCCAGTCATAGCGCCGCAGTAATAATGATAATGGCAAGTCAAATCACAGGGCCCCACCTATCCAGCAGTAACGAGCGTCAAATCACACAGCCCTACGTTTGCAGCAGCCTACTCCCTCAACTTCTCGCCTCTCTGTCGAACCGACTAGGCGGAACTGCCCCGCCTACCACGCGGGAAAATCCCCGCCCTCGACTTTTAAATATAATTTTGTATCCATGGATTGCGCCATGGAGCAAAGCCTCAAGAAAACGGCGGTACACATGTATACAGCACGCTCGTCGCGTTCGCGTCGCACCCCAGACGGTCGATCGGTCTGGCACGCCGCTCTCCGAATGGAACGCGCGTCATATTGCGTTTGCACACACATGTGGGACCGCAATTGAGAACCGATCATAGGCACACTCCCCCGTCCCCGCAAGTCGGCTAAGTTAATAGAAGAGAGAGACGAGCGATAGTACTGGAGCAGTGCTGTAAACACGTCGGTGCCTGGACGATCCCTGCACGACCCGGGAGATTAGTTCGTCCATGCATGTGACCAGACTCCAGCAGATGGCTGGATTAGCTATCGTCTACATATCATGCAGGCTGTATTGTACAGGGTTGTAGTTCTGATGAGAAATCTAAAAAAAGGTTTCTTGTCATCTCGCAATATTAGGTGTCATGTACTTCGGATCACTGCGAGGATAAAACAGCGACAACTGTGTTCCTCCAAGGCGTTGGTCATTGGGGACACATGCACGAAGACTACTCGGCTGCCATCTAGGTCAAGCTGGCTATGTTAATTAGGACATCTATCCATTGATCCCTTTTCTACGAGTTTGTCTTTAATTTGAGCTTTGATCCTCATCTAGTTTGTCCGTCGAGATTCATGTTGTCTCCTTGGGGCAGTGAGGTTATGGTTTCTTGTCATGTGGCATCTTTTCGTGTTATATGTTAATCCAGTGCTTTAGTTCAAAATGACGACAACTGCGCCTCCGGGGCACATGCACGAAGACTTCTCGACAGTCATTGATGAGGTCAAGCCGGCTCCGGTATATAAAAGAAAACTACTCCACTATATAGGCAGGAGCCTCCACGCTTGCTTGCTAGTGTTGCTCTCTTCACACTCTCTCGTCCTCTCCAGATCTAAACACGACAGTGGTGGCCACACTCTCTCTCTGCTCACCGTTGGTCATAGATCCGGCCGGATCCCTTCCGCCGGGGAAGGTGAGAAGGTGCAATGTTCACGCGGTCATCCTCGGCGACGACTCTTACCCACTGCCGGCGTGTCTCGATCAGCGTGCCTTACCGTTCTCTCCCACGCAGCATCGGCTAGGGAGGGCCTCCGACCCCTTCTTCCTCGCTGCCGTAGTGTGGGCAGATCCGGCCTCCCACTACCCACCTAGCGACATCCAGGCGACCCTCAGGTATAACTTCCTTCGAAATCGGCCTTGCTCTACTGCCCCAGCTCCTGACGTCGCTGCATTTGTATCTTTTACTATTTCTCAGGCCCCCTCGTAGATAGGATCGATCGGCTGTTTGAAAGCCACCTAAATTTTTACTGTTAAGAAGTAAAACTACTTCATGCAGTCGAATCTAGTACTACTTGGTTCAAATAGGGAAGAAAGGGGTGGGGGTGGGGGAAGATTTGTTACCTGAATCTAGGACTTGGTCGAAAGAGGAAATAATGGGGGCGAAAAGTAGCAGAGACTGGCTATCCAACTGGTCTCTTGGTCTAATAGGGAAATAAAGGGAAACATAGTACAAACTCAATATAAACCTATCTATTGGTTGAAAAAGGAAAGAAAGTGGGGGCTGGGGGACAAGTCAACAGAGTATGTCTAGCACTAGATTTGCTAGCCTCACACAGTATAAGGTGGCTATACCGAACAAAAATGGGACCAACCCAGATATCCTGTTCTGATGTTTGTTGCCCCGAGCCCCTCTTATGTAATGCCACTGGTAAAATGTAGCAGTCCCACTGTTAAAAGTAAGGACACGTTAAACCAATGTTGTTTTCAATGTAATGCCTCCAGTAATATGAATCAATAGCACTGTTTTTCATGTCCTGCCAAATTTCCCATTAAGATAAGTTGCTTCTTTTTGTTAGAAATGCAATTGTCCTGGTCCGCCTACTCTCCCTTGGCCAAATACCAACTCTTTAGCAGCTGTTAATGTAATGTTGCTGGTAAAATGAAGCAATGGCACCATTAAAGTAATGTTGTATTTAATGGTTGTCATAGTTAATCCTAATGCCCACACTAATATGTAGCAATGATGCCACTTTAGAAATTGCTACTGTCCTTGTAGGATCGCCATTCAGAGAAGGAACATGCTTCTTTTCAATTGATGTATGTTTCATCACTTGTTAGTCACCCTCCTTTCCACCTTTTTGTGCAAACAGAGATATACATTTCACGCATGATCTTAGTTCAACTGCACAAATGATATCCAAATTATAGTTGAACATTCCACGAGCTTCACGACCAACCTTGATGTTGCTCAATTTTATTGCAACTAATGAAGAAGCTGCTAGCTCATGGGACATTGCTTCATTTTAGGTGAACTGCACAAAAAGGTCCCATGAATTGAATCATCCATGTTGGTGACTGGTGTCATCCCTTCTACGATGGCATTGACTATAGATATGGTTCCCATCGTGAGGTATGTTCCTTTTTGGTCTGACCGTTTGCCAAAGATCCTGCATGTTGACTCTGCTCTTGTGCTACTGTTTTGGCACTGCCATGATAAAGCAGTAATGTTATTATTTTGCACCTTAATCTAGTGGCACTATTAATTTGAGGCAATGTTTTGGCACCGCTAGTGCCACTGATTTTTTTAATATATCAAAAGAGGGGGTTTCCTCCTTTTTCATTAAAGAAACCCAACCATAGAGAACCATTATCCGATAACATCTCAGTGTAAACGGGCAGTTATGCAACTACTACTAGAACAGACTGAGTACTAGCAGGAGACAAGTTCGCCACATAAGCCAGGCAGGTAGGGGGACACAGCACTAGCTCAACCAAGTTTGGATTACAACCCAAATGCTACCACAGAAACATCAGGGGGAAGATAGGGACTGAAAGACCCAGCTTCAGCATCCCAGTCTAAGAACCTCCGGCCTCCATCCTTGTGACGCACGGTACACCTCGCTTGCCACCTGCTCGACCCTAGTTCCACTGATAAAATGAAGTAATAATACAGTTAAAATAGACCGAGTGTCCTCTCTATCATTTCATTTCCAATGTAGATAAAGAAAGTGCTTCTCTTTGTTAGTATATCTTTCATCAACTAGTCCCATTGTTAATGTTTAAGTGTTTCTGCAAACTGGGGTGCTTAATTTTAGTTGATCTACACAAAAATAGAGATTGGAATGTCTCAAGGCCCCTCCTTGTACTACCGATGTACACTGATGTTCATCACTGGCAGAAGGTGTATCGGGGAGAATTGGGTCGATTTCCAGTATGAGGCGTCGCAGGGCCCATCTCGCCCTCGCAGCATGGCATACTGTGCTATCGCAATATTTTCCCATTAAGAAAATGAAGTTTCTTCTATTTATTAGTGTATGTTTCATCAACTAGTGCCACTATAATGTAATCACGCTTTTTCATTATCTGTGCAAACAGGGTTATTCAGCTGCATTTTGGTGGAACTGCACAAATGTACGGACGGAACCGGCATATATGCAGAGTGCGAGGTGCCAAGTAAAAATTACCGACACCAACCATGCTCCATCTAAGCATTGGCATCCACCACCAGTGGGATGGGTGGCGCCCTCTGTGGACGGATCTTTCTTGGCAGCAAATCCTCTAATCAAACACTAGTAGCTTATATTGGCACTTTTCTAGGGAGTACTCTTTTGTGAAAGAAGCACCAATCTATTTTTCTTTATTTGTACACAGTGTCACAACTTTGTTTTTGGTCCAGAGCTATTTTAGGGTGATTGGCGTAGTACTCGGAGACTGATTGTAAGCATGATTTTCATTAGCCGTCACACTGATTGTAAGCATGAGCAGATGGAAGATTAGGTTAGTGCGAAGCTTACCTTAAGCCCTACCACCGCCGTTGAAATGAGGCGAGCGGCAAGGGAACCGTGGAGAATGGCGGGAAGCGACGTCGTGCCATCCGGCCTCCTCTTGCGGTGGGAGAACGAATACTCATGTGGCTCCAGCTGGCACTGCACCCTCACGAACGGCACATCGTACTCGATCGATTCATTATCCTCTAGATGCTCGACCTTCGACCTGTACGCCCACCACCTCCGCCTGACTTTCACGTTGGGCGAATCTGTCTGTTCCATTGCCCAGAGGAGATACTCGATGAACTCAAAGGACTGCGGCGTGACTGCCGCCGGGGAGTGCATCGTCACCCTCATCGCCGCCGTCTCGCTCTTTCGCATACATTGCCACATGGCCCTCACCATCCTCGAAATCTCCCACTCGTTGTCAAACCAAGTAAGGATCTCCTTCAACCTGGCTAACTTCGCCTGGTCACCGCCGGCGATCTGCCCGATTCGCTGCTGCATCCTCTCCATAGATGTCCTTCTGAGAGGTCCGGTGCTAGCTTTGAAAGATGGGAGGAGAGACGGTGGTCTTGCAATGGAAAAGAGGGAGAGGCGAGACGGTGGTTTTGCAATGAAGAAGATGGAGAGGAGAGGGGGTGGTTTTGCAATGGAGAAGAGGGAGAGCCGAGATGGTGGTTTTGGAATGGAGATGATGGAGAGAAGAGGGTGTGGTTTTGCAATGGAGAAGAGGGAGAGGAGTGTGCGGCAGCGATTTAGGATTGGACGAGAGGGCCGGCGCGCTGTGACTGGATCAAAATCAAAATCAATTTACCCTTCAATTAAGAAAGTGACCCCACATTAACTAGTCTCCCTTGTATTCTGGGTCATATTTGACCATGATTTTCACAAATAAAATATATGTTATACGTTGCAAAAATAATATAATTTGAAAGTACATTCAAATACGAACCAAATGATACAATTTTTGATGACATGCATTCACATTTTTCTTGTCAAATACTGTACGTGGTCAAACTTTGACCCAAAATACGCAAAACAAAAAAATACTTCCAAGACCAGCGCCGCTCCTCTCCTCTTAAACCACCGCCGCTCCTCTCCTGTTCCAATCCAAATCCAGCGCCGCTCCTCTCCTCTTTCATTTCGAAACCACCACCGCTCCTCTCCTGTTCCAATCCAAAACCAGCGCCGTTCCTCTCCTCTTCCATTTCAAAACCACCGCCGCTCCTCTCCCGTTCTCATCCAAAACCAGTGCCGCTCCTCTCCTCTTCCATTCAAAAACCACTTCCGGCGAGTGAAGGTGCTGCGGAGAAGTAGATCGATGGAGGAGTACAACCGATACGTGTGGCTCATAGGCGGCGACCCAGTGAAGCTAGCTAGGATGTTGGAGATACGGTCTTGGTTTGACAGCCCAGAGCAATTAGCGGCGACGGTGAAAGTGATGGCCAAATATCTAGAAAAGAGTGAAAAGGAGGCGATACACCGGGAGGGAGTCGCACGGGAGTAACATAGAGCTGCTCCTCTGGGCCATGGAGCAAACAGATTCACCAGATCCGATCGTGAGACTGCGGTGGTGGGAGTATCGATTCAAGATGGAGCATCCACCCGAGATTGAAGGATCGAGCATCTACACGGTGCCGTTTGTGAGGGTGTCGTGGCAGAGCAAGCCGGTGGAGTCTTCGTCGACCGAACCCAACTGCAAGAGGAGAAAAATAGTTGGCGCGGCGACGCTTCCCCACCATCCTCTCCCTCGCCGTTCACCTCGTCCCACGGGGCGGTTGTCTGCCGCCGAGGAATAGGAGGGGACTCCCCCCCCCCCAAATAGTCTGAGGAGGAGCTTATGGTTGTCAGTATTTGTAGGTTGTGTTTTGTGTTTCAGATTTGAGAGTACTTTCAGATATGAATGTCTTTTGAATTTCAGATTTGCAATATTGAGCATATGAAGTATTTTATGAATTCTAGAGATCTATTTTGAGCACTTTAAAAAATGTAGTTTCATATAAAAGTGCAGACAATGTGATTCTCAGAGAAGAAACTGCAAGTTTCCGAGGCAGAGCATTTATATTAACACGCCCTTTTCAAACAGGGATAACATCATGTTGGAAGTTTTATTCATGGTCGAAAATGGAACTACCAGCCAGTTAACATCATGCTGATCAACATTCATGCATAGCACATCTTCATATGATGCACAGTCAAAAAGATATGCTATTTTCAAAATGCCCACACAATGTTGAGTGTGTTGGAGGTGGTGTGCGTAGATGACAATGGGCACCCACATGTCAGAGGCAGAGGCAAAAATTTGTGGATATTTTCACTGGATCAAGTGGAATCGAACCCGGGCGGAGCAGCGGTTGGGGAGTGGAACTTGGCCACTGGGCTACTCCATCTACCACTACTGTAGCACGTCTATGGCCCTACCAGGTCCATGGCCGTACGCAAGCAAGTGCCTCATTGAAAAAATACTTCCTCCTAATGCTATACTGACGTTGGCGGCCACGGGTTTGTCAACGTAGTTACTAAAGGAGATAAATTTACAACGAAGCTAGTCATCGGGGAGCTGGCATGTATCATTTATTATCAGTGGGCCAACAAGTATTAGTTGGGTTGTGGGCTGCCCAGTCTAGGCTTTCTTTTTTAACATGTGCAGCCCACGACATGCCGGTTTGTATTTGTTTGAGGGCCATCATGTATCGACCGGCCTATGGTCCTCCCATCTTAGGTTTTATTTCTTCTTAAACATCCGCAACCCAACTTATGTATTTTTTTGAAGAAAACCCAGAGGTCTATTCTATTTTTCTATATAAGAATAGGAACGCCAGGTCCAACTTATGTTTCCCTTCTAACTATATTATATATATTTATATTATTTTATATGTTATTATATATTATTGTTATTATCATCATATATTTAACAGATACTTACATATATAAGAAAAAAATATCCCATGTATTATGAACTTATAAAAATAAATGTTTAACAATAAAATCCTGATTTTTTTACTTAAGGTCAACAAAAATACAGGTGATTGTGTACAAAAGCTTGGTAAGATTTAATGACCAATGTAAATAAAGCACTTATTATTTAAATGTATTTATAACAAAATGCTCAGCCCCTGTTTATTTTTTGATAACATTGTTGCGCCCAACCCAACATTATAATTAGAACCAGCCCAGCAAAATCGTGTATTTCGAGAAAGTGCAAATGGGCTGTAATTTTTTAGGAAAAAATAAATGGGTCGCATGGACGCTACATTATTTGTTCATCCAGGCCAGCAAATTCGTGTATTTCTAGAAAGTGCAAATGGGTTGTAGTTTTTTTAGAAAAATATAAATGGGCCGCATGGACGCTACATTATTTGTTCACCTAGCGCAGCGAATGGACTGTAAATTCTAAAAAAATGGGTTGAATATGTGCGACATTTTTGGAGGCTCAAATGTGGGCCAATATGTCGAAGCCAAAGCAAGCCATTGTCAACTTAGTCAATAAATGATTCTGACATCGATAGCCGTTGGATTTACATCCAACGGCCGGCATTTATCTTCAATCTCTCGTCTTCTTCCTCCAGCACCGCCGGGACCACCTGCTCACGCCTTCGGCTGCTAGCAGCTCTGCTTAGCACGCTTCGCTGCGAAGCGCTACCCCATCGCCGACCAAGCCATCCCTCCACCCCTCCACACCTCCTGTTATTCTCCGCCGACTGCAGAACCACGCCGCACCAGAACCAGTTAACCCTCGTACACCTCTCCGTCTGTGACTCCACTGCCGCGTCTTCCCATCACCGGCTCATTGCCGTCCGGGGCCTCGTCGTCGTCCACCGCCTTGGTGCGCTCGGCGCGGCGTGGTCAACGTGGTCAACAAATGAGAGTCATCGGAAGAGGACTGTACGTGGAGAGGCTAACAGTGGGGACGCACCAGGTCCATGGACGCACGCATGCAACTGCCTCCTTATTACGCGAAAATAAAATTATTCCTCCCCCTGAAAGCTGGGACCCACCACGTATATGTTCTCAAGGAAGGAAGTGCCTCCTTATGCCTGCCCCTGACAGCTGGGACCCACCAACAACATCTTTGCACGCAAGGAAGTGCCTCTTTATTATGGGCAAAAAATATATGATTCCGCCCCTGACCGCTGGGACCCGCAAGCTATATATTTGCACGCAAGGAAGTGCCTCCTTGCCCTCCCTGACAGCTGGGACCCACCCGGTAAGCGTACGTAGCGTTGTCTGTGTACATACCGGTCGATCGGTCTGTCTACCACGATGAACCGTGGCCGAGTAAGGAGCAGTAGCAGTTCAGGCAGTCCAATCAAAACCGTGTACACGTACGTACAGCCAGATGCCAAAAAATACGGCCACGTACATACATACGGGCGGGGTCTCGAACGCGTACTCGCCCATACGTACGGCCAGGGCTCGTGTACATGGAGAGGCAACAGACGGCGGCAACGGCATCCTATTCATTGGAAGCCAACCGGCTGGGTCGGAACGGAGAAACTGCGTCGTGTTCATCGGGAGGCAACGGAATGCGTCGTGTTCATCAGGAGGCAACGAAATACGTTGTGTTCATCGGGAGCCAACTGGCTTGGACGGAATAGCCGAAATGAGGTTTGGCGTGCCGCAGAACGAAGGAAATGGGCCTTCTGTTCGACCGCGTACGATTGAAATGGGGTCCTATCAATCGGAAAGGGTCTGGCGTACCGCAAAACAAAGGAAACGGACTTGTGTTCGAGTGCCTATGGTCGAAATGGGGTCCTGTTGATCGGGAGGGGTGTGGCGTACCGCAAAACGGAGGAAACGGACTTGCGTTGGAATGGCTACGGTCGAAATGGGGTCATGTTCATCCTCCGTCTACTGCCTCACTCCAGCCTCCATGGGCTACTGTTCATCCACCATTGACCTCCTCCAGCCTCCACAGGCTACTGTTCATCTAGCATCCACCGGCTACTGTTCATAGAGCCTTCACGGGGTCCTGTTCATCCACCCCCAACCGGCTGGGGTGCGGCGGCCTCCTCGGGGTCTTGTTCATCCAGTGGCAATGTCCTACTACCACGGGGTCCTGTTCATCCAACCGCCACCGGGAACTGTTCATCCACAGCCAACCAACCAGCTCGACTCACCATGTCTCGGCTCGTTCTACGTAGCGCACGCACGGTAGCAACAGTCACTATTCATCGAGAGGCAACCAACACCGGCTGGCTAGCTACGTCTCGCATGGGGGCTCGATCGGCTTCAGTGTAAGCAGCAGCAGTGATCGATCGCTCGGTTCAGTTAGCAACAGCAGTGAAGGAATCGCACGGGTTCAGTCAGCAGCGAATGAATCGCTCGGTTCAGTTAACAGCCAAGGGATCGATCGCTCGGGTTCAGTGATGTAGCTAGCAGTGCGATCGCTCGGGTTCAGTTAGAGCCCAACGCCTCGCACACACGTGCGTACACGAGAGAAACGCGCAAACCATAGTGCATCGCTCGGCCCCGACCACCCACCGTAACCGGGAACTCCCCGATATTTTCCTCACCCTCGCTTCTACCATGATTTTTCCCGCCATGGATGGCCCAAAGAATGTCATGCAGCTGCATCTCTAGCCCGCCCAGGACGAAAAGCCCATTTTCTGTCATGATTTATTTTCATAGAAGTAGGAGCCCACCACATCTATGATGATACGTGCTTTTGTCACAATTATCGTCATAGAAGTGTCATAAGCATGACAGAAAAAAATTCGTTCGGCCCAAAATATCACGGATCACTACAGGAATCAGCTTCTTTGCCGTCTGCCATGGCAGACGGCAAAGGCATGAATGGCGGTCGGCAAACAGTCCGGCTCAATTCCTGCCGGTAAAGGCCTTCTTTGCCGTCTGCTTCAGAGAAGCGGACGACAAAGGTTTATGCCGTCAGCCGTTTGCGGCCAGCAGACGGCAAAGAGCGTAGACGGCAGTGAGGTGAGGTGGGAGCCGTTAGGGGTTAACGGCGTGCTTTGCCGTCAGCCGGCAGACGGCAAAGAGGCTAAGGTCTTTGCCGTCTGCTGGCGGACGGCAAAGAGCCCAAATAGGAGTCACTGGGAAGCTGCCACGTGGCCTTATTTGCCGTCAGCCGGCAGACGGCAAAGAGGCTAAGGTCTTTGCCGTCTGCTGGCGGACGGCAAAGAGCCCAAATAGGAGTCACTGGGAAGCTGCCACGTGGCCTTATTTGCCGTCTGCTAGCTGTCGGCAAAGGGATTTGAATCTTTGCCGTCTGCCAGCAGTCGGCAAAGACCTTAGCCTCTTAGCCTCTTTGCCGTCTGCCAGCTGACGGCAAAATGCCCAAATAGGCAACCCAGTGTTCCCAGGTTGCACAGGTAGCTGCCACGTGGCCTTCTTTGCCGACTGCTAGCTGTCGGCAAAGCTCTTTGCCGTCTGCTAGCAGACGGCAAGAGCCTATATAACCCCTGTTTTAATTGAATTCATTCAATTTGA
Organism: Thinopyrum elongatum; assembly: GCA_011799875.1. NCBI lineage: Eukaryota > Viridiplantae > Streptophyta > Magnoliopsida > Poales > Poaceae > Thinopyrum > Thinopyrum elongatum. Next base: position 91,561,207 of record CM022302.1, on the reverse strand, counting down.
CAAAATTCATAGATATACACAGATAATACATATATACACAACAAGCATATCCAACAATATATTTCCACAAGTCCAACATATATCCATATGACATAAGAAGTTTCCAACAACATATCCATAGTGACATACACATCCAAACAAGTTCCCAAACATGTTTTCATAAACAAAAAGGAAGCACAAGGAGAATATATGAGTCCATCAATGCAAGCTTCCTCATCTCAAGCAAATCTGCAAATTGGGAAAGATGAAAGTTAGAAGAAGAAGAAGAAGAAGAGGAAAAGAAGAAGAAGAAGAAAAGAGAAGAGGAAAATAAGAAGAAGATTTTATATTCTCTTTCTTTCTCTCCTCCCCTCTTCTTTATCTCTTCTTTTCCCAAATGTAGTTAAAAAAGCCAATTTAGAGCTAAGCTAGGTAAATAGGTCATTTTGGAGATAAGCTAAGTTCAATGTATCATATTGGAGCTAACCTACGTAAACTTGGTCATTTGGAGCTAAGCTAGTTAAATGGATCATATGAAGCTAACCTAGTAAACTTGGTCATTTTTGAGCTAACCTACGTAAAAATGTCATTTTTTGCTATGCTAGGTAAAAATGCTAAGTGTGTAGGTCAATTTAGAGCTAACTTAGGTAATAGGTCATTTTGGAGCTAACCGGGTAAAATGGATCATATTGTAGCTAACTTAGGTACACTTGGTCTTTTTGGAGCTAACGTAGGTTAAATGGATCATATTGGAGCTAACTAGGTAACTTGGTCATTTGGAGCTAACCTGGCTAATTAGGCCATTTTTGACATTACTAAGCTTATTGTGTCATTTTAGAGGACAACAAGCTAAGTATATGACATTTATGAGGTTAGCAAGTTTATTATGCCATTACGAATAAAAAACAGTAAGAGGAGGAAAAGAAGAAGAAGAAGAGAAGAAGAAAGAATAAGAAAAGAAGAAGAATAAAAAAGAAGAAGAAATGTTCTTCTTCTTTCTTATTCTTCTTCTTCTTCTCCTTCCTATTCCTTCTTTTTCTTCCTATCCTTGATTTTCTTCATCTTATTATGTCATTTGTGGACTAAATAGGCTAAATTATGTCATAAATGGGCTAAATAGGCTAAGCAAGAGGAGGAAAAGAAGAAGAAGAGAAGAAATAATAATAAGAGAAAATAATATAATAAAAAGAAGAAGAAGATAAGAAAAGAAGAAGAAATGTTCTTCTTCTTCTTCTTCTTTTCTTTATTCTTCTTTTCTTCTTCTTCTCTTCCTATTCCTTCTTTCTTCCTATTCCTTGATTTTCTTCATCTTATTATGTCATTTGTGGACTAAATAGGCTAAATTATGTCATAAATGGACTAAAAGGCTAAATAAGAGGAGGAAAAGAAAAAGAAGAAGAAGAGAAAGAAGAATAAGAAAAGAAAGACGTAGAAGAAAGAAGAATAAGAAAAGAAGAAGAAGAGTTCTTCTTCTTCTTTTCTTATTCTTCTTCTTCTTCTTCTTCTTCTTCTCTTCCTATTCCTTCTTTTCTTCCTATTCCTTGATTTTCTTCATCTTATTATGTCATTTGTGGACTAAATAGGCTAAATTATGTCATAAATGGACTAAATAGGCTAAATAAGAAGAAAAATACCGTTATCATGGAGGTGAAGGACCGGTCGGGGCTGCGCCAGTGCCAGACTGAGGTGAAGGGCCGGTCGGGGTTCCACCAAGGCCAGACGGAGAAGCATCGGTTGATGCTTGTCGGGAAGCATTCTACACCAAAGATCATTTCCAATGTCTCGTTAGCATGATGCAACATAAATGTGAATACTAGTAACTAACGACCATTCAAATCAAACTCACCGTGGTCGCCGGAGCAATCTGGGGCATCGGCGGAGGGGTCTGACCGCTTTTCTCGCACATGCTCTACACATTTGGTTCTCACGAGTTAGTCATATTAGTTAGTAATGGAACAAACATTATGTGCAAGATTTGGCTAATATGCAGGAGAAACGTACCACCAAGATGTCGTATAGGGCCCGGTTTTGAGCATCGTTCCGGTTCCTCTCCTCCTCCAACAGCCTGGCCGTCCTCTCCTCCAGCTCCCTCTCCCTCTCCTCCGCCTGCCTTCTTGCCGCCTCCAAAAGCGTCTGCGTGTTTGCTCTCTCTTTCTCAAGAGCAGCCTGCAACACACCACTCCTCGTTAGCATTGTAATCATCGACGGACGCACACACAATGTAATGGATAGGAAAGGTATCCGAGTCTGTATAACTAACCGCCATGGCGAGCTCCGATGGCCGTGCACGAGGCATTATCTCAGGATCAGAGCTACTCTGGCGCTTCTTGATCTGTGTGAGAGTCTTACGACAACGTATCAGTCCATCACCAATGGCTATCGAGCCATGGGACCTCCCACCACCAGATATCATAACCAGCTCTGTATCAAAAGGATCCTGGCTCGGGTTAATGTCCTCCCCTTTCCTTGCCTTCCCCTCGTCTCTGTACCTCACGAGCTTGTTGCGGGAGGAGATGTTGGTGAAGGTCTCTGGATGATCTAGGTCAGACTCCGAGAATGCCTTGGCCTTCTTGTACGGGGCACTATGGGCCATGCCATAGAGGTCGAACAGACTTGGCACGGGCTTCTTGTTGTGGTGCGACTGAGAGAGAGGAACAAAATATTAGTCAAGGGCTCAAGCTAGCATGAAGATTGAAATTGCTATGTAAATAAGGTCATTTTGGAGCTAAGTAAGGTTATTATGTCATTTTTGAGGAAAAAAAGCTAAGTTTAGGTCATTTTGGAGGTAACCAAGATTATTATGCCCATTTTGACCAAACTATGCTAATTATGTCATTATTGAGCTATCCAAGGTAGTTATGCCTTTTTTTAGCTAACTAAAGCATATTTAGGCATTTTATAGAGCTATCTTAGGTTATTATGTCATTTTAGAGCTAATTATGTCATAAATTAAGAAGCTAAGATTATTTTACGTCATTATTGAGCTATCAAAGGTAGTTATGCAATTTTTTAGCTAACTAAAGCATATTATGTCATTTTAGAGCTAATTATGTCATAAATGAACGAGCTAAACTAAGTTTAGGTCATTATTGAGCTATCCAAGGTAGTTATGCCATTTTTTAACTAAGTAAGCATTATTGAGCTATCCAAGGAAAAATGCTATCATGTAGAATGAAATTGCATGAATCATGAAGCAAACCACATACCCAGTGACCCCCGTACTCAAACAGGTCGGAGCTCCCTTGATGGTGTGGCACACCAACCATTTGGGCACGCTTATCCTTGGCCCTTTGGTGTTCGACTAGCCATTTGGGAGAGCACCACTCATCCACCAACGCCTCCCAATAGTCCATCCTATCCGCACACCATCTCGGGGGCACCTAAGTTAGCCAAGAGAAATTTCAGCGCTACGCCTACGAATCAAATCAAGAGAACTAAGTTCAAGGCCTTAAGAATAGGTAATTACCAGCATGTACTTCTCCTTAGTCAGAAACTTGCCGCGACACTTCTTCTTCGCCCTCCTAATACCCTTCGAGGCGTAGTAGTCTCGAACGGCCTGCAGCCGAGCCTCGTGCCGTAAGTTCTTAAGTAGGCGCTTGCACTCGACTTCGACAACCGAAGCCGCAGCCTCCTGCTCTCCATCTAAAATCCTGTAGAAGGTCTGCAGTCAAACAAGACAACGCTGATTAGTAAAATCACTACGTACTGTTGATCTTTAATTCTGTAAAGGAGAAATTACCCAGAACCGACGGAACACAATGTCGGCCACCGTCTCACACTCGACACCGGCGACCATCTCCCCCGGCGGGGCCGGGGCAGCCTCGTACAGCTCCCAGCTAAGTGCTAGCTGTGGAACCTGACCCTCACCGGGCAACGTGACCCACCCAGGGAAGTGCTGCCGGCAAAGCACACCAAGGACCTGGTTGGGCCTGCGGACACCACGGGGGTGTACCCAGCCCCTGCAGTATGTCAAGGCCAATGCATTAGATATTAGTTTGAAGAAACATGAAGGCAAAAGGTTAAAAAAGAGTAAATTCACTTACTTCAACCCATTAGGCTGTATCAACCACCTCTGGTCGGGGGTCGTCGGCACGGGCGGGAGCTTTGTACCGCCACGCTGGTAGACCTTCTTGCCCTTGTCAACCATCTCGCCCTCGCTGTAGCTATCATCAGAGAAGGTGTCCTCGCTATCATCAGTAGGGCCACTAGCATCCGGAGTCTCGTGCGAAGAAGACTCCGGGACTGGAGTCTTCTGGGACGAAGACTCTGGGACCGGACTCACGTGGGGCGAAGGAGAGGCGCCCAGAGTCTGGTGGCGCGAAGGATCAGCGACCCCAGTCTGGTGGGGCAAAAGATCCACGACCCGAGTCTGGTGGCGCGAAGGATCCGCGACCCGAGTCTGGTGGGCCGAAGAATCGACGACCGGAGGCTCATGGACCGGAGTCCGAGATGGGTCCACGTCAGACGGAGGGGTCCTGTGGTCGGGTGAATCAGCTAGGGGTGGCGGCGAGGAAGGCGTAGCAGCCTTCCTACCTCTCCCGCTGCCACGTCCACCTCTAGCAGCCTTCTTCGTCCTCCCCCGACCTCTGCCGGCCGAAGAAGAAGGGCCCGCCGGTGCTGACTGCATACTGTCTAGCAGCGCTCTCCGAAGGGGCTGGGCTGGAATAATGGAAGCACCCCTCCCAGGAGCGCTCGCACGAGGCTCGGAGCGCTCTGGACCCTTGCCCACCATCCTGTCAACACCTGCAATGACAAAAAGTAAACGACATTAGTATAACATAAAAAATTTGAATAACTGACATGAATACTATGTATATAATTTAAGAGTATCATCATCATGAACATAATAAAAAATTGAATACCTGACATTACTAATATTACTCTGAATCGTCTATATATGCTCCGGGATCATTAAATGCATCATCATCATCACTATTAGTGATGAGCTCATCATCATCATTAATAAATGCATCAACATGTGGAAGGCCTCCTTTACGTAATTGTTCAAGCATTGAAAGGTCATCTGCAGCAGTAACTTCTTCTTGTTCCGGCTCTTCTTGTTCCGGCTCAGGGGTGAAGTCGGATTCACTATCGCTGTCTACTTCAATGTTCAGGGGTACAGCTGAGCGGTTCTTGAAATGTTTTTTGGAAAGACGTGTTTCTTGGAAGAATTCTCCTTCGTCATATGTGTCTTGGTCATAATCCTCTTCATTGGGGGGAGGTGGTCTAACACGTGGCGGCACTTCATAAACGACATCCCAACCACTGAGATTTGAATCACTTTGACAGGCCCACGGTAGATAGAAAACTTGGGTTGCCTGTTGAGCCGTAATATAGACATCGGGAACATCCAAATGGGTGCTTTGTTTGATTTCGACTAGCCCTATATGTTCATGAGTCCTTCTAGTATCCTTCGGCTGGAACCAATAACATCTGAAGACTACGACGTTTGGTGGGTTTTCACCATAGAATTGAAGTTCATAAATTGCTTCAACTCTTCCATAATACTCAATACCTCCTTCGCCGATAGCAGAGACACAACAATTTGTAGACTTTCGGTCGGCCATAGATAGCTCTTTGCCATAGGTACGAAAGCGATACCCATTGATGTCGTATTTGTCAAATGAACGGACCTTATAGTCAAAACCATTAGCTACTTGTCTCAATTCGGCATCCATAATCTCTGAATTAGCCTACAAGTTTAATACGAAAGGATTGTTGCATTAGTCGCAAATTAGCCAAAGAAATGAAATGGTCTAATGGAAATTACCGTTTGTTTGAACCAAGAGATGAAACCGGGATAGGCGCCTCCTTGCTTTGCGAGAAGCTCATACTCTTCGATGGAATCCTTTTGTATCACTGCACCATACGAGAATATGGTGACGTATCGACTGCATCAAATATCCCGGAATAAGAGCAGTTCAAAGGAATTAGAAATTGCGAAACAATGTACGGAGATCTTACTCGATGTACGGCCGCACTTCTGTTAGGTTGTTGAAGAGATACAGCGAAATGGTCCGCCATTCTTCAACACCCAACGGTACTGGTTTCCAACCACTGGCTGGTGCGAGATCCCCTTTGAATAGGCTGAGGTTGGATTGACCCTTTTTAGGGTCGTCAGCATTGTACCGAGGCTTCGGATTATGCAAATGACGATTTTTGGCTTCGTAGTGTGCTGTCACGAAGTTTGCCGCCTCCTCAGTGATGAATGCCTCGGCCATCGATGCTTCAATTCTACGTTTGTTTTTACATTTTGCTCGAAGCGTCTTCTGCATTCTCTCAGTTGAGTAGCACCAATGATTTTGCACGGGCCCTCCCAATCTTGCCTCGGTCGGGAGATGCAAAATCAATTGCTGCATTGGATTAAACATGCTCGGCGGAAAGATTTTCTCTAACTTGCAGATCAACTCCGGTGCCAACTGTTCCATTTCTTCGAGGAGGCCAGGCGATAGTTCTTTCGCACAAAGAACACGGAAGAAATAGCTCAGCTCTGCCAGTACTAGCCATTCATCCTCAGGGATGAAGCCACGCAACATCACCGGCATTATCCGCTCAATCCATATGTGCCAATCATGACTTTTTAGACCAAATATTTTCAATTTTTCAAGACTCGCTCCCCTCTTTAGATTTGCTGCATACCCATCGGGGAACATCAACTGCATTTTCACCCACAGAATAATTTCCCTCATAGCTGGCCTTCCAAGATTGAACCATGCCTTTGGCTTCGTGAAGTTCCGCTTTCCTTTCGGATCTTGCATGTTTTGTAACGGTCTATCACATAGCTCCTCTTGATCGACTCTAGCCTTAGGATTATCCTTTGACTTCCCCTCTATGCCGAACAATGTGCCAAAAATGGCTTCGGCAATGTTCTTTTCGGTGTGCATCACGTCGATGTTGTGTGGGCAAAGGAGGTCTTTGAAGTAAGGCAGATCCCATAAGCATGTCTTGTGAGTCCAGGCGTGTTCCTTATTATACCCCTTGAAATACCCTGGACGCACTGGATCTGGCTCGAGAGCGTTTAACTGATCTAGGGTTTGTTGGCCTGTCAACGCAAGTGGTGCAGAGTGTTTGACAACTCTACCTTTCATGAAGTTCTTCTTGTCTTTCCTGAACTTATGGTGAGGATCCAGAAACGGTCTATGCAAGTCAAAGCAACTATACTTGTGCCCTGCGGTCAGCCAACGAAACTCAAGAGCTCCCTTGCATGTGGGGCACGGGAACCTTCCATGCACACACCAGCCAACGAATAGCGCATACGCCGGCAAGTCATGCGTCGAGTACATGTACCAGGCACGCATTATGAAGTTCTGTTTGCTAAAGGCGTCGTATGTCTTGAACCCATTATCCCAAGCTTCTTGCAATTCGTCCTTAAGCGGCTGCATGTACACATTCATATTCTTCCCCGGATAGTTGGGCCCTGGAATTATCAACGTCAGGAAAATGTTCTTTCTTTGCATAATCTGTCCGGGGGGGAGATTGAGTGGAATGACAAACACGGGCCAACAACTGTATTGGGTTGCCATCTGACCATACACACTGAACCCATCCGTGCTGACGGCGACTCGAGGATGCCTTGGATCTGCCATTTTTTCCTTATGTAATGCATCGAAGCGCTTCCACGCTTCACCATCCGATGTGTGCACCATCATCACATTCCCATCTGCATCACGTTCGGTTCTTTTGCCCGTTTTGTGCCATGTCATATGTCTGGCCGTCTCTTTGACCATGAAAAGACGTTGAAGTCTTGGTACGATTGGCAAATACCGAAGAACATTAACGGGTATTTTGGTCTGCGTCTTCTCACCCATACCATTGTCTACCACAACATACCTGGATGACTCGCAAATGGGACAATAGTTCAAGTCCTCATACTGGTGCCTAAATAAGACACATCCTTTCTCACAGGCATGTATCTTCTCATAGGGCATCTTAAGAGCACGGAGGATTTTGTCTGACTGGTACAGGTTTGTAGGTAGCACATTGCCTTTGGGTAGAAATCGTCCGAATACTGTCATCATCGCGTCGTAGCATTCTCTACCCAAGTTGAACTAAGCCTTCAAAGCCATGATTTGTGAGATGGCATCCAGCTGACAAAGCTCAGTGTGCTCGTGGAGAGGACGTTTTGAGGACTCCAACATTTCAGTGAAGGCCTTTGCAGATTCCTCCATCTCCTCGTCCGAGTCCCGAGCATCGTCAAAGTCTTGCACCATGTCTTCCATCCCGGTACCATGCTCGTCGGTGCGACGACGAACCACCTCAGGTCTGGCACGTTGGGCAGACTCACCATGAAATGTCCAGACCGTGTAACCAGGCGTAAAACCAAACTTCTGCAGGTGTTTACTCATTTCAAGCTCGTCCCTCTTATTAAAGTTGTCGCACCGGACACAGAGGCACCAGCTTAATCTTTGGCCATTAGCAAATGCGGCTCTAACAAACTCTTTGGTTTTTGTTAACCATTCACCGGTCCAAACTTTCTGACTAGTGTAACCGGTGTACATCCACGCACGGTCACTCATATTGACTTCCTACTAGACAGACAATAAATATATACATCATTAAGCAAACCATATCCATTAGTTAATGGAGTTTGTCAGTTCTATTACGTCCATGCAACCTACATGCTAATAGGTAAAGATAGGTCCTAATCCCACCTGAGTATGTGTAGATTGAGTTCGTTTTCCCATGCTCTGCTCCGGATCCGACGCAAAATTTCGGCAGCACCTCCCCGCTGTTCTCCTGATACACGTCTCGGCAATAAGCAGAGAGGATGTGTACCCGGAGAACAACAGGGAGGCACTGACGAAATTCTGCATCGGATCCGGAGCACAGCATATAGGAAAACGAACCCAATCTACACATACTCGGGCTGTCCATGGATAACGTTGGACAATTCGAAAGAATCACGATTATAAATATGCAAATGCATGCATATTTATAGATGTAACCCTTTCGAACGGGAGACGCATAGTGGTTACGCATACTGATGACGGACACCTATAGCTAGCTAGTTTCATTGGCATGAAGACCGGAATAGAGCAAATGTAGGGGGGAGGAGGAGATGTCATTTGTGCTCACCAAGGAAAGCAGGGGCGGAGCTCGTCAAACGCACGGGGAGGTCGTCAAACACCACACCCTTGCAGCGACGAAACAACTGCACATTTTAAATCCACCTGATTAACACAAATATATATGATGTTTTGCATAACAAAATCGAAAAATATACGACCTAACTCATAATTCACAAATATATGACCCCGTCGGGGTCGGGGTCGGGGCAGGGTCGGGGTGTGGTGTCAGGGTGTAGGTGTCGATCGGGATGTCAGGATGTCGTATGTCGTGGTCGATCAGGGTGTCGATCAGGGTGTCGGGGTCAGGGTCAGGGTGAAATTTCATGAGAGAAGACATAAACATCAAGTGAAACAATTAACATTGTACAAAGTTGAAAACTTGCTACTACGACGAGGTAAAGTTCCTTTGCGAAATCTATAGTCTTGAAAGCGATATATAATAGCATCATCATCAACCTTTGCAAATATTTCTCGCTCAGTAATTATTTGGTCAGTAGCAACAACGATAAGCAGTACTGCAGTAGCAAATACTAACATTATAGCAAGCAGATCAAAAAATGTTCAATCTACAAAATTTTAACAACAACAGCAAGGCAGTAGCAGTCAGTGTAGCACAATGCACATGCACATATTATCCTGTCGTGAGTGAGTGAGTCTGTCCATTACCAATCCGGCTCTTCAGTGCGGCTGCGGCTGCGGCAGACGGCGTGGCGGACAGCAGAGTCGCGGAGACCAGGGCAAGGGAGGCCGGAGCCCGGAGCAGAGCCGGCGTGCAGAGCAGTAGAGCCGCAGCCCGCAGAGGAGAGCCGGAGAGAGGGAGAGCGGCGGAGCGGGCGGCGTCAGTGGCGGAGGCGCGGAGCCGGCGAGCACCGGAGGGGGCAGCGGCAGTGAGGAGGGGAGGGGGCGCCGGTGGTGGAGAGGGGAGGGGGCCACGATGGTGGAGGGGGAGGGGGCGGCGATGGAGGGAGGGAGGGAGGGGGCGCCGGTGGAGGGGAGGAAGGAGGGGGGCGGCGGTGAGGGGAGGGAGGGAGGGGGGCGCGGTGGAGGAGGGAGGGAGGGAGCGGCGGTGGAGGGGAAGGGGGGACGGCGGCGGGGGTGGAGGAGGGGGGGCGGCGGCGCGTGAGGGAGGGGCGGCGGCGGCCTGTGCGGGAGGGGGCGGCCTGCGGCCTGCGCGGAGGGGCGGCGCGGCGCGGCCTGCGGAGGGCGGCGGCGGCGGCCTGCGCGGGAGGGGCGGCGGCGGCGCGGCGGCCTGCGCGCGTGCGGAGGCAGAGGGTGGGGAGGCGGGAGAAAAGATGGAGGAGGGCGCGCGCGCGGGGCCAAATTAACCCCCCGCATTGCCGTCTGTTTTTTTTTCTCTTTGCCGTCTGCTGGCGGACGGCAAAGAATTCTTTGCCGTCCGCCAGCAGACGGCAAAGAGGATGACCGTTAGACGGCCACCGCCGTGAAACTGTGGGCCCCTCTTACCTCTTTGCCGTCTGCTGGCAGACGGCAAAGAAGTGGCCCGTGTGACCTACCCAGTGCAGTACCCCCGTGGGGTCCACTTTGGACTTTGCCGTCTGCTGGCGGATGGCAAAGAACTCTTTGCCGTCTGCTGGCGGACGGCAAAGAGCTCGCAGATGGCAAAGACCCTGTTTGCCATCAGCTGGTTCTTTGCCGTCTGCTTTGAGAAGACAGACGGCAAAGAGCCTCTTTGCCATCAGCTGGCAGACGGCAAAGAGCTGGCAGATGGCAAAGACCCAGATTCCAGTAGTGGATGTGTCTTTTTTGTAGTGCAATAATCCTCTTCCTTCACTTTTTTGCCCTTCTTCTCCCGCACCTCCATCTCCGTCTATGTCTCCTCTGACTTTTTACGGGGCGGCATGTGCAGATCTGCCCTGATTTTCAAATCTTGCAAGTCTTTTCTTGCCTTCGTCCCATCCTTGGTCTTATCCGGCATGTTCATCAGTGTCGCAAGCAAGCTCTCAAGGACATTCTTACATATATGCATTTGATCAAGGCAATGAGGCATGTTGAGTTTGTGCCAGTACTCCAATTCCCAGAAAACAGACCTCGTCTTCCATACCTTCAGCAGCGGCTCCGGCGCCTTTTTCATCATCTTTCCCGGTGCTGGGCACTGTTCCCAGTTTTTCAACAGCTCGTCGATTTCGGCGTCGCTCCGCTTACATGGAGGTACTCGATGCTCAGCCTCACCATTCAATAGATCTCCATGGTTTCTCCACGGGTCGTCCTTTTCGAGCCATCTTCGATGCCCCTGATGTCTACTACGCAACCTTCTTCTTGTAGACTCGTGTGGGGCCTCCAAGCGCAGAGTTTTGTAGGACAGTATCAAATTTCCCTCAAGTGGATGACCTAAGGTTTATCAATCCGCGGGAGGCGTAGGATGAAGATGGTCTCTCTCAAACAACCCTGCAACCAAATAACAAAGAGTCTCTTGTGTCCCCAACACACCCAATACAATGGTAAATTGTATAGGTGCACTAGTTCGGCGAAGAGATGGTGATACAAGTGCAATATGGATGGTAGATATGAGTTTTTGTAATCTGAAAATATAAAAATAGCAAGGTAACTAGTAACAAAAGTGAGCAAAAACGGTATTGCAATGCTTCGAAACAAGGCCTAGGGTTCATACTTTCACTAGTGCAAGTTCTCTCAACAATGATAACATAATTAGATCATATAGCAATCCTTCAACGTGCAACGAAGAGTCACTCCAAAGTCACTAATAGCGGAGAACAAACGAAGAGATTATTGTAGGGTATGAAACCACCTCAAAGTTATTCTTTCTAATCGATCAATTGGGCTATTCCTATAAGTGTCACAAACAGCCCTAGAGTTCGTACTAAAATAACACCTTAAGATACACATCAACCAAAACCCTAATGTCACATAGATACTCCAATGTCACCACAAGTATCCGTGGGTTTGATTATACGATTTGCATCACACAATCTCAGATTCATCTATTCAAACCAACACAAAGAACTTCAAAGAGTGCCCCAAAGTTTCTACCGGAGAGTCAAGACGAAAACGTGTGCCAACCCCTATGCATAAGTTCACAAGGTCACAGAACCCGCAAGTTGATCACCAAAACATACATCAAGTGGATCACATGAATATCCCATTGTCACCAAAGATAAGCACATGCAAGACATACATCAAGTGTTCTCAAATCCTTAAAGACTCAATCCGATAAGATAACTTCAAAGGGAAAACTCAATTCATTACAAGAAGGTAGAGGGGGAGAAACATCATATGATCCAACTATAATAGCAAAGCTCGTGGTACATCAAGATCGTGCCAAATCAAGAACACGAGAGAGAGAGAGATCAATCACATAGCTACTGGTACATACCCTCAGCCCCGAGGGTAAACTACTCCCTCCTCGTCATGGAGAGCGCGGGATGATGAAGATGGCCACCGGTGATGATTTCCCCCTCCGGCAGGGTGCCGAAACAGGGTCCCGATTGGTTTTTGGTGGCTACAGAGGCTTGCGGCGGCGGAACTCCCGATCTAGGTTTTGTTCTGGGGTTTTTGGGATTTATAAGAGGTGTTGGCGTCGGGGACAAGTCAAGGGGGCCCACGAGGCAATGACAAGGATGGGGGGCGCGCCCTCCACCCTAGTGGTGGCCTCGGGACTCCTCTCTGATATCTTTTCGTTCCAGTATTTTTTATATTTTCCAAAAAATATTCTCCGTAAATTTTCAGGTCAATTGGACTCCGTTTGATATTCCTTTTCTGTGAAACTCAAAAACAAGAAAAAAAATAGAAACTGGCACTGGGCTCTAGGTTAATAGGTTAGTCCCAAAAATCATATAAAATAGCATATAAATGCATATAAAATATCCAAGATAGATAATATAAGAGCATGGAACAATCAAAAATAATAGATACGTTGGAGACGTATCAAGCATCCCCAAGCTTAATTCCTGCTCATCCTCGAGTAGGTACATGATAAAAACAGAATTTTTGATGTGGAATGCTAGCAAGTGCATAAGTTTGATTAATGATAATTTCAATCATTTTTTCTAGCATCCTTATAAATCATAACAGTAGCTCATATCATAAAACTTCTCATGATCAAGTAGCAAACTATTCACATGTTAAAGCATAGATCATAAACTTTCTTGAAAACTAACAAACTAGGTTCTCAGTCATCAAACAATTGCAATTCATCTTATTTTCAGGAAGGGTCTATGTAAGAGCTTTGATTTAGAAAATCCCACATACTCAACTATCATATAGTCCTCCATGATTGCTACCACTCAAAGCATATTTTTAGAACAAATAGCATCCATTGAACATAGAGAAAGATAGGGGCTTAGTGTTTCGCCTCCCAACTTATTTATCATATAGATAATTGTCAACAATAATAATTCATGATCAAATATATTTGAATGGCCATATATGCTTAGATCTTTCCCCACCACATGATGCTTGCCAACTAAAGAGTAGGTTGGAATGCGAAGGAATATTACTGACTCTTGCATAAAAGTAAAAGATAGGCCCTTCACAGAGGGAAGCAGGGATTTGCAGAGGTGCCAGAGCTCGAAGCTTTTAAAACAGAGATGAAAATAATTTTGAGAGGTATGCTTTCATTGTCAACATAACAACCAAGAGTTCCCAATATCTTCCATACTAGATACATTATAGGCGGTTCCCAAACAGAAAGGTAAAGCTTTTTACTCCCCCTCCACCAACAATCACACTCCACGGCTAGCCGAATTCACGGGTGCCGTCCATACCAACAACTTTCCTGGGGGAGTTTTGTTTAATTATTTGAAATTTTGTTTTTGATCTTTTGATCATAGGACTAGGCATCCCATTTACCAGCCACTCTCTCATGAATGACAAGTGAATAAATACTCATCGTGAGAATAACCCACCTAGCATGGAAGATACTGACAGCCCCTAGTCGCTACATGAGCGATTCGGGCATACAAAATAGATTATTATTTGAAGGTTTAGAGTTTGGCACATGCAAATTTACTTGGAATGGCACGTAAATACCGCATATAGGTAGATATGGTGGACACTCATGGAAGAAACTTGGTTCAAGGGTTTTGGATGCACAAGCAGTATTCCCGCTTAGTACAGAAAGTTTGGATAGCAAAAGATTCTAAATAGCAAGCACCACATGTTGGAGGATCCATAACAATATAACTTCTATACAAATATACCCAAGCATAACTCATTACGTTGTCTTCCTTGTCAAACTTCAACTAATTTGCTCAAGTTTGAAAATAATTAATGGGGCTCACAATCATAGAAGATGTCCAAGATAGTATATTTATATGTGAAATCTCTCTTCCTTCAATATTCTTTCATGAATTGTTCAAGTGACCAATACTATGTTTGCTAACTTTCAATAAATTTACCACCTCTACTTCTTATATGTGAAGTCATTACTCCCCATGGAATAAGCATATGAAGCATATTTAATTTCAGATTTATGATATTCAATTCATTCAACCATTTACTCATAGGATATAAGTGAAGCACACGAGTAAATGACAAACTACTCCAAAAGATATGAGTGAAGATCAATGAGTAGTCAAATAATTAAGTAGCTATGTGAAGACTCTCTCTCATAAAGAAAATTTAGATCTTAAGTACTTTATTCAAACAGCAAGCAAAACAAAATAAAATGACATTCTAAAAATAGCACACATCGTGTGAAGAAGCAAAAAAACTTAGGCTCAACCGATACTAACCGATAATTCTTTATGAAGAAAGGTGGGATGCCTTCCGGGGCATCCCCAAGCTTAGATGCTTTAGACTTCTTGAAATATTATATTGGGATGCCTTGGGCATCCCCAAGCTTGAGCTTTTGTGTCTCCTTAATTCCTTTTATATGATGGTTTCCCTAAATCTTAAAAACTTCATGCACACAAAACTCAACAAGAACTTGTGAGAAAAGTTAGTATAAATCAAATACAAAACCTTATCATTCTCTACTGTAGCAAAACACTAAAATTATTATTTGACATTGCATACAAAATGCCTCTGCATATTTAATACTCCTATCCTCAAATAGAATCATTAAACAAGCAAACATATGCAAACAATGCAAACATAACAGCAATCTGTCTAAACAGGACAGTTTGTAAAGAGTGAAATTGTACTCATACTTCCATAACTTCAAAAATTCTGAACAATTACCACACTGCACAAAATTTGATTTTACTCATTGTGTAAAAATTTCAAGATTTTAACACGTTCTGACTTTCCAGAAGAATTCAGACAATGATAGAAAACTTTCTGTTTTCAAAACAGCAACATATAGACTTGCAAAATAAGCATGGTAAAGGCTAAACTTGACACTTTTATTGAAATAAAAGATGAAAAACATTAATTTAAATAACAGAAATCAAATACTAATAAAATAAAATGAGGCTCCAAGCAAAACACATATCATGTGACGAATAAAAATATAGCTCCAAGTGAGGTTACCGATAATGTTGGAGACGAAAGAGGGGATGCCTTCAGGGGCATCCCCAAGCTTAGTTGCTTGGATCTTCCTTGAATATTACATTGGGGTGCCTTGGGCATCCCCAAGCTTAGGCTCTTGTCACTCCT
Organism: Thinopyrum elongatum; assembly: GCA_011799875.1. Classification (NCBI taxonomy): domain Eukaryota; kingdom Viridiplantae; phylum Streptophyta; class Magnoliopsida; order Poales; family Poaceae; genus Thinopyrum; species Thinopyrum elongatum. Next base: position 91,545,584 of record CM022302.1, on the reverse strand, counting down.
TATTCTCCTCATATCGATATCTCACCCAAAACTTGAAAACTTCAATCACACAAAACTTAACAAAACCTTCGTGAGATCCGTTAGTATAATAAAACAAATCATTCACTTGGGTACTGTCAAAGACAAGATTCAAATTTTTTTATCACATGATGCCTACTGTACCCTATCACTTCTACAATTTATATTAAGCAATATAAGCCATAGAAACTAGAAAACAAGCAAACTATGCATCAAAAACAGTATCTGTCAAAAACAGAACAGTCTCTAAAGATCTGAATTAATCTCATACTTCTGTTACTCCAACAATTCTGAAAAATTAGGAAAACGTAGATAATTTGTATATAAATCCTCTTTAAATACTTCATAGTTTTTCCACGTTCCAGTGAATTGTCACAATTCTGTTACTGGGCGCAAAAGTTTCTGTTTTTGCACAGAATCAAATCAACTATCAACCACACTATCCCAAAGGCTTTACTTGGCACTTTATTGAAACAAAAGCTATAAAACATGATTACTACAGTAGCCTAATCATGTGAACACACAAAAACAGTAGGTAGAAACATTGGGTTGTCTCCCAACAAGCGCTTTTCTTTAATGCCTTTTACCTAAGCATGATGATTTCAATGATGCTCACATAAAAGATAAGAATTGAAACATAATGGAAGCATCATGAAGAATATGACTAGCACATTTAATTCTAACCCACTTCCTATGCATAGGGATTTTGTGAGCAAACAATTTAAGGGAGCAAGAATTAACTAGCATAGGAAGGTAAAACAAGCAAAACTTCAAAACTTTCAACACATAGAGAGGGAACTTGATATTATTGCAATACCTACAAGCATATGTTCCTCCCTCATAATAATTTTCAGTAGCATCATGAATGAATTCAACAATATAACTATCGCATAAAGCATTCTTTTCATGATCCACAAGCATAGCAATTTTATTACTCTCCACATAAGCAAATTTATTCTCATGAATAGTAGTGGGAGCAAACTCAACAACATAACTATCATGTGAGGCATAATCCAATTGAAAATTAAAATCATGATTACAAGTTTCATGGTTATCATTATTTTTTATAGCATACATGTCATCACAATAATCATCATAGATAGCAACTTTGTTCTCATAATCAATTGGAACCTCTTCCGAAATAGTGGATTCATCACTAAATAAAGTCATGACCTCTCCAAATCCACTTTCATCAATATTGTGAAAAGATTCAACACCCTCCAAAATAGTGGGATCAATACTACCTAGAGTTGACACTCTTCCAAACCCACTTTCATCAGTATAATAATCATAAATAGGAGGCATGCTTTTATCATAGTAAATTCGCTCATCAAAACCTGGGGGACTAAAAATATCATCTTCATCAAACATAGCATCCCCAAGCTTGTGGCTTTGCATATCATTAGCACCATGGATATTCAGAGAATTCATACTAACAACATTGCAATCATGCTCATCATTCAAAGATTTTATGCCAAACATTTTATAGACTTCTTCTTCTAACACTTGAGCACAATTTTGCTTTCCATCATTTGCACGAAAGACATTAAAAAGATGAAGCATATGAGGCAACCTCAATTCCATTTTTTTGTAGTTTTCTTTTATAGACTAAACTAGTGATAAAACAAGAAACTAAAAGATTTGATTGCAAGATCTAAAGATATACCTTCAATCACTCACCTCCCCGGCAACGGCGCTAGAAAAGAGCTTCGTTGATGGGATGTGAGTGCCGCTTACCTAGCCTCCCCGGCAACGGCGCCAGAAAAGAGCTTGATATCTACTACGCAACCTTCTTCTTGTAGACTCTTGTTGGGCCTCCAAGCGCAGACTTTTGTAGGACAGTAGCAAATTTCCCTCAAGTGGACGACCTAAGGTTTATCAATCCGCGGGAGGCGTAGGATGAAGATGGTCTCTCTCAAACAACCCTGCAACCAAATAACAAAGAGTCTCTTGTGTCCCCAACACACCCAATACAATGGTAAATTGTATAGGTGCACTAGTTCAGCGAAGAGATGGTGATACAAGTGCAATATGGATGGTAGATATGAGTTTTTATAATCTGAAAATATAAAAACAGCAAGGTAACTAGTAACAAAAGTGAGCAAAAACGATATTACAATGCTTCGAAACAAGGCCTAGGGTTCATACTTTCACTAGTGCAAGTTCTCTCAACAATGATAACATAATTAGATCATACAACAATCCCTCAACGTGCAATGAAGAGTCACTCCAAAGTCACTAATAGCGGAGAACAAACGAAGAGATTATTGAAGGGTACGAAACCACCTCAAAGTTATTCTTTCTGGTCGATCTATTGGGCTATTCCTATAAGTGTCACAAACAGCCCTAGAGTTCGTACTAAAATAACACCTTAAGATACACAGCAACCAAAACCCTAATGTCACCTAGATACTCCAATGTCACCACAAGTATCCGTGGGTTTGATTATACGATATGCATCACACAATCTCAGATTCATCTATTCAAACTAACACAAAGAACTTCAAAGAGTGCCCCAAAGTTTCTACCGGAGAGTCAAGATGAAAACGTGTGCCAACCCCTATGCATAAGTTCACAAGGTCATAGAACCCGCAAGTTGATCACCAAAACGTACATCAAGTGGATCACATGAATATCCCATTGTCACCACAGATAAGCACATGCAAGACATACATCAAGTGTTCTCAAATCCTTAAAGACTCAATCCGATAAGATAACTTCAAAGGGAAAACTCAATTCGTTACAAGAAGGTAGAGGGGGAGAAACATCATATGATCCAACTATAATAGCAAAGCTCACGGTACATCAAGATCGTGCCAAATCAAGAACACGAGTTAGAGAGATCAAACACATAGCTACTGGTACATACCCTCAGCCCCGAGGGTGAACTACTCCCTCCTCGTCATGGAGAGCACCGGGATGATGAAGATGGCCATCGGTAATGATTTCCCCCCTCCGGCAGGGTGCCGGAATAGGGTCCCGATTGGTTTTTGGTGGCTACAGAGGCTTGCAGCGGTGGAACTCCCGATCTAGGTTTTGTTCTGGGGTTTTTGGGATTTATAAGAGGTGTTGGCGTCAGGGACAAGTCAAGGGGGCCCACGAGGCAACGACAAGGACGGGGGGCGCGCCCTCCACCCTTGTGGTGGCCTCGGGACTCCTCTCCGATATCTTTTCGTTCCAGTATTTTTTATATTTTCCAAAAATATTCTCCGTAAATTTTCAGGTCAATTGGACTCCGTTTGATATTCCTTTTCTGCGAAACTCAAAAACAAGAAAAAAATAGAAACTGGCACTGGGCTCTAGGTTAATAGGTTAGTCCCAAAAATCATATAAAATAGCATATAAATGCATATAAAACATCCAAGATAGATAATATAAGAGCATGGAACAATAAAAAATTATAGATACGTTGGAGACGTATCAGCCCCATGTACACGATTTTCCCAGACCCGCCTTCTTTCGTTGACGTTAGCTGGTGAGACGTCTTAGCATCCATGCACCGCATGCATCCGCAATATCCGTGGCACACCTGGCCTGCGACATATCCGTAACCGAGATAGTCGTGCACCGTCGTGATCAGCACGGCTCTCATATAGAAATACTCGCCTTTACTGGCGTCCCATGTCTTGGCCGGTGTTTTCCATAACGTGTCTAACTCCTCTTGAAGTAGCCCAGATACAGATTAATATTATTTCCCGGTTGTTTCGGCCCTTGAATCAGCATGCTCATGTGTATGTACTTCGACTTCATGCACAACCAGGGGGAGGTTGTACATCCATACAAACAATGGCCATGTGCTATGGTTGGTGTTCTGGTTGCCAAACGGATTCATGCCATCGGTACACGTGCCAAGCACGATGTTCCTTGCATCACATGCGAAATATCGATATTCGCCGTTGAACGCTCTCCACTGGCTTGCATCCGCGAGGTGTCTCAGCTTCGGATCATCTCCATCGTCGGGCTTTGTCCTCTCCGCGTGCCAACACATGAGCTTTGCTTCCTTGGGATCTACAAAATAACGTTGCAGACGGGGAGTGATCGGTAAGTACCATACAACTTTCTGGGGACATTTCTTTCCGGCCTTCTTGTATCGAGAAGCATTGCACACCGGACAGCTGGTTTTTTCCGCGTGCTCCTTCCGATAAATTATGCAATCGTTGATGCATGCATGGTATCTAACGTGCGGCAGATCAAGAGGGCACATGATCTTCTTGGCCTCATACACACTAGTAGGACATAGATTCCCCGCGGGAAGAACATCATTTAGGTACTTGAGAAGCTCATCGAGGCTAGTGTCGGTCCATTTGTTTTTAGCCTTCGTCTTCAGAAGTTCGAGCGTGAAACTCATGCGGGTCACCTCGGGATCGCAACCATCATACAATGGAGTGTTCGAGGCTATCACCAGTTGCTCCAGCTTGGCCTCCTCTCTAGAAGTAGCTCTGTCAGTACTCGTCTCCTTGCGAAGCAGTTCTTGAACATCAGGGTCCCACACGATTGAAATTAGTAGCGATGAAGTCTGCGGCGTGGAGTCCACGTTTTCTTCGCCGCCATATTTGGCCTCTTCCCCGCCGCCATGTCCTACCCCTTCTCCGCCATCATTATCGGTCATCTCTTCGTCTTGCCCCGTGTCGTCATTGCCTGCCCCGTCGGCGTCCTCATCATCATCATCATCATCTTCTTCAATTATCTACCGAGTATAGCCATCCATGAAACCAGTCATGAGCAGGTGCGCCATCACACAACCATCCTCATAGGGGTCGAGCCAAATTCCTCCTTTGCATCTTCGACACGGACATATAATCTCTGTCCGGTTATTTTCATTCATGTCCTGCAACGCCGACCGCAACCACCTTTCCACCATCGTTCCACTGACCATCATGAACGCTTGCGCAGTAATAATAAACAAATTGATTATAAAAATGCATGCATGCATCAAATTCATACAAAAATTCGGCATGACCTTCCCTAAAAATAGGACATATAGAGTTTGCCCAAAATTCGCCGAAACCGAAATAAATCGACATTTTGGCAAAACATAGGCAACTCAAGCACAATTCGGCGGCAACTCATGCCACACACATAGTTTCCATCATATCGCCCGATTATGTCATATCACACACATACACATATTTCCATTCTTGCAAAAGCACATATTTTTAATCACCTATCTCGAGATCGAGCACAGTGATGATGATATCGATCGGTGTCGCCACACACCTAGGGAATGATCCAAAGTGGACAAAGCTTACTTCTTGACATGGCTAGATCTAGTTAGGGAGGTACATAGTGATGAGGACATCAATACCATTGTTACACCCACAGCCCCTGCTGCTATACATACTAGACCAATTACTAGAGCTCGCGCACGCCAATTAAATTATCAGGTACTTTCATTTCTTGGTAATGATTCTAATGTTCATGAGAATATGATGCTGCCTAAATTGGATACATTTGTTTTGCTTACAAATGAAGGGCCTAGCTTGGACAAGAAAGAGGAACCTTGGAGCAAGTTCAAGCATGGAGATGATGGCATGCGCAAGGGGAACAAGAACGGAGTTACAAGTGATGATTTCAGGACTTTGAAGCCACCATAATGAGTGCAGGAAGCCTTGGACAAAATATACAAGATGCCACTTCATAAATTTCGTCCAGAGGCTATTATAGGTGCTGCGTCACCTTATTATTGGGCCAGGCCCATGTAATTTCGAAATACTTGAGTATAGGCTGTTTTTAGAGTCCGTATGTGTGGGGAAACAAGAGATAGGGTTGGTTTCGGACCCCTCCTTCAAGGGCCACGAAATCCCCTCCTCTTCCTCCATATATACAGCCCTTAGGGCACCGTTTAGACTTTGGGTTTTGTTTAGATTAAAAGTTCGCCATAGCTGCAACTTCGCGTACTTCATAAATTTTGTCCAGAGGCTATTATAGGTGCTGTGTCACCTTATTATTGGGCCAGGCCCATGTAATTTCGAAATACTTGAGTATAGGCTATTTTTAGAGTCCGTATGTGTGGGGAAACAAGAGATAGGGTTGGTTTCGGACACCTCCTTCAAGGGCCACAAAATCCCCTCCTCTTCCTCCATGTATACAGCCCTTAGGGCACCGTTTAGACTTTGGGTTTTGTTTAGATTAAAAGTTCACCATAGCTGCAACTTCGCGTACTTCGTTTGTGTTCAACGACGAGACCAAGACGTCACAGAACCCCACCTTGATCAATAAAGCTTTCATCTTATATTCGCGATATCCAGATTGCAAATCTTAGTTTCTTGCTTATTCTTCGTTTGCTTGCAGGAGATAGACCCTCGTGGTCAGGTTGATTGTGCTCCGGCGTGGTCAATAACCTCCCGGAGTTGGTTTAGCGATTGCTAAGGCGCGACGTCCTCGCACGTTCGTAGTCGGATCGTCAAAGTCTACTCCACCAAAAACGATAGCTATCATCTCATCGAAAGATCGGGACACCCTCGCCTCTATCACATAGGTCACTTCGCTAAATGCTAGGTCTACCTAGCTAGTTTGGGAAGGTTATGAGTTCAACTAGTGGAGGGGGAAGGAAAAAGAGAAAGGAGATGCATTAATGGAGGTGGTGTAGTTAGCTAGGAGCAATAAAGAGAGAGAGAGAGAGAGAGAAAGAGGTACAAGAAGGAGAGTAATGGGGGAGAAGTAGTGAGGAAGAAGCAAAGTGAGGGAGAGAGGAGGTGGGAGCTAGGGGAAAGTGATGGAAGAGAGGATGGGGGAGGGGGGAAGAAAAAGGTGGTGGCTGCGGTTTAGCAGTAGCGCTGGGTGCAAAACGCGCTGCTGCTAAAGTGGTAGCAGTAGCGCGCCCCAGGGTGACGCGCTACTGCTAAGTGGGGCCCGCCATGTGGCCAGGTTCAAAATTAGCCGTAGCGCCCTACCCAAAAAGCACGCTACTACTAACCAGTTAGCAGTAGCGCGGTTATCTGAGGCTTGCTACTACTAAACCTAGCCTGGCAGCAACGGTGGGGCAACTTTAGGAGTAGCGCCTTTTTTTCCAGCCGTGCTACTGCTATGTAGATAGCAGTAGCGCCTGATGCATGAGCGCGCTACTGCTAATTAGCAGTAGCGCATCATTTTATCCAGCGCTACCGCTAAGGTTCTGTGTATAAGGTTTTCCCTAGTAGTGAATGGAAGGTGGTCGTGAGGAGAAGACAAAAAAGGAGAAAGTCTCACATCAACTAGGCAAATTAATGGGCTATGGAGATGCCCATCAATCGATATCGATGCAAGTGAGTAGGGATTGCCATGCAACGGATGCACTAGAGCTATAAGTGTATGAAAGCTCAAACGGAAAACTAAGTGGGTGTGCATCCAACTTGCTTGCTCATGAAGACCTTGGGCATTTGAGGAAGCCCATCATCGGAATATACAAGCCAAGTTCTATAATGAAAATTCCCACTAGTATATGAAAGTGCTAACTCAAGAGACCCTCTATATGAAGAACATGGTGCTACTCTGAAGCACAAGTGTGGTAAAAGGATAGTAACATTGCCCCTTCTCTCTTTTTCTCTCATTTTTTTATTTTTTTTCTTTTTTTGTTGGGCTCTATTTTTTTTGCCTCTCTTTTTTTTTCGTCCAGAGTCTCATCCCGACTTGTGGGGGAATCACAGTCTCCATCATCCTTTCCTCACTGGGGCAATGCTCTAATAATGATGATCATCACACTTTTATTTACTTACAACTCGATATTATAACTTGATACAACTAATACATGATGACTCTATATGAATGCCTCTGGCAGCGTACCAAGATGTGCAATGATCTAGCATAGCAAAGATATAAAAAAACGGACAAGCCATGGAAGTATCATGCTAGCTATCTTACGATCATGCAAAGCAATATGACAATGAATGCTCAAGTCATGTATATGATGATGATGGAAGTTGCATGGCAATATATCTTGGAATGGCCATGGAAATGCCATGATAGGTAGGTATGGTGGCTGTTTTGAGGAACGTATAAGGTGGGTTTATTGCACCAGCGAAAGTTGCGCGGTACTAGAGAGGCTAGCAATGGTGGAAGGGTGAGAGTGCGTATAATCCATGGACTCAACATTAGTCATATAGAACTCACATACTTATTGCAAAAATCTATTAGCTATCGAAACAAATTACTACATGCATGCTCCTAGGGGGATAGATTGGTAGGAAAATACCATCGCTCGTCCTTGACCGTCACTCATAAGGAAGACAATAAAAAAATAAATCATGCTCCGACTTCATCACATAACGGTTCACCATACGTGCATGCTTCGGGAATCACAAACCTTAACACAAGTATTTCTACCAATCCACAATTACTCACTATCATGACTCTAATATCACCATCTTTATATCACAAAACTATTGCAAGGAATCAAACATATCATATTCAGTGATCTACAAGTTTTATGTAGGATTTAATGACTAACCATGTGAATGACCAATTCCTGTCAACTCTCTAAATAGATATAAGTGAAGCATGAGAGTTTAATTCTTTCTACAAAAGATATGCCCACGCTCTAACAAATATAAGTGAAGCTAAAGAGCATTCTACAAATGCGGTTTTCTATGCATATTGAAACAGGCGATCTAAACTTCAAATGATATAAGTGAAGCACATGAAGCATTCTATAAAGCCATACTCAAAAGATATAAGTGAAGTGCAAAGAGCATTCTATAAATAAACCAAGGACTTTCTCATACCAGCATGGTGCATTATTAAAAGAAAAATAAAAAGCACAGGACGCTCCAAGAATTTGCGCATATCATGTGAACAAAACAAAAACTGAAACATACCGATAATTGTTGAAGAAGGATGGGATGCCTTCCGGGGCATCCCCAAGCTTAGACGCTTGAGTCTCCTTGGATATTTACTTGGGGTGCCTTGGGCATCCCCAATCTTGAGCTCTTGCCTGTCCTCATTCTTCTCATATCAATACCTCCTCGATCTTCGAACACTTCATCCACACAAAACTTAACTGAACTTTTTATTAGAGGGGTTAGTACATAAAACGTCAAATCCCATCATGTCCTGCCGTAACATTATTGTATAATTATAATCAATCATTACCCACTGTATGCTATCACAATTCTATAGCCCCAAGTCAAAGGAGGCTCAACAAGATTTCAAACATAAGCAATTAACAAAACTATAACAGCAATCTGTGAAAACAGGACAGTCTGCAAAGATGCAGATGGTGCATATACTTATGTAACTCCAAAAATTCTGAAACATTAGGAAAAAATAAACAATTTGTATAGCAGTACTCTTCAAAAAGTTTTCGAAGCGTTTGACTTTCCAGTAAAAAATGTAAATTCATGCGCTACAGCCAAAGTTTCTGTTTTTCCACTGCACATACCAAACAAGCAGTCTAATCATCCTAAAGGCAAATCTTGGCACATTATTTTTATAATACAATGGATTTGTACAAGGGAATAATTATTTTTGTTGAAAAGTTTCTGTAATTCAAGATTTGCAAAGTTTCCATGGGCATGAACATAGTTCAAGGAGCTCCCCCACTTCAATGGTGCTCGTCCTTCTTACTTTCACTTTTCTTTTTGAAAAGTTTTAGGTTCCCCGCTTTATTTTTTTGTTTTTAAACTTTTTAAAAGCACTCAACAGAAATAAATGACTCTCTAAAACTTCCAGGTTGTCTCCCTGGCAATGATTTCTTTAAAGCCATTAAGCTAGGCATATAGTGCTCAAGTAATGGATCCACCCGGATCCCAAGGTATATCAAAGCCAATTTTAATTAACAATGATTTGTGATTTAGTAGTGAGCACAAAGTAACATATATCATGCAACAACGAAGTCTAACTCTCTTCCTATGCATCGGCATGTCATAAAAGAACAATTCATGCACACATAGTAAAGGCCGATACATAGCATAAACAGCTTCTTGCAATTTTATCGTATTGGAAACATAGAGAGGTGGAGATGTAGTTCCTCTCTCATAATAATTGCAAGTAGGAGCAGCAAGAACATGCATATTATATTCATCAAAATCATCATGTGTAATGGTAAAACGCAACCCATCAATATAATCCTTAATAAGCGCAAACTTCTCTGATATAGTGTAGTTGGGAGACTTCAAAAAGATAATAGGACTATCATGCGTGGGTGCAATAGCAACAATTTGATTATTAACATAAGGAACTATAGCAAGTTCATCTCCATAAGCATAATTCATATTGGCATCATGGCCACAAGCATAGCAAGCATCAATTTCATCAAAAAGGGATATTTCAAATGAATCAAAGGGATCATAGCGATCATCATAGCATTCATCCTTCGGTAAGCACGAAGGGAAATTAAACAATGTATGAGTTGAAGAGTTACTCTCATTAGAAGGTGGGCACGGGTGATCAATCCGCTCTTCCTCCTTTTGTTCTTCGCTCTCCTCCTCATCTTTTTCATCCAATGAGCTCACAGTGTCATCAATTTCTTCTTACATAGATTCCTGCAAAATATTAGTCTCTTCTTGGACAGCGGAGACTTTCTCAATAAATGCATCAATATCGACATTGTATTCATAATTCTCATAGCAATATTTAAGTATAGCAAAATTTTCAGGCCTATAAACATCATCATCAAAAGCTTCATACTTTTCAAACAAAGATTCAATTTCATAGGCACCCTTAAAAGCAACAAATTCTTCTATTCATTCCACATCATAGTAATCATATATACCATTAGCATAAGAAGCCAATGTTTCATTATCATTGAAAAGGGAAGGTGTCGAGCCTTCATCCTAGAGCAACAAGTATAATCATATCTCTGGCATAAATTCCAAGCATACCAATGCAGCATATGAATTTCATCCCATAATAGTTTCCCCTTTTGAGTCAAGCGATAATCCCTAAAGTATTCACGTTGATCCAACGTGTCTCCCATTATCAAGTTGAATGGGGTTTTCTCAGGATTATCAAAGTAGTGCATAATATTTTCCACATAACGAGCATCGAGGGTTTTAGGAGGTTCCCCATCTCCATGAGTAGCAAGTACACCTAATTTTTTTTGTATTTCATGTTCCATATCCATAACTAAAGATAGAGAACAATTAGAACGGCAAATAAAATCTACTTAGTGATAAAGCAAACAAGCACACACGAGAATATTCACCCCACACGCTATTGCTCCCCGTCAACGGCGCCAGAAAAAGGTCTTGATAACCCACAAGTATAGGGGATCAGTTGTAGCCTTTCTTGATAAATAAGAGTGTCGAACCCAACAAGGAGCTAAATGTAGAATTTATATTCCCTTCAAGTTCTATCGACCACCGATACAACTCTACGCACGCTTAACATTCGCTTTACCTAGAACAAGTATGAAACTAGAAGTACTTTGTAGGTGTTGTAGGATAGGTTTGCAACATTATAAAGAGCACGTAAATAAAAACTAGGGGCTGTTTAGATAAAGAAGCAATTAAGTTAGCTTAACGAGTGTGGAAAAGTGGTGGAAGGATTTGCAGAATTGTCCCTAAGCAATTGACTACGTTACTAGACCGATAGCAAGTTTTATGTGGGAGAGGCCACTGCTAGCATCTCATCCCTTACTTGGAATTCTATGCACTTATGATTGGAACTATTAGCAAGCATCCGCAACTACTAACGTTCATTAAGGTAAAACCCAACCATAGCATTAAGATATATTGGTCCCCCTTCAATCCCGTATGCATCAATTTCTATGCTAGGCTGAAGCTGCTATCACCCTTGCCCTCCAATACATAGTCCTATCAACATACAACTAACCCTATGGTGTGATCCACACATGCGCTCATATGATGGGCACCGAAGGACAGCAACATAACCACAAGCAAATTAAACCAATCATAGCAATTCACCAATCACCGATAGGACAACATAAATCTACTCAGACATCATAGGATGGCAACACATCATTGGATAATAATATGAAGCATAAAGCACCATGTTCAAGTAGAGGGTACAACGGGTTGCGGGAGAGTGGACCGCTGTAGATAGATGGGGGAAGGTGATGGAGGTGTTGGTGAAGATGACGGAGTTGTTGGAGTAGATCGTCGTCACACGATGATTGCCCCGGCGGCGTTCCGGCGCCACCGGGAGAGAGGGGGAGAGAGCCCCCCTCCTTCTTCTTCTTCCTTGACCTCCCCCTAGATGGGAGGAGGGTTTCCCCTTTGGTCCTTGGCCTCCATGGCGGCGGAGGGGTGGGAGCCTCTCCGAGATTGGATCTCTCTCTCTCAGTTTCCTTCTATTTTTGCATTCCCATTTTCTGGCCTTTCACCGTTTCTTAAATTCCCGTAGATCCGTAACTCCGATTGGGCTGAAATTTTAACATGATTTTTATCCGGATATTTGCTTTCTTGCGGCGAAAGAAGGGCACCAACTGCCTTACAGGGTGGCCACAAGCCCCCTGGCCGCGCCCAAGGTAGGGGGCGCGCCTCCAGGGCTCGTGGGCCCCTCGGGCATCGTCTCGCGTTGATTCCAATTCCCAAAAATCACATATATTCCAAAAAAAATCTCTGTAAGTTTTTATCGCATTTGGACTTCGTTTGGTATGAATATTCTGCGAAACAAAAAACATGCAACAAACAGGAACTGGCACTGGGCACTGGATCAATATGTTAGTCCCAAAAATAGTATAAAAAGTTGCCAAAAGTATATGAAAGTTGAAGAATATTGGCATGAAACAATAAAAAGTTATAGATATGACAAAGACGTATCATGTACTTCACCACAACAATTTCCTAGTTGTGCCTTCGATTACGAAGGGTGTGGTTCTTGTAAAGCTTCCCAACAAATCTGATGCGGATTGTCTTCATCGTCATGTTTATGAGTGGAAAGACCACTCTGTTAGGTTCTCCAAGGTTGACGAGATGGCGATGGTGCTGGTAGACATCTCTCACGAAGTCCATGGCCTAATCAGTTATGTGGGGTACATCCCGTAGGTCGGTGGCAAGAAATAGTCTGCGGAGTTTAATTAGTGCAACTTTGCTTGTCTGTAGTAAGTACTATTGTTCAGTACTTGATTTGTGTGTGTGAACCCTGTATTGTTTAGTACTGCCACTTTTGTTGTGCGGTGAGTCCTGAGAACAATCTATGTTAATGTCTGTCCACTCAATTCAGTCTGTATATTTTGAAGTATCCAGATCATCTTTTTTGTGAGGACGGTTTATCAATTATGGTTACACTCCAATATCTGTATGCATTGCAGGGTTTATCGCACCCACCAGGATTTCCAGTCCCATGGATGTTTGGTCCATACGATTTGTCACGACCTTTGGAATGTCCTGCTTGTGGGAGTAAGCGGGGGCCCTGCATGCCACCCATAATTGGATGATCAACCTTCAATTTAGAACTTGAACATAGTGATTTCCTGGTAAGGATTCACTCGTGTCACATCAAGTAAATCTTATTGATTTACTATCTAAATCTTATTGATTTACTGTCATGCTTTCTGACTTTTGCTGCAATTTTACGATGCAGGTTTTGCCATGTGACATTCGTTACAGAATAAACCGTTTGGTTTGCTCTGTGATGGTTATTTTTGCAGGTTTCACTTCTTATGTTGTGTCAGTAATGAAGGTACTGTACATCACTTATATTACTGGACACAATTGGATCAGTCTATTGTCTGAGTACAATCTGAAGCCCTATGATGAACTGCAGTTTGGTTTAACAAACACACCACAATTAGTCCTTCTCGCGTTTAAAAGAAGTGAAGAAAAAGACTGGATCAAGGTCACGGAGCCTAGTGAAGTTAGAAAGCTGAACTATGAAATCACAGCAGACCAGAGACGATCATTGTTGTCTCGCACATCGGTACCACCTTCAGCATCGGATCGAGCACCGGCACCTTCTCTGACGGCACTGGCTCTAGCACTAACAGCGGCAGTAGCTTAGTCTGATCCACCAGAGGATTGGGCATCGACCGTGTCAGCGGATCAGGCTGATCTACCGGAGGATCGGGCACCGACATGGGCACCTGCTCCGACACCGGCACCAGCTCCAGAAGGAGCACCATCTCCGGCAGCAGCAGCAGCACTACCAGTCGCATCGGCACGGGCACCAGCAACGGCTCCGGCACCTGCACCAATACTTGAAGTTGCGCTTGCATCTGCTCCGGCCCGTGCAGTGGCAATGGAACCAGCACTTGCACCGGCAACAAACTGGGCTGCAGTTCACACTGCATATACCAAAGTCCTTACAAAAACCGACATCTCCACCTTCTTGGTAAGCATTGGCAGCCCAAGTGCTTCATTCTTTTTTCTTTCCATGTTGTTTCACATGATTCACTGTGTTGATCTAACTGTTTGTGTATGTCTTCTTGTTTGCAAACAGAGAATTCTTAGAGCAACGAGGGAGTCGTTCAATAATCTGGTCGACCATGGCCAAGTTTCTCTTACCATGCGCAGCCTTGGTGTGAATGAACCTGCTCAATATACCGTAAGTACAAAGGATGGTCGCATGATGATTGATGCTAAAGGATGGTCAAGGTTCAAAACTCTATCAAATCTTGCGGTAGGGGATGATGTCAAAATCGAACTTTCTCGGCAAGGAGAGATGGTCCAAATCAACTTTGAAATTCTTAAGTAGCAGCACGCAACTGCCGAACTGATCTATCCTCCGAGAGCTTTTGATGTAATAATATGGCATGGTGAAACAAGTGTCCTGTGTGTATAAGTAGTACAATAGTATTATTTATCATGTAGGATATCGTGAAAGAATTGCAACTCTGATTGCTGGTTAGGAACTGTCGTTTGATTTCATTCTAACAGCTGCCGTGCTTTATTTAATTTTCTGTATTCGCCTTGCGACAACATCTAAAACCAGCGATGTACAGATCGCTTGCAATATGAAATGCGATGAGTTAGAACACATGGGCCCCCAAACATGCAGGCCCACCGGCCTGTGGCCCAAAGTCCAGAACCGTCAGCCTATCTGAGTATTATATTCTTATCTGAACCCCTATATTATGTTATATATATTCCCCTTGATTTTTCTTATGTATAAAGTTATGTGATACTAGTTACTCCTGCCTTTCTACTTCCTTTCGTTGATATGTGGGGCATCGAGTTACTCTTGCGGTAGGGGATATAAAAGATTTTTATATTTCTTTACAGAGGGAGTATCTCTCTATCAAAAATATATTTATGTGTAACTAGTTACTCCTGCCTTTCTACTTCCTTTTGCTGATATATATGTGGGGCATCCGGCAATGGGGTCCACATGCCATGCACCAAATTAGAGTGCCCAACTGCACGGTAGACTCACTCCGGTCGTAGCGCCGCAGTACTAACCAATGAGCCATCAAATCACAAAAAACCCCACCTTTCCAGCAGTAGCAGTAAGCTGGATGGACGAAGCAGCAATATTTCACTGGGCTTGAATCCCCTTCTCCCTCGTCTGCTTGTTCAGAGAAAACCTCCTCTCGGCGATTGCGTAGGGTTTTCTCATGGAGAACCAGGTACGAATTCTTCATCCATCCCCGATAAATCCTAGTCCCTTGGTCGCGGGTAATCCTAGGATGGCAGCCGCCACCGTTGATGCATTTTTCTTCCTACTCAATCTAGTCTGTTTCATTTGCAATGCCCAAAGTGCGAGGAACCTACAGGTTTATGCGCCCTCGGCGAGACGCCACACTTGTTCCTTCTCATCCTAACACAGGATTTTAAAACGCGCACAGTATGTTCCTAGAATCCTCTTTTCTATCTGGGAGGGTGGGGTTTTTTTTACTAACGAGGGTGGGGGTTTTTGAACATGTTGTCGACTAATTTGGAAATTTGGATTGCTATATTTGGATAAAAGGTACTAGTACCATGGTCAACACTGACATGAAATAGGAAATTATTTCTAGATTTGGATAGCTAATACATTGTGTTCTCATGTTATTTTTCCTGCAGTGCATTACTTGCTCTGCCAGAACACATGTACTCAAGATGGTCGGCCTTGCCATAACTGAATACACCAGTTTAATGGTCACATTGAAGACAAGCCATGGATATAAGTTCCGAGTTGGGTTTCATGAACCAAGAGATCGCTGCTTTTTTATGGCCAAACTTGGTAAACTTTCTCAAGTGTTACGGACTGAAAGTTGGCGCACGAATGTTGATGGAAATAGCAGAACCTGGTCTCATATCTTCACTGTGATCTTCCACCCCGGCGGTGTTCCAGTAGTTCATCCATGTTAGTTTTGTATCTGGTTCTTGCATGTTGCCTCAATTACTTCTTAATCCACCTATTTTGTCTAACTAATCACAATTTGACTTTAGAAGTAGCAACGATTTGTGATTCCCTTCTCTCACGAAGATGCTACTTCTAACTAATATTTCTTATAATTGGTGGCACGTGTAGGTTATTTCAAAGTTAAGCACACTACTCGTTTGTTATTCTATAAGAACTCGACTGTTACTGATGGCACTGAAGTTGACTGGGACGACATCCACCAGTTCCTACACTTTATTGATCGTCTTGAGGTCCTTGTGGGGCATTTCAATGGTGGAATGCCACGTGGGATATGTGTGCCACTGGTGCACACGTTGAACAGGTCCAACTGTGTCATGAAACTTATGGTACGAGCTGTTTTCTGTTATATATGTTGTTCATAAACTCATGCTTATACACAGTTTTACAGCTGTGATCTTCTTGAAACAGAAACTGCCCAGTTCTATTGCACCTATACAGATGCCTGACCATGGTCGGGTCAGACTTGCGCTTGGTCACAACATGATGTTTATGTCGACCTACTCCATTTCCCTTGGAGGTGAAAAGATACTTATTAATGGGTGGTCTCAAATAAGGAAGGCCCGTCCATCTTGGAGAATAGGACAAAAGGTTATGCTCATGCTTTTCCATGGCTCTAAAGCGAATATCCTGTTTATTGACCACATTGTGAGATGAAGCCGCTTTCAGAAGGTTGTGGATGCGCGGGGTGGCACCTGGGCCTTGTCCTGGGGCTTGGTGGCCTCACCCTTGGTTAACTGTAGGCAAAGTAGCACTGTTCGAGGCGTGCTTTGTACGGTTGAACCTGTATAAGTATTTATACTGCTTTCAGCTATGGTTGTTAAGTGCCCCTGTTGGTTTCAGTTAAGGTTGTTAAGTACTCCTGCTGCTTTTACAGTCTGTCGTGTTTCTTCAGTCTCGTCTTCCTCCGGCTGCCAAAACCAAACCAGCGCCGGCGGGGCCGCCTGCTTCTGCCTCCCACGGCTGGCTGCGCCTCAGCGCACGCATCGCCTCCCCACCATCTCCTAAATCATTAACGCCAATGTCCGAGGCCTCGCCGTCGTCCTCCGCGCGCTTTGGTGCGCTCGCCGCGGCGCCGCCCTCTCACGTTGTCAACATGGTCAACAAACAAGAGGAATCGGGAGAGGACTGTACGTGGAGAGGATGACAGTAGGGACCCATCATGTCCATGGCCGTACGCAAGCAAGTTCCTCACTTTTTGTTATATACTCCATTGTCAGTGTATAGAAAAAGAAAATGCTTCCTCCTAGTGGTTTGCTGACATCTGGGACCCATGACATTGTCAGCGTATAGTCAATAGACAAGAGAACAACACAAGATCGGCTGACACCTGGGACGCAGCTGCTCGAGCAGTATTTATTTTGTTATTGTTGAGACGGAGCAGGGTTTCAACTGGGCTGTGGCCCGTCTAGCCCAGGCTTCTATTTTACGTTCACCACATGACCAGCCCAGCTATTTTTTCTTTGTGAAAATGGCTAGCCCAGTTTATGTTTTCTGAAGAATACCCAATCCAGGCCTACTTATTTTTCTCCGCCCTGCTGGGCTGCAACTCTTTCAAGACGGCTGCAAATCTTAAAAGTAATATGAAATGGGCTGTAAATATAAAATACACACAACAAATTGGCAATTACTTTCAAATTTCTGAATTTTTTCACATTTTCATATTTCAATTTCACTGGGCTTTAACCTAATTTAAATATATCTTCAAAGTACTTTAAATTTGGCTCGACATTTCGGTATTAAAAATAGTTTGGACTCCACCGAAATATGTGAAATTTATTTTAAATTTTCAACCCTGGCCCTAGCCAACAAAAAAAACGGACTGCAATAAATTGCATAAGAAGTTGCAATGAGCTGTAAATTCTTAAAAAAATAGGGAATGGTCTAACTTGTGGGCCTATTAAGTTGACGCGTATGCAAGATTTTTTTACTTATTATATACGTCAACAAACGATTCTAGCAGACGTGACCATTTGATGTCAATCCAACGGCCGCCGTGCTTCTTCAATCTCTGATCTTCTTGCTCCAGCCGCCAAATCCAGAGCCGGTGGGACCGCCTGCTCCCGCCTCCCATGGCAGACTGTGCTGCCGCACAGGCCTCACCACCCCCTACTACTCCCACCGCTGGCCAGGCCATCCCTCTACACACCCACATCCATCCACTATTGTGGCTTCGCCGCCTCCGGGTAATTCCCTTCCTGGGTCTCGCCGTCGTCCATCGCGTTGGTGTTCTTGGCACGGCGTGGTCAACATTGTCAACAAACGACAACATCGAAAGAGGGATGTACATAGAGAGGCTGACAGTTGGGACCCACATGGTCCATGGCCACACGCAAGCAAGTACCTCCTTATTACGCCAAAAAGAATGAATCCTCCCCATGATAGCTGGGACCCACCAGCTATATCTTGGCACGGAAGGAAGTGCTTCCTTATTATGCAAAAAATAACGAGTGCTCCCCATGATAGCTGGCGCCCACCATATTTGGAGGCTGACTTGTGGCCCTACTAAGTTGACGCGTACGCAGGGCTTTGTCAACTTAGTCAACATATGATTCTATCACTAGTGACCGTTGGATTGTTAACATCCAACGGTCGTCCTGCTTCTTCAACCTCTGATTTTCTTGCTCCAGCCGTCCAAACCACCGCGTGCTCTTGCCTCCCGTGGTCGGCTGTGCTGCCGCGCAGGCCTCACCGCCGCCTACTACTCCCACCGCTGGCCTGGCCATCCCTCTACTCACCCACACCCCCTGTTATTCTGCGGCGACGGCAGCCTCACACCACAGCCGAACCAGTCAACCCTCGTACTACCCTCCGCGTGTTCCCCAGCTCGGGGTCGTTCCCTTCCTAGGTCACATTGTCGTCCACCACCTTGGTGCTCTCGGACGGTACGGCGTTGTCAACGCGGTCAACGAACGATAGCCATCAGAAGAGGACTGTACGTTAAGAGGCTGACAGCTGGGTCCATGGCCGCACGCAAGGAAGTGCCTCCTTATTACGTGCAAAATAATGATTCCTCCACCTGACAGCTCGGACCCACCGGAAGGGCCTCTGTATTTTGCAAAAAAAATGTTCCCCCCTGACAGCTGGGACCCACCAGCTTTATGTTCGCACAGAAGGAAGTGCCTTTTACCCCTTGACAGCTGGGACCCACCAGATTGAAGTGAAGGTAGCGTTATCTATCTAGCCGCGAACATGTACGTACATAGCGGTCGATTTGTCTCTCTGGAGCGATGTACCGTGGCTGAGTAAGGAGCTGAACATGTTGAAGTTGAGGCGCCGACGTAGCATGTCACACAGTCCCGTCTATATCGTGTACACGTACGTACAACCACGCTGCAAGATAGTAAATACGGCTACGTACGTACATACGGGCGGGGTCTCTAACGCGTACACCAACATCGTCTTGTTCATCAGCAGCCAACCGGTTGGGTCGGAACAGAGTAAACAGCGTCGCGTGTTCATCGGGAGCCAACCGGCTTGGACGGAACAGCCGAAACGAGGTCTGGCGTACCGCAGAACAGAGGAAACGGCCTTTTGTTCGACTGCGTACGGTCGAAACGGGGTCCTGTTCATCGGGAAGGGTCTGGCGTACCGCAAAACGGAGGAAACGGACTTCTGTTCGAGTGCCTACGGTCGAAACGGGGTCCTCTTGATCGGGAGGGGTGTGGCGTACCGCAAAACGGAGGAAACGGACTTGTGTTGGAGCGCCTACGATCGAAATGGGGTCCTGTTTATCGGGAGGGGTGTGGCGTACCACAAAACGGGACTCCATAGGCTACTGTTGTGACACCCTGGTTTTTGCCCTTTTTCTTTTTCTGGATTTTATTGCATTTTGAATTGAATTTGAGTTTTGAATCAACTCATTTGGACTTAATCACTTGGGCATTTCTTTGATTTTCACCCAAGTGACTCATCTCACCTTCAAACCCATCCCTTGCCCTCTGATATATCCAAATATGACCTTGGGAATGAAAAATATTCATTTTCTCTCTGTTATAGCACTTCTGGCACTTCTACTCCAAAGCAACCCTCATTTTTCTTGCCCACAAAAATCTGAGAAAATTCCTGAATGTTCTTTGGACCTTGGCACAACTCCCTGTGCAAAAATATTTCATGGTTATTTGTAATATTTTTGCTATAGAAAATCTTTTCCATTCTGGTCAGAAAATGCATGTTGTGAAGGAAGTGCATTTTTGCTTGATCTTCTAGAGCTGAAATTTTTAGGGCTTCATTACCTTCCTAAACAAACCTTAACCTCCAAAGATCAGCACTAAACTCCTTCTAGAACCTATCCAAATATTGCTCACAAGTTTCTGTCCAGAAACTTGCTCCCCCTCTCATGTCTATCTTGGTCGGCCTGGCAGTATGCCATCCACATCCCTAGACCCCTCACTGCATGAACTACATGCCAGACATGCTTTGAACAGCTCAAGCTGCATGATGCCAGAGTTCACGCGGTGACCGCGCGAGGACAAGGCCCCTGGCATACGATCGACGCGCTCTACGTCGCGCTAGCGCCTCTGTTTTGCTCGTGCACGCGTTGGAGCTCGCCCCAGCCTGCCGCACCGCGCCACCACCCTCGACTCATCACCCTTGACCCCTCCCTGATGCTCGCCGACGCCGGAGTTCACCGCAGCGAGCACGGGCACGACGAGGCCAAGTGCACAGTGCGCCCGTGCCCCTGTGCTCGTCCGCATCCTCTCACAGTGGCCGCGTGAGCCATGGAGCCTTTCCCCTCTCTCACTGGCGCCAGTCGTCGCTGAGCGCCGCTTCTAGAGCCCTTCGACGAGCCCGAGACCCCATTCCCCTCTGCCTATAAATACAGCTCATCCCGCCCCTCTTCGAGCACCAAACCACTCTCATCTGACATCCACACCTCCGCAGCTAGCCGCGGCCAGGCCAGGCGGGCCTCTGGCCGCGTTTCCCCTCCGCCGCTCATCGACGATCCAAGCCTTCTGCCCCCTCCCACTCCACTGCCTCTCGAGCTCCACCGTCTTCTCCGGCGTGTTCCTGGTGATCCACTGGTTCGAGCTGACGCCTATGGAGCCCCTCGAACTACCTCACGTCGTCGGCGTCTTCTTCTCCGACGTGCTCCGCCTGCTGCAGCCGCTGGAGACAACCATGCCGACCACTTTCGACGACCTCTCACCATGTTTCAGGTACGTACAGGTGAGCCGTGACCTTGCGCGTCCATCCCTCCTTTCCACGGCGGCCGCCGAGCTCTCCTCGTCGGCGTACGCACCGGCAACAGCCGCCTACTCTGTTTCTTCTCTCTCCCACTCTCTCACCGGACCAGGCGGGCCCGCTGTCAGCCTCACGGCGCGCGCCCAAAGCGGTATGAGTGGAGGCGTATTCCCTGGAATACGTCTTCGAAGTCAGCCGCTCTGGTTTTTCTAATATTCAGATAATTCAAATATTTTGACTCAACTTTGACCATCTATAACTCCTATTCTATAAGTCCAAATGACATGATTCTTTTTGCATTGGTTTTGTGTTGAACCCCTCTATCAGCCTGCAAAAGATGAGATTTTTTCTTGCTGTGAATATTTTCTGGTGCATTAAACAGTGTTATGTGACCTTTTCTTTTTGGTATTTTAATCCTTTTCAGAAGGAAATTGTTGCCTCGAGGATAACCAGGAGGAGTGTGACCCTCCTCTGCACTAAGGCAATCCGTCACAAATATTTGCAAGAATGTCATTTCAATAACTATGATTTTCACTTGAATTTGATTATTTTAAATGCATATAGAAAATTCCTATAAATTCATTTGATGTTATTGCGTGTTCTTGCTATGCTTGTTCTGTTATCAGTAGCATGGTAGTTGGATAACTAAGTTTATGCAGTAGAGTAATGTGACATTATGCTTGATCTAGTTCATATCGATATTATGTTGAAAATGGTGCATCGATTGTTCATTGTATTTTCATGGCATACTATGACTCGGTGAAATTATTTGCAAGTTGAAACCTGATAATAAACCAACTTGAACATGCTGTTGATCGAGTCATGGTGCCACCGAATCGAGCTTCCCAAGTGCAACCACATTTGACTTTATGGGGAGGCCCTTTCTCGGTCTATTGTTATGCCTCTCGCCGGTGCCTCCAACTAGGGAAGGTTATGCGCTGGCGCTACCCTAGCCCGGTAGGCAGGTATAACCTCGTGTGCCCGTAGTTATTTTGGTACCATGTCCCTGTTTGGGACGATTGTTTTGCCACGACGATGGCCATTGGATGTCCGGAGTGGCATCGGGGCCACCCATGACTTAGCCCAAAGGGGAGTTGGTCGGAGTGGCCGGGAGAGTGTCATGGCAATAGATTGGTTCTGTCGGAACACCGTTGGTCCACCCGAATGGGAGTCCGAGGCCATGGGTTCCGTGGTGTGGGTACAATGTGCTAACCTCTGCAGAGTGTATTTAATCTATCGATAGCCGCGTCCTCGGTCATGGACACAAGTTCGTAGTAGGTCACACCGTGGATCAACAGAAATATTAAACTTGCACACTAAAAGAATACTTGTGGCACTGGTTATGTTGATGAAGTTGTTGAGACCACCGAGGTGGTTTCGTTTGTGATCCGGAGGTGATCACCTTGGTATGATGATGTTTGTGGTTACGAGGTAACTGAGATGGTAAGCAGGTCTGAAAGGCCCTGTTATGAGCACAATCACTTCATGAGTATCATGTTAATTATTGCATTAAACCTGCTTAAATATCATTGTTGTTGTTTGCCATTGTTGCTTTATTTGTGTGAGCTTGCGAGTACATTCAAAGTACTTACCTGGCATGTCATGCCAGTTTCAGGAGAAGTCATACCGGAGTTGGAGTTGCATTGTGCATCGCAGTCTAGATCGTGTCCACATCAGTGTCCCTGTGAGATGGAGTCCTACTATGTCGTCCTTCCGCTGCCGCATAGCCTTATCATGATGTCGAGGCCCCTGCTCATGTCTACTAAATAATGTACATATGTTCAGCAGCACCATGTGTGCCGCTTGGCCTCGCTACTTGATGTAATATCGATGCTATGTCTCAATAAAGCGGTTGTCTTTCTGTACCAAGTTGTTGTGTGTTGCCAGAAGACTTGATCTCTAGGCTGGCAATGCAAGGCAAAACGGTCACTCTGAGCCAGGGTGCCAAACTGTTCATCCACCGTCTACTGCCTCGCTCCAGCCTCCACGGGCTACTGTTCATCCACCGTCGACTTCCTCCAGCCTCCACCTGCTACTGTCATCCACCATCGACTTCCTCCTGCCTCCACTAGCTACTGTTCATCCATGGGGTCCTATTCATCCAGCCTCCACCGGCTACTGTTCAACCAGCCCTCCACGGGGTCCTATTCATCCACCCCAACCAGCTCGGGTGTCGCGGCCTCCTCGAGCGGGGTTCTGTTCATCCAGCAGCAACGGCCTACTACTACTACCATGGGGTCCTGTTCATCCAACCCCCACTAGGAACTGTTCATCCAACCCCCAACAACGGTCACTGTTCATTAAGAGGCAGCAGGTTCGATCGGCTTCAGTTAGCAGCAGTAGCGAAGGAATCGCTCGGGTTCAGTTAACAGCCAAGGGATCGATCGCTCGGGTTCAGTAACGTAGCTAGTGCAATCGCTCGGGTTCAATAAGCGAATGCCTTGCTCGGGTTCAGTTAGAGCCCAACGCCTCGCACACACGCGCGTATGTG
The DNA here is from genome assembly GCA_011799875.1 of Thinopyrum elongatum. Lineage (NCBI taxonomy): Eukaryota > Viridiplantae > Streptophyta > Magnoliopsida > Poales > Poaceae > Thinopyrum > Thinopyrum elongatum. The sequence goes on along the minus strand of CM022302.1, from coordinate 91,521,673 downwards.
TACAAGAGAAATGCGCAAACCTCCGTGCATCACTCGGCCCGGACCACCCACCGTAACCGGGAACTCCCCGAAATTTTCCTCGCCCTCGCTTCTACCATGATTTTTTTCATCATGGACGGCCCAAAGAATTTCATGCAGGTGCGTCCCCGGCCCGCCCAGGACGAAAAGCCCATTTTCTATCATGATATTTTGTCATAGAAGTAGGAGCCCACCACATCTATGATGATACGTTCTTTTGTCACAATTATCATCACAGAAGTGTCATAAGCATGACAGAAAAAATTCGTTCGGCCCAAAATGCCATGGATGTGTCTTTTTTTTGTAGTGATTGTATTGAGAATCAAAAAGAGAGAAGAAGCCATCTAGCTACTGCCTACGGACCCATAGGTCTATGATGAACTACTCACGCATCATCGGAGAGGCACCAATGAGGATGATGAACCCCTCCGTGATGGTGTCTAGATTGGATTTGGTGGTTCTGGAACTTGCGGTGGCTGGAATTATTTTTGGTCGACTCCCCTAGGGTTTTCTAAATATTGGGGTATTTATTGAGCGAAGAGGCGGTGTGGGAGGCGGCCGAGGTGGGCACAACCCACCAGGGCGCGCCTGGGCCCCCAGGCACGCCCAGGTGGGTTGTGCTCCCCTCGGAGCCCCCCTCTGGTACTTCTTTAGCCCAAGTTGTGTCTTCTGGTCCATAAAAATTCTCCAAATTTTTTTGCTGCGTTTGGACTCCGTTTGGTACTGGTATTCTACGAAGTAAAAAACAAGCAAAAAACAGCAACTAGCACTGGGCACTATGTCAATAGGTTAGTCCCAAAAAATGATATAAAGTTGCTATAAAATGATTGTAAAATATCCAAGAATGATAATATAGCAGCATGGAACAATCAAAAATTATAGATACATTGGAGACGTATCACTCCTCGTTGGGTTCGACACTCTTAGTTATCGAAAGGACTACAATTGATCCCCTATACTTGTGGGTCATCAAGACTCTTTTCTGGCACCGTTGCCGGGGAGTTAAGCACCTTTGGTGAGTGGAATTTGGTAAGGAAACATTTATATTACGTGCTGAAATTTATTGTCACTTGTCACTATGGAAAATCATCCTTTGAGGGGCTTGTTCGGGGTATCTTTGGAAGAACAAAGAGTTGCTCCTCAACCTACTGAACCTACTGAAAATATTTATTATGAAATTCCTTTGGGTATGATACTAGCTAATCCTTATGTAGGAGATGGAACACTACATCCTGATATGCATCTAATCTATGTGGATGAAGTTTGTGGATTATTTAAGCTTGCAGGTTTACCCGGAGATGAAGTCAAGAAGAAAGTATTCCCTTTATCTTTGAAGGGAAAGGCATTGACATGGTATAGGCTATGTGATGATATTGGAGCTTGGAATTACAACTGATTGAAATTGGAATTTCATTAGAAGTTTTATCCTATGCATCTGGTTCATCGTGATCAGAATTATATATATAATTTTTGGCCTCATGGAGAAAGTATCGCTCAAGCTTGGGGGAGGCTTAAGTCAATGTTATATTCATGCCCCAATCATGAGCTCTCAAGAGAAATTATTATTCATAACTTTTATGCTCGACTTTCTCGTAATGATCAATCCATGCTCGATACTTCTTGTACTGGTTCTTTTATGAAGAAGACTATTGAATTCAGATGGGATCTTTTGGAAAGAATTAAACGCAACTCTGAAGATTGGTAGCTCGACGAAGGTAAGGAGTCAGGTATAAACCTTGAATTTGATTGTGTTAATTCTTTTATGGACACCGATGATTTTCATGAATTTAGCACTAATATGGACTTGACTCTGAGATAGTAGCTTCTTTTTGTGAATCATTTGCTACTCATGTTGATCTCCCTAAGGAGAAGTGGTTTAAATATCATCCTCCCATTGAAGTAAAAATAGTAGAACCCATTAAAGTTGAAGAAGAAATTGTTACTTATAATGTTGATCATGTTATTCCTACCGCTTATATTGAGAAACCACCTTTTCCTGTTAGGATAAAAGAACATGCTAAAGCTTCAGCTGTAGTCCGTAAGAGTTATACTAGAACACCTACACCCCCTGAACAAATTAAAGTTGAACCTAGTATTGCTATGGTTAAAGATCTCTTGGTCGATAATATTGATGGGCATGTTATTTATTTCTGTGATGAAGCTGCTAGAATTACTAAACCCGATGAAAAAGATAAACATAGACATGTTGTTGGCATGCCTGTTGTCTTTGTTAAAATAGGAGATAATTGTTATCATGGCTTATGTGATTTGGGTGCTAGTGTGAGTGCAATCCCTTTTACTTTATATCAAGAAATTATGAATGATATTGCACCTGCTGAAATAGAAGATATTGATGTTACTATTAAGCTTGCTAATAGAGGTACTATCTCACCAATTGGGATTGTTAGAGATGTTGAAGTCTTGTGTGGGAAAATAAAATACCCTACTGATTTTCTTGTTCTTGGTTCCCCACAAGATGATTTTTGTCCCATTATATTTGGTAGACCCTTCTTGAATATTGTTAATGCCAAGATAGATTGTGAGAAAGAAATTGTTAGTGTAAGTTTCGGGGATGTGTCTCATGAGTTTAATTTCTCCAAATTCTGCAGACAACCTCATGATAAAGAATTGCCTAGTAAGGATGAGATTGTTGATCTTGCTTCTATTGTTGTACCTCCTACTGATCCTTTAGAACAATATTTACTAGACCATGAAAACGATATGCATATGAATGAAAGAAATGAAATAGATGAAATATTCTTTAAGCAAATGCCTGTTTTGAAACACAACTTGCCTGTTGAGACTCTTGGGGATCCTCTACCACCCAAGGGCGATCCTGTGTTCGATCTTAAGCAATTACCTGATACTCTGAAATATGCTTATCTTGATGAAAAGAAGATATATCCTATTATTATTAGTGCTAACCTTTCAGAGCTTGAAGAAAAGAGATTATTGAAAACTCTGAAGAAGCACCGTGCCGCTATAGGATATACTCTTGATGATCTTAAGAGCATTAGTCCCACTCTATGTCAGCATAAAAATTAATATGGAACCTGATGCTAAACCAGTTGTTGATCATCAGCGATGATTGAATCCTAAGATGAAAGAAGCGGTAAAAAATGAAATACTAAAGCTTCTGAAAGCAGGTATAATCTATCATATTGCTGATAGTAGATGGGTAAGTCCTGTTCATTGTGTCCCTAAGAAGGGAGGTATTACTGTTGTCCCTAATGATAAAAATGAACTTATCCCACAAAGAATTGTCACAGGTTATAGAATGGTAATTGATTTCAGAAAATTAAACAAAGCTACTAGGAAAGATCATTATCATTTGCCTTTTATTGATCAAATGCTAGAGAGACTATCAAAACATACACATTTTTTCTTTCTAGATGGATACTCTGGTTTTTCCCAAATACCTGTGTCACAAGAGGATCAAGAAAAAACTACTTTTACATGCCCTTTTCATACTTTTGCTTATAGACGTATGACTTTTGGTTTATGCAATGCACCTACTACCTTTCAAAGATGTATGACTGCTATATTCTCTGACTTTTGTGAAAAGATTGTTGAGGTTTTCATGGATGATTTTTTCGTTTACGAAACTTCTTTTGATGATTGCTTAAGCAACCTTGATCGAGTTTTGCAGAGATGTGAAGAAACTAATCTTGTCTTAAATTAGGAGAAGTGCCACTTTATGGTTAATGAAGGTATTGTCTTGGGGCATAAAATCTCCGAAAGAGGTATTGAAGTTGATAAAACTAAAGTTGATGCTACTGAAAAAATGACGTGTCCTAAAGATATCAAAGGTATAAGAAGTTTCCTTGCTCATGCTGGTTTCTATAGGAGATTTATTAAAGACTTCTCTAAAATTTCTAGACCTCTCACTAATCTTTTGAAAAAAGATGTTCCATTTGTCTTTGATGATGATTGTGTAGAAGCATTTGAAATCCTTAAGAAAGCCTTAATCTCTGCACCTATTGTTCAACCACCTGATTGGAACCTACCCTTTGAAATTATGTGCGACGCTAGTGATTATGCTATTGGTGCTGTTCTAGGACAAAGAGTTGATAAAAAATTAAATGTTATCCATTATGCTAGTAAAACTCTAGACAGTGCTCAAAGGAATTATGCTACTACTGAAAAAGATTTTTTAGCAGTTGTGTTTGCTTGTGATAAATTCAGATCTTATATTGTTGATTCCAAAGTTACTGTTCACACTGATCGTGCTGCTATTAAATACCTTATGGAAAAGAAAGATGCTAAACCTAGACTCATTACATGGGTTCTCTTGCTACAAGAATTTGATTTGCATATTATTGATAGAAAGGGAGCTGAGAACCCCGTAGCAGACAACTTGTCTAGGTTAGAAAATATTCTTGATGACCCACTACCTATTGATGATAGCTTTCCTGATGAATAATTAGCTATCATAAATGCTTCTCGTAGTACCCCATGGTATGCAGACTATGCTAATTATATTGTTGCTAAATTTATACCACCTAGTTTTACATAACAACAAAAGAAAAAGTTTTTCTATGATTTAAGACATTACTTCTAGGATGACCCGCACCTTTATAAAGAAGGAGTAGATGGTGTTATTAGATGTTGTGTACCTGAGCATGAATAGGAACAGATCCTACGCAAGTGTCACTCCGAGGCCTACGGAGGACACCATGCTGGAGATAGAACTGCACACAAGGTATTACAATCTGGTTTTTATTGGCCTACTCTTTTCAAAGATGCTTGTAAGTTTGTCTTGTCTTGTGATGAATGTCAAAGAATTGGTAATATTGGTAGACGTCAGGAAATGCCTATGAATTATTCACTTGTTATTGAACCATTTGATGTTTGGGGATTTGATTATATGGGACCTTTTCCTTCCTCTAATGGGTATACTCATATTTTAGTTGTTGTTGATTACGTTACTAAGTGGGTAGAAGCTATTCAACTAGTAGTGCTGATCACAACACTTCTATTAAGATGCTTAAAGAAGTTATTTTCCCGAGGTTTGGAGTCCCTAGATATTTGATGACTGATGGTGGTTCACACTTTATTCATGGTGCTTTCCGTAAATTGCTTGCTAAGTATGATGTTAACCATAGAATTGCATCTCCCTATCATCCTCAGTCTAGTGGTCAAGTAGAATTAAGTAATAGAGAAATAAAATTGATCTTGCAAAAGACTATTAATAGATCCAGGAAGAATTGGTCTAAGAAACTTGATGATGCACTATGGGCTCATAGAACTGCTTATAAAAATCCTATGGGTATGTCTCCGTATAAAATGGTTTATGGAAAAGAATGTCACTTACCTCTCGATTTAGAACATAAAGCTTATTGGGCAATTAAAGAGCTCAACTATGATTTCAAACTTGCCGGTGAGAAGAGGTTATTTAACATTAGCTCACTTGATGAATGGAGAACCCAAGCCTATGAAAATGCCAAATTGTTTAAAGAAAAGGTTAAAAGATGGCATGACAAAAGGATACAAAAGCGGGAATTCAATGTAGGTGACCATGTCTTGCTATACAATTCTCGTTTAAGATTTTTTTGCAAGAAAACTTCTCTCTAAATGGGAAGGGCCTTACATTATCGAGGAAGTTTATCATTCCGGTGCCATAAAGATCAACAACGCCGAAGGCAATAACCCAAAGGTGGTAAACGGGCAAAGAATCAAACATTATATCTCAGGTACTCCTGTAAATGTTGAAAACAATATTGTTAATACCATAACACCGGAGGAGTACATAAGGGAAACTTTCCAGAACACACCAGAACCCTGAAAAGGAGTAGGTATGTGATACGGTAAGTAAACCGACTCCAAAACTTTCCCAAAAGCAATTTTACTCCGTTTTGGAATATTTAAAAAATTAGGAAAATAAAAAGTAGTCCGAATAGCGCACGAGGAGGCGACAAGCCATGAGGGCACGCCCTACCCCCTGGGTGCGCCTCCCAGGCTTGTGGCCACCTCATGTGCCCTCCAGACTCTATTTTCTCCAAGAATACTTCTTTTGCACGGTAAAAATTCATTATATAATCTCCCGAAGGTTTCGACCACCATACCACGGCAATATCCTCTGTTCTTGTTTCGAGCTATTTTTCTGACAGATCCAGATCGCCATGACGTCTCCAAGTGCCCCCAAGGACAAGTTCTTCGAGAAGCTCATCAGCACCTACCTAGAGGAGGTGCTGCAACACCCTCAAACCATTGAGATGCGTGAGGGGGTGCTTCACATCTGGGATGTCCAAGGATCAAGGAGGACCGGAAGCGTGGAGTCAAGGCTGGAAGCGATGGAGCAGGAGGTCTTCAAGTTCCAAGGGATGGTGGAACAAGGACTCAACTCCAATCACTCTATGATTATGGAGTTCACCCATGATCACAAGCTGGAGAAGAAGAATGCTACAACTCCATCATCACCACCTCTGAAGAAGGAGACTTGAGAACATGGGTATGGGCACTCCCCTTGGCTTGTGCCAAGCTTGGGGGAGGTGCCCCGGTATCGTATCACCATCACATATTTACTTTTATCGTTTTTCTTAGTTTGATTCTTTTGGTTTTATCATTACCTAGGAGAATAAAAGTTTTTAGTATGATCTAGTCTTTGAGTTTTTCTTTGGCTCCTATCTATGTAACCGAGTTTGAGAGTTATATATAATAAAGAGTAGTTTTGAGTAAGGGCTTTGCTTTCTTGATTTGATCTTGAAGGAGAAGAAAAAGAATAAAAGAAATAAATAGATTATATAATGACCTTATGGAGAGTGATGACTTCACATATAAGAAGTATGATGATTAAAAGTTGTTGAGAGTTGACAAACATAGTTTTGGTCATTGTTGCAATTAATAGGAAGTAATAAAGAAAGAGAGGTTCACATATAAATATACCATCTTTGACATCTTTTATGATTGTGAGCACTCAATAAAATATTATATGTTAAAAAGTTGATGTCGGACAAGGAAGACAACATAATGGGTTATGTTTTCTTATATCCGAATAAAAGTTATAATGTCCTAGATCCTCCAACATGTTGAGCTTGCTTTCTATCCTATGCTAGCCAAAAACTTTCGCACCAAGTAGAGATACTACTTGTGCATCCATAAACCCTAAACCCAGTTTCGCCATGAGAGTCCACTATATCTACCTATGGATTGAGTAAGATCCTTCAAGTAAGTTGTCATCGGTGCAAGCAATAAAATTTGCTCTCTAAATATGTATGATCTATTAGTGTGAGGAAAATAAGCTTTATACGAACTTGTGATATGGAAGAAATAAAAGCGGCGGACTGCATAATAAAATTCTTTATCATAAGAGGCAATATAAAGTGACGTTCTTTTGCATTAAGATTTCATACATCCAACCAAAAAGCGCATGACAACCTCTGCTTCCCTCTGCGAAGGGCCTATCTTTTACCTTTACCTTCTACCTTTATGCAAGAGTCATGGTGATCTTCACCCTTCCTTTTATATTTTCTCTTTTTGGCAAGCCCTATGTGTTGGGGAAGATCTAGACATATATATCCACTCGGATGTAGGTGACCATAAATTATTATTGTTGATGTTATGCTTGAGGTAAATGGTTGGGAGGCAAAACTATAAGCCCCTATCTTCCTATGTGTCTGATTTAAAACTTTGATCTCATAAGTATTGCATGAGTGTTAGCAATTGTGAAAGGCTAAAAGATGGTTGAGTATGTGGACTTGCTAGACAAAGCTCTTATATTGACTCTATCCGATGTTATGATAAATTGCAATTGCTTCAATGACCGGGATCATAGTTTGTTAGTTTTCAATAAAGTTTTTGATTCATACTTTACTTTGTAAACGAATTATCACTTTGACATAGGAAGTTATATGACAATATGTTGCTGTTTTAAAGATGATCATGATTCCCTCATGTCCATATTTTATTTTATCGACACCTCACTCTCTAAACATGTGGACATGATTATCAATTTCGGCTTTCGCTTGAGGACAAGCGAGGTCTAAGCTTGGGGGAGTTGATACGTCCATTTTGCATCATGTTTATATGTTGATATTTATTGCATTATGGGCTGTTATTTCACACTATGGTACAATACTTATGCCTTTTCTCTCTTATTTTACAAGATTTACATGAAGAGGGAGAATGCCGGTAGCTGGAATTCTGGACCGGAAAGGAGCAAATCTGAGAGACCTATTCTGCACAACTCCAAAAGTCTTGAAATTTTATGGAGAATTATTTTGGAATATATAAAAAATATTGGGCGAAGAAATTGCCAGAGGGGACCCACCAGTTGGCCACAAGCCTGGGGGGCGCGCCCTACCCCCCAGGGCGCGCCCCCAGGGCTTCTGGGCCCCCTGGCCATCATCCGGTGCCCCTCTTCTGCTATATGGAGTCTTTTGACATGAAAAAAATCATAAGGAAGCTTTCGGGATGAAGCGTCGCCGTCTCAAGGCGGAACCTGGGCAGAAGCAATCTAGGGCTCCAGTAGAGCGATTCTGCCAGGGAAATTTCCTCCGGGAGGGGGAAATCGAAGCCATCGTCATCACCAACGATCCTCTCATCGAGGGAGGGTCAATCTCCATCAACATCTTCATCAGCACCATCTCCTCTCCAAACCCTAGTTCATCTCTTGTATCCAATCTTTGCCTCAGAACCTTAGATTGGTACCTATGGGTTGCTAGCAGTGTTGATTACTCCTCTTAGTTGATGCTAGTTGGTTTATTTGGTGGAAGATCATATGTTCAGATCCTTAATGATATTCAGTACCCCTTTGATCTTGAACATTAACATGCTTTGTGAGTAGTTACTTTTGTTCCTGAGGACATGGGAGAAGTCTTGTTATAAGTAATCATGTGAATTTGGTATTCGTTCGATATTTTGATGAGATGTATGTTGTCTTTCCTCTAGTGGTGTTATGTGAATGTCGACTACATGACACTTCACCATTATTTGGGCCTAGGGGAAGGCATTGGGAAGTAATAAGTAGATGATGGGTTCTAGAGTGACAGAAGCTTAAACCCTAGTTTATGCGTTGCTTCGTAAAGGGCTGATTTGGATCCACATGTTTCATGCTATGGTTAGATTTATCTTAATTCTTCTTTCGTAGTTGCAGATGCTTGCAAGAGGGGTTAACCATAAGTGGGAGGCTTGTCCAAGTAAGGACAGCACCCAAGCATCGATCCACCCACATATCAAATTATCAAAGTAACGAATGCGAATCATATGAGCATGATGAAAACTAACTTGACGATAATTCCCATGTGTCCTCGGGAGCGCTTTGCTTTATATAAGAGTACAACCAGGCTTATCCTTTGCTATTAAAAGGATTGGGCCACCTTGCTGCACCTTTTTTAGACTTGTTACTTGTTACTCGTTATGAATTATCTTATCACAAAACTATCTGTTACCGATAATTTCAGTGCTTGCAGAGAATACCTTGTTGAAAACCGCTTGTCATTTCCTTCTGCTCCTCGTTGGGTTCGACACTCTTACTTATAGAAAGGACTACGATTGATCCCCTATACTTGTGGGTGATCAATGACGTCCTCGCCTTCTTGATCCAGCAAGAGCGGCGAAGTAGTAGATGAGTTCCAGCGACACGACGGCGTGATGACGGTGGTGGTGAAACTATTTCCGCAGGGCTTCGCCTAGCACAACGGTTTTTGGATCGAGGATGAACTAGAGGGGAGGGGGCGCTGGCACACGTCTTGTGGATTCGTGGTGTGTGGCGCCCCCTCCCCTCCTCTCATATATATAGATGGAGGGGGGGAGGCAGCCTAGGGCACGCCCCAAGGGGGGCGGCGGCTGCCCTAGGCGCCTGCCTAGCCACGCCCCCCTTCCATATTTGGTGCGCGGGGGGAAGGAAAGGGGGGCCAGCTTCCCTAGGGTGCCCCCTCCTTCCTTCTGGCGCGTGGGCAGGGGAGGTGGAGCGCGCCCAGCCCCCTTCTGGGGGGCTGGTGCGCCTTCCTCCTTGGCCCATGAGGCCCACAAAGTAGGTATAACCTACCGGTGGCCTCCTAGAACCCCTTCCGGCACTCCGACGGTAATCCGGTGCATTCCAAAACCTTTTCAAAACCCGAATACATTCATCCTATATATCAATCTTTACCTCAGAACCATTCCGGAGCTCCTCGTCATGTCTGTGATCTCATCCGGGACTCCGAACAACATTTGGTCACCAACATACATAACTCATATAATACTATATCGTCAACGAACGTTAAGCGTGCAGACCCTACGGGTTCGAGAATGATGTAGACATGACCGAGACGCTTCTCCGGTCAATAACCAATAGCGGGACCTGGATGCCCATATTGGTTCCTACATATTCTACGAAGATCTTTATCAGTTGAACCTTTATGACAACATACGTAGTTCTCTTGTCTCTCGGTATGTTACTTTCCCGAGATTCGATCGTCGGTATCTCCATACCTAGTTCAATCTCATTACCGGCAAGTCTCTTTACTCGTTCCGTAATACATCATCTTGTAACTAAATCCTTAGTCACTTTGCTTGCAAGCTTCTTGTGATGTTGTATTACCGAGAGGGCCCAGAGATACCTCTTCGTCATACGGAGTGACAAATCCTAATCTCGATTCACACCAACTCAACAGACACCTTCGGAGATACCTGTAGAGCACCTTTATGATCACCCAGTTATGAAGTGACATTTGATAGAACACAAGGTATTCCTCTGGTATTCGGGAGTTGCATGATCTCATGGTCGAAGGAATATGTATTTGACATTAAGAAAGCAGTAGCAAAAATTGAACAATCATATGCTATGCTAATGGATGGGTCTTGTCCATCACATCATTCTCCTAATGATGTGATCCCGTTATCAAGTGATAACACATGTCTATGGTTAGGAAACCTTAACCATCTTTTGATCAACAAGCTACTCTAGTAGAGGCTCACTAGGGATATGGTATTTGTTTATGTATTCACGCATGTATTTAAGTTTCCGATCAATACAATTATAGCATGAATAGTAAGCCTTTATCATGATTAAGGAAATATAATAATAACCACTTTATTATTGCCTCTAGGGCATATTTCCAACACAGGCAGCTAACATCATCATGCAGGTTCCAATAATTCAATTGGCAAGTACTGACATCATATGTTGGAAGATACATAATTCAGGAAAATGTACTTCCAAATCTGCATATAGAGCTTGCCCATAGGATATGCAGGGAGATGGAGTGCCAACACCCAGACAGGTACCTACATGTGCAAAGCAAATTTTAAAACAGACTTAGAGAGCAAAGGGGATGGTACCCAGAGTACAAACTTTCACATGAAGGCTTCTTAGAAGAGCAATTCCAACAGGTATGAGGTCAGATAGATTTTCTTATAAAACATTCTGCAAGATGTGATCAAGAAGAAAATGATATACTCCTATTCTTCACTAGTCATTTTGCTAAAGCTGCTTGGTTCTCTGAGCCATGAAATATTAGGTTTGAATTCTTTGTGCACAACTTTGGTTAAATACTTCCAAAGTTCCATTACCCCCATGCCTCTCTCAATAACATTACGACCTTTCTTTGGTGTATTTGGAAGTTCAGGAATGATAACCTTTTTGGCAAGAGATCAAACTCCTATGTAGGTATACCCAGCTATGCAAGCAATAATAAAAAGTCAAGATTTAGTATCTTCTACATATATTGCAGGTTCACCAACAGATTCAGGAAACGACGATAGAATCTGCACACAAACAGAAGCAGGGATGTTCATTAGAAACAGATGCTTCGATTATAGGTTGCAAGGTTTACACTGATGTTGCATGGAAGAAGTACACTACGGCCTCCAACAATGACTCAAGCAAAACAAGAATAGGAATGAACAAACATGTGTCTTAATCTCTGCAGCTCACAAAAGTGTCAAATCTCCTCTAAAGACAGAGGCTACTGCTCTACATGTTGCTGCAAAAATTGCTTCTCCCATCACTAACAGCCAAATTACTTTCCTAGTGGACAATCTGACACTAGCTCGGGCAGCGGCATTAAGGAATCTTCTTCAAGTCCCTGGGCACTGGCAGATTAGAAGCCAACTGACAAACTTTTTTGCTACAACAACCAGCATTCAAGTTCAGGTCTCCCATATTCCAAGGGAACTTAATGTAAAAGCTCACAATTCTGCAATTTCTTCCTACAGAGATGATCATCATCTGAGCAAAAAATTTGCTTGTTGTAGAGTAGACATGCAGGTCACTATCCAAGGCTTGTAAAGTTAGGCAACTTATGTGTTGAGGATTGCCAAATCCTTTCTGTAACATGTTTCTAAAATGAATACAAGGTGCCTTGGGCACCACCACTTGTCCCAAAAAACCTTGATACATACCAAAATAAATATTCGTGATGGTACCTTTCCAGCATTGACTACGAACTCTAGATTTAGCACTTATGGTCTTTTCCCCTGATACAGAGCCATTGGTTTTCACATGTGTACAGTGTACGATCATCTTTGAGTTTTTACATACAACATAAACATCCCAGCAGCAGAAGTGATCACAATCAAACATATACACTTTCAACATCATCCCGCTCTCATTCCTATCAGGCACAAGATTTGTTAACCTCCACCTTTAGGTCGTATGATTATCGAACCAACTAGACCAAAGCTAGATAAAAAGTACCAGTCATACCAAAAACCTAAGACACTGACTTGAATATAATATCGTATCTTTTAGCTAGCCCTTCCAAACCATCACTACTAGGGAAAACCTTATACATGGAGGCTTATCAGTAGCGCTGGTTAAAAAGAGGCGCTACTGCTAATTAACAGTAGTGCGTGGTCACCAAGGGCGCTACTGCTATGTACATAGGAGTAGTGCGGCTCCACGAAAATGCGCTACAACTATAATATCCACACCATTGCCGACAGGCTAGGTATAGTAATAGCGCCCTTCTAGAACACGCGCTACTGCTAAGTAAATAGTAGTAGCGCGTTTTCAAGGGACGGCACTACAACTAAGTTTGAACTGTGCCATGTGAAGGGCCCCACTTAGCAGTAGCGCGTCTTCCAGAAGCGCGCTACTGCTACTTTTTTAGCAGCAGCGCATTTTCCCTGCCCTCGCTGCTGCTAAGGCGCAGCAGCTCTAGCCACCTTTTCCTACCCCTCCCCCATCCTCTCTTCCTTTCACTTTCCCCTAGCTCCCACCTCCTCTCTCCTTCACTTTGCTTCTTCCTCACTACTTCTCCCCCCATTACTCTCTTTCTTCTACCTCTCTTTCTCTCTCTTTAATGCTCCTAGCTGACTACAACACCTCCATTAATGCAACTCCTTTCTCTTTTCCCTCACTTTTCCTCCCCTTCATTAGTTAGAGTCATCTCCTTCCCCAACTAGCTCGGTAGATCTACCCATTTAATGAAGTGACCTATGTACCTCCCGAACTAGATCTAGCCATGTCAAGAAGTAAGCTTTGTCCACTTTTGATCACTCCCTAGGTGTGTGGCGACACCGATCAATGTCATCATCACCGTGCTCGATCTCGAGATAGGTGATTAAAAATTTGTGCTTTTGCAAGAATGGAAATATGTGTATGTGTGTGATATGACCTAATCGGGAGATATGATGGAAATTGTGTGTGTGCCATGAGTTGCCGCCGAATTGTGCTTGAGTTGCCTATGTTTTGCTGAAATGTAGATTTATTTCCGTTTTGGCGAATTTTGGGCAAACTCTATATGTACTATTTTTAGGGAAGGTCATGCCGAATTTTTGTATGACTTTGATGCATGCATGCATTTTTATAATCAATTTGTTTATTATTATCACGCAGGCGTTCATGATGGTCAGTGGAACGATGGTGGAAAGGTGGTTGCAATCGGCGGTGCAGGACATGAATGAAAATAACCGGACAAAGATTTTACGTCCGTGTCGAAGATGCAAAGGAGGAGTTTGGCTCGACCCCTATGAGGATGGTCGTTTGATGGCGCACCTGCTCATGACTGGTTTCATGGATGGCTATACTCGGTGGATAATTGAAGATAATGATGATGAGGACGCCGACGGGGCAGCCAATGACGACACGGGGCCAGACGAAGAGATGACCGATAATGGCGGTGGAGAAGGGGCCGAACATGGCAGCAGGGAAGAGGCCAGACATGACGGCCGAGAAGAGGCCGGGCATGGCAGAGAAGAAGAGGACGGACATGGCGGCGGAGAAGAGGCCGGACATGGCAGCGGAGAAAACATGGACACGCCGCAGACTTCATCGCTACTAAGTTCAATCATGCGGGACCCTCATGTTCGAGACCTGCTTAGCAAGGAGACGAGTACCGATAGAGTTGCTTCTAGAGAGGAGGCCAAGCTAGAGCAGCTGGAGGTAGACTCAAACACTCCATTGTATGATGGTTGCGATCCCGAGGTGTCCCACTTGAGTTTCACGCTAGAACTTCTGAAGACGAAGACTAAAAACAACTGACAGTAGCCTCGATGATCTTCTCAAGTACCTAAAGAAGGTTCTTCCCGTGGGGAATCTATGTCCTACTAGTGTGGGTGAGGCCAAGAAGATCGTGTGCCCTCTTGATCTGCCGCACATTAGATACCATGCATGCATCAATGATTGCATCATTTACCGGAAGGAGCACACGGAAAAAACCAGCTGTCCGGTGTGCAATGCTTCTCGATACAAGAAGGCCAGAAAGAAATCTCCCCAGAAAGTTGTATGGTACTAACCGATCACTCCCCATCTGCAACATTATTTCATAGATCCCAAGGAAGCAAAGCTCATGCGTTGGCACGCGGAGAAAAAAAAGCCCGACGATGGAGATGATCCGAAGCTGAGACACCTCGCGGATGCAAGCCAGTGGAGAGCGTTCAACGGTGAATATCAATATTTCAGAGGTGATACAAGGAACATCATGATTGGCGCGTGTACCGATGGCATGAATCCGTTTGGCACCCAAAACACCAACCATAACACATGGCTCGTGTTTGTATGGATGTACAACCTCCCCCTGGTTGTGCATGAAGTCGAAGTACATACACATGAGCATGCTAATTCAAGTGATGGAAATATGCCCTAGAGGCAATAATAAAGTTGTTATTATCATATTTCCTTATTCATGATAAAGGTTTATTATTCATGCTAGAATTGTATTGACCGGAAACTTAAATACATGTGTGGATACATAAACAAATACCGTGTCCGTAGTGAGCCTCTACTAGACTAGCTCGTTGATCAGAGATGGTTAAGGTTTCCTAACCATAGACATGAGTTGTCATTTGATAACGGGATCACATCATTAGGAGAATGATATGATGGACAAGACCCAACCGTTAGCATAGCATATGATCGTTCAGTTTATTGCTATTGCTTTCTTAATGTCAAATACATGTTTCTTCGACCATGAGATCATGCAACTCCCGGACTCCGGAGGAATGCCTTGTGTGCCATCAAACATCACAACATAACTGGGTGATCATAAAGGTGCTCTACAGATATCTCCAAAGGTGTTTGTTGGGTTGGCATGGATCGAGACTGGGATTTGTCACTTCGTGTGATGGAGAGGTATCTCTGGGCCCTCTCGGTAATACAGCATCATAAGAAGCTTGCAAGCAAAGTGACTAAGGGGTTAGTTACAGGATGATGTATTACGAAACGAGTAAAGAGACTTGCCAGTAACGAGATTGAACTAGGTATGGAGATACCGACGATTGAATCTCGGGCAAGTAACATACCAACAGACAAAAGGAACTACGTATGTTGTCATAAAGGTTCAACCGATAAAGATCTCCGTAGAATATGTAGGAACCAATATGGACATCCAGGTCCCGCTATTGGTTATTGATCGGAGAAGCGTCTCGGTCATGTCTACATCATTCTCAAACCAGTAGGGTCCGCACGCTTAACGTTCGTGGATGATATAGTATTATACGAGTTATGTTTGTTGGTCACCGAATATTGTTTGGAGTCCTGGATGAGATCACGGACATGACGAGGAGCTCCGGAATAGTCCGGAGGTAAAGATTGATATATGGGATAATAGTGTTTGGTCTCCGGAAGGGTTCCGGAATTCATCGGAAGGGGTTTCGGATGTTTCCCGAAATGTTCTGGTGCGAGAACACTTTATTTGGGCCAAGGGGTAAAGCCCACGGGGCTTTAGGAAGGTGCAAAAGGAAGTTTTGCGGAGGCCAGGGGCCAGACGCCAGGGACCCTAGCATCTGGGCCAGACGCCCAGGACCCTGGCGTCTGGTCCTGGAGTTCGAGAAGGACTCTTGCCTTGCGTGCCAAACCAACTTTGAGGAGGATCTTTCTCCAAGAAATGACCCTAGGGCTCAACATATAAATAGAGAGGCAGGGCTAGCACCCGGAACACATCAAGATTCACCAAGTCGTGTGCCGGCAACCCCGCCCCCTCTAGTTTATCCTCCGTCATAGTTTCCGTTGTGCTTGGTGAAGCCCTACGGAGATTGTTCTTCACCACCACCGTCACCATGCCATCGTGCTGCCGGAACTCATCTACTACTTCGCCCCTCTTGTTGGATCAAGAAGGCGAGGACGTCATCGAACTGAATGTGTGCTGAACGCGGAGGTGTCATATGTTTGGTACTTGATCAGGACGGATCGTGAAGGTGTACGACTACATCAACCGTGTTGATAAACGCTTCCGCTTAGCGATCTTCAAGGGTATGAAGATGTTCTCCCCCTCTCGTAGCTATGCATCTCCATGGATAGATCTTGCGTGTGCGTAGAAATTTTTTGTTTTCCATGCAACGTTCCCCAACAGTGGCATCATGAGCCAGGTCTATGCGTAGATGATATGCACGAGTAGAACACAAAGGAGTTATGGGCGGTGATGTTCATACTGCTTACCACCAACGTCTTATTTTGATTCGGCGGCATTGTGGGATGAAGCGGCCTGGACCAACCTTACATGGCCACGTACATGAGACCGGTTCCACCGACTGATGCAACTTGTTTTGCATAAGGTGGCTGGCGGGTGTCTGTTTCTCTCACTTTAGTTGAATCGAATTTGACTACGGCCGGTCCTTGCAGAAGGTTAAAACAGCAAACTTGATAATCACCGTTGTGGTTTTGCGTAGGTAAGAACGGTTCTTGCTAGTTACCTATAGCAGCCACGTAAAACTTGCAACAACAAAGTAGAAGACGTCTAACTTGTTTTTGCAGGGTATGTTGTGATGTGATATGGTCAAGACGTGATGTGATATACGTTGTTGTATGAGATCATCATGTTTTGTAATATCGACGACCGGCAGGAGCCTTAGGGTTGTCTTTTAATTATTGTATGGCCTGCATGTCAATCATTAAGCGCCATATAATTGCTTTACTTTATCGCTATGCATTAGCAATAGTTGTAGAAGCAATAATTGGCAAGATGATCCCGACGCAACGATGGAGATCAAGGCATCGCGCCGGTGACAATGGAGATCATGAAGTTGCTTTGGAGATGGAGATCAAAAGCATAAGATGGTGATGGCCATATCATGTCACATATTTTGATTGCATGTGATGTTTATCCTTTATGCATCTTATTTTGCTTGGAATGACGATAGCATTATAAGATGATCCCTTCACTTAATTTCAAGATAAAAGTGTTCTCCCCGAGTATGCACCGTTGCTAAAGTTCGTTGTTTCGAAGCACCTCGTGATGATCGGGTGTGATAGACTCTACGTTCACATACAACGGGTGTAAGCCAGTTTTGCACAAGCAGAATGCTTGGGTTAAACTTGACGAGCCTAGCATGTACAGAGATGGTCTCAGAACACTGGAGACCGAAAGGTCGAACATGAGTCATATAGTAGATATGATCAACATGAAGATGTTCGCCATTGAAGACTACTCCATCTCACGTGATGATCGGACATGGTTTAGTTGATTTGGATCATGTATCACTTAGATAACTTGAGGGATGTTAATTTAAGTGGGAGTTCATTAGTAATTTGATTAATTGAACTTAATTTATCATGAACTTAGTCCTGATAGTATTTGCAAATCTATGTTGTAGATAAATGGCTCGTGCTACTGTTCCGTTGAATTTTAATGCATTCCTAGAGAAAGCTAAGTTGAAAGATGATGGTAGCAACTACGCGGACTGGGTTCGTAACTTGAGGTTTATCCTCATTGCTGCATAGAAGAATTATGTCCTTGATGCACCGCTAGGTGACGGACCTGAAGCAGGAGCTAATGCAGACGTTATGAATGCCTGGTAGGCTCGATCTGATGACTACTCGATAGTTTAGTTTGCCATGCTTTACGGCTTGGAACCGGGACTTCAAAAGCGTTTTGAACGCCACGGAGCATATGAGATATTCCAAGAGCTGAATTGATATTTCAAGCTAATGCCCGGGTTGAGAGATATGAAGTCTCCAACAAGTTCTTCAGCTGTAAGATGGAGGAGAATAGTTCTGTCAGTGAACACATACTCAAAATGTCTGGGTATCATAACCACTTGACTCAGCTGGGAATTGAGCTCCCAGATGAGTGTGTTATTGATAGGGTTCTTCAATCACTACCACTAAGCTACAAAGGCTTCGTGATGAACTATAATATGCAAGGAATGAAGAAAACGATTTTTGAGCTCTTCTCGATGCTGAAATCGGTGGAGGTAGAAATCAAGAAAGAGCATCAAGTGTTGATGGTTAATAAAACCACCAGTTTCAAGAAAAAGGGCAAGGGAAAGAAAGGGAACTTCAAGAAGAACGGCAAGGAAGTTGCCGCTCCCGTGAAGAAGCCCAAAGCTGGACCCAAGCCTGAGACTGAGTGCTTCTACTTCAAGGGTAATGGTCACTGGAAGCGGAACTGCCCCAAATATTTGGCGGATAAGAAGGATGGCAAAGTGAACAAAGGTATATTTGATATACATGTTATTGATGTGTTCCTTACTAGTGCTCGTAGTAGCGCCTAGGTATTTGATACTGGTTCGGTTGCTCATATTTGTAAATCGAAACAGGAGCTGGGAAATAAACGAAGACTGGCTAAGGACGAGGTGATGATGTGCATCGGGAATGGTTCCAAGGTTGATGTGATCGCCGTTGGCACGCTACCTCTACATCTACCTTCGGGATTAGTTTTAGACATTAATAATTGTTATTTGGTGCCAGCGTTGAGCATGAACATTATATCTAGATCTTGTTTAATGCAAAATGGTTATTCATTTAAGTTAGAGAATAATGGTTGTTCTATTTATATGAGTAACATCTTTTATGGTCATTGATGTCTACTACGCAACCTTCTTCTTGTAGACTCATGTTGGGCCTCCAAGCGCAGAGTTTTGTAGGACAGTAGCAAATTTCCCTCGAGAGGGTGACGTAAGGTTTATCAATCTGTGGGAGGCGTAGGATGAATATGGTCTCTCTCAAACAACCCTGCAACCAAATAACAAAGAGTCTCTTGTGTCCCCAACACACCCAATACAATGGTAAATTGTATAGGTGCACTAGTTTGGCGAAGAGATGGTGATACAAGTGTAATATGGATGGTAGATATAGGTTTTTGTAATCTGAAAATATAAAAACAGCAAGGTAGCAAGTAACAAAAGTGAGAAAAAATGATATTGCAATGCTTAGAAACAAGGCCTAGGGTTCATACTTTCACTAGTGCAAGTTCTCTCAACAATGATAACATAATTAGATCATATGGCAATCCCTCAACGTGCGACAAAAGTCACTCCAAAGTTCCTATCACGGAGAACATAAGATGAAATTTCTTGTAGGGTACGGAACCACCTCAAAGTTATTCTTTCCGATCAATCCATTGAGCTATTCCTATAAGTGTCACAAACAGCCCTAGAGTTTGTAGTAAAATAACACCATATGACACACATCAATCAACCCTAATGTCACCTAGATACTCCAATGTCACCACAAGTATCTGTGGGTCAATTATACGATATGCATCAAACAACTTCAGATTCATAATATTCAATCCAACACAAAGAACCTCAAAGAGTGCCACAAAATTCCTACCGGAGAAACAAGGACGAAAACGTGCATCAACCCTATGCATAGATTACCCCAATGTCACCTCGGGAATCCGCGAGTTGAGTGCCAAAACATACATCAAGTGAATCAATAGAATACCCCATTGTCACCATGGGTATCCCACGCAAGACATACATCAAGTGTTCTCAAATCCATAATAGTATTCAATCCGATAATAGTGAAACCTCAAAGGTAAAACTCAATTCATCACAAGGAGATAAGAGGGGGAGAAACACCATATGATCCAACTATAATAGCAAAGCTCGCGGTACATCAAGATCATGCCAAATCAAGAACACGAGAGAGAGAGAGAGAGAGAGAGAGAGAGAGAGATCAAACACATAGCTACTGGTACATACCCTCAGCCCCGAGGGTGAACTACTCCCTCCTCGTCATGGAGACCACCGGGATGATGAAGATGGCCACCGGTGATGATTTCCCCCTCCGGCAGGGTGCCGGAACAGGGTCCCGATTGGTTTTTCGTGGCTACAGAGGCTTGTGGCGGTGGAACTCCCGATCTAGGTTTCTTTCTGGGGGTTTCTGGATTTATAGGAATTTTTGGCATCGGTTTCACGTCAGGGGGGTCCACGAGTCAGCGACAAGGCAGGGGGCGTGCCCTAGGGGGGTGGGCACGTCCTCCACCCTTGTCGTTGACTCGGGACTCTTCTGGCCCAACTCTTGTGCTTCGGGGGCTTCTTCTGGTCCATAAAAAATCACCGTAAATTTTCAGCTTGTTTGTACTCCGTTTGATATTCCTTTTCTATAAAACTCAAAAACAAGGAAAAAAACAGAAACTGGCACTGGGCTCTAAGTTAATAGGTTAGTCCCAAAAATAATATAAAATAGCATATAAATGCATATAAAACATCCAAAATAGATAATATAATAGCATGGAACAATCAAAAATTATAGATACGTTGGAGACGTATCAAGCATCCCCAAGCTTAATTCCTGCTCGTCCTCGAGTAGGTAAATGATAAAAATAGAATTTTTGATGTGGAATGCTACCTAACATATTTATCAACGTAATCTTCTCTATTGTGGCAAGAATATTCAGATCCATAAGATTCAAAACAAAAGTTTAATATGGACATAAAAACAATAATACTTCAAGCATACTATCAAAGCAATTATGTCTTCTCAAAATAACATGGCCAAAGAAAGCTATCCCTACAAAATCATATAGTCTGGCTATGGTCCATCTTCATCACACAAAATATTCAAATCATGCACAACCCCGATGACAAGCCAAGCAATTGTTTCATACTTTTGATGTTCTCAAACCTTTTCAACTTTCACGTAATACATGAGCGTGAGCCATGGACATAGCACTATAGGTGGAATAGAATATGGTGGTTGTGGAGAAGACAAAAAGAAGGAGATAGTCTCACATCAACTAGGCGTATTAACGGGCTATGGAGATGCCCATCAATAGATATCAATTAGAGTGAGTAGGGATTGCCATGCAACGGATGCACTAGAGCTATAAGTTTATGAAAGCTCAAAAAAGAAACTAAGTGGGTGTGCATCCAACTTGCTTGCTCATGAAGACCTAGGGCATTTGAGGAAGCCCACCGTTGTTCTATAATGAAAAATTCCCACTAGTATATGAAAGTGACAACATAGGAGACTCTCTATCATGAAGATCATGGTGCTACTTTGAAGCACGAGTGTGGAAAAAGGATAGTAACATTGCCCCTTCTCTCTTTTCTCTCATTTTTTTTTGATTTTTTTTTGGGCTCTCTCTCTTTTTTTTTGCCTCTTTATTTTATTGGCTTCTTTGGCCTCTTTTTTTTAATTTCCTCACATGGGACAATGTTCTAATAATGATGATCATCACACTTTTATTTACTTACAACTCAAGAATTACAACTTGATACTTAGAACAAAATATGACTCTATATGAATGCCTCCGGCGGTGTACCGGGATGTGCAATGACTCAAGAGTGACATGTATGAAAATTATGAATGGTGGCTTTGCCACAAATACTATGTCAACTACATGATCATTCAAAGCAATATGACAATGATGAAGCGTGTCATAATAAACGGAACAGTGGAAAGTTGCATGGCAATATATCTCGGAATGGCTATGGAAATGCCATAATAGGTAGGTATGGTGGCTGTTTTGAGGAAGGTATATGGTGGGTGTATGGTACCGGCAAAAGTTGCGTGGTACTAGAGAGGCTAGCAATGGTGGAAGGGTGAGAGTGCGTATAATCCATGGACTCAACATTAGTCATAAAGAACTCACATACTTATTGCAATAGTCTATTAGCTATCGAAACAAAGTACTACGTGCATGCTCCTAGGGGGATAGATTGGTAGGAAAAGACCATCGCTCGTCCCCGACCGCCACTCATAAGGAAGACAATCAATAAATAAATCATGCTCCAACTTCGTTACATAACAGTTCACCATATGTGCATGCTACGGGAATCACAAACCTCAACACAAGTATTTCTACAATCCACAATTACTCACTAGCATGACTCTAATATCACCATCTTCATATCTCAAAACAATCATAAGGAATCAAACTTCTCATAGTATTCAATGCACTTCATATGAAAGTTTTTATTATATCCCTCTTGGATGCCCATCATATTAGGACTAAATTCATAACCTAAGAAAATTACCATGCTGTTTAAGACTCTTAAAATGATATAAGTGAAGCATGAGAGTTTATCAATTTCTTCAAAATAAAACCACCGTCGTGCTCTAAAAAGATATAAGTGAAGCACTAGAGCAACTGACAAACTACTCCAAAAAGATATAAGTGAAGATCAATGAGTAGTCAAATAATTATGTAGCTGTGTGAAGACCCTCTCATCTAAGAATTTCAGATCTTAAGTATTTTATTCAAATAGCAAGAAAAACAAAATAAAATGACATTCTAAGAATAGCACACATCATGTGAAGAAGTAAAAACTTAGGCTCAACCGATACTAACCGATAATTCTTGATGAAGAAAGGTGGGATGCCAACCGGGGCATCCCCAAGCTTAGATGCTTGAAACTTCTTGAAATAGTAACTAGGGATGCCTTGAGAATCCCAATCTTGAGCTTTTGTGTCTCCTTAATTCCTTTTATATCACGGTTTCCTAAATCTTAAAAACTTCATCCACACAAAACTCAACAAGAACTCGTGAGATGAGTTAGTATAAATCAAATGCAAAACCTTATCATTCTCTACTGTAGCAAATCACTAAAATTATTATTTAACATTGCATACTAAATGCCTCTGCATATTTAATACTCCTATCCTCAAATAGAATCATTAAACAAGCAAACATATGCAAACAATGCAAACATAACAGCAATCTGTCTAAACAGGACAGTCTGTAAAGAGTGCAATTGTACTCATACTTAAATAACTCCAAAAATTCTGGAAAATTACCACACTGTATAAAATTTGTTATTACTCATTGTTTAAAAAATTTCAAGATTTTATCATATTCTGACTTTCCATAAGAATTACGACAACGATAGAAAACTTTCTGTTTTCAAAACAGCAACATATAGACTTGCAAAATAAGCATGGTAAAGGCTAAACTTGACACTTTTATTGAAATAAAAGATGAAAAATATTAATCTAAATAACAGCAAGCAAATACTAATAAAATAAAATGACGCTCCAAGCAAAACACATATCATGTGATGAATAAAAATATAGCTCCAAGTGAGGTTACCGAAAATGTTGAAGACGAAAGAGGGGATGCCTTCCGGGGCATCCCCAAGCATAGTTTCTTGGATCTTCCTTGAATATTACCTTGAGGTGCCTTGGGCATCCCCAAGCTTAGGGTCTTTACACTCCTTATTCTCCTCATATCAATATCTCACCCAAAACTTGAAAACTTCAATCACACAAAACTTAACGGAACTTCGTGAGATGGGTTAGTATGATAAAACAAATCATTAACTTTGGTATTGTCAAGACAAGATTAAAAAATTTTATGACATGATTCCTAATGTACCCTATCATTTCTACAATTTATATTAAGCAATATAAGCCATAGAAACTAGAAAACAAGCAAACTATGCATCGAAAACAGAATCTGTCAAAAACAGAACAGTACGTAAAGATATGAATTAAGGTCATACTTATGTGACTCCAAATATTCTGAAAATTAGGAAAACCTAGAACATTTGTATATGAATACTATGTAAAAAAATCAGAGTTTTTACACGTTCCAGTAAAAGATAGGAATTTCTGTACTGGACGCAAAAATTTCTGTTTTTGCACAGAATCAAATCAACTATCAACCACACTATCCCAAAGGCTTTACTTGGCACTTTATTGAAAAAAAAGCTATAAAACATGATTAATACAGTAGCTTAATCATGTGAACACACAAAAACAGTAGGTATAAATATTGGTTTGTCTCCCAACAAGCGCTTTTCTTTAATGCCTTTTTAGCTAGGCATGATGATTTCAATGATGCTCACATAAAAGATAAGAATTGACACGCAAAGAGAGCATCATGAAGCATAAGGCTAGAACATTTAAGCCTAACCCACTTCCTATGCATAGGGATTTTGTGAGCAAACAACTTATGGGAACAAGAATCAACTAGCATAGGAAGCCAGAACAAGCATGACTTCAAAACTTTCAACATAAAGAGAGGAAACTTGATATTATTGAGATATGTAAAAGCACATGTTCCTCTCTCATAATAATTTTCAGTAGCATCATGAATGAATTCAACAATATAGCTATCACATAAAACACTCTTTTCATGATGCATAAGCATAGAAATTTTATTACTCTCCACATAAGCAAATTTATTCTCATGAATAGTAGTGGGAGCAAACTCAACAAAATAACTATCATGTGAGGCATAATCCAATTGAAAATCAAAATCATAATGACAAGTTTCATGGTTATCATTATTCTCTATAGCATACATGTCATCACAATAATCATCGTAGATAGCAACTTTGTTCTCATAATCAATTGGAACCTCTTACGAAATAGTGGATTCATCACTAAATAAAGTCATGACCTCTCCAAATCCACTTTTATCAATATTGTAATAAGATTCAACACCCTCCAAAATAGTGGGATCAATACAACCTAGATTTGACACTCTTCCAAACTCACTTTCATTAATATAATCATCATAAATAGGAGGCATGCTATCAACATAATAAATTTTCTTATCACAACTTGGGGGACTAAAAATATCATCTTCATCAAATATAGCATCCCCAAGCTTATGGCTTTGCATATCATTAGCATCATGGATATTCAAGGAATTCATACTAACAACATTGCAATCATGCTCATCATTCAAAGATTTTATGCCAAACATTTTATAGACTTCTTCTTCTAACACTTGAGCACAATTTTCCTTTCCATCATTTTCACGAAAGACATTAAAAAGATGAAGCATATGAGGCAACCTCAATTCCATTTTTTTTTGTAGTTTTCTTTTATAGACTAAACTAGTGATAAAACAAGAAAATAAAAGATTCAATTGCAAGATCTAAAGATATACCTTCAAGCACTCACCTCCCCGGCAACGGCACCAGAAAAGAGCTTGATGTCTACTACGCAACCTTCTTCTTGTAGACTCGTGTTGGGCCTCCAAGCGCAGAGTTTTGTAGGACAGTAGCAAATTTCCCTCAAGTGGATGACCTAAGGTTTATCAATCCGTGGGAGGCGTAGGATGAAGATGGTCTCTCTCAAACAACCCTGCAACCAAATAGCAAAGAGTCTCTTGTGTCCCCAACACGCCCAATACAATGGTAAATTGTATAGGTGCACTAGTTCGGCGAAGAGATGGTGATACAAGTGTAATATGGATGGTAGATATAGGTTTTTGTAATCTGAAAATATAAAAACAGCAAGGTAGCAAGTAACAAAAGTGAGCAAAAATGATATTGCAATGCTTAGAAACAAGGCCTAGGGTTCATACTTTCACTAGTGCAAGTTCTCTCAACAATGATAACATAATTAGATCATATGGCAATCCCTCAACGTGCGACAAAAGTCACTCCAAAGTTCCTAGAGTGGAGAACATAAGACGAAATTGCTTGTAGGGTACGAAACCACCTCAAAGTTATTCTTTCCGATCAATCCATTGAGCTATTCCTATAAGTGTGACAAACAGCCCTAGAGTTCGTAGTAAAATAACACCATATGATACACATCAATCAACCCTAATGTCACCTAGATACTCCAATTTCACCACAAGTATCCGTGGGTCAATTATACGATATGCATCAAACAACTTCAGATTCATAATATTCAATCCAACACAAAGAACCTCAAAGAGTGCCCCGAAATTCCTACCGGAGAAACAAGGACGAAAACATGCATCAACCCCTATGCATAGATTACCCCAATGTCACCTCGGGAATCCGCGAGTTGAGTGCCAAAACATACATCAAGTGAATCAATAGAATACCCCACTGTCACCACGGGTATCCCACGCAAGACATACATCAAGTGTTCGCAAATCCATAATAGTATTCAATCCGTTAATAGTGAAACCTCAAAGGTAAAAGTCAATTCATCACAAGGAGATAGAGGGGGAGAAACACCATATGATACAATTATAATAGCAAAGCTCGCGGTACATCAAGATCATGCCAAACCAAGAACACGAGAGAGAGAGAGAGAGAGAGAGAGAGATCAAACACATAGCTACTGGTACATACCCTCAGCCCCGAGGGTGAACTACTCCCTCCTCGTCATGGGGACCGCCGGGATGATGAAGATGGCCATCGGTGATGATTTCCCCCTCTGGCAGGATGCCGGAACAGGGTCCCGATTGGTTTTTCGTGGCTACAAAGGCTTGCGGCGGCAGAACTCCCGATCTAGGTTTCTTTCTGGGGGTTTCTGGATTTATAGGAATTTTTGGTGTCGGTTTCACATCAGGGGGGTCCACGAGTCAGCGACAAGGCAGGGGGCACGCCCTAGGGGGGTGGGCGCGTCCTCCACCCTTGTCGTTGACTCGGGACTCTTCTGGCCCAACTCTTGTGCTTCGGGGGCTTCTTCTGGTCCATAAAAAATCACAGTAAATTTCAGCTTGTTTGGACTCTGTTTGATATTCCTTTTCTGCAAAACTCAAAAACAAGGAAAAAAACAGAAACTGGCACTAGGCTCTAGGTTAATAGGTTAGTCCCAAAAATAATATAAAATAGCATATAAATGCATATAAAACATCCAAAACAGATAATATAATAGCATGGAACAATCAAAAATTATAGATACGTTGGAGATGTATCAGTCATGCACCCTTAGTGAATGGTCTATTCTTGTTGAATCTCGGTTGTAGTGATACACATATTCATAATATTGATGTCAAAAGATGCAAAGTTGATAATGATAGTGCAACATACTTGTGAGACTGCCATTTAGGTCATATTGGTGTAAAGCGCATGAAGAAACTCCATGCGGATGGACTTTTGGAATCACTTGATTATGAATCATTTGATACTTGTGAACCATGCCTCATGGGCAAGATGACTAAAACTCCATTCTCCGGAACAATGGAGCAAGCTAATGACTTATTGGAAATAGTACATACCGATGTATGTGGTCCGATGAGTGTTGAAGCACGCGGCGGGTATCGTTATTTTCTAACCTTCACAGATGATTTGAGTAGGTATGGGTATATCTACTTGATGAAACATAAGTCTTAAACATTTGAAAAGTTCAAAGAATTTCAGAGTGAAGTAGAGAATCATCGTAACAAGAAAATAAAGTATCTACGATCTGATCGTGGAGGCGAATATTTGAGTTATGAGTTTGCCCTTCATTTAAGACAATGTGGAATTGTTTCACAACTCATGCCACCTGGAACACCACAGCGTAATGGTGTGTCTGAATGTTGTAACCGTACTTTATTAGATATGGTGTGTTCTATGATGTCTCTTACCGATTTGCACTATCATTTTGGCGTTATGCATTAGAGACAACCACATTCACATTAAATAGGGCACCGTCTAAATCCATTGAGACGGCACCGTATGAACTATGGTTTGGCAAGAAACCTAAGCTGTCGTTTCTTAAAGTTTGGGGATGCGATGCTTATGTCAAAAGGCTTCAGCCTGATAAGCTCGAACCCAAAGCGGAGAAGTGCGTCTTCATAGGATACCCGAAAGAAACTATTGGGTATACCTTCTACCACAGATCCGAAGGCAAAATATTTGTTGCTAAGAACGGGTTCTTTCAAGAGAAGGAGTTTCTCGCGAAAGAAGTGAGTGGGAGGAAACTAGAACTTGTTGAGGTAGTTGTACCTGCTCTCGAATTGGAAAGTAGTACATCAGTGTCGGTGCAACAAACCTTCACGTATGTTGCCCAGACTGCACACAGGCACGATGGCAAGGAAGCAAACTCCACCAAGTATCCAAGTCAAGGCCAAGCCAGACAAGAAGCTCTTTGAGGGATGAAAGGGTGGATCAAGAAGACCAAGACAAGACAAAGTAGTAAGATATCACTAAGGGAAAGCCTCCCTTACCAGGCAGGCGAGCCTGGTCAGGTCGAGGCCGCCCCGAGGACGAATCCAATGTTTCCCCGACAAGCTTGTCGGGGCTGCCGAAGGCAAACCTCCCCGCCAAGACTCCACCGCTCCACCGCATCGCAACGCAAGCCATCTATCAGTGTGGTGTCGAGCCCCCAGATGATTAAGTGGATATCATTTGGCACGTGGCAGCCATTTGGAAGGAAGATTGCCTCCATATAACACATGTCCAGAGGCGTGTCAAGCAGACAGGTAGAAGATGACTAAGCGGCGCGGCAGGCCTGCCGGGCTGCATCCTCAGCGTGACACCTAGCAGTGCATTTAATGCACTTTGTCCTAACTGCCAGAGTTTGGTATGATAGCACTATTGGCTATCTAATCACTAGATAATGACTGTTTTGCCACTGTGGTTACCCCTTAGCCTATAAAAGGAGGGCCATGGCAACCTAAAAAGGATTCAGACCCTCGTGTACTGCTACGCGCGTAGCTGCTCTCCCCGAGGCGACCTTGTTGGGCTTGAGCGATGCGTGTTCATTGCGGTCCTTCTCTCAATCCACCAAACTAGGAGTAGGGTTTTACGCTTCCCAGCAGCCCAAACCTGGATAAAAACCACCAGCATCACCTCTGCCGTGTTGTTCCATGATCTCTGCTCTTTGTGCAACGTGACCTTCCCCCTTGCCGAACCACAAGGGGCTGATGGCCCCATAGGTGATCGTGTTCCACCACGACATCTTTGGCGCGCCAGGTAGGGGGAGCGCATGCGCGAACCTAAGGTTGTGAACAGCGCATCAATCTTCATCATCGTCTTCTTCATCATTGGCTTCATCATCCATGGCGCCCAAGAAGAAGCCCGGCGCAATAGCTCATCCTTCCACCTCGAAGGCCCCCTCGCATGCAGCCGCTGACGCTATGGGTACGGCAGTGGTGTTAGGGGACGCGGGTGCCGTAGGGGACGTGACCGACGCAGGCGGCACCGTTGTCGTTTCCCCTGTGGCCGAAGCGGGAGCAGAAGACGCCGGGGGAGGGCGGCATCAACAACATCCCGACGGCCGTGTTCCATAGGGCGCGGGCGGGGAGAATGTTCAATCTCCACCTCCCCGCAGCGCTGGTGGGCGCAGCCGAGGCGACAACACCCGCTCTGGTGCGAGTCGCGACCCCCTAGCTGCCCCTGTTACAGGCGCAGCTGCGGGGCACACGCCTTGCCCAGGGCAGGGTAATCAAAACGAAGCACCGAACGGGGTCGTCAACCCCTAGGCGCACCCCTCTCGCCACCGTACTGCCGTGGCAACTGGCTCGCAGTGACGAGAACACGGTGCCGCCACTACTAGTACTATCAGGAGTCAAGTGACGTCACGATCTGCGTCGTCATCTATGTCAAGCACTGCTTCGGAAGCCATGGCACGAGCCCAACTCCTGCTGAGATTCCCGCCAGCGGCCGATTAAATGGGCGAGTGGAGAGCCACCATCCAGAGTTTGATCAGTTTTGCTGAAGCAGGAGGATCACAGTGTGCGGGCCCGCCGCGGCGCCCGCAAACAACAACAGTAGCCCGGGCTGCTCACCGTGTGGAGGAGGTCACTCCAACGGTGCAATCCCCTCCACGGCGGCCAACGTAGAGGCTGCAACCAGAACCGCACGACCAGGAGCTCGACGAGGTGTCAATGGCTTCATCTGATCCTCGGGCCCGTCGAGATCAGCGGCAGGTCCTGGAAGATCGGTGGAGGGAAGATGCGCGCATCAATATAGAGCGGCGCCGTGAAACCCGCCGCTAATCTGACAGGCGTAATGGCCCAGATGTCGACGAACCCTCGCCAAGTGAAGGCGGATACTTGCCTTTCGAGGTTGGGTGCCCTGCCTTCACTCGCGAGCTGCGGCAAGTCCGTTGGCCATCTACCCGCGTTTTCAAACCAGAAATACCAGAAAAGTATGACGGAAGGTTGAACCCGGCAGAGTTCTTGAGCATTTACACCATTGTTGTTCAAGCCGCCGGAGGAAGAGATGAGAAGGTGTTCGCCAACTACTTCCCTTTGGCACTCAAGCTAAACGTGAGGTCATGGCTGATGCACCTGCCAGAAAATTCCATTTCGTCCTGGGCTGACCTGTGTAATGAGTTTGTTGGTGCCTTCACGGGCGGCCACCAAGAACCAGGACGGCCCAGCGACTTGCAACTCCTTCCACAGAAGGAAGGGGAAGGTTTACAGAAGTACATGCAGAGGTTTAGCCGGGTACACAGGAACATTCTAGATATCCACCCGGCAGCTGTAATTGCCGCATTCGAGTCAAACGTGCGCAACAGGAGAATACGTTCCAAAATGAACGTCCGGTTGCCCAAGACTGTGAATGAGCTATACACCTTGGCAGATAAGTGCGCCCGTACGGAGTAAGGGAGGCTGCTACTTCTTGAGCTTGCATTGGTTTTTCCCTTGAAGAGGAAAGGGTGATGCCTGATGCAGCAAAGTAGAGATAAGTATTTCCCTCAGTTAGAGAACCAAGGTATCAATCCAGTAGGAGGTACAAGCAAGTCTCCAATCTATGCACCTACACAAACAATCAAACACTTGCACCCAACGCGATAAGGGGTTGTCAATCCCTTCACGGTCAATTGCAATGGTGAGATCTGATAGAGATGGATATAAACGATTACTAAAGCGTAAAACAAAATAAAAACAAATAAATTGCAGCAAGGTATTTTTGGGTTTTTTGGTTTATAGATCTGAAAATATATGATGGAAAAAAGACCCGGGGGCATAGGTTTCACTAGAGGCTTCTTTCTTGAAAGAAAACATACGGTGGGTGAACAAATTACTGTCGAGCAATTGATAGAAAAGCGCAAAGTTATGACGATATCCAAGGCAATGATTATGCATATAGGCATCATGTCCGTGTCAAGTAGACCGACTCCTGCCTGCATCTACTACTATTACTCCACACATCGACCGCTATCCAGCATGCATCTAGAGTATTAAGTTCAAGAGAACAGAGTAACGCATTAAGTAAGATGACATGATGTAGAGCGATAAACTCAAGCAATATGATGAAAACCCCATCTTTTTATCCTTGATGTCAATAATACAATACATGCCTCGCTACCCCTACTATGTCACTGGGTGAGGACACCACAAGATTGAACCCAAAACTAAGCACCTCTCCCATTGCAAGAAATACCAATCTAGTTGGCCAAACCAAACCGATAACTCGAAGAGAAATACAAAGATATCAAATCATGTATATAAGAATTCAGAGAAGATTCAAATAATATTCATAGATAATCTGATCATAAATCCACAATTCATCGGATCTCGACAAACACGCCGCAAAAGAAGTTTACATCGGATAGATCTCCAAGCACATCGAGGAGAAAATGGTATTGAGGATCAAAGAGAGAGAAGAAGCCATCTAGCTACTAGCTATGGACCCGCAGGTCTGTGGTAAACTACTCACGCTTCATCGGAAGGGCAATAGGTTTGATGTAGATGCCCTCCGTGATCGAATCCCCGTCCGGCAGATCACCGAAAAAGGCCCCAAGATGGGATCGCACGGGAACAGAGGCTTGCGGTGGTGGAAAAGTATTTTCGTGGATGCCATCCTGATATACTCCAAGGATGAAGAAGAGCACAAACAACACCTTCGTGCTGTCTTGGAAAGATTAAGGACCCATTGTCTATATGTCAAATTCAGCAAATGTGAATTCTGGCTCAAAGAGGTGGGATTTCTGGGACACGTTCTGTCAGAACAAGGAGTAGCCGTCGACCCCAGCAAAGTAACTGCGGTTTTGAACTGGAAGACACCAGCCTGAGTTACCGAAGTCCGTAGTTTCCTAGGTTTGGCAGGCTATTACCGTCGCTTCATAGAAGGCTTCTCTAAGATAGCCAAGCCACTGACAGAACTGCTGAAGAAAAATCAACGGTTTGCCTGGACAAAGGAATGCGAAAGCAGTTTCTTAGAGCTAAAGACAAGGCTAACCACGGCCCCTGTCTTAGTTCTCCCAGACATCCACAAGAGCTTTGACATATACTGCGATGCTTCCAGGTGTGGAATTGGCTGCATGTTAATGCAAGAAGGCAAGGTTGTAGCATATGCATCCAGACAGCTACGACCACATGAAGAAAACTATCCCACGCATGATTTGGAACTAGCAGCAGTGGTACATGCCTTAAAGATCTGGAGGCATTATCTCATTGGGCAGCGCTGTGAAATATACACGGACCATAAGAGTCTCAAGTATATTTTCACTCAGCCTGACCTGAATCTTAGACGGCGATGATGGCTGGAACTGGTCAAGGATTATGATCTTGGAATAAATTATCATCCGGGAAAGGCCAATGTGGTTGCTGATGCTCTCAGTAGAAAACCAGGCAGCGTGAACACACTGACCGGAAGTATCCACCCCAGGTTGCAAGAAGAGTTTGCCAAACTCAATATGGTGCTATGCGGCCCAGTTAACTCGGATACCTTGGAAATTACCCCAACTCTTATGGAAGAGATTAAAAAGGCTCAAGGACCAGATGAGGGGATACAAGAGATCAAGGAGTTGATGCAGCAAGGGAAGGCCAAGTCTTTTCGTGTGGATGACCAAGGAACCTTATGGTTTGAGAAGCGGATATGTGTGCCTGATCAGGACAACTTGAGACAGCAAATACTCAGGGAAGCT
Organism: Thinopyrum elongatum; assembly: GCA_011799875.1. Lineage (NCBI taxonomy): Eukaryota > Viridiplantae > Streptophyta > Magnoliopsida > Poales > Poaceae > Thinopyrum > Thinopyrum elongatum. Next base: position 91,488,603 of record CM022302.1, on the reverse strand, counting down.
CATGAGTACACTTACTCCATTCACCCAGGAGGCACAAAGATGTATCAAGACCTAAGAGAAACCTGTCAGAATCTTGGATGAAATGGAAAGAACTACTCGGAGTAAGGTGATCAGGTTTTATAAGGTACTGTGGGAACACCATACTGAGGAAGAGGCTACCTGGGAAAGAGAGGACTTCCTAAGATCCGCATACCCGTACTTGTTCCCTGAGCAACCGAATCTCGAGGACGAGATTCATCCTAAGGGGGGTAGGTTTGTGACACCCTGGTTTTGACAACTTTTTTCCTTTTCAAAATCTTTTTGGCTTTATTTGAATTTTGGATGGTTTTTGAATCCTTTCAAGTGACTTTGGACTTATAAATCCTTGAACCTCTTGATCCAAAACCATCACCACCTTGCCAAAACCCTGTCACATCCCTCTTGGACAAAATTTCAATATTTAATCTTTTCCAAGTAATTATTTTCTTCCTTGGGAAAGCTATGACATCACTATGGTTGTGAAGCAACCTATAGTTTTGATGATCAGAAAGGTCCCAAACTCATGCCACACCTTCTCATCATCATATAGCCTCATAATTTTCAAAATATTCCACTGCCCAATATTAAATAATGGCCAGAATAATTATTTTCTCTCTGGCCAGAACTGTCCATTTGTGAAGCAGCCCTTATTTTCCTAACTCAGAAACTCCCCAAATAAATTCTCTGAGGTACTAGAGAACCTATCTAGCCACAATACCCAAAAATATCATCTTGGCCAATACAACTTTTTAGCAGCAAAATTTTGCCAAGTTTCTGCTCATTTTGAACCTCTGTGAAGGAAGTACCATCTAGAGGTTTCCCCTTGAGCTGAAATTTTTATGGCATCTCCTACTCACCAAATGACTCCCACACACCAAAATTCAGCTTCATCAGATCAACCATGTGAGTGAACCAAGCTAATCAAGTTTTTGGACCAGTATGGCAGTTTAGACATGAACTATATTAAAAAATGATCCAAACTTCCTAAAATTTGGTCAGTTTGTAGTCCCTCCATCCTAGATCACCCTAGACATCTCCATTGCATCCATGCCCAACTCATTATTTCTCTAGATCCCTCTCAATATCTCTGTCAGAAACTTTAGTTGATGCTACCCTTCGAGTCAGCTTGCATCTAGCCAAACCAAGCATCAGGTGAGCTAAATGACCAAAGGAGAAGCCCCCAGACATACTTAGCATTCCTGAGTCGGCCTCCACGCGCCGGGCACCGTGGTGAGCGCGGCACTGGCATGCCAGTTCGTGTGCTCTGTATCCCGCCGGCGTCTGTCAAGGTCATTCTCGAGCCCTCGCGTTGCCAGGCGGTGTCCTGGAGTGCCGACATCACCGATGCCGTCCACCTAAACCTCTCCCGTAGCTTCCCTCGCCGGACATCTCCCCGACGGCCACCACGCACTCGGGCACTGTGCCGCCCGTGGCGGCGCCGCAACGCTGTTGCTCGTCGTCTTCCTCCGCTAGCCGCCACCGTCCGCCTTAACTCCTCTGCCCTCCTCCATCACCTCACCTCGCAAGCGGCCAGCCAGCGCGGCGTCATTGCACCGGTGACGTGGCTCGGTTCTTGCCGCTTCGGGAGAGCTCGCCCGCGCTCGCCTCTGCCTATATAAAGCCAGGGCCGGCCTCCCTGAGCTCCTCAATCCACTCCACCGTTCCCCAAGCACCTCCCCGAGCAGCGAGCCACGGCCGAGAGGCCCTCTGGCCTTGAGCATCGCCGGAGATCCGTCGCCACCAGAGTTTCGTCGACCCATCGTTCCACCCCTCCCCGACCTCTTCTGACTCCACTACTGAGCTCAGCACATCCTCCTAACCACGCCCGACCACTTGCCCGAGCAAATCGCTGCCGGAACCGCCGTCTCCGACGACCCCCGAGCGCCACCGCCGCCGGAGAAGAAGGGGGCGACGCCGTCCGGCCATCCCTAGCTGATCTGCGGAGGGAAACTTTGGTGATTTTGAAGACCAGGAGTTCTTGGGCAACCCAATAGAGCAAGGCAAGCCATGACATCCATTTCATGAGCATTTCAATAGCATTGCATATTTAAAGTAATTATTTCCATTTACTTGCTATATAACAATTCATGGTGAAATGATTTAAAATGCTTAGTGGATGCCAACTCAAGTTATTGTGATGAACCACTATGCCTGCTAAATGAACTTAGTCGGTTGATCTTGAGTCACCTGTCCGGGCTTATTCGTGCAACCACATTTGCCGGTATGGGACGGCCTTGACTTGCTCTGGCTTCGTGCTCTTTCACCGGTACCTCCATCTAGGGAGGGTTATGCGTGCGTGCTGCCCTGATCAGGTAGACGGCGATAACCCTGTGAGCCCAGTTGAGTATTGTGCCGGCGTCCTCGTTTGGGACAGTTTAGTTTGGCCACGACGGTGGCAGGTGTCACGAGGTGACACAGGGGCCACCCAAGGCTTGACTCCAGGGGTGGATGATTGCCGGTGGTACGATGGGAGGGTCACGGGTCAGGCGGGTTTCGTTGGAGCGACGCTGGTCCACCCGAATGGGATCACGAGGTCAGGTGCTCCATGGTGTGGGTAAAGTGTACAACCTCTGCAGAGTGTCAAATCTATTCGAATAGCCGCGTCCACGGTATTGGACAGCCCGTCCAGACCTCACTAGGTGGTCAACCATAACAGTGGTAATAATGATGGAAGAACTCATCTTATGACCGGAAGTACTTGGTGACATATGAGTATTCCGAGGGTTGTGGGACAACCCGAAAGAGAGTAAGTTGATAACCGGAGACAGTAAGTGAATCACCTAAGAACTTAACATGTTACTTGCCATGCTATTGTTTGCTGCATTATATGGTTGTCGTGAGCTTGCGAGTACATTCAAAGTACTCACCAGGTGTATCATGCCAGATGCAGGAGAAGCCGAGGACGGAGGTCCCGATGGCTCAGGCTATGCTAACTAGGCTGTGTCCACGGTAGTGTCCCCATGGTTGGAGTTCTGCTATGTTCCGCTACGCCATAGAAGTATCCAGTAGTACCGAGGCCCTGTTATGTTTCATAAATAATGTAGATACTGTCATAGCACCGAGTGTGCCTTCGGCCTCGCTTTCGATGTAAAATATGAGCTTGTACCCCAAGATTATCAATAAAGTTCAGTTCTGTTCTGTTCCAAGTTGTTGAGTGTTTCCAGAAGACATGATCTTTGGGATGGAAACACTGGTAAACCAGTTCTTTGAGCCAGGGTGCCACAAATTCATTATATCGTTCCTAAGGGAGATGATCTTAGTGGGTGGAAAGTACTTGGAAATAAAAGCATCTTTACACTTATTCCATGAATCACTACTATTTTTAGGCAAAGATGAAAACCAAGTTTTAGCACGATCTCGTAGTGAGAACGGAAATAGCTTCAATTTAACAATATAATTATCCACATCTTTTTTATTTTGCATATCACACAATTCAACGAAAGTATTTAGATGGGATGCGGCATCTTCACTAGGAAGGCCAGAAAATTGACCTTTCATAACAAGATTTAACAAAGCGGCATTAATTTCATAAGATTCCGCACTAGTGGCGGGAGCGATCGGAGTACTAATAAAATCATTATTATTAGTGTTGGAAAAATCACACAACTTAGTATTCTCTTGAGTAATCGCGACAAAGCAATCTAACACACGAGCAAACAAAAAGCAAACAAAATGACGAGCGGAAAAAGGGCGAATAAAAAGGCAAATCTTTTGTATTTTTCTGAAAATCATTTTAGAACTGGGGGAGAGGAAAACGAGATACAAATGGAGAATAATGTAATGCAAGAGATGAGAGTTTATGATGGGTACTTGGTAGGCTTGATGTAGACCTCCCCGTCAACGGCGCCAGAAATTCTTCCTGCTACTTCTTGAGCTTGTGTTGGTTTTTCCCTTGAAGAGGAAAGGGCGATGCAGCAAAGTAGAGATAAGTATTTCCCTCAGTTAGAGAACCAAAGTATCAACCCAGTAGGAGGTACAAGCAAGTCTCCAATCTATGCACCTACACAAACAATCAAACACTTGCACCCAACGTGATAAAGGGGTTGTCAATCCCTTCACGGTCAATTGCAATGGTGAGATCTGATAGAGATAGATATAAAAGATTACTAAAACGTAAAACGAAATAAAAACAAATAAATTGCAGCTAGGTATTTTTGGGTTTTTTGGTTTATAGATCTGAAAATATATGATGGAAAATAGACCCGGGGGCCATAGGTTTCACTAGAGGCTTCTCTCTTGAAAGAAAACATACGGTGGGTGAACAAATTACTGTCGAGCAATTGATAGAAAAGCGCAAAGTTATGACTATATCCAAGGCAATGATTATGCATATAGGCATCACGTCCGTGTCAAGTAGACCGACTCCTGCCTGCATCTACTACTATTACTCCACACATCGACCGCTATCCAGCATGCATCTAGAGTATTAAGTTCAAGAGAACAGAGTAACGCATTAAGTAAGATGACATGATGTAGAGGGATAAACTCAAGCAATATGATGAAAACCCCATCTTTTTATCCTTGATGGCAACAATACAATACGTGCCTTGCTACCCCTACTATGTCACTGGGTGAGGACACCGCAAGATTGAACCCAAAACTAAGCGCCTCTCCCATTGCAAGAAATACCAATCTAGTTGGCCAAACCAAACCGATAATTCGAAGAGAAATACAAAGATATCAAATCATGCATATAAGAATTCAGAGAAGATTCAAATAATATTCATAGATAATCTGATCATAAATCCACAATTCATCGGATCTCGACAAACACACCGCAAAAAAAGATTACATCGGATAGATCTCCAAGAACATCGAGGAGAACATGGTATTGAGGATCAGAGAGAGAGAAGAAGCCATCTAGCTACTAGCTATGGACCCGTAGGTCTGTGGTAAACTACTCACGCTTCATCGGAAGGGCAATAGGGTTGATGTAGATGCCCTCCGTGATCGAATCCCCCTCCGGCAGATTACCGGAAAAGGCCCCAAGATGGGATCTCACAGGAACAAAGGCTTGCGGCGGTGGAAAAGTATTTTCGTGGATGCCTCTGATGGTTTGGGAATATATAGGCCAAAGATTAGGGTTAGGAGACCTCCGAGGGGGCCACAAGCCCAGGGGCGCCCCCCTATGGCTTGTCGTTGCCTCGTGGGTCTTCTGACTTCATCTCCAAGTCTCGTAGGTGTCTTCTGGTCCAAGAAAAATCATCGCAAAAGTTTTATTCCGTTTGGACTCCGTTTGATATTCCTTTTCTGTAAAACTCAAAAACAAGGAAAAAAACAAAATCTGGCACTGGGCTCTAGGTTAATAGGTTAGTCCCAAAAATAATCTAAAATAGCATATTAATGCATATAAAACTTCCAAAACAGATAATATAATAGCATGGAATAATCAAAAATTATAGATACGTTGGAGAAGTATCAGAGGCGACTCCCCGGAGAAGAAGATGGCATCAAGGTTGACTCAGAGGATGACGATGATGCCATTAACTCGAAGAGGAAGAACAAAAAGCATAGCAAGAAGCGTAAAGAGAAGGCGGTACTGGTTGTTGAGAGTTCTCGCACCCCTAGTACCAGCAAGAAAGCCAAGACCGAAGCCCCCGGCAAGGAAGTTGCCGCGTGCACTGATTGCAGGGAGGCGGCGGCAGCCAAAAAAGCCGGGAAGACAGACGGGTCGTACTGCCAAATCCACCGAACCAAGGGCCATGATCTCCAAGAGTGTCATCAGGTTGAGCAACTCATCAAAAAGCAGAAAGCTGAGTATGAGAAGCGCGACAAGGAGAGAGACCAAGAAGGTGCTGGCGGGAAGGGCCGAGGCAGCAGAGGAGGCCGCCGCGGCAAGACTCCCCAGCAGCATGAAAAGCCTGCTAAAGGCCGAGAAAAAAAGGTAGGTGATTATGAAACTGATGAAGGGGATGATGAGGAAACCAGTGAGCAAGAGTTCCAAAAGGCAACTGAGGCCCTGTGCATTGACGGAGGCGCATCTTTGCACTCCTCTCACCGCCAGCTCAAACAGTGGGCGCGTGAGGTCAATGCCGTAGAGCCAGCAGCAGATTCCTGGAAGCCGCTCAAGTGGTCCCGCACGCCTATCATCTTTGATGAAGAGCATCACCCTGACCGCACCACTGCGGTAGGGTGTTTGCCGTTGTTGGTTTCGCCAACAATCCGCAACCTCAAGGTCACAAAGATGTTAGTTGACGGTGGGGTAGGGCTGAATCTGATTTCCCCCAAGGTGATTAGCAAGCTTCAAATATCAGATGAAGAGCTCAAGAATACTGGCACGTTTCAAGGAATCAACCCGGGCAGGAGTCATCCTAAGGGGAAGATTACGCTGTCGGTGACATTTGGTGGAGAACTAAACTACCGGACCGAAAAAGTTGTGTTTGATGTGGTTGAGCTCCCTTTGCCGTACAATGGGATTCTTGGTCGTCCAGCCCTGGCAAAATTCATGGCAGCATCTCACTATGCCTACAACACACTGAAAAAGACAGGGCCAATGGGCGTCATTTCCATCCCGTCAGACAAGAAAGATGCAATCATATGCGTGGATAAGATGTACCGGGATGCGGTCGCTACCGAGGCCGCGGAAGCTATAGCTCCCACCAAGGAAAATAAGAAACGAAAGAAGGCTAGCAGGGATGCCGGCAAGGAATCCGGGAAGCGCGCCTCTCTGGAGTGAGCTGCGCTCGTCGATGATTTGCTAGAGAGTTCCACTAGCAAGAGGCCCAAAGTTGCCTCGCCTGCTGTAAAGAAGGTCCCGGCAGGGCTGGATGGCGCTGGTGGTACGTTCACCATCAGCTCCACCCTTGACGACAAATGTAGATGTGTTTTCTTGGCAACCATCTGACATCCCCGATATTCCCAGGGAGGTAATCGGGCACCACCTTGCTGTCTGCCCTCATGCCCAGCCCGTCAAGCAGAAAGTCAGGAAGCAAGCTTTAGAGCGGCAGCAATTCATTGCCGAGGAGATCAAGAAACTTGAAGTGGCTGGTTTGGTCAAAGGAGTGTTGCACCCGACGTGGTTGGCGAACCCGGTGGTGGTACGCAAGGCGAATGGGAAATGGAAGCTTTGCATAGACTTCACATACCTGAATAAGGCATGCCCGAAGGACCCATTCCCCTTGCCGCGCATCGACCAGATTGTGGATTCCACTTCCGGGTGCGATCTGCTTTCTTTCTTGGATGCATACTCCGGATACCATCAGATATTCATGTCCAAGGAGGACGAGGAGAAGACCGCGTTCATAACCCCATGTGGCACGTACTGCTTTGTGCGGATGCCCTTCGGGTTATAAAGCGTTGGATCCACTTTCGCAAGAGCTGTGCAAATTTGGTTTGAGCCCCAGTTGCACAGGAATATTGAAGCTTACATGGATGATATAGTGGTCAAAACCAAGGATAAATCAACACTCATTCAGGACTTGGAAGAGACCTTTGCAAATCTGCGCAAGATCAACTTGAAGTTGAACCCAGAGAAGTGTGTGTTTGGCGTTCCCTCCGGCAAGCTACTTGGCTTCTTTGTATCTCACCGGGGGATAGAGGCCAACCCCGACAAGATCAGAGCAATCGAGCAGATTCAAGAACCCAAGACAGCCAAGGACGTAAGGCATTTAACTGGATGTGTTGCCGCGCTGAGTAGGTTCATTTCCAAGTCTGCCGAGCGCGCCCTGCCGTTCTTTAAAATTCTGAAGAAGGCAGGGCTAATGAAGTGGACCCCGGAAGCAGAAGCAGCGCTGCGAGACTTGAAAGCCTATATTTCCTCTGCTCCCACCTTGGTCGCTCCTAAACCACAAGAGTCGTTGCTGCTATACTTAGCGGCAACCAATCAAGTGGTTAGTGCGGCATTGGTGGCACAGCGGGAAGTAGATGAAGGAGCAGCCGCAGCTACTGTCCTCCTCGGAGAAGGAAGTGAACCAGCCACGGCGGGGTTAGGTGCAGATCAGGAGAAGGAAGAGCAGGATAACAAAGGCAATCCCAAAACCACGGCAAAGAAAAAGGTGGTGCAGCGGCCGGTGTAGTTTGTTAGCTCCCTGTTGCAGGGGGCTAGATCAAGGTACTTTGGAGTGCAAAAGTTGATCTTCGGCCTCATCATGGCCTCAAGGAAACTGCGCCACTACTTCCAAGCCCACGAGATTACAGTCGTCACTCGTTTCTCTTTGCAACGCATACTGAGGAACCCTGAGGCCACCGGCAGAATAGTTGAATGGGCAATGGAGTTGTCAAGCTTTGGTCTGAAATATGAGAGTACCTCAGCCATTCAGAGCAGGGCACTGGCGGAGTTCATTGCAGAATGGACACCTAATCCAGATGAAGAGACACCAGAAACAGTTATCCCCGGCAAGGAGGCGCCCCAAGAATGGACCCTGTATTTTGACGGTGCCTTCTCACTACAAGGCACAGGGGCTGGCGTGCTCCTTGTTGTACCTACTGGAGAACACCTCAAATATGTGATCCAAATGCATTTTCCTCAGGAGAAGGCCACCAACAACACTGCGGAATATGAAGGGCTCCTTGTCGGGCTCAGAATTGCAACGGAATTGGGAATTAAGAAGTTGATCATTCATGGAGACTCGCAGCTCGTAGTGAGACAAGTAAACAAGGATTACCAGAGCCCGTTAATGGAGGCATATGTAGAGCAAGTGAGGAAGCTAGAGGAGCATTTTGATGGATTGCAAACAGAGCATGTACCACATGCGGAAAACAGCATCGCTGATCATCTATCAAAATGCGCCGCACAAAAGCTCCCTGTGGAACCAGGGACTTTTGTTCTCCACCTGACTCAACCCTCAGTATCCCTGCCAGCGATGGCCAGAAAAAGGAGGAAATTGGACTCCGGCAAGCATCTCCCGGCAGGACTCCCCGATGTCCCCGGTAGAGAGGCTACCGGGAATAACTCCACTTCGCCTGGTGAGCAGCACCCTCCCGCCGAACCACAAGTTCTTGCGGTTGAGATATGCGCTCCCACGAATGAGGAGGTGCCGTTTGTCCTTGTTGCCGAGCCTCAGGCCCCAACTTGGGCACGACACATAGTCCACTACCTCCAAACAGGAGAACTTCCCGAGGAGCAAGAAGAAGCCGAAAGAGTAGCCCGGAGGGCCAGTATGTATCAATTTGTCGATGACACGTTCTACAGAAGAAGGCCCAACAGTGTGAAATTGAAGTGCATTTGCCGAGAAGAGGGGAGGGAACTATTGGCAGAAATACACACAGGCATGTGCGGCTCCCATATTGGATCAAGAGCCTTGGTTGGAAAAGCTTTCCGACAAGGTTTCTACTCGCCCATGGCCCTCCAAGATGCAATTGAGCTAGTTACCAGATGCGAAGCCTGCCAGTTCCACTCCAAGAACATCCATCAACCAGCTCAAGCTCTCCAGATGATCCCTTTATCATGGCCATTTTCGGCCTGGGGGCTCGACATCCTGGGCCCCTTCCCCCGTGCTCCTGGGGGCTTTGAATTCTTGTACGTTGCAATCGACAAGTTTACAAAGTGGACAGAAGTGAAGCCTGTGAGGAAGGTGACTGCACAATCAGCTATCAAGTTCTTGAAAGGATTGGTGTGCCGTTTTGGAGTACCCGCCAGAGTTATCACTGACAACGGCACCCAGTTCACAAGTCGCGCCTTCATGCAATACATTCAAACCCTCAGAAGCAAGGTTTCATTCGCCTCTGTTGCTCATCCCAGGAGCAATGGACAGGCTGAGAGGATGAACGCTGAAGTGACTTTTGATAAGCTGCAAAAGTGTGGCAGACGCTGGATCGACGAGCTGCCGATGGTTCTTTGGTCCCTCCTACGACACCAAACCGAGCTACCGGCCAGACTCCCTTCTCCCTAGTCTATGGGGCAGAAGTAGTGCTCCCCACGGAACTCATATACGGGTCACCTCGAGTATTTGCCTACGATGAGGTAGAGCAAGAGAAGCACCGGCATGATGATGCCGTGCTCCTTGAGGAGAACCGTCTCCGGGCTGCTATAGGTGTTGCACGCTACCAGCAAGCCCTACGTCGCTATCACAGCCGCAGGGTTCATACCCGGAGCCTTGAGGAAGGCGACCTTGTCCTTAGGCGTGTTCAGTCTGCCAAGGGTACCAACAAGTTGACGTCAAAGTGGGAAGGCCCTTACCGGGTAGTACGAGTTACCAGACCTGGCGCAGTCCATCTGGAGACCGAAGATGGCATCCAAATGCAAAACTCATGGAATATTGAGCATCTTCGTAAGTTCTACCCGTAAGGCGCGGTTGCCGTGCCCAGCCCCGGCAGCCACCCTTTTGTACAAGCCTTGCCGATGCGCATGTAACCCTTTGTACAAAGCCTTGCGCAGACCCTGAGCACAGATAATAAAACAAAGCACTGGCGCCCTAAAAACTTGCATGAATGATTAGCTTAGCATAGATTTGCCATGGTCATTTAGATGAGATCATATGTTGCTATGTTTTCCCTCTGCACTAATTGAAGGACTCTTGCCGCGGGCTTGATCCCAAAAAGAAGAGACGGAAACAAGCCTACATATCGATCCCCGATAGGCCAAACAGATAAGTTTCTTTCTATCCATAAACATGTCTCTGTAAGAAGAAAACTTGTGCATAGAAAAACCTTGTCTCCTTCAAAACATTTGTGCTCCCATCCCTTGATTCGAACACTATTTTGGTCGAGATGGTTGTAGTGGCATTTGACAGAGAAGGTTCGACGAGGGGCTGGTTCCCTTCCATAGTTTTGAGCCCGGTAGGCCAAGCCCCGCGGCAACAACGGAAGGCACCGGCAAGATAGCATGCTAGAAAAACTTGTTTACCTAAAAGTATAGAGGCATTCCTCCTCTGCATGGATGTAGTACACACACAAGTACCCGGCAAGCTTGTCTTTTTTCATTAATATGCAGATAAACAAGTACAAATCTTACAGAGTACAAACATGGATAGAAGAAATTACATATTTGAGACTAAAATTTGGCAAATGCCTACATGTTTTAGATTAAAAAAAGATAAGTGTCTCGTATTCCCTTTCTTATCCCTCTCCTCCTAGAAACTACAGTGGGAGACAAAGAGGGCAAAAGGAGCGCCTGGACAGAAGCCCAGCCTGACCCCGTCAGGGCCCGCGGGACGTAGCCTCACAAGATCGGGAGTGCGCGGGCGAAGGCGAGGGACGGAGAGAGCGGCTAGGCGATGCCCTAGTCACCGGCACCAGGGCCAGTAGGGCGCGACAGCTCAGACACCGGCAAGGAAGGCGAAGCCGGAGGCCACGGGGAAGCCTGCCGGGGTCCAACTGGAAGACTGCTGGAGGAGGTGGAGACACCTTCCACACCCAACACCCCGGCAAATTGTCTTGCCGGGGAGGAGATGCAGGTGCAGATGGTGGTGCCGCCGGCCGACGGTGATGGTGCGGCTGGTGTTCAGCCAGAGTCGGAGCCGGAGTCCTCCCCATCGGTGTCGTCGTCATCGCCGTCACTGTCCTCCTCATCGCTATCGCTTGAGGAGGAGCTTTCATCGTCGGTCGAGCTCTCCGCGCAGCACCCTAAGCGAGCACCCGAACGCCCAAAGACCTTGATGGAGAGCAGGGTGGCGTCCATTAACTTGAAGTGAAGAACGTGCCCTGCCGCCAAACTGTGGGCATGGGAGAAGGTTTTCCAGCCGCGCCGGAGAAGCATGACGTGAGGCGCAGGGAACTCTACGTTCGCTCGCATGCTGCCATTACAGCAGCCCATCATGTGCAGCCTCAACCCCGGCAGCTGTTCGACCTCCATCACCCTTGCGAATGGAGTGGGAAGCCGAAGATGGCTGCGCGGAGGGCCGCGCAGCTTAACGATGAATTCCAGTGGCTGGTCCCTGACGTGGCCTTCGTTCGGGTCCGGAGCAACTGGAGGAGGGGTGATCAAAGCACCGCCCCGTCCTCCTCGACCCCGAGCGCCACGACGGCCGCGTCCACGTCCTCTACCACCTCCTCTCACGATGGGCTCCGCCCCTGCATCCCCAACAGGAGGAGGGAGACGCTGTCGAGCAGAAACCCTCGTCGCCACCGCTGGAACATCACCACACCCTCTCCCCCTTGCCATGGTGGAGAGAAGATGCCGGAAGGAAGGAGGAGAAGTGTGTGAGTTAGCACCTCACCCGCGTCCCCTTTTATAGGCAAACGTGGCCGGGGGCTAAGCTCCTCACCCAGGGGCAACCGCCCCGCTCCGCCAATCTGGCCCCTCTACATCACCAACGGTGCATAGAATCAAGACCGCCCTCCTGCACCTATCCGCGATGCCTGGCTTTCTGCCAGGGCACTCATTCCCGCACCCTCCGCATCCGCCACCAACCCTGCGCAATGCATGCAGCATACGTGGCGAAAACGTCAGGAGCGGAAGAATGAGCGGAGTGGCAGTTACCACCCCGTGAACGTGGGACGTGGGCAGCCCACGAATCGTGGCACAAATTCCCCCATGTCGTCTCGCAAGATGCGCGAGAAAACCGGAAACTTACTCAAGCACAGGTTAATGAAGAAGCAAGGAAGATATCAAGAAAGAGGAGACTATCATCACAAGTGACCTACCTATGTACCTGATAGGGCCTACCCCAACGATGCTCAGCAGCACGTTTGGACCAGGCCCGGGGGCTCCTATTGGTGCAACAAACCTTCATGTATGTTGCCCAGACTGTACACAGGTACGATGGCAAGGAAGCAAACTCCACCAAGTATCCAAGTCAAGGCCAAGCCAGACAAGAAGCTCTTTAAGGGATCAAAGGGCGGATCAAGAAGACCAAGACAAGCAAAAGCAGTAAGATATCACTAAGGGAAAGCCTCCCTTACTAGGCAGGCGAGCCTGGTCAGGTCGAGGCCGCCCCGAGGACGAATCCAGTGTTTCCCCAGCAAGCTTGCCGGGGCCGCCAAGGGCAAACCTCCCCGCCAAGACTCTACCGATCCACCGCATCGCAACGCAAGTCATCTATCAGTGCGGTGTCGAGCCCCCAGATGATTAAGTGGCTATCATTTGGCACGTGGCAGCCATTTGGAAGGAAGATTACCTCCATATGACACCTGTCCAGAGGCGTGTCAAGCAGACAGGTAGAAGATGACTAAGCGGCGCGGCAGGCCTGCCGGGCTGCATCCTCAGCGTGACACCTAGCAGTGCATTTAATGCACTTTGTCCTAACTGCCAGAGTTAGGTATGATAGCACTGTTGGCTATCTAATCACTAGATAATGACTGTTTTGCCACTGTGGTTACCCCTTAGCCTATAAAAGGAGGGCCATGGCAATCTAAAAAAGGATTCGGACCCTCGTGTACTGCTACGTGCGTAGCTGCTCTCCCCGAGGCGATCTTGCCGGGCTTGAGCGTTGCGTGTTCATGGCGGTCCTTCTCTCAATCCACCAAAGCAGGAGTAGGGTTTTACGCTTCCCAGCGGCCCGGACCTGGGTAAAAACCACCAGCATCACCTCTGTCGTGTTGTTCCATGATCTCTGCTCTTTGTGCAACGTGACCTTCCCCCTTGCCGAACCACAAGGGGCTGATGGCCCCATAGGTGATCGTGTTCCACCACGACAATCAGAGAAAACCTTTCCCGTGATGCCTACACCAAACAAAGAGGAAGAAAATAATGATGATCATGAAACTTCATATCAAGTTACTACTGGACCTTGTAGGCCGACCAAAACATGTTCCACACCAGAGTGGTATGGTAATCCTGTCCTGGAAGTTATGTTGTTGGACAATGGCGAACCTACGAACTATGAAGAAGCTATGACAAGCCCAGATTCTGACAAATGGCTTGAGGTCATGAAATCTGAGATAGGATCCATGTATGAGAACAGAGTATGGACTTTGGTGGACTTGCCCGATGATCGGCAAGCCATTGAGAATAAATGAATCTTCAAGAGGAAGATGGACACTGATGGTAATATCACTGTCTACAAAGCTCGACTTGTTGCAAAAGGTTTTCGACAAGTTCAAGGGGTTGACTACGATGATACTTTCTCACCCGTAGTGATGCTTAAGTCTGTCCGAATCATGTTAGCAATTGCCACATTTTATGATTATGAAATCTGGCAAATGGACGTCAAAATTGCATTCCTTAACGGGTTTCTTAAGGAAGAGTTGTATATGATGCAACTGGAAGGTTTTGTCGATCCTAAAGGTGCTAACAAAGTGTGCAAGCTCCAGCGATCCATCTATGGACTGGTGCAAGCATCTCTGAGTTGGAATAAACACTTTGATGAGGTGATCAAAGCATTTGGTTTTATACAGACTTATGGTGAAGCCTGTATTTACAAGAAAGTGAGTGGGAGCTCTGTAGCATTTCTAATATTATATGTGGATGACATATTGCTGATTGGAAATGATATAGAATTTCTGGATAGCATAAAAGGATACATGAATAAGAATTTTTCAATGAAAGACCTCGGTAAAGCTGCTTCTATATTGGGTATCAAGATCTATAGGGATAGATCGAGACGCTTAATAGGACTTTCACAAAGCACATACCTTGACAAAGTTTTGAAGAAGTTCAAGATGGACCAGTACAAGAAGGGGTTCTTGCCAATTTTGCAAGGTGTGAAGTTGAGTAAGACTCAAAGCCCGACCACGGCAGAAGATAGAGAGAGAATGAAAGTCATTCCCTATATATGCGTCAGCCATAGGTTCTACAATGTATGCCATGATGTGTACCAGACCTGATGTGTGCCTTGCCATAAGTATGATAGGGAGGTACCAAAGTAATCCAGGAGTGGATCACTGGACAGCGGTCAAAATTATCCTTAGGTACCTAAAGAGGACTAATGAAATGTTTCTCGGTTATGGAGGTGATAAAGAGTTCGTCGTAAAGGGCTACATCGATGCAAGCTTTGACACCGATCCAGATGACTCTGAGTCTCAATCTGGATACGTATTGAACGTGGGAGCAATTAGCTAGAGTAGCTTTCATGTAGAGCATTGTAGACATAGATATTTACAAAGTACACATGGATCTGAATATTGCAGACCCGTTGACAAAAACCTCTCTCACAAGCAAAACATTATCACACCTTAGAACTCATTGGGTGTTAATCACATGGCGATGTGAACTAGATTATTGACCCTAGTGCAAGTGGCAGACTGATGGAAATATGCCCTAGAGGCAATAATAAAGTTGTTATTATCATATTTCCTTATTCATGATAAAGGTTTATTATTCATGCTAGAATTGTATTGACCGAAAACTTAAATACATGTGTGGATACATAAACAAATATCATGTCCCTAGTGAGCCTCTACTAGACTAGCTCGTTGATCAGAGATAGTTAAGGTTTCCTAACCATAGACATGAGTTGTCATTTGATAACGGGATCACATCATTAGGAGAATGATGTGATGGACAAGACCCAACCGTTAGCATAGCATATGATCGTTTAGTTTATTGCTACTGCTTTCTTAATGTCAAATACATGTTTCTTCAACCATGAGATCATGCAACTCCCGGACTCCGGACGAATGCCTTGTGTGCCACCAAACGTCACAATGTAACTAGGTGATCATAAAGGTGCTCTACAGGTATCTCCGAAGGCGTTTGTTGGGTTGGCATGGATCGAGACTGGGATTTGTCATTCTGTGTGACGGAGAGGTGTCTCTGGGCCCTCTCGGTAATACAACATCACAAAAAGCTTGCAAGCAAAGTGACTAAGGGGTTGGTTACATGATGATGTATTACGGAACGAGTAAAGAGACTTGCCAGTAACGAGATTGAACTAGATATGGAGATACCGACGATCGAATCTCGGGCAAGTAACATACCAACAAACAAAAGGAACTACGTATGTTGTCATAAAGGTTCGACCGATAAAGATCTTCATAGAATATGTATGAACCAATATGGGCATCCAGGTCCCACTATTGGTTATTGACCGGAGAAGCGTCTCGGTCATGTCTACATCATTCTCAAACCCGTAGGGTCCGCACGCTTAACGTTCGTTGACGATATAGTATTATATGAGTTATGTTTGTTGGTTACCGAATGTTGTTTGGAGTCCTGGATGAGATCATGGACATGACGAGGAGCTCCGGAATAGTCCGAAGGTATAGTGTTTGGTCTCTAGAAGGGTTCCGAAATTCACCGGAAGGGGTTTCAGATGTTTCCCGAAATGTTATGGTGCGAGAACACTTTATTTGGGCCAAGGGGTAAAGCCCACGGGGCTTTAGGAAGGTGCAAAAGGAAGTTTTGCGGAGGCCAGGGGCTAGACGCCGAGGACTCTAGCGTCTGGTCCGGGAGTCCGAGAAGGACTCTTGCCTTGCGTGACAAATAACCCCAGGGCTCAACATATAAATAGAGAGGCAGGGCTAGCACCCGGAACACATCAAGATTCATCAAGCCGTGTGCCGGTAACCCCGCCCCCTCTAGTTTATCCTCCGTCATAGTTTTCCGTTGTGCTTGGCGAAGCTCTGCGGAGATTGTTCTTCACCACCACCGTCACCACGACGTTGTGCTGCCGGAACTCATCTACTACTTCGTCCCTCTTGCTGGATCAAGAAGGCGAGGACGTCATCGAACTGAACGTGTGCTGAACGCGGAGGTGCCGTACGTTCGTTACTTGATCGGGACGGATCGTGAAGGTGTATGACTACATCAACCGCGTTGATAAACACTTTCGCTTAGCGATCTTCAAGGGCATGAAGATGTTCTCCCCCTCTCGTAGCTATGCATCTCCATGGATAGATCTTGCGTGTGCGTAAAAAAAAATTGTTTTCCATGCAACGTTCCCCAACATCAAGGACCGAAACAACCAGGAAATAATATTAATCTGTATCTGGGGCTACTTCAAGAGGAGTTAGACACATTATGAAAAACACCGACCAAGACATTGAACGCCAACGCCAGCAAAGACGAGTATTTCTATATGAGCCGCACTGATCACGACGAACCCCCTGCTTTTTTACTCAAGCTCACAAATTAATCAAAGACACCCCCCCCCCCCCCCCCCCCCCCCCCCAGGCTTTTCCTTATTAAAAATCATCCGAATAGTGAAATGTACAGAAGATAACAATAGTAGTACATAGGTTGCCAAGATAAAATATGTATTTGCACGAGATTTAATAAGCCATTTTTGTTGCATCCCATCCGATGGGCTACGTCCAAGTGATGCCGGGTGCATGGAGATAGCCATTTTGTGAACAAAATATGATCTACATCAAGTCAAATTTCATCAAGAGTGGTGTAGCTCAAGCGGGAGGTTGGAAAGCTAAAATAGTTCTTGTAAAAAATTGTCAATCTGCATTTAAACTTTTTTGAATTGTATTTAAACTTTTCTTGTTTGTATGACAATTATAATTTTTTAGAAAAAATAAAAAAATAGAAAATTGTAATTAGCATTTTTTAGCAACAATTGTAATTCGCAACGCACCGACTAGTAATACAACCCAATTTTTTGTAGGGAAGCTGGGCATAATGGATACAACATCGTTTGCAAGAAAGCCGACAAAAGGAAACGTGATTTCTTGAGTGGGCCGATCCACTTCAGCGATTCATCAATTTGTTAAACTCGCCAGCAAAATGTTGCGTGAGAAAGAGCTCGAACTCGCGATCTCGCGCTAGTGGATAGCTCTATGAAACCAACACACCTCACGTGTTCTAGTGTTAGATTTGCGGCGCCTGCCTTTAATAACCAATTTGCATCGCCTGAGTAAAACTACTATGTACAACAACAGATCCGTTTCTTTTTTCAAACTTTTCAACATTTCTTGGGAAAAAACGAACATTTTTCCTTAAATTTTTTAATAACATTTGAAAATCGTGAACAAATTTAGAAATTTGATCAAACTTTGAAAAACGTAACATTTATTAAAAACAGGAACAAAATATTTGAATTTTCAAACGATGAACAATTTTTAAATATACATTCACATTTTGTGATGTACGCTGAACAGTTTTTAAATACACACTGAATATTTTTTATATATGCTGAACAAATATTTAAATACACATTGAACATTTCTGTGGTATACGCTGAACAATGTTTAAATACGCATTGAACATTTTTGTGAATATATATTGAACAATTTTAAAATACACAATGAACATTTTCTTAAAATATATGATGAACATTTTTGTATATAAATATGCAATGAACAAAAGAAACAAAAAGAAAAGAAAAGAAACAAAAATAAAAAGAAACAAAAAGAAAAAAGACGGAAAAGAAAAGAAAAGAAATAGAAACAGAAAAAAAAAGAAATGAAAGAAACAGGAAAAAGAAGAAAAAGCATCGTGGGCCGGCCCAAGTGGGGCGTCGGGTCTCCAGCCTTCAGCGAAGCCACGTCCTTTTGACGCCTGCGGGCGTCAAATAGGATCTGCCAGTGAGGAGGGCGAGATGAGTTGCCTCCGCCGCCACCCCCGCTCTCCGGCGGCGGCGCCCCTGGATGATGAGAACCTGCTCTCCGAGATCCTCCTCCGCCTCCCCCCGCTGCCGTCCTCCCTCCCCCGCGCCTCCGCCGTCTGCAGGCGCTGGCGCCTCCTCGTCTCCGACTCCGACCCAGGATTCTCCCGCCGCTTCCGCATCTACCACCGCCGCAACCCTCCCCTCCTCGGTTTCTTTGATGACTTCTTATCCTTCGTACCTACTCTGGAGGCCCCTAATCGTGTCCCTCCCGAGCGATTCTCCTTCGAGGACGACGGCGGCCGTCGCTCCGTGATCCTCGGATGCCGCCATGGCCTAGTACTTTTCTTCCTCCCATCTTCGAACCAGATCCTGGTGTGGGATTCTGCCACCTCCGACCAGCACCGTGTTGTCGTTCCTCCAGAGTTTGAGAGAGATGAATTGCAGATCATAATCCAGGGGGCGGTGCTTCGGGTGGCTGCCGGAGAGGTTCACTTCCGAGTGGTCTTGACAGTGGTAGACTTCGAGGACAAACGAGCCCTCGGCCGTGTTTACTCCTCAGAGACTGGCATGTGGGGTGATCTCGTTTCAACACTGCTGCCACCCGAGCCTTCTGGGGGCAGGCTGTGTGTTGCATATAGGCCTGCTGTGCTGGTTGGGAATTCTTTTTACTGATTTCTTGCTTCGCGTACGGCTGGAATTCTCGAGTTTGATTTCGAAAAGCAGAGCCTAGCTGTGATATTGGGGCCGTTGGATTTTCTTACCAAGGTCAATTGTGACAGCTGCCTGATCCGGGCAGAGGATGGTGGTCTTGGTTTCCTCTTTCTGATAGAGTCAGACTGCAGTGCCCAGTTATGGAACTGGAAGACCGATTGTCATGGTGTTGCTTCATGGGTGCTAGGAAGAACTTTTGAAGTGGACAAGTTACTTTCCTTCAATTCAGAGAAGAAACGACCCTTAGTGATAATGGGGTATGCTGAGGAGAATGATGTGGTGTTCCTGGAGACACCGGTCGGCCTCTTCATGATCCATCTTGAGTCATTTCAGTTCAAGAAACTTCTTCAGACCAAAATTTATCCTTATCATTATCCATTCGAAAGCGTCTACATTGCAGGTAATAACCTGCCTTCACATATCAGTTTTCTATAATTTGTTGATGGTAATACAGTTGACATCCTTTCGTGTTACATTAACACTTTTAAGTAGCATCATATCACTTGTTTCGTTTGCTGCTTGATGACTTCTTCAACATATAGCAATTTTGTTTCTGCACTATTTCTGTTCTGATTCTTGCATGGTGGCGTTTTATGTAATGATTATGATTCGTAGAAAAAATATCTGTTGGTGGCATATAATTTTTATATGCTCTGCAGCCAGTCGGTGGGCTGCGATTCATCTATTGTTAGCTTCATTTCTGTAATTTTTGTTTCAAGTCAGAGCTAGCAAACTGTCTTTATTAAGTTTATTATATGAATACTTGTAGAATAAAACAATGAGCGCCAAGATTGGAAAATGGTTTCTTTAGAAGTATGTTTTGCTGTTCTATGCCTATTAACACATGCAAGAATTGTATAATGGTAGTTTTAGTGCATAGCTGCAGTTTTTTTTCTCAAGATAAGTATATGCCAGTTGGAAGGTGAAGACAGCTACTTGAGTAACTTGCTTGTGAACTGAAATGCCTCAGCGGTACAGTTGGAAGCTTAAAGCTCATTCTATTTCGTTCTTTCTATATTTAGGATCTCTGTTGGAAAATAATTCCTTCTTTCAATATTTAGTATATCTGTTTGAAGATAATCCAAATCTGAGCTTAAAAGCTCATTCTATTTCCTTCCTTCATTTTGTGAACTGATTATATTTTTCAGGCTAGATTAGTTTGAAGATAATCCAAATCTGAATAGTCCCGATCATTTTTGTTGTTAAGAATTATTAGTATGATTATATTTTATTTATTCTGATGTAGCGTGGACTTGAGCTTAATAATTCTGGATAGTCTTTTCTGACGGTACATCTTCATTTTTAAGATAGTACAGCAGCAGCAGCAGCAAGCTAAAGATACCTGGTGGTGGAATGATGATGTCCAGAAGGCTATTAAGGACAAGGCAGATTGTTTTAGACGCCTCTACCTAGATAGGAGTGCTGACAACATGGAGAAGTACAAGATGGCAAAGAAGGCCGCAAAGCGAGCTATGAGTGAAGCAAGGGGTCGGGCGTATGAGGACCTCTACCAGCGGTTAGACACGCAGGAAGGTGAAAGGGACATCTATAAGATGGCCAAGATCCGAGAGAGGATGACATGGGATGTTGACCAAGTCAAATGCATCAAGGACGGAGCAGACCGGCTCCTGGTGAAGGACGAGGAGATTAAGCATAGATGGCGGGAGTACTTCGACAAACTGTTCAATGGGGAGAATGAGAACTCTACCACTGAACTGGATGACTCCTTTGATGATACCAGCAGGTGTTTTGTGCGGCGAATCCAGGAGTCGGAGGTCAAGGAGGCTTTAAAAAGGATGAAAGGAGGCAAGGCGATGGGCCCTGATTGTATCCCCATTGAGGTGTGGAGAGGCCTCGGAGACATAGCTATAGTATAGCTAACTAAGCTTTTCAACCTCATTTTTCGGGCAAACAAGATGCCAGAAGAATGGAGACGGAGTATATTAGTCCCAATATTCAAGAACAAGGGAGATGTTCAGAGTTGTACTCCCTCCGTACCGAAATATATTTCGCTGGAGAAGTTGAACTGCAGTTACTTCAACGACATATATTTCGGTATAGAGGGAGTACTAATTACCGTGGAATTAAGCTGATGAGCCATACAATGAAGCTATGGGAGAGAGTCATTGAGCACCGCTTAAGAAGTATGACAAGCGTGACCAAAAATGAGTTTGGTTTCATGCCTGGGAGGTCGACCATGGAAGCCATTTTCTTGGTACGACAACTCATGGAGAGATACAAGGAGCAAAAGAAGGACCTGCATATGGTGTTCATTGACTTAGAGAAGGCCTACGAAAAGATACCGCGGAGTGTCATGTGGTGCGCCTTGGAGAAACACAAAGTCCCATCAAAGTACACTACCCTCATCAAGGACATGTACGATAATGTTGTGACAAGTGTTCGAACAAGTGATGGCGACATTGATGACTTCCCGATTAAAATAGGACTGCACCAGGCGTCAGCTTTGAGCCCTTATCTTTTCGCTTTGGTGATGGTTGAGGTCACAAGGGATATACAAGGAGATATCCCTTGGTGTATGCTCTTTGCAGATGATGTGGTGCTAGTCGATGATAGTCGGACGGGGGTCAATAGGAAGTTAAAGCTATGGAGACAAACCTTGGAATCCAAAGGTTTTAGACTTAGTGGAACTAAAACCGAGTACATGAGGTGCGGTTTCAGTACTACTAGGCACGAGAAGGAGGAGGTTAGCCTTGATGGGCAGGTGGTGCCTCAGAAGGACACCTTTAGATATTTGGGGTTTATGCTACAGAAGGATGGGGAGATCGATGAAGATGTGAACCATCGAATCAAAACCGGATGGATGAAGTGGCACCGAGCTTCTGAAATTCTCTGTGACAAGAGAGTGCCACAAAAGCTAAAAGGCAAGTTCTATAGGACGGTGGTTCGAGCCGCAATGTTGTATGGCGCTGAGTGTTGGCCGACTAAAATGCAACATGTTCAACAGTCGGGTGTGGTGGAGATGCGCATGTTGAAATGGATGTGTGGCCACAGAAGGAAGGACCGAGTCCGGAATGATGATATACGAGATGGAGTTGGGGTAGCGCCGATTGAAGAGAAGCTTGTTCAACATCGTCTGAGATGGTTTGGGCATATTCAGCACAGGCCTCCAGAAGCGCCAATGCATAGCGGACGGCTAAAGTGCGTCGAAAATGTCAAGAGAGGTCAGGGTAGACCGAACTTGACATGGGAGGAGTCCGTAAAGAGGGATCTTAAGGACAAGGGTATTACCAGAGAACTAGCCATGGACAGGGGTGCGTGGAAGCTTGCTATCCATGTGCCAGAACCATGAGTTGGTAGCGAGATCTTATGGGTTTCACCTCTAGCCTACCCCAACTTGTTTGGGACTAAAGGCTTTGTTGTTGTTGTTGTATTCACTTTTAAGATACTAGATGACCCGTTGCGCCAATGGCGCAAAGGCCGAGTGTAAACTAATTATTGTAAGAGCGTGCATTAACATATTGTTGTTCGAAAAGAATAGCTCATACTATATGCAGTAAGTACATAAGATTGAAAATGATGCAACAAGTCATGTAGGAAAGGACTCTTGTGATATGTTTAGATTGGATAGACAATCATCCTTTGGATGTGCACTTGAAGGCGAAAGCATATATTTCTTCCATCAAGGTTGTTTCAAAAGCATACCACATAGCAGTCTAAGTAGCAAATAACCGATAGCTAAATGCACAGAATGGTCTTAGGGGAGTAGGGGATTACATAAGATCTAAAAGGATGATAAACACAGAAGTCTTGGTAGGCATCTGTACTAATACTAAGTTATATAACAAGGGGCTCTTGCAACTTACTTATATTGAGTAGATTATCAGGCGCAGTCCCTTGGAAGTGCATTTGAAGGCGAAAGCATATACTTGCCCTTCGTTCATGTGTGCCTGACGAAAGAAGTCGCTCTAGCCTTTAGTGATGGTGGCCCTTTTGTCAACACCCTTGATAAATTGGGCCGTGACAGCGGTAGTTCCGTCTCCAGTAGTGATTGGCAGTTCACCATGGTCAGCATCCATGTGTGGGAAAAGGGAACCCGTAGAAAAGGAAACGCTAAAGTACTGAAAATAACAGTAAAGGTTAGTCACTATATCATTTTATACCATGCTATTATATGAAACCGGACAGAGTAATTGCAAAGGATTACCATTCTTTTGCCTTTTGTTGCAAATGTTTCTGTCATGTGGCACACATAGTAGTTATCAGGCGTGGTGGTGCTGCGGATGATCTTTCGCAGTGTACGAACATTATGGTTGTAGAGCTTAACTGTGTTGCCCTACACAATGTGGTGACTAAACTCATCTAAGTAGTGGATGCAAGGCTCACCTATGTTAAATTGTACAAAGTTATAGTATCTTTTAGCAGTTGTTGCGAGAGTTGATGGAATGAGAAGAGTAATGTAGCTCTTACCACGGAGAATGTACTTTTCAGGCTTTACATGGATTTTCTTGCCTTTGAACTTTTGGATTGAGCTTGCTTTGCGTGGACGATGAATATACTCGTATGGCTTATTGTGCTTCCGACACAGTGGTTCGTCTGTGTTGAATAGATAAGAAGATCATGGTAAGAGTTTGCAATAGCAAATAGAGGACAACATAAACAAATAGAGGGGCTAATTAGCTTGTGTGTATTCGTGAAAGGTAGAAAAGACTATCTATTGTATATGGTCAGTGGGAAGCAGTAAGCAGTGCTTGTACACGTAACAGCAAATAAATCAGAGCATTAATGAATAGCAAACAGAACACCTACCGGACCCTGAAAGAAGTTTGTTTTATTACATACTTGATCAACTTGCATGCATAAGTGATAAAAAAAGACTGATTAAATAGCATGCATTAGTGAAGAGGAAGAAACATTCTTTGCGATGTACAAACAATCATAAGTAAGTTTTTCAGAATTACCATGGGTAATTTGGCCACCGCTGGTATCACTGGCTGTGTCTACCTCCTTTTGTTTAACAGTTGTCATCTGAAAAGAAGTAGTAGAATAATTAAGCTGATTTATCTGACTGTGGTTTTAGCTGGGATGATTAAAAGTGATGCATGTGTCTTAATACGGTGATACTTCACTGGCCATTGATGGTAAAAGATGCTCATTATATTTCATAAATAATCCTAATCCTCAAAAAATCTTATTTCTTCACGTGAGAGATGAAGTATATCGCTCAATGCCAGAGCCACCGGCCTCGTCGTCATTGGCGGTGGGTGAAATTGATGGCATTCGATTGAACCCAGTAGGCGGCGGATCTCTCTGGCCTCATCTTCAAGGTTTGTGAAGAGCACAACGCACTCGGCGTTGCGGATGAAGATCTCATGGTGCTTGACCGTGAGAATGCTCTTCATGGACTCGAAGATTGCCCAGTTCTCGAAGACGATATTCAGTGAGACAAAAAACTGTACGGGAATAATCAGGATAGGATAGTGCTTTTAAGCACTATATCAAGAACCAGAGCCATGGCAAACAGTATGGTGATTTCATATGTAAATAAACTTGAAAAAGTAGCAAGATGACTCAGACCGAAAAACAAATCTCTTGACAGTGCTCTTTGGCAAGTGCTGCAGAGATGGATAAAACTCAGTCACAGTCTCTATACCAACGTTTCCTGTAGGCTGGGTGTAGTATACAGATTTTGGGAGCTATAGTGTCTTTCAGCATAGCATCTAAAATAATCCTTGGTGGAATGTGTACAGGATCCATTAGGAAATCCTAAGATGATCTTGTAAGTGTTAGATTATCTCTCATAAAAAAGGCTATATAAGGTTAACCTGTACATGCTATTTATCTCTTATAATATCTATCTTTGCAAAGGAAAAAAATGTAGAATAAAACCAAATATCATCTATGGAATAAAAACTTAGTGCTGTTATCTAAAATAGTACATCATAAATCATCTATCCTATCATCAGTATGCAGTATGCAGTATACCATTTGTCATAGCTGGAAAGAGACCATGCATCACAACCAATATGGAGAAAGTAAGGAAGGGAATGAGCTCACCAGGGACCAACGACGTTTATGTGATGAGGTATTTACCAGAATGGAGATGGTCCGAGACCTAGAAAGAAAAAAATAGAAGCAAAATATGTGTAGCTTAGCTGAATGGGGGAGATGATTCCAAACTTGCAGATTCAGAATTAATGGGAATGCTTCTCCGTCGGCGGCGGCCACATGACCACAGCCTAGGTGTCATGGCCATCTTGAGATCGAACGATGACCGATCGTTCCTCCCACATCAGCGACCACGGCAACACAGGCGATAGTGCCATCTCGCGATCAAGCATAACGATGGCCACAACCCTAGGTCAAACACCGCTACCTTGGCAAGTCCGCTGACCATAAGGTACCTTTGTTGCAAAAAATAACCATATGACATGGCACAGGATATTGCGCAGACATGGCAACCAATCACAAGGTCATGAAGGATGACTATAATGTATTAACACTGCAGCAGTTAAGTTTCTATAAGTGGAACAATGAAAAATTATTATATAAGCCTACTTAATCTAGTCATGATCTGTAACCAAAAGTAGTTATCTTATCAAAACAGGGAGGCACACTCTCACATATCAGTTCTTAGTAATTATAGAATGCCCATTATATATTAACTGAAGTAAAACCAAGCATGTATGTGCGCTGACTTTCATATCTGCCAGTAAATTCATCCAAAAAAAATAACTGCCAGTAAACTCAATGGATAACTATAGATACACCAAAGCGTACAATGCTCAAGGTTAGGTACAGAAACAAACACAAGGAGCAGAGGACATGCACCTGAAACCTGTCTGAGTTTTCTTCAGCCTCTGTTTCGATGGACAACCAGGAAACATAATCAGCAAACATGTGCAACTCCTCCATGTCACCTAAAAAGTTGGAATTGACATCAGCCTTAAATCACAAGTTCTTGTTAAAGATAAGAGAACTCCTACAAACAAGTCAGTGTTGTCAAACTAAGTTCGGTAGTATCAAAATATTGCTACCTTCAAGGAACTGCAAGCAAAGAATTATGGCCTTGAATATGGCAACACAACAGAACTTCAGTCAGAGATTTGCACACATGGACAACCTTGCATTTAACCTTTTCCATACCATTTCATACACCATCATTAACATTTCCCTTCAAGAAATCCAAGCCCGTCAAGGATAAAAGGAGTTATCATGATAGCCGGGGACTCGCCGTCCAGCCATCTATCCTAGGGTTTAGTCAGCCGTTTCGCTCAGAGGGAGAGATAATCAGCACAACGAAGTTTTTCTCCACCCCCGCCGCCGCTCCCGCGAGCGGGCCGGGGGAACCCTAGCTCCGCCCCCAGCTTCCCCTCCTCCGGCCTCCTCCTCCCTCGCCGCCGCCTAGGGGTGCCGCCGAGCGAAGCCCGGTCGGCGTGGGCGGCGGCGGGGTCGCATCCTTTCCTCCTCGCGGAGCTCCTGGCCGGTGCGGGACGGCGGGCTGCAGGAGGCGTCGGGCTGTGGCGGGGCTCAGCGGCGCGGATCTGGGAGCTCCTGGTGGTGCCGGCATGTCGGCCCCTCTGGTGCTTCGTGGTGGCGCAGCGGCTGCCTGGTGGGGCGTGCGTGGGCGCGATTCGGCGGCGGAGGCGGCGGATCTGGCCAGGCGACGCGGGCCGCGGGCGGTGTGGGCGGCGGCTGGGGTCCGGCTTCGGGCTCCCGGCGGCTGCGAGGGTTCCTCTCCGTCGCGGGCGTGCGGCGGTGGTACGGCTCAGCCGGTGGCGGTCCGGCGACCTGGTGGTGGTGGCCGGCGGCGGGCGTGGTGGTGGTGCTTCCACTTGGCGGCGGGGCAGTCCGGTGGCGCTGGGTGGCCGGTGTCGTGACCCCGGCCCAGATCTGCGCCCGTAGGGCCCCATCTGGGTCCTAGCGGGCCGGCTACGGCTCGGCCTTGACGCTCTCTGTGCGGGGAGGCAGGGGAGCGGCTTGGACAGGGGCGGCGACGCCGACGGCGTGCCGGCTGCAGCTCGAAGGCGGGAACTTTACGGGCCTCGGAGATCCTGGCCGGGCCTGTGCGGCCACGGGCCTGGTATGTTCCTGCTATTACGTCCGGTCAGCTACCGTCGTTGACGGTGGAGGTGGGGCCCTCACGCGTGCCGACGGTGCTGCTGCCCTAGTCCCGGCTCCTCTTCTTCATTGTGCAGGCCATGCTTCGCGGTGCCATGGTGAGACAGCGTGGGAAGCTTCGTGACTGGGTTGGCGCAGGGTGGTGGTCGGTTTGGTGGCGAGCTCCGGAGTGCCTGAGGTGAAGGTTGGGATCGGGAGAAATCCCTGTTGGCTTGGCCGACACCGACGCGGTGGCGCACGAGGGTGCCGCCGGACCTTCCTGGAGGGCGTCGGGGCTACCCTTCCTCTCTCCTCACCGTGTACCGGGGGAAACCCTTGGCAGCAGCGTCGTCATCGTCGCGTCCCTTCTTGGAGGTGTTGATTGGTACCGACGCTTCGGAGGCTCGGAGCTTGGTGGGCGATCTCCGGTGGATGCAGCGGCCACGAGGCTTCTTCGTTTTTTGTCGATCCGCCGTTGTCGGCATTTCTTTCTCTTGTATTTTCTCTTTCTTTTCTTTTGGGCGTGACTGTGCTGCTTCTGCCCCAGCACCTATCGTTGGTTGTCTCGGTTGGTTGCTTTGTATACAAAGCAGGGGGAAACCCTGTTTCGGTAAGGAGTTATCATACACACAAATGATAGATAGTACATTAAACTCTGGTAACAATGAAGTACGAACTACAAGCAGATCTCCGTAAGAAAAATGTAAGAAAATGATTAGCGAATCATCAAGAACAAGGCTCTGACTATAGGAATCATCAAGAACAAGGTTCACGTATAAACAGTACAGGATAAATTTAGGATGTAAACACTCTTGTTGTTCAGGTACTGCTCATGGAGGAAGACGGAATGCTCTCTTGCCCCTGGGTTAGTAATCTCGTATTTACACAAGATGTAAATAATGCTGGAACTTAACCTGCATGTTTCTTATTGAAATCGTTTCTTCTTGGATAAACTGCACGTTTGGTTGTATTTGCATCAGATTGTTAACTGTGTAGTTATTTTCTTCTGTGTGCAAATGTATGCAAGATGATCGATTACTTTGATACTGTTAGGTACCAGCCTCTACAAAGCCAAAGGCGCTGGCATTGCCATTTTCCTTCTCTGCACATAGAAGAAAAGGCTACTAATTGGCAGAAACGTTCTGAAGATCCAAGCTTGGTTCGCAACGCGGGGGCTGGGGGTGCCGACATGGCCAAGCCGGACTAAGCTGCCTACAGCACATATCTATAGTTTCAAAAGTAGTAACACTCATTTACAGTTCACTCTGTTTTTGTATGTTTGCTCTGCCATAAATATTTGCAGTAGCTTCAACTTGATAACGCCTGCATAGCTTTGCATTGCTGTATGGCCAAGTATATATTACGCACAGAAGATACAAATACTATCAAGGGCTCTCATCATCAACGGATATACCTATCAGGCTGTCAATGCAGTACTCTTTCTGGACCCCGAAGACTAATTATATTCATTCAAGGGTGATTCAGAATAAAAGGTTGCTGAATTGGAAACTAAGAAAATACCTAGAACATATAAAAGGGCATAGGTACAAGTTCAAAAGCGAAAAGGGAATGAAACCGTGACGCAATATAGTCACTACTCCAACACCAATAATCCTAAAGGTGGTTGTACTATACACTATAACCAACAACTATGCATAAAATTTAATAAAAGCATTTGATAAAAAATAATTAGAGTAAAATGACATATACAATTTGTTCAATAGTCCAATGCTTTGCAAGATTATAAAATTACTCCAAATACATGACTGAACAATATGAAAAATTAATAAAGGTACGATGCTGATGATTTATTTCATATTAGAAGAAGATAAGTAATGGAGATTGTATTATTAGTAAATAAATAACAAAATGATGTACTTTTATGTAGAATTAAAAAGATGGAGGGCAAATTAAATACATATGGCTATCCTATTCCACAATGAATAAGAATAAACAACCAGCCAAACTAAATCAGTCTATTTGAA
Source organism: Thinopyrum elongatum (assembly GCA_011799875.1). Classification (NCBI taxonomy): domain Eukaryota; kingdom Viridiplantae; phylum Streptophyta; class Magnoliopsida; order Poales; family Poaceae; genus Thinopyrum; species Thinopyrum elongatum. The sequence continues at coordinate 91,459,520 of CM022302.1, read as the reverse complement.
GGTTTGTACTCCCTCCGTCGGTGCATTAGGCAACTAAGGAGTTGCATCGCGACCTAGGCACACACAGATGCCCAATGCACGGGAAGGAGGGAGTAACCTAAGGAGCTGCATCGCGACCTAGGCACACACAGATGCCCAAACCACACATAAGGTAATCGCCTATGTACCCAGTGATGGAGCCAGCTACTCAAGGAGCCTGGAAAGGTCTACTCACTGGGACGTTGGATAGCATTTGGCCTGGTTAATCCCTCAACATCACTACATAGTTTGATTATTATAACTGGTTGTGAGTTTGATAAGAAAATATTAACAGATACGGTTTCCTAATAAAATCAGCGAGCTGTCAAAGCAAGAGTAGTATTCAACGTCTAGAATGAAGTGCAGGGATTACCAAATGTACATTATTCCTGAAATAATCTTAGTCACTGAACCAGTTGCAGCCATGGCGTCAATCTTACTTCAGTTACAAACTACTCTCATACGCCAAACTAAGTATAAGGTACTAAAACTTATATGGATGACATGGCAAATAATTTAGGATGGCAGATAACAAATTGGTTTTACTCGCCTAGTTCCGAAAAAGAGCTGAAAGTTCAGTAAGATTTAGGGCATATTACCTTTGGAACAAAACACAAGTAAATTTACGTCATGAAATGCACACACTTGATCACCCACTACCTATGATAGAGCCAACTGATTTCTATTTGATAGAGTATATATATACTTGTAGATGATGGGAATCCAACAGGTGCCAGAAACATAGGTGGTAGCAAGGGAAACCAGCTATGAGGATAAATAAATGACCAAATTTAGAAGTGCGTACTTCAGGTACCTGTTGGCAATGAGCCAACGACATCACATGGTCTCTGGTGAACACATCCTGCTATCCTGCAACCAGTAGCCACCCCCAAGCCTGAAATCCATCCAACCTCTGCATGGCATTAAGGCAAAACCAAGATCGATGTCATGATAAAGCTTTCCATGAAAAATCAGTGTTCTTAACTAATGCATCTAAAAATCATTATCTGACTACAAAAATAGGTGCAAGATTATATGAACAATTCAGCATCAAACCCTTTAGGCATTTGAACTAACATATCTATCCCACAAAACAAAAATGCGCTGGACCTTGGCTCCGGCAGAACCCTTTTCATGACAAAACAATCATGAAATTCTACCAGGTGGCAGCAGGAGATTTAACCAAAAGGGTTAATAGATGATATTATATTGTATCCAACTAACCGAATAACCAAGCAGACTAAAGGGATGAAGAGGCATACACGGCATCAGGTACATCGACGGTCGCAGCTAGCGACGCTTGTGTGGAGAGTTGTGGTCGCTGCTAGCTGTGCTGTCGGAGGAATTGGTGGTGCGGCTCGAACCTTCTCGAGATAGATCAGAGGGATCTAAGAAATAAGAGAAAAGTAGGAAAAAAATAAGATGGTGATTTGGTTAATTGAAAGGAGCTGTAGTTTGCAAGGAAGGGAGACGAGCTTGCAACTCGGTACTCACCCTCACCGTCAGCCATCAGGTAGCAAGAATTTGTGCACGCGCAGGGGATTCTCTTATTCCCATTTCATCTGCTCGATGTGCCACATCCGCTGCATCCTCGAGGTACAGATCTTTGGGGGAGCAGACCCCTACTGCTTCTATGCTGAAGATACCACAACAGGCAAAACGACATCCTAAACCAAATTTTATAAGAAAAGTAACCTTCAGCAAAAGTAGGTATTTAGTCTATGCAAAAAAGATACTACAATACAATACATGATAATGCCAAGTCGAACTGCTGCATCTGTTAGCCACAAATGGCAATAGGACAGTACCGAAAGGACCTACAATTTAATTCCAGTCTCTAGAGAACAAAATCACATCACTCCTATTTTCTTAAAATAATAAAATGGTACTAAAGAGCCGATATTCAGAATATGAGCACTTACCATTTAAATGAGAATCGTAAGCAAAAAATGGGAGTGCAGGGAGGTCACTATTTAAGTGAAATATGTAAAATCAATCTTCACAATGATGAAAAAGAAGTTCTGTTTGGAAAGGGTGTTTTTCGGAGCTTCCCACCACTCTGCTCAATGAACCGGCCGATATTGTCCTGAATCATCAGCTAAAATATTGTTAGCTGATTATTTGCTAACTCAAAAGAGAATTGAAGTAAATATAGTGTATTCAGCAAAGCCAAATTATAAGGGTGCAATCTGTGTTGAAGTAAAACACTTGCTAAAGTAGCAGCTTAGTCTTGTCATAAAGATAAGCTACTACTTTAAAATGAGTCAGATTGTGTACTTTCAACATCAAGAATGACCATCTTCATTAACTGTCATATTCAACATACCCTTAAGTTGACTAAAATAGACTTTGGTCTAATTTACTGAAAGGAAAATAACAGAGATAAGTCACCTGCCTCATCTATCATTTAGGAGAGGGTTAGTATATATATGAAGAATGAGGTAACTACATGAGAGAAAATTACATCTTTGAAATTCTGTAAAAGTAGACAAATGAAAATAGACCAACAGAATACATACAGCCCGATTAACATAATAAGGGAGAACACAAAAGTACATCTAAAGTCCTCACTTCAGCAATGGCAAGCAACCACGACATATGTCCATGATATGTAAAGGGGAGAGGAAAACTACCTTATTTGAGGACTAATTACCAGACTGCTGTAGCTGCGATACGTGCCACAACTAAACAAATTAGCATGAATTCTGTCTAAAGATCTCACACGCACCTGGGTACAACGAAAATAGCTAGAATAATTGGTATTAATCATCAGGAGGGAAACCGAGAAGAAAAAGAAACAAGGAGAGGGTTCCTACAGATTATGCCATATACAAAACTACATCATTGCAGTGCTTGCCTCGAAGCTCCTTCATTGGGAAATAAACGGCCTAACGGAAGCTCGTTCGCCCCGGCATAAAGCAGCCATCCATGAACCTGATTTATCCGTTGTCGGGTGACGCACTGCACATCAACAGAAGTTCTAAGTACATGACACAATGGCTTCACAGAACTGCTTGCAAAGTATAATCAAAAGTAGTAACCACAATCAAATTGTGCAATTGCTCCTCGTTGAAGCACCCAAGAATGCAACCAACAAGGTCCTATAGCAAAATAAACAAGGATAGAAATACCTTGTGTAATTGCTCCATGTTTCAGGAACTCATCATCAGTCTTTTTGTCTCCCAACAACAATTTTCTCCTTCTCAAAAGACTCAAGAGTGCAAGAAATAAGGTCCTGCAGCAAAAAAGCAGGGAGAAAATGCATCTTGTTACAGGTAATGTTTAAGCCAAATAAAAATTATAGTATCATCCTTTACAGGTAATGCGAACCAATTCATCGGGCAAATAGCATCTGGAACCATCGGTGAGATTGTCCAAGGGGGAAAATTATGAAACATGAGAGTGCAGAGCACTACCCACATCTCCAGAAGTAAAGCCCTATTTCAATACAACCAATCATGATACTTAGATCAATCATCACCTAGATCAATCGTCACCACCACAATTTTTTCTACAGGTATAAACAAGAAAAAAATACAGAGAAGAAAGTTGAGCATGCTGCATGCATAGCCTACAGGTATGAACAAGAAAAATAATCAGATTAGTACGTATGGAAGGAAAGAAGTGGGAGGAGGAGGAGCATGAAGACGAACTGCTGTTGCTGGAGTTGGACAAGGAGGACGTGGAGGTGGCGAGAAGAGCGACGTCGTCCCCCTTTCCCCTCCTCTGGTGGCCTCTCTCCCATCACCAGCCTTGCTGCTCCTAGTTAAAAGGATTATTTGCCGTGGTTAGCCCCAACCGGCTGGCATCTCTTTATATTGATAGATCAACTTGTACAACAAGGAAATACAGCGGTATATAATACCGAACTATACACGTACACGTATACACATAAAATACAACTCTAACACCCCCCCCCCCTCAATCTGAACCGTCGTGAACAAGGTTGAGATTGGAACGAAAACAACGAAGTGCGAGCTGAGTAGAAGGCTTGGTGAACACGTCAGCCAACTGATCGGCAGTGGAGATGAACCGAACATCAAGAGCACCCAAGGCAACCAGCTCGCGCACAAAGTGGAAATCAACCTCGATATGCTTCGTGCGGGCATGAAAAACTGGATTGGCAGATAAGTATGTGGCGCCAATGTTGTCACACCACAAAACAGGAGGATGAGAAAGAAACACACCAAGCTCCTTCAACACCGACTGTATCCATATAGCCTCAGCGGTGCCATTGGCCAAAGCCTTGTATTCTGCCTCAGTACTAGAGCGAGAAACCGTGGGTTGCTTGCGAGAACTCCAGGAGACCAGATTGGACCCAAGAAAAATGGCAAAACCGCCTGTAGAACGGCGATCATCAGGACAGCCCGCCCAATCTGCATCAGGGAAAATACTCAGCCCCAGAGAAGCGGAGCGCCGGAAACGCAAGCCAGTTGACACAGTGCCTCGGATATATCGAAGAATTCGCTTCACTGCCTCATAGTAAGCGGTAGTAGGCTGCGACAAGTATTGGCACACCTTGTTAACAGCAAAAGACAAATCAGGACGTGTCAGAGTGAGGTACTGGAGACCCCCAACAAGACTCTTGTACTTGAAAGTATCTTCGGAGCTCAGCGGTTGTCCTTGATCTCGAGACAATTTGTCGGAAGTAGACATGGGAGTAGTAACAGGCCGACACCGCTCCATGTTGGCCCGGTGCAAGAGATCAAGAGCATATTTGTGCTGCGTCAAAACCATACCCTCAGAACTATAAGTGGCCTCAATACCAAGGAAATACTCCAGGCGCCCAAGGTCCTTGATAGGAAAAGAACCACAAAGAGTGCTAACTAGCTTCTCAACAGCAGACGAAGAGGATCCAGCCAAGACGATGTCGTCAACATAGACGAGCATATATATGATAACCCCGTGATGATCAAAGATGAACAGAGAGGTATCGGCCTTGCTAGCAACAAAACCGAGCTGATGAAGCTTGTCACTCAAGCGTGCATACCAGGCACGAGGCGACTGTTTGAGACCATAGAGAGCACGCTGCAGCTTGCAAACATACCGAGGATACCGTGAATCCTCAAAACCAGGGGGCTGCTGCATATATACTTCCTCAGACAGAAAACCATGAAGGAAGGCATTACTCACATCAATCTGACGAAGACACCAACCACGAGAGACAGCAAGAGAAAGCACCAGGCGAACGGTGACTGGTTTAACCACAGGACTGAAAGTATCATGATAATCTATACCGTACTGCTGTCTGAAACCTCGAGCCACAAGCCTCGCCTTGTATTTATCAACAGAACCATCGGGACGGAACTTCGTTTTGAAGATCCATTTGCTGCCAACAATGTTAGTGCCAGGTGGACGGGGTACCAATATCCACGTCTTGTTAGCCTGAAGAGCCTTGAACTCAGCCTCCATAGCAGCACGCCAAGCTGGCTCAGAGAGAGCGGTGCGATGAGATGCTGGCTCCACCATAAACGCCCGGCGACGATAGGGATCATATCGAACCGTACCATCCCGATACACCTTGGGACGGGAGATATCATTGCGCCGGCGTGTGACGATGACCCGTGCTGGTTCAGCAGCGGGAGGCGCTGGAGGCGGCGACGCGGGCGGTGAAGCGGGCGACGACGTGTTCGACGAAGCGGACCCGTCACGGGCCGGAGACGCGGGCGGGGACGGGCTGGGCGAAGGAGACCCGTCACGAGCCGGCGATGCAGATGACCGCCCAGGCGACGGAGAGCGAGACCGCGGGCCGTGGTCAAGGACCAGGACCGACGTGTCGGCCTGGGCGGGGTCGGCACCAGGAGCAACGCGAGAGGCCGACCCGGGCGAGCGGGGCGTGCCTGCAGGCGGGCCGGCCGAGGCATGCAGAGGCGGTGCCGACCCGGGGGGGGCTGCGTGCCTGCATGCAAGCGGGGCCCTGGCGTGCCGTCCGAGGCATGCAGAGGCGGTGGCGCCGATGAAGCATGGACGTCGAGCGGCAGGGGTGACGCCGCGGGAACCTGCACAGGAGAACTAACAACAACAACACCAGGTGCATTAGCCGGTAACAAGGTAATGCCATAATTACGCGTGTCGGTACTCTGAGTAACTGGCTTATCTGACGGAAACGACATAGGAAGGAGTTTGGAGACATCAACAGTGGCACCGGGAGTGGCATAGGGAAACACCGTCTCGTCAAACACGACGTCACGGGAGATGTAAGTACGACCAGTGGAGCGATCAAGGCACTTGTAGCCTTTATGCATGGGACTATACCCAAGAAACACACACATCCTAGAGCGAAACTCAAGTTTACGTGAATTATACTTACGCAAACTAGGCCAACACGCACAACCAAAGGTGCGGAGAAAAGAATACTCAGGAAGCATGTTGAGGAGGCGAAACACGGGTGTGGCATTGTTGATAACAGGCGTAGGCATCCTATTGATGAGATAGCAAGCAGTTAGAAACGCCTCGTCCCAAAACCGAAGAGGTAGTGAGGAATGCGCTAGGAGAGCTAGACCCGTCTCAACAAGATGACGGTGCTTGCGTTCAGCTATACCATTTTGTTGGGAGGTATGCGGACAAGACACACGATGAGCAATGCCGGTGCGCTGAAAATAAGCATGGAGACGGTGATACTCAAACCCCAGTCAGACTGAACAGAACGAACCTTAGCATTTAAGAGACGCTCAACATGGTTTTGAAAAGTGTAAAATATGCTCTCAACATCAGATTTATGCTTGATCAAGTATATCCAGCAATAACGACTATAGTCATCAATGAAGCTGACATAGTACTTAAAACCCCCGGAAGAGGGCAAAGCAGGCCCCCAAACATCGGTGTGAATAAGCTCAAGTGGTGATGTAGAAACACGAGTAGAATAATTATATGGTAATTGGTGACTTTTAGCACGCTGACAAGCATCACAAACGGAAGACTCAATGTTTGGAGAGCACAACAATTTATTGGAGCTAACAATGGTATGAACTATCTTATTCGAAGGATGACCAAGACGCCGATGCCACTGCTCGGTAGTCAGCCTAACGCCGGAAGATGCATGACGTCCAGAGGCTACGGCGCGGCTGAACGGAAGAGGGTAGAGGCTGCCACGACTCCTACCGCGAAGAAGGATTTTCTTCGTGACCTTGTCCTTGACATAGAAAAAGAATTTATGAAATTCAATGAAGATTTTATTGTCAGAAACAAGGCGATAGACAGAAAGCAAATTAGTGCTAAGTTCAGGAACAAGAAGTATATTTTTGAGTTCAATTGGAGCGGATGAACCAGGTAATCGAGAGTGGCCAACATGTGTAATAGACAAACCTGTACCGTTGGCGATTTGCACTTGATCCGTGTCGGTGTAGCGCTCCTGGATGTTCATCCGGCTCATGTCGTTGGTGAGATGATCAGTGGCGCCGGTGTCGAAGAGCCAAGGTTGGCCGGGTCCAGGTTGGTAAGAGGCAGAATTGCCAGCACGACTCTCGTCATACTGGAATGCGTGGTTGAAGCGTTGTTTGCACTGGAGAGCCTCATGCCCCCAGTACCGGCAAACTTGACAGCGGGGGCGCTCGCGCCGGTTGTTGCGCCTGCCACCGCCGTTGCCCTGTCCTCCTCCGCCGTTGCCACCACCACCGCCCCCTTGGTTGGAGCGGTTGTTACCGCGGGGGGCCTGCTGCTGGCCGCCGTTGTACTGACCGCCTCCTTGCGGGCCAGCAGGGCGACCCCCGGAGCGGCCGTCGTTGGTGGTGTCGGCGAAGGCGCTGTGACGCCCCCGGCCCGATCGTGCACTAATCATACACGCAAATGCACACGATCAAGCCTAAGGACTCCCGGGAAGATATCACAACACAACTCTAAAACATAAATAAAGTCATACAAGCTTTATATTACAAGCCAGGGGCCACGAGGGCTCGAATACATAAGCTTGCGAACAAGCGTCAGCGGAAGCATCAGATATCTGAGTACAGATATGAAATAGAAACAGAAAGGCCTTTAGAAAGGCGGGGCAAAATAAAACACTATGATCGAAAGGCGTAGGCCTCCTGCCTGGGACCCTCCGATCCTACTCCTGGTCGTCAGTCAACTCGTAGTAGTATCCATCCTCTGGGTAGTAGTAGTAGCGATCGTCGGCAGGGCAGCTGTCTCAGGGGGCTCCGTCCTCTGGTCACGACAAACTGATATGGGGAGAAAAGGAAAACAAAGCAACGGTGAGTACTCAGAAGTACTCAGCAAGCAAGGATCTACACTACATATGCAACATTTTCAAAGGGAGGCTGTATATGTGGACTGGGCTGCAGAAATGCCAGAATAGAGAGAAGGCCTAGTCCTATCGAAGACTAGCATCTTCAGCGGTCTTGCAGAAATAGAAGAGGGTAGAACAGTACAATATAATGTAGCAGTATCATTAAGTTTCAACCTCACCCAGAGATCCTTTCTCGACTCCCTGCGAGAAAGCAATCCCAGAGCCATACAGTCATCAACCTCGTCCTGAGATCCCTTCTCGACTCCCTGCGAGAAGCAATCCCAGAGCCATATATCCAAGTATCCAGTTCTAAATTGTATCAATCAGGATACAACTCCGAGTGTCCTTTACCATAGGACCGGCTATCGATAGAAGTTTTCTTCCCTGCAGGGGTGCACCAACTTACCCAACACGCTCGATTAACTCCGGTCGGACACACTTTCCTGGGTCATGCCCGGCCTTGGCCAAACGACACATCGCAACCCTACCTACAGCTCAGCAGAGAGGTCCCCGCCGGTCTACATCCTAAGCGCAAGGGGGTCTTGGCCATCGCCCCTCGCCCTCCAGGTCGTTGTGAGCAGGGTGGATACCAGCGCCAACGGCACGATCCGACCCGGCCACAATGCTGAACTGGACGTCTGACAAAGCTTTCGGCTGATGCTACGATGCAGAACGCCCATACTATGCCCATGTGATGGTTAGTGCTATCAGACCAGAGGCCTGCTCGGATCAAATATCCAAATCGTTAGGACTAGGGGCTTGCGGAAAACGAGCAGAGACTCACGAAAGATGTGACCCCATCGCCCCGTCTCGAGGACTTGCTGCAAGGGTTAAGAATGCCCGGCCGCGCCTCGTATTCACCACTCGGGCACCACACTGGCACCCGTCTTCACAACACTCGCCTCTCAGGCGCACGCGGGTACCCCTCAGGGTCGACCCGCCTATCCAAGTAACAGTGTAAAGTCCAAGTATCCGTGTGTCCATAACATCAGGGGAATCCGAGGTGTCACCCTCGTTGGATTCCTTCTCGATGTATCTGTCAAGGTGAACTCGGAGGAATCACCCTCGACGGGTTCACACTTGATGTGTTGCACGACAGCGTCGTTACCGGAAGTGGTGAAGGAGGAATCACCCTCGATGACCACGACCGAATAGCTACTCTACAGAGTTAACATCCGAAGTGCTACAAGAGGTTTCACCCTCGGCACTCGATAGTAACGCTGCAGTGTCGTTACAACTAAAGGGGGTGATGTGCGGTGTCGGGGCCTGGTCTTCAATCCCGTTGATCGGGTCTTCTGACGATCCAGCGCGGCAGTCGGGATAAGTGGGGTCACTGATAGGTCTCTACCCAACCTATACTAAGCAGTTTAGGGTATGCAGGTAATTATCAACAGTAGGTTACAATAAACAGGCTATGCATCAGAATAGGTAAAGCAGTAGCAGCAGCAATTCTAATGCAAGCATGGGAAATTAGAATGGGCGATATCGGGATGATCAAAGGGGGGGGGGCGCTTGCCTGGTTGCTCGGCAGCAAGGGCAAGGTTGTCAAAGGTGTCTTCGGACTCCGGAGCTGTGTCGACCTCGGGGACGACGTCGGTGTCGGGGGCTACCGAGAGAGAAGAGGGGGAGGAAACAGTATAAATACACAGCGAACAAGTGTAGCACAAAGCATAACATGGCAATACGCGGTGACAGAGGTGATCTAACGCAGTGCCGGGTGATACTGGCGAAGGTGGGATTCATCCGGGAATGTTTTCCCGTCTCCGGACATTTGTCAAACAGATGACCGGAGAGGAACGGTTGCATGTTCGGATAGTTAGGGACGTGTGACGGACGAACGGACCACGTATTCGGATTCATCTCGTCGTTTTGAGCAATTTTCATGTACAAAGTTTTTCGATCAGAGTTACGGATTAAAAGATATGATTTTCTTAAGTTTTATTGATTTTCTGGAATTTATTTAATTATTTAAATCAACATTATCTGAAACAGTAGCAGGGTGACGTCACTGTGACGTAATGCTAACGTCAGCAGTCAACGGTCGGCTGACCAGGGTCAAACCTGACCAGTGGGGCCCACATGTCAGCCTCTGATTAGTCTAAACATAGTTTATTTTTAACTAATCAACTAATTAGGCTACTGGGCCCACATGTCAGTGACTGATTAGTGCTTAAACTAATTAATTAACTAATTAACAGATTTTCTATTTAATTAAATCAGTTTAACCGAGTGGGGCCCGCATGTCAGCGAGACAGGGCGGCCACGTCAGCTGTTGACCTGGTCAACAGGTCAACTGGGGCCCGCGGGGCCCCACAGTCAGTGGCACAGGCGGTGGGGGCCACGTGCCACGTCGGCGCCGGCCGCCGGAGAGCGCTCCGGCGAGCCCGAGCGCGGCGCCGAGCTCCGGCGAGCCCGGGTTTCGCCCACAGGGCATCTCCGAGGGCGTGCTTGGGCTCTAACGAACGGGCGCAGCGAGCCGCATCGCGTGGTGGTGGTGGTTGGCCCCGGGGGTGGTCGGAACGACGCCGGCGACGACGGTTGGCGGCGAGGCTCTCGGGTGGTGCACGGGCGCGTGGCTGCAGTGGGCTAGCGAGCAAAGCAAAAGGCGGGGCAGCCTCTACGGCTCACCAGGAGCACGTTGGTGCTGCGGGACCGAGCCGAGCGGCTCTGGGAGCGCAGCAATGGCAGCGACGGCGGCGGACAGAGCACGAGCACGGTGGCGGCGAGCTACGGCTACGGGGAGACGCAGGGAGAGAGGGAGGAGGATGGGGGTGCTCACGGTGGTCCTGTAGGCGTGCAAGGGTGGGCTCGGGGTAGCGCAACGACGGCGAATCGTGACGGCGATCACCGGCGCCCGAAGCTTGAAGACAAGCTCGTGCGCGACGAGGCAGGTGATTTCCGCTCCGGTTCGATGCAGCAGGCGAAGCAGCAGGGGACGGCGGGGCGATCTGGCACTGCCGCGAGGTGTAGGGGCGACGGTGGCCGCGCGTATCAGACGGCCGAGGCCATTGCGGCGCTCGGAGGGAGGAGGCAGGGAGGAAGGAGAGGGGGAAAGTGAGCGAGGGAGGGCTCGGAGGTGTCCGCGGGGTGCTCTTTATCCACGGCGAGCGCGCGACGCGCTGTCGAGTGCCGAGGGAGAGGGGCCGGGCTCGGGGGCGCGCGCGCACGCAGGGTGCTCGACAGCGCGCCCGCGGCGTCAGGGGGTAGGGGGAGGGGGCTAGTTGGGCTGGACCAGCTCCTGTGCGGCTGTGGGCTTAAGTGCACAGGGGCATTTTTCCATTTCTTCTTTTCTTTTCTATTCTGTTAATTGTTTAGGCCCCTAATGGTTTTTTGTAAAAAGGGAGACCTAGTCCATAAATACCAGTGCTTTATACCCTAACACCAAAAACTAGTTTGGGCAAAACATCATTTCATATTTGTTTTAAATAAATTAAAAGGTTACTAAATGTTATTTTCAGCCACTGTTTTAAGTTGTTTGAGTCACTTATCAAATTTTAATAATGTTGTTTACAATTTTAACATAGCCTCTCATTTATCTACTATTTATTGAACATTTTAGTTCTTATGTTGGACAACTTTTATATTTCACTTTCATTTAAATTTGAATTTGAGTTAGGAGTTGAAATGCAATATGATGCAAATGATGATCATGCACTGTTAAACAAGATGACATGGCATAATCAAAAGGGTGATTACTGTAGTTAACCACTGGGGGTGTTACAAATCTCCTCTACTAACAAGAATTCTCGTCCCGAGAATTAAGAGGTAGAAGGAAAAAGTTCGGGGTATTCCGCACGAAGATTATCCTCGCGTTCCCAAGTGGCTTCATCTTCGGTATGATTTGACCACTGCACTTTGAGGAACTTGGTAACCTTCTGACGGGTCCGGCGTTCAGCTTCATCGAGAATGCGGATCGGATGCTCCTTATAAGAAAGATCATCTTGCAATTCGAGCATCTCGTGATCCACAGCTCGGTGCGGAGATTCCTTGAAGCATTTACGAAGTTGCGACACATGGAAGACGTCGTGGATATGGGAGAATTGCAGTGGCAATTCCAATTTATATGCCACCTGACCATGTCTAGCAACAATGCGGAAAGGACCAATGTAGCGTGGAGCTAGCTTGCCCTTGATTCCAAAACGGTGAGTGCCTTTCATCGGGGTGACTCGCAGATAAGCCTGATCACCAGGTTGATAAGTCAAACCCCATCGTTTGCGATCATAGTTGCTCTTCTGGCGGTCCTGAGCCGCCTTGAGATTTTCCCGGACAATACGAACTTGTTCTTCGGCGTGTTGAATAATATCCGGACCCACGAGCGGTCGTTCCCTAGTTTCTGACCAATTCAGAGGGGTTCGACACTTACGTCCATAAAGAACTTCAAAGGGAGCCATTTTCAAGCTGGCTTGATAGCTGTTGTTATACGAGAACTCAGCATACGGGAGAGATTCTTCCCATTTCTTGCCGAAGGATATAACACAAGCTCGAAGCATGTCTTCAAGCACTTGATTAACTCATTCGACTTGGCCTTGGGATTGGGGATGATAAGCTGAACTCTAGGTAATATGAGTTCCCATAGTTGTTTGGAAACTTTCCCAGAATTTGGAAGTGAAAAGGCCGCCATGGTCCGAACTGATCTCCTTCGGAATACCGTGGAGTGAAACAATTCTGGAGATATACAACTCTGCTAACTGACTAGCAGTGATAGTCTCTTTGACAGGCAGAAAGTGTGCAACTTTAGAGAGTTGGTCGACGACGACAAGAATAGCATCGTGACCCTTCTGTGACCTGGGAAGTCCTGTAACAAAATCCATCTGAACCTTATCCCATTTCCATAGAGGAATAGGAAGTGGTTGCAGAATTCCAGCTGGTTTCTGATGTTCTGCTTTAACGCGACGACACACATCACATTCGGCAACATAACGAGCAATGTCCTGCTTCATTTTAGACCACCAGTACCTTTGACGGAGATCACGATACATCTTGGTGCTACCTGGATGAATAGACAACGGGGTATCATGTGCCTCCTTCATGACTTTGTCAGTCATGAGTTCGAAACGAGGTACGACAATGCGGTTTCTGAAATACAAGGTTCCATCTTCAGACAGCGAGAAATCCCTGTACTTTACAAGGTGAAGGTCTTTCTTCATGAGATCAATCTCAGCATCTTTAGCTTGCGCATTCTTAACGGCTTTCTCAAGGTCTGGTTCAACAACCAAAGTTTTTAAGTATCCTTGAGGAACTATCTCGAGATTTAGCCTTCGAAGCTCTTCATACAGGAGTGGTTGCTCTAGCTGGACTTCAAGTTCACAGCAATAGGATTTGCGACTCAACGCATCAGCCATTACATTAGCCTTGCCAGGGGTATAGGAAATACCCAAATCATAGTCCGCAATGGCCTCCATCCATCTTTGCTGACGGAGGTTTAGAGATGGTTGAGTAAACAAGTACTTCAGACTTTTATGATCCGTGTAGATCTCGCAACGATTACCGAGAAGGTAATGTCGCCACAACTGCAATGCATAGATCACAACAGCTAGTTCTAGATCATGTACCGGATAATTCTCTTCATGTGGGCGCAACTGACGAGAGCCATAAGCAATCACTTTATGCTCTTGCATTAGGACACAGCCTAATCCTTCACGGGATGCATCACAATAAATCACAAAGTCTTTGCGAGAATCTGGAGGAGCAAGTACTGGGGCAGATGTTAGCTTGTCCTTGAGTGTTTGAAAACTTTCCTGACATTTGTCTGTCCATTCAAACTTAACGCCCTTGTGAAGCAGATCAGTCAAAGGCTTAGCAATCTTAGAAAAGTTCTCGACAAATCAACGGCAATAGCTTGCAAGGCCGAGAAAACTTCTCACTTGCTTGACATTCTTCGGAGGAGTCCAGTCAAGAATAGCCTGAACTCGTTCTGGGTTAACGGCAATTCCATCCTTGGAAATCACATGACCAAGATACGTTACTTCAGAAAGCCAGAATTCACATTTGGAGTATTTGGCATACAACTGGTGTTCTCGGAGCCTTTCCAGTACAAGACGGAGGTGTTCGGCATGTTCTTCCTTATTCTTTGAATAGACTAGAATATCATCTAGATAAACCACGACGAACTTGTCGAGGTAATCCATGAAGATGTAATTCATCAGACGGGAGAATGTGGCTGGAGCATTTGTTAGGCCAAATGACATGACGGTGTACTCGTAGGAGCCATAACGAGTAACAAATGCAGTCTTCGGAATATCCTCTGATATTCATCCACAGTCATTGTGCCCTGTGAGAGTTTACGGAACTCCTGCTTCTTCTGGTCCATCAGACCTTGAGGAATGTAACGTGCATGAAAAGCTGACTGAAATTCCTGCCAAGTGGTTACAGTCTCTGCAGGCAACATAGCCTTGTGGCTTTCCCACCATTGAGCAGCTGATCCCCTCAGGTGATACGTCGCATAGGTGACGTAACGGTCAGGGATAACATTGGCTGACTTCATCTGGAAGGCAATGTCACGGAGCCAATCATCAGCATCCATTGGATCAGTCGAGCTGTGAAAAGTGGACGGATTGAGGCGCATGAATTCCAGCAGCGAGATCGGTCTAGGCTCCTGGCGAGCCTCGTTGCGTTCCAAACGTCTTACCAGACTCTTGCTGAGCTGACGGTTGAGTTCAAACTGCTGCATCATGGCGGCAATATAGGGTGGAGGTGGAGGATCGTCAACCATCCTGCCAAATCAACAGGGGCAGTTTAGAAAGAAAAACTGCATGTATATGGAATGATTCATGAAGTATCACGCACAACAGAAGGAATCGCAATAGATACTTCATCATATTTGCACCAGACATTCGAATCCACTCATAGCCTCGGTTAGTATCCGGCATTACGACAGTAGAAAAAGGAGGGCTAGACATCTAGGCGGCGCGCAGGCACGCGATATGGAAGTACACAACGAGACATAGCAAAGGCTACATCAACGTCGGAGAAAACTATTGGAGCTAGGAATCTGCAAGTGACAACACAGGGTGCCCTCGATAAAAGGATCCTGTAAGCAGAACCTGGTCCACAATCTCAAAGCAAGGGGGGATATTTCAGAACTCCGGGTGGATGTGATCACGAGAACCTGGTGTTGGAGTTAGTAAAATTTTAACCCGAATAGAAGAGAGGTCAGAGGCCCAGAGTAAAGGCCGAGGAGTAAAAGATACTAATACCACCCAATTGGCGACGTGGGCCCGTAAGCCACACAGCCAAGTTAGTAAAACAGTTTTTGGACCACTAGACTCAACTTCGGCCAAGGAGTAGGAAAGGGGGATTCCTACAGTCAGTCGGCTCTGATACCAACTTGTGACGCCCCTGGCCCGATCATGCACTAATCATACACGCAAATGCACACGATCAAGCCTAAGGACTCACGGGAAGATATCACAACACAACTCTAAAACATAAATAAAGTCATACAAGCTTTATATTACAAGCCAGGGGCCACGAGGGCTCGAATACATAAGCTTGCGAACAAGCGTCAGCGCAAGTATCAGATATCTGAGTACAGATATGAAATAGAAACAGAAAGGCCTTTAGAAAGGCGGGGCAAAATAAAACACTATGATCGAAAGGCGTAGGCCTCCTGCCTGGGACCCTCCGATCCTACTCCTGGTCGTCAGTCAACTCGTAGTAGTATCCATCCTCTGGGTAGTAGTAGTAGCGATCGTCGGCAGGGCAGCTGTCTCAGGGGGCTCCGTCCTCTGGTCACGACAAACTGATATGGGGAGAAAAGGAAAACAAAGCAACGGTGAGTACTCAGAAGTACTCAGCAAGCAAGGATCTACACTACATATGCAACATTTTCAAAGGGAGGCTGTATATGTGGACTGGGCTGCAGAAATGCCAGAATAGAGAGAAGGCCTAGTCCTATCGAAGACTAGCATCTTCAGCGGTCTTGCAGAAATAGAAGAGGGTAGAACAGTACAATATAATGTAGCAGTATCATTAAGTTTCAACCTCACCCAGAGATCCTTTCTCGACTCCCTGCGAGAAAGCAATCCCAGAGCCATACAGTCATCAACCTCGTCCTGAGATCCCTTCTCGACTCCCTGCGAGAAGCAATCCCAGAGCCATATATCCAAGTATCCAGTTCTAAATTGTATCAATCAGGATACAACTCCGAGTGTCCTTTACCATAGGACCGGCTATCGATAGAAGTTTTCTTCCCTACAGGGGTGCACCAACTTACCCAACACGCTCGATTAACTCTGGCCGGACACACTTTCCTGGGTCATGCCCGGCCTCGGCCAAACGACACATCGCAACCCTACCTACAGCTCAGCAGAGAGGTCCCCGCCGGTCTACATCCTAAGCGCAAGGGGGTCTTGGCCATCGCCCCTCGCCCTCCGGGTCGTTGTGAGCAGGGTGGATACCAGCGCCAACGGCACGATCCGACCCAGCCACAATGCTGAACTGGACGTCTGACAAAGCTTTCGGCTGATGCTATGATGCAGAACGCCCATACTATGCCCACGTGATGGTTAGTGCTATCAGACCAGAGGCTTGCTCGGATCAAATATCCAAATCGTTAGGACTAGGGGCTTGCGGAAAACGAGCAGAGACTCACGAAAGATGTGACCCCGTCGCCCCGTCTTGAGGACTTGCTGCAAGGGTTAAGAATGCCCGGCCGCGCCTCGTATTCACCACTCGGGCACCACACTGGCACCCGTCTTCACAACACTCGCCTCTCAGGCGCACGCGGGTACCCCTCAGGGTCGACCCGCCTATCCAAGTAATAGTGTAAAGTCCAAGTATCCGTGTGTCCATAACATCAGGGGAATCCGAGGTGTCACCCTCGTTGGATTCCTTCTCGATGTATCTGTCAAGGTGAACTCGGAGGAATCACCCTCGACGGGTTCACACTTGATGTGTTGCACGACAGCGTCGTTACCGGAAGTGGTGAAGGAGGAATCACCCTCGATGACCACGACCGAATAGCTACTCTACAGAGTTAACATCCGAAGTGCTACAAGAGGTTTCACCCTCGGCACTCAATAGTAACGCTGCAGTGTCGTTACAACTAAAGGGGGTGATGTGCGGTGTCGGGGCCTGGTCTTCAATCCCGTTGATCGGGTCTTCTGACGATCCAGCGCGGCAGTCGGGATGAGTGGGGTCACTGATAGGTCTCTACCCAGCCTATACTAAGCAGTTTAGGGTATGCAGGTAATTATCAACAGCAGGTTACAATAAACAGGCTATGCATCAGAATAGGTAAAGCAGTAGCAGCAGCAATTCTAATGCAAGCATGGGAAATTAGAATGGGAGATATCGGGATGATCAAAGGGGGGGGGGGGCTTGCCGAGAGAGAAAAGGGGGAGGAAACAGTATAAATACACAGCGAACAAGTGTAGCACAAAGCATAACATGGCAATACGCGGTGACAGAGGTGATCTAATGCAGTGTCGGGTGATACTGGCGAAGGTGGGATTCATCCGAGAATGCTTTCCCGTCTCCGGACATTTGTCAGACAGATGACCGGAGGGGAACGGTTGCATGTTCGGATAGTTAGGGACGTGTGACGGACGAACGGACCGCGTATTCGGATTCATCTCGTCGTTCTGAGTAATTTTCATGTACAAAGTTTTTCGATCGGAGTTACGGATTAAAAGATATGATTTTCTAAAGTTTTATTGATTTTCTGGAATTTATTTAAATATTTAAATCAACATTATCCGAAACAGTAGCAGGGTGACGTCACTGTGACGTAATGCTGACGTCAGCAGTCAACGGTCGGCTGACCAGGGTCAAACCTGACCAGTGGGGCCCACATGTCAGCCTCTGATTAGTCTAAACAGAGTTTATTTTTAACTAATCAACTAATTAGGCTACTGGGCCCACATGTCAGTGACTGATTAGTGCTTAAACTAATTAATTAACTAATTAACAGATTTTCTATTTAATTAAATCAGTTTAACCGAGTGGGGCCCGCATGTCAGCGAGACAGGGCGGCCACGTCAGCTGTTGACCTGGTCAACAGGTCAACTGGGGCCCGCGGGGCCCCACAGTCAGTGGCACAGGCGGTGGGGGCCACATGCCACGTCGGCGCCGGCCGCCGGAGAGCGCTCCGGCGAGCCCGAGAGCGGCGCCGAGCTCCGGCGAGCCCGGGTTTCGCCCACATGGCATCTCCGAGGGCGTGCTTGGGCTCTAACGAACGGGCGCAGCGAGCCGCATCGCGTGGTGGTGGTGGTTGGCCCCGGCGGTGGTCGAAACGACGCCGGCGACGACGGTTGGCGGCGAGGCTCTCGGGTGGTGCACGGGCGCGTGGCTGCAGTGGGCTAGCGAGCAAAGCAAAAGGCGGGGCGACCTCTACGGCTCACCAGGAGCACGTTGGTGCTGCGGGACCGAGCCGAGCGGCTCTGGGAGCGCAGCAATGGCAGCGACGGTGGCGGACAAAGCACGAGCACAGTGGCGGCGAGCTACGGCTACGGTTCAATGCAGCAAGCGAAGCAGCAGGGGACGGCGGGGCGATCTGGCACTGCCGCGAGGTGTAGGGGCGACGGTGGCCGCGCGTATCAGACAGCCGAGGCCATTGCGGCGTTCGAAGGGAGGAGGCAGGGAGGAAGGAGAGGGGAAAAGTGAGCGAGGGAGGGCTCAGAGGTGTCCGCGGGGTGCTCTTTATCCACGGCGAGCGCGCGACGCGTTGTCGAGTGCCGAGGGAGGGGGGCCGGGCTCGGGGGCGCGCGCGCACGCACGCAAGGTGCTCGACAGCGTGCCCGCGGCGTCAGGGGGTAGGGGGAGGGGGCTAGTTGGGCTGGACCAGCTCCTGTGCGGCTGTGGGCTTAAGTGCACAGGGGCATTTTTCCATTTCTTCTTTTCTTTTCTATTCTGTTAATTGTTTAGGCCCCAAATGTTTTTTTGTAAAAAGGGAGACCTAGTCCATAAATACCAGTGCTTTATACCCTAACACCAAAAACTAGTTTGGGCAAAACATCATTTCATATTTGTGTTAAATAAATCAAAAGGTTACTAAATGTTATTTTCAGCCACTGTTTTAAGTTGTTTGAGTCACTTATCCAATTTTAATAATGTTGTTTACAATTTTAACATAGCCTCTAATTTATCTACTATTTATTGAACATTTTAGTTCTTATGTTGGACAACTTTTATATTTCACTTTCATTTAAATTTGAATTTGAGTTAGGAGTTGAAATGCAATATGATGCAAATGATGATCATGCACTGTTAAACAAGATGACATGGCATAATCAAAAGGGTGATTACTGTAGTTAACCACTGGGGGTGTTACAGGCGCGTCCCCCTCCACGGCCGTCGCCTCGCGCCACGGCGTTAGCGGAGGTGGAAAACTCGGGGGCGTAGGCGTTCTGCTCCTTGAGGGACTCGCAGGAGAGGAGCATGGAGTAGAAATCCGACAAGCTCAGATTGTCAGCGCCGGCAGCAGCCAGCACCGTGAGAGAGTGCTGGAGAGACTCGTACTGAGGCCCGAGACCGACGACGATGTAGTCGATCACCTCAGCATCGGAGAGAGGCGACCCCACCTGGGCCATGGCGTCCGCGAAACCCTTCATCTTGTGAAAGTAGGCAGCGGCGGTGAGGTCGTTCTTTTTCAGTGTCGAGAGTTGACGCCGCATCTGGCGCACCCCGGCCCTGTTCTGCGCCGAGAACATGGACTCGAGGCACGCCCACACAGACGACGCGGTGGTGCGGCCGATGACATGGCCGAGGATCTCCTCCGTCATGGAGCCGACGAGGATGCTGAGAACACGCTGATCCGTGTAGAACCACAAGGCGTAGTCTGGATTGGGCTTGGTCACGGCCTTGGCACCATCTCCTTCGGTGATCGTGGCCGGAGGCGCCCTGCAGGAACCGTCTAGGAAGCCGTACCAACCCTGGCCGGCGATGTTGGGGACGACCTGCATCTTCCAGAGAAGGAAGTTGGTGCGATCTAGGCGCACCGTGATGGTATTGATGTTGTGGCTGGTCGGAGCAGAGATGAGAGCGCCGGCTGGGATGGATGGGGCGGATGACAAGGCTAGCGTGCTGGTGGAAGTGGAGAGCTGCAACGCTGAGGTCATCGCGTCGGATGGCTGCGGCGGCGGCGCAAAGGGCAGCGGCGGCGGCTAAAAGACGGCGGCGGCGGAAGCGCAGGAGCAGAGAAACCCTAGGGCGATCGGCCTGCTCTGTATACCAAGTTAAAAGGATTATTTGCCGTGGTTATCCCCAACCGGCTGGCATCTCTTTATATTGATAGATCAACTTGTACAACAAGGAAATACAACGGTATATAATACCGAACTATACACGTACATGTATACACATAAAATACAACTCTAACACTCCTTCCCTCATCCGCCCCTTGACTGGTCACCAGCATCGCTCACCTCAACTGCGTGGACCCGGCTGCAGATCGTCCCCCACAACCTGGAGGGACAGCCAAAGAGGAGAGCGGGATGAGGCCAGCGGGCCAGGGGAGAGGAGGGGCTCGCGGTAGGGGCGGCGATGGAGGAAGGAAGGGCGGCGGCGGGACGAGAATCAGGGGAGAGGAGAGGACGCGAGGACGCAGGAGAGGAAGAGGGTCACGGCGACGCGGGGCTCGAGGACGGGACGCGATTGGGGCTGCGGGGACGGGAGGGGATTGGGCTTGTTTTCACCGCAGCCCTAATTTTCCACCACGCAGCCCCGCAAGAAACCCGCTCACTGATATCTAGACCCCATAGACAAACGAGCCCACCCATCATTCAGAGTCAGCTCAAATCATCTGTGTAAGACGGATGGACGGTTGGCCAGTTGACACAGAGGTAAAAAGAACGACAGTAAAACCATCGAGCGGTGAGAAATCGCTCGCGAGCGTAGACGCCCCAGGACGGCGGGTAGCACAGCCAGGTTTATATGTTCAATTATGCATCTTCTTCATTTTAAGGTAGCATACACTAGTAGAAAACAGGGCTTTGGTCCAGGCCAGCCCAGCCCATTAGTCCTGGTTCAGTCAGGAACCGGGACACATGGGGGCATACGTCCCGGTTCGTGCGCCCACGGGGCCGGCCGGGGCTCGTGGGGCATTGGTCCCGGTTCGTCTGGACCCTTTGGTCCCGGTTCCAGACACGAACCGGGACCAATGGGCCTCGCTCCTGGCCCACATCCATTGGTCCCGGTTCGTGGCTGGAACCGGGACCAAAGGGTGGCCTTTAGTCCCGGTTCCAACCACGAACCGGGACCAATGTTGTGCCTATATATACCCCTCGCCCGCGAGCAGAGCACTCCACTACTCTGTTTTTTCTGGCCGGCGAGGGGAGGTGTTTGTGGTGCTCTAGCTCACCTCCTATGCACATGAGGTGTTCGATGAAATGCCCGAGCAACACTACTTAAGCTTTCTCCTCTCCAAACTCGACCTTCAAGCTCCATTTTCCTCAAGATTTGTCTAGGTTTAGCGGTCCGTCACGTCCCGTCTCCGTCTTCACCGCCGTCGATCGCCCGCGCCGATCTCGTCGCCGGCATAACCGTGGTGAGCCTCTTGTTCTTATCTTCTTTCTAAAAGAAAAAAATTCTTACTTGTATGATTTACATAGATACTTGTATAATTTTCTTACTTTTATTATTGTTTGTTATTATATAGTGCGATGGGTTTGGTATCCGCCCCCGTCGGCCCTCGTCCTGTCTATGATTCGGATGTGGTATATATTATATTTCATAACTATTTGGTTCATTTGTTATTTATGACAATTATGCCGACCAACGTGACATAGATTTTTTTTATCTAGGAGGTATGTGAACCGGAAATTCCAACCGACCCTATTGTCGAGAGGTTAAATTTAGTTGAAGAAGAAAACAATTACTTGAAGGAAAAATTGAAAAAAATTGAGGAGGAGAAGATGATATTGGAGTTGCATGTTGCGGATGTCGTCGATGATCACAAGATCAAGATGGATGCAATGCGCTTCAAGATTAGAAAGTATAGAAAATATGCCATTCATACCGAGGCTTGGTATCATTATGCCGTTGGATCAATTGTTACCTTGGTTGCGATTATGATCGCATTTGTTGTTGCATTGAAATGTTTTACATAGTTTCAATAATGTATGGTTTAATTAGATGCTCTGAAGAGCTATATGTTGTTCAATGAGAACTATGTATGTACTTTGGTTTTAATGTGATGATGAACTTCTATTAATTTGGTCACTTATCTATTCATGATGTTTTGTAATGGTTTTTGACACACTTAATTATATATAATGCACGCAGATGAACCGGCAATGGATGTACGGTGACAGACGCACCTCCGAGTATATTAAGGGCGTGCATAATTTTCTCGAAGTGGCTGAGGCAAACAAGCAGAATGGTTTTATGTGTTGTCCATGCCCTATATGTGGGAATACGAAGTCTTACTCTGACCGGAAAATCCTTCACACCCACCTGCTTTATAAGGGTTTCATGCCACACTATAATGTTTGGACCAGGCACGGAGAAATAGGGGTTATGATGGAAGACAGCGAAGAAGAAGAGGACGATGACAACTATGTGCCCCCTGAATACGATGATGCTGCAACGGGGGAAGCTGAAGATCAAGAGGAACCAGACGATGTGCGCGATGATGATCTCCACCGGGTCATTGTTGATGCAAGGAGACAGTGCGAAAGTGAAAAGGAGAAGCTGAAATTCGATCGCATGTTAGAGGATCACCAAAAAGGGTTGTACCCCAATTGCGAAGATGGCAACACAAAGCTCGGTACCGTACTGGAATTGCTGCAGTGGAAGGCAGAGAATGCTGTGCCTGACAAAAGATTTGAGAAGCTACTGAAAATATTGAAGAAGAAGCTTCCAAAGGATAACGAATTGCCCGACAGTACGTACGCAGCAAAGAAGGTCGTATGCCCTCTAGGATTGGAGGTGCAGAAGATACATGCATGCCCTAATGACTGCATCCTGTAGCGCGGTGCGTACGAGGATTTGAACGCATGCCCGGTATGCGGTGCATTGCGGTATAAGATCAGACGAGATGACCCTGGTGATGTTGACGGCGAGCCCCCCAGGAAGAGGGTTCCTGCCAAGGTGATGTGGTATGCTCCTATAATACCACGGTTGAAACGTCTGTTCAAAAACAAAGAGCATGCCAAGTTGATGCGATGGCACAGAGAGGACCGTAAGAAA
The DNA here is from genome assembly GCA_011799875.1 of Thinopyrum elongatum. Classification (NCBI taxonomy): domain Eukaryota; kingdom Viridiplantae; phylum Streptophyta; class Magnoliopsida; order Poales; family Poaceae; genus Thinopyrum; species Thinopyrum elongatum. The sequence goes on along the minus strand of CM022302.1, from coordinate 91,436,149 downwards.
GACGGGAAGTTGAGAGCACCCGCTGACGGGTCGCAGTGGAGAAAATCGAGAGAAAGTACCGGACTGAGTTTGCAGGTGACCCAAGGAACGTATGGTTTGGTTTAAGCGCGGATGGCATTAATCCTTTCGGGGAGCAGAGCAGCAATCACAGCACCTGGCCCGTGACTCTATGTATCTATAACCTTCCTCCTTGGCTGTGCATGAAGCGGAAGTTCATTATGATGCCAGTACTCATCCAAGGCCCTAAGCAACCCGGCAACGACATTGATGTGTACCTAAGGCCATTAGTTGAAGAACTTTTACAGCTGTGGAATGGAAACGGTGTACGTGTGTGGGATGAGCACAGACAGGAGGAATTTGACCTGCATGCGTTGCTGTTTGTAACCATCAATGATTGGCCTGCTCTCAGTAACCTTTCAGGACAGACAAACAAGGGATACCACGCATGCACGCACTGTTTAGCTGACACCGAAAGTATATACCTAGACAAATGCAAGAAGAATGTGTACCTGGGGCATCGTCGATTTCTTCCGACCAACCATCAATGTTGAAAGAAAGGCAAGCATTTCAAAGGCGAGGCAGATCACCGGAAGAAGCTCGCCATGCGTACCGGTGATCACGTACTTGCTATGGTCAATGATTTACACATAATCTTTGGAAAGGGTCCCGGCGGACTATCTGTTCCGAATGACGCTGAGGGACGCGCTCCCATGTGGAAGAAGAAATCTATATTTTGGGACCTACCCTACTGGAAAGACCTAGAGGTCCGCTCTTCAATCAATGATTGGCGTGTATGGAAAGACAAAAGATACACCGGAAGCACGGGAGGACCTGCAACGTTGGCACGAAAAAGACGGCATGCCTCCAAAGCAGTATGAAGGTCCTGCCAGCTACGCTCTTACCAAAGAAGAGAAGGAAATCTTCTTTGAATGCCTGCTCAGTATGAAGGTCCCGTCTGGCTTCTCGTCGAATATAAAGGGAATAATAAATATGGCAGAGAAAAAGTTTCAGAACCTAAAGTCTCATGACTGCCACGTGATTATGACGCAACTGCTTCCGGTTGCATTGAGGGGGCTTCTACCGGAAAACGTTCGATTAGCCATTGTGAAGCTATGTGCATTCCTCAATGCAATCTCTCAGAAGGTGATCGATCCAGAAATCATACCAAGGCTAAGGAGTGATGTGGCGCAATGTCTTGTCAGTTTCGAGCTGGTGTTCCCACCATCCTTCTTCAATATCATGACGCACGTCCTAGTTCACCTATGCGAAGAGATTAATGTTCTCGGTCCTGTATTTCTACACAATATGTTCCCCTTTGAGAGGTTCATGGGAGTCCTAAAGAAATATGTCCGTAACCGCGCTAGGCCAGAAGGAAGCATCTCCATGGGCCATCAAACAGAGGATGTCATTGGGTTTTGTGTTGACTTCATTCCTGACCTTAAGAAGATTGGTCTCGCTCAATCGCGGTATGAGGGAAGACTGACTGGAAAAGGCACGCTAGGAGGGGACTCAATAATATGCAGGGACGGGCATTCTTGGTCTCAAGCACACTACACAGTTCTACAGAACTCTACCTTGGTGACCCCGTATGTCGATGAACACAAGAACATTCTGCGCTCCAAACACCCGGAGCAGTGTGACTACTGGATTACATGTGAACACATCAGGACTTTCGGCAGTTGGTTGGAAACACATCTCAGAGGTGACAACACTGTTTCTGATGAGCTGTACTCGTTGTCCAGGGGACCATCTTCGACTGTATTGACTTACAAAGGATACGAGATAAATGGGAATACATTTTACACGATCGCCCAAGATCAAAAGAGCACTAACCAAAACAGTGGTGTCCGCTTTGATGCAGCAACCAAGAGGGGAAAGGACACATATTATGGTTACATAGTGGACATATGGGAACTTGACTACGGACATGATTTTAAGGTCCCTTTGTTTAAGTGCAAATGGGTCAATCTGTCAGGAGGCGGGGTACAGGTAGAGCCACATTACGGAATGACAACAGTGGATCTGAACAATCTTGGGTACACAGACGAAGCATTCGTCCTAGCCAATGATGTGGCGCAGGTTTTCTATGTGAAGGACATGTCTACCAAACCGAGAAAAAGAAAAGATAAGGAAGCGAATACATCATACGATGAGCCAAAGCGCCACATAGTTCTTTCAGGGAAAATAGACATCATGGGAGTGGAGGGTAAGACAGACATGTCTGAAGATTATGAAAAGTTTCATGAAATTCCTCCCTTCAAAGTCAAGGCTGACCCAAGCACCCTGTTAAGCGATGAAGAATATCCATGGTTACGGCGCAATAAGCAAAGGACACAAGCGAAGAAAAAGTGAAGACAGATGAAGTCAGAAAGGGTTGAAAATTGATGATGTGGCTTTGAATGGTTCATTTTGAGCACACAAAAAGTCTGGAGTTCAAATTAGTTCAAAAAATGAAATCCCTTTGTAACAGGTGAGTTTTTGTCCGAAACCCTGATACTTCGAAAGAGATTGTCCATTTTGTACACGAAGTGCATCCAGTTTTTGCCGTAACCCTCTCAACTTTTTAGCACATGCTATGTGGGTGAAATGATGATATCATGCCAATTTTCAACCTCTTCAGAGTTCATTTGAAGTGCTTTTCAATTTCAGGGTCATTTAGCTCAAAAAAATCAGTAAATGCATGAAAAATAACAGATGAACTCAGAAAGGGTTGAAAATTGATGATGTTGCTTTAAATGGTTCATTTTGAGAACACAAAAAGTGTGGAGTTCAAATAAGTTCAAAAAATGAAATCCCTTTGTAAAAGATGAGTTTTCGTCCGAAACCTTGATACTTCGAAAGAGATTGTCCATTTTGTACACGAAGTGCATCCAGTTTTGCCGTAACCCTCTCAACTTTTTAGCACATGCTATGTGGGTGAAATGATGATATCATGCTCATTTTCAACCTCTTCAGAGTTCATTTGAAGTGCTTTTTAATTTCAGGGTCATTTAGCTCAAAAAAATCAGTAAATGCATGAAAAATAACAGATGAAGTCAGAAAGGGTTGAAAATTGATGAAGTTGCTTGAATGGTTCATTTTGAGCACACAAAAAGTCTGGAGTTCAAATAAGTTCAAAAAAATAAAATCCCTTTGTAACAGATGAGTTTTCGTCCGAAACCCTGATACTTCGAAAGAGATTGTCCATTTTGTACACGAAGTGCATCCAGTTTTTGCCGCAACCCTCTCAACTTTTATGAAACTCTAATAGCAAAAATAATAAACTAAAAGAATGAGCTAGAAAACTTTGATGAAACTCTAATAGAAAAGAAATGAACTAGAAAACTTTAATGAAACTTTATAGCTAAAGGAATCAACTAAAAAACTTTTTAAAACTCTTGTATTATTGAAAACTAAATTAATAAATTATCAACTAAAATTATCAAAGTATTTTCTCTTCAAAACATTAAAAGAAAAAGAATTTTCATAAAATAAATAAAAAAGCAAAAAATAAAATAAAATAAATAAGTAGAAATAAAATAAACTTTAATAAATAAGTAGAAACAAAATAAAATAAAATAAAATTTAATAAAATAAAAAAAATAGCAACAGTAAGTATTTTGTTGTAAGTAGAAACAAAATAAAATAAATAAAGCAACAAAGAAAACAAAATAAAAATAAAAAAAAGTGGCGCCTACTGGGCCACCACGGCCTGAATACGACTAGAAACCCAACCATGGGCCAGGAGTCAGGCCCGCAGCTGGCCCAGTAGGCCCACAGGCACATAGTGCGAGTTTAGGCCCGAAAGCCTGCAGTTGAGAGGAGCTCGAGAGAGTGGGCGCATCAGCGCTTATAAACCACTCTCGAGCTCTCTCAACTAGCGAGGTGGGACTAAACTTTTGGTCGCGATGCGGGCAGCACAAGGCTTTTTGTCCCGGTTGGTGGCACCAACCGGGACTAAAGGGGTGCATTGGTACCGGTTCGTGGCACCAACCGGGACCAATGCACGCCCTTTAGTCCCGGTTGGTTCCACCAACCCTGCCCTTTGGGCTGCTGAAAAAAGACCTTTGGTCCCGGTTGGTGGCACCAACCGGGACTAAAGGGGGGCATTGGTCCCGGTTGGTGCCACTAACCGGGACCAAAGCCTTTGCTATATAAGCCAGCACTTAGGAAATTTTCAGATTTCCATCGCCAGTTCGTGCCCGACGCCCCAGCGCTGCTCCTCGTCGCCGTCGCCGTCGTCGCCCCTGCCTCCGACGTCGTCGCCGCGCCGCCCCTGCCCCGAGCCCTCGACGCCGTCGCCACCCGCTCCCCGCACCTCGTCGTCGTCGCCCAGCGCCCCTGCCCCCGACCACGCCGTCGCCGCGCCGGCCCCTGCCCCGCGCCCAAGCCCCTGCCCTGGCCCGCCCCCGCCGTCGCCGTCGTCGTCGTCGTCGCTGTCGCCATCGCCGTCGCCAGCCGCCCCCGCTGTGAGCCGCCGCGCCGCCCCGTCTCTGTTTTTTTTCATTTTTTATTAGATTAATTTTTTGTTCATATATATATATATATAATGTATATATTTATGCATGTGCCTATATGTATGTGGATGTTCATAATGTATTAATTTTTTTGTTCAGAGCATGTTTTTGTTCATGATGAGGGGGGTGGGGGTCGATGTACATATGTATATATATGATGTAATTTTTTTGTTCATATATATATATATATATAATGTAATTTTTTTCAATGTATATATGTATGTGGTAGCTATATATGCATGATGAGGGGGGTGGGGGGTCGATATACCCCCTCCCCGATAACTTTGACATGAGGGGGGGGTCGATATAACCCCCTCCCCCCGATAACTTCGACATGAGGGGGGGGGTCGATATACCCCCTCCCCGATAACTTCGACATGAGGGGGGGGGTCGATATACCCCCTCCCCGATAACTTCGACATGAGGGGGGGTCGATATACCCCCTCCCCGATAACTTCGACATGAGTGGGGGGGGGGTCGATATACCCCCTCCCCGATAACTTCGCCGCGTGCTCCTGATGTGTTTGTTCATAGCATTTTTTTCAATGTATGTATGTATGTATGGATGGATATAGAAAATGTTCATATATGATGTTTTTTTTGTTCATAGCAATTTTTTCCATGTATGTATGTATTTTTTTAGATGTGCTATGTTTTTTCAGATGAGATGAAATGAGATGAGTTGTCCATTTGTTGTATAAACATAACCCCGATAACTTCAATTCCCCTCGGGCTTATATTTTTGTGAGCATAGAAATTTTTGTAACTTGTATGTGTTTGATCACCGCGGACTTATATACTTGATTGGACTATGGAGTGCATATTTAGTCGAGTCCAACATCAATATTTGTGAATGATTTCATATTGTTGGGCACCGCGGATAGTTGTGAGAGGAGTTTTTCCTTTGATTTTGAGGCATGTGATCTAGATAATGTCCAATGCCTCATATCGCGAATATAGTTATATTGGACAATTGATCTTCATATAAATGAAGCATAAAAGTTTAGCAAACAGTTTGGCAATCACTTAGAAATTTTCATGTTGTAGGAGTACATGTAAAAAAATTCAGAGTTGTTCATTCACTTCGACATGAGGGGGGACGTCGATCAACCCCCTCTCGCCCGAACAAGTCTATGTATTATTTTATATCGCGGTGGACATATATAAAAAAGCGTTGTCGATCTCCTACCCCCTCCCGCACCTACTCGACAAACTCTCGAGGCCACCCAAACCACTAGAAGATAACTCCGGTAACTTCGACATGAGGGGGGACGTCGATCAACCCCGTCTCGCCCGAACAAGTCTATGTATTATTTTATATCGCGGTGGACATATATCAAAGTTTGATCATATGTCAAAGTTTGAATTTTGACATATGCAACATTTGATCATATGTCAAAGTTTGATCATATGTCAAAGTTTGAATTTTGACATATGCAACATTTGATCATATGTCAAAGTTTGAATTTTGACATATATAGATTTATCAAGAATGCCCCCATTATGGATGTGCACAAGTTGATGCAATTTTTTTTCTGATCTCATCTATATATATATTCTTCTATATGTCACGTTGTCTGTCAAAGTATTGAAGAAATCCATGGCTTCATCATTAGTCGGAAGTAACAGACGTATGATGCTACGAAGCTCTTCAAAGTTGTTTTGGAATGGAGTTCCTGATAGAATAATTCTCCTTTTGATACGAATTTCAGCAAAGGCCTTCCAAATAGCGATATTCGGAAGGCTCTTGCTGAACTTTGTACCAAAAAGCGAATTATTCTATCGGGAACTCCGTTCCAAAACAACTTTGAAGAGCTTCGTACCATTATACGCCTGTCATTTCCGGCTAATGATGAAGTCATGGTTTTCTTGAATTCTTTGACACTAGAAAACGTGACATATAGAAGGGTAGATGAGATCAGGAAAAATATGGACCATTTTCTGCACATCCAGAATGGCGTCATTTTGTTAAATCCCTTGTCGGTCCGGACGTCGGACATTCATGAGAGAGGCGGTCCGTAGAAGAGTTGTCGAGGCCACCCCAAACCGTAGAAGCGTCGAGCTAGCTAGGTCTACGTTTGCACTAATATATCCATCTGTCATGTTTGTATATTAATTGCCATGTTGTAATATTTGCAGAAACTATGGAGCACCGAGACATCGAAGCAGAACAGTTGTTGGGGGACATAATCCTCGGCGGAGGTGATATCTTGTCGTATCTCAACGACACCGATGGTCTAGAAGGAGAGGGTGAAGCAGGCTCCGGTGATCGAACAATGGAGGTGGAAGGACATGATTATGATGGCTCCGATGAGCGAACGGAGGAAGGAGATGTTGCAAAGTCCGATGAGGTATATATATTAATTAAGCCTGTGCTGACTAGCTAATTGATGCATTAATTGTTTTGGTATGTACACATATTAACTCTCTTCTTTCTTCTTTTCTAGCCCTCCGGATCGAGCCAAACTTCGGTAACGAGACGAGGCCCGAAGAAAAGGTTGCGCCAGGATGAAAGGTTCACGATCACAGCAATCAAGGGCGATGGCCAACCGATTGAACCCAGCCGGACCAAGGAAGCATTTTCTGCTCAGTGCGGGGTTCTTGTGAGGGACATGATCCCGATCAGCATCCACCAATGGAATAAGCCTAAGAGCAAAGACCCTCAAGTGTCTTTTGTCAACGATAGACAGAAAGATGATCTTTGGACCGCGCTGAAGGCAAATTTCACCCTACCGCCAGAGGAGGATCCGGATAAGCCAGTTATAGAGCCATTGGTCAAGGCTCATGCTCTTAAGAAGATGGCAGATCTATTCAGGAGGTGGAAGAATGAGTTGAAATCAACGTTTGTCGACAAAGGGAAGACTCCAGAATTCACCGGCCGATTTGAGAAGATAAGAGATCACTGGCCCGCATTTGTGGCCCACAAGACATCGGAGAAGAGTAAGAAGATGTCAGCAACAAACAAGAAAAATGCTGCAAAGAAGGAGTATCACCATCGCACGGGGTCAGGTGGCTACCTCAAAGCCCGGCCGTTGTGGGACGAGGCTGAGAAGGACTTGCTTGATAAAGGGGTCGAACCAGAGACATTGAACTGGCCAGACCGTTCAAGGACTTGGTTCTTCGGGGTTGGGGGAACCTTGGACCCTGAAACAGGGAAGTGCCATTGGACGAAGGAGCAACTTGAAATACCCGTCAAGAAGCTTCAGAAGTATATCGCCGCAGCGCAGGAAGGGACGTTCGTTCCCGACAGAGAGAACGACGAGCTCACACAGGCCCTCGGGAATCCTGAGCACCCAGGACGAACACGAGGCACGGCAGGCTCCGTTGCGTGGAGGGTTGGGTTTCCCAGCGCAGGCGGTTACAAAACCCGGGAGAGGAGGAGGAAAGTGGAGCAGACGGAACTGCAGTCACTGAATGCAAGGGTACGAGCGCTAGAGGAACAAGCACTACTAGTTCAGAGCCAGCGACCTGCCGGAGCTACCCCTCCATCTCAGCGGAGAAGCAGCGTGGCTTCCACCGAGGTCCTTCAGCAGCCTGACTTCACGGCTCCCAGCTACCCCGTGGATGCTATCACGGAGGCTCAAGATTGCCACCTTATGACGCAATGGCAGCACCTCAAAGTCAAGGCGGTTGTCGGCTCTGTTACACCTCCTCAACCCGGCGCAACTTTTCACTGCCTTCCGATTCCACAAGGCTATGCTGTTGTGATGATCGATGAAATAACGGAGGGATTTGAGGAGCTCCAGCTTGACCACCCTACTGGTGAAGGGGAGACTCAGCTGGGTCTTGCTTTGAAGACTCAATGTCTATGGCGGAAGGAGCTCATCAACCTTCCAAACTGGACGCCTCCGCCTCCTCCTCCAGCGAGTCAGGGCACTCCGCCTCCTCCTCCGCCTCCTCCTCTGGCGAGTGATCAGGGCACTCCGCCTCCTTCTCCGCCTGCGCCGGCGCGTCCGAGCAGCCCACCTCCTTCTCCGCCTCGTCAGCAACAGCGGAAGACAGCCGCCGCCGCTCCGGCTGCTCCGGCGCGTCGTAGCACTCCGCCTCCTTCTCCGCCTCGTAAGCAACGAAGGAAGACAGCCGCAGCCACTCCGACTGCTCTGGCGTCTAGCAGTACAGCCAGAGGCGGGAGGCAATACAGATTCGGTCCGACTCTCACGCCTCTAGAGAAGTTACCATACGAGATGATCGACGAGGAAAACGCGGAGATCTGTAAAGCCCAAGTGAGGGACTTTTTTGCAAAGAAAAATCCACCTCCAGAGGAGAAGATGGATCCGGTGAAATTGAAGCGCACTATGAAGAACCTGAAGCGACCACCACCGCCTCCGCCGGATGACAACTATGTCCGCGCTCTTAAAAAGGTAGTGGAAGGAGCGCGCCGGTCGGGAACTACTTCAACTGACAAAAGGTTACAAGAACGAAGAAGTGGGAACAAAATTCCCCAGCTCGGCGAACAGGCAAACCAATCGTGCCCCCCGCTCAAGGTGTCTAGCGATATCGTCGCAAATCTGCCGGGGATGCTGCCCGGTACCAATCCTGGTGATTACCTGCCCGACGATGCACATTTTGATACAATGGAGGTGGACGAACACAAATACCAGTACGGGAAGCCTCTCATCAGACCTGATGATCCTCCTCTAACAACGATGATGCGAAGATTCCATAAGTGGTACATGGACACCTGCAAGTCTGGGAAGGATATTTTGACGCTGAGATTTAAAGAGGAGCACGACCTCGTTGGAATTGATCTGTTGTCTGTTCCATTTGAGGAGTTCTTCCAGTTTTTCAATCAAAAGGACCTCGATAAAATAATCATCACTTGCTACTGTCTGTAAGTACTATACTTCTGTAATTAAGTCTCTATATATAGCTCAGCTCTTTCATTGCATGTAAATATAATTATCCTCACTATATTATGCAGATTGAAAATCGTCGAATACATAAATGCACAAATCTATGATATTGGGTTCATTAACACAAATCTCATAGATGAATGGACGGTTACATATAATCCGAAAGAAACCGAGGCCAACTTGCTACAATCGTTGCTTAAAAATCAAAACAAAGATAAAATACTCTTTCCTTACAACTTCAAGTGAGTGTTACTGTCTTCTGCATATTCGGTTTTCATTATTACTCGAGGTTATAGTAATGTAATTGATGAGTTATGTATGCGTGCGCAGCTTCCACTTTATTCTCCTAGAGATTAAGCTTGAGCAGGGACTAGTAACCGTCTTAGACTCAAGACGAAAAGATCCCAAGGAGTATGCAGCCATGTCTGAAATGCTCCAGAAGTAAGTTCAATCGATCATTATCGCACCATATCGGCAACTTTGTTCATTTCTTGATATCAAGTAATTATTTTCTTTGTCTCGCAGGGTTTGGAAAGTGTTCACCGCAGAAGTTCCGGGACTGCCGGGGGATCTGCGATTTACACACCCGAAAGTAAGTACTACTAGCTAGTTCCGCGCATCTCCCATTGATTCTAGCTAGTTTCATCAATACCATTTATAATGCTTGATTATCAGTTTGATTGACCTCTATTTCTCGTAAAGTGGTTGTGGCAGGAAGGCGGGAATAATTTTTGTGGATACTACGTTTGCGAGTATATCTACAACGCAACGACCTCTAAGTGGGGCTACTCTGAAAAACAATATGAAGTGCGTAAGCAATAATATTCACAATTTTATTTTATTACCATCATTTGTGTTGAGTTTCATTCATATATATGTATTGACCCCCTTCTTCAAATTAGATTTGGCAGATGCGGGATGAACTCCTACCACAAGATCGCTTAAAGGCAATTCAAGAGGAATTGCTGGATTCTTTCTTGACCACGTCATCAATCCAGCCGGAGAATACCATGTGGAACTTGACATCAGATGTTAGGGATCTTATATTGTATATATATATAGCTAGTAGCGTCAGATAGATATACGAAAACTTGTTGTTCGACCAATCTCTCGGAGAAGGAGGAGGTCGATCACTTCTCTCTGTATATGTTCATGACGATCTTGTGTACTTAATGGTTTCCTTCTTTTGCTTACTAGCTAGCGTGTCGAGTCCTCTCTATACGTATAGTACGTAGCGTCGACCAAGCACGGAGATAAGAGAGGACACTTCTCTCTATTAGCTAGCTAACACAATATATGAAACCCCTAAATTAACCCTACAAAACCCCTAACCCCCCCCCCCCCTTTCAAAAAAAAAAACAAAAACCCCAGCTCCTGAGCTGCTGACACGTGGATGATCTTTGGTCCCGGTTAGTGTTACCAACCGGAACTAAAGGCCCTCCTCTCTGGGCTCGCCGCAGCGGCCACGTGGAGCCCCATCTGTCCCGGTTCGTATAAGAACCGGGACTAAAGGTGTTGGGCTTTAGTCCCGACCCTTTAATCCCGGTTCCCGAACCGGGACAAATGGGCCTTTTTCTACTAGTGATAATGAGCTTATACTGTTTCAGGATATTCATTAAATTCAGCCAAATCTTGTATAAAACTAATTCGTTTCAAACTACAACAAAGTTTATCTAAACATCTTGCTGATGCCTCCTCCCATCCATTTGGCTTTTTGTTGGAATGCCGTTTACCTTTTTATGCTTGCAGAAACAGACATTCGTGGTGGACGTGATGGGGCTGATCTTTTGCGCAATACATAAGATGATTATCTGGTTAATATGCTGTCGTGATGTACTGGTTGAGCAGGTAAGCATATATCTTGAGGTATATGAACTGTTATTTTAATGCATTGCTCTCCTTTTACTGCCATTTCTCAAGTACCAAATTACAGGAGAGGACTAAGATTTTGTCGACAATTCTTTGCTTAGCTGTTTCCCATCTGGCCACCTCCTATCACAAGTTCGTGGCAGGCTGCATCTTTGATCTTTTCTCCAGTCCTTGCTTCCTCATCCCTTGATACCTACATCAGCACTACCTTCTCCTCATGCCTTCGTGGCTTCGCCCACTTACCTTCTCTATTATTTGCAGATGTTCTACTCCCTCAACTATTGGATGTGCTCTTTCTCTTGCCTTTGCCGTACATTTAGCTGTCTTGCATTGAGTTACCTCCTCCTTAATACTCACCTGGTTCCTTCTGTTAGCGCAGCTTCTTTTCCCTCTAACTCAGATGACTGATCAGCTAAGATGTTCAGTATCTCCTTATAATAGAGTTATTTTGAGTTATTAATATTTAAGCGTCTAGTTAGGCCAGAATACTAGATAATCATCTTATGCTAAGAATAAGAGTTGAAGGTGTAGTAGTAAAAATATAAAATTATATGTTCTCCTGTAGCTGTTCTCTGTTTCTAATTTTGGTTTTTTCCAACAGTGCCGAGACAATCCAGTTTTTGAAATTCTAGCACAATTTCCACTGTAGTAGTGAAGTTAATGTTTACTGTTTGAGCCATCTTGATGCATAAATTTAACGGCTTTTCCAGGAATAAATTGTGCAATTTGGTTTGACTGATGAAATTTGTTGCTCCGCAGGTATCTAGGATTAAGTTCTGGTTGGCTAAGATGCAGAAATGGGTTCTGTGCTGTAGGTTCTTCCATTTTGTATGCTGTGCACGGGGTCTGTGATTGTGCCCCACTCAGAAATTGGCCCTCTGTACTGGTCAGTTGTGAAGTATGATTTGTTGGAACTAATCACTTAGTTTGCAAACATACCGTCCGTTATCCAAGCTCTGTATGAGGACACAGTGAACTGCTTGGATTAATGACTAGTGTTGGCCATGTCGGTCACTCTTGCGGTTTTTTGATGCCTTCCAAGCAAGCACGTTGATGCAATGTAAGCTCGCCTGTCAGTTGTGTGTGCGCCTCTTTCCAGTATTGTGTGTTTATGTCCAATGTCGTGTCAGGTTAAGTTTTCAAGCTTCTATGTCTCTGCTGATGTTATGTCCCATGGTGCTATAGTATTAGATAAAAAATATGCATCTCAAAAAGACTTCAAAATCCAGGAGAAGAGTCATCCCATGTTTGTCACTAGAATGACCAGTATGCGAGTTCTGTTGATCTGTTTCTATACGTAAAGCTTCATCTTGTAATCTGTAGTATGTCTATGTTTGTAATTTGTTCTGACATGAATTATTTCGGTGGAGTTACATTGAGAAGGTTGTATGTAGGTTGCTTGGAAGTATTTGCTCTCCCTCTACTGATATTTCAATCTGCATCTCTATAGCTATGCAGAGGAGGTTGGTAAACAGACGAGACGACAAACCTTGAACCGCATTCTGTTTTCTTTTTTGCATCAACACATGCAGCTTCTTAAGATCTTGTGCTGATGGACTATAGTAGTTGGCCCATAGGGCAGTGGTGACGGAGCTCTAATATGTTTTTGTTTGTTTTTCTAGAACATACTAATATGTTTTTCTTGAGTACCTGAATGACAATTCCTCATACCAGCCATTTGGGACTAATGACAATGAATCAATCATCAGGAGGGAGTACTGGTATATTGCTACACCCCAGACGTGTTTTTCCTGTTATTTCTTCGAGGTACAGCCAAGCCTTTGACGAGTTGGGTGACATTTGAATTTAGAAAAAAAATGATTTATCGGTTCTTCATCTTAGAAAAGATAAATAGATTTGGATGCTGTGATCCTGGCATGAATTTGCGAAGATCAAATGGGCGCGCCGTGTAGAGACAGACACTTCTCTTAAGCTGGGGTTTTATGTCGGTAACTTTTGGTGATGACAGTATTGGGATAATGTTGGGTTGATGGTTTAGGGTGATGTTACAATAATGCCCTGTTTATATTTTGGTGAAGAAGAAGCCAGCTGCTGAATGCTTTGAAGCCTGTAATTTAATTTGCATTGCGTGGCGCTTTTGTCTGATCACGTTGCTGGTGGCCCATCATGCTGGTGCTGCCTGATTCTGTTTGATTTGCCATGTTTTGTCAGCTGCTGGTCAGGATACCATGTGCTAGTTAAAATTGGATGTACTGGGATCAAGGAAAAAAAATAGCGTCGGCCCTGAAAATATGCTATTAGGGTGCTATAGCGTGCTACTAGCGAGACATTATACACTAATAAATTTAGCGAGGCAATTCTCTACATGCTATAGGTCGCTATTTTTTTCAGGGATGATTCGCCGTTTGTAGTTTTTTCTTATGGAACTTTGACAATTGCTGTTAGGAACCTTTGTTGACAGATACCATTTGCTAGTTATAAAACTGGTTGTACTGGGATGATTCTGGTGTTTGTAGGAGTGTAGTGTTTTTTCTCCTTCGGTGGTGGAGCTTTGACAATTGCAGTTAGGAACCGTCGGCAAAATTGGCTGATCTTGATGTTTGCGTCAGGAGGGGAGCCCAGCTTGCTGGTGCTCGTGCGGCGGGTCCCGGCGGCGTCCGGGGTGCGGATCCGGGCCGGGCTGCCCCGGATCTGGTGCGGGGTGGGCTGCTTCGTTTCGGCTGGCAGCGGGCGGCGCCGTGGCGTGAGGAAGCCGGGGCGGCGGCCCCGAGCTGGGTGCCTTGGCGTTTTGGCCGTGGTGGCGAGTGCGCTCGCTCCTCATTCGCAGTTTGAGGTGCTGCTGCTGTGGGTGATGCGTGGTGAAGCTTGGTGGTCGACGTTGGAGAGTGCAAGGCGCAACAGGAACGGCTCCAACGATCTCCACGCTTTTGGGTGGATCAGATCTGCAGGCCTCCGTAGGGATGTGTGTGTTCCGGGCGAAAGCCTTGACCCGACTTTGTCGGTGCCATCGACGATGGCGCTTTCGGGCGTCGTTTCCCTCCTTGGAGGCGTCGTTGTGGAACTCATCTTCTTCTACGTGGGGCTCGGGCTCTCCGAGTGAAAACCTAAGCTCCAGGTTTCCGGAGCGGGCGACGGCGGCGTCTTCGTCGTTTCCCCCTTGGGGGCGTTGCTTGGGAGAGTTATCTTGTGCTTGGTGCGTCTGGTTTTCTCCTACGTCGGGTTTGGTGGATGCCGGGGCAGCGGCCCCGGACGGCTGATGTGCGCCGAGGCGGCGGCCTCGGAAAGTGATGCGCGGGGCGGCTCCATGGGGCGGGGCGGCAGCTCGGCCTTCGCTTGGGTGGCAATCTTGGGCCACTTGGGTGGCAGGCTTGTCGGTCCGGTCGACGCGCTCCAGAGGGGGCGGTCTGACTTTACGTCGGGGCGGCGGCCCCGAATGTGGTGCGACGTTCGTGGTCTGCGAGCGGTTGCCCTGAGCAGCATGGGCTGTGGGCAGCTGGGTTGTGCGGCGTTGCTGCTCGAGGGGAGCGGTGGTATGTCGGGGCGGCGGCCCCGGAAGGCGGTGCCGGTTGATTGCGCTGGGCGCGACGGAGCGGTGGATGTCGGGGCGGCGGCCCCGAGAGAATCACTGTGGCGGCCAGACTTCTGTGGCAACGATGATGGTGGGAGCGATGTCGGCGACGCGGCAATCGTTGCGATAGTCGGCTCTTCTCCGGCGTGTCCACGGTATTGCCTCGGTTTGTTTGTTGCTGTGGAGTCGAAGCTGTGGGTGGCGGGGCCCTGTGGTGTACGATGACTGGCTGCAGGTGGCCCTTTCGGCGATCTTCCGTGGCGCCAGCCGTGCCTGGTTTCGTTCTTCCGAGTTCTCCGTCAGAGTCGGAGCTGCGTTGTCTGGCCGCAGGTCGACATGTCGTCGATAAGGGTGGGCTTTGCCCTATGTGTTTCAGTCTATGGGAGTGGGCTTGGCCCTTGTTGTTCCGGTTTTTGCCCGGTTTTCCGTAATTAACTGGGCAATTCTCTTCTGCTTATTTAATAGACGAGGCAATCTTTGTCTCCGTTTCGAAAAAAAAATGTTTGTACTGTGATAGGCAACATGGGCGGAGGCACGATAGAAAATGGGTGTATATATGTACTCCCTCCGTCCCAAAATTCTTGTTTTAGATTTGTCTAAATACAGATGTATCAAGTCACATTTTAGTATTAGATACATCCGTATCTAGACAAATCTAAGATAAAAATTTTAGGACGGAGGGAGTACATGTACACCCACTAATTTTGGCTCTCATTCTGGAAAGTGGAAACACATAGCTACAAAATTAATGTCAGTACTTAGTATATATTAGTCCATTATAATCAACCAAGATTATGCTAATTTTGAACTTTGTACACCCATATCCATGGGTAGGCGACACTCATGTCCAGGGTGAGGGGTCAATTACGATTTCATCATCGAGATGTGATATGTGCGTGTATGTTTTTATGTTTATCGCTCATTGTTAGTTAGAAAAAGAAAAACTAAATGTCGGCGTTCCTTCGGTGGATGATTATTGTGAAGGGGAATAAACTGGTAGGGTTGCCAATGATGAGTGAGGTAGTGGGCTTGAATGTTGGGGAAGCCACTTCGATATATGTGTTACCTTTTATCCAAACAACGAGAATCCACCTCCACTTCCATCACGTAGCTAGCTTAGCTTCCTATCCGAAAAAAGTACCCTTAGCTTCCTACTTTGTGAAAAGAGGAAGAATAGAAAGGGAGAAATGTTATTTTCCTTGTGTTCCTAGCTTACATGATGATTGCAAGCTTAATTACATGGTGAACTGAAGAAGGGTTTCCTGATATGCTGGCCGATTCAACAAACATGCTGGTGATGCAGTACAAAGAAAGCAACCATACACTTCATCATAACACATCTATAACTAAAAAAGATGTTCACAAGTATGTCAAAAGTTTGTCAGTGGTTGCATCAACTACCAACTAACCTTTCAACTATACCATTCGACCTAGTGGCGGCACACCAGTGTCGCGGGGTCTCGACTACATTCTGTCCTTTGGTCCCACCAATGCCACATGGGTGTTGTCGCACGGTCTCGTTTTTTTGTTGCCCTTTGATTGTGCAGGCAACAATCCTCGACTTGTTGGTGCTTGGTTAGTGTCTGGAAAGTTTCGGGGATGCCTCTGTTGTGTGTCGCCCTTCGGCCTTGTGGCGGCACGTCTGTGTCACCAGGGGCGTAGAAAGGCCCCAGGCTACGTGGGTCATGATGGCCCGGGGAGTGGTAATCATTGACATGACCCATTTTACACTATTTAGCATTGTTTAAAATGTTTAGCACTGTTTGACCTTAGTTGACCCAGGGCTTGGCCCAATCCTAGCTACGCTATTGCGTATCATGGGGTCTCGGCTCTGCTCTATTCTTCAGTCTCACCGATGGCACACTGGTGACGTCACACGATCTCGATTATCTGATGCCTTTTGACACTGTCGATCCTCGACTTGCTGGTGACTTGTCTCACGGATTCCTCCGCACTACTAGTTCCTTCTATATTGGTGCAGTGAGGTTCTCTGCGGAGCTCCTCCTTAGAGCATCTCCAGCCGTTGGCCCCCCCAAAGAGGCTTAAAAATCACCGCGTGGGGACGAGCTGGCGCTAAAATCGGCTCTGGGGGCGATTGGGTTCCCAGCCGCTGCCCCCAGGCGCCGATATTGGCCCATTTTTGGCGCAAATGTGCCCGCTTTTTGACCCATTTTCGGCGAAAAATCAGCCCGATATCGGCGCAAATCGGCCCATATTCACCGTGGTTCGGCGCAAATTCAACAAAAATAAATTTTTTTATTACATAGTTCATCACAGAAAATCAATAGAAATCAAATAGTTCAACAACAAATAGTTCAATACAAATTATATAGTTCAACAAATAAAAACTCATATTTCATCACACGTCGAGCTAGGCGTTGCCCTTGAGCCTCCATAGGTGTTCCACCAGATCCTGCTGCAATTGTTGATGCACCTGTGGGTCTCGGATCTCCTGACGCATATTGAGGAAGGCAGTCCAGGTTGCCGGTAGCTGGTGATCAACTTGCGCAAGAGGACCCTACCTGTAATATCGTTCAGTGTCAAACACTGGCTCTTCCTGCTCGCTCTCAATGATCATGTTGTGCAAGATGACACAGCAAGTCATGATCTCCCACATTTGATCTTTCGACCAGGTCTGAGCAGGGTACCAGACAACAGCAAATCGAGATTGAAGCACACCAAATACCCGCTCGACATCCTTCCTGCAAGCCTCCTGAACCTTCGCAAAGTGGGAGTTCTTGCCTTCTGGCACAGGGTTTGAGATAGTCTTCACAAATGCAGACCATCTCGGATAGATGCCATCAGCTAGGTAGTACCCCTTGTTGTAGTGCCGCCCATTGACCTCGAAGTTCACCGGAGGAGAATGACCTTCAACAAGCTTGGCAAAGACAGGGGAGCACTACAGCACGTTGATGTCATTGTGAGTTCATGGCATACCAAAGAAGGAGTGTCAAATCCAGAGGTCCTGTGTGGCCACTGCCTCAAGTACCACACTGCAACCGCCTTTGGCGCCTTTGTACATCCTCTGCCAAGCAAATGGACAGTTCTTCCATTTCCAATGCATGCAGTCGATGCTTCCAAGCATCTCAGGAAATCCTCTTGCTGCATTCTGTGCTAGGATCCGAGCAGTGTCTTCAGCATTGGGTGATCGCAAATATTGCGGTCCAAACACTGCCACCACTGCCCCGCAGAACTTGTAGAAACACTCAATGGTCGTGGACTCGGCCATGCGCCCATAGTCGTCGAGTGAATCACCGGAAGCTCCGTATGCAAGCATCCTCGTAGCTGTTGTGCACTTCTGGATTGAGGTGAATCCAAGTTTGCCGGTGCAATCCTTCTTGCACTTGAACTAGCTGTCGAACTCCCGGATGGAATTCACAATCCTGAGGAAAAGCTTTCATCCGATAACGGCGCCGAAATACTTTGTCGCCGTGCAATGGAGCGTCGGCGAAGTAGTCGGAGTAGAGCATGCAATAGTCTTCCAGACGATGCCGGTTCTTTGCTTTCAGCCGCCCCGACGCCGAGCCACCTCGCCGCGGCTTTTCATTGCTCGCGAGCAGGCCGGCGAGGGCGGCGAGGACCATGAGATGCTCCTCGTCCTGGACGTCGGCATCGGCTTCCTCCTCCAGCAACGCCGCGAGCGCCTCCTCGTCGTCCGAGTCCATCGCCGAGCAGACAAATCGCCGAACACCTGGCGCGCGTGGTGGGCGCACAGCCGCCGGTATACCGCCCTGCGCGGCCGGAGCGCCGGAAAACTCGCTCGAAAGGTGGTGGAGAGGTTGCCGCGGCGAAACCTTCTCTCTTTTCCGGCGGGGAATGGCCTATCTAGCGGTGCTGGGCGGTGGGCGGCGCCGGGATCGGCAGGGTGGTGGCCGAGCGCGCGGGGGTGGGGGGCGAATCTGGATGATTGGCTTGACTTTTCGCCTGACAGTGTGGCCCAGGCGTGTTTTCCCCTTTCGCCGGAGCCCCCGAGCGCCCCCCAGTGCGCTGGGTTCGGCCTAGGATCGCCGGGCCCAAAAACGGGCCGAGCCGGCGGATTTCGGCGTCTTGGGGGCGCGACTGGGGGCTTTTTTCGGCGCCGGCGCGAAAAAAGTCGCCCTGGGGGGCCTGTTGGGGGCGCGGCTGGAGATGCTCTTATGCTTGTACTTGAGGTTGATGGCTCCTGGGTGCAGTTCAGTTCGCTTCTCGCTAGCTTCCCCTCTCTTTTAGTTTTCCTCTTGGAGCTTTGTGGTGCTTCACTTTGGGATTTTGCTCCCGTAATCTCTGTGCCTCGTGTGTGTTTTTCTTGTACTAGTAAGCATGCACGTACCGAATTACAACTCCTTTGACATCTTTCATAATGTGTTCTACGTTGTTGAAAGCTATATCCCCACGATGTTTGTGATGCATAGCTCCAATGTCCAATGGCAAGAAATGTGTATATCAATTATCCATCCTTAATCCAAATGCCAAAGGTGGCAAGTTCCATGTTGAAGCTAGCAGCTGGTCCTTGGAATGATCCAATCCTATCAAATGAATGGTACACATGTCATTTTGGTTGCAGCATTGCAGAGTTCGTCCAATGATTTATCCTCATTCTCTGGCGAGTCACTGAGGTCAGGGACCTTTGACTTTTATAAAGCCGCCACATGCCGATGATCCTTGGTTAAGACTAACATGTTTTTGGGAGCCTCGAACTGTACCTGAATGCATGCACAAAAATGTTCTTCTTAACAAAACTGAATCGATATAAACCAGAATACAATCTTCCTTTGTTAAAACAAAAGCATCGAGAAACACACATGTCCTTTGTTAAAACAAATGCATCTAGAAGCACACATGTGTGATCGATGAAATAACTTCACATTAACATAACCTCAATCTCATCTGAAGAGGATAATATACACATAAAAAATATGTAATACCATTTGAAACTTCACTGTCTAAACTGAATTTTATGCGAACAAAAATTTACAGGAGTTTCCACTCTCCATGGAACGAGAAAACAGGGACAATACTACATACCACGTTGTGTTATCACTGTGAAGCAACCATCAATGGCGTTAACAGAAAATCCATCACATCAACAAGGAGAAACAAAATCACAAAATGTAAGTATGCAGTATTGCTCTGGTCACGTGGTGAGGTCGCTCCTGAGCAGCCAGAAGCAAATGATGCAATCTTGCCTGGCAACCTCGAAGACCGTCTTCCGCCACTTGGCCAACCACTCATCCTCCGTGTCATTGACATTGATGGAAGATTCGCCTTCCACACACCAAATCGACTCCGGCAGGCTGCAACCATGAAGGCTAGGACGGCTTGTGCCTGGAATCTTGTGTGTAAGTGTGTGGTACCAGGCTGAGCTGCATTCTTCACCCACCATGAACTTCTGTACATTTCCATGGGCCTTTGGAGCTGCATTTAAACTGAGAAAACGATCACAAAGTCATAGAAACACCTCCCTGGTTCGCTCTAAATTTCTCACTTTCTTCTTATCTGACATTCTGGCATACCAGTTTTGACCATCCCCGCCTTTGGTCTCGAAGATTTTCTCATCTAGCATGCTCTAAATTGATGCATGTGTGCATATACTACCCTAAACATGCCCCATTCAAAGCTATATGATTGCCTAGGCCACACCTAGTGCGCTTAAGCACCGCCTAGGCGGAAGGCGAAGGCCAACTACCTCGCATACGCCTAGAGGTTTTTCCGACCTTGGCTATAAAAGGAGAACTGATGTTTGGACTGGAACTTAAGCAGAATTACAAAACGCATAGGTTGAGAAGATTCATCCCTATATAAGCCAAAATATCCAAGTCATCTTTAAATAAGTAAAATTATGTACTACAGAGGCAACTAAAAAAACATCCATGATTCATTCGAAGGCCAATAACATTCTTGCATTGGCATCATGCTATTTGAATTGCAATAGTGAAAAATATATACGAATGAGTTTACCATCTATTTCATTAGATTATGATCTGCACCCTTTGTTGTTTGACATGCATGTTCTCATATATTGCAGGATTCAAAGATACAATTGGCTAAAATATTTATTGGACAACATAAAAGAACGTAGTTTTGACATGTATGTTTGCAGTTATATGTTGGGGATTCACAATGCTCGATATCAAACACCTGGTGGTAGACTGAAATTAGTACGAAGGTGCCGAATTTACTACATCACCAATTATTATTAGGGCATATAGTTGAGCCAAATCAGTCAACACTCTTTGTTAATCAGATGAACATGCTCCAACCTAGGACGACATTAGCTAAGAAGACGTAGTATAGCAAAGAAAACATGGGCAATCAACGCAGCTTTGTGGCTAGTTCTTTTGTTGTCTTCTAGAATTAGCTGGGATAAGCTACACCCTAAATTAGTAGGCTTCTAAAAGATAAATTTGGTTGGGCTTCTACAATAAGCTGGGTAGGGGGAGCTTATTTTAGAAGCCCCGAAAAGGCACCAAAAGAACTGGCCCGAATCTTAAGATGAGAGGACCTAGATATAATAACAGCAAGACCCGTGTCTATCAAAACTTAGCAAGACCGGACTTATGGGGTGGCCGAGGCAATTCTGTCAAATAACACTGTTGTTACTGGAGCAACTGAAATATTTGAGAAAAAACCAGTAATACGAATTCAAATAAACTATTTCATATCAATCAAATTCTTCAAAAAATGTATTCATAAATTCCTTGGTATTAACAGTGAAAATCCCATAAATTCATTCATACTATCTAGGTATTTATACAAAATTTGATTGAACAAATCCAGAACAAGGAGGTAGATAGAAACTTCAGATAAATGCAGTCCGCGAAGTTAATGGAGACACGTAGTTCCATCATGAACAGGGCAAGAACCCACATATAAGCCACCTTTTATATTCAGATTTGCCGAAGTTGCAGGACTAAGTAAACCTTCGATAATGCAGAATTATGTTGCAGGACTGCGTAAATATGTCCCAAACCAACAATTTCACTCAAATCACACAGTGAAACTTCGGAATTTTATCAAAAAATCGAGAACACAAAGCTTGAACGAATTAACCACATCACATATAGTACATCCCTGCATTCATCACGGCAAATTGTGTCTAGATCGAAGCCTGAAGTATGAGTCTACACCCAAGTTTGACCATCACAAATTCACAATCAGCCCCCTGCATACCAATCAGTGAATCAGAGAACGCAAAAGATTTGTAGGTATAATAGGGAGATTTGGCTCACCCGTGGGATCAGCCTGTCAGCCGATCATAGTGACATGGACGACCTCTGATGCGTCCAAAACGAACCAGAACTTGCAGCCACAGCGCCCCCGGTCATGACCACCAGATCTTGAGTATCCGCAGCATCCCTTGTTGTGACAACCTGATGCCTGTGGTCAATCTCACGTTGAGCTAGTCCAACTGCTGTTGTTGTTCCCGCACCTGCATATTGCTGTCGATGGACCTCCTAAAGATCCCCACACAGCGACTCTTGACGCACGATATGGACCTCGCCGGCCATTGTACACCCAGCAGCGCACCAGAAGAAAGTGAAGGTGATGCTCACCTCAGGAGGCAGCGGCGAGATCCACTTCCAACCGTTCCACACGCCGCCGCCATGACAGCGCCTCCTTCGGCCACTTCACCATTGCCGCTCCTCCACCCATCCCTCTCCCGCATATCCGTCGCCTTGACACGGAGGTAGAGCAACCGAGAGGTCGGGCGCCTCCTCGCGTCGGTTTCTGCGCTAGCCTAGTCGAGGCGGCAGCTCGCCACGGTGACGACGGGCGGCTCCCGAACTGTTGAACTGTCGTACGGATCTTTCAAATTCGGACGGCGCACCATCCGCTCTTCTTGACCTCGCCGGCTGCAGTGCCTCGTCGGAGGGGCACAGCCGAGGATGTGCCCGACGCATCGAGATGCCGCTCGCACAGGCTACTGGCGCTCCGTCCTCCCAATCTCCCAGACGTACCTGGGTCCTGCTCGACGCCTGAAGCCGTCCCACGCCGCATGTGTCTAGGTCTCGCAGCCGTCCAGGCCGCCAGCGTCCTGCTGCGTATGGCGTTGTCCGCAGCCTAGCGGAGGAGCGTCGACAGGGCCTCGCGCTATAGGAGAGGCCCGCGGCTGTAGGGGTCTGGACGACCGCGTCCGTGCGGCAGCAGCCTAGCGCAGAAGCTGTGAACAGCGGCGGCGATGTGGCAACCGTATCCATGTGGAGCGCAGGAGCGGTGGCCTGTGTGGCTTGGGGGGGCGGCGGCCGGGCGCGTGGGGGTCGTGCGAGCGAGGGCCGGGGCGCGTATGGGGTGTGCGAGCGAGGGCGGTGGCGTCAGGGCGAGTGGGCGTCGTGCGTGCGAGGGGTGGTTTCTTTTACAGACGACCGCCGCTGGTGGGCAGAGGAGGCGTGCGATTTGATACGATGCTAATTGCAATTAGCGCTAAAGATTGAAAGATCTTGGGCCGTAGGATCTCATGTACGAACGGTTTGAATGAATTTGGATCTTCGCACTTCGTGCTTTTATTAGGGGTAGTAGATAGTAGATACTTCAACTATCTTTTACAGTGTGCCCCATGGTTCATTGAAGTGTTTAGATTACTGATATAGTACCACTCACAGAAACTTATCTCATGCAGCTCACACACACTGTCTCTCTCCTCTTGTGCTCTGCTCTCTTGCATTTGTTGATCAAGTACTTCCCATGCTCGTGAGTATCGAGCCTTCTCGTATCTGGGTCAAACCTTGATCATGAATTCAATTAACAAAACATAAACTATATTATCACAAAAGATATACCATGTGAAACCTCTTTCGAGTATAAATCCAATATCATACTTCATGTAACATATACGTCATATGTAACATATACGTCATATTTTATTAGTTTTATAGATGATCAAACTTTGGCCCAAAATACAAAGGGGCATAATAAACCTAACCTAAACGGACGGAGTAACTACTTGGTACCAGCTGTGGGAAATTAGCATCTGATTAGTATATAAGCGGCACACTTCATTATACTGTAGCATGTGCATACTAATTACAATTAGGAGAAGAAAAAAATGTTTATTATATGATTATATATTAAATGAAACTGCTACCACAATCACATGAAAACTACTTTTTTTAGGGAAATCAACCAATCACTTGCAATCTGCCGCAACGCTTCAGGCGACAAATGAGACCTGCCTGATGTACATGGATGGCGACACACTTGCTTGTGCCTTGGTGCCTATGAAAGAAAAGGAATGCGAGGATCTTCAACCACAATGCTTCCTCGGCCTTGTAGGTTCATACCAGAATCATTGATGAGGCAAGGACTTGGAGACTAGCTCGGCTCGCACCAATGGCAAACTTTTTCGAACTGCCTTCATCTTCTACGTTAACCATTGTATAGCGTATGGGTCCCAGTGCCATGCTAGTTTTCTTTCTCTTGGATGACTTTTTAGGTTTTAACTAGCAAAAGAGCCCGCGCGTTGCAACGGAAAAAAAAAATCACGCACTACCCATCGTGTCGCCCCTTCGCCATCCACTCATGAATCAATCCAAGATGATGAGACATAGCAAAAAGAATATGTGCATTACCAAGGATAATTATTTTTGTATAGATATATGAAGGAGCGTGTGCAAAAAAATCAGTACCACTTTATATAGATAGTAAAAAATCGCAAAAATTAAAATAATAATATGGGTCAATAGATCAAAAAATCCGAGAAATATACCTTACTTTATTATTAGTAGGTTGGCAAAAAAAAAAGGCCCGCGTCTTGGATGACTTTTTAGGCTTTAATGTACTTTCATTTCTTCCACGTCAATGAAAATCAGCACTCTGCTGCTTTTTTGTCAAGATAAAAATAAAATCTCTTTACTGCAGTTCAGCATCATTTTATTTTATTTAGCACCCACCGTGGGCTTTAATGTGTCCAGCCCACGACACCTAACCCTAACCCTAGGTGTTGGGCTCTGGATCGATATCTTCATCGTCGCTCTACGTCTGCGCTGTAGTACTTCACTTCCACTCCAGCCTCCGCCGCCGCATCAGTGAGTGAGGGCGAGATGACGGCCAGCGGCCGCCGCCACGCCCGCTCGCCGGCTGTAGCTCCGCTGTACGACGACGACCTTCTCTCCGAGATCCTCGTCCGCCTTCCCCCGCAGCCCTCCTCCCTCCCGGGCGCCTCCCTCGTCTGCAAGCGCTGGCGCCGCCTCGTCTCCGACCCCGCCTTCTGCCGCCGATTCCGCCTCCGCCACCGCCGCAACCCTCCTCTCCTCGGTTTCTTCGACATATTTTGTGGCCTCTCCTTCCTACCTACTCTGGAGCCCCCCAATCGTGTCCCTGCCGGGCGCTTCCCCTTGCAGCTCGACGACGGGGACGGCGACATCATGTCCCTTGGATGCCGCCATGGTCTCATGCTCATCTACCTTCCGACGCGTCTCCAGATCCTGGCGTGGGACCCCGTCACCGCCGACCAGCATCGCGTCGCCATTCCCCCGGGGGTTGGGGCATGTGCGGAGAAGTCTATGATGAACGGGGCGGTGCTTCGCGCTGCCGGAGACGTCCAACACTTGCAGGTGGTCTTGGTAGTGGCATGCGGTGACGGCCTACAACATAGAAGAGCGCTTGCCTGTGTTTACTCGTCGAAGACCGGCTTATGGGGACATCCCATCTCAACACCCCTTCCGTACCAGGCAGTCCAGGCCGATGAAATCACTTTTCCCACCCTCGTTTATACGGATGACGCTGTGCTGGCTGGAGATTCCCTTTACTGGCTGCTTGCTGGGAATTTCAATGGCATTCTCGAGTTTGATTGGGAGAAGCAGAGGCTAGTTGTGATAGACCTGCCAGAGAGGGTCAAATGCTTGAAGCTTATGCGGGCAGAGGGCGGTGGGCTTGGTCTCCTCGGGATGTCAGGCTCAGACTGCACCCAGTTATGGAAGAGGAAGTCCAGTTGTGATGGTGTTGCTTCATGGGTGCTTGGAAGGACTATTGATCTGGAGAAGATACTTTCCCTGAAACCAGAGGAGAAAGGGGCCATTGCGGTACTAGGTCTTGCTGAAGACAATAATGTGTTATTGCTGTGGACAATTGTCGGCCTCTTCGTGATCAATCTTGAGTCATTGAAGTTCAAGAAGCTTTTCAAAACTATGATGGTTTCTCAATATCATCCATTCGAAAGTGTCTACACTGCAGGTAATGCCATGTCTTACATCGCGGTTAGAACAGAACCAAGTTATGTCTCGATAAGTAGCTGATGAAATTATGTCCACATCATTGTGTTTAGCTGACAATTTTAAGTAGTGTTGTACCATTTGTTTATTTTGCTGCTTCATGACTTGCAGTGTTATGTTCTGATGCTTGTGTGGTGTTGACTTTTAGTGTAATGATTACGATCTAGAAAAAAAATATCTGTTAGTGCTACCTAATTTACTTTATGTTCTGTAGCCTGGCAGTTCATATCATTTGAATATCCATACAATAAAACAATCATTACCTGTGTTTGAGAAAATGAACAATGATTAGCAAGACTGGCAGTTTTTTGTAGAATAACTGAACTAAGTGTTATTGTTACCCGCGAATTGATAGATGCAAGAATTTTCTAATGACAGTGTTTGTGCATAGCTGCAGTCCCATTTTTTTGACTGATGTGATGCACAACAGTTGGAAGTGGACTACATAAAAAACCAGCTTGAACCAACTAGGTAGCTCAATAGGTACACTTGGAAGCTTCGTTAGGCCATGCTATATTTCTTTCATTCAGTATTGTCATATCTGCTGATATTGTTTATGGTCTTAAATCCATAATAACTACTTGATTTTAATTGGTGCATGTTCGAGAAAAAATAATGAACACCAAGATTGGCCAAAAAAAAAAGGTGATAGCTGAACTAAATTTTGCTGTTGCTGCGTTTTGATATCTGCAACATGATGCAGCTATACATGCCTTAACTACTAATCAAGTCAGGATGTTCACTTGTGACAATTGCCAACGTTCTGTTGTTCTGAAACCGGTGATAAATAGCATGTTTATGGGTACTCAAACTGAAAGAGAAACGAGTCTGACCTTTTTGGTAGGTACAATTTCAATGAAGATTATTGTTCTACCTGCAGACGAGGTGGATCCTACCTTCTGGGCACCTTGCTGATAGATCCTGGTAGTAGAAGTGCCATCTGATTGTGTCATTGAAGTTGGAGAGTCCCAGCTGTTTTTCTTTTCTTTGTGTTCGAACCTGTTTTGTGCCAGGACATACAGCTGGCCAGATCACCTTTTTTTTTTGTTCGATGAGTCATGAGTCTTTAGTTGGTTATTGAAAGATCTAAATGATCAATGTTTCCGGATCATTGATTAGTTAGGTTATGGCCAGCTTGTTTTTAGATGAGAGTCCATTTGGGGATTTTGATTTCTAGAAGGTCTCTGATGTTGTTACGTGGACAAGGCTTCGAGATCAAGTTGG
The DNA here is from genome assembly GCA_011799875.1 of Thinopyrum elongatum. Classification (NCBI taxonomy): domain Eukaryota; kingdom Viridiplantae; phylum Streptophyta; class Magnoliopsida; order Poales; family Poaceae; genus Thinopyrum; species Thinopyrum elongatum. The sequence goes on along the minus strand of CM022302.1, from coordinate 91,408,992 downwards.
CCGGATGTGCTTTATGCCTATATCAAGTGCAGGCTTTGGCCATATGTAAAGAGTCGAATTTCGAGTTGAAAAGCAGAAGGGTCGCACCAAATCCGTTGCTTGTTAGTTGTTATGTTCCTGAGAGGGTATCTGAGAGTTGCTAGTGTGAACATTGATCTAATCAATCTGGGCGCCATTTTTGGCTTCAGTTCTTGCATCTTGCTTGATTTGAAGTGTATACTGCCACTATAGTTCATTGTTGCTTCGTCGAGCATCATGAAAGATTGGGCGCCAACACCCTCGCTTTAGCGTCTTGCTAGTTTGTGCCTCATCACAAAAATAGTATCAGGTAGCTGCATGTTTTTCCTCAAGATAAAATAATATAACAACTCGAAGTTGAAGACAACTACATGAAAACTAGCTTGAACCAACTGAAATATCAAATAGGTAGCTCACTTGGTGCGTTTGAAGCTAAAAGATAGTTCTATTTCTTTCATTCAGTATTAGTATCTCTACTTATCTCGCTACTAATCTTAAATCCATAATGACGAATTTTCTTGAAATTTACTAGATAATTGTTCCTTTTACCACTTTTAGGAGAGTCCTGCTACGAGCGAGTAGCAAGTCCATTTGTACTAGGGAAAACTAATACATTGAGTTCATTTTTTTTGGGCTAAATTTGTTTGAAGATAATCTAAATTTGAATAGTCTAGATCACTTTTGTTGCTAGAATTTACTATGTGATCTTTTTCAGGATAAATTTATTTGAATACAATCTACTCCCTCCGTCCCATAATATAAGAGCGTTTTTGACACTAGTGTAAAAAACGCTCTTACATTATGGGACGGAGGGAGTAAATATCAATAGGCTTCATCTATATTTTCCAATATGGCATGGAATGAGCTTAAAAGTTATGGGGTTGTTTGGATGCCGCCTATGCCAGCCCTGCCAAATCGGGGGCTCGCCAATTATTTGGCGCAAGATTTCCCCGCCGCTGGCTCGCCAACAGTTGGCGCAAAAATCTGAAGGAAACTGAACGCGTAGCCAAAAGTTTGGCGCAGATCCGCAATCCTGGGCACCAACCAAACGCATGCCCACGTCCTGAGTCAACACCAAAATTTTGGTCTGGTAGTTGATGGCTTCAATCCAAACAGCCCCTATGTCTCTTCTGAGTTCTGACCAGCTAATGGTCTGAGTGTGCATCTTCATTTTTGTGATAGTAATCAGTTTATACTGTTTTTTGAATATTCATTAACTTTGACAGTGGGTATTTTTTTTAATATGTTCCTATTGTTGTTTCAAAATTGATTCCTTTTTTATTTGAACTACAGCTGTGAGTTCATCTAGACATCTTTTTGATGCCTCTTGTATCTATTTGGCTTATCATTGGTTATTTGACTTCTTATGCTTGCAGAAACAGACTTTGGTGGTGCATGATGGAGCTGATCTTTCGCACAAGACATAAGATGATTGTCCAGTTATATATGGTATGTGATGTACCGGTTGAGCAGGTAAGCATATCTTCTGCATGTATGTTGTGGTATCTGAACCGTTCTTGCAAAATCTACTGCTTTGCCTTTTGTTGTCATTTCTCAAGTACCAAATTGCAAGAGAGGACTCTTCAGATTTTCTCAACAACTCTTTGCTTAGACATAGCCCACCTCCTATCAGGCTTTGATGCCAGTCTAAATCTTGAATCTTTTCTCCGGACTCCCCAAGTTCCTGCTGGTTGTGCTGAAGGGGGGGGGGGGGGGGGGGGGGGGGGCGGGCTGTCGCAGTGGTAGTCTCCACTAGTGGCCTGGAGGTCGTAGGTTCGAACCAGCCTCCTTGCAGAATTACTATGCAAGGGTAAAGCTGTCTAGAAATTCCCTTCCCCAGACCCCGGACCACCCCCCCCCCCCCCCCCCCCCCCTAGTTCCTGCTGGTAGTGAGTGGGCTCTTCTCCCTCTAGCCCCTCCAGTGATTGGTGATGTAGGACCATTACTCCTTCCTTGTTTATGCATATATTTGTGCCTGCCCAGAGATTAGAATGATTTCATGCAGGTAGCAGCAAATGAACTACCAACCCTGTGTTGTGCTTCTGCGATATATTTCTGCTTTATTTTTACTCTGCTGCACTACCTTCAACTTCTGTTTTCTGTGGCCATGGTTCTATCATGTCCTAGTTTGATGTGAATGTTGACCCATCTACACAAGTGATTTATAACTAACAATACCTGAGCATTTGGTTTCAAATTCCTTTTTTTATATGGAGTTATAGAATTGCCGTTTCATGCTGCTGATTATTTTGGATCATTGTGATACCTACTGAACTACGATTGTCACATTATTTGAAGAGTATACCTTCGTTAAATCTTATACTGCTGCTTATACAAGAGTTTTATGGATGACTATTCTTGTTTTAGGTTATTTTGTTAAACATTTTCCCAGCAGGTCATTTGGTGTCTGCCAAACTTGCGTAAATATGTAATTGGCTATTAGCTACCATTATAATTTGGCAGCTCCAAACTATAGGTAGTACGCTTTATGTGGAGTATTTTTTTTTTTTCAGTTTTGGCCACTATTGATGTTTAATACTTCATACAAAACACATGATCAAAATAAAATGACTAGATTCACTATAAGAACTGTGTTTTAACAATAATGACATTTTTTATTTTTACTAGCATGTTACCATTAAATTAGTGGTCAAAGTATTGCTTGATACTGTAGAGAGTAAAATAAAAGTCATTTTGGACCGGTAGAAGACTCTGGTATCCTCTATAGCACTATGCTCCCTAGTTTTAAAGAGCCCACATTCAATTGAAATCTTCGGTTAGAATTGGGTCACCCAATTTTGACTGGGTCAGCAATTTCTCAAATCTCTTTCATTCAATTTTTTTTAGTAATATACACTATGCTTTCTAATTTTTAAGACCTCGCAATTAATTGAGGTATTCAATTTAGAACTGGGTCACCAATTTTGACCGGGTCAACAATTTCTCAAGCTCTCTTCATTCAATTCACTATGTTCCCTAATTTTGTAGCTCTTTCATTAAATTGAGGTATTCAATCTTGGATTTGGTTTACGATTTTGATTGGGCCAACAATTTTTCAAATCAATCAGCATCGTTCGACCTATCAAAATATATCAGTCCCGTGCACCCTCCTACCATCTAGAAAAAAGAAGCGCCGCCATGTGATATTGTAGCATCAATATAGTACATGCAGCCACCGACGCAGAAATTTCTCCATATAAATATTGGTTGGTCAGCGGATAACACATAATTGCACCACGAAAGGCCCACCAAATCACCGCATTACAAATAAAAATCGAACACACTCCATCATCTCCCCCACCCGCCAAACTAAATATTCCATTAGTTCCAAAATATAAGGGCTATTAGTTTTTTGGAAAGTCAAATTTCTTTAACTTTGATAAAGTTTAGAGCAAAAATATCGACATCCATAATATTAAACAAAAAATGTATGGAAATTCATATAATGATGAATCTAATCATACCGATTTGATATTATGAATTTTGATATAATTCTCTACAAATTTAATCAAACTTAAAAGGGTTTGACTTTTCAAAAAAGTAATACACCTTATATTTTGAAACAGAGTGATTTTTTTAAGAAACCCAACAGCACCAACGGGGCAGCAAAGCGCGCCCAACCCTTCTAGTCGTAAGAAGACGCCTGACCCCTTGTTTGAGCCTTTTATTGCAAGAAGTTGATGAAATTTGACTTGTTAGTGACTAGCTATCTCATTCATTTCTAAAAAGCATGCCATGAGCAAGAAACCAGACATCTATGCTATCTTACTCCATGAGCCTCTACGCAGAACAAATGTAGCCAAAAACTCGTAATGTTATAAGTTGAAGGTGTGCTACTGCACTACCAATTTCATGTTCTCTGTTTCAATTGTTGGTTCTGTCTAATAATGCCGAGGGTTCAACTTTGGGGCTTTTTGACATGATTTCCACAGTTCTGAAGCTAATGTTTTTCTGTTTCTAGTCAAAGAAAATTATAAGATCAACTCCAATAGCTTTTCCTGATTGAATTGTAAATTTTGTTTGACTGATGATATTGCTTGCTCCGCAGGAATCTACAGTTACATTCTGTTGGCTGAGATGCAGAAGCTGTTTGTCAAGTGTAGTTTCTTCCATCTGTAGATTGAGCCTCTATGTAGCATGCACTCTTCAGCTCTGAGGTGAACCTGTAGGAATTAATTGCTTGTGATTTGCTAATTTCCGTAGACATTCGTTGACTGGTACTTGCCTCGTGGTTTGCTTAATTTGCCTTGAGAGGCAAGCATGTTGTCGTGAGCTTAACTATCAACTGATCTTGCTTGCATTTTATTATCTTCTGTGTTGTATCAGCAGGGAGAGATTTTGACGTCCGATTTGTCTGTTTTTCTTTTCTTTTACCTAATCTCTACCTGGTTCCGAGCTCAGTATCTAGAAGCTTAATTATTTTCTGACTAATGAACGTTGAACCCCATCAGTTTGACCTGGGATTTGGAAGATGCTCCTGTCCTGTATGTTGAAACGCAGCTGGTGCTGGCGGTGCTGGCGATGCTGGGAAGGGCTTGTTGGCCAAGGGAAACAGAAAAGGCTACCGTATATTTTTTTTTTAAGAAACAGCTCTTCAAAAGTGAGTAGCGGCCTAAAAAGCTGAAGATGTTTTTAATGCATTCATGGGTGAGCTCCCATGTAACTTCGCTCTGTTATCTAATTTCTGGCACGATTAGCCAACTTGCTTCAATTAAATAGTGTGGTGCTCAGTACTACAATACTTTTTTCCTGCCTCTGACCTTTGCAGATAACTGGTGTTATATGGACCCTTATCCCTTATATGGACACAAATTTGAACATCGATCGGTAGCTCAGTTTGATTCAGACTACATTGCAAACACGCATATAACTATAGATAGCACAATTAAGTTCAAGATACATTGCACATTACGAATTTAAACTAGTCCGATGAAAGCTCGATCACTTCCGCCTCGGGCCCCCTCCCGGACGGCCTAGCCTCCTTGACTTCATCAATCACCTTCTGGTACAGCTTGAGCCGCCGGCGTTCCTTGGTCACGAACTCCGGATGCATCCACTGGAGGTTGGCCATATACTCTTGACCGAACTCCGGATGCATCCGCTGGAGGTCGGCCATATACTCTTCATCGGAGCCTAGCCAGTACCGGCCGCCGGTGTCAATGTCTTTGATTCGGGCACCCATGGCCGTTGCCGCTGCCATGGTACTTCCTTCTTTGGCGGTGGTAGCCTCGACATGTCGACTCCGAAGGAACAAGATTGGGGGGAGGGGTGCCGTGTCGGCCTCGGGCTGGCTGTGTGGCGCGGCGTAGGTCTGTACTTTGAATCAGCCACAAGGACCTATGATTGTTCGATCCCGCCATTTCAGGGTGGCGCCGGCCAATTGGAAGCATTGTCGGAGGTGGGGATGGATTTGGGCAACGACGGAAAGGAAGTGGTGCAGGAGATTTGAGCATCAGCGGAGAGGATGTGGTGTGGGGAAGGGAACGGGACAACGGGTGCCCGACGCATGGAGTCAAAAATATACTCCACTATAGCCTTGAAAGGATAGGAAATGTCCGGTTTATTCCTTTAAACTGGAATTTTATTCCTCTAGAGCGTTTTAAGAGATATGCAACATGCAAACAAATCAAAAACACACTCCATTTTTTGATTTCCCCACTTCATTTGATAAGCCCAGATACTTATCTGCCAGAGCTTCACCAAAGAGATTCAGGACTTGCTTAACTTGTCCTTACAACTCATTTGGACACACCCCTTGCTGAAATAAACTGAGGACTTGTCTAAATTTATTTTTTGCCTTGAGGCTCTGCAATATATTACGTCGGTCCTAAATTACTTGTCTTAGATTTGTCTAGATATAGATGTATGTGTCGGAGACGAAGTGTGTAATTCCAATGCTGAAACTATTTTCTGGGCTTCCTGTACATTAGCTTTCATAAAAAATAAGCTATCATCTGCAAATAACAAATGAATTTTTGTCGTTGTTTTTTCTTTTGAGGGGAATACGGCTCCTTTTATTGATTATTGATTTTTTTGAGCAAATATTGATTATTGATGTCCCAGGCAATGTTGAGGATATCGCTTATCGTTATCGTCTCGGTCAGCTAGGGAAAAGAGATTAGTCAGAAATCGATTTTTTTTTAGAAAAGGAGGATGACCCCCGGCCTCTGCATCTGGGAGATGCATGCGGCCACTTTATTGATTATTCTCGAGGACCTTACAAAGTGTTACAAACAATATGCCTGAATCCGCCATCTAGGCAACATATGCCACTACTCCTATCCAAATGATGAAGGGGTGCTAGCTGGGCTACTACCCAGACCACTCACCTAAACCTAACATCAATAGCCGGAATCCCCAGCCTAGCCACATACCGGGTCTGGGGCATAAACCGGTCTGACGCACTCACAAGTGTCATCGCCGCCATCTTCCACTGGTCCATCTTCAGAGCAGATTGAAGTTCCAACCTTGGCAGGATCCTCCGCCATCGACGCCACCATGACGCCAAATGACGACCACCACCTACGCTAGTCCATCTCCAAGCATAAGGAGCGCTACCACAAGATGAAGATCGGCGGTAGAATAGATGAAACGCCGCACACATTGCCGCCGCCAAACACCTCACACGCACCACAAAGCGCCCACCGTGCTTTCGGGAACCCCAGGCGACGCCTTCAAGAAGGAGCGCGACGAAGGTACGACGCCGTCGCCCGCAAGGGGAACTAGAGCTTTCGCCCAAATGAAAAGCACAGTGAGAGACGAGATAGGACCTCGACAAGGCCTCCAAGAAGGGAACCGACGCCCACAAAGGCGCCGCCATTGCCGTGGCCTCCACCGACGGCCAAGGGTTTCCCCCGATCCCGCCCCCGTCCCATCCACTCGGCCAAAGACCTGGCCAGGGGAGCGCACGCAGCCGGAGAAGGCGTTGGACTTCATCGAAGCAGACACGCCGGATGACGGGGCACCCCGACCCACCGCAGTAGACGTCCACCGAGACACCACCGCCCGCACGGCCGAGGTCACGGACCACCAGCTCCCACGACCGTCGCCCGTCGAGAGGCAACGCCGTCCACACCGCCCGAGGCCGCCGCCCCGACATCCACCCACCGCGCACATCCCGTCAAAACACGGAGAACGACCCACACGGCCGCCACCAGGAGACCACACCGTGAACACCCAAGCCGGGCGACGAGGCAGGGCTGCGCCGGCCAGATCCGAGCGGATCCGGCGATTCCCGGCCCACCAGCCGCCTGAGAGGAGCCAGCCCCGATCCAGGGCCGAGCCGGCCTGATCTGGCAGTCGGACCTTCCCAGGAGTCCCCCGCAAGCCGACAGCTCCGGCGACCGACGGCCACCACAGAGGGCCGGCGTCGGCGGCCACCAGGAACTGGAGAAGTGGGCGGCGGCATCTGATGCGGGGTGGGGCGGTCACCAATGTCGAGGCGGGTGCGCGGGGAATCCCCGCCACCGCCTACCACCGCGCGGGCGACTGCCGGCGGCGGTGGGGGAGGAGGAGGGGAGGTGGGGGGAACCGGCGGCCGGCTAGGGTTTCGCCCCCGAGTTGCCCGGAGCGGACGACGCGGGGGTACTGAGAACTTGTTAAACGATTTTATCGGTCGACTATTAATCGGATATTTTTTGCAAATCTCATGTTCCCAACACTAAAATACGCTATATTCAACACCAAAACATTATTTGACAGAAGTGTTACCTTGATTCCTAGCCTTTGAATCCTTGTATAATGACAAACAAAATAAGACATCAGTACATATTGCGTAACAAGGTCCACAAATATAAATAAACATAGTTTTTGCAAACATAGTGCTATGAATAGGTCTGATTTATCAGTAGATTTTCGATAAATCGCTTGTCAGAGCGATAAATCAGTCCAAAAGATAAACGGTAAAGATAAGGTATAATCTTATCGGTCAACCCCCGATTAGCGATTAATCGAATCATTGTATCGGAAGATTTCTTGAACAGTGGTCCAGGGTATAGTTACAGTATCATGGGGCTGTAATCACAGTAGTTTCGGCATCATTTTTATTTAGCACCCAGCGTGGGCTTTTGAATCGTCCAGCCCACGACACCTAACCCTAACTGTTTGGGCTCTCGATCCATATCTTCATTGTCACGCGCTACAGTCTGCGCCTGTACTTCACTTTCACTCCAGCTTCCGCCGCCGCATTAGTGAGTGAGGAGGGCGAGATCCCGTCAAAAAAAAAAAAGTGAGGAGGGCTAGATGACGGCCCGCCCCTGCCGCTCGCCGGCGGCGTCCCCCTGGACGACGACGACCTGCTCTCCGAGATCCTCCTACGCCTCCCCCCGCAGCCCTCCTCCCTCCCGCGCGCCTCCCTCGTCTGCAAGCGCTGGCGCCGCCTCGTCAACGACACCGGATTCTCCCGCCGCTTCCGCCTCCGCCACCGCCGGAACCCTCCTCTCCTCGGGTTCTTCGACAGGCACCTCTCTTTCGCACCTACTCTGGAGGCCCCCAACCGTGTCCCTCCCGGCCGCTTCTCCTTGCAGCGCGACGACGACGACGACGACCGTTTTGTGCCCCTTGGATGCCGCCATGGCCTCGTGCTCATCTACATTCCTGCGCGTCTTCAGATCCTGGTGTGGGACCCCATCACCGCCGACCAGCACTACCTCGCCATTCCCCCTGCGGTTGTGGCATGCCCGGGGAAGGCTCGGATCAACGGGGCGGTGTTTCGCGCTGCGGGAGACGTCCAACACTTCCAGGTGGTCTCCGTAATGGCATACGGTGATGACCATCAACATACACGAGCGATCGCCTGTGTTTACTCGACGAAGACCGGCTTATGGGGAGATCCCATCTCAACACCCCTTCCATACCGGGCAGTCCAGGCTGATGCAATCAGTATTCCCACCCTCGTTTTTGCGGATGACGCTGTGCTGGCTGGAGATTCCCTTCACTGGCTGCTTACTGGGAATTTCAAAGGCATTCTCGAGTTTGATTTGGAGAAGCAGAGGCTAGCTGTGATACGGCTCCCAGAGGAGGTCAACGGCTTGAATCTTATGTGCGCAGAGGGTGGTGGGCTTGGTCTCCTCGGGAGGTCATGCACAAACTACAAGACCCAGTTATGGAAGAGGAAGTCCAATTGTGATGGTGTTGCTCCATGGGTGCTTGGAAGGACTATTGATTTGGAGAAGATACTTTCCTTGAAACCAGAGGATAAAGGTGCAATATTAGGGCTTGCAGAAGACAATAGTTTGTTGTTGCTGTGGACAATTATCGGCCTTGTCTTGATCCATCTTGAGTCGTTGAAGTTCAAGAAGCTTTTCAAAACTAATACATTTTCTCAATATCATGCGTTCGAAAGTGTCTACACTGCTGCAGGTAATACCGTGTCTTAAGTTGCGGTTAGAACAAAACCAAGTTGTGTTTCGATAAGTGGCTGATGAAATTATGTTCACATCATTTTGTGTTAAGCCGGCAATTTTAAGTAATGTCATGCCATTTGTTTATTTTGGTGCTTCATGACCTGCAGTGTTATGTTCTGATGCTTGCTTGGTGGTTTTTAATGTAATGATTATGATCCAGAAAATCTATTATAATGGTATCTAATTTAATTTATGTTCTGTAACCTGGAGTACTTGATTGGAAAGAATCTGTGATAGTTTAACTAAATTTCGCTGTTGCTTCATTTTGATATCTGCAACATAATGCAGCTAGACATGCCTTAGCTACTAATCAAGTCAGGATGTTCGCTTGTGACAATTGCCAACGTTCTATTGTTCTGAAACCAGTGATAAATGGCATGTTTACTGATACTCGAACTGAAAGAGAAACGAGTCTTAACTTTTTTGGGAGGTACAGTTCCAATCAAAAGTATAGTTCTACCTGCAGAAGAGGTGGATCCTACCTTCCGGGCACCTTGCCGATAGATCCTGGTAGGAGAAGTGTCATTTGGATTGTGTCATTGTAGTTGGAGAGTCTCAGCTGTTTTTCTTTTCTTTTTGTTCGAACATGTTCCGTGCCAGGACATACAGCGGCTGGATCACCTTTTTTTTGTTCGATGAGTCCTAGTTGCTTGCTGCAGGATCTAGGTGATCAACGTTGCTGGATCACCTTTTTTTGTTCGATGAGTCTTAGTTGGTTATTGAAGGATCTGGATGATCAAAGTTCCCAAATCATTGATTGATTAAGTTATGGCCATCTTGTTTTTTGATGAGCGTCCATTTGGGGGTTTTGATTTCTGGTAGGTCTCCGATGTTGTTATGTGGACAAGGCTTCGAGAACAAGTTGGCAGGGTGTGCGTAAGGCCTATATCAAGTGCAGGTTTTGGCCACATCTAAGAAGTCGAATATCGAGTTGAAAAGCAGAAAACACCACAATGGTCGGGTGGCACCAAATCCTTTGCTTGTTACGTTCCTGAGAGGGTATCTGGGAGTTGCTAGTGTGAACATTGATCTAATCAATTTGGGTGCCAGTTTCGGCTTCAGTTTCTTGCATATTGCTTGATCTGAAGTGTCTGCTGCCAGCCTGCCACTGTAGTTCACCGTTGCTTAGTCAGCACCGCAAAAGATTGGGCACCAACACTCTCGCATTAGCGTCTTGCTAGTTTGTGTCTCATCACAAAAATTGTATAAGGTAGCTGCTGTTTTTCCTCAAAATGAGATAATATAACAGTTGGAAGTTGAAGACAACTACATGAAAACTAGTTTGAACCAACTGAAATATCAAACAGGTAGCTCACTAGGTGCGTTGGTAGCTAAAAGATACTTCTATTTCTTTCATTCAATATTAGTATCTCTGGTTATCTCTCTACTAATCTTAAATCCATAATGACGAATTTGCTTGAAATTTACTCCCTCCGTTCCATATTAGTTGTCGCTGATTTTGTACAAAGTTGTTATGGAACGGAGGGAGTACTAGATAATTGTTCCTTTTACCACTTTTAGGAGAGTCCTGCTACGAGGTCCATTTGTACTAGGGAAAACTAATACGTTGATTTAATTCCTTTTTTTTGGGCTGAATTTGTTTGAAGATAATCTAAATCTGAAATTCTGAATAGTCTAGATCACTTTTGTTGCTAGGATTTATTAGTGTGATCTTTTTCAGGCTAAATTTATGCAAGTATTAATCTAAATCTGAATAGTCTTGATCACCTCTGTTGTATATTTTTATGATTTTTTCCAATATGGCATGGAATGAGCTTAAAAATTATGTCTCTTCTGAGCAGCTAATGGTCTGAGTGTGCATCTTCATTTTTATGGTAGTAATCAGTTTATACCTTTTTTAATATTCATTAATTGACAGCAGATATGCTTTTTAATGTATTCCTATGTTGTTTTGAAATTGATTCCTTTTTTATTTGAACTACATGGCATGTTATTGGTTGTTTGACTTCTTATGCTTGCAGAAACTGACATCGGTGGTGGACATGATGGAGCTAATCTTTGGCACAGTACATAAGATGATTGACCAGTTATATGTGATATGTGATGTACTGGTTGAGTGTGTAAGCATATCTTCTGCATGTATGTTAACCTGTTGAGGTATCTGAATGGTTCTTAAAAATGTGCTGCTTTGTCTTTTACTGTCATTTCTCAAGTACCAAATTGCAACAGAGGACTCTTAAGATTTTCTCTACAACTATGCCTGCCCAGAGATTAGAATTCTTTCATGCAGATAGTAGCAAATGAACTACTAACCCTCTGCTGTGCTTCCGCAAGATATTTCTGCTTGTTTTTACTCGTTGCTGCATTACCTTTAACTTCTCTTTCTGAGGCCATGGTTCTGTCATGTCCTAGTTTGATTTGAATGTTGTCCAGTCTACACAAGTGATTTATACCAACAATACCGGAGCATCTGGTTTCAACTTTTTCTTATATGGACTTATAGAATTGCCATTTCATGTTGCTGCTTATTTTGGATCATTGTGATACCAACAGAACTATGATTGTCAGTTGTCACAATACTTGAAGAGTATACCTTCATTAAATCTTGTACTGCTGCTTATGCAGGAGTTTTATCGATGACCATTCTAGTTTTAGTCTGTTTCGTTAAACATTTTCTCAGCATGTCACTTGGTGTCTGCCAAACTTGCGTAAACATGTAACTGGCCATTAGCTACTAGTATTATAATTTGGCCGCTTTAAACTATACCACTATAGGTAGTACACTTTGCGTGGAGTTTTTTTTTTTTCAATTTTGGCCACTACTGATGTTTAATAATTAATACTTCAAGTATTGTGAGTACTTCATAAGAAAGACATGATCAAAACAAAATGACTAGATTCACTATAAAAACTGCCTTTTATCAATAATGCCATTTTTTTACTAGCATGTTATCATCGAAATAGTGGTGAAAGTATTGATTGATACTGTATAGTGTAAGAAAAGAGTCATTTTCGATCGAAAGAAGTTTTTTGTATAGTAAAAAGAAGGCTTGTACTGCAGGAATTTGATGAAATTTGATTTGTTAGTAACCAGACTGCTATGCCTATGAGCTAGAAACCAGCCGGATATGCTATCTTACTCCATGAGCCTCTACGCAGACCAAATGTAGCCAAAAACTCATAATGTTATAAATGTTGGGAGTGTCTAGAACTCATTTAAATGAGATATAAATTGGTCTCATTCACATGACGTCATCCATCTGTATACAAAAAGTGTGGTCGTTCTATATTGTCGCTACTTCTTCCTGGGCCGTTCGTTGTTTGTTGTTTTTTCATGGGCCAGTGTACAATAACGAAAGCTGTCCGTTGTTCGTTGTTGACGAATAGAAGCATGAAGCAGCTGGGCTCTTACCATGATTTTGGGAGGGTTTTCCTGTTGTTGTTTTTAGTTTTTTTTTTTGCTAGACAACAATAGCTCGGAGGAGCCTCTGCCTGGGCCCTGCCTTGTTTTGTGCCAAACATTATTAATTTTTTTCAAATGAATTTCCTAGAAAAGAAAATGTTAAACAGCTAGAAAAAAATACTGTGAAAAATTAAAAAAATACGTATGTACATAAAAAAGTTTATCGCATAAAACATGTTCACCATGTATTTTTGAAAAAATGTCACGTATCAAAAAATTGCACAAGTATTTAGAAAAAAAATCATTGCATATATATAACTAGGGTTATATTTGTGCTTGGTACTAGCGAGCCATGTAACAATCTGAATGTTTGAGTAAAACCAATTTGATTGCACCAATTGTGTGAGTGTTGTGACATTTGGAGTTGCGACACCCTCCCTCTGACCCCCGATTGCGGTGACATTTATGTCTTGCGGTTGCGCTATGGTATGCTGAATTGTAGTTGCGCTCGGGTTGGGGCGGTTTGCAACTACAAAAAAAATAAATATATATAGTGAAAAAGACTTCGCCGGCGCTGACAACCCCACGCCTCGACCCCCCAGTTGCGGTCACGTTATACATTTGCGGTTGTGCTTGGGTGTGCTGAGTTGCAATTGCGCTCGGGTCGTGGTGGTTGCAACTACAACAAAAAAAAATGAAAAAAATGAAAAAGACTTCGCCGGCGCCGACAACTCAACCCATCGACCCCCCGGTTGCGGTCACATTATACGTCTTGCGATTGCGCTTGAGTGTGCTGAGTTGCAATTGCGCTCGGGTTGGGCGGTTGCAACTACAATAAAAAAACAATTTTTTTTTAAAAAAACTTCGCCGGCGCCGACAACCCTCCCCTTGACCCCCGGTTGCAGTCACATTATACGTCTTGCGGTTGCGCTTGGATGTGCTGAGTTGCAGTTGCGCTCGGGGTTGGGGCGGTTGCAAGTACAACAAAAAGAAAAGAAAGACTTCACCGGCGCCGACAACCCTCCTCCGATCTCCTGGTTGCGGTCACATTACACGTCTTGCGGTTGCGCTTGGGTGTGCTGAGTTGCAGCTACGCTCGGGTTGGGGCGGTTGCAACTACGACAACAACAAAAAAGACTTCGCCGGCGCCGACAACCCTCCCACTGACCGTCAGTTGCAGTCACATTATACAACTTGCGGTTGTGCTTAGGTATGCTGACTTGCAGTTGCGCACGGGGTGGGGCGGTTGCAACTACAGCAAAAAAAATGAAAATGACTTCGCCGGCGCTGACACCCTCCCTGCGACCCCCGGTTGTGGCCATATTTAGGTCTTGCGGTTGCGCTACGGTGTGCTGAGTTGCAGTTGCGCTCAGGTTGGGGCGGTTGCAACTATAACAAAAAAAAAAACTAAACAAAATTTGAAAAGAAAGACTTCGCCGGCGCCGACAACCCCACCCCTCGACCCCTAGTTGCGGTCACATTATACATCTTGCGGTTGCGTTTGGGTGCGCTGAGTTGCAGTTGCGCTCGGGTTGGAGCGGTTGCAACTACAACAAAAAAAAATGAAAAAAAGAAGACTTCCCCGGTGCCGGCAACCCCACCCACTGACCCCCCGTTGCAGTCACATTATACATCTTGTGATTGCGCTTGGGTGTGCTGAGTTGCAGTTGTGCTCGGGTTGAGGCAGTTGCAAGTACAACAAAAAAATGAAAAAGACTTCGTCGGCGTTGACACCCTCCCTCCGACCCCTGGTTACGGTCACATTTATGTCTTGTGGTTGCGCTATGGTGTGCTGAGTTGCAGTTGCGTTATGGTGTGCTGAGTTGCAGTTGCGCTCGGGTTGGGGCGGTTGCAACTACAAGAAAAAATAAACCAAAAAAATAAAAAAGACTTCGTCGGCACTGACAACCCCACACCTCGACCCCTTGGTTGCAGTCACATTATACGTCTTGCGGTTGCTCTTGATTGTGCCGAGTTGCAGTTGCGCTCGGGTTGGGGTGGTTGCAACTACAACAAGAAAAACAAAAAATAATGAAAAAGACTTCACTGGCGCTGACAACCCCACGCCTCGCCCCCCAGTTGCGGTCATATTATACATCTTGCGGTGACGCTTGGGAGTGCTGAGTTGCAGTTGCGCTCGGGTTGGGGCGGTTGCAACTCGAACAAAAAAAATGTAAAAGACTTCGCCGGCGTTGACACCCTCCCTCCGACCCCCGGTTGCGGTCATATTTAGTCTTGTGGTTGCGCTACGATCTGCTGAGTTGCAGTTGCACTCGGGTTAGGGCGGTTGCAACTACAACAAAATAAACAAAAGAAATTGAAAAGAAAGACTTCGCCGGCATACACACACAACCTTTAAAAAATTAAAAAAATGAAAAAATAATAAAAATATATATTTCCAAATAGAAAGGAAGAAATAAAGTATAAACAATGAAACTATAACGGAAACTAGTTGGACAGTAGAAAGGTTGTGTGTGTATTATGTCTCTTGCAAATTGTGCATAGTTTGGTTGTGTGTGCAGTTACACGCGGAGGACAAAATATATGAGTAAATAGTAAATGTTTTAAAAACAAACAAAGAAAACTAAATAAGTAAAAAGTTGGGCCCTTTTGTCTCACTACTCTTTCCCACTTTCTATCCAAAAAGAAGAATCAAGAAATCATAAAAAGAAAAAAAAACATTGTATTGAGAAAAAACAATCTAGACGCAGCTGTAGTTGCAGCCAGACTACAAATGTTTTCAGTTGCATCTCTAGTGGTGGACATGCAACTGGCCCAATAAACCTCCTTCCGACTCCAATTTCAATCGGATTACAACACATATAGTTGCATGTCTAGTAGTAGACATGCAACTGCAACCGGTAAAACAACTATTAAAAATTGTACTAAAAAAATCTACAACAATTATTTTACATAAAAAGAACTACTAAAAATTGTATACGTTCAAACAATGGAAAATGATCTTTTAGAAAAAAGAAACAACCACTGCTGAAGATTAAGAACAGAGGATAAAAATGCGACAATGATGCTTGGTGGCATCGAACAGGAAACAAGCCTAGCTTCTGAATATAAAAAGAAAAAAAGCTACCTAAAAAGGCTGCTCCAGGCGCTCGCTACATGGGCCACTGGCCTGCAATGTTCATACGACGACACGAACAACCGGCTCGCTCATCTCGCACGAATAACTGCGCTTTTAATCCAACGGCTGACAAAGTGAATGAAACCAAATTAAATCTCAGCTAGCTGAGTTTTAGCAATCCCGATAAATGTTAGTTCTGTCTAATAATGCCGAGATGCTTCAACTTCGGAGTTTTTGACAGTTTCCACAATTCTGTAGCTCATGTTTTCTGTTTCTGTCATAGAAAATCATGAGAGCAACTCCAATAGCATTTCCTGATTGTTGACTGATGATATTGCTTGCTCTGCAGGAATCTACAGTTACATTCTGTTGGCTGAGATGCAGAAATGGGTTGTCAAGTGTAGTTTATTCCACCTTTATGCTCGGCGCCGAGATTGAACCCATATGTATAGCATGCACACTCTTCAGCTCTGAAGTGAACATGTAGGAATTGGTCGCTTGATTTGCTAATTTCCGTAGACATTCATCGACTGGCATGAAGGTGCATTGGCCTGCTTCGATTAACTTGTGGTTCGCTTAATTTGCCTTGTAAGGCAAGCATGGCGTCGCATTTTGTGTGTGTTTTGCTGAATTTCTACCTGCTGGTTCCGAGCTCAGTATTTAGAAGCTCATTTTGTGTGTGTTTTGCTGAATTTATGCCTGCTGGTTCCGAGCTCAGTATTTAGAAGCTCAGTTCGCTTAGTTCTGACTACTGAATGTTGAACAGCATCAGTTTGACCTGGGATTTGGAAGATGTTCCTATATGTTGAAACGCAGCTGCGTACTGGTGCTGGCGATGGTCGGAAGGGAAGAGCATCTACAGTCGGGCACCCCCAAACCTCCCTCGTATGTCCGTGCGGACGGAAAAACCGTCCCAGACGGGTGCCTCCAACACGTCTTAAACACCCGGACTGACCGGCACCCCTCATATCCAGCCCAAATGTAGGACGTATATGGGGTCCTCTGGGAGCGTCTGCCATGTCGGATTGACGGCAGGGTCCCACACGAGAACACTTTGAAAACCGGCGGTACAAAGTTTGTTCCCTCATATCCAGCCCAAATGTAGAGCGGATATGGGGTCGTCCGGGCGCGTTCGTCATGTTGGACTGACGGCCGGGTCTCACACAAAAACACTTCGAAACTCGACACTCCGAAGCTTGTTCCCTCCGTCGTCGTGTGGCGCCGCTCCGGCAGGCTGCGTAGTGCCCTAGGACGGCTATTTAAGCCGATCGCCATCATTGAAACCCTACCCATCCACATTTCCTCCCCCCTCCCTCCCGGTTCGCTGTCGCCGTCACTTTCTACTCGCCCTCCGTCACCAGTAGTAGCCATGCCCCCACGCCGCCGAGTAAGGAGCTATCCGTATCTAACGTCGGAGTGCCAAGTGCAGCTCCTTGACCAGATCCGGGCAAGGTGCGAAGCCCAGATCGCCGCGAGGCTACCTTCGGACGCGGTGGATCCGGAGGAGGACTTGGAGGAGGAGGAGGAGGAGGAGGAGGGGGAGGATGATGGGGAGGACGCGGAGGAAGAGGAGGATGTGGGGCGACGCTGGGGACGAGGATCTGTAGGCGGAGCAGCAGGCGATCCTCGATTCCCTCAAGTCAGAATCGGCGGTGAAGGCCAAGCGCCGCCGTCTGCAGGAGGCGGAGCACGCCACGGACGTCGACGAGATGCTCACATTTATGGATGAGGGGGAGGAGGAGGAGCCGGAGCCCTCCTACGCGCCCATCTACTCGGCGCCTGGCACGGACGTCGTGGACATCTTCGACGACGATGCTTAGTTTTTTTTTGAACATCAGTACAGACACAAGCGCTCATATACACGCGCATACACTCACCCCTATGAACGCACACCCTACCCGTATGAGCACCTCCGAAAGACTAAGCCGGCATATTATCTTGAGATTTACGAAGTCACCGTAGACGCCTCGTCGTCGACGGGAACGTCTCCTCTCACTAAATACGCATCGCCGGAAATCCTGAAATAAATCCAGGAATAAATGCGAGCACCAGGATTTGAACCCTGGTGGGCTGGGGATACCACAGTCCCTCTAACCATCCAACCACGGGTTGGTTCGCACGACGATGCTTAGTTTAGGCTAGCCTGGAGTACGTACTACGTAGGAAATCTTTTGCATGGTTTGTATGAATTTAGAGAATGAAATATGAGGTATTCGGATGCATAGCACTAAATATAAGGTGTGACCGATCACTGTCCACGAATGCACCCGGACGCGTCCGTGGGCGTTTAAGTGGTCGGATTTGCTCCGCGGCTGCAGGTGCTTTAACGGAAACAGAAAAAGCTCCTGTATACATCTTTGTTTTTCGAGGAAAACAACTCCTTAAAATCTTAAAATCGAGTAGCAGCCTACAAAACTGCAGGTGTTTTTGATGCATTCACGGGGGAGCCGGTGGCTTCCTACCTTCGTTCTGTTATCTATTTTTTTGTTACGATTAGCTAACTTTTTCTGGACCAAAATCACCTCTTTATTCACTCGCTATCAAAGTTGCATCGTTTACAAGCATGAAAATCACCGCATCCGGTGCTGAATCCATCCAGACAGAAGAAGATGAAAATCTAGCTATCCTAGCTAGTTCATGAGCTACTTAGTTACTTTCCCTATTACAATGAGCATAGTTACATGATTAAAATCAATAGACATAAAAAACAGTCATAAAAAATTGCATTGGCCACCGATGATGAACTACCATCATTCAGAGCTTCAACAACTTCCATGCTATCGGATTAGCTAACTTGCTTGAGTTATACTCGCAAAAGAGCGTGCCATGTTCATAACCTAATAACTATGAGTCAAGACCTTAATAGATAGACATCTTTTATTTTAACGTGGCATCCCATCTATGTTTCTTCTTATCTCCTTCCCACCCTTGCCAACAATGACTTCAATGCTCTTGCAATTACAAAACGTTTAAATGTGGTTAATCCTAAGATGTCTCTCTATCTCGGCATAAGATGAAAATCCGCTTTCTTTTCTCGTACGAGGTTTTGCTGAAGGCGTACATGCGTGGTTGTAGATGGTTTCTTCCATCTCCAATCTAGTTTTGTTGAGGTGTTTATTTTCAATCTAGATCGACATCGGTACGAAAGAACGATGTATTATCCACTATTGATTGTTGCATCCTAAATACTAGCAATTTTAAAAAAAGGTTAACATGTAAAATAACATCATCAGATTCTACATATTTTTCTAATCAAATTTTATATTTGACATGGTAAAATTGAAGTTAGGGTATAAAAGTTATGGACTTAAAAAAACATTGCTATGGACTATGGGTTGATTAACCCAAATATTAGTGGGTTTTTCGCAAAATGTGAAATATGTTTCTAGAATCACTAAAACTGGTACTGCAGATTGATTTCAAGAAATGCCAAGAGTTTTTCTGCAAAAATGTGCGACGGATGGGCAAAAGCGCTTATCCCTTTATTAGTAGGTATTAGCACATACGCCCGTGCGTTGCAACAGAATAAAAATTAACATAAATTTTGTGGAAACATAACGTATCGTCTATTGCAATAAGAGGTAAAATTGTGACAATCTTAATAGGGGACGCCTCTTCAATTATACACAGCCTAATGCGAATTCCAGTTGAAGTTTACGCATGACAACCCATAATCCATTGGTTAATGTGATTTCAATCGTGCTTACCCATGTACTCCCTTCGTTCCTAAATATTTGTCTTTTTAGAGATTTCAAATGGACTACCATATACGGATGTATGTAGACATATTTTAGAGTGCAGATTCGCTTATTTTGCTCCGTATGTAATCACTTGTTGAAATCTCTATAAAGACAAATACTCCCTCCGTCCGAAAATACTTGTCATCAAAATGGATAAAAAAGGGATGTATCTAGGACTAATATACGTCTAGATTCATCCCCTTTTATTCATTTTGATGACAAGTATTTCCGGACGGAGGGAGTATTTAGGAACGGAGGGAGTACAAAAAACCCTCAATCTTAACCCACAATCCCTCCTTAATTTGAAAGCTCCCCCATTTCCTCCGTTTATAATATGCATGGCACCACAATCTCCAGGAACTCATGTCATTTCTCAATCTGAGTTCACCATTGACTAGGGTGAAATGATCAAGATACTTTTGAACCCACTTGTCAGCGTTCCCTTTACAACTCAGTGTAATCTCTG
Source organism: Thinopyrum elongatum (assembly GCA_011799875.1). NCBI lineage: Eukaryota > Viridiplantae > Streptophyta > Magnoliopsida > Poales > Poaceae > Thinopyrum > Thinopyrum elongatum. Next base: position 91,388,921 of record CM022302.1, on the reverse strand, counting down.
TGTCCTAGTTCTCAGCACATCAAAAATGAAATTAAAAGAAAAAATAGGTTCACATGCGGGTATATCCTCATAAAAACCGCCTCACTATTATGCCCGGAAAGGTGTGATGACACCCAGGAGCCCCGGCACCCTCTTATCTCGCGCGTCCAGCCCTTTAAAGATTCGTGCAGTGGTGCAGCCGGGAGCAGGCCATTAGTGGTGGCAGTTTTAATTAATCAGATAAAGCGCAGTGATGGACAGGGCCGATCGTAGGCTGGGGGCATGCAGACTAGGCTTTTGCATGGGTATGACAGTGGGCCATAGTTGATAGGACAGGTCACGGGTGGTGCATGCAGCGTTGTGCTTCACAGAGATCTCATCACGTCATGTCAATCTCCTCTATTCTAATGTTCTTCTTTTGACTGGAGAGAGAGGAGAAAGGTGAGGAGAGAGAGCCTTTTTCTTTCAGTGAGCCCGTGTGACGGTGTGAGAGAGGAATGGCAGGGGATAGAGAGGAGGAGAGAGAGGCTGTGAGAGAGAAGAGAGAGAAAATAGCTTTTTTCCATGAGAGAATGACGGGAGTTCAGGGAGGAGAGAGAGGTTGTGAAAGGAGTGAGAGGAGAGAGGTAAGGAGTGTTTTCTTTTTGTGAGACGTGTGTGACAGTGATAGATGTCACAAGAGAGAGGAGATAAAAATAAGAGGTATAGTCACATTGATGCATGTTCCGTTGTCCCGCTATTTAGCCGCACTGCGAGAATAGGTCCAGTGTCGTTTAAAATATTAGTAGAAATCCTAGACCTGCTAATACAACTAGTGACGCAGGGTCTGATCCATATCCCGAACAGCTGTTTCCTGGACGGATGGTTGGGATAATCGGATGCCTAGACACCCCGGGTGCTGAAAATCCAATCTCCTATTATGCCCCGATTGGAATGTTGGATTTTCCTACACCTGTATTATACCAGCTGCCTCCAACAAAACCAGTAGCACATGGATGTATTTTCTTTCCAGTGGTAACCTGTGCTTGGCTCGTCGGTTGCAATCCGGTTGTAAATCCCACGCCGGCGGCGATGGCAGAGTAGAGCCCAGGGACAGACGATTGAATTTTCCATGCTTGGAGACGGCCACTTGTAGGATGAGGAGCGAGCTAGTGGACAGTGGCGGCGCCTCATTGTAGGAGGAGCGAGCTAGTGGCTGGCGGCGGCGCCTCGATCCGGTCGTGGTTGCCGTCGACGACAGCTTCTCTCATCGTGGACGCGGTCGGCGGCGCCTAGCCGCTTTCGTGGTCACGGTCACCAGCACGGGCGCCGGCGGAGACGCCTCACCCCCGTCGCAGCCTCTGCCGCTTGTGCGTCACCCCGTTCCTTGCTCCGGCGGCGCGTGGCACACCTCCCCACGTTTAGCTTTTCAGAGAGAGAGAGAGAGAGAGAGAGAGAGTACGGGGAAAGAAAACGGATGGGCTGAGGAGAGTTTCAGAAACCGAGCAGATACAGGTGTAATCGGGAAACCACTGTAAAATTTACAGCCCAATAACGACGATCCAAGCGCACCGTCACGTTACAAGCGTTCTGTTTTTACGTGGGTGTATTTTACGGGTGTAAGAGCATCACTAGTAGACCCCTTAAAACAGGCCGACCCGTAAAATAACCGTCCGTTTACGGCCCTGATGAGACACCGTATCGTCCCGTGACCTATAAAAAAATTTGCGGGGCGTGGAAAAACTTCGCACTCAACCTTTAGATTCACGGGGTGGGAGACCGACCCGAGCTCGACCCCTATCAGCTACGAGATTTGGCGGGAGGGACATTTTTGCGTGGCTCTTCCAGCTTCCCTCTCCCTCCGCTCGCCCCGGAGCACCTTCCCCGGCGTCCCTCCGCCGCCATGGAAGCCTCTCAGCCGTCAGCATTCACCGCGGACGCCATCCATGCGCCACCCCCTTCGGCAGATCTCGTCGGCGGCCATGCCGTGCCCGTCGCCGTTCAAGGCTGCATCGCGCCATCCCGCAAGCGGCAGGGCAACGTCGTCGTCCAGGGCGGCGCTCCCGTTGGCCCCGTCGGGAAGGCACGCGCGCCCGCCCGCCCCGCAGCCTCTGATGCGAATTTGGTCGGGCACCCGCCGACGAAGAAGGGGAAGGCTTCCGGTGTGAAACGCAATAAGCTCGCGGGAAGATCTACCCCGCCAACACCTCCCCTGATTGTTCCTGCAAGAGCTACCCTGAGGATGCCCGCCGATGGCGCTGCTGCCGCCCTCGAGGTGTTCGACAGAATGGGTGCAAGGTACGATTCTTCGATTTCCCGCACTTCTTTCGTTTTAGTTCATTCCGCCTGTACGTGACTTGTCGAGCGCAATTGTAGCGCATGTATGCATGATGCGACTGCCGACTTCGTGCAAATGTTGGACGACATCGATCAAGCCCCGATCGGTTAGTACGGTTACAACGAGATGGATGGTGGCATGCACGGTCACGGGGAAGAAGATGATGTGGAGGAGGTTGATGAGGGGGTGTACGACGAAGCGCAAGCAAAACATGCAAGATCGAAGAACTACACTCCATTGAAAGATAAAGTTTTGGTCAAGGCTTGGGAGTGGGTGTCTCTTGATGCGTGCACCGGCACCGACCAAACCGCGCAGCGGTGTTGGCAAAGAATCGTGGATCAATTCCTCCGCATGATGGCAAAGTATCCCAACCGGAAGCCACGCAGCTTTCGGTCTCTTCAAGGTCGTTGGGACGTGATCAAGCCGATTTCACTAGTAGAAAAAGGCCCATTTGTCCCGGTTCAGGAACCGGGACTAAAGGGTCGGGACTAAAGCCCAACACCTTTAGTCCCGGTTCTTATACAAATCGGGACAGATGGGGCTCCACGTGGCCGCTGCGGCGAGCCCAGAGAGGAGGGCCTTTAGTCCCGGTTGGTAACACCAACCGGGACCAAAGATCATCCACGTGTCAGCAGCTCAGGAACTGGGGTTTTTTTTGAAAGGGGGGCGGGGGGTTGGGGGTTTTGGGGGTTTTGTAGGGTTAATTTAGGGGTTTCATATATTGTGTTAGCTAGCTAATAGCTAGAGAGAAGTGTCCTCTCTTATCTCCGTGCTTGGTCGACGCTACGTACTATACGTATAGAGAGGACTCGACACGCTAGCTAGTAAGCAAATGAAGGAAACCATTAACTACACAAGATCGTCATGAACATATACAGAGAGAAGTGATCGACCTCCTCCTTCTCCGAGAGATTGGTCGAACAACAAGTTTTCGTATATCTATCCAACGCTACTAGCTACATATATACAATATAAGATCTCTTACAATCCCTAACATTTGATGTCAAGTTCCACATGGTATTCTCCGGCTGGATTGATGACGTGGTCAAGAAAGAATCCCGCCAATTCCTCTTGAATTGCTTTTATGCGATCTTGTGGTAGGAGTTCATCCCGCATCTGCCAAATCTAATTTGAAGAAGGGGGTCAATACATATATATGAATGAAACTCAACACAAATGATGGTAATAAAATAAAATTGTGAATATTATTGCTTACGCACTTCATATTGTTTTTCAGAGTAGCCCCGCTTAAAGGTCGTCGCGTTGTAGATGTACTCGCAAATGTAGTATCCACAAAAATTATTCCCGCCTTCCTGCCACAACCACTTTACGAGAAATAAAGGTCAATCAAACTGATAATCAAGCATTATAAATGGTATTGATGAAACTAGCTAGAATCAATGGGAGATGCGCGGAACTAGCTAGTAGTACTTACTTTCGGGTGTGTAAATCGCAGCTCCCCCGGCAGTCCCGGAGCTTCTGTGGTGAACACTTTCCAAACCCTGCGAGACAAAGAAAATAATTACTTGATATTCGAAAATGACCAAAGTTGCCGATATGGTGTGATAATGATCGATTGAACTTACTTCTGGAGCATTTCAGTCATGGCCGCATACTCCTTGGGATCTTTTCGTCTTGAGTCTAAGACGGTTACTAGTCCCTGCTCAAGCTTAATCTCTAGGAGAATAAAGTGGAAGCTGCGCACGCATGCATAACTCATCAATTACATTACTATAACCTCAAGTAATAAGGGAAACCGAATATGCACAAGACAGTAACACTCACTTGAAGTTGTAAGGAAAGAGTATTTTATCTTTGTTTTGATTTCGAAGCAACGATTGTAGCAAGTTGGCCTCGGTTTCTTTGGCATGATATTTAATCATCCATTCATCTATGAGATTTGTGTTAATGAACCCAATATCATAGATTTGTGCATTTCTGCATTCGACGATCTTCAATCTGCATAATATAGTGAGGATAATTATATATACATGCAATGAAAGAGCTGAGCTATATATAGAGACTTAATTACAGAAGTATAGTACTTACCGACAGTAGCAAGTGATGATTATTTTATCGAGGTCCTTTTGATTGAAAAACTGGAAGAACTCCTCAAATGGAACAGACAACAGATCAATTCCAACGAGGTCGTGCTCCTCTTTAACTCTCAGCGTCAAAATATCCTTCCCAGACTTGCAGGTGTCCATGTACCACTTATGGAATCTTCGCATCATCGTTGTTAGAGGAGGATCACCAGGTCTGACGAGAGGCTTCCCGTACTGGTATTTGTGTTCGTCCACCTTCATTGTATCAAAATGTGCACCGTCGGGCAGGTAATCACCAGGATTGGTACCGGGCAGCATCCCCGGCAGATTTGTGACGATATCGCTAGACACCTTGAGCGGGGGGCACGATTGGTTTGCCTGTTCGCCGAGCTGGGGAATTTTGATCCCTCTTCTTCGTTCTTGTAACCTTTTGTCACTTGAAGTATTTCCCGACCGGCGCGCTCCTTCCACTGCCTTTTTCAGAGCGCGGACATGGTTGTCATCCGGCGGAGGCGGTGGTGGTCGCTTCAGGTTCTTCAAAGTGCGCTTCAATTTCACCGGATCCATCTTCTCCTCCGGAGGTGGATTTTTCTTTGCAAAAAAGTCCTTCACTTGGGCTTGACAGATCTCCGCGTTTTCCTCCTCGGTCATCTCGTATGGTAATCTATCTAGAGGCTTGATAGATGAACCGAATTTGTATTGCCTCCCGCCTCTGGCTGTACTGCTAGACGCCGGCCGAGCAGCCGGAGCGGCTGCGGCTGTCTTCCTTCGTTGCTTACGAGGCGGAGAAGGAGGCGGAGTGCTACGACGCGCCGGAGCAGCCGGAGCGGCGGCGGCTATCTTCCGCTGTTGTTGACGAGGCGGAGAAGGAGGCGGGCTGCTCGGACGCGCCAGCGCAGGCGGAGAAGGAGGCGGAGTGCCGCCACGCGCCGGAGCAGCTGGAGAAGGAGGCGGAGTGCCGCCACGCACCGGAGCAGCCGGAGAAGGAGGCGGAGTGCCCTGATCACTCGCCAGAGGAGGAGGCGGAGGAGGAGGCGGAGTGCCCTGACTCGCCGGAGGAGGAGGCGGAGGCGTCCAGTTCGGAAGGTTGATGAGCTCCTTCCGCCATAGACATGGAGTCTTCAGAGCAAGACCCAGCTAAGTCTCCCCTTCACCGGTAGGGTAGTCAAGCTCGAGCTCCTCAAATCCCTTCGTTATTTCATCGACCATCACAACAGCATAGCCTTCTGGAATCGGAAGGCAGTGAAAAGTTGCGCCGGGTTGAGGAGGTGCAACAGAGCCGACAGCCGCATTGACTTTGAGGTGCTGCCATTGCGCCATAAGGTGGCAATCTTGAGCCTCTGTGATAGCATCCACGGGGTAGCTGGGAGCCGTGAAGTGAGGCTGCTGAAGGAGCTCGGTGGAAGCCACGCTGCTTCTCCGCTGAGATGGCGGGGTAGCTTCGGTAGGTCGCTGCCTCTGAACTAGTGCTTGTTCCTCTAGTGCTCGTACCCTTGCATTCAGCTTCTGCATTTCGGTCTGCTCCACTTTCCTCCTCCTCTCCCGGGTTTTGTAACCGCCTGCGCTGGGAAACCCTTGCTTCCACGCAATGGAGCCTGCCGTGCCTCGTGTTCGTCCTGGGTGCTCAGGATTCCCGAGGGCTTGTGTGAGCTCGTCGTTCTCTCTGTCGGGAACGAACGTCCCTTGCTGCGCTGCGGCGATATACTTCTGAAGCTTCTTGACGGGTATTTCAAGTTGCTCCTTCGTCCAAAGGCACTTCCCTGTTTCAGGGTCCAAGGTTCCCCCAACCCCGAAGAACCAAGTCCTTGAACGGTCTGGCCAGTTCAATGTCTCTGGTTCGACCCCTTTATCAAGCAGGTCCTTCTCAGCCTTGTCCCACAACGGCCGGGCTTTGAGGTAGCCACCTGACCCCGTGCGATGGTGATACTCCTTCTTTGCAGCATTTTTCTTGTTTGTCGCTGACATCTTCTTACTCTTCTCCGATGTCTTGTGGGCCACAAATGCGGGCCAGTGATCTCTTATCTTCTCAAATCGGCCGGTGAATTCTGGAGTCTTCCCTTTGCCGACAAACGTTGATTTCAACTCATTCTTCCACCTCCTGAATAGATCTGGCATCTTCTTAAGAGCATGAGCCTTGACCAATGGCTCTATAACTGGCTTATCCGGATCCTCCTATGGCGGTAGGGTGAAATTTGCCTTCAGCGCGGTCCAAAGATCATCTTTCTGTCTATCGTTGACAAAAGACACTTGAGGGTCTTCGCTCTTAGGCTTATTCCATTGGTGGATGCTGATCGGGATCATGTCCCTAACAAGAACCCCGCACTGAGCAGAAAATGCTTCCTTGGTCCGGCTGGGTTCAATCGGTTGGCCATCGCCCTTGATTGCTGTGATCGTGAACCTTTCATCCTGGCGCAACCTTTTCTTCGGGCCTCGTCTCGTTACCGAAGTTTGGCTCGATCCGGAGGGCTAGAAAAGAAGAAAGAATAGAGTTAATATGTGTACATACCAAAACAATTAATGCATCAATTAGCTAGTCAGCACAGGCTTAATTAATATATATACCTCGCCGGACTTTGCAACATCTCCTTCCTCCGTTCGCTCACCAGAGCAGTCATCACGGTCTCCTTCTTCCACCGGCATTCCGTCACCGGAGCCATCATAATCATGTCCTTCCACCTCCATTGTTCGATCACCGGAGCCTGCTTCACCCTCTCCTTCCAGACCATCGGTGTCGTTGAGAAAAGACAAGACATCACCTCCGCCGAGGATTATGTCCCCCAACAACTGTTCTGCTTCGATGTCTCGGTGCTCCATAGTTTCTGCAAATATTACAACATGGCAATTAATATACAAACATGACAGATGGATATATTAGTGCAAATGTAGACCTAGCTAGCTTGACACTTCTACGGTTTGGGGTGGCCTCGACAACGCTTCTAGGGTTTGGGGTGGCCTAGGCAACGCTTCTAGGGTTTGGGGTGGCCTCGACAACGCTTCTAGGGTTTGGGTCGGACCGCCTCTCTCATGAATGTCCGACGTCCGGACCGACAAGGGATTTAACAAAATGATGCCATTCTGGACGTGCAGAAAATGGTCCATATTTTTCCTGATCTCATCTACCCTTCTATATGTCACGTTGTCTAGTGTCAAAGAATTCAAGAAAACCATGACTTCATCATTAGCCGGAAATGACAGGCGTATAATGGTACGAAGCTCTTCAAAGTTGTTTTGGAACGGAGTTCCCGATAGAATAATTCGCTTTTTGGTACAAAGTTCAGCAAGAGCCTTCCGAATATCGTTATTTGGAAGGCCTTTGCTGAAATTCGTACCAAAAGGAGAATTATTCTATCCGGAACTCCGTTCCAAAACAACTTTGAAGAGCTTCGTAGCATCATACGCCTGTTACTTCCGACTAATGATGAAACCATGGATTTCTTCAATACTTTGACAGACAACGTGACATATAGAAGAATATATATATAGATGAGATCAGAAAAAAATTGGATCAACTTGTGCACATCCATAATGGGGGCATTCTTGATAAATCTATATATGTCAAAATTCAAACTTTGACATATGATCAAACTTTGACATATGATCAAATGTTGCATATGTCAAAATTCAAACTTTGACATATGATCAAACTTTGATATATGATCAAATGTTGCATATGTCAAAATTCAAACTTTGACATATGATCAAACTTTGATATATGTCCACCACGATATAAAATAATACATAGACTTGTTCGGGCGATTGGGGGTTGATCGACGTCCCCCTCATGTCGAAGTTACCGGAGTTATCTTCTAGTGGTTTGGGTGGCCTCGAGAGTTTGTCGGGTAGGGGCGGGAGGGGGTAGGAGATCGACAACGCTTTTTTTCTAGGGTTTGGGTGGCCTCGAGAGTTGGTCGCCCGGTATATCGAGAGGGGTGTGAACATTTTACCTTAGTAACTTAGAAAAAAAATATTATCGGGGAGGGGGTATATCGACCCTCCCCCCTCATGTCGAAGTTATCGGGGAGGGGCTATATCGACAACGACATACATATAGCCACATACATATAAAAAAATTCTATGAACATCCATACATACATATAGCCACATACATATATATGGCTATGAAAAAAAAATCATCATATAAAAAAATGTTATTGGGGAGGGGGTATATCGCAAACTTTTGACAAATTGACTTTGATCATGCACAATTTTCCTATACATACACAATATGAACATATACATAAATTGACAAAGAAAATTCTATGAACAAAAAAAATCATAAAAATTCTATAACATAAAAATTCTAACTTTTGCATATTCTTTGCATATGAACATACATACATTTTCTTATTTTTTCTTAAATGTAACTTTTGCATATATGAACGTACATACATAAATTATACATACATGGAAAAAAAAATTACTATGAACAAAAAAAATATCATATATGAACATTTGGTATATATATCCATATATACATACATACATGGACAAAAAAATGCTATGAACAAAAATATCAATTTTGGTCCAATCTTGGCATTGAACTACAACCCAATTTTTTCTTGCTAAAAAAATTATGAATTTTTTACATCTTGTAGTCCTTCCAACTAAACCCTTAAGTCCAGAAGGGCAGCCCCAATTTCATCTAGCAAGTCCACCAAAAAAATTCATGTAGTTTCTGTCCAGCACTAAATTTTAATAAAACTTGCACTAAGAAGTTTTTCCTTTTATCAAACCAACTTAACCATCTTCACTAACATCCAAGGAGACATCATCCTGCCAAGTTTCATATAAAACAAAGTTCCCTAGCAAGCCCTAGCATTTCATCAAACGCCTTGTGGACATGGCTGAAACTTTGCACTGAACCAACTTCTCCATCATCACATACATGGAGGAAGGACATAGGAGAGGGGTGGGAGGGAGGAGGGAGTACCAGCCTGGCCGGCGGGCACTGGTGCGGCGGCGTTGACGGCAGGTTAGGGCGTGGCGGGGCGTCGGGGCAGGGCAGGGGCGTGGCGGCGTTGGCGTCGAGGTCGAGGCAGGGGCGCACGGCGTCGGCGTCGGGGCAGGGCAGGGGCGCGGGGCGATGGCGACGAGGAGCGGGCGGCGACGGCGAGCACGGGCAGCCTGGCGGCGTCGATGAGCTCGGCGTCGTCGGGGGGCAAATGGTCGATGAAAACTGAAAAATTCCTAAGTCCTGCTTATATACACAGAGCATTGGTCCCGGTTCGTGGCACAAACCGGGACGAATGCCACCCTTTGGTCCCAGTTCGTGCCACCAACCGGGACCAAAGGTCTCTTTTCAGCAGCCCAATGGACGGGAAACAGAGACCTTTGGTCCCGGTTGGTGGCACGAACCGGGACCAAAGGGGGGGCATTGGTCCCGGTTTGTTCCACCAACCGGGACCAATGCCCCCCCTTTCGTCCCGGTTGGTGCTACCAACCGGGACCAAAGGCCTTGCGCTGGCGCGGTGCGGTGGGATGTTTAGTCCCACCTCGCTAGTTGAGAGAGCTCGAGAGTGGTTTATAAGTGCTACTGCGCCGACCCTCTCGAGCTCTTCTCAACTGCAGGCTTTCGGGCCTTCTCTGCAACTCTTTGCCCGTGGGCCTGTTGGGCCTCTGCGGGCCTGAATCCTGGCCCATGGATGGGTTTCTAGTCGTATTCAGGCCGTGGTGGCCCAGTAGGTGGCATTTTTTAATATTTTTTTTCTAGTTTTTTTGTTTTCTTTTTTGCTTTTTTTTTCTACTTACAACAAAATACAAACTGTTTTTCAGTGATTCTTTTTGCTTTTAGGTAATAAAAATTATAAACTTGCTGTTAGTGCCATTAGTTTTCCAATTTGAATAGTTTAAATTTGAATTCTTTGAAATTTGTGTGAATCACTAGTTTGTGATTAACTTTACTATAAAAATAGATTTTGGAGTGATTCTTTTTCCTGCTATTTAATATTACTGTGTTTTATCATTATATTCAAAAACAATTTTTGTTATTTTAGTTTCTAACAAAAAAAATCTTTATGATAATTCCTTTTGCTATTCAAGTTACTAACAAAAACAGTTCTTTATGAAAATTATTTTTGCTTTTAATGTTTTGAATAGAAAATACTTTGATAATTTTAGTTGCATAAATTTTAGTTGATTCCTTTTGCTATTAGAGTTTCATTAAAGTTTTCTAGTTCATTCTTTTTTCTATTAGAGTTTCATTAAAGTTTTCTAGTTCATTCTTTTAGTTTATTATTTTTGCTATTAGAGTTTTATAAAAGTTGAGAGGGTTATGGCAAAAACTGGATGCACTTCGTGTACAAAATGGACAATCTCTTTCGAAGTATCAGGGTTTCGGACGAAAACTCATCTGTTACAAAGGGATTTCATTTTTTTGAACTTATTTGAACTCCAGACTTTTTGTGTGTTCAAAATGAACCATTCAAAGCCACATCATCAATTTTCAACCCTTTCTAACTTCATTTGTTATTTTTCATGCATTTACTAATTTTTTTGAGCTAAATGACCCTGAAATTGAAAAGCACTTCAGATGAACTCTGAAGAGGTTGAAAATTGGCATGGTATCATCATTTCACCCACATAGCATGTGCTAAAAAGTTGAGAGGGTTACGGCAAAAACTGGATGCACTTCGTGTACAAAATGGACAATCTCTTTCGAAGTATCAGGGTTTCGGACAAAAACTCATCTGTTACAAAGGGATTTCATTTTTTTAAACTTATTTGAACTCCAGACTTTTTGTGTGCTCAAAATGAACCATTCAAAGCCATATCATCAATTTTTCAACCCTTTCTGACATCATCTGTTATTTTTCATGCATTTACTGATTTTTTTGAGCTAAATGACCCTGAAATTGAAAAGCACTTCACATGAACTCTGAAGAGGTTGAAAATTGGCATGATATCATCATTTCACCCACATAGCATGTGCTAAAAAGTTGAGAGGGTGACGGCAAAAACTGGATGCACTTCGTGTACAAAATGGACAATCTCTTGATCGACCTGATACTTAATATAAGTTTTTGTTGTAGTGTAAGGGTTGGGGGGGGGGTAGTAATGGGGTGGAACGCAACAGTTCCAGATGGTATTGGCTGAGAGTAAATCAGGTTTTGCGAAAACTCATCTGTTACAAAGGGATTTCATTTTTTTGAACTTATTGAACTCCAGACTTTTTGTGTGCTCAAAATGAACCATTCAAAGCCACATCATCAATTTCATCAACCCTTTCTGACTCATCTGTTATTTTTCATGCATTTACTGATTTTTTTGTAGCTAAAAACCCTGAGGTCCAATTTCTTGTGACAAGCACTTCAAATGAACTCTGAAGAGGTTGAAAATTGGCATGATATCATCATTTCACCCACATAGCATGTGCTAAAAAGTTGAGAGGGTTACGACAAAAATTGGAAGCACTTCGTGTACAAAATGGACAATCTCTTTCGAAGTATCAGGGTTTCGGACGAAAACTCATCTGTTACAAAGGGATTTCATTTTTTTGAACTTATTTGAACTCCAGACTTTTTGTGTTCTCAAAATGAACCATTCAAAGCCACACCATCAATTTTCAACCCTTTCTGACTTCATCTGTCTTCACTTTTTCTTCGCTTGTGTCATTTGCTTATTGCGCCGTAACCATGGATATTCTTCATCGCTTAACAGGGTGCTTGGGTCAGCCTTGACTTTGAAGGGAGGAATTTCATGAAACTTTTCATAATCTTCAGACATGTCTGTCTTACCCTCCACTCCCACGATGTCTCTTTTCCCTGAAAGAACTATATGGCGCTTTGGCTCATCGTATGATGTATTCGCTTCCTTATCTTTTCTTTTTCTCGGTTTGGTAGACATGTCCTTCACATAGAAAACCTGCGCCACATCATTGGCTAGGACGAATGGTTCGTCTGTGTACCCAAGATTGTTCAGATCCACTGTTGTCATTCCGTAATGTGGCTCTACCTGTACCCCGCCTCCTGACAGATTGACCCATTTGCACTTAAACAAAGGGACCTTAAAATCATGTCCGTAGTCAAGTTCCCATATGTCCACTATGTAACCATAATATGTGTCCTTTCCCCTCTTGGTTGCTGCATCAAAGCGGACACCGCTGTTTTGGTTGGTGCTCTTTTGATCTTGGGCGATCGTGTAAAATGTATTCCCATTTATCTCGTATCCTTTGTAAGTCAATACAGTCGAAGATGGTCCCCTGGATAACGAGTACAGCTCATCAGAAACAGTGTTGTCACCTCTGAGACGTGTTTCCAACCAACTACCGAAAGTCTTGATGTGTTCACATGTAATCCAGTCGTCACACTGCTCCGGGTGTTTGGAGCGCAGAATGTTCTTGTGTTCATCGACATACGGGGTCACCAAGGTAGAGTTCTGTAGAACTGTGTAGTGTGCTTGAGACCAAGAATGCCCATCCCTGCATATTATTGACTCCCCTCCTAGCGTGCCTTTTCCAGTCAGTCTCCCCTCATACCGCGATTGAGGGAGACCAATCTTCTTAAGGTCAGGAATGAAGTCAACACAAAACCCAATGACATCCTCTGTTTGATGGCCCATGGAGATGCTTCCTTCTGGCCTAGCGCGGTTACGGACATATTTCTTTAGGACTCCCATGAACCTCTCAAAGGGGAACATATTGTGTAGAAATACGGGGCCCAGAACGACAATCTTGTCGACTAGATGAACTAGGACGTGCGTCATGATATTGAAGAAGGATGGTGGGAACACCAGCTCGAAACTGACAAGACATTGCGCCACATCACTCCTTAGCCTTGGTATGATTTCTGGATCGATCACCTTCTGAGAGATTGCATTGAGGAATGCACATAGCTTCACAATGGCTAATCGAACGTTTTCCGGTAGAAGCCCCCTCAATGCAACCGGAAGCAGTTGCGTCATAATCACGTGGCAGTCATGAGACTTTAGGTTCTGGAACTTTTTCTCTCGGATATTTATTATTCCCTTTATATTCGACGAGAAGCCATACGGGACCTTCATACTGAGCAGGCATTCAAAGAAGATTTCCTTCTCTTCTTTGGTAAGAGCGTAGCTGGCAGGACCTTCATACTGCTTTGGAGGCATGCCGTCTTTTTCGTGCCAACGTTGCAGGTCCTTCCGTGCCTCCGATGTATCTTTTGTCTTTCCATACACGCCCAAGAAGCCTAGCAGGTTCACGCAAAGGTTCTTTGTCACGTGCATCACGTCGATTGAAGAGCGAACCTCTAGGTCTTTCCAGTAGGGTAGGTCCCAAAATATAGATTTCTTCTTCCACATGGGAGCGCGTCCCTCAGCGTCATTTGGAACAGATAGTCCGCCGGGACCCTTTCCAAAGATTACGTGTAAATCATTGACCATAGCAAGTACGTGATCACCGGTACGCATGGCGGGCTTCTTCCGGTGATCTGCCTCGCCTTTGAAATGCTTGCCTTTCTTTCGACATTGATGGTTGGTCGGAAGAAATCGACGATGCCCCAGGTACACATTCTTCCTGCATTTGTCCAGGTATATACTTTCGGTGTCAGCTAAACAGTGCGTGCATGCGTGGTATCCCTTGTTTGTCTGTCCTGAAAGGTTACTGAGAGCAGACCAATCATTGATGGTTACAAACAGCAACGCATGCAGGTCAAATTCCTCCTGTCTGTGCTCATCCCACACACGTACACCGTTTCCATTCCACAGCTGTAAAAGTTCTTCAACTAATGGCCTTAGGTACACATCAATGTCGTTGCCGGGTTGCTTAGGGCCTTGGATGAGTACTGGCATCATAATGAACTTCCGCTTCATGCACAACCAAGGAGGAAGGTTATAGATACATAGAGTCACGGGCCAGGTGCTGTGATTGCTGCTCTGCTCCCCAAAAGGATTAATGCCATCCGCGCTTAAACCAAACCATACGTTCCTTGCGTCACCTGCAAACTCCTCCCAGTACTTTCTCTCGATTTTTCTCCACTGCGACCCGTCAGCGGGTGCTCTCAACTTCCCGTCTTTCTTACGGTCCTCTCTGTGCCATCGCATCAACTTGGCATGCTCTTTGTTTCTGAACAGACGTTTCAACCGTGGTATTATAGGAGCATACCACATCACCTTCGCAGGAACCCTCGTCCTGGGGGGCTCGCCATCAACATCACCAGGGTCATCTCGTCTGATCTTATACCGCAATGCACCGCATACTGGGCATGCGTTCAAATCCTCGTACGCACCGCGGTACAGGATGCAGTCATTAGGGCATGCATGTATCTTCTGCACCTCCAATCCTAGAGGGCATACGACCTTCTTTGCTGCGTACGTACTGTCGGGCAATTCGTTATCCTTTGGAAGCTTCTTTTTCAATATTTTCAGTAGCTTCTCAAATCCTTTCTCAGGCACAACATTCTCTGCCTTCCACTGCAGCAATTCCAGTATGGTATCGAGCTTTGTGTTGCCATCTTCGCAATTGGGGTACAACCCTTTTTGGTGATCCTCTAACATGCGATCGAATTTCAGCTTCTCCTTTTCACTTTCGCACTGTCTCCTTGCATCAACAATGACCCGGCGGAGATCATCATCGGGCACATCGTCTGGTTCCTCTTGATCTTCAGCTTCCCCCGTTGCAGCATCACCGTATTCAGGGGGCACATAGTTGTCATCGTCCTCTTCTTCTTCGCTGTCTTCCATCATAACCCCTATTTCTCCGTGCCTGGTCCAAACATTATAGTGTGGCATGAAACCCTTCTCAAGCAGGTGGGTGTGAAGGATTTTCCGGTCAGAGTAAGACTTCGTATTCCCACATATAGGGCATGGACAACACATAAAACCATTCTGCTTGTTTGCCTCAGCCACTTCGAGGAAATTATGCACGCCCTTAATGTACTCGGAGGTGCGTCTGTCACCGTACATCCATTGCCGGTTCATCTGCGTGTATTATATATAATTAAGTGTGTAAAAAACCGGCGACGAGAATTTTTTTCTTTTAGAAAGAAGATAAGAACAAGAGGCTCACCATGGTTATGCCGGCGACGAGATCGGCGCGGGCGATCGACGGCGGTGAAGACGGGGACGGGACGTGACGGACCGCTAAACCTAGAAAAATCTTGAGGAAAATGGAGCTTGAAGGTCGAGCTTCGAGAGGAGAAAGCTTAACTAGTGTGGCTCGGGCATTTCATCAAACACCTTATGTGCATAGGAGGTGAGCTAGAGCACCACAAAGCTCTCCCCTCGCCGGCCAGAAAAAACAGAGCAGTGTGGAGTGCTCTGCTCGCCGGCGATGGGGTATATATAGCCACCTCATTGGTCCCGGTTCGTGCGTGGAACCGGGACTAAAGGCCCCCCTTCTGTCCTGGTTCAAGCCACGAACCGGGACCAATGGATGTGGGCCAGGAGCGAGGCCCATTGGTCCCGGTTCATGCCAGGAACCGGGACAAATGGGTCCAGACGAACCGGGACCAATGCCCACGAGGCCCCGGCCGGCCCCCTGGGCGCATGAACCGGGACGTATGCCCCCTATGGGTCCCGGTTCGTGACTGAACCGGGACTAATGGGCTGGGCTGGCCCGAACCAAAGCCCTATTTTCTACTAGTGTTTGTAGCCCTTGAGCTGCTTGCTTGACGCAAGTCCGCAATGCACCCCCAAGTGGTGTCGTTAAAGCCGACTATGTAAGTTCGTTTTCATGTCCCAACTAGCGCAAATCTTTTGTACAACTCGGAGCGGTTGCATAATTTGACATTGTTTCCATTTTGTAGGATAAAATTGTGCAAGAAAGGTACAAGGACATGGAAGCTTCATGCAAAAAGGCATTTCAACTACAACATTGTTGGGAACTTCTCAAAGATAGCGAGAAGTGGAAGGTGATTGAGAAAGAATCCCCACCGAAGAGAGGTGCACTCACCAAGATGGATGATGATGATGATGATGATGAATAGGACGATGACCCAAGAAACAAGAACAAGCCTGATGGAAAGAAGAAGGCCAAAGACAAGATCAAGAAGGAATCAGAAGCATCAAGCTTGCGGGAGAAGCTAGATGACATGGTCAAGTTCAATGAGATATTGGTGATCAAGACATTGGAGACAAAAAAAGGAGTTGACCGAGATGAAGGCTCAAGAGAAGCAAGAGAAGTGTGAACTACTCAAGGAGAAGACCTCCCGCAAGGCCGCCATTGAGGAGAGAAGAGCCAAGGCTGAGGAGGACAAAGCCGTGGCCAAACTCCTTCAAGCGGAGAACAAGATCATGATGATGAACCAAAATGAGATGGACGAGGTCACCAAAGAATGGCATGACATGGCAAGGTTGGAGATCTTGGAGAGGAGAAGGCTAGCCGGAAGAGGCCATGCGGTGCCAAGGTTCCGTGAGCATGGTGGTTCGGCAAGTGATGGTGGCAATGGTGGCGGTGAAGATTTCATCTTGTGATGATGATGATGGAGTGATGACGGATGCGATGTCTTTTGGGTTGTGACGCAAAAACTATGTTTGAATTCTTATGTTTTATTCGTTCAAAATCACGGTCAATTCATTTGTATGCTTTTACGGTTTGAGGGCCGAAATCAGAAGTGCGCGGAATAGAGCCCGCAAACCCGAAGTTTACGGGCTCTGTTCCGCCGCAGTCGATTTCGACTCCTAAAATACGATTTTCTCGGACCTTATCCCGCATACAAGGGTCACGGTTTTAAAGTCGCTGGAATACGACATTCCAAGCGCGGCCTTGGTAGTCACTCCTGCGTGCGGCACGCCGGAAGGGAGCAACCTGAAATGTTACTCTTGCTTGCCCAACTCAAGTCAACCATAGCTAAGCTAAAATGGCGCTCCAGTCCAGTCACGTCTCGATCTGTCTCTCTGTATTTGCCTCCAGAATCCATCTATATATATCGCATTCGAGCTAAACAACCCTTCATCCAAACAAGCAAAGGCAATACCCAAGCTAGCTACGAGTAGAAACCAACAATGGCGCCGCTCGCACCCCCGAGGCCAGCGGCCTGCCTCCTAGCCCTTCTCTCCGTCGTCGCGGCCCTATCCCTGGCCGCGCCGGGCTTGGCGGCGGGGAAGACCGGCCAGGTGACGGTGTTCTGGGGACGGAACAAGGCCGAGGGGTCCCTGCGTGAGGCCTGCGACTCCGGCATGTACACCATGGTTACCATGTCTTTCCTCGACGTCTTCGGCGCCAACGGAAAGTACCACCTCGACCTCTCCGGCCACGACCTCTCCGCCGTCGGCGCCGACATCAAGCACTGCCAGTCCAAGGGCGTCCCCGTCTCCCTCTCCATCGGCGGCTGCGGCACCGGCTACTCGCTCCCGTCCAACCGCTCCGCGCTCGACCTCTTCGACCACCTCTGGAACTCCTACTTCGGCGGGTCCAAACCGGGCGTCCCCCGCCCCTTCGGCGACGCGTGGCTCGACGGCATCGACCTCTTCCTGGAGCACGGCACGCCGGCGGACCGCTACGACGTGCTGGCCCTCGAGCTGGCGAAGCACAACATCCGCGGCGGCCCTGGGAAGCCGCTGCACCTGACGGCGACGGTCAGGTGCGGGCACCCGCCGGCGGCGCATGTGGGGCGGGCGCTGGCGACGGGGATCTTCGAGCGCGTGCACGTGAGGATCTACGAGGAGAGCGACAAGGCGTGCAACCAGTACGGGGCGTGGGAGGAGTCGTGGGACAGGTGGACGGCGGCGTACCCGGCCACCCGGTTCTTCATCGGGCTCACCGCCGACGACAAGTCCTACCAGTGGATACACCCCAAGAACGTCTACTACGGCATCACGCCGGTGGTGCAGAAGAAGGAGAACTACGGCGGGGTCATGCTCTGGGACCGATACTTCGACAAGCAGACCAACTACAGTAGCTACATCAAGTACTACGCCTGATCGGAGCTATACTTCCACAAGCCACGCTGTTGCATCACCGTCGAATTGACTTTTTATGTGTTGTTGCAAACTTATTGCAAGCGAGAATAAAGTGAGGCTTGTACTTGGATAAATAAATAATTGACCAGCTGGTCGTACGTACAGTTATGGTTTAGTTATCAACTCCATGACTTGAATGCTTGTGTTTTTGTTTGTACAATTAGAGAGTCTTTCAACAAATATGATAGTCCCTCAGTAGCAAATGCAAGAAAATATAAGAAGAGGTTGGATCCCGAAGAATTCCTCCAGTCGGTTTAAAATTCTCAAGCTGATCACCTCTCAGAACTAGAAAAAATATCTTTTAGCTAAAACACATCTAGATGTTATATAAATATTGCACATCTAAGTCCTATGGCATTGATTTTAGGGGAAGATTCATGCGGGTATTTTCTTTTTCAGTTTTACTAAAGCATATCTAGATGTGCCATAAGTATTGCACATCTAAATCCTATGCCATTGATTTTACACGAAGATTCATGTGGGTACTTTCTTTGTTCTTTTCCTTTCTTTTTTATGCTTGATCGTGTCACTTAGATGTGCAATAACTAAGACACATCTAGATATGCCCTAGATAGACCAAAAAAGACACACATCACTAATGAAATCCAAGCAGGACATCGGTTGCCTCATGATAGCAAATTAGCAATCCAAACGGTCATATGTTTTCATCATATCAATTTTCTACGCATAACTCATGTTCTTCTTTGCTTTATAAATCTCCATGAAGTGTAAGCACTCAAAAGTCATCATAACTATTATTAATATTAATCTGCCCAAGACAAAAGAAGACTGCTCCACAAAGATGATCTCTAGTAATAAGACTTTGAACCTATTAGCAAGCACCTTGGACACCACCTTATAAACGACATTACCCAGGTGAATGGGTCTAAATTGCCACAAAAAAGTTGGACTAATAACTTTAGGGGTGAGTACAATGAATTTTTCTTAATTACCTCCAAACTATCTTCTCTCCTTGGTATTTTATAAAGGCCAACATCATTTTTTTTATCCTTCAGTCAAAGATTAGCGCGGTTTGACCCTAATCCGAACTGTGGCGTCTCACATGCAACACAAAACGCCACCATGAATAGCGTCACCAAAGAGGGTGAAATCCTGAAAAAGATTTTAACTAAAATCAAATTAAGGGTCAAAACAGTAATTTTTGCCACCGCATGAGAAGAGCGGTGCGCTGGCGGGCGCCGTGCGTACCTGGTCAGCCAAGGCTGCTGAGGCGCGCGGGTGGGCCGGTCCAAGCTGGTGGGCTAGTGCGGTCCATGTGCGGCCAGGCTGGCTCAGGCGTGTGATGCGGGTCGCGGCAACATGCACCTCCGACTGAAGCGGCACATGCAGATTTGTTGATTTTTTTTAACTTTTTTTGGAAAAGGTCCCAAGAGAAAAGGAGCACACGCGCACGAGAACCTTCGAGGCTTCGGCCGGAAACATATATATATATTTTTAACATCAGTACAAACACAAGCGCTCATACATACGCGCATACATTCATCCCTATGAATGCACACACGCACACCCTACCCCTATAAGCACCTCCGAGAGACTGAGCTGGCATGTCATCTTGAAATTTACGAAGTCATCGTAGGCGCCTCGTCGTCGACGGAAACGTCTCCTCCCACTGAAAGCGCATCGCCGAAAATCCTGAAATAAATCCAGGAATAATGCAAGCATCAGGACTTAAACCCTGATGGGCTGAAAATACCACTGCCCTCTAACCATCCAACCACAGGTTGGTTCGCGGCCGGAACCATATCGATATGTATGCCGTGTGCTTTTGCTTGGAAGATGATACATATTTGCTAGCAAACACAAGAAAGGCTACACGGTTTGTTATGTGCTTGCTTGCTTGTACCCTGTTTTGTTGCAATGAAGTGATCTGGGAGCAGAGCAGGTGCGGATGTGGCTGATTCTGCACATGGCCAGTGCCAGCTGGCTTTGGGCTTTTTTTCCCGGATAGCAAGTTTCTGGGTGACGGAGTGAGTTTTGCAAAATTTGGACCAAACCATCACAGGCTGAATAAGTTTGTGTGCCTCCGATGCATTTACCTCTCAGCAAATCATTGAAGTATTAAAAAAAAAGCAAATCATTAAATGATCGATCAATTAGTTTATTATTATTATTTTGTATTCTCGGAAAATTTTTATTATTTCATATGCATCCCAGCTCACATTACTTGAACCTTTGGAATAACCAATCCAAACGAATCACCCTGTACTTTTGAAATCAAACAAATCACCCTCTATGCAAGTACTCTAGGACCTCAATCGTACTTTTTTTCTACGTGTGTGCGCGCCTGAGCGTGTGTGTGTGTGAAGGGGCAATTTTTCTGGCCGGGTATGTACACACATACTCCCGCCGTGCTTAAAAGAGTGTACTTCCAACTTTGTTTGAAAGTCAAACTTTTTTATGTTTGACCGTATTTAATAGACCAACATTTATGCTATCAAATTAGTAGTATTAGATTCATGATAAAATATATTTTTGTCATATACCTATTTGGTTTCACAAGCATTGTCATATTTTTGCACAAACTCGGTCAAACTTTGAGATAGTTTGACCTTCCAACAAAGTTGGAAGTACACTCTTTCAAAGACGGCGGAATAACAAATCCAAACAAATTATTTCATGTACTCCAATATATGGGTGGGGTTTAAAAAAATTATTTCATATGCATCCCAGCTCCTTTGGAATAACAAATCCAAACAAATCACCCTCTACACAAGCACTCTAGGACCTCATTCGTACTTTTTTTTTCAGGTGTGCATGCGCGCGCGTGTGTGTGAAAGGACAATTTTTCTTGCCGGGTATCTACACATATAGGGTTTTTTTTTTGGAAAACACCTGTAACTTTATTCACACTCATAACAATTACATATACTATGACCTGAACCTAAGATTAAAGTAACTCCTATGACTAAGAATTATAATGAAATCTCTGAAAAATACCTTCTTCGCGGTATCAATCTCTGCTCGAAGAAATATTCCAAAGACTTCAATAAAGAGGCTACAATTGGACTGGATGTACTTGGGCCGGGGATGATCCCCTAGAAATGCAGGTCGTCGAATCACTATATCTCTCATCATGGTGTCGATGAAAGATTTCACCTCTATAAAGAATCAGACCAGCAAAAAAAGCTTGACACAACAACATAAACTCATCAGGTCCAAACAATCAGATCTGCAAGGACAGAAAACTCTCTAGCCTCATGGCACTGCCAAAAGAAAGAGAGAAAATTTATTCTCACAAAACTATAATGCTCACTAGACGTTGACGGAGAACATAGAGGTTTTGAAGATCCGAGGTCCCCCACCTCTCAGTGCCAAGATGGCAGCCGGAGGCGAGGGGACCTAAATTTCTCAGACGGCGACGGCGACGGTGGCACGAGAAATACGGGACCTCCCGTGTGACGCTCAGGAGAGCTTCCGCGCAGGGCTCGCGCAAACGGGCCGGCCCCGAGTGAACGTAAGAAAAAATGCAACGAACGAAAAAATCATAGCCCTGGTTGGAATCGAACCCGTGACCTTACGTTGTACGGGCGCATCATCAGCCACTACACCTAGCGACCGGGATTGGTTGTAAGTACAATGTAAACTTTAAGTACTACGTACGGAGGCAGATCCGTTTTTTTAATCTTCATTCAAAAAAAGGTATAATGTTTTCTTGAACAAATTTTGAAACTCGAACAACTGGTAAAACGTGTTTTCTTTCTGGAAAACGTGAACAATTATTCAAAACATGAACAAAAGTTTATTGTTTTTTTATATAACGATGAACGATTTTCAAAAATACATTGAACATTTTTTAGATATACGATGAACAATTTTTAACTTCACAGTGAACATTTTTGTGATATACAATTAACAAAATTTAAAACATATCAAACATTTTTGTGATATACGATGAACAAATTTTATACATTGAACATTTTTGTAAATATAATCTGAACCATTTTTAACTACACATTGCACAATTTTGTGATATATGCTGAACAATTTTAAGTTGCGAAGCAAATTTAAAAAATTGAATAAAATTTGAAAACGGTGAACACGTTTTGAAATGATGAACAAAATTTGGGATGCACTGTTCAAGATATCTTCCGATATTCCGATAAATTGGCCGATTTATCGCTTACCGTTGTCTGACCGATAAGATAAATGGGCCGATAAATCAGCTGATATGGCGATAAATCGGCCGATATGCCAATAAACTGGCCGATTTACCCCTTATCATGGGTCGACCGATAAGTTCCTGATAAGCGATATCCCCAACATTGTTGGGATGTCAAAATATTTTCTTGAACAAAGTATAAAAATAAAAACGAAAAATCATAAAATGAAAGAAAAGGATTTTGTGATATATGCTGACCAATTAAATTGTGAACTAAATTTGAAAAATTGAATAAAATTTGAAAACTATGAACACTTTTTGAAATGATGAACAAAATTTGGGATGTCAAAACATTTTCTTGAACAAAGTATAAAAATAAAAAAAATAAAATCATAAAACGAAAGAAAAGGATTTTGTGATATATGCTGAACAATTTTAAATTGCAAATTAAATTTGAAAAAGTGAATAAAATTTGAAAACTGTAAACACTTTTTGAAATGATGAACAAAATTTGGGATGTCAAAACATTGTCTTGAACAAAGTATAAAAGTAAAAAATGAAAAATCATAAAACGAAAGAAAAGGAAAAAGAAGAGAAATAAAAACAGAAACAGAAAAAAAGAAACAAAAAGGAAAGAAAGAAAAACGAAAACAGGAAAAAAACCGGCAAAAAAAAAATGGTTCAGGGAACCTCCTAGAAGGTTCCCAAAACCGGGTGCTGGCTCGAAGTGGGCCGGCCCGTGTTGCCTCGTTCGCTCGCTCGGCTTCAGCGAAAGAGCGAGGATCGGACGCACACGAGCGTCATACAGGATCTGCCGAAATACTTATGTGCCTGAACAGTAAAAATTTAGGATTGAACCCATCAACTTGAAAGCAAGGCTTGATGAGAAGCCCAAAAGCCCACAAAGTAAAACCCTCCGTGCAGCTTCCTGGGGAGTATTTTCAAAGATAGTTGATAATAAGTAGGTCGATGAACCGCCTAGCTTTATTGTTCGGTAAAACCACCCTCCATTCTTTTATCCAATGTGTATTATTTTCGGCACGGTGACCAAGGCACATAATTATAGACTGTTTGAGACGAAATTATCCTTGTCTAATTCGTTGATTAGCGGCAAGTAAATCATTTAGGCTAGGAAAGGAAGAGATACACGCAATCGGGAGAGAGATAGTTTCCTTTTCTTTCTCTACAAGGAGAGATACATGCAATTAGGGGAGAGATGCTTTCCTTTTCTAGGGGCCAACATCGGAATTATGAAGAATTTGAACAAATGCACCTTACATTTTAAAATTTTATCAAAAAAACAAATGCACCTTATATAAAGGAACCAAGGGAGTTATTGTTTGGTATAGACTTTCTGACATGTGGTAAAAAAATATTACTACAATAGTACTACATGTCACTGATAATCTCACCGTAGAACAGATGGAAACTGATGATCCATACCATAGAACAGATGGCAACTGATGATCAATAGAATATGTGTAGTTTATGGGCATAATCTGTGAATATACGTGAAAGATCGTGGATGTCGCCTAGAGGGGGGGGGGGGGGGGGGTGAGTAGGCGCTTTAAAATAATTATGGTTTAGACTTGAGCAAATGCGGAATAAAACTAGCGTTTAATTTGTCAAGCACAAAACCTAAAACAACTAGGCTCACCTATGTGCACCAACAACTTATGCTTAGCAAGATAAATAACTAAATGATAGCAAAATATATAACATGAAACACTATGGCTATCGCAAAGTAAAGTGCATAAGTAAAGGGCTCGGGTAAGAGATAACCGAGGCACACGGAGACGACGATGTATCCCGAAGTTCACCCCCTTGCGGATGCTAATCTCCGTTTGGAGCGGTGTGGAGGCACAATGCTCCCCAAGAAGCCACTAGGGCCACCGTAATCTCCTCACGCCCTCGCACAATTAATGCAAGATGCTGCGATTCCACTAAGGGACCCTTGAGGGTGGTTACCTAACCCATACAAATGGCAACCCTTGGGGGCAGTCACCGAACCCGTACACTTTGGCAACCCTTGGGGGTGGTCACCGGAACACGTACAAATTACTCAGGGTAATCTCCACAACTTAATTGGAGACCCCGATGCTTGCCCGGAGCTTTAAACCACAATGATTGAGCTCTGAAGCACCTCAAACTGTCTAGGGCGCCCAAGCACCCAAGAGGAACAAGCTCTAGGGTACTAAGCACCCAAGAGTAATAAGCTTCTCAACTTCACTTCCACGTATCACCGTGGAGATCTCAAACCGATGCAACTAATGCAATGGCACACGGAGTGCCCAAGTCCCTCACTCCCAAATCCCACCAAAGCAACAAAAGCTATGGAGGAAAATGAGAGAAAGAACAAGAAGGAGAACACCAAGAACTCCAAGATCTAGATCCAAGGGGTTCCCCTCACATAGAGGAGAAAGTGATTGGTGGAAATGTGGATCTAGATCTCCTCTCTCTTTTCCCACAAAAACTAGCAAGAAGCCATGGAGGGATTGAGAGATAGCAAGCTCGAAGAAGGTCAACAATGGGGGAAGAACATGATCTTGAAGGACGGGGACCATTGGGGAAGAAGACCCCCTTAAATAGGCACCCCGAATCCAACCGTTATGCCCACAAGTCGTGCTCAAGCGGTACTACCGCTTGGGGAGCGGTACTACCGCTTAGCACGGTCAAAACAGCCCAACGAGACAGAAAAACACAAGTTGTAGATCTGCCAGAGAGGTAGTACCGCTCGGGGGAGAGGTACTACAGCTTATAAGAGGTACTACCGCTTGCTACTACCGCTCTACTACCGCGAAATTCGTGACGAGTTCCAGAGGCATAAATATAAGAAGCGAAAGTAGCAGGTCGGTAGTACCGCTTATAAGCGGTACTACCGCTCTACTGCCACTCTACTACCGCTTAGAGCTGAAAACCCGCCCAAGCAAAACAGAAGGATGCTCCAATACTGAAACTGCTATAACTATTGCATATGAGCTTCGAATTGAGCAAACTCAAGCTTGTTGGATAGATGACGACAAGTACTACCCAAACAGCGAATGGTTATAGTAAGAAGAGGCAGGGGGAGTATGCCTAAGATATAGAGGAGTGAAACCTCTATCAGTAAAGAACCGGCCAAAACTCCAACATCGAAAACATCATAGAAGATGCATATGTGAACTCCGTTTTCGATGAACTCGAGCTTGTCATGAAGATGACCAAAAGCTCTAAAACTCACACAGAGAAAAACCAAACAAGAACCAAGAAATATGATGCAAGGATGTAATGGTTTGAGCTCTCTATGAACGATACGATCAAGCTACTTACTTGAGAGCCCCCTTGATAGTACGGCAATCGATCCTATAACCCGGTCTCCCAACTACTACCATGAGACTGGTAAAATAGAAAACCTACCAAGGGCAAACCTTTGCCTTGCACAAAGTCCACTTGAGCTAGATGATGACGATCTTGACTTTCTCAGGTTGGACCACCTTTCTTGATTGTGTTGGCTTGGTGAAGACTAGTAGATTGCCCCCCATACTCCACTATGGGTGAGCCACTCTTCGACATATCTTCACAAGTCCATTGTCACCGCAATGGACGGCAAGCTTCAAGCATGATCTCTTCGTGATGCTCCACTTGAACTTGCACTTCGCAACCTTGATGACAATCACCACTTGATGTCATCCTCCATGGGTTGTATTAGATCTTCCTCTTGCAGCAAGTCCATGGGAAACACACCTAACCCCATATAGAACTCTCACATAGAACACGGGTTAGTACACAAAGCGTAATGGACAATGCTTACCATACCATGGGATCACTTGATCCCACTCGGTACATCTTCTACGCTTTGTGTGTTGATCAACTTGAATCATTCTCTATACTTAGTCTTGATCAACCTTGAATCTTTCCAACTCTCTTCATTAGGATGATGTCTTGAAGGAAAACATGAATGTTCACACAATCTTCTTCTTTAAGACATCCTTGCAATAAACTCAAGTCTCACATGACCAATCTTTGGATAATAAACATGAATGTTCACACAATCTTCTTCTTCAAGACATGCTTGCAATAAGCTCAAGTCTCACATGACCAATCTTTGGATAATTCCTTGAAAAGCACCTTGGCCAACACATAAACTCCTTGAAACCAACAAATGGACTTCAGGAAAAGCCTATGGACAAAACCTATGAATATAACTCAAGGCAACCATTAGTCCATAGAGAATGTCATCAATTACCAAAACCACACATGGGGGCACCACATGTTCTTTCAATCTCCCCCATTTTGGTAATTGATGACAAACAGTTTCAAGAGAGTTTATATAAGGAATTGAGCATCACCATGCAAGGCAACAACTAATAATGCATGAGCATGAGATGCAAATGCTTAGGAACAAAACCAAAGCAAGATACCAAAAAACCTCTAAGCTCTCCAAAGTAAACTCTTGAAACTTCTCCCCCATTGGCATCGATTGCCAAAACGGGTGAAAAACTTAGAAGGCCAATATAATATGTGTTCTTCCATAAAGTGTGTATTTCTCAAAATATGAGTGCAATGAAGTACACATATCCAATGATAGCTAGTTGGAGGAAGACAAACTATATTTAGGATCCAAAGATTGCAAAAGGATTATATGGCACAAAGACATACCAAAGAGAGAAGCAAGCAATCAAAAGATACCAATTGACACAAGCAGTCAAATGATCGTACGAGCCACAAGAAAGAAAGATTTTATGATATGAGCAAAGGAGTTTTTGAAAGAACATAGAGAAGCTCCCCATGATTTGTGCAATATTTATTTTTGTATATGGATACAACGTGCACAAAATAGGATCATCACTCCCCCAAAGTCAATAGAAACTCACAACAAGTGCACGTGAGGAAGATAATAAACAAGGCATAGCACTTGCAACATGCACATGGTTGAGCAACATGAAACAGAGGCAACTTAAGAATATGCTCAACCAAAATGATGTGTGTGAGTCATGGCAAAGCACTTGAGAAGACTAATATAAGGATGAGCATTAAGCATGAACATAGTCTTGAATGAATGAGGTACAAGGTGCAAGACATGTCCTTCCCACACACACACACACACACACACACACACACACAACTAGCAAATGGATTCACAAGCTCACTAAAAGCGAAATAACAACCAAGCTTGTGACAACCCATGGTGAAGATAGAAAATGAAGGCCTCATCAAGACAAGGGATACCAATTAAGATGACAAAGCCTCGTCAAGACAAGC
Organism: Thinopyrum elongatum; assembly: GCA_011799875.1. Taxonomy (NCBI): domain Eukaryota; kingdom Viridiplantae; phylum Streptophyta; class Magnoliopsida; order Poales; family Poaceae; genus Thinopyrum; species Thinopyrum elongatum. The sequence goes on along the minus strand of CM022302.1, from coordinate 91,361,347 downwards.
ATGAGGAAAAATATTTTCACCACAAAAGAGTGCATCAAGATGCAACGAGATAAGACCCGCACTCAAGGCAAAAGCTTTCATGGAGCCACCAAAGAAATAATATAAGAAAGACAAGGTGGAAGTGAAAGTAAGGATACCATCTAGAGATGTAATTTCTCTCAAGTGTATAAGGTTCTAGGTAGATGAAAATCATGATGATATATATCTACAAAGAAGGATGTACACCCGAAATAGTTACAACACGAAGGAACAAGATATCCAAAAGGAAGTCATAAATATACCAATAAGATTTTTGCATGAAAGCATAGCACAAGGCTTAATATTGTCTTATTGTATATCAGTGAATTCCACACACGAACATCAAAGACATCACAACTAGCAGCAAGAGATCATTGTTGGGATGCTTTGAGAAATGAAACAAGTATCACAAGAAGGAATCGATAAATTCATGCCATGATGCAACCTACACAAGGTTGAATGCAGGAAATGTATGCATGAAGTAGATACTTGTTACCGAGATAACATTGGAATGATGTAGTAGACAATGGTTCATTGATCATCCTAGCTTGACTCCGATAAGCACATGGTGACACTACCTTCCTTGTGAGTGAGCTAAGTATCCAATGTATCTCCAATTGTTCCTAGAACAACAACACAAACAAAATGGTACCCAAACTCATTGGGACCAAAGAGTTAGAGAACCAACAATACATAGGACAAACTCCACATAAATATGTGCAACTTGATATGAACTTGAATTTCATGCACATTTTAGTTAATTAGAGACTTGGTGGAGTTTCCCCTATATAGTGGGTCAAAGAAAGAAAGCATGCTAAAGAAAGTACATATAGTAAATATGCATGCCACTGGTACAACGAGGTGCTATACAAACGGTTTTTAACCCCTTTCCGCGACGGCATTCTGAACCGTCGCCTAGTGAGTGACTGTGATAGGGGGGTCCTTCCCACACGACCTAGAAACCATCGGGGATAGGAAGCCTTGATGCATATAGTTGTCCCTATAAAACTGTTTCTGATATGTCGAATATCCCAAACGCTTCATCCTTGCTACTCGTTTGTGCTCGCATTGCCATCGTAGTCGGAGTTCTGTGGTTTTACCTAAAACCAGGCACATTCCAGGCACGTACCAAACTGGCTCTACGTTTACGATGCCTAACACATCACAAACAATTCATGATTGTAAACCGTGTATGATAGGTAGACAATCACACACATTTAGTTTTCCCGCACCGTTTGTGATAGTGTCTGACGTCACACACGCTTTCCAAACGGCAACTGTGTGCATTGTTACACACGTTTCCTCTTTGTGAACCGTGTCGGATTATGATGTATATCACACACGCTGTGCTTTATAGACCGTGTGCGCCATAATGACCTGTAGACCGTAATTTCACCCTAATTTAATTGCTGCTATTTAAAATTGTACCTAATTTCAACTTGAAAGTAGGCTATAACTTTATTCATATCCATCAGGTTCAAACAACCAATGCATTATTCGATTCACAGGTACATATGTTCAAGAATAACATAAGCACCAAATAAAGAATGATGAACCAGGGTTCTATACTTGTACTATTATAGATGGTAAAGAAAGAGGCGACAGAAATTCTGGTTGCTGAACAAGGTGAAGCGGAATGGCCCTATTGTGCTCTCCTGGATGCACAAGGTACGCACGACTCTAGTCCAACCCCTTGTGATGGCCGGCCGCTAATCATGTAGTTTGAGAGGTAATCTTGAGTAAACTGCTTCAGGATCCACTGCAAAGGAAAAAAGATTCAGACATTGTCATCTAACACAACTCATTACAGGCAGTAAAAAGAAGGCTACAGAGTTCTTACTTACCATCCTGCAGTTCACTGTTGTCTTGCATAAAGTGTAAACAAATAGTTCGATTGACATCTTTTGACCCATTTTAATAACAATCTTTATCAGTTTCCTCACTTGATGCTGGTTCATGAATATCTCATTGCCCCATACGCAGAAAGGGTCGAAGTGTGGATATTTGGCAATGACATATGTACCTAAAAGAACCAAGTTAATATGAAGCTAAACAACAATTGCAAAATAATGTAGTATAACACTCCCTCCATCCCATTATATAAGATTTTATTACATGTATATCTAGACATCATCAGAACATTAAGGTAACACTCTTCCTTGTTGCTATGTAGACTGGAATTGCATATTTAGTCATTCAGTACAATGCATGTTGCTATGTAGCCTCAGATATATTAAATATGGCCCTAGTTAACCTACTGATAAATGGGTTACAGATATATTCAGTGAAATGTCCGATTCGACGATTAATCCCTTATCAGCCCCCAGGCTATATGGTACCAGCTACCGATACCTTGAACAGTAAGTACATATAAGCAATATGATGAAACTAACCTCGATGGAAAACATCACTGTTCTCAATATTGTCCCGTATGAGTACATATAAAGGCATGTTAAGCACAACAGGCTAAACATCAACCAAATATATCCATGGTAGACAACATAATCTACAAATGATAGCTTCAGTGTGCAGGTTTAAGCATGCTAGTTAAGCAAAACAAGAAGTGGAAAGGTGTGTTAACTGCATCAGGCATAACATTTAAAAACAAGCAAATAGTCATTCAAACTGGTATTGTGCAGGTCTAAAGTACACTAGTTATTGTTAAAAAATGAAAAGGCATGTTAACTGCAACATCCTTAACAGCAACCAAATGTTGTAATTCATAGTGGTATTGTTGAAACTGTTATTGATGAAATTGAACTGCACAGCAAATAGTTGCACATATAGAGCATCACATTGTGAAGAACTGAAATAAACAAGGCATATGGCCATCTCTAGCCGATCCTTTAAAAGTTAACGAACTAAAACCCTTAGTGGATATATATATATACTCCAGCAATTTTTGGCCGTTTCTAGTCGATCCCCTAAACTTAACATTGTAAACTTCAATTTGATCAAGTTCAAAGCAGGTTCAACCGAAAGTAGTAGATAGTTTTGCATAACCGAACATAAAACATAAATTTAAACTAAGCTAAACAACTTTAGGTCGAAGTGGAGGTCGAGCCAATCCTTCCTCGTCAGGTACGGTGTGCCGCGAGCCGGGTCCGGGCCGGTGCCGTCGTCGGGGTCGTTGGGGAAGACACTCCTCCACTCGTCGATGTCGATCTCCTCGTCCTCGCCGCCCACCTCGACGCCCTCCTCGCCACCTTTGACCTCGTCATCGGAGGAGAGCACGATAACCTCGCCGCCCTTCGTGCCAGCAAAGATCACCCGCTCCGCCTCCACGAGCTCCGGGTGCTGCCGGCGGAGCTCTTGCATGTAGGCCTCGTCGGCGGCCTCGGCCTCGAGGCGCTCCCATGCCTCGCGGTCCTCCCGCGCCATAGCCGAGCTCACCACCCCTGGCTCCGGCGGAACGAGGTCGATCGGACATGTGCCGAAGGGGAAATTGAGCCTAGCCGCCGCGCCGTGGTAGCGGACCTGCCAGCGGCCGTACTCCATGGCCGCGAGCTCGGCCGTGTGGAAGCTACCAAGCCACCGGCGGGTGTGGGTCTCCCGATCCATAATCTCGGCAACCCACGTCCCCCACCATCGCTGCCGGACCCCGAGGTAGGACCTTGTCGGCGACCGGGCCCGAGGGAGGACGGGGAGGTCCTTGAACCGGCATAGGGGCGCGGCGGCGGGCGGATCGGGTGACCGGCGATGGCGGATCGATAAAGAGCCCACGTAGGACGACGGGGACACCTCGGCGGCCAACTCGCCAGCGCCGGGCGAAGAGGCCGCGATAAACCCCTTTTTGGCCATTGGCTCCTCGAGCTCCCGGGCGCACAGGCAGAGGTTGAGGATGGAGACGGTGGCGGCGGCGGCGATGGCGGTGACCTACCAATGGTTTCGAGCGAGGGAGGGGTGGTGTGTGTCTGTGTGAGCGGAGGTTTTGGGGAGTGTGTGGTGTGTGTGGAGGAGGGAGGGCAAGGTGGTGTTTGAGGAAATACCGTGGCAACTGAAAATTTTACTAGGCGGGAGTAAAATGCCGGGCTACTGAAAATTTGGATCAAGGGCGAGCAGATATTTTTGAGATTGCGAGGGATGCAGAGGTGGGAGTAAAATGCCGGGGCAACTAAAAATTTGAATCAAGGGCGAGCAGATATTTTTGAGATTGCAAGGGATGCAGAGGCGGGAGTAACAAGGCGGGGTTACTGAAAATTTGAATCAAGGGCGAGTAGATATTTTTGAGATTGCGAGGGATGCAGAGGCGGGAGTAAAATGCCGAGGCTACTGAAAATTTGAATCAAGGGATTGAAGCAGAGTGGGAGTAACAGACATCGCACACGGTCCGCACATACTAATTGTGTGCTATCAAACATTAAAACCTTCCAGGCGGTAGATATTTTTGAGATTATGAGGCAGTAGATATTTTCGAGACCGGGAGGCAAGCCTCATGGAGCCCAATCTACTGTGCTGATGTGAGTGACTGCAGGGCACGGGCGTGGCACACGGGTAGTCTGACCAAACTGTGTCTGCTGCGTACCCAATCGCAGACGGTTTCTACATCCAACTCGTGTGCTGTTTATAAATTTGGCAAAAGGAATAACGCGGGAGAGGGTCAGAACATGAACACACTTGCATGTGGACCAAATATATGTATGAGAAGGGTGGTTTGATGTTCGAATACCCAATGCACAACTTTGATGTGGCACCTGTCGCACAAAAGCACAGTATTGCTAGTTAGCCACCCCCTACGAACCCCACTTCGTGTCGGCGGTAAGGGAATCCTAGCTACGAATGCATGCCCCCAAATAGCTAGGTCTGAAATCTCACCCTACCATAACACAAAACCTATAGGAGTACATCATATATATATGGTCAAACTTCCCCTTTCGCTTCACGACAAAGGTGGACCGTGTGCCGACCCACAAATGTGTGCTTGTGGCGCGAGATGGGTGAGACCACATACGAACAACATGCGAGTGGCCCTACTATATGTATGAAAAGGGTGTGGTGTGATATTTAACTACCATTCACAACTTTGATGTGGCACGTGTGCCTCGCAAATTAACCGGACTTCCCCGACCCCACGGAGGTTGCAGGTAGTGTGAAGTAGCCCCCCAACACACACACGTCGGGGGAGGGCATCTCACCAAGACGTACTGTAACACGGACCAAGCAGAATCCAACTTGGTCGTACAACCTCTCCTGCTCGTTGTTGGTCAAAGTGATGGACGTCCACACGGCCCCGCAAAATGGGCTAGCTTGTCGCCGATAACCTCGCGAGGGAGTACTGTATGAAGACAAACCCACTCTATGCATGTGGCCCAAGTATGTATATGGAAGTGGTGTGTGTGGTGTTTGAATACCCAATGTGCAAATTTGATGTGGCACCATGCTTTGGAACCGTAAAATCCCTAGACTGAGCGAGGGTTCACGACGCGTAGCATGCGCTCAAACTTAATTAGGCTTGGAATGGTCGACCTACTATACGGTAACTCGAAGCAAAGAAGAAGAATCCACCTTGGTAACCTTTCTCGTCGTTGGTCAAAATGATGGACGTCCACGCGGGCCCACGAATATATATAGTCTTGCCGCCCATAACCAAGCGAGTGAGAGTGTGTCCAAAGACAACCATTGCATGCGTGTGTCCCGAACATATTTATGGAGGTGTGTGATGCATGCATATGTGTTGAATACATGACCCAATGCACAACATTGATGTGGTGCATGCATTGAAAATCGCAGAGGTCCCCACACAGAGCAAGAGGTCGTTCATGACGTGTCATGTGCTCGCCCCCCCTTCGATCCAGCGGGATGGATTCATGGGTACACATGAGCTATTATATATATGTAATCTCACATCATGATCTATATCATGAGACAAACAAAAAATTAATCCCCTCCTAAGTCAAATTAGTTAACCTCTCTCGCTGTCGGTGAAAGTGATGGACCAAGCGGGCCGACAGATGGAAGCATCACCGATAACCGCGTGAGTGAGTGCCATATATAGGACAACAACCATCGCGCTTGCACGTGTGCCAGAACATATATATGGAGAGGTATGTGGTTGTGATGTTTTGAATACCTAATGCACAACTTTGATGTGGCATTTGCCTCAAAAACCGCAAAGTCCCCACACAGAGTGAGGTTCATGTGACACCTAGTATATATATATATGCTGGTCACCCCCCTTTGACACGTACTATACACCTAGTAACACAACCCTAAAAGAATTAATCCTCCTTGTTCGTCAAACGTACCTCTCTCTCGCTGGGTCAAAGTGATGGACGATGAACTCGCGGGCCTAGCACAGAAGCGAAGCATACGTCGCACGCGAGTAATCATCCTATATAGGACTACGTACCACCGTCTGCATGTGGCCCAAAGAGGTGTTTGTGTGATGTTTGACTACGCAATGCACAACTTTTGATGTGGCACCACATATATAGGAAACCAAAAAGTCCCCACAGAGAGCGCGAGGTTCATGATGCGTGGTATGAGCTATATGTATGCCCCCATTCGATGCGTGGTATATATGTACTTCTACTCTATAGCACAAACCAAAAAAAGAATCATTCCTTGATGGTCAAATTAACCTCTCTCTCGTTGGGTCAAAGTGATGGAGGACAACCTCGCATGCCCACAGATAGAAGCGCCACACGCGAGTGAGTTCCTATAGGGCAACCACCGTTTGCATGGTATTGCGTGATGTTTGAATACCAATATAATGTACAACTTTGATGTGGCACCTGCCTCGGGAACCGGAAAGTCCCCACATGGAGCGAGGTTATGACACGCATATATATATATATATATATATATATATATATATATATATATAGTATTCATGTTGCCCCCTCTTTGACATGTACATACTCCTACCGTGCATATACGTAACACAAACCAAAAAAGAACCATCCTTGTTGGTCAAATTAACCTCTCTCTCATTGTACGTTCAACTGGTCGACGACGACCTCGTGGGCCCATAGAGAGAGTCACACACGAGTGAGTGTCATAGGACAAAACCACCACATGCATGTGCCCGTGTGTTATGTGATGTTTGAATACCCAATGCACAACTTTGACGTGTGGCACATGCTTCGCAAACCGGAAACGCACTACACCACGATGCGTAGCCTCCTCACTTCAAGCCGGTGGGAGGGTGTGTACGCACGTGCTCGAACTTTGATATGGAATCTCACCATGATCCACACCACACACATGCCAAGATGAATCCACCTTTTGGTCAAATGCCTCTCGTTGTCGGTGGAAACTGAAAACCTTTGCGGCCTAACGAATGGGCACGTCGCTGATAACCGCATGAGGGAGAGTGTCTGAGAGGACCACCAATGCATGCATGTGGCCCGAACATGTATGTATGAAAGGGTTGTGTAATGCTTTAAATAACCAATTCACGACTTTGATGTGGCATATATGACTCACAAAATGATCAATAATCCCACACGGAGGTTCACGACTCGTAGTGTACTGCTGGACCCCTTCCCTCCACCCCCCACACACACAGACACACACATCCCGCACCACCACAGCCACTCTGAGGCATGTCAAACTTTTTCTGCAGTGAACATGTGACCAAAGGAGTGTCGTGTTAAAATAAAAAAAAATAGACATCATTTGACTGTTTTTATACATTGATTGATTTCCTAGGGATTTAATGTGCAAAAATCAAATTTGAGCTACATGTGCACCAAAATGGATTGCAAAATCATATGTGTCCCTGGGTGCATGTTTCCCCATGCAAGAGATTTCAAAACATTGAGAATATAGATTTTTAAAATTCAGTAAATCCAAAACTTAGTTGAAATTCATGAAACTTATCATGGTGTCATATATGGACACCAGTAGACTGTGATATTGTATTTTTTGTCAAATTTGAGACACGTTTTGATATAATCTTCTTACAAATGGGAGATTGTTAATAACTGGCAACCAATATCTCATACAGATTATTTATTCAGACCGTGTGCGTTAGACCATGCCATGCTTCGGTTAAGCAGTAAAGCGGCAGAATGAATCATCAATAAACCAAAAAATATACGTGTTGCCACGCGCCCCGTGTGCCGTGCGAGCAGGCGTGAGTTGACGGGACGCATGCGAGCAGTCCGCCGCGCAGGCAGACTGGGAGGCGTGCGTGCAGGTGTGCGTATTGACGGGAGGCATTTTTGCTGCGCAGTGTCACCGGGAGGCGTGCGAGTAGCTGTGTGAAATGATGGTAGGAATGGCAGAAGTCCACCGCGCAGGCTCACCGGGAGGCGAGACAGCCTTTGACCGCCGCCCGCCTCGCTCCCACTGGTCCGTATTAATTGCGCGCCCGGGCCGCCGGCCATAATAGGCGGCCGCACCCCTGGTCCACAGTGGTCACCAACGCCTGGACTCTGGAGTGTATGAGGATGCCGCCGAAGCGCACCATCGGAGGGAGTGGCGACGCCGGGGCTGGTGAAGCACCCGCACAACGCGTGAAGCTGGGCACAGAGGTTGCCGTCGCCGTCGATGAGGTCTCGCGCGGGCAGCAGCATGACCTTGACTTCGTCGGTGCCATCGTGCCCCCCAGCTGGAGCCGGAGGTCAAGAGCAACTCCGGCAATGACTGCAACTCCGAGGGAAAACCGGTTAGTCATCTATATACCCATTTGTGCGGCAAACATATCATGTGTTTTCTCTGGTTACTCCCCCCTCTCTAATTCTTTTGGAATACAAATCCTATGGTTATGTTCTCTCAGTCCTTGAAATCAGTGTAATTAAGATCCGTTAGATGCACGTAGTGTATTGATTGTTTGAATGTTATCCGTATAGAATTAGTGATTAATTGTTTGTTCTGTACATATGATTTTTGCTAATAATCCAACTAGGGTTAGCTTGCGTGCTAATAATTCGTGGCCAGATCTTGAGAATTGATTTTGAATGTCCTACATATATGTTTGTGCCTTTTTTTTCCAGATCTTGAGAATTGATTTTGAATGTCCTACATGTATGTTTCTGCCATTTTTTTCTTTCAGATTGGTATGTACACAGATGAGGCTCCTGAAGGAAATATGCCCTAGAGGCAATATTAAAGTTGTTATTTTATATTTCCTTATTCATGATAAAGGTTTATTATTCATGCTAGAATTGTATTGATTGGAAACTTAAATACATGTGTGAATACATAAACAAATACCGTGTCCCTAGTATGCCTCTACTAGACTAGCTCGTTGATCAAAGATGGTTAAGGTTTCCTAACCATAGACATGTGTTGTTATTTGATGACGGGACACATCATTAGGAGAATGATGTAATGGACAAGACCCATCCGTTAGCTTAGCATTATGATCGATCAGTCTTATTGCTTTTGCTTTCTTCATGTCAAATACATATTCCTTCGACTATGAGATTATGCAACTCCCGGATACCGGAGGAATACCTTGTGTTCTATCAAACATCACAACGTAATTGGGTGATCATAAAGATGCTCTATAGGTATCTCCGAAGGTGTTTGTTGAGTTGGCATAGAACGAGATTAGGATTTGTCACTCCGAGTATGGGAGATGTATCTCTGGGCCCTCTCGATAACACACATCATAAGCTTGCAAGCAAAAGACTAAGGAGTTAGTCATGAGGTGATGTATTACGGAATGAGTAAAAAGTCTTGCCGGTAACGAGATTGAACTAGGTATGAAGATACCGACGATCGAATCTCGGGCAAGTAACATACCGATGGACAAAGGGAATTACGTATATTGTCATAACGATTCGACCGATAAAGATCTTCGTAGAATATGTAGGAGCCAATATGGGCATCCAGGTTCCGCTATTGGTTATTGACCGGAGAGGTGTCTCGGTCATGTCTACATACTTCTCGAACCCGTAGGGTCCGCACACTTAACGTTCGTTGATGATATAGTGTTATATGATTTGGTGACAGAATGTTGTTCGGAGTACCGGATGAGATCACGGACATGACAAGGAGTCTTGAAATGGTTGATAGGTAAAGATTGATATATAGGACGATGGTATTCGGACACCGAAAGTGTTTCGAAGGGTACCAGGTACTTATCGGGTCACTGGAAAGAAGTTTCGGGCACCCCCAGCAAAGATGTGGGCCTTATGGGCCAAGTGAGGGAACACACCAGCCCACAAGGGGCTGGTGCACCCCTATAGAGGCTGGCCCTATGAGGAGGAGAAGGAAAGAGGGGAGGGAAAGGAAAGTGTGGAGTAGGACTCCCCCTTCCTTCCCTCTCCCCCCTCTTTCCTTCCCCCTTGTTTATATATGGCAGGGGGGCGCGGCTTGGGAGGGACCCCAAGTAGGATTCCTCCTACTTGGGAGCCTCCTTTGGCTGCTCCTCCCTTCCTCCCACCTATATATATGTGGGAGGGGGGCACCTAGCACACAACAGACAATTGCCTAGCCGTGTGCGGCGCCCCCTCCACCGTTTACACTCCCGGTCATATTTTCGTAGTGCTTAGGTGAAGCCCTGCGGAGATCACATCACCATCACCGTCATCACACCGTCATGTTGTCAGAACTCATCCACTACCTCGCCGTCTTGCTGGATCAAGAAGGCGCGAACGTCACCGAGCTGAATGTGTGCTGAACACGGAGGTGCCGTACGTTCGGTACTCGATCGGTTGGATCGCAAAGAAAGTTCGACTACATCAACAGCGTTGTGAAACGCTTCCACTTATGGTCTATGAGGGTACGTAGACACACTCTCCCCTCTCGTTGCTATGCATCTCCTTGATAGATCTTGCGTGGGCATAGGAATTTTTTTTTGTTTTCATGCAACGTTCCCCAACAGTGGCATCATGAGCCAGGTCTATGCATAGATGATATGCACGAGTAGAACACAAAGAAGTTGTGGACGGTGATGTTCATACTGCTTACCACCAACGTCTTATTTTGATTCGGCGGCATTGTGGGATGAAGCGGCCCGGACCAACCTTACATGTCCACGTACATGAGACCGGTTCCACCGACTGACATGCAACTAGTTTTGCATAAAGGTGGCTGGCGGGTGTCTATTTCTCCTACTTTAGTTGAATCAAATTTGATTGCGGCCGGTCCTTGAAGAAGGTTAAAACAGCAAACTTGATAATTCACCGTTGTGGTTTTTGCCATAGGTAAGAACGGTTCTTGCTAGAAACCCGTAGCAGCCACATAAAACTTGCAACAACAAAGTAGAGGACGTCTAACTTGTTTCTGCAGGGTATGTTGTGATGTGATATGGTCAAGACATGATGTGATATATGTTATTGTATGAGATGATCATATTTTGTAAGTTATCAGCAACCGGCAGGAGCCTTATGGTTGTCTCTTTATTGTATGAAATGCAAACGCCATGTATAGCTTTACTTTATCACTATGCGTTAGCAATAGTTGTAGAAGAAATAGTTGGTGAGACGACCACGATGCAACGATGGAGATCAAGGTGTCGAGCCGGTGACGATGGAGATCATGATGATGCTTTGGAGATGGAGATCAAAAGCACAAGATGATGATGGCCATATCATGTCACATATTTTGATTGCATGTGATGTTTATCTTTTATGCATCTTATTTTGCTTAGAACGATGGTAGCATTATAAGATGATCCCTTCACTAAATTTCAAGATAAAAGTGTTCTCCCCGAGTATGCACCATTGCCAAAGTTCGTCGTTTCGAAGCACCAAGTGATGATCGGGTGTGATAGACTCTACGTTCACATACAATGGGTGTAAGACAGTTTTGCACATGCATAATAATTGGGTTAAACTTGACGAGCCTAGCATGTACAAACATGGTCTCGGAACACTAGAGACCAAAAGGTCGAACATGAGTCATATAGTAGATATGATCAACATAGAGATGTTCACCATTGATGACTACCCCATCTCACGTGATGATCGGACATGGGTTAGTTGATTTGGATCATGTATCACTTAGATAACTTGAGGGATGTTTATTTAAGTGGGAGTTCATTAGTAATTTGATTAATTGAACTTAGTTTATCATGAACTTAGTCCTGATAGTATTTGCATATCTATGTTGTAGATCAATGGCCCGTGCTACCGTTCCCCTGAATTTTAATGTGTTCCTAGACAAAGCTAAGTTGAAAGATGATGGTAGCAACTACACGGACTGGGTCCATAACTTGAGGATTATCCTCATTGCTGCACAGAAGAATTATGTCCTTGATGCACCGCTAGGTGACATACCTGCTGCAGGAGCTGATGCAGATGTTATGAACATCTGGCAAGCTCGATCTGATGACTACTCTATAGTTCAGTGTGCCATGCTTTACGGCTTAGAACCGGGACTTCAAAGATGTTTTTAACGTCATGCAACATATGAGATGTTCCAGGAGTTGAAGTTAATATTTCAAGCAAATGCTCGGGTTGAGAGATATGAAGTCTCCAACAAGTTCTATAGCTGCAAGATGGAGGAGAACAGTTCTGTCAGTGAACACATACTCAAACTGTCTGGGTATTATCACTTAACTCAGCTGGGAGTTGATCTTCCAGTTGATTGTGTTATTGACAGAGTTCTTCAGTCACTGCCACCAAGCTACAAAGGCTTCATGATGAACTATAATATGCAAGGGATGGATAAGACAATTCCCGAGCTCTTCGCAATGCTTAAGGCCGCGGAGGTAGAAATCAAGAAGGAGCATCAAGTGTTGATGGTTAACAAGACCACTAATTTCAAGAAAAAGAGCAAAGGAAAGAAAGGGAAATTCAAGAAGAATGGCAAGCAAGTTGCCGCTCCCGCGAAGAAACCCAAAGCTGGACCTAAGCCTGAAACTGAGTGCTTCTACTGCAAAGGAAGTGGTCACTAGAAGCGGAACTGCCCCAAGTATTTGGTGGATAACAAGGATGGCAAAGTGAATAAAGGTATATTTGATATACATGTTATTGATGTGTTCCTTACTAATGCTCGTAGCAGCACCTGGGTATTTGATACTGGTTCGGTTGCTCATATTTGTAACTCAAACAGGAGCTGTGGAATAAACGAAGATTGGCTAAGGACAAGGTGACGATGCGCGTCAGAAATGGTTCCAAGGTCGATGTGATCGCCGTCGGCACGCTACCTCTACATCTACCTTCGGGATTAGTTTTAGACCTGAATAATTGTTATTTGGTGCCCGCGTTGAGCATGGACATTATATCTGGATCTTGTTTATTGCGAGATGGTTATTCATTTAAGTAAGAGAATAATGGTTGTTCTATTTATATGAATAATATCTTGTATGGTCATGCACCCTTGAGGAATGGTCTGTTCTTGTTGAATCTCGATTGTAGTGATACACATATTCATAATATTGAAGCCAAAAGATGCAAAGTTGATAATGATAGTGCAACATATTTGTGGTACTGCCATTTAGGTCATATTGGTGTAAAGCGCATGAAGAAACTCCATGCAGATGGACTTTTGGAATCACTTGATTATGAATCATTTGATACTTATGAACCATGCCTCATGGGCAAGATGACTAAAACTCCGTTCTCCGGAACAATGGAGCGAGCTAATGACTTATTGAAAATAATACATACCGATGTATGCGGTCCGATGAGTGTTGAAGCACGCGGCGGGTATCATTATTTTCTGACCTTCACAGATGATTTGAGTAGGTATGGGTATATCTACTTAATGAAACACAAGTCTGAAACATTTGAAAAGTTCAAAGAATTTTAGAATGAAGTGGATAATCATCGTAACAAGAAAATAAAGTTTCTATGATCTGATCACGGAGGCGAATATTTGAGTTACGAGTTTGGCCTTCATTTAAAACAATGTGGAATTGTTTCACAACTCACGCCACCTGGAACACCACAGCGTAATGGTGTGTCCAAACATCGTAACCGTACTTTATTAGATATGGTGCGTTCTATGATGTGTCTTACCGATTTACCACTATCATTTTGGGGTTATGCATTAGAGACAACTGCATTCACATTAAATATGGCACCGTCTAAATCCATTGAGACGACACCGTATGAACTATGGTTTGGCAAGAAACCTAAGCTGCCATTTCTTAAAGTTTGGGGATGCGACGCTTATGTCAAAAGGCTTCAGCCTGATAAGCTCGAACCTAAATCGGAAAAGTGTGTCTTCATAGGATACCCAAAGGAAACTATTGGGTACACCTTCTACCACAAATCCGAAGGCAAGATCTTTGTTGCTAAGTTTGGATCCTTTCTAGAGAAAGAGTTTCTTTCGAAAGAAGTGAGTGGGAGGAAAGTAGAACTTGATGAGGTAATTGTACCTTCTCTCGAATTGGAAAGTAGCACATCAGAGAAAACCGTTCCCGTGATGCCTACGCCAACTAGAGAGGAAGCTAATGATGATGATCATGAAACTTCAGATCAAGTTACTACAGAACCTTGTAGCACTACAAAAAAAAGACACATCCGTGACATTTTGGGCCGAACAATTTTTTTTTTCTGTCATGCTTTTGACACTTCTATGACGATAATTGTGACAAAAGCACGTATCATCATAGATGTGGTGGGCTCCTACTTCTGTGACAAAAAATCATGATAGAAAATGGGCTTTTCGTCCTGAGCGGGCCGGGGACGCACCTGCATGACATTCTTTGGGCCGTCCATGACGGAAAAACTCATGGTAGAAGTGAGGGCGAGGAAGATTTCGGGGAGTTCCCGGTTACGGTGGGTGGTCGGGGCCAAGCGATGCACGAAGGGATTGCGTGTTTCTCTCGTACACGTACGCGTGTGGGTGCGAGGCGTTGGGCTCTAACTGAACCCGAGCGAGGCATTCGCTTACTGCACCCGAGCGATTGCACTAGCTATGTTACTGAACCCGAGTGATCGATCCCTAGCTGTTAACTGAACCTGAGCGATTCCTTCTCTACTGCTGCTAACTGAAGCCGATCGAACCTGCTGCAGCCTCTTGATGAACAGTGACCGTTGTTGGGGTTGGATGAACAGTTCCCGGTGGGGGATGGATGAACAGGACCCCGTGGTAGTAGAGGCCATTGCCGCTGGATGAACAGGACCCCGATCGAGGAGCTGGTGGGGGTGGATGAACAGTAGCCGATGGAGGGACCCCGTGGAGGGCTGGTTGAACAGGACCCCGTGGAGGCTGGATGAACAGGACCCCGTGGAGGGCTGGTTGAACAGTAGCCGGTGGAGGCTGGATGAACAGGACCCCCCCACCCCCCCCCCCGTGGATGAACAGTAGCTGGTGGAGGTAGGAGGAAGTCGACGGTGGATGAACAGTAGCGGGTGGAGGCCGGAGGAGTCGACGGTGGATGAACAGGTCGCCGTGGAGTCCCCCCCTCCGTATGGAGGACTATGAACAGTAGCTGGTGGAGGTAGGAGGAAGTCGACGGTGGATGAACAGTAGCAGGTGGAGGCTGGAGGAAGTCGACGGTGGATGAACAGTAGCCCGTGGAGTCCCGTTCTGCGGTACGCCACACCCCTCCCGATGAACATGACCCCGTTTCGACCGTAGGCGCTCCAACACAAGTTCGTTTCCTCCGTTTTGCGGTACGCCTCACCCCTCCCGATCAACAGCACCCCGTTTTGACCATAGGAGCTCGAACACAAGTCCGTTTCCTCTGTTTTGCGGTACGCCAGACCCCGTTTCGGCTGTTCCATCCAAGCCGGTTGGCTCTTGATGAACACGACGCATTTCGACCCAGTCTGTTGCCTCCCGATGAACACGACGCTGTTTCTCCGTTCCGACCCAGTCGGTTGGCTGCTGATGAACATGACGCCGTCGTTGTACGCGTTCGAGACCCCGCCCGTATGTATGTACGTAGCCGTATTTACTTTCTTGCAGCGTGGCTGTACGTACGTGTACACGATATAGACGGGACTGCCTGAACAACTACTGCTCCTTACTGGGCCACGGTTCATCGTGGCAGAAAGACCGATGGACCAGTATGTACGTACACGTTTGCGACCAGAATGACAACGCTACGTACACTTCGACCGGGTGGGTCCTGGCTGCCAGGAAGGATAAGGAGGCACTTCCTTGTGTGCGAAGATATTGATGGTGGGTCCGAGCTGACAGGGGGATGATTCTTTTTTTGCGTGTAATAAGGAGGCACTTCCTTGCGTGCGAAGATGTAGTTGATGGGTCCATCTGTCAGCCTCACCGCGTACAGTACTCTTCCGATGGCTGTCATTCGTTGACCACGTTGACCACGCCGCGCGGACAGCACCAGGCGGTGGACGACGGTGAGGCAGGGAACGACGCGGAGCCTAGGAACACGCGGAGGGTGGTAAGAGGGTTGACTGGTTCGGCTGCGGTGTGAGGCTGCCGTCGCCGCAGAATAACAGGGGGTGTGGGTGAGTAGAGGGATGGCCTGGCCAGCGGTGGGAGTAGTAGGGGGCGGTGAGGCCTGCGCGGCAGCACAGCCGGCCACGGGAGGCAGGAGCACGCGGTGGTTTGGACGGCTGGAGCAAGAAAATCCAGGGTTGAAGAAGCAGGACGACCGTTGGATGTTAACAATCCAACGGTCAATGGTGATAGAATCGTTTGTTGACTAAGTTGACAAAGCCCTACGTACGCGTCAACTTAGTAGGGCCACAAGTTAGCCTCCATATCTGGTGGGCCCCAGCTGTCGTGGGGAGCACTCGTTATTTTTGGCTTAGTAAGGAGGCACTTCCTTCCGTGCCAAGATATAGCTGGTGGGTCCCAGCTGTCATTGGGAGGATTCATTCGTTTTGGCGTAATAAGGAGGTACTTGCTTGCGTGCGGCCATGGACCATGTGGGTCCCAACTGTCAGCCTCTCCATGTACATCCCTCTTCCGATGTTGTCGTTTGTTGACAATGTTGACCACGCCGTGCCGAGAACACCAACGCGATGGACGACGGTGAGACCCAGGAAGGGAATGATCCGGAGGCAGCGAAGCCACAATAGTGGAAGGGATGTGGGTGAGTAGAGGGATGGCCTGGCCAGCGGTGGGAGTAGTAGGGGGCGGTGAGGCCTGTGCAGCAGCATAGCCGGCCACGGGAGGCAGGAGCAGGCGGTCCCGCCGATGCTGGATTTGGCGGCTGGAGCAAGAAGATCAGAGATTGAAGAAGAACGACGGCCGTTGGATTGACATCCAACGGTCACGTCTGCTAGAATCGTTTGTTGACGTATATAATAAGTAAAAAAATCTTGCATACACATCAACTTAATAGGCCCACAAGTCAGACCATTCCCTATTTTTTTTAATAATTTACAGCTCATTGCAACTTCTTATGCAATTTATTGCAGTCGGTTTTTTTTTGGCCAGGGCCAGGGTTAAAAATTTAAACGAAATTTCGCATATTTCGGTTGGGTCCAAACTATTTTTAATACCGAAATGTCGAGCCAGATTTAAATTACTTTGAAGATATATTTAAATTAGGTTAAAGCCCAGTGAAATTGGAATCTGAAAATATGAAAAAATTCAGAAATTTGAAAGTAACTGCCAATTTGTCGTCTGTTTTTTATATTTACAACCCATTTCATATTACTTTCAAGATTTGCAGCCTTCTTGAAAGTGTTGCAGCCCAGCAGGGCGTAGAAAAATAAGTAAGCCTGGATTGGGTATTCTTCAGAAAAAATAAACTGGGCTCATTTTCACAAAGAAAAAATAGCTGGGCTGGTCATGTGGTGAACGTAAAATAGAAGCTTGGGCTAGACGGGCCACAGCCCAGTTGAAACCCTGCTCCGTCTCAACAATAACAAAAAAAAATACTGCTCGAGCAGCTACGTCCCAGGTGTCAGCCGATCTTGTGTTGTTCTCTTGTTTATTGACTATACGCTGACAATGTTGTGGGTCCCAGATGTCAGCAAACCACTAGGAGGAAGCATTTTCTTTTTCTATACGCTGACAATGGAGTATATAACAAAAAATGAGGAACTTGCTTGCGTACGGCCATGGATATGGTGGGCCCCTACTGTCATCCTCTCCATGTACAGTCCTCTCCCGATTCCTCTTGTTTGTTGACCATGTTGACAACGCAAGAGGGCGGCGCCGCGGCGAGCGCACCAAAGCGCGCGGAGGACGACGGCGAGGCCTCGGACGTCAGCGTTAACAATTTAGGAGACGGTGGGGCGGCGATGCGTGCGCTGAGGCGCAGCCAGCCATGGGAGGCGGAAGCAGGCGGCCCCGCCGGCGCTGGTTTGGTTTTGGCGGCTGGAGGAAGACAGGACTAAAGAAACACGACAGACTATAAAAGCAGCAGGAGTACTTAACAACCTTAACTGAAACTAGCAGGGGCACTTAACAACCATAGCTGAAAGCAGTATGAGTACTTATACAGGTTCAACCGTACAAAGCACGCCTCGAACAGTGCTACTTTGCCTACAGTTAACCAAGGGTGAGGCCACCAAGCCCCAGGACAAGGCCCAGGCGCCACCCCACGCATCCACAACCTTCTGAAAGCGGCTTCATCTCACAATGTGGTCAATAAATAGGATATTCGCTTTAGAGCCATGGAAAAGCATGAGCATAACCTTCTGTCCTATTCTCCAAGTTGGACGGGCCTTCATTATTTGAGACCACCCATGAATAAGTATCTTTTCACCTCCAAGGGAAATGGAGTAGGTCGACATAAACATCATGTTGTGACCAAGCGCAAGTCTGACCCGACCATGGTCAAGCATCTGTATAGGAACAATAGAACTGGGCAGTTTCTGTTTCAAGAAGATCACAGCTATAAAACTGTGTATAAGCAAGAGTTTATGAAAAACATATATAACAGAAAACAGCTCGTACCATAAGTTTCTCGACACAGTTGGACCTGTTCAACGTGTGCAGTAGTGGCACACATATCCCACGTGGCCTTACACCATTGAAACGCCCCACAAGGACCTCAAGACGATCAATAAAGTGTAGGAACTGGTGGATGTCATCCCAGTCAACTTCAGTGCCATTAGTAACAGTCGAGTTCTTATAGAATAACAAACGAGTAGCATGCTTAACTTTGAAATAACCTACATGTGCCACCAATTATAAGAAATATTAGTTAGAAGTAGCATCTTCGTGAGAGAAGGGAATCACAAATCATTGCTACTTCTAAAGTTAAATTGTGATTAGTTAGACAGAATAGGTGGATTTTAAGAAGTAATCGAGGCAACATGCAAGAACCAGATACAAAACTAACATGGATGAACTACTGGAACGACATCGGGCTGGAAGATCACAGTGAAGATGAGACCAGGTTCTGCTATTTCCATCAACATTCGTGCGCCAACTTTCAGTCCGTAACACTTGCGAAAGTTTATCCAAGTTCGGCCATAAAAAAAGCAGCGATCTTCTTGGTTCATGAACCCAACTCGGAACTTATATCCATGGCTTGTCTTCAATGTGACCATTAAACTGGTGTATTCAGTTATGGCAAGGCCGACCATCTTGAGTACATGTGTTCTGGCAGAGCAAGGAATGCACTGCAGGAAAAATAATATGAGAACACAATGTATTCGCTATCCAAATCTAGAAATAATTTCCTCCTTCACGTTAGTGTTGACCATGGTACTAGTACCTTTTATCCAAATATAGCAATCCAAATTTCCAAATTAGTCGACAGCATGTTCAAAAAACCCCACCCTCTCAGATAGAAAAGAAGATTCTAGGAACATACTGTGCGCGTTTTAAAATCCTGTGTTAGGATGAGAAGGAACAACTGTGGCGTCTCATCGAGGGCACAGAAACCAGTAGGGTCCTCGCACTTTGGCCACTGCAAATGAAACACACTAGATTCAGTAGGAAGAAAAATGCATCAATGGGGACGGCTGCCATTCTAGGATTACCCGCGACCAAGGCACTAGGATTTATCGGGGATGGATGAAGAATTCATACCTGGTTCTCCATGAGAAAACCCTACGCAATCGCCAAGAGGGGGTTTTCTCTGAACAAGCAGACGAGGGAGAAGGGGATTCAGGCCCAGTGAAATATTGCTGCTTCGTCCATCCAGCTTACTGCTAAAGCTGGAAAGGTGGGGCTTCTCGTGATTTGACGGCTCATTGGGCATTACTGCGGCGCTACGACCGGGGTGAGCCTACCGTGCAGTTGTGCACTCTAATTTGGTGCATGGCACATGGACCCCATTGTCGGATGCCCCACATATCAGCGAAAGGAAATAGAAAGGCAGGAGTTACTAGTTACACATAAATATATTTTTGACAGAGAGATACTCCCTCTGTAAAGAAATATAAAAATCTTTTATATCACAACTTTATACATAAGAAAAATCAAGGGGAATATATATAACATAATATGGGGGTTCAGCTGAGAATATAATACTCAGATAGGCTCACGGTTCTGGACTTTGGGCCACAGGCCGGTGGGCCTGCATGTTTGGGGGCCCATGTGTTCTAACTCAGCGCATTTCATATTGCAAGCGATCGGTACGTCGCTGGTTTTAGATGCTGTTGCAAGGCGAATACAGAAAATTAAATAAAGCATGGGAGCTGTTAGAATGAAATCGAACGTCGGTTCCTAACCAGCAATCAGAATTGCAATTCTTTCACGATATCCTACGTGATAAATAATACTGTCGTACAACTTATACACACAGGACACTTGTTTCACCATGCCATATTATTACATCAAAAGCTCTCGGAGGATAGATCAGTTCGGCAGTTGCGTGCTACTACTGAAGAATTTCAAAGTTGATTTGGACCAGCTCTCCTTGCTTAGAAAGTTCGATTTTGACATCATCCCCTACCGCAAGATTTGATAGAGTTTTGAACCTTGACCATCCTTTAGCATCAATCATCATGCGACCATCCTTTGTACTTATGGTATATTGAGCAGGTTCATTCACACCAAGGCTGCACATGGTAAGAGAAACTTGGCCACGGTCGCCCGGATTATTGAACGACTCCCTCATTGCTCTAGGAGTTCTCTGTTTGCAAACAAGAAGACATACACAAACAGTTAGATCAACACAGTGAATCATGTGAAACAACATGGAAAGAAAAAAGAATGAAGCACTTGGGCGGCCAATGCTTACCAAGAAGGTGGAGATGTCGGTTTTTGTAAGGACTTTGGTATATGCAGTGCGAACTGCAGCCCAGTCTGTTGCTGGTGCAACTGCTGGTTCCGTTGCCGTAGCACGGGCCGGAGCAGATGCAAGTGCAACTTCAAGTGTTGGTGCAGGTGCCGGAGCCGATGCTGGTGCCCGTGCTGGTGCGACTGGTAGTGCCGCTGCTGCTGCCAGAGATGGTGCTCCTTGTGGAGCTGGTGCCGGTGTCGGAGCAGCTGCCCGTGTCAGTGCCCGATCCTCCGGTAGATTAGCCTGATCCACTGACGCGGTCGGTGCCCAATCCTCTGGTGGATCAGACTGAGCTGCTGCCGCTGTTAGTGCTAGAGCCAGTGCCGTCTGAGAAGGTGCCGGTGCTTGATCCGATGCTGAAGGTGGTACCGATGTGCGAGACAGCAGCGATCGTCTCTGGTCTGCTATGATTTCATACTTCAGCTTTCTAACTTGACTAGGCTCCGTGACCTTGATCCAGTCTTTTTCTTCATTTCTTTTAAATGCGAGAAGGACTAATTGTGGCATGTTTGTTAAACCAAACTGCAGTTCATCATAGGGCTTCAGATTATACTCAGACAATAGACTGATCCAATTGTGTCCAGTAATATAAATGATGGACAGTGCCTTCGTTACTGACACTACATAAGAAGTGAAACCTGCAAAAATAACCATCATAGAGCAAACCAAACGGTTTATTCTGTAATGAATGTCACATGGCAAAACCTGCATCGTAAAATTGCAGCAAAAGTAAGAAAACATGACATTAAATCAATAAGATTTAGACAGTAAATCAATAAGATTTACTTGATGTGACACGAGTGAATCCTTACCAGGAAATCACTATGTTCAAGTTCTAAACAGAAGGTTGGTCGTCCAATTACGGGTGGCATGCAGGGCCCCCGCTTACTCCCACAAGCAGGATAGTCCAAAGGTCGTGACAACTCGTATGGACCGAACATCCATGGGACTGGAAATCCTTGTGGGTGCGATAAACCCTGCAATGCATACAGATTGGGGTGTAACCATAATTGATAAACCGTCCTCACAAAAAAGATGATTTGGATACTTCAAAATATACAGACTGAATTGAGTGAACAGACACTAACATATACTATTCTTAGGACTCACCACACAACAAAAGCGGCAGTACTAAACAATACAGGGTTCACACACACAAATCAAGTACTGAACAATAGTACTTACTACAGACAAGCAAAGTTGCACTAATTAAACTCTGCAGACTATTTCTTGCCACCGACCTACGGGATACCCCGCATAACTGACTAGGCCATGGACTTCGTGAGAGATGTCTACCAGCACCATCGCCATCTCGTCAACCTTGGAGAACCTAATAGAGTGGTCTTTCCACTCATAAACATGACGATGTAGACAGTCCGCATCAGATTTGTCGGGAAGCTTTACAAGAACCACACCCTTCGTAATCGAAGGCACATCTAGGAAATTGTTGTGGTGAAGTACACCCTCGAGAACACGTCTGACAACAATGCTACAGGAAAACACTAGTTCACGACACGTGGTGACAAGGACACAGTAGCTGGATAGTTTAGTAGAACTCATCCTCAGGTCTTCCAGTTCACACGGCATGACTTTGAGAACTTCATCTCCACCATGGACCTGGTTCTAATTCAAACAAAAACCAAATATTTTATTACTACCTCCGTTCAGAAATATAAGATGATTTTCGATATTTTACTCCATATAAGACTACATATACGCACAGAAATGAGTGAACAAAGACACTAGAACATGTCTTCAAAGGCATGAGAGCAGAGGGATTACTTGCAATATCCATAACACAAGTTACTGAGGCTAATATACTCTCTTCAAAGGCATGAGAGCTAAAATCCTGCATTTCCTATAGCTAGCATTGATGTTCATAAAGTAGTTGAAAGTATTCTACTATAAGAAATCAGTGTCAACCTCTCGCATGTTTTGGTCAAAAGAGCAATTTTGAACCGTCATTTGGTACGCAAAAATCACATGCAAGATCACCCAAAAAGTTGTACTACTAGTACTAGTACTGCGTGTTAGATGAAAAAACACGATCAAGATTGCCAAAAAGATCGTCAAGAAGAGATATTACCTGGACTTGCTTAATGAGGGATCCCGGAGAGGGGGGCTTGGACAGGGCGATGGCCTTGAGCTTGTCTGCGGTAGTCTCAGCCCGGTGCTTGCGCTTCTTTGTACCCTGAGCCTCGACGGTTTTGGCCAGAGCCATAGACATCACTTCGGCCGGT
This sequence comes from Thinopyrum elongatum, assembly GCA_011799875.1. Lineage (NCBI taxonomy): Eukaryota > Viridiplantae > Streptophyta > Magnoliopsida > Poales > Poaceae > Thinopyrum > Thinopyrum elongatum. Next base: position 91,338,127 of record CM022302.1, on the reverse strand, counting down.
GCTCCAGGGTCCATCAAGAAACTGTCAAATAGAAATAAAAGAAAAGAAACCATAATCACAAACCCAAAAGAAGAACAGAGAGGTTGTTATAGGATCAGTCTCGGGGTTGCAAGACTGGGCCTTGGCTAGAATCAACACCATTGATGCGCTCACCTTTCCTTCTTTGGGAGAGAAGGACAATGGCAGAAGCATGTCGGGGTTTTCTTGAAGAAATGAGGAACAAGATGAGGGAGAAGCGAGTTGGGGTTTTCTTCAAGAGAGGAAGCTGAGGGAGAAGATTGAAATGATGGTTGCTTCGTCCGTCCAACTTACTGCTGGAAAGGTTGGGGTTTTGATTTGACGGCTCATTGGGCATTACTGCGGCGCTTCGACCGTGGTAGTCTACCGTGTAGTTGTGCACTCTAGTACGGAGTAATTTCGTGCATGGCAAGTGGACCCCGATGCTGGCTGTCCCACACATCGGCGAAAGTGAGTAGCAAGGTTCCCGACGACCGTCGAGGAGAATCCGCACGGTAGAGCGTGTCCACTATTTCTGAAGAAAAAATATGATTACAGCAAGCGTTTCCACTCTTACGACGGAGGAGTGCGAAACACAGCAGCCACTTGAACTTACACAGTACTCCTACTACTAGGCATGTGTAGTGGTTCATACGTCAGTACTACATAATCTTGTTGCTAGTGTAGTAAGATATGACGATAACAAATGATGTTGTGCGCATGTCAACTATATTAACAGTAATGTAACATACCCCTTTTTTGACTGTCCGGTCGAGAATGAACGGTGAGATCAATGTTAACAGAACTAGGTCTACAGCGCACGAAGAGTACGGTGCTATAGTACTCCACAGAACATGAACCATATGAAGCACGAATCAGTGTTAGGCAGGGTGTATGAAGGGTGCATGGGATGGGAGCAAAAGTTCCCTTCTGGACCCACTTTTAGGTGTTTGGCAGAGTGCATGAAGGGTGCATGAGTCCACACTAGTAGGTTAACACAAATACACTAGGAGCATGCATGAAGAGGGGTGCTGAGATGAGCATGCATGAAGAGGGAACAACTATATTGAGATGAGAATGCAACCAAACACACCCACACGCTTTGTGCTACAGTGACTGATCTGCACCGTTTGAGTTTGATCCAACGGTCATGTTGCGCCGATACATGGACATGCCCATGCAGATGATGCCTAAACACCACCGAAGTCCCTTTGCCTCTCAAGGTGCACGACGTTGGTGATGCAGGGTGCCACCGCCCGCTCCCGGTCGACGGGAGCCAACTCGTCAAAGACGGCGTCCAATGGCACGAATGGATTCCGGTGACGAAGCCCTGAGAGGATTCGCGCAGCAACGACGACGGCAGCCCGCAACCCCTCCTTGTCTAGCTCTGCCCCCACCATCGCACGGAGATGGCTCAGCTCCTCGGAGATATAGGTGAAGAAGGAGACCAGGTTAGGAAGCCGCAGCTCGTTGAAGACGACGGGGTGGTCGAACGGGTTTAGCCCGACGGCCGGCATGTTCGTGCTGGCACGACAGTAGGCATCGCGTAGCCGCAACACGTGCGTGGCAACATGGTCCACCAAGTGGTTGAGGCGATCCTGGACCTCGTCACGATCGGCCCACTCGCGCTCCAGCCGGCTCGCCTGACCGCCTATCGTATCTCCTGCTTTTTGCAGCAACGCCGCCGACGCCTCGAGCATCTTTGTGGTAGACGCCTACCGCTTTTGAAGCTTCGTGAACTCCCGCACATAAAGGAGGAGCATGGCACTCCTCTCCTCCTTGAGCTCACGGAGCTCCACGTCCTTGGCCCTGAGCTCCGCATCCTTGGCCTGGAGCTCCTGTGTCAGGTGCCTCACCTCAGACTCCGTGATCTGGTGCGCCACCATAGAACCAGGTAGAAGCAATGGGGAGAGGAAACAAAGGGGGCGAAATGGCTGAAAGGCAATGCAATCTACGGGAAGGCGGAGGGATCCAGCCGAGAAGCGGGGTGAATCTTTTGGTTTTCACCATGGGAAAACACCAGTTGACGACTTTTCAGATCCGGGAGCAGTGGGTTTTACAGGCGGAGTCATCATGACTAATTGCTGCCGCACCTGCTCCCATTAATCAAAAATAAATAAAAATCTTGCCGCGCCTGCCGCACCCAAAGACCAGAGCAACGCCGCGGTGGATATTTAAATTTACCTGCCGGTAAGGAGAGAAAAAAAGGGGTGAAAAAACAAACGTGGCGGCGGCCTAGCTAATCGGCCGTACTAGCCCAACTAGCTAGCCACCGTGCTTCACTGATGTACTCGGCGGGAAAGGTGGGCTTTTGTGATTTGACAATTCATTTACTTGCTTCAGCGCTACGACCAAGGAGGACCCAGAAAACGCGTGGTAGGGCATCCCACGTCTCGGCAAGGAAGAAAATATGCGTGCACCACCCGGGAGGACCCAAAAACCGCGCGATAGGGTTGCCACGTCTCGGCACGGAGGAAAAATGTGCGTGTAAAAATATACTGTATCAGACGTACTACCTATGGTTCGACCTCGGGACCCAGCCAGTTGGTCGAAAACACCCCACTAGCCACACAGCTTCATCATGCTAATGTGGCACGGAGGATAGGTGTGGTTAGCTCCGTCTCGACCAGCCACAACGTCTCTTGTTCTAGGCGATTCTTCTATTTCCAAGCATTTTTTTAGTTACTGGCAATGTGCCCGTGCATTGCAATGGATCCAAAGTAGAATAGTACTTGTTCACAAACTTGAAAGAAAACACTCTTGTTTTGATATACATATATACCACTAAAATATATTACTTTTCACTCAAAATATATTTCTCAGGCTGTTTTGATGAGGTGAGGGAGGGATGTGGTTGCTTATAAGATAATAAGGGGTTTTCTGCAAATTGGAGCAGAGAAGTGGGCTATTGTTGCAAAAATGCCACAACTTACCTCACAATCGTTAGATGCAGATCTAATGGTCAGAAATGATGGATGGCAGACACACCATCATCACCAACTGAGTCTTTTATAGGAGTAGAGAAATATATTTCTCAGGCTGTTTTGATGAGGTGAGGGAGGGATGTGGTTGCTTATAAGATAATAAGGGGTTTTCTGCAAATTGGAGCAGAGAAGTGGGCTATTATTGCAAAAATGCCATAACTTACCTCACAGCCATTAGATGCAGATCTAATGGTCAGAAATGACGGATGGCAGACACACCATCATCACCAACTGAGTCTTTTATAGGAGTAGAGATAGAGATAATAACACCACGGCAAGCTCGCGCCGCTCTTCGGGTGTGCCCGTGCGTCTAAAGGTTAAACGATGGAGAGGAGAGAGAGATCGCAGACATGGGACCCACCAGTAAGTAAGTCAACGGTCATGCACGTGTTGATGAGCCACTCCCTCTACTCTACTCAACGTAATACTATATAAAATCAAGTTATGCGACAAAGCCAACAACCGTTGCTGTTTCAGGCTATCGACTTACGCTTTGTAGTCCACGTTGCCAATTCGAATCTCGTCTTTCAGATTTGTTAGTTTTAGGTCCAAATTTGATGAATGACAAGTGGGACCCCCGTGTGTTGTTCCGATATTTCAGTGTAGGATGTTTTTTTTGCACAAACACGTTGCGCGGTTAGACAAGTAATGGCACCAGTTACACGTATTTTGCAAGTTTAGGAACAAAAATGATAGCGGCATAGAATATCACATCCACCCCGCAGCTTAGATGCTATGGTGATACGATTTTTTACGTCGTTGGATCTGAGATCCAATGGCTTGGGAGTAGTCTTTGTAATTATGGACAATTTCCAAACTCTCCAAGGTTTTTTTGCAATTAAAACATTCAGGCCTCGTGTGTGCCGCTGCATCTTGGATCCAACGGCTCCCAGTAGCTCATATTAGGTGCTCCCAGTAGCTTAATTATCCGCTACGGTGATACGAGCATCTAGGTCGTATGATCTGTGATCAGATGCCACATGCGTGGTACTTGTACTTTCTACGCAATTCCCAAACTCTTTGAGGCCTATATTGCAAAAACATTCAAACCTCCTACTGTGAGCCGTTAGATCTCCTGGGAACTCGTATCACCATAGAATCTACGGTGCGGGAGCACCTCATATTCTCCCATTCGAGAAAACATCAGGTGCTCTCGCAGCTTGGATGCTACGGTGATACGAGCTTCGAGGTCGTTCTATGTGAGATCCAATAGCATCTGAGCAGTCTTTGTGCTTGTAAGCAGTGGCCGAACTCTTTGGGGGCTTTTCTGCAAAAAAACATTCAAACCACCAAGGAGTTGCTGGAACACAGATCCAACAGCTCCGAAGAGCTTGTATCACCAAAGCATCTAAGGTGTGGTAGCACATGATATTCTTACATACAGGAGAATATGAGGTCCTCCTTCATCTTAGATGCTACGGTGATACAAGCTTCGAGGTCGTTGGATATGGGATCCAAGGGCATCTGAGTAGTTTTTTGTACAAATTGTGTGCAATTCTCAAACTCATTAAGGTTTCCTGTAAAAATATTAAGACATCCTGCGAGCTGCTATATCTCAGATCTACAAGCTCCAAGGAACTCGTATCAGCATATAGCATCTAAGGTGTGGGGGCACCTGATAGTCTCCAGGGGAGGAGGGGGGGGGGGGGGGGGGGGGGGGTGAAAACCACTTGTGTTGGGAGGGTGGGGACAAATATAATGTTCAAAAAATATAATCTAAACAATCCTAAACAGAGCTTCACAATTTTATCTAAGGTCGAGGGGTAACCCCCGACAATCTACATAGCTCCGCCTATGCAAGAGGTGTAGTGCGAGCGTCTATGTGTGAGAGAGACGACGCGAAAAAGTGAGGTCAATCGAGTCATTTATAGAGGGAGAGATCGAGGGAGTGTGGCCTAGCGTACACTCGAATGTTAAAGACGATACACCGAGATATTGTGCGGCGAAGCTGTGGTGAGGGCTGGAGGGAGATAGTTACCGAGAGAGTGGCCCTAGATAGACTTTGTGTGTGCGCGCACGGTGAAGGTGTTTTACAAAGGCAACACATGTGTCTTGAGAGAGAGAGGGAGCGTTTGTCATGGAGGGCACGACGAGGTTGTGTGTGAGAAATACATTTGTTGAGAGTGTGAGGGCGGGAATGACATAAATGGAGCGAAACGTGAAGAGCAATAATGAGCGCGCGTGTGTTGGATACCAATAGTTCTATTAACCAAGAAATGAACATCAATCGATACATGAAGTATGTGTGTGTGTGTGTGTGTGTGCGTGGGGATGGGGGGGGGGGGGCGATGGAGAGACCTTAACACAACATTCGCATGTATGTAGTACTAGACTTAATATTCATGTTTCAGTTTCCTGTTCATTTTAAATATTGAATTGAGGACCATGCATGGCTTACACTTTACTCCCTTCGTTCCTAAATATTTGTCTTTTTAGAGATTTCAAATGGACTGCCACACATACGGATGTATATAGACATATTTTAGAGTGTAGATTCACTCATTTTGCTCCGTATGTAGTCACTTGTTGAAATCTCTAAAAGACAAATATTTAGGAACAGAGGGAGTATTTTTGAATTCGTGTCATACATGCATGGTTTGGAAAAATAGATGCACTATACTTACTGGATTGTTGTTGTATTCGTGTGTGTGTGTGTGGTCATATGCTTGATACATACAAAGTTTTCTCACCACCATACCGTTCATCTTTTAAATTTGAATTTGCAATGAAAAACTTACTGGGGATGCCATGAAATGTGAAATCCACGTTGAGATCACTATATCACAAACTCACTCTAATTCAAGAACTCGTCATAAATCAATTACCATGCCTTTTCGAATGACCAGTAATTTGCAAGGAAAATACGAGCTCGTGTCCTTCTGGTGGCGTGTGTGGTACGCACATTAGCCAACCCCAACCACTCGAGCCTCCGCGTTTCGAGTCGAAATATCTGGCGGCCAGAATTCCAGCCCTAGGAAATTCCCCTCATGTCCCCGGTCCATAATGACTACCGATGAACAATGGAGGGATGCTTTAGTAACTAGATAACGTTACCTACCGTGCCGAGCACGGTTCAATTTCCTCAGTCGCCGCTACCCAAGGTCACCCGTCAACTCCATTGCCTTTTACTAATAGGAGTACTACACCAGGATGAGCACATAATTGAGCCCCGTTTGTTCGTGCCTAGTACTTGAGTTAATATATCAAGCAATGCACTGGTACAGAGGGATTATCCTTTTACTCTGCATATATAACTTGTCTGAAGTCTAACTAAGCAAAATGTTTGACCAAATCCTTTCTTAAGAAATATGAACATCTACAACAGTAAAGATGTATCGCTTGAAAATTTATTGCATGATGCAGGTTATGATATTGTTTTGAATCCTGGATTTTTAATTTCAGAAAATCCAAAAGTGACCTGAAATTCATGAAACTAAGCATGGTCGCGTGATATGGCACAAATATGCTGTCGTAATTTTTTTGTTCAATTTGAGACAAGCTGCTTATGAAAAGTTGCACAAATGAAGAGCCAAGGTATTTTGGAACAAAGACCTGTCACGTTAACGCGAACGCTTTCACTATTCAAACCGTGGGCGTTTACGTGCCGCCACGAGTCCCGCTTCTCATCGGCAGGTGCTGTCCGAGCAAGCGTGTGAGTCGACGGGAGGCGTGCGAGCAGACCGCTGCACCGGCTGACCGGGAGGCGTGCGAGCAGGCCGCTGCGCAGGCTCACCAGGAGGCGAGCCCTTTGACCAGGCTCCGCCGCCACCTTCGTCCCAACTGCCCCCACTTTTAATGGCGCCGGGTCCGCAGTTTCAAATCACCCCCGCACTACCCGGTATCGCTACAATCTTCTCTCTTCCTCTCCGATTCTCCTGTCGTCTACCTCCAACCAGCCTGACCTAACTGTACGCGATGCCGCATCACGATGGTCTGCCCTTAGTCTTCCAGTTTCCTGAGGAAGACACCCAGCCGGAGTCTCAAGAACATAAGGCGCTTTGGGACGAGCTTGAACTGGCCTTGCGGGAAGACGCCGCGCCTGTCCCCGCTCCCGTTCCGGCTCCCGTCGCCCGACTGCGCCAGCGCCCATCCCCGTGGCATTGATGGGCTAGGACCCGCACATTGTCGCCGAGCTTGATGCCACGGGGTTCCACGAGGTCCCAGCCGACTTTCACGTGCCCGTGCACCTGCCAGCGCATGCGCCTGTGCGTGCACTGACGCATGCGCCCGTGCCGACGCCCGTGCACACGAATGTCTCCGCCGCGCCGTTGCCAGCGCCTATCCCCGCGCGGGTGCCAGTGCCCCCTCAGCGGCATGGATCACCGCTGTCGACCGCTTCCTTACACCAACGCCAGTCGCCTCCTCCCGCGAGTTGACTCGCTCCTGGAGACCGAAGTCCAGTACATTCTGGCCTTCCTTGAAGCTAGGGCCAACGTCCAGGAGTACGCCAACAACAGCGCAAGACGCCGCCGTCGCTGTCGCCGTCAGTCAGTGGCTCGACGGTACACAGAGCACGACAGAGGGACCGCTTCCCACCGCAAGACGCCCCCGCCGCCTCCGCGTAATCTAAATTTGCCATGAAAAATGTTCGGATTGCCATGCTTAAAATCCGAACTCTTGGGATTTATCATTTCCGTTTATTTTAGTTTGATCATCGTATGAATGTAAAGTTGGAGTCAGACTGAATGAAATCTATGGTTTGATCGATTGAATGTTCTGCTAGAGCCATATCAAATTAAATATAAAACGTCATCAAGCCACATGTATTCCTTCTCATCGCAAACATTTCATATTAAATACCACGTCAATTCCTAATATTTTTTTAGGGAAGTCAATTCCAAACACTTGTAGGGCGTGACCAGTCCCCTTGTTCGAGCACTAGGCGATACATCTATTTATCCACGCATTTAATTTTGATGGAGTAGTAGATAAATAGTACTACAACTAGCCTAACTTGTCTGTCACGGTCACTTTTGTTCCTAAACTTGTTACATGTATAATACTACTAGTACGTGAAACTGGTGCTGTAACTTGTGAACGCGTCCAGATATGGTCAACGGCAACATCGCCCGCGCGTTCTTTGTGTTGGCCCGTGTGTCTAAACGTAGAAGGGAAGGAGAGAGAGAGAGAGAGAGAGTGCAGACATGGAACCTACCAGTAAGTGAAGGCAAATAGTATGTGCTAACGAGCCGGTCCCACTAATGTACTAAAATTAATACTAAAACATGTTATCCATTAAATAGGCTATGGTAATATAAAAACATTATATCAACAAAGGGGGGTACAACAAACGTTGCTACTATGTTGCCTATTGACGTGCGGCTTGAAGGCCCTGGTCGCATGTTCGATCTTCGTCCTTTTTCATTTTTAATTTATATATGGGTCCAAATTTGTTCCATGACAGGTGGGCCCCTCGGTGTGTAGTTTGTAGCACTTTAATTTGTTGGTCGAAATTTGTTCCATTATAGGTGGACTATCGGTGTGTAGTTTGTAGCTTATTTGTAATAATTAAAGAGAACAACAGAGTTTTTTGCAAAAATACCATGGTGCGACGTGGAAGGTGAGAAAGGATGTGCGAGAGAGCGGTGACCGAGCCAAAGGGAAATCAATTGGGGGAGGTGCAGGGGTTGCAACGGTGTTTGGAGTAGTTGTGGGCCAAATGCTACGAAAATATAATCTAAACCCATCGGAATAAATGCCTTCGCAAATTAATCCAAGGTTGGAGTCCCCCTCGCAATGTAAATAGCTCCGGCTTTGCGAGGGATGGAGAGGTAGCTTCAATGTGTGGAAGATACGGCGTGAGAAATTGAGGTCAATCGAGACACAGATAGATAGAGAGACAAAGTGAGTGTGGTCCGGCATTCGTTGAAAAGATATATATGCTCTGGAGAGATATTGTCCGGTTGAGCTTTTGGGAAGGGTGAGGGCTGTAAGATAGAGCTTGAGAGATGATCCAGTCACATACATGTAGATATATTTTGTGCGTGGGAGGAAGCAAGATCAATCGATACATAGATAAAGGGAGAGAGATTGAGCGAGTGTGGGTCGTCATGCGATCGAAAGAGTGAGACGGGTTGGAGAGAGTGACCTAGATAGACAATGTGCGTGAGAGAGTATACAATATGAATATGTCGAATTGGGCTCAAACATGGAGATATATCGTTTGTGTCTGAGAAAGAGCGAGGTCAATCGAGACATACAGAGAGAGAGAGAGATTGAGCGAGCATGGCCCGCCATGAGGTCGAAAGAGTGGGGGCGGCTTGGATGGACTGACCTAGATAGACAATCTGCGTGAGAGAGTATAGAGTGTGTCGATCGAGGCCTGAACAGGGAGATATATCATTTGTGTGTGAGAGAAAGCGAGGTTAATCGAGACTTAGATAAAGAGAGCGAGATTGAGCGAGTGTGGGCCGCCGTGCGGAAGAAAGAGTGAGACAATCTCGAGAGAGTGACCTAGATAGACAATGTGCGTGCGTGCGCACGAGAGGGGGGGGGTCTAGATAGGCAATGCATGTATCCAACGAGAGAGGGTGGGAGGGAGAGAGAGAGAGAGAGAGCTCGGCATGGAGTGCAATGGCGGGTGTGTGAGAGAGATATATTTGGTAACAGAGTGGAAAAGGGAGGCTGTGTAGTTGAGAGAGTTAGAGATCGAAACATGGAGAGAAAGAATGAACGTGTGTCGTAAACCGATAGCTTTCTAAGGTGGTTAGGAGAGGAAGATTGATCGATATAGAAAGTATGTAGCGTGTGTGCCGAGGGGGGGTGGGGCTAAAAACAACATTTGAATGTAGATAGTACGAGACTTAATATCGATGTTTCAATTTAGTGTACATTGTAAGATTTGAATTGAGGACCATGCATATGGCTTCCGTAATTATTTCGAATTCGTGCCATACTAGGTTTGGAAAAGTTGACATTGACTCGATTGTTGTGCTATTTTGTAGGTCATATGTTTGAATCCATCCAAAGTTTCTCACTACCATGGTGTTCATCTTATACATATGAATTTGTATTAAAAAATTAGCGTGGATACCGTGAAATGTGAAATCCACGTTAGAATTGGAGATCGCTATGTGACACACACTCTAATTCAAATAACTCCTCATTAATTAATTTATAGTATCTCGTTTCGAATGACTAATTATTTGCAAGGAAAACACGGGCATGGTAATACATACAGATTCGTTTGCAAATGAAAGAAGATTCGTTTGCATTCTCAAATGTAGGCGCACCAGGCAGACCAGGGTCGTGTCGTGGTGGTCGCGTGTGTCGTACGGACGCTAGCACCCAGCCACACACCCCCCTCCGTCCCTCCCCCCGCCCCCCAGAAACAAGAACGACAACAAAAAAAGTTTGCGCTTCCACGTTTCGGATTGAAATATCTGGCGGCCCCAATTCCAGCCCTGCAAAATCTCCCTTCTCCACCATCCCCTTCCGCGCCCAGAGCGCTCAAATCCCTAATTTGCCGCCAACCCAAGCAAAGTTTGAATCGCCCCTCATCTCGTCTCTTTCCCCACCTCTATGCCGGACGACGACAACGAAGACGACGGTCGCGCTTCACCACCACACCGGAGCTACCTCATCTACGCCCTCATCCACCGCACCAGGTGGTCCACCGACAACGTCGGCCGCCGCAACCGACGTGCCTCACAGACACCGACTTCCAACGCATCAGGTGCGCTTCACCGACGCCGTCTCCACCTCACCGGGGCTACTTCACCGAGCACATCGTCGCACCTCCACCTCCCGAGGCCGTTGGGGCTTCACCAACGGTCTCGTCCACCACATCGTAGCGGTCCGCTGCCGCTCAAGATCTGCATCCGTGCGCAGCCAGCCAACTCCAGCGCATCACCCTCAACGGCTTTGAAGTGGCCCGCACTCTAGCTAGGCGAGCATGCCCAAACGCCGGCCCGAACTAGGTATCCACATATCACTCCCTTGTGCACTGTTTCGACGATGTTTGGATATCCTTTACTACTCTCTTAGCTTACACACCTATGCAACTCTGACTTTAACTCTTATTTCTTCTGGAGATATTATCTGAAACAAGCAAAACCATTTTTTAGCAAAGCATGACGGCGCTACAGGATCTGGTCCACATCCTGCACACCGGTATAACCTTGTAAGTACCTGTCCTCCGGTACAACAGCAATGTCGATTCCTCTTATTTGATCAACCATTCGCTGTGTCAAAAATGCAGAGGGGGATGCAAGGAGCACAAGGCCTGCACATCCAAGCAAGTGGTAACATGGACTTGTACATGGAACATCCGAAGCGCAAGCAGAGCTACAGTGAGCCTGTACAACGAGCTAGCTTAAGTCCCTGCATTTCATTTAATTCGTACTGGCCTACATGTATGATTTGTGTGCAGTGGCGGATCCACGAATTCAAGTTACCAGGGGCGAAAATTTAACTTAAAAAATACGAAGGCACTTGCACTCCAGAAATCAACATAACTTGAGAAATGTGAAGCTACATGCACTTCGAAAACCAGCTAATGATCCAAAGTAGTTCCAGATTATAAATCACTAAATGATGTAAGCACCAAAAAACACAGAATGCAACATGGTGTACAAGGACTACTAACATGGACTGTACCTGCTTGAATTATTCGTTCTCTGGCTGAAAATATCGAAGTGTAATTGCACCTATAACCAGTGCGCAAACTGCATATCAATATATCTATCCTGCACAAGTATGCCAATAGTTTCAAACAACAGATTAGAAAAGTATTTATGCTACGTTGTCATGATACGGGGACTTTCTGGTAGATGGCCTCGATGTTTCCTCAAGCCATGAAAATGTACTATAATTTGCTTGTCATCAATTCCTGCAAATCTCTATCTCTCTCTCAACATAGCAGATCATCATTAGACACTAAATCCTTCAATGGGAGCTTGCAAAATGCTTGCATTAGATCCCTCATTAGACACTATATGTTCATCACCAGGAGCATGTAAAATGTTTGCATCAAATCCTTCATTAGCAGTCTGTTCATTAGATACTTCAGGCTCAAGAACAACATGAGCTTGTATGTTTGCACCGGAAACTTGATTAGACACATCAGGTTCAGTCAGTTCAGTATTGATTGGGGAAGTTATAAAATAAGCAAAAATTGGTTTCATTTTCTTATAGATTCCCTACATACAAGCAGTTTTACAACACTGTCAGGTTTAACTATTGGCCAGAAATTGAACTGTTGAATTAGATATAATCAGGGATGTGATGTATCTGCTCGTTGCGCATGCTGCTCTTGCAAGCTGCGACTATCCGTTTGCGCAAGCTCGATGCCATGCCCGTGCTGCCGCCGCTGCCTCTCACGCAGGCTACACCCAGGGTTGGATCTTCATCTTCTTGTCCTTCCATTCGCTTGAAGCCCGGCGACCGGCGTCCAACAAAGGCGCGAGGAAGTGCTGTGTTGTTCTGTCCAGCGGCGGCTAGGTTAGGAGCGAACCAGACTGGAGGCTGGAGCGAACGAATTGGGATTTTTCCTGCTGTCGATCAATATGGGAGGCGCTCGTTTGGGCTGCGAGCCTGCTATAGGGCATGCCTTGCACTTACATTATTGGCCCATCCAAATTGAAACATTTTTCTTCATTTTTTACATTGCCTGCTCGTGCGCTGGGACGAACAAAACTAGCCTGGGCCAACCTGGACGACTCAAACTAGGTGCACACTTTCCAGCCACCCGAGGCGGCCGCCCATACCAGCCCCTACGGTGGCGTTGCCACTTTTTGCGTATATGATTGGGGTAGTGAAAAATATTCCAGTGGTGCTTTTGATTTACCCACAGAATGGCTGAATTGCTTGTTTCTATGAACTGAGTTCGCCAATAATGTGAAGGATGCCAGTCTTTTCATCCTATTGTGGATTGCTTAGATCTCGATATGTCAAATGTAATCGCATGAAATATACAGTAAAAGCCAGTGTGATGTGTGTTGCTACAACTAGTCGGAGAACCCGTCCTTATATAACATATCAAGGACGCACCATCTTATCAGATTAACCATTCGACTTACCAATGCAGTGTGGGAAGAATGAAGTATTGGGACTACGTATCTAAGCAATTGATGCCATGGACTCCTTCGTAGAACCTTGTAAGCGAAAAAGAAGTTGCAGTGTGTCTGTACAAAGAGCTAGCGTAAGTTCAGTTACCTGCTTCTCGGAATTTTAGTTAGCCACTTATTGCAAAATTGTTCAATTACGTTGCTTGGCTTAATTTAGTTTGCTATTGATTACATAATGCCATAGCCTGTTAATCCCATTATAGACTGCGCCTATCTATGTGTTTGATACTTACTATTAAGAATTACCTGTTTGCCTGAACTTAAATAGCTACTTAAGCATGTAGATAGCTAGTCATATGTACTTCTAGGGTGCAGCAAAATTCAGGTGTAATTTACGTTCTGATACCCTGTTTGTTTAAATGGTTTGCTGTTATCACTTGTAGCACTAGTATTGTTTGCATGTTCATAGATAGACAACTGTCAGGTTTATATGAGGGACACCGTCTTTTTAACTTATATATATATGTGTGTCGGAATCATTTTGCTTACATCAAAGAAATTTATAGATGTCTGTGTTGCTGGTAAATGGTACCGACTTATTACTTTAATACGTTGCCAAGAACTTGTTAGTTTTACTAGTTCATGTGTAATTAAATACGTTGCCAAAACTGGTTAGTTTTACTAGTTTGATGTTAGTTTCTTATGGCTCTTTGCAACACTTTATTTATGATTGCTAACATTCAAGTTTGCAGGATCCAACTGAAACTGCGTTGGCACAATAGGTATGTTTTTAGAAACTTCCTTATTTACCTGGTTTGCTGCTGTAACTTGTTGCTGTAATCATCTTACCAACTTCAAGTTTTTAGGATCCAATTGGAATTCCAATTGCACAGCAGGTACATTTTCAAAAATATATTTGTGTAACAGGTTTGCTGCTGTAACTTGTTGCTCTAATCAAGTTACTGACTACTCAACTTTTCAAGATCCAAGAGAAACACCAATGCCACAACAGGTTCCTTTTGCAAAACTTGTTTGTTTATCTGCTTTGCTACTGCAACCGGTTGCTCTAATCACGTTACTGGCTAGTCAACTTTTCAGGATCCAAGAGAAACTCCAATGCCACAACAGGTTCTTTTGCAAAACTTGTTTGTTTATCTGCTTTGCTGCTGCAACCGGTTGCTCTAATCACGTTACTGGCTACTCAACTTTTCAGGATCCAAGAGAAACTCCAATGCCACAACAGGTACCTTTTGCAAAACTTGTTTGTTTAACTGCTTTGCTGCTGCAACCGGTTACAATGATGTTAATAACTACTTTTCAGCATCTAATCGAAACTCTTTAATTCCTTGTTTGTTTAACTGGATTGCTGTTCTAACTCCCAGTTGAGATGTTTTGCTAACTTCAACTTTTTGGAATCCAATCAGAACTTTAATGGAAAAATAGGTTAGCCTAAGATCAAAGAGCGAGGTCCGCATGGACGTTGTATCATCCCACAGTAGTGGCACCGGCCCAATCATGCATCATGAATTGCCAACTACTGATGCTCTAGAGGCTAAACTATTGTTAGAAAGAGATTTTGCTTCTGCACTTAGAAATGAAGTTGACATGTTGAGGAAGCAAATAGCACAATCACAAGTAGTACTCAAGACAACCATTAAATATTTGGTGGATTTCAGAACGAAGCAAGCTGAGACTGACCGCATTGTTAAGGTCCTGAAGGAAAAAAAGAAATTAAATTCCCACTTGGTAAATCATAGGTGAAATGTTTTTTCCATCGTTGAATAACCTTTGTGTTGTTTGTTCATGTAATCGGTCAAACCATTTGTTTTTTAGATCATGTAATAATTGTTTTTTGTTTTTTGGTTTGTAATTTTTTTTAGCACGAGTCTGTATTAATTGATAAGACTCTGAGACACTTCATTTTGATTACTGTGCTAGACCTACAAATATGCCAATCGGGCTGAATGTGCATTCAGCAATAATAGTAGTATAGATGGTCCTTAAGTGGCACGCATCTGAAAGGGCCAAGATGTTGTACTAGCTTCGCTAAAAAATGATGCTCGTCTAGCAAAAAAAGTACAGCGGCCTGGCTTATGTATGTTAGTTGATATTATTGATCCATATACTCTATAAGTGTTATATGTGTGTTAGTTTTGTACATTATTGGTTGATTGACTCGGTATTTTGAATCTTGAGACATCGCTTGTGTACATATCTAAATGGGAGTACACATTATGCTGCGTGTGACACTTGAGTTGGACATAAAGTGGTTTCAAATATTTGAATTCACCTTAAACTGGATTCTAGCTTCTGAATTCGAGTATCGGCATTTGTAAATCATATTCATATATGACAGTGGAATACATCTTTGTTGTGCTTTTGAAGATATATAAAAACAGATAGAAAGATTTATAAAGATTCGTATAAGAATACAAAATGGATTCGAATTTAGTTGCCAGGGTAAACATGGATGCTTATTCTCCCAAAATTCGAAAGAAGTGGCAAAATATCCACTCCCACGTCGGCTGCCCGAAGCCAGTGTTTGCGAGATGGAAATTACTGTCTACCCCTTGCACGGACAATCCATTGGCCCGATTTCCACTGCTCTCAATAGGGGGTAGGTTAGTAACTTCAATTAGACGTGACACGGTCGCCTCTGAACCCATTCAGACACGGTGGGCGCCAAACGTGGGCGGCAAAACACATTTGATTCAAGCTCATCCGAAAGACCTCTGTCTCTCCCTCCATTTCCCCATTCATACATGGTGGGCGGCAAAAAAAACTCGACTCGGCCGAAATCGATGTAGGCAAATATTTTCAATAGGGGCAGGTTTGTAACTTCACTCAGACGTGATACAACCGCCCTACCTGTTAGCTCCGTTCATACACCGTGGGCGCTAACCATGGGCGCCAAAACACCCTCTCGTCGCCCGAAATCGCTCTGGGCAAATATTGGGGAGATGCGAGATTACCGTCCTATCCCCAACCGACGAGACGTCCAAATTTTAAACGGGGGCTAAGTTCGTAACTTTCCCATATTTCAGACAGGCGCGTCCCAAAAACATGGTTCCCCGTACCTCTCCCTCCATTTTTCCATTCATACACCGTCCGCGCTAGAACACCATCCCCACACTAGCCTCCTCCGTCCGCCACCCCATCCATCGCCGCCATCCTCCACCCCATCCATCGTCTCCGTCCTCCACCATGCCGGAGCGCCTACCAAGACCGCGTCGTCCACTGCTAGAGATGGACATTTCTCATCCACGGCGACGGACCAAGAGCCTTGCATCACGTCCTCTCGCTTCATCGGTGCCATTGTCCTCCTTGCCGGGGCCGCTCCCATGACCTTCTCGTCCACCGCAACGGGACTTATCCCTCGATGCACCCGTCTATCGTTGCAGATCTGCTTCAATGCCACCGACAGCCATCACACCCCCAATGCCTACCCGACGTCACAAGAGAGGTGGTACTACTTCATATCTGCTCAACTTTTTGATCTCAACCAAAAAATAGATCGTAACTTGGTTACTGTACTTTCTTTTCAGATCTTAGAATTTAGTTCTTAGTTCAAAGCAAACAATGGTTGCTAAATAGCATTTCTGCGGTTTACAGCTTCAAATCTGACATGGCACAGTCATAATAGGGTTTAATTGATCGTGCTTAGGGTTTCCCCCCCTTTTATGATCACTATACGATCAGCATACGTGCTTTGTGTCATAATAGCACTGCTCCACCCATCAAGCTAAACAAGCTTAGTTGTTCAAATACGAATCTAATATTATTAAAACATAGTCGTTTAATTGGTCAGCTAAATGTTCTTAATTTAGTTTCGAAAATGCATGTACGCCGCTCGGGTGTGGATCTACAGGGTGCCCACTGTGGGCCACGGCCCACCCTGGGATTTTGGGTCGGCCTAGGCCCCGATTCCCCTCTGTTCTGCTGCGCTTCCGATCTCTACTCGCCCCCAGCCGCCTGCCTCACCGGCGACTTGCCGTCCCCGGACGGCATGACTCTAGGAGGAGACGCCGGACTAACAGGAGATCAGGAGCCGCTCGCCCAACAGCGTCACCGCTGCCCGGGCGCGCCGCCGTGCCTACCTTCCCAGTCCCTTCAGGGCTTAGGCGTGCACCAGCCACTAAGCCAACCCGATTTATCTTGAGATACGTCCTCAACACTCAGCAGCCACTCCTCATCACCCATTTTCTAATTGATTCATTACTCATTAGGCAGGACTGTCATTAGGGTTTGTTGTGTACTGAGTGCTACCTACACTTAATGGTTCAGATGTATTTCAGTAATCTTTAGTACCTGTAAAGTTCACAGGGTTTCCAAATTGCGGCCCTAGGAACAGGCACTAGTCATTTTGGATTGTTGGTCATAGTGACATTAACCCAGATTACTACTGCACGCCAGGTTTGTTGACAATTTTACTTGTCTTTCTTACTCATTCGATATGATATCCAATTATTCACGTCGATTAGTTGCAAACAATAAGTGCTAGAGCAACTTCTTGATTCAGATTTTGGACAGTCTCTTACTGCAGTTACAATTCTGCATACTTGTCCTAGTAAGCTCACAAGTAATGATTGATTCATTACCTCTATGCTTGCCTTGTCATATTTGTTGTCAATATTCTTTTAGGGTGGACCACCCTGTTTCAAAATACTGGAACCGCAGACATGAGTGAATAGTATTTCTCTGTGTGATCTCTTCCATCGTGTGTGGGCAACGAACACTGCATTGTATAGAAAGAAAGTGTCATTTCCACCTTTTACATAGACTACGATCTTTTACATGGAATAGAATCTGCCTACTTGCTTTGTGTCGCACTACCAGCACTCCACCCTTGAAGCTAAACATTATGCCACTCATAATTCCTTAGTTTATTTGTTCAAATACGAATTTGATATGATTCTAATGTTCCTACTTCAGTTTTGAAATGTGTGTCTGCCTGTTATAGAAACATAAGAGGTTTGTATTTCTGTGTGTGGTCTGGTCAGCACGGTTGGGGGGTGAACTTTGCATACGCAGGGGTTTATAGGGAGACACTCTTCGAGTTGAATCCGCTATGCATTCCATAGATAATCTGACTACTTTTTATGTTTTCATGAATCTCAGATACTGAACATCATCATAATGATTATGAGCTTGCGCTCATGAAAAGAATAAAGCAGAACAATGTCATGGCTGTCAAACCTAGCATTAAGGGACTGAAATCAAGTCTGGATGCAATGCAATGCAAACGCTCTCCACCTACAGATTCATGCTCAGAATATGATCCTAATAGTGACTCAGAATATGATCCTAGTGGAGGAGTCAGAGGCAGATGCCCTATCTTATTCACCCATCAAGGTGCTTGCTCTAACTTTCGAAGGTTATATTGGTCGCACATATCTTGCAACTGATGCTTTGCATTGCTTCTAGTTTGTTGCACTGCCATTAGCTTAGTTTACACATTGTGTATGTGAATACGCCTTGCCTATCCATTTTCAGTACATATTCCATCTGTCATCATACCATATTTATCCATTCAAATGTTGTTCTTGTGTATCAGATGTTCAAAAGGAAGAGGGCGATTGCTGATCATGGAGGAGCACGAACAAAGTATTTGGAAAAGGTAGTGACACCTGATAAATCAAATAGCCCATTAGGTGTAGTTGCAATATCACCAGACCCAGAAAACACGGCCACAACTCTAGTAGACTCTAGCCCTACTACACTGGCCATCTCTGATGCCCCAACTCAGCATACCCCAACTGCCGCAAATAGTATGATGATGCCAGTTGACATAGCACCAGCTCTACGACGCAAAACCCCCATTCCAGCAAAGAGTACACCAAATCCAGTTGCCAAATCCCTTTTCGAACGAGAGAGAGCCCCAATTGCAGCAAATAGGACTCCTGTTCCACTTCTTCCTAGTTTATAAGACGAATCTTATATTGTTGTCAGGAACTTTGTGCGCATCTTTCCTTCAAGGAAAGATTATACCACAGACAAAGAACAATTTCCAATCTTCCTCCGCAACTTACGCGTAAGTAATGTACTAATGTTATTCATGGTAATTACTGCATATGTTTCTGCTGACAGAAGACACAAGATTTCATTCTTTTAAATAGGCGAGGACCAAACTGGATAGTCAAGACGAGCAAGGGTTGGTTGCGCTTTTCAAGCACTCATTGATGAAGTATCGTTCCTACCTGAGGCAAGCGCACTTCGATGGCAAGCCTCTAAACGAAATTTCTGTAAAGTCTCTGATGCTACATTTATCAGACAGTGACTGGAATAATCTTGTTACACATTGGTCTCGTCTGCAGCGTAAGGTACTGTCTATGATATCACATCACAATTTGAACTACATTTCTGCATGTGCCTTAACGTCTCACTTGTACGAAAACTGTTTGCAGAAGAACATTCATTCTCAAGGGACCACAGAATCTCGCAACTACACTACAGACTACATTGCTCTTGTGAGTACCTCTTGCCCTGTATGACCATACTTACTTTCATAGCTGGTTGATTATGTAGCATCACTGCACATGTTAGCCTCGTTATCCTCCATTTGGTGGACATTATAAGATCCGTAACGACTCTTACATAAATTTAGAATCTACCCAATGCTTTTGAAGAGGTTTAGCTCTGCAGTCCTCTTGTAAGGACTGAACATCGTCTATCACTGTACTTACATTAACAGCTACTCCCTCCGTCCCATAATATAAGAGCGTTTTGTACAGTACACCAGTGTTCAAAACACTCTTATATTATGGGAAGAGGGATTGGTTCATTGTGTAGCGTTCTGCATCTTATCTCCCTCGCCCACCATTTACTAAAAAATATCAAATCTATATTTAATCTTACCAAAAATTTGAATACACAGACAATGCTAGTGCAAAAGTGTAGCCCATTGCTCTTGTCAGTACATTTTGTCTTGTAACGCTTGTACTTCCAGGGATTGTTAGTTGATTATGTAGCATCAATCTTCATCTTATCTTCATTATCCTCTATCCCTTCCAGTATTACCATATCTATAATTACTCTCTACAAAATGTAGAGTACAGGCAATGCTTATGAAGAAGATTCTGTGCTGAAATTCTTGAGTTGTCCTTCCCTTGACATGGAGAAGGGCATTATAAAGCCGGTGTTAACTGTTAATGTAAGTCAGTCCTTCTAAAGCCTTTATCCTCAACTGCTGTTTAATTTGCTCATACTCCCTATCGTTAACTGCTGTTTAGTTTGCTGTTTCTATCAAAATGCATGTTCGCAACAACTGTAAGTTCCAAGTTTTACTTGTAAAACCAAATTCCTTATTCATACCATGCACATTACTCGATACTCCCTATATGTATGCTTGTTTTTGTGGATCTATAATCCAGTGTATGGTGAAGCAGCCCACGTTTGCACCTTGTCATCTCCTGTTTTATCTTACTGATGTGGCTGATGATATGAACAACATGCCATGCACATTAACCAAAATAGATACAATGATTGTCTTTGCCCTTCATCTATGCTTGTTTTGTTGACATGGTAATCCAGTAGTGTGGTGAAGCTCCCCGCATTATGAACAATGCCAAATTATGCTGTTGATATTTTGAACTTACTCTTTATTTTCTAATTTGAAATTGGATGGAATTGACAGCACAGTTATCATCTTTGTTTATACACGTGCAAAAACTGTCATCTCTCTGCTTGTTTCAGGGTGATATGCCTGATGGCATGCACAAGTCTACTGAAGGCTATGAGACAAACCCAATATATATTGCAGCAAAGAAGGCAAAACATCTTGAAGATAGCGAGACAACCCCAAAGTCTTGTCTTGATGCAGTGTTCAAGTTACTTGAGACTAGCAGTCAGACAAGCTCACAGAATTCGCTGTCTGAATCAATTCGACTTCTTCAGTCCCAAGTTCTAGCAGAAAGGCATTCCGCAACTCAACTTTGACTTGAATTCCTATCTCTAAGAAAGATTGCGGAGAACACCAATGAGAACCTCATTGCTAAACAGCTACACCTGGAAGCTATGACCGACATGCTAGGCCGGTCTCATAGCCTTGCTCAGCAGCTTGCGCAGCAGTTCAAGCGCAAGGCTAACCTTTCTTGAACTGTCTTGGAAGTGGTCTTGGTTCAGTATTATTTTGTTACGCTGCAGTGGCGCCCAGTTTTTGTAATCTGCTTCTTTGTTGCACTTTATGATCACTGGTGGCGAACTTCGATGCCCAGTGGATGTAATATACCATGAATCCTTTATTGTATAGTGTAGGTTTATTCTAAGTTACTATGCCATAATTTCTTTATTGTATAGAGTAGGTTTGTTCTTAATTCGTACTAGTTACCGTATATGCCATCATTCGCTATCTGAAAAACGGCGAAAATCTGATGTAGTCGACCGGGCCGAAACATTCACCTCTAACGGGCCTGCATTTTAGCGGGCCACAATTGGGCCGGCCTGCAACTTTCTTGGGCCTGAAAGGCAATTGGGCCCTTCACACTTTGCGCCAGGCCCACAACTTACACGGGCCTATATTCGGCCCAAAGTTTAGTTGGGCCTTTAGTGGACTCAACGCTTAGTTGGGCCCATGTAGCTTCGGGCCATTAACAGGCTGAATATTCTGCTGGCCTGTTACGGCCTAGAAGAAACCATGGGCCTTTAGCAGGTCGAAATGCATGTTGGGCCTCAATTTTCACTAGTCGTCGACGGGCCTTCAGCAGGCTGAAATGTAGACCGGGCCATTATTGGCCCAGTTATATGACGGGCCATTACCAGGCCGAAACATATCTCGGGCCTTAGTTGGCCCACTGATATCATGGGCCTTTAACAGGCCGAAAGCTTAGTAGAGGCATCAACGGGCCGAATTATACGACAGGCCTTTAACAGGCCCAAAGTCACGTCGGACCATATATGGCCCATGGGTAGCACAGGCCATTCCCAGGCCGAAAGACACACCGGGCTGAAATGGACCCATATCTACATCGGGCCTCTAACAGCCAAAATGTCACTGGGCCGTAATTGGGCCCAAATATTCGGCGAACAATTAACGGGCCAGATCTGGCTTCGGGCCGTAAATGGGCCATGTTTAAACAGGCCGTTAGTGGGCTGGCCCACTAGTACCTGAGTAAATACTACGGGCCTTTGACTGGGCTGGCCTTTTTAACCTATATGGGCCTCTGTTGGGCCCTGCCACATGTCGACATATCATAGGCACGTCTCCTCCATTGGACGGGCGACATCTGGCCCACCGACGAGCCGACACGTGTTTCCTCTAGCCAATGATGATTTTACACGTGGAAAATCCCCATTGGTCCGGGCTGTTAACGGGTTATCGGATCCAAACCGGAACCCGATAGCTTAACTGCGACCCGTTACGATGGATGCCACGTGTCGGTTACCCTTGACGAAAGCACTTTCATGACGCGCCATTTATCGTCATGGAAGTGGACACTTCCGTGATGATAATTTTGGTATTGTCATGGAATACTTCTACGACAACACAGGTATGACTATCTTGGTTATGTCATAAAATTGTCATGGATGTACATGTATGACAAAAAATGCGATCTACTATGACAAACACGTATCATCACGGAAGTGGTTTTTTTTTAGTGTAGGTCAACCAGAACACGATGTGCACCAGAGTGGTACGGGAATCCTGTACTGGAAGTCATGTTACTAGACCAAGGCGAACCTACGAACTATGAAGAAGCTATGATGAGCCCAGATTCCGACAGATGGCTTGAGGCCATGAAATCTGAGATAGGATCCATGTATGAGAACAAAGTGTGGACTTTGGTGGATTTGCTCGATGATCGGCAAGCCATAGAGAATAAATGGATCTTCAAGAAGAAGACTGACGCTGATGGTAATGTTACTGTCTATAAAGCTCGACTTGTCGCAAAAGATTTTTGACAAGTTCAAGGAGTTGACTACGATGAGACTTTCTCACCCGTAGCGATGCTTAAGTCCGTCCCAATCATGTTAGCAATTGCCGCATTTTTATGATTATGAAATCTGGCAAATGGACGTCAAAACTGCATTCCTTAATGGATATCTTAAAGAAGAGTTGTATATGATGCAACCAGAAGGTTTTGTTGATCCTAAAGGTGCTAACAAAGTGTGCAAGCTCCAGCGATCCATCTATGGACTAGTGCAAGCATCTCAGAGTTGGAATATACGCTTTGATGAGGTGATCAAAGCATATGGTTTTATACAGACTTTCGGTGAATCCTGTATTTACAAGAAAGTGAGTGGGAGCTCTGCAGCATTTCTGATATTATATGTGGATGACATATTGTTGATTGGAAATGATATAGAATTCTGGATAGCACAAAAGGATACTTGAATAAGAATTTTTCAATGAAAGACCTCGGTGAAGCTGCTTATATATTGGACATCAAGATCTATAGGGATAGATCGAGACGCTTAATAGGACTTTCACAAAGCACATACCTTGATAAAGTTTTGAAGAAGTTGAAAATGGATCAGTCAAAGAAAGGGTTCTTGCCTGTGTTACAAGGTGTGAAGTTGAGTCAGACTCAATGCCCGACCACTACAGAAGATAGAGAGAAAATGAAAGTCATTCCCTATGCCTCAGCCATAGGTTCTATCATGTATGCTATGCTGTGTACGAGACCTGATGTGTGCCTTGCCATAAGTTTGGCAGGGAGGTACCAAAGTAATCAAGGAGTGGATCACTGGACAGCGGTCAAGAACATCCCGAAGTACCTGAAAAGGACCAAGGAAATGTTTCTCGTTTATGGAGGTGAAAAAGAGCTCGTCGTAAATGGTTACGTCGATACTAGCTTTGACACTGATCCAGATGACTCTTAAGTCACAAACCGGATACGTATTTATATTGAATGGTGGAGCTGTCAGTTGGTGCAGTTCCAAGCAAAGCGTCGTGGCGGGATCTACGTGTGAAGCGGAGTACATAGCTGCTTCGGAAGCAGCAAATGAAGGAGTCTGGATGAAGGAGTTCATATCTGATCTGGGTGTAATACCTAGTGCATCGGGTCCAATGAAAATCTTTTGTGACAACACTGGAGCAATAGCCTTGGCGAAGGAATCCAGGTTTCACAAGAGAACCAAACACATCAAAAGACGCTTCAACTCCATTCATGAACAAGTCAAGGATGGAGACATAGAAATTTGCAAGATACATACGGATCTGAATGTAGCAGACCCGTTGACTAAGCCTCTTCCGCGAGCAAAACATGATCAGCACCAAGACTCCATGGGTGTTAGATTCATTACAATGTAATCTAGATTATTGACTCTAGTGCAAGTGGGAGACTGAAGGAAATATGCCCTAGAGGCAATAATAAAGTTGTTATTTTATATTTCCTTATTCATGATAAACGTTTATTATTCATGCTAGAATTGTATTGATTGGAAACCTAAATACATGTGTGAATACATAAAAAATACCATGTCCTTAGTAAGCCTCTACTAGACTAGCTCATTGATCAAAGATGGTTAAGGTTTCCTAACCATAGACATGTGTTGTCATTTGATAACGGGATCACATCATTAGGAGAATGATGTGATGGACAAGACCCATCCGTTAGCTTAGCATAATGATCGTTCAGTTTTATTGCTATTGCTTTCTTCATGTCAAATACATATTCCTTCGACTATGAGATTATGCAACTCACGGATACCGGAGGAATACCTTATGTGCTATCAAATGTCACAACGTAACTGGGTGATCATAAAGATGCTCTACAGGTATCTCCGAAGGTGTTTGTTGAGTTGGCATAGATCGAGACTAGGATTTGTCACTCCGAGTATCGAAGAGGTATCTCTGGGCCCTCTCGGTAATACACATCATAAGCTTGCAAGCAAACGACTAAGGAGTTAGTCACGAGGTGATGTATTACGGAACGAGTAAAGAGACTTGCCGGTAACGAGATTGAACTAGGTATGAAGATACCGACGATCGAATCTCGGGCAAGTAACATGCCGATGGACAAAGGGAATTACGTATGTTGTCATAACAGTTCGACCGATAAAGATCTTCATAGAATATGTAGGAGCCAATATGGGCATCCAAATTCCGCTATTGGTTATTGATCGGAGAGGTGTCTTGGTCATGTCTACATAGTTCTTGAACCCGTAGGGTCTGCACGCTTAACGTTCGTTGACGATATAGTATTATATGGGTTATATGATTTGGTGACCGAATGTTGTTTGGAGTCCCGGATGAGAAAACGGACATGACGAGGAGTACCAAAATGGTCGAGAGGTAAAGATTGATATATAGGATGATGGTATTCGAACATCGGAAGTGTTTTGGAGGGTACCAGATACTTATCGGGTCACCGGAAGGAGTTTCGGGCATCCCCGGCAAAGATATGGGCCTTATGGGCCAAGTGAGGTAACACACCAGCCCACAAGGGGCTGGTGCGCCCCCTATAGGGCTGGCCTAAGGGGAGGGAAAGGAAAGGGGAGGAGGAAAGGAAAGAGTGGAGTTGGACTCCCACTTCCTTCCCTCTCCCCCTCTTTCCTTTCCCCCTTGTCCATACAAGGAAAGGGGGGCGCAGGAGGGCAGGAGCCCTAGGGCCGGCTGCCAGCCCCTAGGGGCGCGCCCTGGCTGCCCTGGCAGCCCCCCTCTCCCCTCCCACCTATATATACATGGTGAGGGGGCGCCACACAAACACACAACATTGTCTTAGCCGTGCGCGGCGCCCCCGTCCACCGTTTACTCCCTCGGTCATATTTTTCGTAGTGCTTAGGCGAAGCCCTACGGAGATCACGTCACCATCACCGTCACCAACCCGTCGTGCTGCCGGAACTCATCTACTACCTCGCCGTCTTGCTGGATCAAGAAGGCGGAGGACGTCACCGAGCTGAACGTGTGCAGAACGCGGAGGTGTCGTGCGTTCGGTACTAGATCGGTTGGAGCGCGAAGAAAGTTCGACTACATCAACTGCGTTGTGAAACGCTTCCGCTTACGGTCTACGAGGGTACGTAGACACACTCTCCCCCCTCGTTGCTATGCATCTCCATAGATAGATCATTGCGTTTACAGGGTGACTTGACATGCGAGGCGCTAGAGGAGGTTTCCGCTTTAATGCAACGCTTTGAGAGGGGAGATAATATTCCACCGCGAGAGAACGTCTCATGGTTGAGGCGACTTGATGAGAAGCTACGCAGGATTTACGCAGCTGTTACATGTAGACGATCTTCGGATGTTGATATTCCTCGTCCAGCACATTGTCCGCCACGCCCCTCTCTGCAGCGTTCAGAACCTCGACCCTCTGTGCACCGTTCGGAACCACGACCCTCTGTGTAGCATTCAGAACCACAACCTTCACAACCAGGGAGCTCTTCCTGGCAGCAGACACCTCCTTCACAACCAGGGAGCTCTTCCTGGTAGCAGAAACCTCCTTCACAACCAGGGAGCTATTTCTGCCAGCAGCCACCTCCTTCACAACCAGGGGGCTCTTCCTGGCATAATCAGATGGACCTAGGTAACACTACTTTGTACATTCTTTTAAACATTGTAGGTTCGCAAATCAATTTTACATGTTTTACTTTACCGCAGGCGGCAGCCAGTCGCAACTGTTCATGCATTCAGTCCATTCACCGATACTTAGTGGTGCTGGTTCGTTCTTAGACGGCGACGACGATGACGATGACCGAGCTACAAACACCTATGAGTTCTCGCAGACAGTTCTTCACACTCCACCACCACCATGGACGCAGGAGACACAGACACTGACAGACCAGGTTGTCTATGGTCATGGTCATCGTGAGACTCGTCCACCGACTGAGCGCTTATCGCCTTCCGGTCCTCGTCCGAGGAAGCCCAAGATTCGTCGTCGTCCCCAGCAGTGATATGGTTATCTATGTATGAGTCATTATCTATGTATGAGACATGCTTGATGTATGTGTTACTATCGCACTTGCTTCTATCAGAGTTGGAGACATATATCGACCTATGTATGCGAGAAACATATTACTATTAATTCGCATTGTCATTCCAATTACATTTCCAAAGAGACTGCAATAGTTCATTCAGATACAGGTACATCTGAATTAAACGGTAGGGCTAAACTTAAAAAAATGAAGCTTACAGACTACATGAAGGCATCATCGTCATCCTCCGTCGATGCAGCACTCTTGCCCTTCGATGATGCGGCACTCTTTCCCTTCGACGGTGCGGCACTCTTTCCCTTCGACGATGCAGTACTCTTGCCCTTCGACGATGCGGTACTCTTGCCCTTCGACGATGCGGTACTCTTGCCCTTGGTGCTCGGCATGAAGATATCGTCTTCGTCTTCGCTGTCGGCAATCCATAAATATGTTTGCTCTGCTGCAATCCTTAAGAAAGTTTCACTCTTTGTCTGCACTACCTTCTTCCACCTTCCATGCAACCTAAGAAGTTCTTTACGTACTTCCTCATAGGTCCTTCCAGGCCACCCAGACCTACGTAATGCGTGAGCCAACTCATTCAGTATGGTGTCACTACCGATGAGTTCGTCCCATGGAACTATCCTATTGTCCATCCTGAAATTGGTGGCTAGTCTCAGAAGACATTTGCTCATCTCAGGGTGAAAACTACGATCAAAAGGATAGTCGGACATCTCGAGTACACTACACTGCACTGCTTACCCACCTTACTGTCAAGGGGGTTTTCTAGGTAGAGAGTAGAAAATGGCGGGAAAGGATGGCGTGAAAGGATGGCGGGAAAGGAATGGCGGGAAAATATTCCGGGAAAGGGATGCCGGGAAAATATGGCGGGAAAGGGATGCCGGGAAAATATGGAGGGAAAGAGTTGCGCGGAAGCATAAATAATATTTTTACAATGTTTATAAGACGGGCAATCGTTGTACATCATTATTAAGTCAAAATTCAAAAAAAAACATTTCAGCCTACCAGAGGCCGACAGGCCACCCTCGGCCGCCTGGTGGCCGACAGGCCACCCCTCGGCCAGCCAGAGGCCGACAAGCCTCTCTTCGGCTAGCCAGAGGCCGACAGGCCCCTCTTCGGCTTCCCGTAGGCCGACAGGCACCTCTTCGGCCCACTGCAGGCCGACGGGGTTATAGTTTTGATTTTTTTGGCGTTCAACCCTATAGATTTCATATTTGCTATAAATCCCGTCATAGTTTTGAAAAAAAAATCTTCTGCTTCGCCATTGTTGACGTGGGGTTGCAACTTTTCTGCACACGGTTCCAGCACCATCAGCGGTGGGTTGTAGTTTTTCTGCGTTCCTCACCGGCCGGTAGAGCAGAGTTGCAACATCTCACCGGCCGGTGGTTGCACTTCGTCGCCGGTGACAGAGCTTACAGTTGCGAGAGGCATGGAGGGAGGCTGCGGTCTGTGAAGGAGCAGAGCCGCGGCGGCTGGGGGTTGAAGAAAGAGGAAAGGAGAAGGGCAGTTTCGCGCGCGGGCCCACCCATGTACACTTGGCTCGCGCGGGACGGTTGTTTCGTGGGCGCGTGCGCTAGCGTGGCGTGCGAGCCGGCGGAAAGTTTGGCCGGACTGCCGGCTCGAAACGTTTTCCTATTCCAAATCGAGTTTCCAATTACAACCACCTCATGTATCAGTTTCTTTGCACAAGTATCTGGGGTTTCCCCCGGAGCCGCATGACGGGCAATGAGAGCCGCGACGACGCCTTCAAGAAGGGAACGATCTTCGCCGCCGCCGGTCCGTCCGAAGATAGAACAGGTTTTCACCTCGGCCAACACTCACCGCCACCGAACGCCACACCCCGGCAACCACGCCGCCCACACGGCCATGGTGACCGGGCAGCACCAAGGCACGGGCTCTGCCCACGAGCACCGCGCTGCCACCACCAGGGCCGCCGCCCCAGCATCCAAGACCTCGACACCACCTCACCTGAGACCCGTCGCACCCCAACGAAAGAGAGGAGCGGAAAGGTCCCACCTTTTGCACCCCTGGGCGACCCCCAGCGTCGAGACCCAATAGGTCGGCCAAAACTGGCATCCACCGACCCGTCCTGCTGCCCCGAGCGCGAGACGAGCTCGGTCCTGCAGCATCGAGAGGGGGACGAGCTCGGTCCTGCTGCATCGGGCGCGGGACGAGCTCGGTCCTGCTGCATCGGGCGCGGGACGAGCTCGGTCCTGCAGCACCGGGCCGCGAGACGAGCGGTGGACCGCAGCTGGGAGAGGACCAGCCCATTGATGGGATTATCGCCCGGGCGACGAGGAGATGGGGTGAAGGTCGAGACGGCCCGACCGCAGACGAGCCGACGCCGGAGAAGCCGGCCGCTGCCGCGGACAGATCCGTCGAGCTACCGTGGAGCCGCCACGACACCGGGAGGCCACCACCGAGACCTCCCCACGCCGCCGCCCACTATGAGTGTCTTCACTAGTGCAATACCATTATGCTATTCAGAAACAAGGCCATTGGCCTGGCTTCTTAGGGCTAGAAAATCCAAATATTACTACATCTTAAACCATCCAAGAAACATACAATACGTGTCACACATTGACACACCAGACATAATGGAACAACAGTAGGCAGTGGCCAGAGCTAGCTGGCTAGCCATGTTATTTGGAGCCAAATGAAATGAGCTCTAGCTAATTAAGGTGTTGATTCACCGCTGCTGCTCCCTGATCCACCTCCAGAACCACTGGCAAACCCATCGTCCCTACCGCCGGCGTCGCCACCTCCGCCCCCTCCGCTGTTGGCGTAGCTCGAACCGTCTGGTCCATAGCTATCAGCTATCCCTGACCCGCTTCCATCGCCGGAGCCGGAGCCGCTGCCCTTCCCGGCGCTCCCTCCAGAACCGCCACCGCCGCCTTGGCCATTCGCGTTCGTAAACAAACCGCCGGCATCCGTGTTACTCGAGTCGCCGTGGCCCGAGCCGGACGCGCCGCCAGCTCCGTAACCAGCCGCGGACTTCTCTCTGCCTTCCCAGCTGCCGCGGCCGCGGCCTCCTCCGGAGCCATAGACGTAGCTGTTCTGGTCGTACGCCTCGGACGTCCCGTGGCCGGACCCGTAGCCAGAGGCCTGGCTGGTGCCGGTCCCGCTGCCGCCTCCGCCCCCACTGCCTTGACCATCGGCGGTGGCGGCGTGGTTCACTACCCTAATGGCGCTGGACAGCCCTATGCTTAGGAGGACGAGGAGGGCAACGGACAAGACCAGCTTGGTGGCACCCATGGCGAGGTAATGCTAGATGGCTAGCTACAATGGAAGAAGCAAGCTAGATGGGGTGAGTGTGATGATCGGAAGCCTGGGCGGCTATTTACTTATATTTATACCGCTGGAGTACATCTCGAGGGTGCTTGATTACTGGGCTGATACGTATCTTTTAAACTGGCATGCAGATGCGATTAGTCTGACTATATATATTTCACTGATCAGCTTTGTCAGGGGAAATTGAAGTCGGTGTGGCGATGCGATCTTGATGTCGGCTTCTCGATTACGTGCACGGCTGCACCCAAGGTCAACTAGCGTTTCACTTGCAAAAACAAGTGAAGAATCATTCTTATCGCTGAAAAAAAACACAGAAAATAAGTGAAGATTAATTCGATTGGAGTTGGAACCGATGCAGCTCGCAAAGCCGAGACATAAAATTATATCCTAACAATCTTCAAAGAGCAGCTCGCAGACACAAACCTGGCCGGCCCTGCGTAGTCCTAGGGCGACTCCATCGGGCACAAAACCATAGACGCCGCCCTAGGACCCCCTTCCCATCCACCGCATCTCGCCTGTCGCCTCTAATAACATTTGTTTAGAAGGCCTCTGGTTTTTCTTTAGAACAACCTCTGGTAATAGTTAAGGAGCTTCTTTCTGTTGTTAAGATTCATGGGTAGCTCATGCGCTACCTGAATTTCTGATTTTGCCGAGTACTGAAAAAACTCGGCGAAAGCTGTTTCACACTCGGCATAGAGTTTGTTGAGTATAGTTCTCGGCTAAGGGTACTCGACCCAAAACCTGCCGGCAAAGTTGACTTTGCCGAGCACTAGCTGCCGGCGAAAATCTGATGTAGTCGACCGGGCCAAAACATTCACCTCTAACGGGCCTGCATTTTAGCGGGCCACAATTGGGCCGGCCTGTAACTTTCTTGGGCCTGAAAGGCCATTGGGCCCTTCACACTTTGCGCCAGCCCATAACTTACACGGGCCTATATTCGGCCCAAAATTTAGTTGGGCCTTTAGTGGACTCAACGCTTAGTTGGGCCCATGTAGCTTCGGGCCATTAACAGGCTGAATATTCTGCTGGCCTGTTACGGCCTAGAAGAAACCATGGGCCTTTAGCAGGTCGAAATGCATGTTGGGCCTCAATTTTCACTAGTCGTCGACGGGCCTTCAGCAGGCTGAAATGTAGACCGGGCCATTATTGGCCCAGTTATATGACGGGCCATTACCAGGCCGAAACATATCTCGGGCCTTAGTTGGCCCACTGATATCATGGGCCTTTAACAGGCCGAAAGCTTAGTAGAGGCATCAACGGGCCGAATTATACGACAGGCCTTTAACAGGCCCAAAGTCACGTCGGACCATATATGGCCCATGGGTAGCACAGGCCATTCCCAGGCCGAAAGTTGATTGAAAATGATATAGAATTTCTGGATAGCATAAATGGATACTTGAATAAGAATTTTTCAATGAAAGACCTCGGTGAAGCTGCTTATATATTGGACATCAAGATCTATAGGGATAGATCGAGACGCTTAATAGGACTTTCACAAAGCACATACCTTGATAAAGTTTTGAAGAAGTTGAAAATGGATCAGTCAAAGAAAGGGTTATTGCCTGTGTTACAAGGTGTGAAGTTGAGTCAGACTCAATGCCCGACCACTACAGAAGATAGAGAGAAAATGAAAGTCATTCCCTATGCCTTAGCCATAGGTTCTATCATGTATGCTATGCTGTGTACGAGACCTGATGTGTGTCTTGCCATAAGTTTGGCAGGGGGGTACCAAAGTAATCCAGGAGTGGATCACTGGACAGCGATCAAGAACATCCTGAAGTACCTAAAAAGGACGAAGGATATGTTTCTCGTTTATGGAGGTGACAAAGAGCTTGTCGTAAATGGTTACGTCGATGCTAGCTTTGACACTGATCCGGATGACTCTAAGTCACAAACCGGATACATATTTATATTGAATGGTGGAGCTGTCAGTTGGTGCAGTTCCAAGTAGAGCGTCATGGTGGGATCTACGTGTGAAGCAGAGTACATAGCTGCTTCGGAATCAGCAAATGAAGGAGTCTGGATGAAGGAGTTCATATCCGATCTGGGTGTAATACCTAGTGCATCGGGTCCAATGAAAATCTTTTGTGACAACACTAGAGCAATTGCCTTGGCGAAGGAATCCAGGTTTCACAAGAGAACCAAACACATCAAGATACACTTCAACTCCATTCGTGAACAAGTCAAGGATGGAGACTTAGAAATTTGTAAGATACATACGGATCTGAATGTAGCAGACCCGTTGACTAAGTCTCTTCCGCGAGCAAAACATGATCAACACCAAGACTCCATGGGTGTTAGAATCATTACAATGTAATCTAGATTATTGACTCTAGTGCAAGTGGGAGACAAAAGGAAATATGCCCTAGAGGCAATAATAAAGTTGTTATTTTATATTTCCTTATTCATGATAAAGGTTTATTATTCATGCTAGAATTATATTTATTGGAAACTTAAATACATGTGTGAATACATAAACAAATATCATGTCCCTAGTATGCCTCTACTAGACTAGCTCGTTGATTAAAGATGGTTAAGGTTTCCTAACCATAGACATGTGTTGTCATTTGATGACGGGATCACATCATTAGGAGAATGATGTGATGGATAAGACCCATCCGTTAGCTTAGCATTATGATCGATCAGTTTTATTGCTATTGCTTTCTTCATGTAAAATACATATTCCTTCGACTATGAGATTATGCAACTCCCAGATACTGGAGGAATACCTTGTGTTCTATCAAACATGACAACATAACTGGGTGATCATAAAGATGCTATACAGGTATCTCCGAAGATGTTTGTTGAGTTGGCATAGATCGAGATTAGGATTTGTCACTCCGAGTATCGGAGAGGTGTCTCTGGGCCCTCTCGGTAATACACATCATAAGCTTGCAAGCAAAAGAGTAAGGAGTTAGTCATGAGGTGATGTATTACGAAACGAGTAAAGAGACTTGCCGGTAACGATATTGAACTAGGTATGAAGATACCGACGATCGAATCTCGGGCAAGTAACATACCGATGGACAAAGGGAATTACGTATGTTGTCATAACGGTTCGACCGATAAAGATCTTCATAGAATATGTAGGAGCCAATATGGGCATCCAGGTTCCGCTATTGGTTATTGACCGGAGAGGTGTCTCGGTCATGTCTACATAGTTCTCGAACCCGTAGGGTCCGCACGCTTAACATTCGTTGACGATATAGTGTTATATGAGTTATATGATTTGGTCACCGAATGTTTGTCGGAGTCCCGGATGAGATCACAGACATGACGAGGAGTCTTGAAATGGTCGAGAGGTAAAGATTGATATATAGGACGAGGGTATTCGGACAACGGAAGTGTTTCAGAGTGTACCGGGTACTTATCGGGTCACCGGAAAGAAGTTTCGGGCACCCCCGGCAAAGATATGGGCCTTATGGGCCAAGTGAGGGAACACACCAGCCCACAAGGGGCTGGTGCGCCCCTATAGAGGCCGGCCTTATGAGAAGGAGAAGGAAAGAGGGGAGGGAAAGGAAAGTGTGGAGTAGGACTCCCCCTTCCTTCCCTCTCCCCCCCCCCTCCTCTTTCCTTCCCCCTTGTTTATATATGGCAGGGGGCGCGGCTTGGGAGGGACCCCAAGCAGGATTCCTCCTACTTGGGCGCCTCCTTTGGCTGATCCTCCCTCCCTCCCACCTATATATATGTGTTAGGGGGGCACCTAGCACACAACAGACAATTGCCTAGCCGTGTGCGGCGCCCCCCTCCACCGTTTACACCCCCGGTCATATTTTCGTAGTGCTTAGGCGAAGCCCTGCGGAGATCACTTCACCATCACCGTCATCACGCCGTCGTGCTGTCAGAACTCATCCACTACCATGCCATCTTGCTGGATCAAGAAGGCGCGGACGTCACCGAGCTGAATGTGTGCTGAACGCGGAGGTGTCGTACGTTTGGTACTCGATCGGTTGGATCGCGAAGAAAGTTCGACTACATCTACAGCGTTGTGAAACGCTTCCGCTTACGATCTACGAGGGTACGTAGACACACTCTCCCCTCTCGTTGCTATGCATCTCCTTAATAGATCTTGAGTGGGCGTAGGATTTTTTTTTTCATGCAACGTTCCCCAACAGCTCCGGCCAGCGCCGCCGCCGGATGCAGATCTTGGACCCGGCTACGCGGCCAGAAGCGGCCATGCCCCCCTGGACCTGAGGAACTAGTAGAATCTCCGATGGACCGCATCAACGATCTCCCGGATGGCATCCTTGGGGAGGTCATCTCCCTTCTCCCCACCAAGGATGGCTGCCACACACAAGTCCTCGCAACTCGGTGGCGCACTCGGTGGCGCGCTGCGCCTCTTAATCTCGACTATCGTTAGCTATCTGTCGATGATGATTTTGAACTCCTCGAAGCCATCATCTCATCCCACCAGGGCTCCGCTCAACGCATCTGCATCCCGGCATGCTACCTGCTGGACATACCCTGCACGGTGGCCGCCTGGCTGACATCCCGTCAATTCGATAAACTCCAGCAGATTGAGTTCTACCATGACTACAGCGATAGGTTACCACCAAGAGCTGCATCTGTGCCCTCACCACCGATGCCCATCTCATGGTTTTCCTCCTCTCTCCACACCGCCACCTTGACCCGGTGCCATCTAGCAGACAATCTGGTACAAATGCTTCGACTCCCACTGCTGAAAAAACTTGCGCTTGTGTTGGTTGATCTGTTGGTGGCCTCACTTCACAGCATCATCCACTGCTGCTGCCCTGCACTGGAGCATTTGGTGCTTGATTTTGGACTAGAAATCCATATCCCTTGTCTCAAAATAAAGTCACCTCACCTTGTAAGCATTGGAATTCATTTTGAAGGGATAGGAGCTCATCATCGAAGATGCCCCTTCACTTCAAAGGTTGCTCCTTGATTGTTGTTATAAACCTTCGGAAATAACTGTGGTCTCTGCGCCTAAACTAGAGACCTTGGGTGTATTTCCTCATCCGTTTGAAGGCTACAAGTTGGTGGTTGGCTCCACACTTGTTCAGGTACTGTATGTTATCCATGTACACTTTAGTAATCTGCATTTTTCATTTGTGCGCATAAGTTAAATATCATCTTGGAGTACCCCTTCGATGATAATATTATGTTCTATGCTGAATGAAGAGCTTGTCCATAGATGGTGTATCAGGGGTGCTAGATTCTGTCAAGACCTTATATATTTATATAGGGTGTCTTGATCTGAACACCACTATTGGCTTGCTGCGATGCTTTCCATGTCTGGAGAATTTGTATATAAAGGTGACGATTTCACACACATTGAAAGCCCATATATAATGTACTAGAATTAACCGTTTAGCTGTCGCTCCTTCGACATACTCTATTTTAGACATTAACTGTTTTCAATCTTCATGTCTATTAGGTACTAGGACTTCGAGAAAAAGGTCTAACCAATCGATGGCACAGGAAGCACAAGGATTTTCTCAGATCTCATGACATTCATTTGAAGACAATAACGGTGGAAGGATATGCATCCAACCATCTAAACACTGGCTTTGTCACATTCTTCATGAGGAATGCGAGGGCACTATTATCCCTGAGGATTAAGTTTTTCAACAAGAAATTTCTCACGGAACTGTATGTTGAACAACATAAAAAGAAGTTTCAGGTGGACCTAAGGGCTTCTGATCGTGCGCGGCTTATATTTACAACAACTTGTCATCATCATGGACCAGTAGATCTTTTGTATCGGGATCTTAATTTTATGGATCGGACCGATCCATTTGATTGTGACTGCCAAAAACTTTGGTTGAGTTAGATGTTATTGCCCTGTTCAATCCGGATTATGTGTAAACCTGATGAACAATTAATCCTCGTGCTTGTGTACCTTTTGTAAGCTGGAGTTAGACATTGTTGCCCTTTTCAACTAGGGTTTGACCCATATTTTCTTTCATACCGGGCTTTGATCTTTGTTCATTACAGAACCCGCAAGTTCTTAGCGCCCGCCTGCACCCACCAAACTTATTTTCAGCTAGCACACCAAATGGGATGTAATTCTTAATAGTAGAAGCTGCATGGTAGTGGCAGACTTGGATTCTAACATTTGGGACCCACAAGGAAAAAGACTATCTAGGGCGGTGCCGACTCGACAGTAAACGTTGAGAAACCTGGTTTTAAAAGTACTGTAAAACCAAAACTCGCCTCAAAATCATGAAACATCGCATGGTGTTATGACATGGAACCAACATGTTGTGGTAAAAAAATAGTCCAATTTGGGATAAGTTTTGGTATAAACTTCTTACAAACCGAAGCTTCTCTCAAGAAGCCTCATGGTTCCGAGAGGGAACTTGTCACCTATATGTGTGCGAAACGACATTCGATGTTTCTTCCCACCTTCATTTATTTTCAGAGGCAACATGCAACTATAGGAGTGTCGTCCTAAAAAATATGAAATTATTCAGCGTTCGTTTTGCTTTTTTATGCATTGTTTGAGTTTTCTAGGCATTTTTTAACATACTTTGGTGTGTGCAAAGGTCATGTGTCTACTAGCCACCTATGTAATTGGATGTTCAATTTGGTTATGGAATCAAGTCCTTATAAGTACATATATTGTTGTTCTGTATGCAATGATAATGCACACGGACCATACTAGGAAACCCATCGGTGATGAATTCATTAATCGCTGACAATCGTATACCAGCAACGTTTGCCCACAACACACACGACTTATTAGCAGAAATTGTCTATGTTATTATGGGTCTTCGCACACATTTCTGATTAGGAACCTGTTTGCCATATATCGCACACACCTTGATCTGGCTGACCGTTTCTGTTGTGTTGCCTAATCACAAACAGTTCATCTGAGTGAACTATATGCCGTATATCGCACACACCTTCATTTGGCTGCCCATTTCTGTTGTTCCGCCTGATCACAAATAGTTAATCTGACTGAACTGTATGTCGTATATCGCACACGCCTGCATCTGGCTGCCCATTTATGTTCTTCTGCCTCATCGCAAACAGTTCATTGAACTGAACCGTATGCCCCGCATCGCACACGTAACTAAAATCTGAACCGTGTTCGATGTATCCGCCATCGCAAATGTTTTGCATCTTTTTTGACGGTTTTTTTACATCACCGTTTGCGATTAATGCATCGCACACAGTTTTGTCAAAGGGTCTCTGATAGTAGTGTCGCGTTAGTAGCATCCTGCAGTAGTGTGCTCAAGACTTTCAAGAACCGATACCAATTGAAAAAGAAAGACCAAGTGAAGAAAAGATACCAAATGAATAAATCATCACTTGAAGGATACCAAAAGATACATCAAGGAATGAGATATCCATTGATACACACTAATTGAAAGATATCAAAGTCCCAAAAGAGAGGAAGGTTCCGAACAAACCAAACCCTCTACAAAGTTTCATGATGGCACAAAGAACCAAAAAGAAACGGCTTGCCTTTCACCAACACACACTTGATAAGGATCACAAGATGAGTGTTCTAAAGAAAATAGGATAGCTCCCGCAAGAGTTGTGCATTATAGAGAATTTGCAATAGAATGCAAAACACACAAGATGAGATCGCCACTTACATTATATTTACAACAACACTAGACAAGATCAAGAAATAAGAAGATCCACAAGTGGCATGAAACACAAGTGGGCCAAAGAAGTACCGAAGAGGGGGCCTGAGGTGAGCACAAGACACCAGGGTGCGCTTGGGCCCCCAGGCGCGCCCTGGTGGGTTGTGCCCATCTCGGAGACCTCCCGCACCGCCTCTTTGCTCTATAAATACCCCAATATTCCAGAAACCCTAGGGGAGTCGACGAAAATCAATTCCAGCCGCCGCAAGTTCCAGAAACCACAGATCCAATCTAGACACCATCACAGAGGGGTTCATCATCCTCATTGGCGCCTCTCCGATGATGCGTGAGTTGTTCATTGTAGACCTACGGGTCCATAGTTAGTAGCTAGATGGCTTTCTCTCTCTCGTTTGATTCTCAATACAATGGCCTCTTGGAGATCTATTTGATGTAACTCTTTTTGCGGTGTGTTTGTTGATATCCGATGAACTTTGAGTTTATGATCAGATCTATGTTTTTATCCATGAAAGTTATTTGAGTCTTCTTTGATCTCTTATATGCATGATTGCTTATAGCCTCATATTTCTTCTCTGATATTTGGGTTTTGTTTGGCCAACTTGATCTATTTATCTTGCAATGGAAAGAGGTGCTTTGTGATGGGTTCGATCTTACGGTGCTTGATCCCAGTGACAGAAGGGGAAATGACACGTATGTATCATTGCTATTAAGGATAACAAGATGGGGTCTATTTCTACATAAATAGATCTTGTCTACATCATGTCATTGTTCTTATTGCATTACTCCGTTTTTCCATGAACTTAATACACTAGATGCATGCTGGATAGCGGTCGATGTGTGGAGTAATAGTAGTAGATGCAGGCAGGAGTCGGTCTACTAATCTTGGACGTGATGCCTATATAATGATCATTGCCTGGATATCGTCATGATTATTTGAAGTTCTATCAATTGCCCAACAGTAATTTGTTTACCCACCGTTTGCTATTTTTCTTGAGAGAAGCCACTAGTGAAACCTACGACCCCCGGGTCTCTTCTTTAATATATTTGCCTTCACGATCTATTTTTATTTGCTTTTATTTTCAGATCTATTAATCCAAAAATCCAAAAATACCTTGCTGCAACTTTTACTTATTTATTTTATCTCGCGCTCCCGCGAGATCTATTTATCCAATCTACTACAATTTTACCTATCCTTTTACCCGTGAGGGATTGACAACCCCTCTCTTACGTCGGGTTGCAAGTATTTGTTCTTTGTGTGCAGGAGCTGTTTACGTGGTGTTGCGTGGTTCTCCTACTGGCTCGATAACCTTGGTCTCATCACTGAGGGAAATACCTACCGTTGCTGTGCTGCATCATCCCTTCCTCTTTGGGGAAATACCGACGTAGTTCAAGCAAACATCAAAAGGAATTTCTGGCGCCGTTGCCGGGGAGATATCATCAACATCAACCAGGTTCCTAATCACAAATCTAATCTCCTTGCAATTTACATTATTTGCCATTTGCCTCTCGTTTTCCTCTCCCCCACTTCACAAAAATTTGCCGTTTTATTCGCCCACTTTTTCGTTCGCCGTTTTCTCGTCAGATCTATTTTTGAGTGCAATCTTGTTTGCGTAGTCATGCTGCCTCAAAGAAAATATTATGATGTTCCTTACCCAAATATTTTGCTTGAGATCGAGAAAAGTACTAAGGAATATATGACTACACAATTTGAGCATAATAAGTATTTCACCAAAGAACTTAAGGAGCATTCCATTGTGCTAGATGCTATAACAAAACAACTTGATGATATCAGTAGAGAAGTTTGCAATCTCCAATCTAAGTATGCTTTTGCCGAAAGTTTGCTAGGAAAAATATCCGATGCACAAGCTACCCTAGTAAATCAAATGGCTGCTAAACCAATCTCGTTAGAAGGTAAAACTGATGAAGATCTTAAAATGATTGGTGTTTCTTCTATTGATTCCTTGTTTAGTAAAATTAAGATTGATGAAAAAGGGACTGGAGAAGAGTCAACTTTAGCTAGAAGGCGTCCCGATAATTTGGAAGGTGAAAATCTTGTTGAAAAATTTGATAAAAGTGGGTTTAAAGAGGTCAAGACTTTAACTAGTGATGTGCCCACTCTTTTGGATTACAAAGACTTTAATTATAATAGTTGTTATTTGGTTGATTGTATTTCTTTGTTGCAATCCATTATAAATTCACCCCATGCTTATGAACAAAATAAAGCTTTTACTAAACATATTGTTGATGTTATGATGAAAGCTTTTGAAGAAAAGTTGGAATTAGAAGGTTCAATTCCTAGAAAATTACATGATGAATGGGAACCTACTATCAAAGTCAAGATTAAAAATTATGAGTGTTTTGCTTTATGTGACTTGGGTGCTAGTGTTTCTACAATTTCGAAATCTTTATGTGATGTGCTTGGTCTTACCGATATTGAAGAATGCTCTTTAAATTTGCACTTGGCGGATTCTACTATTAAAAAGCCTATGGGAAGAATTAATGATGTTCTTATTATTGCAAATAGGAATTATGTGCCCATAGATTTTATTGTTCTCGATATTGATTGCAATCCGTCTTGTCCAATTATACTTGGTAGACCGTTTTTACGTACTATTGGTGCCGTGATTGATATGAAAGAAGGCAATATTAAATTTCAATTTTCACTAAGGAAGGGTATGGAACACTTCCCTAGAACTAGAATTAATCCACCATATGAATCAATCATGAGGGCATCTTATGGATCTCAAAACAAAGATGACAATACTTAGATCCTATGCTTTATGCCTAGCTAGGGGCGTAAAACGATAGCGCTTGTTGGGAGGCAACCCAACCTATATCTTTTTGATTTTTGGTTTTCTTGCTGTTTTCAATAAAATACCCAATTATGCCTCTGGTTAGATGTGTTTTTGTGGTTTAAATTAGTGTTTGTGCCAAGCAAAGCCTTTGGAATGATTTGGGTGATAGTTGATTTGATCTTGCTGAAAAACAGATACTTTTGTGCTCAGGAAAACAATTCTTAATTTTAACAGAAGAGTGCTTTTGATTTGATTATTTTTGTGGAAGATTAATAAACAAATTTATCACGTTGTCCTAATTTTTCAGAATTTTTGGAGTTACAGAAGTATTCAAAGTTTGCAGATTGCTACAGACTGTTCTGTTTTTGATAGATTCTGTTTTGTTTGCGTTGTGTGCTTGTTTTGATGATTCTATGGTTTTCTTTGAAGAGTTTTTGCCATAGAAAAGTTGGAATACAGTAGATATAATGCAAAAATAAAATATGAATGGGTTTTCAACAGTAATTATAGTAGTGATTTGCTTTCTTATACTAACGGGTCTCACGAAGGTTTTGTTGAGTTTTGTGTGATTGAAGTTTTCAAGTTTTGGGTGAGATTACGATGGATGAAGGAATAAGGATTAGCAAAAGGCTAAGCTTAGGGATGCCCGAGGCACCCCAAGATAATATTCAAGAAGTATCAAGCAACTAAGCTTGGGGATGCCCCTGAGTGGCATCCCCTCTTTCTTCTAACGACCATCGGTATTTTACTTGGAGCTATATTTTTATTCGTCGCATATTATGAGTTTTGCTTGGAGCGTCTTGTATGATATGAGTCTTTGCTTGTTTTGCTTTTTATTTTAAGTCTTGAATCCTTGCAGGACACACTTTTTTGGGAAAGCCAAAAATTATATTATGCTTGCTCCTATGCTTAACTTAAATTTTTATGAGCTATGGAATTGCTCTAGTGCTTCACTTATATCTTTTTGAGCACGATGTGCTTTGTTATTTTTGAAGAAATGCTCTCATGCTTCACTTAGATTTATTTGGGAGTTAGTAAAATTTTAAAGAAATTATCTCTTGCTTCACTTAGATTAATTTGAGAGAAAGAAATATTATGCTCATGTTCTTCACTTATATTTGTTTGAGCTTATTAAAAGCAACATATGAAACTAGTCCCAAAGTGATAGATATCCAAGAAGGATATAATAAAAACTTTCATGAAGATCATTGGACAAAATAAACTTGATTCTTAGTAATAGTTTTGAGATATGATGATAGTGATATGTGAGTCATGTTGATGAGTAATTATGCTTTAGTAAGAATATTGGTGTTAAGGTTTGTGATTCCCTATGCAAGCACGAAAGTCAATAGTTATGCAATGAAATTATATCCTACTTGTGGTGCATTATTCGGTGTTAATTATGCTTAATGCTTTCTTACGAGATTTTTCGTTTCTTGGCTGGACGCTTCTCAATCATTTTGCTAGCATTCATTTGCACTAAGTATGATCACTACTTGTGCATCCAAAACCCTTTAAACCAGTTTTGCTATATGAGTCCACTATACCTACCTATATGCGGTATTTCCATGCCATTCTAAGCAAATTTGTATGTGCCATCTCTAATTTTCAAAATAAATTTCTCTTTTGTGTGCTCGTACCGCTCGCGAGGCGGTGCGGGGTGGCCGATATTTTTCCATGCTAGATGTGTTATTCTCACGATGAGTGTTTATTCAGTTGTCATTGCACGAGAGTACGGCAAAGGTATTAGGGATGCCCAGTCCCGAAATGAAAAATGAATTTACTTTATGTTATCAAATAATAAATTCCTTGGAAAGAGTTGGTATGGAGGGCACCCGTGGATATGGCTAGCCATGGAAAGTGAAAGAAATGGTGGAAAAAGGAATAAACTTTAATTTCTGTTTGGGAACCGCCTATGATATATCTAGCATGGAAAGTATTGGGAACTCTAAGTCGTTTTCGTTGGTGGGAAAATTATGCCTCTCAAAATGTTTTTATCTCTCAATTTAAGCTTTGAGCTCTGGCACCTCTACAAATCCCTACTTCCCTCCGCGAAGGGCCTTTCTTTTACTTTATGCAATTTTTATTTTTACTTGAGTCTCCATCTTCTCTTATAAAGCACCAACTAAGGGGCACTATGATCATACTTGAGCATTGGGTGTAGCTAATATTCGAGTGTGTTTCATGAATGGATCAATGATTGAGCATAATGGGCTAGGGATAACTTGCTTTAGTGTTGATATTTTGAAAGACATGGTTGCTTGTTGATATGCTTGAGTATTAAAGTCCTCATGTCAAAACTAGACTATTGCTTTGAACCATATAAAACTCCAAATGTCCATGCTACAAAGAAAAGAATATGTGATGAACATGTTAGGCAGCATTCCACATCAAAAATTCTGTTTTTATCATTTACCTACTCGAGGACGAGCAGGAATTAAGCTTGGGGATGCTGATACGTCTCCAACGTATCTATAATTTTTGATTGTTCCATGCTATTATATTATCATTTTTGGATGTTTTACAATCATTTTATATCAACTTTATATCATTTTTTGGGACTAACCTATTGACATAGTGCCCAGTGCGAGTTGTTGTTTTCTGCTTGTTTTTTACTTCGCAGGAAATCAATACCAAACGGAGTCCAAACGCAGCGAAATTTTTTGGAGATTTTTTTTGGAACAGAAGACATCCAGTGGGCCAAAGAAGTACCGAAGAGGGGGCTCGAGGTGAGCACAATACACCAGGGCGCGCCCTGGTGGGTTGTGCCCATCTCGGAGACCTCCCGCACCGCCTCTTTGCTCTATAAATACCCCAATATTCCAGAAACCCTAGGGGAGTCGACAAAAATCAATTCCAGCCGCCGCAAGTTCCAGAAACCACAGATCCAATCTAGACACCATCACGGAGGGGTTCATCATCCTGATTGGTGCCTCTCCGATGATGCGTGAGTAGTTCATTGTAGACCTATGGGTCCGTAGTTTGTAGCTAGCTGGCTTTCTCTCTCTCGTTTGATTCTCAATACAATGGTCTCTTGGAGATCTATTTGATGTAACTCTTTTTGCGGTGTGTTTGGTGGGATCCAATGAACTTTGAGTTTATGATCAGATCTTTGTTTTTATCCATGAAAGTTATTTGAGTCTTCTTTGATCTCTTATATGCATGATTGCTTATAGCCTCGTATTTCTTCTCCGATATTTGGGTTTTGTTTGGCCAACTTGATCTATATATCTTGCAATGGGAAGAGGTGCTTTGTGATGGGTTCGATCTTACGGTGCTTGATCCCAGTGACAGAAGGGGAAACGACACGTATGTATCATTGCTATTAAGGATAACAAGATGGGGTCTATTTCTACATAAATAGATCTTGTCTACATCATGTCATCGTTCTTATTGCATTACTCCATTTTTCCATGAACTTAATACACTAGATGCATGCTGGATAGCGGTCGATGTGTGGAGTAATAGTAGTAGATGCAGGCAGGAGTCGGTCTACTAATCTTGGACGTGATACCTATATAATGATCATTGCCTGGATATCGTCATGATTATTTGAAGTTTTATCAATTGCCCAACAGTAATTTGTTTACCCACCGTTTGCTATTTTTCTCGAGAGAAGCCACTAGTGAAACCTACGGCCCGTGGGTCTCTTCTTTAATATATTTGCCTTCGCGATCTATTTTTATTTGCTTTTATTTTCAGATCTATTAATCCAAAAATACAAAAATACCTTGCTGCAATTTTTACTTATTTATTTTATCTCGCATTCCCGCGATATCTATTTATCCAATCTACTACAATTTTACCTATCCTTTTACCCGTGAGGGATTGACAACCCCTCTCTTACGTCGGGTTGCAAGTATTTGTTCTTTGTGTGCAGGAGTTGTTTACGTGGTGTTGCGTGGTTCTCCTACTGGTTCGATAACCTTGGTCTCATCACTGAGGGAAATACCTACCGTTGCTGTGCTGCATCATCCCTTCCTCTTTGGGGAAATACCGACTTAGTTCAAGCAAACATCAGTGGCCTCTTCCCTTGTTGCTTGTCACTAATGGCCTTCTTCTTCAGTGGGCAAGATCTAACATGATGCCCTTCAATTTTGCACTTGAAGCAAACAATCTTGGCCGAATTCTTGACTTGTTCTTGTCCCTTCTTCTTGTTTATCTTGGACTTCTTCTTCTTATTGGAGTTGAATCCAAGTCCACCTTTGTCATTGGGGAATCTTTGCACACTCAAGATATTGTTGAGTGTGGACTTCCCTTCATGACACTTTTCCAAGTCTTTCTTCAAAGAAGTGACTTGGGCCTTGAGCTCATTGACTTCCTCTACATGGTTAGTATCAACACAAGTACTAGAGGAAGTATAAGCTTCATCGTTAGAGTAACAAGGAAAGTAAAGCAATTCATCACAAGATGTAGCAACATTGTGAGTAGATGAATTACGAGGACTAGCATATGGCAAGATAGCAT
The DNA here is from genome assembly GCA_011799875.1 of Thinopyrum elongatum. Lineage (NCBI taxonomy): Eukaryota > Viridiplantae > Streptophyta > Magnoliopsida > Poales > Poaceae > Thinopyrum > Thinopyrum elongatum. The sequence goes on along the minus strand of CM022302.1, from coordinate 91,293,146 downwards.
TTTGACTTGTAGTAATGCTAGTATCCACATGAGGCTCACTAGATGTTACCTTAGTAATCATAGCCTCATGAGCTATCTTTAGCCCATTATGGGATACTAGAAGATCATCATGAGAGCTTGAGAGCTTCACATGACTTTCTTCCAATTTCCCATAATTGCTAGATAGCAACTCAAGTTGAGCCTTTAGCTCAACATTCTCCTTCAAAATGGATGCTTCACAAGAAGTAGAGTTAGTAGAACAAGCATCATCATTACCAACAAGAGGAGAAGGCAACTTGGCAAGCTCTTTTGAATATGAAACTTTAAGTTGAGCATGAGACTCGGTGAGTTTGATGAGCTCACTCTTAATGACCCTTGAGCCATTTTCGAGGTGCTCAAAGTCCTCAAGGAGTTTAGCATGTGCAACTTCAAGCTTCTCGTTTTTAGTTTTGAAATCATTGGCCACCTCAAGAGCCCTATCATGGGATCCTTTATTCTAGATAGTTCTAGAGCAAAAGTCTCCTCAAGAGATTCCTTGGTGGTTTGTTCAAGTTCAAGAGCTTGAGAGAGGTCCGCGATCTCATTAGCGTAATTATGCTCATGACCTCCCACTTTACCAATGGTGACCTCATGCTCCTCGAGATGAGATTCCAACTCCTCAATGTATTTCTTGCCCTCAATGGCAATAGACATGATTTCCATGAACTTGGAACGAGCAATTTTATTCTTATGAAGAGCTTTAAAAATCATTTCCCCCTTAATTTTTAAGGAGGCAACATTATCATTCTCTTCATCATTATCAACATCATCATCATTCTTATCATCATCAACATCATCATCACAAGATATATTGGTATTCGAAGTAGGAGATACCTTCAAAGCCTTAGCCATAAGGCAAAAGTGATAAGCAATAGATGATGATGTAAGATCCCTTGAAGCAACATTCAAGACCACATCTTGTTCCATGGAGTGTTTTGTTTCCTCTACATTGTTAACACAACAACTCAAGGAAATACATGCATTTTTATCATGGCAACAAGATATAGCAAGCATATCATCATGAGATTTAGTCAATCCATTTATACATGATATGCAAGTAATATCAACACAAGCATGTGAAACATGTAGGATGCTCGAAGTGTCAAAGTCCAAAGATGAAGCATTGCAATAAGATAGTGATGAAGAATCATCAACAATAAGCCCACTATCATGATTGCAATGAATAGCACTACTCACCATATCATTACCTTGTGGCAATCCACATGTAGGTGAAGTAGAAGAAGTTGAGAACACAACACGGCTGGAGGTGTGATACGTCCATTTTGCATCATGTTTTCATACTGTTATTTGTAATGTTTTTATGTATAATAATGCTTTCTGGAGTAATTCTAATGCCTTTTCTCTCAAAATATGCAAGGTTTACACAAAGAGGGAGAATGCCGGCAGCTGGAAATCCGGACCTGAAAAAGCTACGTCAGAGTTACCTATTCTGCACAACTCCAAATGAGCTGAAAATTTACGGAGAATTATTTTGGAATATATGAAAAATACTGGAGCAAATAACTACCGGAGGGGGCCACCTGGTGAGCACAAGACACCAGGGCATGCCAGGCCCCCCCAGGCGCGCCCTGGTGGGTTGTCCTCAGCCTAGCCCACCTCCGGTGCCCATCTTCTGGTATATAGGTCATTTTGACCTAGAAAAAAAATAAGGAGAGGACTTTCGGGACGGAGCACCGCCGTCTCAAGGCGGAACTTTGGGCAGGAGCACTTTTTCCCTCCGATGGAGCGATTCCGCCGTGGGAACTTCCCTCCCGGAGGGGGAAATCAAAGCCGTCTTCATCACCAACCACCCTCGCATCTTTGGGAGGCCAATCTCCATCAACATCTTCAACATCACCATCTCCTCTCAAACCCTAGTTCATCTCTTGTGTTCAATCTTTGTACCGGAACCTCAGATTACACTGGTACAGCGAGGTGCTATACAAATGGTTTTTAACCCCTTTCCGCGACGGCGTTTGGAACCGTCGCCAAGTGAGTGACTGCGATAGGGGGGTCCTTTCCACACGACCCAGAAACCGTCGGGGATAGGGAGCCTTGATGCATACAATTGTCCCTATAAAACTATTTCTGATATCTCGAATATGCCAAACGCTTCATCCTTGCTACTTGTTTGTGCTCGCATTGCCATCGCAGTCGAAGTTCTGTGGTTTTACCTAAAACCAAGCGCAGTCCAGGCACATTCCAGGCATGGTATTTTTCCAGGCACGTACCAAACTGGCTCTATGTTTACGATTCCTGGCACATCACAAACAGTTCATGATTGTAAACCGTGTACGATAGGTCGACAATCACACACATTTAGTTTTCCCGAACCGTTTGTGATATTGTCTGACATCACACACGCTTTGCAAACGGCAACTGTGTGCATGGTTACACATGTTTCCTCTCCGTGAACCGTGTCGGATTATGATGTATATCACACACGCTGTGCTTTATAGACCATGTGCGCCGTAATGACCTGCAGGCCGTAATTTCACCCTAATTTAATTGCTACTATTTAAAATTGTACCTAATTTGAACTTGAAAGTAGGCTATAGCTTTATTCATATCCATCAGGTTCAAACAACCAATGCACTATTTGATTCACTGGTACATATGTTCAAGAATTACATAAGCACCAAATAAGAATGATGAACTAGGGTTCTATACTTGTACTATTACAGATGGTAAAGAAAGAGGCGACAAACATTTTGGTTGCTGAACAAGGTGAAGCGGAATGGCCCTATTGTGCTCTCCTGGATGCAGAAGGCACGCACGACTCTAGTCCAACCCCTTGTGATGGCCGGCCGCCAATCATGTAGTTTGAGAGGTAATCTTGAGGAAACTGCTTCGGGATCCACTGCAAAGGAAAAAGATTCAGACATTGTCATCTAACACAACTCATTACGGGCAGTAAAAAGAAGGCTACAGAGTTCTTACTTACCATCCTGCAGTTCACTGTTGTATTGCATAAAGTGTAAACAAATAGTTCGATTGACATCTTTTGACCCATTTTAATAACAATCTTTATCAGTTTCCTCACTTGATGCTGGTTCATGAATATCTCATTGCCCCATACGCAGAAAGGGTCGAAGTGTGGATCTTTGGCATTGACATATGTACCTAAAAGCACCAACTGAATATTAGAAGCTAAACAACAATTGCAAAATGATGTAGTACAACACTCCCTCCATCCCATTATATAAGATTTTATTACATGTATATCTAGACATCATCAGAACATTAAGGTAACACTCTTCCTTGTTGCTATGTAGCCTAGGATTGCATATTTAGTCATTCAGTACAATGCATGTTACTATGTAGCCTCAGATATATTAAATATGGCCCTAGTTAATCTACTGATAAATGGGTTACAGATATATTCAGTGAAATGTCGGATTCGACGATTAATCCCTTATCAGCCCCCAGGCTATTTGGTACCAGCTACCGATATCCTGAATAGTGAGTACATATAAGCAATGTGATGAAACTAACCTCGATGGAAAATATCACTGTTCTCAATTTTGTCCTGTATGAGTACATATAAAGGCATGTTAAGCACAACAGGCTAAACATCAACCAAATATATCCATGGTAGACAACATAATCTACAAATGATAGCTTCAGTGTGCAGGTTTAAACATGCTAGTTAAGCAAAACAAGAAGTGGAAAGGTGTGCTAATTGCATCAGGCATAACATTTAAAAACAAGCAAATAGTCATTCAAACTGGTATTATGCAGGTCTAAAGTACACTAGTTATTGTTAAAAAAACAAAAAAGCGTGTTAACTGCAACATCCTTAACAACAACCAAATATCGTAATTCATAGTGGTATTGTTGAAACTGTTATTGATGAAATTGAACTGCACGGCAAATAGTTGCACATATAGAGCATCACATTGTGAAGAACTGAAATAAACAAGGCATAAGGCCATCTCTAGCCGATCCTTTAAAAGTTAACGGACTAAAACCCTTAGTGGCTATATATATATATTCCAGCAATTTTTGGCCGTTTCTAGTCGATCCCCTAAACTTAACGTTGTAAACTTCAATTTGATCAAGTTCGAAGCAGGTTCAACCGAAAGTAGCATGCATTCAAACATAAACATAGATAGTTTTGCATAACCGAACATAAAACATAAATCTAAACTAAGCTAAGCAACTTTCGGTCAAAGTGGAGGTCGAGCCAATCCTTCCTCGTCAGGTACAGTGTGCCGCGAGCCAGGTCCGGGCTGGTGCCGTCGTCGGGGTGATTGGGGAAGACACTCCTCAAATCATCGACGTCGATCTCCTCGTCCTCGCCGCCCACCTCAACACCCTCCGCGCCACCGTCCTTGCCGCCTTCGACCTCATCATTGGAGGAGAGCACGATAACCTCGCCGCCCTTCGTGCCAGCAAAGATCACCCGCTCCACCTCCACGAGCTCCGGGTACTGTCGGCGGAGCTCTTGCATGTAGGCCTCGTCGGCGGCCTCGGCCTCAAGGCGCTCCCACGCCTTGCGGTCCTCCCGCGCCATAGCGAAGCGCACCACCCCTGGCTCCGGCGGAACGAGGTCGACTGGACGTGTGTCGAAGGGGAAATTGAGCCTAGCCGCCACGCCGTGGTAGCGGACCTGCCAGCGGTCGTACTCCATAGCCGCGAGCTCGGCCGTGTGGAAGCTACCGAGCCACCGGGGGGTGTGGGTCTCCCGATCTGTAATCTCGGTGACCCACGTCCCCCACCGCCACTGCCGGACCCCGAGGTAGGACCTCGTCAGCGGCCGGGCCTGAGGGAGGACGGGGAAGTCCTCGAACCGGCGTAGGGGCGCGGCGGCGGGCGGATCGGGCGACCGGCGATGGCGGATCGATAAAGAGCCCGCGAAGGACGACAGGGACACCTCGGCGGCCACCTGGCCGGCGTCGGGCGAAGAGGCCACGATAAACCGCTTTTGGGTCATTGGCTCCTCGAGGTCCCCGGCACACAGGCAGAGGTTGAGGATGGAGGCGGCGGCGATGGCGGTGACCTACCAATGGTTTCGAGCGAGGGAGGGGTGGTGTGTGTCTGTGTGAGCGGTGGTTTTGGGGAGTGTGTGGTGTGTGTGGAGGGGGGCAAGGTGGTGTTTGAGGAAATACCATGGCAACTGGAAATTTTACTAGGCGGGAGTAAAATGCCGGGCTACTAAAAATTTGGATCAAGGTCAAGAAGATATTTTTGAGATTGCGAGGGATGCAGAGGCGGGAGTAACAAGGCAGGGCTACTGAAATTTTGATTCAAGGGCGAGCAGATATTTTTGAGATTGTGAGGGATACAGAGGCGGGAGTAACAAGGCGGGGCTACTGAAAATTTGAATCAAGGGCGAGCAGATATTTTTGAGATTGCGAGGGATGCAGAGGCGGGAGTAAAATGCCGGGACTACTGAAAATTTGAATCAAGGGATTGAAGCAGAGCGGGAGTAACAGACATCGCACACGGTCCGCACATACTAATCGTGTGCTATCAAAAATTAAAACCATCCAGGCGGTAGATATTTTCGAGATTACGAGGCAGTAGATATTTTTTAGAGCGGGAGGCAAGCCTCGTGGAGCCCAATCTACTGTGCTGATGTGAGTGGCTGCAGGGGCACGGGCGTGGCACACGGGTAGTCTAGTCGAACCGTGTCTATTGCGTACCCAATCGCACACGGTTTCTACAGCCAACTCGTGTGCTGTTTACAAATTTGGCAAAAATAATAACGCGGGAGGGGGTCAGAACACGAACACACTTGCATGTGGACCAAATATATGTATGAAAAGGGTGGTTTGATGTTCGAACACCCAATGCACAACTTTGATGTGGCGCTTGTCGCACAAAAGCACAATATTGCTAGTCAGCCACCCCCTACGAACCCTACTTCGTGTCGGCGGTAAGGGAATCCTAGCTACGAATGCATGCCCCCAAATAGCTTGGTCTGAAATCTCACCCTACCGTAACACAAAACCTATAGGATTCCATCATATATATGGTCAAACTTCCCCTTTCGCTTCCCGACAAAGGTGGACCGTGTGCCGACCCACAAATGTGTTCTTGTGGCGCGAGATGGGTGAGACCACATATGAACCACCTGCGGGTGGCCCTACTATATGTATGAAAAGGGTGTGGTGTGATATTTAACTACCATTCACAACTTTGATGTGGCACGTGTGCCTCGCAAATTAACCGGACTTCCCCGACCCCATGGAGGTTGTAGGTAGTGCGAAGTAGCCCCCCCCCCCACACACACACACGTCGGGGGGAGGGCATCTCACCAAGACGTACTGTAACACGGACCAAGCAGAATCCAACTTGGTCGTACAATCTCTCCCGCTCGTTGTTGGTCAAAGTGATGGACGTCCACACGGCCCCGCAAAATGGGCTAGCTTGTCAACGATAACCTCGCGAGGGAGTACTGTATGAAGAGAAACCCACTCTGTGCATGTGGCCCAAGTATGTATATGGAAGTGGTGTGTGTGGTGTTTGAATACCCAATGCGCAAATTTGATGTGGCACCATGCTTTGGAACCGTAAAATCCCCACACTGAGCGAGGGTTCACGATGCGTAGCATGCGCTCAAACTTAATTAGGCTTGGAATGATCGACCTACTATACAGTAACTCGAAGCAAAGAAGAAGAATCCACCCTGGTAACCTTTCTCGTCGTTGGTCGAAATGATGGACGTCCACGCGGGCGCACGAATATATATAGGCTTGCCGCCCATAACCAAGCGAGTGAGAGTGTGTCCAAAGACAACCATTGCATGTGTGTGTCCCGAACATATTTATGGAGGTGTGTGATGCATGCATATGTGTTGAATACCCGTCCCAATGCACAACATTGATGTGGTGCATGAGTTGAAAATCGCAGAGGTCCCCACACAGAGCAAGAGGTTCATGACGGTCGTGTGCTCGCCCCCCCACCCCCCCCCCCCCCCCCCCCCGCCCCCCTTTGATCCAGCGGGATGGATTCATGTGTACACATGCACTATTATATATATCTAATCTCACATCATGATCTATATCATGACACAAACAAAAAATTAAGCCCCCTCCTAAGTCAAATTAATTAACCTCTCTCGCTGTCGGTGAAAGTGATGGACCAAGCGGCCCAACAGATGGAAGCATCGCCGATAACCGCGTGAGTGAGTGCCATAGGACAACAACCATCACTTGCATGTGTGCCAGAACATATATATGGAGAGGTGTGTGGTTGTGATGTTTTGAATACCTAATGCACAACTTTGATGTGGCATTTGCCTCAAAAACCACAAAGTCCCCACACAGAGTGAGGTTCATGTGACACCTAGTATATATATGCTGGACACCCCCTCCCCCCTTCGACACGTACTATACACCTAGTAACACAACCCTAAAAGAATTAATCCTCCTTGTTCGTCAAATGTACCTCTCTCTCGTTGGGTCAAAGTGATGGACGACGAATTCACGGGCCCACAGAAAGCGAAGCGTATGTCACACACGAGTGAGCATCCTATATAGGACTACGTACCACCGTCTGCATGTGGCCCAAAGAGGTGTTTGTGTGATATTTGAATACGCAATGCACAACTTTGATGTGGCACCACATATATAGGAAACCAAAAAGTCCCCACAAAGAGTGAGGTTCATGATGCGTGGTATGTGCTATATGTACACCCCCATTCGACGCGTGGTATATATGTACTTCTACTGTATAGCACAAACCAAAAAAGAATCATTCCTTGATGGTCAAATTAACCTCTCTCTCGTTGGGTCAAAGTGATGGAGGACAACCTCGCATGCCCACAGATGGAAGCGCCACACGCGAGTGAGTTCCTATAGGGTAACCACCGCCTGCATGGTATTGCGTGATGTTTGAATACCAATGTACAACTTTGATGTGGCACCTGCCTCGAAAACCGAAAAGTCCCCACATGGAGTGAGGTTATGACGTACGCATATATATAGAGTATTCATGTTACCCCCTCTTTGACATGTACATACTCCTACCGTGCATATATGTAACACAAACCAAAAAAGAACCATCCTTGTTGGTCAAATTAACCTCTCTCTCGTTGTACGTTCAACTGATCGACGACGACCTCGCGGGCCCACCGAGAGAGTCACACGCGAGTGAGTGTCATAGGACAAAACCACAGCGTGCATGTGCCCGTGTGTTATGTGATGTTTGAATACCGAATGCACAACTTTGACGTGGCACATGCTTCGCAAATCGGAAACGCACTACACCACGATACGTAGCCCCCTCACTACAAGCCGGTGGGAGGGACTCATGCATACGCACCTGCCCAAACTTTGATATGGAATCTCACCATGATTCACACCACACACATGCCAAGATGAATCCACCTTTTGGTCAAATGCCCCTCGTTGTCGGTGGAAACTGAAAACCTTTGCGGGCTAACGAATGGGCACATACCTAGTAACCGCACGAGGGAGAGTGTCCAAGAGGACCACCAATGCATGCATGTGGCCCGAACATGTATGTATGAAAGGGTTGTGTAATGCTTTGAATAACCAATTCACGACTTTGATGTGGCATATATGACTCAGAAAATGATCAATAATCCCACACGGAGCCTCACGACTCGTAATGTACTGCTGTACCACCCCACCCAAACCCACCACACACACAGACACACACATCCCGCACCACCACAGCCACTCTGAGGCATGTCAAACTTTTTCTGCAATGAACATGTGACCAAAGGAGTGTCGTGTTAAAATTTAAAAAAAACAGACATCATTCGACCGTTTTTATACATTGATTGATTTCCTAGGGATTTAATGTGCAAAAATCAAATTTGAGCTACATGTGCACCAAAATTGATTGCAAAATCATATGTGTGTGCCTGGGTGCATGTTTCCCCATGCAAGAGATTTCAAAACATTGAGAATATAGATTTTTAAAATTCAGTAAATCCAAAACTTAGTTGAAATTCATGAAACTTATCATGGAGTCATATATGGACACTAGTAGACTGTGATATCGTATTTTTTCATCAAATTTGAGACATGTTTTGATATAATCTTCTTACAAACGGGAGATTGTTAATAACTGGCAACCAATATCTCATATGGATTATTTATTCGGACCGTGTGCGTTAGACCGTGCCATGCTTCGGCTAAGCAGTAAAGCGGCAGAATGAATCATCAAAAAACAAAAAAATATACGTGCTGCCATGCGCCCCGTGTGCCGTGCGAGCAGGCGTGAGTTGACGGGACTCATGCGAGCAGTCCGCCGCGTAGGCAAACCAGGAGGCATGCGTGCAGGTGTGTGAATTGACGGGAGGCGTTTTCGCTGCGCAGTGTCACCGGGTGTCGGTGTCAAAACCGGCCGATCTCGGTAGGGGGTCACGAACTGTGCGTCTGAGGATCGAAGGTAACAAGGGACAAAGGGAACACGATGTTTACCCAGGTTCGGGCCCTCTTAATGGAGGTAAAACCCTACGTCCTGCTTGATTGTATTTGATGAGTATAGGGGTTACAAGAGTTGATCTACCTCGAGATCGTAATGGCTAAAACCTAGTTGTGTAGCCTATGAGAATTCTGATAGCCTCTACGGACTAAACCCTCCGGTTTATATACACACCGGAGGGGCCTAGGGTTGTACAGAGTCGGTTTGTAGAGGAAGGAACTTACATATCCGGACACAAATCTTGCCATCCACGCATATGGGAGTCCTACCCGGACACGGGGGAAAGTCTTCTGCTTTGTATCTACACGGCCCATCAGTCCAGCCCATATCAAATAGCCCGGATACCCAAGGATCCCCTAATCCAGGACTCCCTCAGTAGCCCCTGAACCAGTCTTCAATGACGATGTGTTCGGCACGCGGATTGTCTTCGGTATTGCAAGGCGGGTTCCTCCTCCTGAATACTTCAAAGCCATCTTCTAAACAAAAGAACTATATCCAGCTCTGTATAATCATTACAGCCCTTAGCTGCGAAGGCAAGATATCAAACAAAATAGTGTATTTTCACTACAACTTTTTGGCGAAATGTCACGTCTGGCCTCTTAACATTTCGAACCGTTTTCACGCCTCCCACTTCGCGTTTCGAGGCACAGCCTCCCTTGGCATGTCTTGTCAAAATAGAGATCATGCCCGCCCATTATGGGATCATCATCAATACGGTTTTGGGTAATCCAACCATGCCATTCGCGCGACCCCTTGGGAACAGGCGAGTTTTAAGGCTTGAAGGGGGGCGCTTGATATTCACCGCTTATATAAGAGGATAAAGATCCCTCTTTTTCCCCACGCCTTCTTTTCCTGCTTTCCCATCCTCAAGCTCCAGCGCCCAAACTTCAATCTTTCCCACCGCAACCAGCCCCCCCAACCATGTCGGGATCTGGTTCAAAGGGCAAGTGGGAGGCCTCCTCAGTCAGCGAGAAGGATGTCAAGGAGCTCCGGGGGGCGGGATATCTGTCCGCGGAGATCACGCACAGGCTCCTTGCCAAGGATCAAGTCATCCCCACTCCGGAGCCCGGTGAAAGGGTTGTATTCATCCCCCATTTCCTCCGCGGACTAGGGTTTCCCCTCCATCCCTTCGTCCGGGGCCTTATGTTCTATTACGGGATAGATTTCCATGATCTAGCCCCGAATTCAGTCCCCCACATCTCGGCGTTCATCGTCGTGTGCGAGGCGCTACTCCGCATTCCCCCACACTTTGGCCTATGACTCAAGGTCTTCAATCTGAAGCCGAAGGTGGTCGACGGGCATCATGAGGACTGCGGCGGCGCCATGGTAAGCAAGATCCCCAATGCCGTGTGGCCCAAAGGGGCCTTCATGGAGACCGTCAAGGTGTGGCAACAGGAGTGGTTCTACATCACCGAACCCAGCGATGCCAAGTGGGCGGCTACTCCTGAGTTTAGATCCGGACCCCCTACGTTGCTTACCTCGTGGACCGCTAAGGGTCTGGATTGGGGATCCAAGGTGAAAGTGTTGATGCTGCAAAAGCGCATCACCAATATGATAGGCAAGAACACCAGTCTCACTAACGTGATTCAGGTGATGCTCTTCCGCCGGATTCTTCCCTGCCAACTCCGGCCCTCTCCCATGTGGGAGTTCAATCCGGAAGATCCACGAACCTTGAAGCGCTCCTTCGGCACAATGCACAAAGACATCTGGAAGCTGCTCTTTAAGGCCCAAAAAACGTGGCCGAAGAAGACCGAAGACATCAGTCTTGACATCGAGAATCCGGCCACACCGGTAAGTATGATTTTCCCGAATATCTATTCGGTCAATAAGTTTTAGACATAATGAATTTTCTGTCCTCCGTACAGAGCTGGATAGCAAAGGCGGAGTGGATTGAGTGTCTGGCACCACTGCCTGAAGACCCGGCCACACCCCAGCTGACAGGGATGCTGGTCTCGGCGCCCTATCAGGCGCCGGAGAAGAAGGTCAAGAAGAAAAAGGGCAAGGAGGCAAAAGGCGGCCTCCGCCACAAGGGCCCTTCGGACGCAGTGTCCGGAGGGACTGAAGTCCTCTCCTCCCACGAGGGAGATGAGGAAGAAGAGGAGGAGGAAGCGGAAAGCGACTCCCCTCCTAGGGGGAAGAAGAAGAAGAGGGCGGCCTCCACAGACCCGGAGGAGGAGGCGCCCAAGAGGGGGAAGATAGTCCTCTCGGATGGTTCGGATTCAGAGGCCGAACCAGTCCCCAAGAGACTTCCCAGGGTGAAGCCCCTGGCCGAATCGTAAGTACCAAAAGGGGCTATTATTTGTCTTCGGTCTTTTATGTTTTTATAATATAACATATTACATCGTGTGTCTTTCAGCCCTGCTCGCGACCTCCCCAACCCTTCACTATCTGAGGGGAGTTCTCTGCCGCCCGAGATGGTAGAGAGTGAAACGCCACCGCGAGCCCCTTCGCCAATCATCATGAATGACACTGAGGTGTTGTCCCGAAGGACCTCTCCTGGCCGCGGAGGGGCGAGCGAGGCTGTCGAGAAGGCGCCCGAGGGTGATACCTCGACTGCCGAAGACATGGGGGGGCGACCCCCATGGCGACCGACGGCAGGGGCCCTGATCAATCCGGCCCCCAGCCGGACATCATTCCGGAGACCAATGTGGCTCCGGAGTCAGGCGAGCAGCCTCCTTCGAAGGAGGGGGGAGCATCAGCTCCGACGGCGGCCTCCACTAATCCGGAGGTGCCGAATACTCTTGTGGAAGCACTACAATGTGCCTCCATCATGGAGGAGCACCGCACCCTGATGGGTGTGGTGGTAGAGAAGGTTCAGTCCGCCAAGAGCGGGCTGAACGAAGCCTTCACAAGCCTACTGACAGGCTTCGAGGTATGCAACGTAATGCTCTAGACATTTTTTATAAAGGGATATACCTGTGCATATATAGTAGCCCTTGAGACTCTGTCTGGGTTTGAAAAAGCCGAACAGAGGATCACATAGTATTCGGAAGAGGTGACATACTTTTCTATTGTATAACAGGCTTCCTTGTTGGCGGCAACCGCTCAGGCCGCTGAAGTTTTCGAACTTAATCGGAAACTAAAGCTGGTTGATGATGAAATAGATCGCATCAACAAGCGATTCAACGAGACGCAAGGTATGCGTGTAAAGGGTTTGAGCATATATCTGATATGTAAATTCAGAGTTTAACTCATGTACTGCTGTGATTATGTGCGCAGTTGGCGCAGCCGAGGTCGAGACCCTCAAAAGCGCCCTTGCTCAGGCCAAGGAAGAGGCGAAGGTGAATAAGGCAGTCACTGACAAAGCGGCTGCGGAACTAAAGACCGAATAGAACGCCCACCGCCAGCACGAAGATAGGGTGGCTGAAGTGGAGCAAGAGCTGAAGGATGACATCCGCAAGTGCGAGGCCTTGGAGGAGAAGACTTTGGACCAAGTGACCGAACTCGCCAAATCCCTTCAAGAGGCTAAAGAGGCACGGGTCGAGTCCCGGAGTGCTCGTGAAGAGATCCGGCAGGCCAAACAGATAGCGGCTGGTAAGCCTTTTCTTTTACAGAGTGTATTTGGAGGTCAAAGATATGCTTTGCTCACTCTACTGTGGAGTTCTCCAGATGCCTTTGCGGATCTTCCAAGGAGTGCCACTGACGCTACACAGTTCTTCCGGGCCCAAGAGGGGAACTCGACCGAGAAGCTGTTCTGGTCACAGTTCCTCGCACTGGAGCATCTGACGCCTCTGAACGACCAGATGAAGCAGCTGACGGAGCTGCATAGGGTGTCCGGCTTGGCCATGAAGGATCTCATAGTCCGGCTTTGGCCAGCCGAACCAATTCCTAGCAGCTACTTTGGTTTGGTGAGGCGACTCATCGATGCGCTACCTCGAGTTGATGCTGTGAAGCGCTCAGCGTGCTTAGAGGGTGCGCGAATGGCCTTTGCTCATGTCAAGATGCACTAGGCAAAGATGAAGGCCACCGACGTCGCGACTGCAGGCCCGCCTGAAGGCAAGGACCACCGCAAGCCGGAAAGATACTTTGAAGATGTCCTAGCAGGTGCCCGAATAGTAGAGGGCCAATGCTCAAAGGACGTGATGTTTGAGTAAATGTATCCAGGTTGTAAAAACTTTATTTTGTGAACCAAGGCTTGTCATATATTTATGCCTTTTATCCTGAGTTATTTGCCTCCTGTGTGGTTGTTTTAATTCTGAAAGTTTGCCAGTCGTTTGCTTCAGCCCCCTCGTAGATGCTACGGGGGTGTTCGGTGGAGCGCGCGATCACACTTTATCCAACGTCTTGGTCCGTAAAGGAGGTGTTTGCGCAATGAACTAGGCAATCAGACTATGTGGCTTTATCACTTTCACTTAGCCATAGGAGTTTGACGGTGGGGCTAAGTACCAGCCCCTAGTGGGTGTGCGGCAATCCGAACTAGGGTGCATTTATCGCATGACTGGGCGAAATCCAGCCCTTCGTATAACACGGGGTAAATCACTAAGGATTTGTATTAAGTCACCAAATCGCTGACCAGCTCTCGTCGTATAATGACAGTCAGTTTTCAGCTTTCTCTACTGAGGTGTTTGACCGGACGAACCAGAAACACAATCGCAGTAGTTCTCCCTTTACTACCTTAGCCGAACTAGCGGAACGTAAGGTGGTAAGCACAGGAGCCGGGCAACCCAACTATAGACCAAAGACATGATTCGGAGCTGATGCATATAATGCAATATTCAGGACGCCGAAGAGTACCTTATAGGTGTTCGGACTTTTGAAAATATGCATGGCCGGATAGAGCCCCCGGCATTTAGGCCGGAACAAAGCATATGTGGCAATATGAAGCAAGGAGGGATCTCACGTGGAAAAATAAACCAAAACCGAACAAAAGTTGGCGATCAACTATTTCCTTTAAACCCTGATTGATACGTCAAGACGTGCTATTACAGATAATGCCATGAACATCAAGGCTATTTGACATGCCGAGAGTGTGTACACGAGGGGAAGCTTTATACAGGGCCTAAAAGAAAAGGTAGTCTTGAGGACCCCAGTGGTGCCCTGCCGCACATCTGCGCCGTTTCCCCTTGGTGAGAAATCCTTTGAGAGGAGAGGTCGATTATCGGCTATACGAAAAAGGGGGGCCTCAAAAAGGACCTTTGTACGACCGTAGGGTAGGTTTTTAATGAACCTGTGGTACAAAAGAGGAGAAAAAAAGAAAAAAAAGAAAGGTTAAGGTCCGAATAGGGTCAAGCCGCACTATAGACCTTTCCCGCAGTGTGCCTCCGTCGCTGCCCAAGGTATTTTAAGTGCGTAATTATGCACACGCGGTACGCATGCCGCTGTTTAATGGGGCGATCGGCGGAGGCGAAACTACTATTCAAGCTCTGGATTCACCGAGCCATCGTTCTGCAGAGTGGACCGAACTCGCTTGGCAGTGCCAGATGTCTTCATGACCGATGAATTGTTCGGCTTGATGAGGCCATTCTGTACTTCGGCTGCCAGGGCCACGATGTGCTCCTCGGTATGGAGGGAGCGCTCCATGTTTCCATTGACTGTGATAACGCCGCGCGGTCCGGGCATTTTGAGCTTTAAGTAAGCGTAGTGCGGGACCGCATTGAAGCGGGCGAAAGCAGTTCGTCCGAGCAGCGCGTGATAGCCACTACGGAAAGGGACAATGTCGAAGATCAAGTCTTCGCTTCGGAAGTTATCGGGTGAACCGAAGACTACTTCCAATGTTAAGGAGCCCGTACAATGGGCCTCCACGCCGGGTATTACTCCTTTAAAGGTAGTATTGCTGGGCTTAATTCTTGACGGGTCAATGCCCATCTTACGGACAGTGTCTTGATAGATCAGGTTTAGACTGCTGCCGCCGTCCATAAGGACTTTAGTGAGATGGTATCCATCGATGATGGGATCGAGCACCAGGGCCACCGAACCTCCATGACGGATACTGGTCGGGTGGTCCCTGCGATCGAAGGTGATCGGACAAGCCGACCATGGGTTGAATTTTGGGGCGACAGGCTCTATGGCATAGACGTCCCTTAGTGCGCGCTTGCGCTCTCTCTTTGGGATATGTGTGGCATATATCATGTTCACTGTTTTCACCTCGGGGGGAATTTCTTCTGTCCCCCTGTGTTCGGTGGATGGGACTCATCATCGTCCTCGCTTTGAGGCCCCTTCCCCTTGTGTTCGGTATTTAACTTACCGGCCTGTTTGAAAACCCAATAGTTTCTGTTGGAGTGGTTGGCAGGCTTATCGGGGGTGCCATGAATCTGGCAAGGCCTATCCAGTATCTTGTCCAAATTAGATGGACCATCTCTGTTTCCCTTGAATGGCTTCTTCCGCTGACCGGGTTTAGAGCCACTGAATCCGGCGTTGACCGCCGTATCTTCAGTTTCTTCATTGTTGTTCCGACGCATGTTTTTGTTACGTCGTGGCCTTCCGTTGCCATCCCTGGCTTCAGAGGTGCCAGGGTCGCTGGTACTGTTGCTTCTACGAGCCAACCAGCTATCCTCGCCAGTGCAGAAACGGGTCATAAGTGCAGTAAGAGCTGCCATAGTCTTCGGCTTTTCCTGACCGAGGTGTCGGGCGAGCCATTCATCACGGACGCTGTGTTTAAAGGCCGCTGAGGCTTCGGCGTCCGGATAGTCGATGATTTGGTTCTTTTTAATTAAGAACCGAGTCCAGAGTTTGCAGGCTGACTCTCCAGGTTGCTGGACTATGTGACTGAGGTCATCAGCGTCCGGTGGCCGGACATAAGTACCTTGGAAGTTGTCTAGAAAAGCGTCCTCCAAGTCTTCCCAGCTGCCAATAGAGTTTTCTAGGAGGCTATTCAACCAGTGCTGTGCTGGTCCTTTTAGTTTTAGGGGGAGGTATTTAATGGCATGGAGATCGTCACCGCGAGCCATGTGTATATGGAGAATAAAGTCTTCAATCCATACAGCGGGATCTGTCGTTCCATCGTATGTTTCAATGTTTACGGGTTTAAACCCTTGTGGAAACTGGTGCTGCATTACCTCATCGGTAAAGCACATGGGGTGTGCGGCGCCTCTATATCGGGCAACATCTCGGCAGAGTTCGAATGACATCCGTGTTCGGTTCTCGGCCCGAACTTGGTGATGCTTGTCATGCCAGGCTTGACGGCCATCGTCTCGTGTTGGAGCACGTCCCCTTGATCCGTAGATTGATCTGGTCTGGCCGGCTCTATTGTCCAGGTCCTGACGTAAGTCATGCGTGTAGCCCGGAGCCGCTGCCTCTCTGCCTTTACGGTGAGGTGGTGCGGGCTGGTATTCGGCATGATTAGCCGTTTTGTCCTGTCCACGTGGTGGTCGGTCCGGTTCATCAACATGATTGTATTTTGATGGAATTGGCTCAAGGGCCTCGTCGTCGAACTGGGGTAGTAGCCTGCGCTTTGGGTAGCTTTTTATTGGGCGCTCGAGGCCATATTCTTCGGCGGCTAGGACCTTGGTCCATCTTTCGTTGAGCGTATCCTGTTCAGCTTGAAGCTGTTGTTGTTTCTTTTTCAGGCTCCTCACAGTGGCAATGAGCTGTCGCTTGAAGATTTCTTGCTCGAGGGGTTCCTCTGGTACGATAAAATCTTCATTACCGAGGCTAACATCCTCCTCGGAGGCCGGCAGATAATTACTATCCTCCGAATCCTCATGATCGATAGGTTCGTCTGGGTTGACTTGTCCTTCTTCCCACTCTTCCTGCTCAACAGCAGGCTCGATGAGGTGGTCAGAGTCTTCGGCGTTCTCCGGAGTGTCATTGTCTCCGGTACCGGTATTGCTTTCCTTTTCGAGACGCAGTCGTGAGCGGCGCCGCTAACATCGACGTTTAGGTGGTGCTTCGATAGGCTTGTCCTCGATCGGGTCTTGAGCGCTATCATCTTCCATCTTTTTGGGTGTATCCACCATGTACACGTCGTATGTAGAAGTGGCTGTCCAACGCCTAGTGATGGGTGGGTTTTGGCCTGATTCGGCTCTGACATCGTCGTCCATGCCGTCGATGTCCTCAGAGGCGTAGTCTAGCATGTCGGTTAAGTCCTCGACAGTGGCTATCAAGTGGGTGGTGGGTGGGACGTAAAAGTCCCCGCACTCAGCCCCTAGTCCGGGCTGGGCGTAGTTCGGAAGTGATACCTCCGTGATGGCGAGAGATCGCATTAAGTCCAGAGCCTCGTTTAGGAGCGATAGCTAGACGGGTGACTGAGAGCCTGCGGAGCTAGGTTCGGAAATCGCCGCCCGACCATGCTCAATGGACGCGGGCCTCAAGAGTTCGGAGTTAACATCCGGAGGTGAGTCTGGCTTCCCAATGACAGGGAGAGCCCTGTTTGATTCCAGGCCTGCCGATAATATGGTCACCTCTGGGTCTCCGGCAGGGAGCTCCATGATAGGAGAGGGTCCGTTGGGATTCATACTCCCGTCTTCGGACAGGGTGGTCTGCTCTGGATCTAAGGCCAGGGCAGGGACGATGGTTGATCCTTGGACGGAGCCTGATGGTGGATCCGATGGGCCTCCTTCATATAGATGAGGAGCGGCGGTCGAGGCCAAAAATCCTTCGAAGATCAAATCTCCTCGGATATCAGCGATGTAATTCAGGCTCCTGAACCTGATCTGGTGACCAGGAGCATAGCTGTCGATCTGTTCAAGGTGACCAGTTGAATTGGCACGCAGAGCGAAGCCGCCAAACACAAAAAGTTGACCAGGGAGGAAACTTTCCCTGGAAACGGCATCGTTGTTGATGATCAAACGAGCCATCGAGCCTTCTACCGATGACACAGTGGAACTCTCAATGAAAGCACCAATGTCGGTGTCAAAACCGGCCGATCTCGGGTAGGGGGTCCCGAACTATGCGTCTGAGGATCGAAGGTAACAAGGGACAAAGGGAACACGATGTTTACCCAGGTTCGGGCCCTCTTAATGGAGGTAAAACCCTACGTCCCGCTTGATTGTATTTGATGAGTATAGGGGTTACAAGAGTTGATCTACCTCGAGATCGTAATGGCTAAACCCTAGCTGTCTAGCCTATGAGAATTCTGATAGTCTCTACGGACTAAACCCTCCGGTTTATATACACACCGGAGGGGCCTAGGGTTGTACAGAGTCGGTTTGTAGAGGAAAGAAATTACATATCCGGACACAAATCTTGCCATCCACGCATAGGGGAGTCCTACCCGGACACGAGGGAAAGTCTTCCGCTTTGTATCTTCACGGCCCATCAGTCCGGCCCATATCAAATAGCCCGGATACCCGAGGACCCCCTAATCCAGGATTCCCTCACCGGGAGGCGTGCGAGTAGCTGTGTGAAATGATGGTAGGAATGCCAGAAGTCCGCCGCGCAGGCTCATTGGGAGGCGAGACAGCCTTTGACCGCCGCCCGCCTCGCTCCCACTGGTCCGTATTAATTGCGCGCCCGAGCCGCCGGCCATAATAGGCGGCCGCACCCCCGGTCCATAGTGGTCACCAACGTCTGGACTCTGGAGTGTATGAGGATGCCGCCGAAGCACACCATCGGAGGGAGTGGCGACGCCGGGGCTAGTGAAGCACCCGCACAACGCGTGAAGCTGGGCACAGAGGTTGTCGTCGCCGCCGGCGAGGTTTTGCGCGGGCAGCAGCACGACCTTGAATTCGTCGGCGCCATCGTGGCCCCCCAGCCGGAGCCGGAGGTCAACACCAACTCCGGCAACGACTGCGACTCCGACGGAAAACCGGTTAGTCATCTATATACCCATTTGTGCGGCAAACATATCATGTGTTTCTCTGGTTACTCCCCCTCCCCCTCTCTAATTTTTTTGGAATACAAATCCTATGGTTATGTTCTCTCAGTCCATGAAATTAGAGTAATTAAGATCTGTTAGATGCATGTAGTGTATTGATTGTTTGAATGTTATTCATATAGGGTTAGTGATTAATTGTTTGTTCTGTACAAATGATTTTTGCTAATAATCCGACTAGGGTTAGCGTGCGTGCTAATAATTCGTGGCCAGATCTTGAGAATTGATTTTGAATGTCCTACGTATATGTTTGTGCCTTTTTTTCTTCCAGATCTTGAGAATTGATTTTGAATGTCCTACATGTATGTTTCTGCTATTTTTTTCTTTCAGATTGGTATGTACACAGATGAGGCTCCGGCCAGTGCCGCCGCCGGATGTAGATCTTGGACCCGGCTGCATGGCCAGAAGCGGCCACGACCCCCAGGACCTGAGGAACCAGTAGAATCTCCGGCGGACCGCATCAGCGATCTCCCGGACGGCATCCTTGGGGAGATCATCTTCCTTCTCCCCACCATGGATGGCTGCCGCACACAAGTCCTCGCACCTCGGTGGCGCACTTTGTGGCGTGCCGCGCCTCTTAATCTCGACTGCTGTCAGCTATCTATCGATGATGATTCTGAACTCCTCGGAGCCATCATCTCCTCCCACCAGGGCTCCGTTCAACTCATCTACATCTCGGCATGCTACGTGCTGGACATACCCTGCACGGTGGCCGCCTGGCTGACATCCCGTCAATTTGATAAACTCCAGCAGCTTGAGTTCTGCCATTACTACCGCGATAGGTTACCACCAAGAGTTGCATCTATGCCATCACCACCGATGCCCATCTCATGGTTTTCCTCCACTCTCCACACCGCCACCTTGACCCGGTGCCATCTAGCAGACAATCTGGTACAAATACTTTGACTCCCACTGCTGAAAAAACGTGCGCTTGTGTTGGTTCATCTATCGGAGGCCTCACTGCACAGCATCATCCACTCCAGTTGCCCTGCCCTAGAGCGTTTGGTGCTTGTTTTTGGAAATGGAATCCATATCCCTTGTCTCAAAATAAAGTCACCTCACCTTGTAAGCATTGGAATTCGTTTTGAAGGACAGGAGCTCATCATCGAAGATGCCCCTTCACTTCAAAGGTTGCTCCTTGATTGTTGTTATAAACCTTCACAAATAACTGTGGTCTCTGCGCCTAAACTAGAGACCTTGGGTGCAATTCGTGATCCATTTAAATGGTTCGAGATGGTGTTTGCCTCCACACCTATTGAGGTACTGTATATTATTCATGTATACTTTTGTAATTTGCATTTTTCGTTTGTGCGCATAAGTTAAGTATCATCTTGGAGTACACTTTCAGTGCTAATATTATGTTCTATGCTCAATGAAGAGCTTGTCCATCCTATCAGTGGTGGTGGATTCCGTCAAGTCCTTATATATCAGTATGTGGTGTTTTGATCTCAACACCATTATTGCCTTGCTGCAATGCTTTCCATATCTGGAGAATTTGTATATAAAGGTGACGATTTCACGCACATTGAAAGCCCATATATAATGTACTATAATTAATCGTTCAGCTATTGCTCTTTCAACATAATCTTTTTTAGACATTAATTGTTTTCAATCTTCATCTCTATTTAGGCACTAACACATTGAGAAAAAGGTATAACCAATCAATGGTTCAAGAAGTACTGGGATTTTCTCATATCTCATGACATTCGTTTGAAGACAGTAACGCTGGAAGGATATGCATCCAACAGTGCAAACACTAGCTTTGTCACATTCTTCATGTTGAATGCGAGGGCACTATTGTCCGTGAGAATTAAGTTTTTCAACAAGAAATTTCTCACGGAACTGTATGTGGAACATCATAAAAAGAAGTTTCAGGTGGACCTAAGGGCTTCTGATCGTGCTGAGCTTATATTTACAACAACTTGTCGTCATCATGGACCAGTAGATCTTCTGTACCGGGATATTGATTTTATGGATCGGACCGGTCCATTTGATTGTGACTGCCAAAAACTTTGGTTGAGTTAGATGTTATTGCCCTGTTCAATCCGGGTTATGTGTAAACCTGATGAACAATTAATCCCCATGCTTTTGTACCTTTTGCAAGCTGGAGTTAGACATTGTTGCCCTTTTCAACTAGGGTTTGACCCATATTTTCTTTCATACCAGGCGCCTGTGTTCGTATAGGTACTACCTCTGTCGTGGTTTATTCTTTATTGGCCCCCTTCGTATTTTGTAGTACCAAACTTTGACCTTAGATTTAACTAAGAATATATTAATGCATGTCATCGAAAATAATATTGTTGGACGGCTATTCCCAGCTATGTTCATCTGCTATATGCAATAATTATGCATGTGCTTGCTCGCCATTTAGGCGGTCACGGCGCGCTCTACTTGCGTGCCTCCGCGCGCTCTACTCGCCATTTAGGCGCCCTCGGGTCACGTCCCTCTGCGC
This sequence comes from Thinopyrum elongatum, assembly GCA_011799875.1. Taxonomy (NCBI): domain Eukaryota; kingdom Viridiplantae; phylum Streptophyta; class Magnoliopsida; order Poales; family Poaceae; genus Thinopyrum; species Thinopyrum elongatum. The sequence goes on along the minus strand of CM022302.1, from coordinate 91,271,520 downwards.
GCTCTGCTTGCCGTTTAGGCGCCAAGTCTCGCTCAGGTCGCGTCCCTCCGCGCGCACTCTGCTAGCGGTTGGGGCCGGCGCACGATCACGTTGGGTAAGCTTTAGCATTTTGATCTTAGATTATGTTAATTGATTATACATCCAGAGCCGAAATCATCCGGCTCTGGAGGTATAATTAATTAACCTAAACTATGATCTCCGACGCCCATTCCCATCGCGCAACTCCATCCTGTCATCGGCTATTGGGGGTATGTCGGTATGTGTGGGTAACTAGCTAGCAAGTGGATCAGTAGCGAGTCGCCACCGGCAGCCATTGTTGTGGTTATTTATAGCTAGCAACTGGCTAGGGGATTGGGGATTTTACAATTCACCCTTGTGAAGTGCGGGAATCCTTCGCTGGAGCGCAGGAAGCCTTCACTGGAGTGCGGGAAGACTTGAGCACACAACCCGACAACCATATGCGGTGTCACGTGTTACCGCACACGTGTTAACATAAGGAAACGTATGTGTGTAACTTACTAATCATCGCACATGAGTACTCGCACACGCATCGTGTACGATACTCCTAGCCATCGCAAGCAACTAGTATGCATTTTTCAAAGTTTTTAGTACACACAGAATCGCACACGAATTAACTCTAGTAACCGTCTGTGTTATATTTTCTCATCGCAAACAGTTCATCCGAGTGGGTTGTTTGCCGCGTATCACACACATCTTGTTTACACGGATCATTTGTGTTTTTTTGGCTCATCGCAAACAGTTCATCTATGTGAACTGTATGCCGCATATCCCACACATCTTGTTAAGTTGAACCGTTTCTGTTGTGCTCCCTAATTGAAAACAGTTCGACCGAGTGAACCGTATGTCGTACACACACTTTGATCTGGCTAACTGTTTCTGTTGCATTCCCTAATAGCAAACAGTTCATCTGAGCGAAATGTATGCCGTATATCGCACACACCTTGATATGGCTGCTCGTTTCTGTTGTTCTGTCTCATCGCAAACAGTTCGTATGGACCAACCGTATGTCCTGCATCGCACACGCAACTAAAATCTGAACCGTGTTTGATGTCTCTGCCATCATAAATATTTTGCATCATTTTTGATGGTTTTTTTACATTACCGTTTGTGATTAATGCATCGCACACAGTTTTGTCAAAGGGTCTCAGATCATAGTGTCATGTTAGCAGCATCCTGCAGTAGTGTTGATACCTGTGGGTGACTAGTAGTGTTGATTACATCTTGTAGTTGATTACTATATGGTTTATTTGGTGGAAGATTATATGTTAAGATCCATTATGTTATTTAATACCCCTCTGATCTTGAGCATGATTATCATTTGTGAGTAGTTACTTTTGTTCTTGAGGTCACGGGAGAAGTCATGTTGCAAGTAATCATGTGAACTCGATATGTGTTCGATATTTTGATGATATGTATGTTGTGATTCCCTTAGTGGGTCATGTGAACGTCGACTACATGGCACTTCACCATACTTGGGCCTAAGGGAATGCATTGTGGAGTAGTTATTAGATGACGGGTTGCTAGAGTGACAGAAGCTTAAACCCTAGTTTATGCGCTACTTCGTAAGGAACCGATTTGGATCCAAATGTTTAATGCTATGGTTAGATTTTATCTTAATACCTTTCTTGTAGTTGCGGATGCTTGCGAGGGGGTTAATCATAAGTGGGAGGTTTGTTCAAGTAAGAAAAACACCCAAGCACCGGTCCACCCACATATCAAATTATCAAAATAGCGAACACAAATCGAACCAACATGATGAAAGTGACTAGATGAAATTCCCGTGTACCCTCAAGAACGCTTTGTTTATTATAAGAGACCATATTGGCCTGTCCTTTGCCACAAAAGGATTGGGCTACCTTGCTGCACTTTATTTACCGTTACCGTTACTTGTCCGTTACAAATTATCTTGCTATCAAACTACCTGTTACCGACTATTTCAGTGCTTGCAGAAAATACCTTGCTGAAAACCACTTGTCATTTCCTTCTGCTCCTCGTTGGGTTTGACACTCTTACTTATCAAAAGGACTATGATTGATCCCCTATACTTGTGGGTCATCAAGGTGGAGGGAGAACAATCATCCCCACAAATCTTGGACACACCATATTTATCTTGTAGCTTTGTCCACAACTCATGAGCATCCCGAAACGGCATGAGTTGAAATATAACTATATTGGTCAAAGAATCAAAAGGCACATTAGAAGCTTGAGCATTGAGATAAGAGTTTTTCTCAGCCTCTAGAGATAATCTTTGAGGATCCTTTGGAGGAGAAAAACCCATATCTACAATTCTCTCTAAATTTGGGTCCATGACCCTAAAGAGATTAAGCATGTGAATAACCCAAACAACAAAATTTGTGCCATCGAAACTAAGAGTGTGAGAGAATCCTAATCCCCTAGTCAACACCTTTACTCTCTAGGCGGTTAAGCCTAATAAAGAGAGACGAGGCTCTGGTACCAATTGAAAGATCGTGGATGTCTCCTAGAGGGGGGTGAATAGGCGCTTTAAAATAATTATGGTTTAGGATTGAGCAAATGCGGAATAAAACTAGCGTTTAATTTGTCAAGCACAAAACCTAAAACAACTAGGCTCACCTATGTGCACCAACAACTTATGCTTAGAAAGATAAATAACTAAGTGACAGCAAGATATATAGCATGAAACACTATGGCTATCACAAAGTAAAGTGCATAAGTAAAGGGCTCGGGTAAGAGATAACCGAGGCACACAGAGACGACGATGTATCCCGAAGTTCACACCCTTGCGGATGCTAATCTCCATTTGGAGCGGTGTGGAGGCACAATGCTCCCCAAGAAGCCACTAGGGCCACCGTAATCTCCTCACACCCTCGCACAATGCAATATGCCATGATTCCACTAAGGGACCCTTGAGGTCGGTCACCTAACCTGTACAAATGGAAACCCTTGGGGGCAGTCATCAAACCTGTACACTTTGGAAACCCTTGGGGCGGTCACCGGAACCTGTACAAACACTACAAGAAATATGTCAACTTGCGACCATCACTATTAGTCGCTGAATGGTCATTGTTTTTCATTTGCGACCTTTTTGTGACCAAAAATAGTTGGTCAAAAGCTGATCGTCTTTAATGAAACTTAACGACCTTCTTTGTGATAAGGTCATTAAAGGCAACGACCAAAACAAAAGGTCGTTGATCCTATGACCAATTGCTTTGGTCGCTGGTAGTCTGCCCAGGCCACGTCGGATCCGACGTGGCAAGCTGACGTGGCAAAATTGCGACCAAATGAAAAGGTCATTGATTAGAATCAGCCCGATCCAATTATGCCTTTTTATGGGCCGAGCCCACTAATTCAGCCCATTTAATGTATTTTTTCCTTGTGCTTTGATTAGCTACATGGGCCTGGCCCAACAATTCAGCCTTTTATTTTCCAGGATACAGCCTTTTACAGTTTTGCAATCCATTTGATGCCTCAGCCTTTTACAGTCCAATTCTAGCCCAATTCTAGTTTGGGCCTCAGCCATTTTATAGTCCATTTACTTTTGGGGACTTGGCCTTTTTCATTAAGTTGGTCCAACTTGGCAACTTTCTACTTCTCACGTTTTCACAGTACACAAAAGAAACATTTCAAATGGAACATAACTAAATTCTTGAAATGATAGGCAAAATCAGCCAGATTATCAACTTGGCCTTCTCACGTTTTACAGTCTTTACATGGTATTCATAGAAACAGATATGCTAACTACTACCGATTACAATATAACTAGCTACGAAGAGGCATGCTTCATCGTCTTCCTCTTCCAACTTCTAAAAATCAAATCACATAGCATTGAAAAGATCACACATCAGAAGCATATAAAACATCAAACTAATAAATGAATGGCATGTAGTATGAAAATCACGATAGCACTGGTATATTTTAACTTATCTTACAACCATTAATATAGTTCGCTTATAAGAAAACATATGGCCTGATACTTATGTGCGCCTAGATTACTAGACAAATTGCACACTATGCAATCATTTGACACTTGCAACAGTTTCAATGCAAACCAACAGTTAAACCTAAGAAGATGTGAAGCTGAAACCTAACTCATGACTGTAGCAAGAGTGCTCCCAGCACAACATCACAGTTGTGCATTTCTAACCTCTACTTACAACATTTAATGCTGGCAAGAACATATGGAAGCAGATATATTTCCCAATGAAATTTACATGACCAATGTATTTATTACTACTAGGGTGCATACAGATCTAGTCAAGGATGGGGGCACATGGGAGTTTGAAACATTTCAAACTTAAGAAATGAGAACAGACAAGAAATTATCAGGTTCAAGACATGGTACTTGCAATTTGGGTTTGTTGCACCAACTATATTGTAGGGGGTTCCCTTACAGTCTTTCTGTAAAAAAAAACAAATTATCAGGTTTGCAAGCTAAAGCGGGACATAAAGCAAACTTCTGTGAGGCACCAGAATTCTAGAATACCAAGATATAGTAGATTTACTTTATTTTTTTTCTACTGAAAAAACAAACAGTTTACTGAGATAGGAGAGTGGCATTAATACTAATCAAGTTACTCAATCATAAGGCATGTGAGCAGGATTGATGAATATGGCATGAAACACCAGCAATGTGAAACTGGACATACAGGAAGAACACAAAACAGAGTAAAATTGTGTAAGAAAGGGCAAATGGGCACCTTTGTCACATCAGGGTCAGTATATTTCCTTGAAAATATCATCATAACCCTGCAAAGAACAATGTGCATCAGACAAGTAACCACTTTATGCTACAGCATCATCATTAGGATTAAAACAACATATTGATACTCAGTGCTGGATGAGACCATATACAATACCACTACGACAAAATAGGCCGCCGCACGCCATGGTGCACCATCTTACTTGATCTGGCCTCAAGGAACCAGCAGTGCTGCTTGCTCCCTTGGCCTAGCTCCTTGCTGTGGAGGATGGCCGAGACTCGGATGTGGAGCTCCCTGCACATGACATATTGTATCAATGCTTGCAGCAACAAAAGGAACTCACATACCATAGAACTTGCGCAATAGTGTATCAGCACCTCAAAGGAGGCATTACATAATTCTCAAAGAATGTTGCCAAAGGGATTAACCTCACAGCAACACACCAACCTGAATAAACTACCACTGTTACCATTGTACTGGCACCACCATCCATTCAACCAACAGGATATAACAAAGATCAAGTCAGGCAGCACACGCGGATCACTATGTTTGTGCAAATCAGATTTTCTGCATAGAACAGTACATCCTATTCAAAAGAATACACAGACCTCAAGCTATGTAACTACTGAAATAAGAGGAAATGAATGCAATTCTATATAGACAAAAACACATGTAGCAATGTTATACATAGCAAAACTTCAGTATTTGGTGGTACAATGAAAGAGCAGTTCAGTTGAAGAATTTAGCTTGCCATTCTCAATTTTACTACTTAAAGACATAATGTAACAAATACTGGATACTTCACAGCAAGCAAATAGTGCAATAAATTCACTGGTCTATGGATATGATCACAGATTCACATGAGGTGTGCGTGGAATATAGTGCAAATAACAACAAAAATTTAAAGAAGCTCGCTTGTTGACGAAGTCAGAGGCGTTAGACCAGAGGAAGAGGATGCCCAGGATGGGGAAGAAATGGTGGCAGAGGAGGGTGAGGAGATGGTACTCCAAGACCTCAAACAACAACTACATTGTCGTTGGTGCCCGCGAGCACCCCGCCAGAGATCTTCTTGTTCCTCCATAGGAAGAAATCGGCAGCTGCAAAAATAACACATTAGCACAGCACATGAGAGGCCCAGATCAACAAGCAATCCATGTAGAAAACAAACAAAGCATCTCAGAGTCTAAGCTTAGAAGGACGCAGCACTACGGCTCACCTGCTTCCTCTACCCTACGTCCTCTACAAACTTGCAGAATCGCACAATCCCTAGGCCTACCAATCACTTCAACCTAACCTAAAAATAACAGTACATAGACTGTTCCATTACATAGTACTACTATGTAATTGATACACAAAAGAAGATATATCTCCCATGTCAGCAATCAGGATCAACCATGAAGCTTTTACTACTCCTACATCAGTAAGCTTTTACTACTCCTATTGCTAGTGTTCTAAACCAACAGAGCAATGCTATAGGAGCAGAAAACAGAACTAGGGGTAGGAGCAGCATACTAATTGATGCAAGATTTGCTACAGGTGAACTATCAGATACATCAATATCAACATATAGATGGTGAATACCTCGTAACACAAGGGTAAACTGCAGGGTATAACCTTTGTAAAAAAATTGCAGGGTATAACTGAATCTAGTAAAATGGAGTAAGCATTTGACAAGGGAATACTAGTCTGTCAACTAAAGGCTCATGTTCGGTACCTGGAAAAGGGGTGGAGCCAATGGGCTGCAGCAAGTGGAGCACTCCAGCAACTTGTGGTCTAAGTTGAGCGATCTTCGATGCTGCAGACTTGGCTTCAGACTCGATCCTAGCCTTCTTTCTGGCATAGCTCTCCGCCGCCGCATCCCTCTCTGCACCGGCCTTCTACAGATTGCTCCCAGCGAATTGCAAAGTTACTGACCAATAATAGAGATGGCCATATATATGACAGTGAATGAAGCAGAAAAGCATGTATGGTCGATCCTTCAGTTTCAGAAGTTTCAGATCGAAAACTTGATACAGGGCACCACACCAAAATGTTCAGTTACAAAACCGAATCCAACAGAAAAATAAAATTTGAGATCCCATGTGGTAGAGGAGAGGAGAGGGATCTTGGGAAGGGAGAGCTCACTGCTAAAGTGCGTCCTCCATTGCATCCTCCCGTCCATGGCGTCCTTCCCCTCCATGGCGTGCTTGATCTGGGAGGAGGGAGAGAAGACGAGGTGAGGAAGTGTGGCGCCCCGCCTGATTACCACTGTAGCCAGATGGTCGCCGCACATTCCAGCCCAGGAAATCTCTCTGGCATGCGCATTTACAACAAGTATCATGAACACAGGCATTTCTATTAATGGATATATAAGTCTTACATGATATTACACAAGAGTGATGGCAGCGGAAATGCTCTATCTAAGGCAGCACGGTCTTGGTGCGGCTCCAATCCACAGGGATCTGACTGGGTTACTCTCCTAGCCCGCGAACGCTCCGGCTCCTCGTCGACGGACGACGGATCCTTATGTGAACCTGGCCATGTTAAAGGCCGTTGAGTACTTTTGAATGTACTCGCAAGCAAACCAACTAACATATACACCAAGCAAAGCAATCCATGGCATTCAAGCATGCATTAGTCATTAGAGCAATATTAATTATCATGACATGACATGTCTAGCTAGCAATATTAATTATCATCTCATAGCAGGGTTATCTAGCAAGATAACTACTGAAGTAAATACAGTAAAGTAAGCATATCAGGTAAATAATCAATACTCCGAACATTCTCGTAATCCAATCTTGATCTGATCCAAGTCAAATCCAAGTCTGGTGGTCATCCGACCACTCATCTTATAGCCATCGCATGGCTAGCATATCATATCCCTGACATCATCTGATGTCTATGCATCTGCACTACAAGTCTGATAAACTTACTCTCTTCCGGGTTGCCTTACAACCCTCAGAATACTCATGATCCACTGAGTACTTCAGGGCATAAGACGAGTTCTTCCATCATTATTATGTTATTCTGGTTGACCACCTAGTGAGGTCTGGACGGACTGTCCAATACCGTGGATGCGGCTATTCGAATAGATTCTTACACTCTGCAGAGGTTGCGCACTTTACCCACACCATGGAGCACCTGGCCTCGTGATCCCATTCGGGTGGACCACTGTTGCTCCAACGAAACCTGCCTAACCCGTGACTCCTCCACCATACCACCGGCAATCATTCTCCCCCGGAGTCAAGCCCTGGGTGGCCCCTATGTCACCTCGTGACACGTGCCACTGTCGTGGCCAACTAAACTGTCCCAAACGGGGACACCGGCAAATAACTCAACTGGGCTCACAAGATTATCGCCGCCTATCGGGCCAGGGCAGCACGCGCGCATAACCTTCCCTATTTGGTGGTACCGATAAAAGAGCATGCGATCAGACCAAGTCAAGGCCGTCCCATACCGGCAAATGTGGCTGCACGGATAAGTCCGGACAGGTGACTCTAGATCAACTGACTAGGTTTAGCTTTAGCCATCATTTAGCATGTATGGATATTCATCACAACAAGTTGAGGTGGCAGCAACTATGCATTTAAGTACATTATTTTGAATTATCACATAGCAAACTAATGCAAGTAATGTAAACCATAAGTGCAATATAGCAGAAGTTTAATTATTTCTATCACAGGCATAATCATTAATTAAACATGCAAGAATAACACAGAGCAATGCTTTAGGGCATATATCAGATGGTCGGCTTGCCTGGGGGTCGAAGAATACTCCGGGAGAAGTGCGGAGAGTCCGCGGAAAGGATCGCCGAAAACCGTTCTCCCTCAGAGGGGGCTGATTAGAGGCAAGGGCACAATGGTCATTTTCACAGTGTGGAAACAATATGAAAATGATACCATCGGGATGGGCTCGACGAACTGAAGACGTGGGCGTTGGTTTCACCTGATTCGAAGTCATGAGTGAAAAGATATGGTTGATTGGAGTAGAGGGACCTTTTTGCAAATAAACTATTTACTTTTGGGTCCCTGGCTGTTTTTTTCTTTAAAAGAATAAACAGCACTGTGTAGCCGGGCCAGCTTGGGCCAGAAGTGGCCGAGGCCTGGGGCGCCAGCTAGGCCGCACAGCGGCTGCTATTGCTGGGCTGGCCCACCCACACCCCCACCACTTATCCAGCATGGCGAGGGCGGGGCCTACCTAGCCTCGTCTCCTACCTCCTCTCCCTGTCCCCGACTAGAATAGAGGAGGAGCAGGGGAGTGCCACGGCGCCGGTGATGGCCACGGTGGTTTCCGGCCGTCTCTGGTCGAACGGCAGGCACCGGCGGCTTTGAGGCGAGGTGGCACGGCCAGGGGAAGCAGTAGGAGAGGCGGGGACGGGGTGGAACGGAGGCGCGTCACGGAGGCAGAGAGCGGCGATAGCCGGACTTGGGGAGGGCGTGGCCACAGCGGCTCCGGCGGCGAGGAGAAGGGCTGGGGAGGCTCGCCGGATCACGGGGGACCTCCTGGTGGTGGAATGAGGAAGAGAGGGACCCGGGCTCGCCGGAATTTAGGCGGGGCCGAGCTGCAGCCATGGCGGCAATGAGCGGCGAGGAGGGCCTCTCGGGCTCGGTTGAGAGGTCGGGGAGGATGCTGGGGTGGAGGAGAGGCCGTGGGTGAGGCATGGGTGCTCGGGGAGAGCTCTGGCCATGGCTATATATAGTCGGCCGAGGCGTGAGGATAGGCACGGCCGCGGTGGCGTGCTTATCGCCGTCCTGGAGCTCCTGTGAGGTGGCGGGCGGGGAGAGGTGCCGACCTGACGCGCGACAGATGGAGTGGACGGCTCAGGGAGGAAGGAGCCAACGGAAGGGGAAGACGACGATGCTCACGGACGGGACAGTGCCGCGGCGGCGACTGCCGTGGCGTGACGAGAAGGAAAGAGGAGGGGAGAAGGTGCTGGAGAGGGGCAGGTGGATGTCGCGAAGCCACTAGACAGATCGGGACACGCCGGAGCTGGCCGGAGCGAGCTACCCGACGAGGACAGTACGCGGAGCGCCGCTTCTGCCTGCTGTCCACGCGGTCACCACGTGCATGGCGTGCTCCCGAAGGCTTATGCCTATTTAAGCTTGTTCAACAGGTCCTTCACTACTCAAATAGATGAGACATATGGCTGGAATCAACTGGAAGGCTCTGGGGTGGGAGAAACTAGCAGAAACAACTTCTGAGAGGAAGGTGTTTGTAGAGATTTCTGGATGGATCCCTGGGTGAAATGAGCTTATATGGAGCAATGATCTACCAGGGGGAAGGCCCTGGTAAAATTTGAGGCCATTTGGATAAGAATTGAGGACACTTGTTGTAGAATGGACCTCACTGGTCAGAAATGCAAACTTTGATGTGGCACTCACATACTAGCTTGCATTGAGCTGAAATTTGGAGGAGGTGAACGATTTGAACATATGAAGCCACTGTAAAAGTTTCATACCATTTGGGTACACCAAAATGGTACTTGCTTCACAGAGCTTCCAAATGGACAGAAACTTGAGAAAATTGCTGGGGAAGAATGGATAGAGGGATTGAGCTGGTTTTTGGTTTCCATCAGTGATTTATCAATGTTAACCACCATGAAAAATTTCAGCTCAAATAGATCAAGGGTTCAAGCACTTCCTTTGCAATTTGCCCAACTGGACAGAATTTGCAAATTGATGTTGTGCTAACAATTTGAACTATGGAACTTGGGCTCTTGATGGAAATGGTGAATATATAGATAGGAGAAGCCCCACAATTTATTTGGGATTCTTCCTGGCTACCAAAATGGTAGTTCCTTTAGAAACTGCCCAAAATGCAATATTGGCATTAAATAGGAAAATGCAATTTCCCTTATTTAATTATGGCCAATATTTTTATGGGAGCTCAATATGATCACAAAGAATATCTCCACAAGTTTTCATGAACTTTGGAGATGGATAGATATTTTCCTGGATTTAATTCCTTTAACTGGCAAAAAAAGGAATTAATTATAAATGAAAAATATTGCAAATGACTTGGCAATATTTTTGCATATCCAGGGTTGATAAATGAAGGATGATCACTGGGAGAAGTTTGGGAGTCAGCAGATCAAAGGAAATTGGGGTTCCTTTGTAACGGAAGAGATTAGGGTTTCCCTTCCGGCAACTCGGAAGGTAGGGTTTCGGTGGCAAAACCCTGAGAATATATCTTGGGTGGCAAGGTTGGACTGGAGAGAATCTCTGGTTGGATAGGGAAGGCAAGGTTAACTGACCATCTTCATATACCCAAGAGCTAAAGAAATCTGATAACACCAACAAAAAAGACGGGAGTCAAATCCTGCGAAGGAAAAAAAACAGGGAGCGAAAACCAGGGTGTTACAGGAAGGCTGTGAGAAGGAGGAGGAGATGGTGCGCGAAGGAGGGGGGAGGAGCGGGCACTTACTCGCGATGGAGTAGTTGTACTCCGGCGAGCCGAAGATGAAGCAGTCGGCACTGCGGACGCGGTCGCGGAAGGCCTCGACGGCGGGCAGGAAGCCCCTGTCGGGGGTCTCGAGGTCGGTGTTGAGCAGCGGCAGCGCGAAGATGTCGACGTGCTCCACGCGCATCCCCGGGACGGACTCCTCGCACACCTCCGCCATTGGCCAGTCAACGGCGGGTCAGCAGACGACTAGTGTGAGTGCTAAGGGGAGAAGAGGCGAGGCGGGAGAGCGTGAGTACCGGCGCGGAGGAGGCCGCGGTTGTAGGAGGCCCAGCAGAGTGTGCCACAGACGGCGGCGATGTGAGAGACGAGGGGGGTGGATCAGGGTGGGTGGGACGAGGAGTGGGTCGGGGTGGGAGGCGGATATGGCCGTGGATCGATGGGATGCCTCGAGAGCGCGACGGGTGGAGAGAGGGTACGGAAGATGGGGAAGGTGGGCTGCGGGTCAACACCGGCGACGGAAGACGGCCGCTGGAGAGAGGCGTGGGTGGCAGAGGGGCGTGCGGGCGGCCATGGCGTGCGTGGACGGAGAGAGGAAGAAGAAGAAAGCGAGGGGAGAAAGAAAGGAGGCGGGGGGATGGAAAATGTCCATGGGGACTCAGGAGAGCTAGGGTTTCGGCTTAGGTGGGCTTGGGGTGAGGACTGCCGTTGGATCCGCGAGCATCCGACGGTGTTCCATCCACGATCTGCGTGAAACGCCCACAGACCAATCAAAATGCAGTACACGCGTACGATGTCATGAACATCTAAATTGGTTGTAGTTGACTAAAAAATTGGTCGTAGTTGACTAAAAATTCATTTTTCATTTTTCAACTGCTCAAAACGAGTTTTTTTGTGAAGGACCTACAATATATTTGTTGTAAAATTGGACCAAATCAATTTTCTAAAATATTAGGACATATTTAATGTACAATTGACCAAATAGTTGGGTGTCAAAAATTTTGATTCACCTCTCGTGAAAAGACAAATTTCCGCCGATCCAGCTGGAAACGGATCAAATTTGAACTGCAACTGCCTTATAGTTTGTTCTTTAGTTTTTTCCAAAAATCATTTTTAGTTACATAAGTATCTATTTAATCAGAGAAACATCAAAAGTTTTTAAAGATTCAACCACTAGCTCAGAACGGTCATGCCCACTGTTTTGACCGCATTTTGAAATGGGCATGAAAAATTAAAAAAAATTAAAAAATTGGAAAACCTTCGCATTGTGTCATTACATGTGACCAAGTTACCAGGAAAAATAATAAACTTGTAATACGGTAATTATTTAAAAAAATGCTCTCAGAAATGAGTTATCATGTATGAAGATTCATGGCTTTCAAGCCAAATGGTCAATCTTATGGCCACATTCATGGCATAGTTTGTCCAAATGATGTCATATTGTGTACAAAGGTGCATCTTGGAATGACAAACAATGTTGGCTAAGGAAGTTTTCATTTTCTTTGGATGAAAAAATTATTTTCCATTTTTTGAATGCCCAAAATAAGTTTTTTTGTGAAGGCTCTACCATATATTTGTTGCAAAATTGGACCAAATCAATTTTATAAAATATTAGGACATATTTAATGTACAATTGACCAAATGGTTGGGCGTCAAAAGCTTTGATCCACCTGTTGTGGAAAGACAAATTTCCGCCGATTCAGTAGGAAGTGGGTCAAATTTGAACTGCGGCTGCCTTATAGATTGCTCTTTATTTTTTTCCAAAAATTATTTCTAGGTACATAAGTATCTATTTAATCATAGAAACACACAAAAAAATCCAAGATTCAACCACTAGCTTGGAACGGTCATGCCCGCAGTTTTGACCGCATTTTGAAACGGGCATGAAAAATTCAAAAAAATCAAAAAATTGGAAAACCTTAGCATTGTGTCATTATATGTGACCAAGTTGCTAGGAAAAATAATAAACTTGTAATACAACAATTCTTTAAAAAAAGTGTTCTCAGAAATGAGCTATCATGTGTGAAGATTCATGACTTTCCAAGCCAAATGATCAATCTTATGGCCACATTCATGGCATAGTTTGTTCAAATAATATAATATTGTGCAGAAGGGTGCATCTTGGAATGGCAAACAATGTTGCCTAAGGGAGTTTTCATTTTCTTTGGACGAAAAATCAATTTTCCATTTTTCGAGTGCCCAAAATGAGTTTTTTTGTGAAGGACCTACCATATATTTGTTGCAAAATCGGACCAAATAAATTTTATAAAATACTAGGCCATATTTAATGCACAATTGACCAAATGGTTGGGTGTCAAAAGCTTTGGTCCACCTCTGATGAAAAAGACAAATTTCCGCCGATTCAGTAGGAAACGGGTCAAATTTGAACTGCAACTGCCTCATAGTTTGCTCTTTATTTTTTCCAAAAATCATTTCTAGGTACATAAGTATCTACTTAATCAGATAAACACCAAAAGTTTTCCAAGATTCAACCACTAGCTAGGAACGGTCATGCCCACCGTTTTGACCGCATTTTGAAATGGGCATGGAAAATTCAAAAAAATTGAAAAATTGAAAAACCTTTGCATTGTGTCATTATATGTAACCAAGTTGCCAGGAAAATAACAAACTTGTAATACGGCAATTAGTTTAAAAAAGTGTTCTCAGAAACGAGCTATTATGTGTGAAGATCAATGGCTTTCAAGCCAAATGATCAATGTTATGGTAGCATTCATGGCATAGTTAGTTCAAATGATCTCATATTGTGCACAAGGGTGAATCTTGGAATGGCAAACAATGTTGCCTAAGGAAGTTTTCATTTTCCTTGGACGGAAATTTCATTTTCCATTTTTCGAGTGCCCAAAATGAGTTTTTTTGTGAAGGACCTACCATATATTTGTTGCAAAATTGGACCAAATCAATTTTCTAAAATATTAGGACATATTTAATGTACAATTGACAAAATGGTTGGGTGTAAAAACTTTTGATCCACCTCTTGTGAAAAAGACAAATTTCTGCCAATTCAGTAGGAAGCGGGTCAAATTTGAACTGCAGCTGCCTTATAGTTTGCTCTTTATTTTTTCCAAAAATCATTTCTAGGTACATAAGTATCTATTTAAACAGAAATACATGGTTTGGTGGCGATACGTTGAGGTTTGGATGGTGGCGAGGGCCTTAACTCCAGAGCACATAAACTCGCATGTCCGCCGCGTGGTCACCGCGTGACCGTAGTGTTGCCACGCATTCTGGGCGGCCTAGGCATGTCTAGTGGGTTAGGCACTCCCCCGGTAGGTGTTAGGAAGAAGAAGGCAATAGAAGAATGTCACGAGGAGACTGAACTATGCTCAAACATGAATTAGCAACCAAGTGTTTGATTAGTGGTGGGGAAAACGCACATGGCCAATGGGCCTGAGTTTTGGCCAAGGATGATCATCTACTATGGACATTGTCTTGGAAAATTTGCAGCTCAAATGGAGGAGCCTAGGTGTCACTTGCTTTGCAAAGTACCACACTAGACAGAAATATGAATGTTGAAGCTGGACTCAAATGAATGAATGGATTGATTTGAAATTTGGAGGAGGATGATAATTTGGGCATATGAAGGCACTTTAAAATTTTCATACCATTTGGATAAATAAAAATGGTGCTTCCTTCACAGTGCTCTCCACTGAACAGAAAATTGGGAAAAATGCTGAGGGAAATTGGATAGAATAAATGAGCTAAAATTTGGTAGAGGGAGGTTGTATGGGCAGGGTCATGTCGTGGTAAATTTTCAGCAATTATAAATTAACATAAAATATAGTTGCTTCACAAACTGAAAATATTACCAGAAACAAAGATTGGATGGTGAGCTCCCATGGATTGCTAGATGGGGCTCAAATTTTGTGGAGAGCTATGATTTGGGAATATAGAAGATGTGGCAAATATTTAGCTCATTAAGATATGCCTAGCTAGTACTTCCTTCACAACGGTTCTAGCTGAACAGAAACTTTGGAAATTTGCCGAGGAAGATTTACCAGGCAAATGGAGCTGAATAGTGTCATGAGGCAATGATTTGGATAGTAAAGAATGCCCAATTTTTTTGGGAATTTTGGGAATGACAGAAATATAGGCTACTTCACAACCTAGGGCAAAAATTGACACATAGGCAAAACTGATGAGGTGGCGCCTAGTCATAACAATGCACCACAATTTACAAGTCTATGCCCATCTATATTGGTCGTTATCAGCTAGAAATAAGGCAGCGGGCCAGTGAAAAATATTTGCTTTACGACCATTTCGTGTAAGGAAATTACGACTTTTCTGACCAAAATGGTCGTTATGGTTTAGGGTTTGGAGCCCCCCGAACAGCTTTTGACCAATTGGTCTCAAATGGTCGTAGATTTATGACCAATTCTTCCAGGGTCACTGACAGAAGGTCACAAGTTGACATATTTCTTGTAGTGAAATTGCTCAGGGTAATCTCCACAACTTAATTGGAGACCCCGACGCTTGCCCGGAGCTTTACACTACAATGATTGAGCTCCGAAGCACCTCAAACCATCTAGGGCGCCCAAGCACCCAAGAGGAACAAGCTCTAGGGTACCAAGCACCCAAGAGTAATAAGCTTCTCAACTTCACTTCCACGTATAACCATGGAGATCTCAAACCGATGCAACTAATGCAATGGCAAGGTCACACGGAGTGCCCAAGTCCCTCACTCCCAAATCCCACGAAAGCAACAAAAGCTATGGAGGAAGAACAAGAAGGAGAACACCAAGAACTCCAAGATCTAGATCCAAGGGGTTCCCCTCACATAGAGGAGAAAGTGATTGGTGGAAATATGGATCTAGATCTCCTCTCTCTTTTCCCCCCAAAACTAGCAAGAATCCATGGAGGGATTGAGAGATAGCAAGCTCGAAGAAGGTCAACAATGGGGGAAGAACACGATCTTGAAGGATGGGGACCATTGGGGAAGAAGACCCCCTTAAATAGGCACCCCCGAATCCAACCGTTATGCCCACAAGTCGTGCTCAAGCGGTACTACCGCTTGGGGGAGCAGTACTACAGCTTAGCACGGTCAAAACAGCCCAGCGAGACCGAAAAACACAAGTTGTAGATCTGCCAGCGAGGTAGTACCGCTCGGGGGAGAGGTAGTACCGCTTGAGAGGTAGTACCGCTCGAGGGAGAGGTACTACCACTCGCTACTACCGCTCTACTACCGCGAATTTTGTGACGAGTTCCAGAGGCATAAATATAAGCAGCGGAAGTAGCAGGCCGGTAGTACCGCTTATAAGCGGTATTACCGCTCTACTGCCACTCTACTACCGCTTAGAGCTGAAAAACCACCCAAGCAAAACATAAGGATGCTCCAATACCGAAACTGTTATAACTATTGCATATGAGCTCTGAATTGAGCAAACTCAAGCTTGCTGGATAGATGACGACGAGTACTATCCAAAAAGCAAATATTTACAGTAAGAAGAGGCAGGGGGAGTATGCTTAAGATATAGAGGAGTGAAACCTCTATCGGTAAAGAACCGGCAAAAACTCCAACATCGAAAACATCATAGAAGATGCATATGTGAACTCCGTTTTCGATGAACTCGAGCTTGTCATGAAGATGACAAAAATCTCTCAAACTCACACAGAGAAAAACCAAACAAGAACCAAGAAAGATGATGCAAGGATGCAATGGTTTGAGCTCTCTACGAACGATACGATCAAGCTACTTACTTGAGAGCCCCCTTGATAGTACGGCAATCGATCCTATAACCCGGTCTCCCAACTACTACCATGAGACTGGTAAATAGAAAACCTATCAAGGGCAAACATTTGCCTTGCACAAAGTCCACTTGAGGTAGATGATGATGATCTTGACTTTCTCAGGTTGGACCACCTTTCTTGATTGCGTTGGCTCGGTGAAGACTAGTAGATTGCTCCCCCATACTCCACTATGGGTGAGCCACTCTTCGGCATATCTTCACAAGTCCATTGTCACCGCAATGGACGGCAAGCTTCAAGCATGATCTCTTCGTGATGCTCCACTTGAACTTGCACTTCGCAACCTTGATGACGATCACCACTTGATGTCATCCTCCATGGGTTGTATTAGATCTTCCTCTTGACGCAAGCCCATGGGAAACACACCTAACCCCACATAGAACTCTCATGTAGAACACGGGTTAGTACACAAAGCGTAATGGACAATGCTTACCATACCATGGGATCACTTGATCCCACTCGGTACATCTTCTACGCTTTGTGTGTTGATCAACTTGAATCACTCTCTATACTTAGTCTTGATCAACCTTGAATCTTTCCAACTCTCTTCATTAGGATGATGTCTTGAAGGAAAACATGAATGTTCACACAATCTTCTTCTTCAAGACATGCTTGCAATAAGCTCAAGTCTCACATGACCAATCTTTGGATAATAAACATGAATGTTCACACAATCTTCTTCTTCAAGACATGCTTGCAATAAGCTCAAGTCTCACATGACCAATCTTTGGATAATTCCTTGAAAAGCACCTTGGCCAACACATAAACTCCTTGAAACCAACAAATGGACTTCAGGAAAAGCATATGGACAAAACCTATGAATATAACTCAAGGCAACCATTAGTCCATAGAGAATGCCATCAATTACCAAAACCACACATGGGGGCACCACATGTTCTTTCAATCCGCACACATCGAAATCAAAGGCTTTGATCTGGAGAGCAACTGAGTAACGGCACTACTAATTACCTCAGCAATGCTCAGATGTGGATTATGCTAGTGCACAGGCAACTGGTGTCGCAGCTTGTGTAGATACAACTTGAGCTCCTCTCTTTTTTCCCAGACCATGGGATTAGGCAGTCATGGATGCGCAAATGCAAATTTTGCTCTGGCTTTGATTTACCTATCCCTGTTCTGATCACAGTGAACAGACATTTTATGACTAAACTCATAAAAACCAAAAAAAATACACAATTCATTGTAGCCTTCGCATCATCTGAACGAGAGCCAAATATTACCTCCGCCCCGAATCTTTTGTCTAGACAAATCTAAGACAAGAAATTCAGGACGGAGGGAGTAGTAAAAACTGATTGACCTATTTATGCATTAGCAAATACTAGTAGTGCCAGATAAGCAGGTGGAATTCAACGAACAAGAGCTTCTCCAAGCATTCATTAGAACTTAGATTCTAAATATACTGAACTTCAAACCAGATAGAAATTAAACAAAAACACATACGGAATGGGACAACATGGGACATGCGCATAAATCAGCATAGAAAACACCCCTGCCTGATACTACACGGAAGATAACCAAAGGCTTGCACACATGCGCACACACTGAAATGCAAGCAAGATTGATTGGCAAGCGAGTCTGCCACAACATGCTTGCTTGAAAAATAAATCAAAACAAATTGAATGAAACACAAGTCAAGTACTCGTTAACCAGCGCAAGTCAATGTGCATTCATCATTCATGCCAGTTGACGACGAATGTTCACAAGAATCCGATAATAGACCGGAGTTACCAAAGTAAGCGACTAATTCTTACAAGTCCATTTAACAGCCATCAGTGCATATGCTACATAGATGGTCAATCTCCTTCGTTGAACACACAAAATGCAAATACCTACACCCGACAAGCTGTTTCTGCATTTCAGTCACCAGAATAAAGTAAGGATACCTGTGGAGCAAGCAATATCATCAGCCAAACAATTTTCTACCATTCATTCAGGAGAATCCGTTGGGAATTATTCTCATGACTCGAATAAAAAACATTAGCTTCGTCATTGTGGAAGTTAAATCATCTTGGCGTTATTAGGAAAAACCAACATTAGAAAAAGAAACGATATGTAATTGTAGCGTAGTATCACACATTCAACCTCAAATTTAGCAGTTTTTTGCTACATTAGATCTAAATGGAAGCTAAAAGAAAAATGGGCATAAGAGGGGCTCATGGTCTTATGGGGTAGAAGGGGCTTTTTAGTGGTGGAGCTTTGCAACAGATTTTTTTTTTAGAAAATAGCTGCTTTATTCATAACCGCAGAATACAGAGACACCCTCAAAAAAGAAAGAAAATACATCAGAGAACACTACTGGGCAACTCCCAGACCATCGCCGGACATCGCATAGAACACCGCTGCCAACCCAAGAGCACATCGAAGCTGAAGACGACGCCAAGCTCACTTGTCGCCCAGGGGTAACCAAGACCCCCACCTTCAAGGTTTTAACGCCGCATGAGCCACCCGACGCCGGGCAGGATCTCATATCGATGAACACATATCGGCAGCGACAAAGAGCCATCCACAGCAACAGCACACTCTGAGAGAACCACACTGTCCGGACGAGACCGAAGAGGAAGAAGAAGACCAGCGTCTTTTGAGAGGGGCTCAAGCCATCCACCGGCGGCGCCGAGGACGACCAGCAGCAGAAGAGTCACAACCCAACCTCCGGCCAGACGAAGGAAGGGGAAACCATACTCGCGAGCTCCCCGATGAAGTTTTCCCTGGCCAGACTTCACCGGACGAAGAGGGAGCCGGAGGAAGCAAAGGCCGCACCACGCCCTCCCTTCCGCAGGAAGACACCGGTGATCAGGCCGAAATCCACAAGGCCAAGGCGTCGACGCCGCTTCACCGCCCTGTCCAAGGATCGAAGAACTCGGACGATCCGGAGATCCCCGAGGAGTAAAATCATCCCACCGCACGCCGCTGCCACCGGCGGCCCTGGGATCCAAACCACCGCCAAATCCGTAGATCAGCGGGAGAGCAACGCCGCACTCATGTCGGCACCACCTGCAGCGGCACGGAAGAAGAGAAGCAGCGGCTTTATTTCTCCAGATCGGCGCCGGACCCTTCTCCAAGGCGACGCCGACGAGGCCTAATCCTACCCTATCTACATGCCGGAGGAAGAGGAACGGGATCCCCACCTCCTCCCGCCGCCGGAGCAGCCGGAGGAGGCAAGGATCCACGCCCTCGCCGGCGGGAGACGGGTACACTCGGTGACTCTCCCTTTCGCCGCTCTCAAACAGTAGCAGGGGAGAGGATAAGGAAACGGCTTTGCAACAGATAGTTTTTTTTTTTTTTTTTTTTTGAGAATCTGCAACAGATAGTTGGGCGGGCCGAGTGGGCTAAGCTAAAGGAAACTGCTATTGGGTTGGCCTTCCACGTCCCTGGACTGGCTGCACCACGATTTGTTACTCCTTTTCGTTTCGACAGTCCGAGAGCCCATGACCCATGGCTACACCACGATTTGTGATATTTTAGTACTCGTGATGTTGATTTTGCCTAAAAAAAACTCGTGATGTTGATTTTGCCTAAAAAAAACTCGTGATGTTGAGGCCCACGATATGTGATATATTTTTCTAGTATCTGGCAGCTTTATCTCAAAAAAAAAAAAATCCTGGCAGCTGTCCCTCATACGCTTTGTTTCATCCAGGAGTGGCGACCTGAAGGAAGATAAGGGAAGAAGGATTAAATCGAGACAAGCTGACTAACCGACATGGTGAGGTTAGTGGTTCCTGTTCCTGATACACGCACGACAAGGTCAGCGTCCGGCCTGATGCCGACGGTGGACGAAGCAGCGGCGACCATCCTCCGCCCTGGACCGGCCGGAGATTGAGAGAACACAAGGAGGCAGACAGACAACAGGTAAAGCAACCTTATCATTCACCATATATATTCAACAGATACTTAATGTTCAAATTCCTTCAAACTTCACAGGTGAAGCCATACTCTGTGATGCAGCTTGGAAACTACAGCAAGGCTTGCTCTCGTCTCCAGCAGGCATAGGCATCTACTACCTCCGTTCCTAAATATAAGTCTTTTTAGAGATTTCGCTAAAAACTACATACGGATGTATATAGACATATTTTAGAGTGTAGATTCACTCATTTTGCTTCGTATGTAGTCCATAGTGAAATCTCTAAAAAGACTTACATTTAGGAACGGAGGGAGTACATTCGAATGGAGCATAACCAGCATTGCAAACGGATATATGTTTCGGCCATGTCTCCCCTGGCGCTGTCACCACTTCAAGCTGAAACTTTTGGAGTTCTTCTCCCCACCAAGATTGCTGATGTACTTCAACTTCAAGAACCTCGCTTCTACATGGACAACTCTGTTTTGGCATCCGCATCAGCTGCAACTAACATTTTAGCTGATTCAGGTCACTGGATGATTAGGCCCCTCATTGCAGCTATTCAATCTAGTAAGTCCTTCCAGGCAAACAAGATCAATCATCTGCCCAGGAGCTCCAATGTCAAAGCCCATCACCAGGCTCGTTTAGCAATTAAGATTCAGAACAGATCTTTAATGTTCAGGTGTTTATGTTCAAATGCAGGGCAATGTCCAGTCAGGGACATCCTTTCTGTTGATAGCATGAATCCTTTCATGCTTCTCTCTGTAAAATGTGCTTAATTAATAAAGTCTTTTCTGTTAAAAAAACAGATATTTGCATACACATTCACAATTCAACTAAGCCTTGCATATACTACATAAGAAAAATCTGAGGAGCACTACCATAAGAACACGCGTGTTCGTGTGATACACGTATCATTTTCATAGGTACAACAATACTATATACTAACACCAGCAAAGTGGTAAGATACACATACAAATGAGCTTTTAACAAGTACAAAGTGGTTATCACACGCACCAAGCCTCATCCCGCTAACCTGAAAAGGAGGCCGCGAGTGGTAAGGTGAAAAAGGGCTGTTGACCGTAAAAATCATGAATTTCTCACTGCTCCAAAATTATTTCCCCTCACGGAATCATAAACAGGTTGAAAACTGATTAGAAGTACATATAACCAAGCCATTATTATGTGGGTGAAATCATCCACACACAGGGGTTTGCCTTGAATAAAGACTTACTCCTGATATACATCTACATAAGCTTTCATACTACAAAATACAACACTGAGGTTTTCACTCTCCACCTCCAACGAACAAACTGACAGAAAGTAATTCAGAGAACAAGGAGGTAACCAAACATATGCTACTGGCATATACTTTCACCCAAACACATAGAGAACAGGGGGAGCCAAAATACTTGTATACATCAAAATGGCTTCATGCGTATATACAACTAGGAGTGTGGTGAAAATGGTACATCTTGAATCAGCTAATAATCATGCTAATCGAACTATACCAAAAAGAACAAGAGAGAAAACACCGACCTATTATATAATATATAGCATAATCAACGCAAACACAGGCCACCAGAAGTTAAGATACGGGAGGATATGGCATCCAAGGGCACAACCAAAATTTGATTCTCCACCGAAGACTACAGACAGTATAGACATTGTTCATCCACAGATGTTCACTAATGCCAAGGAAAAAAAGGCTTACTGATCTATCAACTATTCAAGTTTCAGTGCATGTTACTGATACAGCTTATTACGCATTTCTCTACTCAAGATTTGTTTAGCTAGACTCCGTCACCAAACAAATTTCAGGGGGGGGAATGAATTTACAGTCACCAAACAGATTTCAGGGGGAAAATGAATTTACCGTCACCAAACAAGTTTCAGGGGGGAAATGAATAATAATGCTAGCAGGCACAGGACATGAATTATTATTTAGTAATGCAAAATTTCCTTTGTTGTACTTCAAACAGTAATTATCAGTTTGCTGGCAGATATGGCAACTGACCTTTTTAGATCTTCAGTCAAGCTGCATTTATAGCTCATTGGGCATTTTTTTCATGAACAATTGCTAACCCAGATGTATTTATATTATATTAAAAACATAAATGAAGTGTGAATCGATGAGAGAAGATGATAAGGGATGCAAACATATGGTCCATGGATTATTTTTTTCTTATGACAACAGAAATTTCAATACAGAGGATACTACTTGGTCCATTCAAAAATTTGTACCAAGGGAACATGAAGATACTCATTATACCCGGAGATTTCACTCCGGTAATCAGATCACGTTCACTCAGATCCTAACTGTCACTCAAAACAATCGCAACTGCACCATCTACCAGCACCCAATTACAAGAACCGCCAACAAGGAAAGAGTATTCAAGTTTCTCACTGAGCACAGGAAGGAGGAAGTATTTCATTCTGCTACCCGCTTAACATGACAGACTCCTCATCTATGAGAAGGCAAGGAAGCTGGGCCAGGAGAAAACATCCAGGAGGCAGCGATCCATGAAAGCATGATGGGAGGCCGTTAGGTGGGCAATAGTTGAGCAAAGGATTGTAGAGAGACTCATAGAGTATGCTCTTGCAATTTGGTACTTGAGAAATGGTAATAATAAGTAAAGTAATACATATTCGTAAAAGAACAGTTCAGATAACTCAACTTGCATGTGGAAGATAAGCTTACCTGCTCGACCAGTACATCACAATATCATATCTAAGATATAACTGAATAATTGTCGTATGTATTGTCTCCACCGTGTCCACCACAAATGCCTCACAACTTCCGCTCCCTCGTGTCCACCACCAATGCCTGTTATAAGCATAACAAGTCAAACGGCACATTACAAAGAAACGGCCAAATAGATACGAGGAGGCATAACAAGATACTTAGATAAACTTGCAGCTGTAATTTGAAAAGATGAAATTAACTCAATTAATTGGTTTTTTATGCTATAAACGAACACTTGCAATAGGGATCTACTACAAGTGATAAATGAACAATTATTTTGTAAATTTCAAACCAAGTAACAATTGTGGATTTAAGATTATTAGCAAACTCAGCGGAGATAACAATACTGAAATAAAGAAATACAAATACTGAAATAAAGAAATACAAATACTGAAATATAAGATGTTCTAACTTTTTTATCAATCGGATGTATATAGACATGTTCTAGTATGTTTGTTCACTCATTTCAGTCCGTATGTAGTCCGTATTGAAATATCCAAAACATTTTATATTTGTGAACGGAGGGAATAGCTTTTAAGCTTCCAAATGCAAGGCTACCTGTTCGACATTGTAGTTTGTTCAAGCTAATTATTCTTATAGTTTTTTGCAACTTCAAACTGCCATGTACCTCATCTTGAGAACACAAACTGCACTGCAGCTATGCGCTAACACTACCATTATACAACCCTTGCATATTTCAATAGGCAGGCCACTGTAATTCAGGTTAATCATTATACAAAGAACTAGCCAACCTCGATGTTGATTGTTTTAGTGCACAGACTTTTTATGTAACTTATGTATCCTAGATGATAGCTGATCTGTGCTTGATCCATGTCATGGAAAAGGATTATCCGTCTAATTATTTGTCAACTGCATAGCCACCAGATAATTCCCTCTCAGGGTATGCCTATAATTAAGTTCATATAGTTTTTATGTTTCTTTCCATAGCTCTGACTTGAAGCAGATAGTTCAGAGTTCGATAATAAAATAACAATATTAGGAGCAACATTTTGTAGGTTCAGAAGAGATATGTTGAAAAGGTCATCAAGCAGCATATGAAACAAGTGATATTACACTACTTACTAAAGCAACATTTAATCAGCCACTTAACAAAAAATAACTCTGTTTTGTTATATCCTCAATGAAAAGGCATGCTAGTACCTGGAGTATAGACGGTTTCGAATGGATAGTAACGATAAGCGATGCCGGTCACAGGAAGTTTCTTGAGCTGCAATGACTGAAGGTGGACCATGAAGACACCACCAACTGTCCAGAAGAACGCCACATTATTTTCCTCCGCATAACCTATCATATTTGGTGGCTCTTTCTCTGAATTTGGGGGAAGTAACTTGTCCAGTTCAATAGTTCTTCCACTGCTCCATGAAACAACGTCATGCCAGTCTGTCTCCCTCTTCCATAACTGGGCGATGAAGCCTGACACGACGAGGAGACCCATCCCACCACCCTCTGCCCGCGTAACCGTGACATGGCGATTGCGGCTGGTAAGCACCTGCGCTGGCAACAATGTCACAGCTAGGCTCTGCCTATCCAAATCAAACTCAAGGATATTCGTTGCTGAAATCAACCAATAAATGCAATCCCCCGCCCGTACAGCGGGCTCGCCTATATGAACCATAGCCCCCAATGGAAGCGGGCACGAGATGGAATCACCCCATACGCCGCTCTCCGACGAGTAGACGCAGGCGAGCGCTCTTCTAGGTTGCTTCCCGTCGCTGCTTACCAAGACCACCTGGAAGTGGTCGATTTCTCCGGCGGCGCGGAGCACCGTCCCGTTGATGGGGTTCTCCAACGGGTGGAACCCGAACCCCGGGGGTACGGCCAGGCGGTGCTGGACGCCGGCGCAGGGGTCCCACACGACGACCTGGAGCGGGATCGGGAGGAAGAAGAGCGCGAGGCCGTGGCGCCATCCGAGGGTCATGTAGCGGTCGTCGAGGTTGAGGGAGAAGTGGCCGCGGGGGAGGCGGTCGGGGGCGTCCAGGGCTGGCTGGAAGGTGATGCCCTGGTTCGCGTCGATGAAGCCGAGGAGCGGAGGGCTGCGGCGGTGGTGGATGCGGAAGCGGCGGCGGAAGGCGGGGTCGGAGAGGACGCTGCGCCAGCGCCTGCAGACGAGGGAGGCGCGCGGGAGGGAGGACGGCAGCGGGGGGAGACGGAGGAGGATCTCGGAGAGCAGGTCGTCGTCGTCCAGCGGCGGCGCCGCCGCGGAGCGGGTGAGGAAGCTGGTCGTCGTCATCTCGCTCACAGGTCGTGCAGGGTATGCCGTCAGTCAAGCCCAGGTCGAAAGTGACGGTGAAGAGACGACGGGAACGACGCTGCTGGCCAGGGCCCATGAGACCGCTGCTGGTGAGAGCCCATAAGCACATGACTAGACAGACAAACGTCAAAGCCCACGGTACTTTGTATTCCCCAGATTGAAGAAGCCCACACACGCAGAGGTTGGCGCTCTGCAATGTCAAACGGTGCTCTGTTTTTGTGTTCTTCACGAGGAGGGGTGCACGAGGCGCCAAACTTTTCTTTCCCAAAGTCCGTTTATTTATTTACTTTGTTTTTTTTTGAACGCATTTATTTACTTTGTTAGCTTGATAGAGGGAAAGCAAGCAATGGCATATATGAGTTCAGGATGGAGGCGGAGGGAGTAAACGAAGGGATGGCAAGCCGCGGGAGAAGTGGTGGTGGCGGCAGTAGGTAGTGGTAACGAGGAATAAAAGATTCAGAGCTGCAGCAGGGAGCTTCGTCTGACTAGATTTGGGAATGTCAACCATGTTGGGAAGGAAACGTACAAGAGAGGGGGAAATCAATATCGTTTTTATATACAGAAATGAAATAGATGGTTTGATATCCAACCAAACAATGAAATTGACAGAGCTGTTTTAGACTTTATTCTAACCCAAAAATTACTTCCCACAAGTTGGTTATTCATGAAAAAAATACCGAGGCCGATTTTGCTAATTTTTTTGGCTCAAAACTAGTTTTCTATAAACTCATCGCTAATACATGATACACAAGCAAGCACTTAGGTTGGATCAAGACTTTAGCCCTCCTGTACTTGGGCCTAGACCAACCCCTGGATCAAGATGTGGGGTTTGTCATTTGTGCCATGTCGGTCTAGGGTTCCACATCCTTTGGCGTGGTCAACTATGGGTAGGGCGCTTCCTAATCTTCTTCGGACCTATGAATCTATGATGTGGATCCTAGTTTTTGGGAGTGCGACAACAAATCCTCTCCTTGCCAAGTTTGAGGTGATGCTCCGCCCATGTGCAAAGAAGTTTTCTTTCTCTTCTAATTTTGCCTCACGTGACGAACCGGTTGTGCCGAATTTCAGTGGACATTGTACCCTAAAGATGAACATTTTTATGTCTTGGTTTTGTGTTTTATGTTGTTGTGAGTTTCTATGTGAAAATTACTTTATTTTTATTTCAGATACGATAATTCCAGCTCTTGTAGTTTGTTTGGCAATTGTTTTTTTTTCCTTGTTTACCAGTTAAATGAAATCTACATGATCCTCGTAAAAAGATGTAATTTTTCGTGGGAAGAACATGTTAGTTAATTTACACCATTTTGTTTTCTCTACTTCCATTTAAAGTATTTCTCACACGTGATGAACAAGTGGACATATTCGTTGCAAGAAACAGAGGACCAATGACCTTGGAGCCGGCAAAATCCAAAAAATTCGAGCTGCTTCCCGCCTCACTCGACGATGAAATTTGAGAGCCACGCCAGCAATCCGCGTCATCTCTCCCCGGATCAAGATCCTGACCATCCATTCTTGTATGGATCCAACGGTAGGCTGTACGCTCCTCCCATGTTAAATTCCCCTTCCCCGACCCGTCTCCTACCAACAGCAGTCGCCGCCACTGCTACTCCTCCATCTCCAAATTCCATCAGCTCCTCGAAGCAACCAATCATGTTCGGCCGCGGCAAGGGCGGGAAGGGCCTGGCAAAGGGCGGCGCGAACCGTCATCGGAAGGTGTTGTGGGACAACATCCAGGGCATCACGAACTCGGCCATCCGGCGGCTGGCGCGGCGGGGCGGCGTGAAGTGCATCTCGAGACTCATCTACGAGGAGACCGTGGCGTGCTCAAGATCTTCCTCGAGAATGTCATCCGCGACGGTGTCACCTACACCGAGCACGCCCGCCGCAAGACCGTCACCGCCATGGACCAACAACGATGGAACAACAACGCACGCACTCAGAAGAAGTGTGGCCAAGGCTTCCATGGGTTGGCTAACGTTTGAGTTTCAATCCTTTTATGATTTATCGTAAATGGAATTTATCACTTCCTCGCAAAAGGGACAAGTAGATTTTGGTTCAGGCAAGGATAGTCCAAATTAAAGTTAAACTAACGTTGGTTTGTATATGGCTCTACTCCATCCGTCCGGGTTTATTAGACCCACTCCTATTTGTGTCAATTTTTTATCATTTATTTAACTAACAAAATATAAATTACATGCTACAAAAGGTACATTATTGGATTTGTATTGGAAGGAGGTTTCTAATGGTATAATTCTGCGACATATAATTTATATTTTATTAATTAAATCTATGATCAAACTTTAGCTCAAAATAAGAGGGCACCTAAGAAATTAAGTTATCTCGATTAATCCTGGTCGATGAGGGCCTTTTCACCTTTTCAAAACAAAAAATTCGAAGGAAAAGAAGGCAAAGTTTTTTTTGTTATTATGAACCGAACATGAATATATTTTTTTTTCTTATTATGAACCGAAAATGGTATTATTGGTTTAATAAAATCTGAATACCTATAATAAAATTTACGTAAGACAAAAAAAATTGGTACAGAAAAGTTCGTGCTCATAGTCTATGGGTCATGTTAATGCTCAACTTAGGTGTTAATGTATACTGTTGAATATATGTGTACGTGTATATTGTGTCTTTGGCCCACCTTCTAGTTCATCTGTATAATTGAGGTTGTGGCCCCCCTCTGTATTCATATATACGTGCCTGGTGCACCGATCAATGCATTGTGTTTGCACAGCCTATTCTACATGGTATCTATCGCAGGTCGATCGACCTAACCCTAAGCCGCCGCCGCCGCCGCCGCCGCTCTCCCACCCGCCGCAGTCGCCGCCGCGCGCCCTCCGCGCCGCCTCCACCGCCGCCGGTCGCTGCTGCCCCGCCCACCTCACGCCGCCGCCACCCGCCGATGTTGCCGCCGCGCGTCTTCCGCGCCACCGTCACCGCCGCCGGCCGCCGCTGCACTCCTCCCTCCCGCTTCCGCAATCTCCTCCTCCCCAACCCGCGCCCCCTCCCACCCGCGCCACCCCCCACCCGCGCCGCCTCCAACCCGCACCATGAGCTCCTCCTCCACCGTTTCCAACCCCTTCGCCGGTCCCGACGTCACCCTCGTCCGCGACCTCAACATCCATGAGCGCGTCCCGGTGGTGCTTGATCAATCCACCGCCTCCTACTCCGCTTGGAAGCGGTACTTCTCCTTGGTGTTTCGCGAGTACCTACTCCACGGCCACGTCGACGGCACCGTGGACTCGAGTCTCATGATTCACGACGAGGAGTGGATGATCCTCGCCGCCACCATCATCCGCTGGTTCTACCTCACCATCTCCAGCGACCTCTTCCACACCGTGGTGGATGATGACGACGACGCCTACGCCGTCTGGACCAAGCTCCATGGCCTCTTCACCGACAACAAGCTGCAGCGCAAGGTCCTCCTCCATGGCGAGTTTTACGGGTGCCAGCAGCTTGACTCATCCATAGACGATTTTTTGCATGCGCCTCAAAATGCTTGCCGATGAGCTCCGCGATCTTGGTGAGACGGTCGGCGATGAGCTCCTCATCTGCACCCTCACCGCCGGCCTCAACGAGGACTTTGGGAACGCCGCCTCCAACCTCACTGTTGGGGATATAACTATTGGGTATAACCCGCCCAGGAGGGGTCGGGTTATACCACTGACGGTTCATGATGAGAAGGCCCAAGAAGATGCTGAAGATGGCGGCTCATGTAGCAAGCTTACCGAAGGCCCAAGACCCGGAGGCGACTTAAGGCCCATGGGCATAAACCGCCAGATATTTAACTTGTATGTTAAGGAAAGTTTAGTATTGGTCACCGGGCCGGACACATTGTGTATGAGCCGGTCGGGACTCTGTAAGCCGCCGGGCATCAGCCTGTGTATATAAAGGGGTGACCCGGCGGCGGGTTAAGGGCAAGAAATCATAAGTCGAGAACTAGGTCAAGCGTATTCGCTCCCTAGTAATCGAAACCCAAGCAATACAACCTAAAGCAGGAGTAGGCCTTTACCTCGTTGAGAGGGGCCGAACCTGGGTAAAACTCTCCATGTCCTTTGTCCCGTTTAACCCCTTCAAGCTAACTATGTGACGATGGCTCCACACCTAAGTCCTCGTGCTAGGGCATCTGCCGTGACAATTCCACGACAGTTGGCGCCCACCGTGGGGCACGCGCATGGTGGTTTCGAGTTCTTGAAGGGCAGCTTCGCAGGGCTCAAGGGATACGCTGTGGGCTGGATGACTAAAAGTCGTCATGGCAAGCTATACATCGACGACGCGGGCTGGGGCCCCGAGGCCGGCTCAATCGAGTATGGGTACCGGGTCCCGGGTCCCCTTCGGCGGGATTCATGTCTTCATCGGCAAGATTGGTGGGTCCGAAGCTGAGCCGGACACCTGCGTCGACATCGTCGAGACGGCTCAGCGCGCGCGACCCGCCAAGGTTCAAGCCGCCCTGAAGCACGTCTTTGTAGGATTTACTCAAGGAGTAGATCTGGAAGGAGGATCTGAGTCCGGTGGTGAGACGGCCGTCTATTCAGGCGATGAGTCCTCAACCGGTGAGACCAACTCCATGTATCAAGTTCAGGATGGTGGGCTCGGGGGCTGCTCCGATGGCGACAGTATTCCGGACCCCTATGAGCCGCCAAACCGGGTTACAATCTTCATGGCCGGTACACAGCCAGGGCAGAATTCTTCAACTCCGGCGGCATTGATCTCCGGTTCAGCGACGGCAACGGCAGTCGGGGCAGGAGGCCCTGTGCGCCCGCCGGCTCAAGTTTTATCTGAACTATTGGAGGCTTTGGCAACGTTGTTGATGGCGGAGGTGACCCCAGCAAACCAAACGCAACATAATGTGGACGTTGCAAAGTTACGTGATGAAATAGCTCAAGCAAAGGAGGATTTAAATGCTGAGAACACCCGGATGGCGACGTAGCGAGCCACCTTGGAGAGGGAGGCAGAACGGCTTAAAGCAGAAAATTTTCGTTTGAGCTTGGACCGGGACGCATCAAACGCTGTCTTTAACAGAAGGCATGTGAGTCGTTTACCCCCAGTTTACGATGTGAGAAACCTTTTCAACACGCCTGGGGCAGGGACCAGTAACCCGCCTGTGGTGGATCGGGCCATTGAGGCGCCAGCGGCTGGAGCACCGGTTCAGCCACGTGCGGCAGACCCCCCACGTTTGAATCTGACCCCTCCTCAGCATGTTACGACGCCTCCGGGTCATTACTCTAATCCTCTGGATAACATGATAGTTGCGGCTACTCGATTGGCGGCTCTCCCAGTTCAGGATGAGTCGCCAGCGGTGATGGAAATACGGCGAGCCGGAGAACTTCTTCAGACGGCCGTGGCGCAACAGGCGGCTTATTCATACAGTCATGAACGGATTCACTCGACCCCGCGTCCAAGCCGGAGTTATAGCAGACACATTGATGAACCGGCTGTATCGAGCAGTGAGCGGCACCATAATCAGCCTCGTGGGCCTGACCCGCCGCGTGCTGGTAATGATGCTCAAGCTTTAGTGGACCAGGGCAGGGCACGGCGTGAGGCTGAGCTGGCGGCTCAGTTGGCGGCTCAACAGTAACCTCCGGTTTATCCGTCAGCGTCTGTGGAGACAGGGGTGACTTCTAGAACCTTGGGCGTGCCATGTTTAGTGCCGGCTCTACGCAACGAGCGCTTGCCTAAGGATTTCAAGGACCCCCGTAAGGTGCCTAACTACACGGCGGATCAACCCCCGGAGGCTTGGATTGAAAGCTACGAGATGGCAATGGAGATGTTGGATGTTAGTGATACTGCATGTGCTAAGTATTTCACCATGATGTTGGATGGGCCGGCTCGTACTTGGTTGAAAGGGCTGCCCGCTAACTCCATCAGATCATGGGCAGAGTTGAAAGCACATTTTATCCAAAAATTTAAAGACACGTGCAAGCAGCCTATGTCGATTCTGGATTTGGACTCTTTCGTCCAAGGTGAAGGTGAGTCAACAACCAGTTGGGTGCGCCGGATCTCAGCTGTTATACACTCGTCGGACAGTATCAACGCCGGTTCAGCAGTCCTGATGTTGGAGAAGAATTGCCGTTTTCTTCCCCTTAAGCAGAAATTGGGGCGGCTTAAGCGCAATTGCAATGATATGGGGGAGCTCATGGCGGCTCTCGTTAAATATGCCGACTCTGATCGCACTAAAGACCCTGAGTCTGATGAGGAGAAAGCTGGTAAAGGGAAAAAGAGTGGCAATACAAAGGGACAGCATAACACGGCGGGTCAAGGTGGCAATGGTAAGCGCAAGGCCGATGACGGTTTAGACTTTGTGGCTAACACCAATGCGCAGAGTAATAACCAGCGTCGTAAAGGGAAAACATCAGCGCCCCGGTTTGGAGGGCCGAAGTTCAACCTTGAAGCCATGATGAATCAGCCTTGCCCGAAGCACGGAACCCAGGAAAAGCCGGCCAGTCATCTGTGGAAGGATTGCTTCATCATGAGGGAATATAGAAACTCTAATTTTTTCCAGAATAATCATGGCCCACATGGCAGTTCAGGATTCGGCCCTCATGAACCTGGAATTGGAGGTGGCGGTTCAAGTTCTAGTTTTCAGGGCCAAGGCAATCAAGGTGGTTTTAATCAACAATCTGGCCAAGGAAATCAGCAGCAGCAGTCTGGTTATCAAAGTAATCCAAAGCAATTGAATAGTGGTTAATATCATGTATTCACCACAAGTCTGTGCAAGCGGGATCAGAAAATCCATAAGTGAGCAGTGAACTCAGTTGAGCCGGTAGTGCCTCGTTATTTGAGGTGGTCTGAGCAACCTATCGTATGGAGCCGTGAGGATCACCCGCCCCGGGTTGACAATCCGGGTCAATTGGCATTGGTGGTGGCTCCTCAGGTAGGAGGATATAAGGTTACAAAGGTGCTCATGGATGGGGGCAGTAGTATCAATATCCTTTACTATGATACTTTTCGTCGTATGAATTTGACTGACAAAGATCTTAAGACGTCTTGTACTGTTTTTCATGGGGTGGTGCCTGGTAAGTCGGCGTATCCAGTGGGTAAGATAACCCTGGAGGTAGCCTTTGGAGATGACCATGATTCCAGAGTTGAGAAATTGACCTTTGAGGTGGTCAAGATCAAAAGCCCATATCACGCTTTATTCGGGCGGCCGGCTTACGACAAATTCATGGCACGGCCTTGTTATGTTTATTTGCAGCTTAAAATGCCAGGTCATAAGGGCACCATCACGGTGCATGGTGATAGGAAGATTGCTCTGGATTGTGAAGAGGGTGATGTTGCGTATGCTGAGTCGGCCTGTGCCGCTGAGGAGTTGAACTTTTATAAAGATAATGTTGACCCGACGGATATGACACCTTTGAAGAAGCCAACTACAGAGAATGACCCCCTGTTGAAGTTTAAGTCGGCAGATGACACTAAGTTGATCGATTTTGTTCCTGGCGACTCGTCCAAGCAGTTCAGCATCAGTGCTAATATGGATCTGAAATAGGAAAGCGCGCACATCGAGTTCATCCGTGAGAACCGGGACATCTTTGCATGGAAACCTTCTGACATGCCAGGTGTACCGAGGGAACTCGCTGAGCACACTCTTAATGTTGATCCAAAGTTTAAACCGGTCAAGCAGTTTCTTCATCGTTTCAATGAAGAGAGGCGCAAGGCAATTGGTGAAGAAGTGGCCCGGCTCTTGGCTACTGGATTCATCATTGAGGTTTTTCATCCGGAGTGGTTAGCTAACCCGGTGCTGGTGCTTAAGAAAAACGGCACTTGGCGTATGTGTGTGGATTATACAGACCTTAATAAGGCCTGTCCAGCTGACCCTTTTGCTCTCCCTCGTATTGATCAGATTATTGATGCTACGGCGGGTTGTGAGCATTTGAGCTTTTTGGATGCTTACTCTGGTTATCATCAGATCAAGATGGCAATTAAGGACCAGGAGAAGACAACTCTCATCACTCCCTTTGGAGCCTTCTGCTATGTGTCTATGCCCTTTGGGCTCAAGAGTGCCCAGGCGACTTACCAACGGTGTGTTCAGAACTGCCTCCATGACCAGATTGGACGCAATGTTCACGCCTATGTGGATGATATTGTTGTGAAATCCAGGAAGAAGGAGACTTTGATAGATGATTTGAAAGAAACCTTTGACAATCTCCGGGTCTATAAAATGATGCTTAACCCGGCCAAGTGTGTCTTCGGTGTGCCAGCGGGCAAACTATTGGGTTTCCTGGTTTCTGAGAGAGGCATTGAAGCTGACCCGGGGAGAATCAAGGCTATCACTTCTTTGGCTAAGCCGGCATGTATCAATGACGTCCAGCGGTTGGCAGGTCGTATTGCAGCTTTGAGCCGGTTCATAAGCCGCCTGGGAGAGAAGGCTATCCCTTTGTATCAAATGATGAAGAAGACAGATAGCTTTGTCTGGAGTGATGTTGCCAATGAGGCATTTGAGGCGCTTAAGAGACAGTTGGCTAAACCGCCGGTTCTTGCAGCTCCTATTGAGAAGGAGCCCTTACTTTTATATGTGGCTGCAAACAACAGAGCTGTCAGTGTGGCAGTTGTGGTTGAAAGGAAAGAGTCAGGCAAGGAGTATCCGGTTCAAAGGCCGGTTTATTATGTCAGTGAGGTGCTCATTGAATCTAAGTAGAGATACCCACATTGGCAGAAATTGGTTTACGGCGTGTTCATGGCTAGCCGCAAGTTGAAGCAATACTTCCTCGGTCATCCCATCACTGTGGTTAGTTCTGCTCCCTTGGGGGATATTATTCAAAATAGAGAAGCTACAGGTCGGGTAGCCAAGTGGACTATCGAGCTCGAACCTCATGGTTTGAAATATATGCCTAGGACGGCTGTCAAGTCCCAAGCACTTGTAGATTTCATCAATGATTGGACAGAGCTACAGATGCCTAAGGAAAAACTGGATACCACGTATTGGACTATTCACTTTGATGGATCCAGGCAATTGGAAGGCTCGGGGGCTGGAATTGTTTTAACTTCCCCACGAGGTGGTAAATTTTGTTATGTTTTGAGGTTGATGTTCCCTTGTACTAACAATGCAGCTGAGTATGAAGCTTTGCTCCATGGTCTTCGGATGGCTAAAGAGATGAATCTAAGCCGTGTGAGGTGTTTTGGCGACTCAGACTTAGTGGCTCAGCAAGTTTCAGGGACTTGGGATTCCAAGGATCCACTCATGGCGGCTTATCGCAGAGAAGTGGATACAATTGCTGGTCATTTTAAGGGTTATCAAGTGGAGCATGTCGATCGCAGGAAAAATGAGGCCGCTGATGCTTTAAGCCGGCTGGGGTCTCAGCGTAAGCCGGTGCCCCCTAATGTTTTCCTCGATATTTTGCATAATCTGTCAGTTAAATTGCCTATGGAGGAGGATCTTGCAATTCCCGACCCGGAGGCACAGTTGGTGGCGGCTCTCCATGTTATTCCTGATTGGACTGTTACATATTTAGCTTATATGACCCGGGGTGAGTTACCTGATGATGAAACTTTGGCCAGGCAAATAACCCGGAGGTCTAAGTCAATGACTATTGTCAATGGTGAGTTACACCGATACAGTGTTACAGGGGTGTTTCAACGATGCATTTCTCCTGAGGAGGGCCGTGAAATTTTAAGGGAAATTCATGAAGGAGATTGCGGCCATCATGCCGGCTCTAAGTCTCTCGTTGCTAAAGCTTTTCGTCATGGGTTTTATTGGTTGACGGCTCATGCTGATGCAGAAGATCTGGTCAGTAAATGTGATGGCTGTCAGAAATTTTCAAGACGAGCTCATGTGCTGGCTCAAGAATTGCGGATTATTCCAATTACTTGGCCGTTTGCAGTCTGGGGACTGGATATGGTTGGGCCTTTTAAAAGGTCCAAGGATAAAAAGACTCACCTCCTGGTAGCTGTTGACAAGTTTACAAAGTGGGTTGAAGCTGAGCCGGTCAGCAAATGTGATGCAGCAACGGTGGTTTAGTTCATTAAAAAGGTGATCTTTCGTTTTGGATACGCTCATAGTATCATTACTGATAATGGTACTAATCTGTCTAAGGGTGCAATGAAAGAATTCTGTCAACAAGAGCATATCCGGCTTGATGTGTCATCGGTGCCTCACCCCCAGTCTAATGGTCAAGCTGAAAGAGCCAATCAAGAAATCTTGCGAGGTATCAAACCCCGGCTTATGGTCCCTTTGCAGAGGACGCCAGGTTGTTGGGTGGAAGAATTGCCCTCAGTGCTTTGGAGTATCAATACCACCCCCAATAGATCTACGGGTTATACGCCTTTCTTCATGGTTTACGGAGCAGAAGCGGTTCTCCCTAGTGACATACATCACGACTCGCCCCGCGTGGCGGCTTATGTTGAAGCTGATAATGAGAAAGCACGTCAGGATGCTATTGACCTTTTGGATGAGGAGCGTGACCTTGCGGCGGCTCGTTCAGTGATTTACCAGCAAGATCTGCGTCGTTATCACAGCCGCCGAGTTAAAACCAGGACTTTTCAAGAAGGAGATTTGGTGCTCCGGCTCATCCAGGATCAAACTGATATGCACAAGCTATCCCCACCTTGGGAAGGGCCCTTTGTGGTCAGTAAAAATCTGAACAACGGGTCATACTACCTTATCGATGTTCGAAGCCACAAGGATTCACGCACGTTGGAGGAGGAGACCCACCGGCCATGGAACATTGCTCATCTTCGGCCTTATTACACCTGAGCCACCGGCTCTTGTGATGTACATACTTTTGTTAATGTATATATTATGATTAGTATAATAAAGCCGGCATCCTTGATGATTCAGGGCCTCTGTCGTTTCATTTCTGAGAATCTGAGTCTTTATTGTCACTTCATAAGGTCACTGGGGGGCTTTCTGCTCATTGAGCATAGCTATGATTACCCTTTTGATCCAGCTTGTACGCCTTGATTGCAAAATATTTGGGGGGCTTCCTGCTCATTGAGCATAGCTATGACTACCCTGTTGGTCCGGCTAGTACGCCTGGATCGGAATATTGCTTGGGGGCTCCTGGTTAAATGAACAGAGCTTTGTTGACCCTTGTAATGGGCTTGGACGCCAGGTGTATTCACCAAAAATCCGGGTTATCCTGCCTTTGTATGCCTGCCACTCTGACCAGGTAATCCTGGAATGACTCGCCGTACTCTTGACAGATAATCTTGTAAAGACCCTGAACTTGTCAAAGTTAAAACGGCGATTGGTCATGTGAGGCCCGGCTTACATGTTTGAATTAAGGAGTAACTCAGTGGCTGTGCAGCCCTTGAATAGCACTTGATGTTGAGGCTTGGCAGCCTTTGAATGCCTTGGTTTTCTGGTTTATATTGACTTTGAATCTTTTTGGTGATTTCTATTTATACCATATTGATATATGGTTGAAAATTGATTTGGGCCATGTTGCCTTGATCTTATGATTCATATTTGAAAATATCCGGTGCTTTGATAACCCGTCCTGGCTTTGGACGATAAGTCGCCAGTGTGTGATGATTATATGCTTGGAGTTCTATACTCTTAAGTTTTTGGGATGATACCCTTTGCTGTCTATGGCGTTGTAAGCTGACAGCATGAATAAAATTACACAGAGCGCTGCGCTCTGAGGCTTTGGGCTGTTACCCTTACTACATGCGGCGTTGTAAGCCGGCAGTATGAATAAATATCACAGGTATGATATTTGCTTTGTTATGATTATATGAAGTTTTGATAAACCGGACCTGGTTACGGACGATGCAGTCATCAGTGGTTTTCATATGGGGTGTTATGACCCGCCTTGGGGTAAACCGGCAAGGCACTTGTTCTCTGTTTGTATGCAGGATTTAAGACAACATGATCAGCAAAGGTGACAATGATTACGAGCATAAACGGTGGATCGTCAGATCAAAACGGCTCATAAGTGTTATGCAAATCAACATGCACGATGGCATGGCAGATCACTGTTTTCAAGCTAGCCTATTACAAGGCACTGGACGGCCCAAAAGAATAAGTGTTTTGAGGCATAAGGTAGTCCAACGGGCAGATTAAGCCGGCCCTTGGATTAATGATCTTGACCTTGGCGAGTAGAGGATTCTGGGTCATCTTGCACCGATTCATCTTCTTCTTCGTCACCCGTTGGCTGGAAGTCAGAGGTGGCCCAATTGATCCCAGTCAAAGCTTTGAACACAGGTTCGTCATCAATAAGTGTTGACGGGTCAATATCAGGAGCAAAGGTGTGCTTACGGATGGGCAGAATAAGCTGCTGGGAGTCGTGAACCGGCGCCTTCACTTTCTTGTTATCAGCATTATAAGCCGCCTGGTAATGAGATAGATCCGTATCTTCAGCCAGTTTGCTTGCTAGAGGGCGCATTTCTCTTGCTATCGCCGCAAAGTCCTCAGTACTGAAGGGAGACCCGTCCTCCTTTACGCTTGGGCAGCCATTGGCCAAGTCTTCTAGGTCCAGATCTGCTTGCCATGCCTTGGCCTGGGTTAACGCAGTGAGGGCACCGGCTCTAGCAGCTGATAGCTTCAGATCCTCCACTCTTTGGGGCAATACAGACAGCTTTTCCAGCGTTTCTTTGATAAGAGTTGGTGGTTGTTTTTTATGAGAAGCTGCAGAGATAGCTCGTTGCGCGCCAGTATACAATTGCTCGATAAGAGTATAGGCGGCTTTCAGCTTCATGCGCATGTCTGCACCAAGATGGGCGATTCTGGAGCCTGCATTACCAAACAAATTGATAAGTCGGATGAATGATTATTCAACTACATGTATGGTAACATATTGGAATAATGTTACTTTCCAAAAACAGTGGCGGTCATGGTGTTAATTTGATGTTTTAAACCGGAAAGCTCTTCAGTCACCGGCTTAAGGGCCGCCTCTGCTTCCTTCGCTCTTTTCAACAGAGCTGCTTTGTCAGACTCCCAGTTTGTCCTGTCAGCCTTGAAGTCCTTTTTCAGCTTCTCCATTTCTTCCAAGGCGGTTGTCAGTTCTGATTTGGCCTTGGCAGTTTCAGATTGTTGAGACTTGATATTTTCTTGAAGGTCGACGACTTGGGATTCTTTTGCATTGAGTTCAGCCTGCAGTATGCAAGCGACAGGTGCTATTACAATCATTTTGTTTGAAGTCCCAAGCACAATACAAGTATTTCACTTGGCATTTGGGGGCTAATGCACATCGGTCTTTTCAAAGACAATTTCATGATGACTCGGCTACACTATTGTGGCTATAGCCGATTCATGGGGGATGTATACTTGGATTTTATTGACAACTATGGTAATGAGACCCGGCTTATCTTGAAAGTGTAAGCCGGCCCTTGGGGGCTACAGGTGCAAAATTGAATCAGTACTATTTGAAGCCCCGGCTTATCTTCAAAGTGTAAGCCGGCCCTTGGGGGCTATAGGTGCAAAATTGAATCATTACTATTTGAAGCCCCGGCTTATCTTGAAAGTGTAAGCCGGCCCTTGAGGGCTACTTGATTTGATCTATAAGGCTAACCAAAGTCTACAGTACATTCAATTCTATCATGTCTAGTAAACTTGGCGGCTGATAAAATATGTTTATATGAAGAAGCCTAGCGTTTACCTCAAAACGTTCCTTCATAAGATTTACTAAGCCGGCCTCGAAGTCACGGCTTGTGTGCAGACGGTTCAAGTACCCAGAGTGGATCTCTTGAGCACTATTGTGAGCATAGCTCTCTAAATTCACTGACCACTTGCCTTTGTCAGCAACAGATATTTCTTCCTTGGCACTGTGCTTCGACAAGACAGTGGGATTGCCTGGCGCCGTATAACCAAGCCTAGTGATGATAACATCATCAGCCTTTTCTTCAGTAGGCTTGATGGGACTTGGCGGCTTAGCAGTAGCAGGGTCAACATCCATATGATCTATGGTGATGTTGTGTTCCTCCAATGGCGGTTCATCAACGGTGGTTTCAGTGGCATGGAGGGAAGTTTCTGCTGACTGTTTCTCCGGTTTAGAAGGATTTTCAGTTGTTTTTGTCACCTTCAACTTCTTGCTGGGCTTTGCCATAGCTCTGTAAATGCAGCACGAGACGAGGTTAACACAACAATTGAGTATATGATGGAAAGCAGAGATTTAACATTACCCAGGCACAGTCTTGAAGACTGGGATGTGAGTTCCCGTTGAATCGCCAGAGGAGGAATGAGATGTTCCCTGATAATTTGAGTCGGAAGGATTAAGAGGTTGTCGAAAAAGACCAGCCTTGGGGTAAGCTAAGTCAGAAATTGGTGAGACCTCTGGACGACGTTTGCGAGGGGCTGGTGTGTTCGGTAAGCCAGAGGAAAGGATCCCGCCTCCGCTGTTTCAGGTTGTGCGGCGAGCTTCATGTTGCTGCTTCTTCAAAATAAAGTTGGGATCCAAATGAGCTAAAGGATGAGAAAACCTTACTTTCCGGCTTGCTTGTCGAGATTTCTGTTTTGGCAGAGGTTCTGAGTCGGAGGAAAGAACAATTACCTCTTCATCACCTGCACGGCTGGCTTCCGCGTCACCCTGATAATAATCGTTGTCAATGAGATGTACAAAAAATGAGCCAAGAGAATCAAGTTCTACATTCGACTCATCATCATCATCGTCATCCAAGTTAAATAACTCGGAGGGGTCGGTCTTCTTCTTTGCAGGTTTTTTGTTAGCCTTGGTCTTTGTCCGGGTCTTCTTGGCCAGTTTGTCCTGTAGTTTTTTCTTCCCGAAAGGAGAATCGGCCTGTGGAAGTCAGATGAGTATAAGAGGACAGTTTTTATGAAAACATGATTCAACTGAAAAAATTAGGTACAAAACTTACAGTTGGCGGTTTGTTGAGAGTGCAGAAAGGATTGAGTTCGGTTTTGCTGCAGGCTTCCAAGCTTTTGTTCAATAAAGCCTTGGTCGATTCATTGATATCTTCATCATTCAATTGGATCTCGCTGTGGCATTGCGGATCTTTTAAGTCGCCGGTATACTCGCACATTAAACCGGGGCGATGGCTTAACGGCAGAATTCTCCAGGCGACCCAGCACCGAACAAGGTCGATGCCGGTTAAGTCGTTAGCCATGAAGGCTCTAATCTTTGAAAATATTGGCACATACTTGGCCCGTTCCTTTGTGCTGATCCATTCTGGGAGTGGATGTGTGTTACTAAACCGGTGTTCACGGTAGCCCGGCAAGGGATTTTCACCCTCTGGAGATGTATCTTGGCAATAGAACCAAGTCTGGTTCCAGTCTTTAGGATGACTGGGCGGTTTGGCATATGGGAAGGTGGCTTCTTTCCGTTTCTGAATTGAAATTCCGCCTAACTCCAAGCTGGGTCCGTCTGTGAATTCAGTCTGCCGGTTCAAGTAGTAGAATTCCCTGAACAGTTCGACAGTGGGCTCTTGTTGAAGATAAACTTCGCAAAAAACTTGGAAGTTGCAGATGTTGGAGACAGAATTGGGCCCAATATCCTGAGGATGGAGCTGGAAAAAGTGTAGCACGTCTCGGAAGAATTTTGAACCGGGCGGGGTAAACCCCCGGATCATATGATCAGTAAAAACGATTATTTCACCCTCCTTGGGCTCAGGAGAATTTTCAGCGCCTGGGAGCCTCCAGTGGATGTCATCTTTTTTGGCTAAGACGCCAGTCTGAACAAAATTGTTCAAGTCTTCCTCGATAACCCGGGATGCGACCCAGTTGCATGAAGTGAAGGTCTTAGTCATTGTTGATGATGAAGGTCTGAAAAGAAAATGTTGCCGGTTTAAGATTATGTTGTTAAGCCGGTCATTAGTTCAAAGGTAAAAACCATAAACATGCAGTGTGTTAAGCCGGAGGATAGTGTTGAGATGCAGAGCAATCTATTGGCAGCTTAAGAGGGGACTAATGGTACCTGGCGGGTTATGGTTTATCAATTAAGCTGCCTACATAGCTATCAGTTTTTAGATCTATGAGTGAAAGATTGCTAAGTGTTGGACAAACAGTTTTCACAGATCGGTGTTATAATTTTGAATCTACAGCAGTTCAGATAATGAAGAAAAATTCTAACCTACAGTAGCAGCAGCAGGACAGTTCATGTGCTCAAACGAGATCTCCTATGGAGGGGAGGCGTTCAGATATTAAAAATGAATGCTAAACTGCTACGCGCAAGATTGGTACTATACTTAGATCAAAAACTACATGGTCTAGGGAGGAACAAAGATGAACCGAGATGAACTCTGAAGAACTCGAGAAAACCCTAATGGAGATCTGCGGTGAGGAAAAGAGGGGAGCTTACCAGGGCTGTTGGACAGCGGTGGCGCGCGGCGGTGCTCTGGTGCGTTCAGGTCGATGCAGCGGCCGGAGTGGAAGCAGCTCGCGAGGTCGACAGCGGCGGAGCTCGGGCGCGTGTGGCGTGCGAAGAAGAGGATGAAGACGAGGAGGCAAGGGGGGAAAATGAAAAGGACCCCTGCCCCTATTTATAAGGCAGTGAATCGAGGAGGCTGAGATTTGGGCCTCGTGCGATATTAATGCAAGATGATGTCATGGCGGGTTAGCGCAATTCTGTGAGCAAACGTCATGGCGGGTTATAAGATTTCATAAGGACTGGCGATGAAGGATTTTTTCTAAGTGTGGAAGATTGATATGAACAAGTTCACATCAACCTGGGGCCTAATATTGGGGATATAACTATTGGGTATAACCCGCCTAGGAGGGGCCGGGTTATACCACTGACGGTTCATGATGAGAAGGCCCAAGAAGATGCTAAAGATGGCGGCTCATGTAGCAAGCTTACCGAAGGCCCAAGACCCGGAGGCGACTTAAGGCCCATGGGCATAAACTGCCAGATATTTAACTTGTATGTTAAGGAAAGTTTAGTATTGGTCACCGGGCCGGACACATTGTGTATGAGCCGGCCGGGACTCTGTAAGCCGCCGGGCATCAGCCTGTGTATATAAAGGGGTGACCCGGCGGCGGGTTAAGGGCAAGAAATCATAAGTCGAGAACTAGGTCAAGCGTATTCGCTCCCTAGTAATCGAAACCCAAGCAATACAACCTAAAGCAGGAGTAGGCCTTTACCTCATTGAGAGGGGCCGAACCTAGGTAAAACTCTCCGTGTCCTTTGTCCCGTTTAACCCCTTCAAGCTAACTACATGACGATGGCTCCACACCTAAGTCCTCATGCTAGGGCATCTGCCGTGACAATTCCACGACACTCACCCTCATCCCGGAGCCTACCTTCGCTAAGGTGGTGGCGTACCTCAAGCTGGAGGAGCGCCGGATGAAGATGGCCCGGACTCGGGCGACCCACACCGCTCTCGTCGCCGGCACCCGCGGGGGCCAGGCAGCACCGCCGGCCCTTCCGCCCGCGCCCGCCTTCCTGCAGGCGCCGGCCGCACCAGCCGGCCGCTAAAGGGGGCCGCCACGGCGGCCGTCGTGGGGGCCGCAAGCAGCAGCAGGGCCAGGGCGCTTAGGGAGGAGCAACCCGCCCTCAGCAGCAGCAGTACCAGCCGGCCCCGTGGTACGTCAGCCAGAACCCTTGGACTGGCGTCGTGCACGCCTACTCCATGCTGGTTCCCCGTGCCCCTGCCCCGGGTGTCCTCGGCGCCCGGCCTCCGTCTCACCAGGCGTTCTACGCCGTGCCGCAGCCATATGCGGCGCCCTACGGGCCCCTCTCCTATGGCCAGCCGCCGCAGCCAGGTGGACTGCTGCTACTTCTTGAGCTTGCGTTGGTTTTTCCCTTGAAGAGGAAAGGGTGATGCAGCAAAGTTGAGATAAGTATTTCCCTCAGTTTGAGAACCAAGGTATCAATCCAGTAGGAGACAACGCACAAATCACCGAATACCTGCACAAACAATCAAACAACTTGCACCCAACATGATAAAGGGGTTGTCAATCCCTTCACGGTTATTTGCAAAAGTGAGATCTGATAGAGATAGATAAACGATAAAGTAAATATTTTGGTATTTTTGTTTTATAGATCGGAAAGTAAAAGATTGCAAAATAGTAGATCGGAAACTAATATGATGGAAATAGACCCGGGGGGCATAGGTTTCGCTAGAGGCTTCTCTCAAGATAGAAAATAATACGGTGGGTGAACAAATTACTGCCGAGCAATTGATAGAAAAGCGCAAAGTTACACTAGTAGAAAATAGGGCTTTGGTTGAGGCCTGGGTAAGGGCATTAATCCCGGTTCACTCACGAACCGGGACCAAAGGGGGCATCAGTCCCAGTTCGTGAGGCCAGGGGGCCGGCCGGGCCTCGGGGGCCATTGGTCCCGGTTCGTCTTACCCCTTTGGTCCCGGTTCCAGACACGAACCGGGACCAATGGGCCTCGCTCCTGGCCCACAACCTTTAGTCCCGGTTGGTGGCTGGAACCGGGACCAAATGTGGTCCTTTAGTCCCGGTTTTGGCCACCAACCGGGACTAAAGAGAGGCCTATATATACCCCCTGCCCGCGAGCAGAGCAGTGCACTGCTCTATTTTTTGGCCGGCCGTGGGATAGCTTTGTGGTGCTCTAGCTCACCTCCTATGCACATGAGGTGTTCGATGAAATGCCCGAGCCTGATACGTCCATTTTGCATCATGTTTTCCTACTGTTATTTATGATGTTTTTATGCATAATAAGGCTTTTTGGAGTAATTCTAATGCCTTTTCTCTCATAATATGCAAGGTACACACAAAGAGGGAGAATTCCGGCAGCTGGGAATCTGGACATGGAAAAGCTACGTCAGGCCACCTATTCTACACAACTCCAAACAAGCTAAAACTTTACAAAGAT
The DNA here is from genome assembly GCA_011799875.1 of Thinopyrum elongatum. NCBI lineage: Eukaryota > Viridiplantae > Streptophyta > Magnoliopsida > Poales > Poaceae > Thinopyrum > Thinopyrum elongatum. Next base: position 91,227,125 of record CM022302.1, on the reverse strand, counting down.
TTTTTATGGAATATTTGAAGAATATTGGAGCAAATAAGTACCAGAGGGGGCCCACCAGGTGGGCACAACCCACCTGGGCGCGCTAGGGAGCCCAGGCGCGCCCTGGTGGGTTGTGCTCACCCAGGCCCACCTCCGGTGCCCATCTTCTGGTATATAAGTCATTTTGACCTAGAAAAAATAAGGAGAGGACTTTCGGGACGGAGCGCCGCCGTCTCGAGGCGGAACTTGGGCAGGAGCACTTTTGCCCTCCGGCGGAGCGATTCCGCCGGGGGAACTTCCCTCCCGGAGGGGGAAATCATCGTCATCATCATCACCAACAACTCTCCCATCTTGGGGAGGGCAATCTCCATCAACATCTTCAACAGCACCATCTCATCTCAAACCCTAGTTCATCTCTTGTGTTCAATCTTGTTACCAGAACTATAGATGGTGATTGTGGGTGACTAGTAGTGTTGATTACATCTTGTAGTTGATTACTATATGGTTTATTCGGTGGAAGATTATATGTTCAGATCCAATATGCTATTTAATACCCCTCTGATCTTGAGCATGATTATCATTTGTGAGTAGTTACTTTTGTTCTTGAGGTCACGGGAGAAATCATGTTGCAAGTAATCATGTGAACTTGATATGTGTCCGATATTTTGATAGTATGTATGTTGTGATTCCCTTAGTGGTGTCATGTGAATGTCGACTGCATGACACTTCACCATATTTGGGCCTAAGGGAATGCATTGTGGAGTAGTAAGTAGATGATGGGTTGCGAGAGTGACAGAAGCTTAAACCCTAGTTTACGCGCTATTTCGTAAGGGACCGATTGGATCCAAAAGTTTAATGCGATGGTTAGAATTTATTCTTAATACTTTTCTCGTAGTTGCGGATGCTTGCGAGAGGGTTAATCATAAGTAGGAGGCTTGTTCAAGTAAGAACAGCACCTAAGCACCGGTCCACCCACATATCAAATTATCAAAGTAGCGAACACAAATCGAACCAACATGGTGAAAGTGACTAGATGAAATTCCCGTGTACCCTCAAGAACGCTTTGCTTATTATAAGAGACCATTTTGGCCTGTCCTTTGCCTCAAAAGGATTGGGCTACCTTGCTGCACTTTTGTTACTACTATCGTTACTTGCTCGTTACAAATTATCTTGCTATCAAACTACTCTGTTACTTACAATTTCAGCACTTGTAGACATTACCTTGCTGAAAACCACTTGTCATTTCCTTCTGCTCCTCGTTGGGTTCGACACTCTTACTTATCGAAAAGAGCTACAATTGATCCCCTATACTTGTGGGTTATCAGATCCCCTATACTCTGAAGACTGGGAACTCGACGAAGGTAAAGAGTCAGGTATTAAGCTTAAGTATGATTGTGTTAAATCTTTTATGAATACCGATGCTTTTCAAAAGTTTAGCACTAAATATGGACTTGACTCTGAGATAGTAGCCTCCTTTTGTGAATCATTTGCTACTCATGTTGATCTCCCTAAGGAGAAGTGGTTCAAATATCACCCACCTATTAAAGAAGAAGTTAAAGAACCGGTACCAATTAAAGAGGAAACCATAATTTATAATGTTGATCTAGTTGTTCCTACTGCTTATATTGAGAAACCACCTTTCCCTGTTAAGATAAAGGAACATGCTAAAGTTTCAACTGTGGTTAACAAAAGTTATATTAGAACACCTAAACCTGATGAACAAATTAAAGTAGAACCTAGTGTTGCTATGATTAAGGATCTCCTGGAAGAAAACGTAGATGGGCATGTTATTTACTTCTGTGAAGAAGCTGCTAGAATTGCCAAACCTGATAAAAAGGATAATCATAGGCCTGTTGTTGGCATGCCTGTTGTCTCAGTTAAGATAGGAGATCACTGTTATCATGGTCTATGTGACATAGGTGCTAGTGTGAGTGCTATTCCTTATTCCTTATATCAAGAAATTATGAATGACATAGCACCCGCAGAAATAGAAGACATAGATGTTACAATTAAACTTGCTAATAGAGACACTATATCACCAATTGGGATTGTTAGAGATGTTGAAGTCTTGTGTGGGAAAATAAAATACCCTACTGATTTCCTTGTTCTTGGTTCCCCACAAGATGACTTTTGTCCCATTATCTTTGGTAGACCTTTCTTGAACACCGTTAATGCTAAAATAGATTGTGAAAAACAAACTGTCGATGTTAGCTTTGGTGATGAGTCTCATGAGTTTAATTTTTCCAAGTTTAGTAGAAAGCTTCATGAAAAAGAATTGCCTAGTAAGGATGAAATAATTGGTCTTGCTTCTATTGCTGTGCCTCCTACTGATCCTTTAGAACAATATTTGCTAGACCATGAAAATGGTTTACATATGCATGAGAGAAATGAAATAGATAAGATTTTCTTTGAACAACATCCTCTGCTTAAACACAATTTGCCTATTGAAACTCTAGGAGGTCCTCCTCCACCTAAAGGTGATCCTGTGTTTGAATTAAAACAATTGCCAGACACTTTGAAATATGCTTATCTTGATGAAAAGAAGATATATCCTGTTATTATTAGTGCTAACCTTTCAGAACATGAAGAAGAAAGATTATTGAAAGTTCTAAGGAAGCACCAAGCTGCTATTGGGTATACTCTTGATGATTTAAAGGGCATTAGTCCCACTCTATGTCAGCACAAGATTAATATGGAACCTGATGCTAAACCCGTAGTTGATCACCAACGTCGGTTAAATCCGAAAATGAAGGAAGTGGTAAGAACGGAAATCTTAAAACTTCTGGAAGCAGGTATAATCTATCCTATAGCTGATAGTAGATGGGTAAGTCCTGTTCATTGTGTTCCTAAGAAAGGAGGTATTACTGTTGTTCCTAATAATAAGAATGAACTTATTCCACAAAGAATTGTTACAGGCTATAGAATGGTAATTGATTTTAGAAAATTAAATAAAGAAACTAGAAAAGATCATTACCCTCTGCCTTTTATTGATCAAATGCTAGAAAGATTATCTAAGCACACACACTTTTGCTTCCTTGATGGATATTCTGGTTTTTCACAAATACCTGTTTCTCAACCTGATCAAGAAAAGACCACTTTCACTTGTCCCTTTGGAACTTATGCTTACAGACGTATGCCTTTTGGTTTATGCAATGCACCTGCTACCTTTCAAAGATGTATGACTGCTATAATCTCTAACTTTTGTGAAAAGATTGTTGAGGTTTTCATGGATGACTTCTCTGTTTATGGGAAGTCTTTTGATGGTTGTTTAAGCAATCTTGATCAAGTTTTGCAGAGATGCGAGCAAACAAATCTTGTCTTGAATTGGGAGAAGTGCCACTTTATGGTTAATGAAGGTATTGTTTTAGGCCATAAAATTTCTGAAAGAGGTATTGAAGTGGACAAAGCTAAGGTTGATGCAATTGAGAAAATGCCATGTCCTGAAGATATCAAAGGTATTCGTAGTTTCCTAAATCATGCTGGTTTCTATAGGAGATTTATCAAAGACTTCTCTAAAATTTCTAGGCCTCTTACAAATCTTTTGCAAAAGGATACTCCTTTTGTTTTTGATGATGATTGTTTAGAAGCCTTCGAAACACTCAAGAAAGCCTTAATTTCTGCACCTATTGTTCAACCACCTGATTGGAACTTGCCTTTTGAAATTATGTGTGATGCTAGTGATTATGCTGTTGGTGCTGCTCTAGGACAAAGAGTTGATAAGAAACTGAATGTTATTCATTATGCTAGTAAAACTCTAGACAGTGCACAACGGAATTATGCTACTACTGAAAAAGAATTTCTAGCAGTGGTGTTTGCTTGTGATAAATTCAGATCTTATATTGTTGATTCAAAAGTAATTATTCACACCGATCATGCTGCTATTAAATATCTTATGGAAAAGAAAGATGCTAAACCTAGACTTATTTGATGGGTTCTCTTGCTACAAGAATTTGATTTACATATCACCGATAGAAAAGGAGCTGGGAACCCCGTAGCTGATAACTTGTCTAGGCTTGAAAATGTGCTTGATGACCCACTACCTATTGATGATAGTTTTCCTGATGAGCAGTTAGCTGCAATAAATGTTTCTAATAACACTCCTTGGTATGCTGACTATGCTAATTACATTATTGTTAAATATTTACCACCTAGCTTTACTTACCAACAAAAGAAATAATTCTTCTATGACTTAAGACATTACTTTTGGGATGACCCACATCTTTATAAAGAAGGAGTAGATGGTATTATTAGACGTTGTGTATTTGAGCATGAACAGGGACAAATCCTACGGAAATGTCACTCCGAAGCTTATGGAGGGCATCATGCTGGAGACGAACTGCTCACAAGGTATTGCAATCTGGATTTTATTGGCCTACTCTCTTCAAGGATGCCCGTAAGTTTGTCTTATCTTGTGATGAATGTCAAAGAATAGGTAATATCGGTAAGCGTCAAGAAATGCCTATGAATTATTCACTTGCTACTGAACCATTTGATGTTTGGGGATTTGATTACATGGGACCTTTTCCTTCCTCTAATGGGTATACACATATTTTGGTTGATGTTGATTATGTTACTAAATGGGTAGAAGCTATTCCAACCAGTAGTGCTGATCACAACACCTCTATTAAAATGCTTAAGGAAGTTATTTTCCCAAGGTTTGGAGTCCCTAGATATTTAATGACTGATGGTGGTTCACACTTTATTCATGGTGCTTTCCGTAAAATGCTTGCCAAGTATGATGTTAACCATAGAATTGCATCACCCTATCATCCTCAGTCTAGTGGTCAAGTTGAACTTAGTAATAGAGAAATAAAATTAATTTTGCAAAAGACTGTCAATAGGTCCCGGAAGAATTGGTCTAAGAAATTAGATGATGCACTTTGGGCTTATAGAACAGCATATAAAAATCCTATGGGTATGTCTCCTTATAAAATGGTCTATGGAAAAGCTTGTCATTTGCCTCTTGAGTTAGAACATAAAGCATATTGGGCAGTCAAAGAACTCAACTATGATTTCAAACTTGCCGGTGAAAAGAGGTTATTTGATATTAGCTCACTAGATGAATGGAGAACCCAAGCTTATGAAAATGCCAAATTATTTAAAGAAAAAGTTAAAAGATGGCATGATAAAAGAATCCAAAAGCGTGAGTTCAAAGTTGGAGAATATGTTCTTTTGTACAACTCTTGTTTCAGATTCTTTGCAGGAAAACTCCTCTCCAAATGGGAAGGACCCTATGTTATCGAGGAGGTTTATCGGCCTGGAGCTATCAAAATAAATAATGCCAAAGGTACTAACCCGAAGGTTGTTAATGGGCAACGAATAAAACATTATATCTCAGGTACGCCCATTAATGTTGAAACTAATATTATCCAAACTTTGACACCGGAAGAACACATAAAAGAGTCCTTCCGGAACACTCCAGAATCGTGAAAATAAGGAGGTACGTGATACGGTAAGTAAACGGACTCCGAAAAATCCGCAAAAATATTTTTTGTCAGTTTTGGAATATTTAGAAAATTAGGAAAATCAGAAACTTCCAGGAAGCGTACCCTGGTGGGCACAAGACACCAGGGCGCGCCTGGCAAGCCAGGCGCGCCCAAGTGGGTTGTGCCCACCTGGGACACCTTTCGGACTCCGTTTTTCTTCTGTTTGCTTGTTTCCCAAGATAAAAAATCTTTATATACTCCCCGAACCTATTGACCACCGTATCGCAGAGAAATCTTCTGTTTTCTTTTTCTTGCTGTTTTCTGTCAGATCTCATCTACCATGGCCGCTTCAAGCTCCTCCAAGGACAAGTTCTTCAAGAACGTCATCAACCCATATTTGCGGGAGGTGGTGCAGCACCCTCAGGCCATCCAGATGCATGAGGGGGTGCTGCACATCCGCGATGTGCAAGGACCCAAGGGGATGGGAACCATGGAGGCTAGGCTTGAAGCTATGGAGCAGGAAGTCTTCCGGTGCAAGGGGATGGTGGAGCGTGGGCTCAATGCGAATCACCTCATGATTACGGACCTTACTCGTGATCTCAAGGTTGATGGCAAGCCCGTGAAGGACATCGTCTTCACCCTCAACGAGCAAATCAACTTCCTCCAAAGCCAGATCTATGATCTTCAAAACCAAGTCTTCGAATATGAGGCGAGGTTTAAAGGTATGAGTTTGGCTACCAGTTGCAGGACCCGTGAGACTCATTCTTCCTCTTACGATGGTGGACCTCTGCCATGGAAACCCGAGGACAAGATCGCATCTACTTCATCACCACCACCTTCTTCTTCATCACCAAAGGAAAATTGAGTTTTGGGTATGGGCACTCCCCTTGGCTTCCGCCAAGCTTGAGGGAGGTGCCCCGGTATCGTATCATCCCCACTATCTTTTTGCCTTTACTTATTTTAGTTCGATCTTTTGCTTTAGATGAATAAAAGTTTAGTTCGATCCTTTCTTTTTGAGAGCTTGCTTAGTGGTCTATCCTTGTAATCGTGTGCAAGGTATATAATAAAGTTTAGTTTGAGTTTTTGCTTTCTTACTTTCATGTTGCAATAAAAAAAGGGGGGAAAGGAAATAAAAGAAAAAGATCATATGCTAATCTTATGGTAGGTGATGGCACCACATAAGGAAAAGTATGAGTAGAAAATTTTATTAGAGATTGACAAACATAGCATTGGTCAATGATGCGACTCATGAAAGAATTAATAAGGGAAGAGAAGATTCACATAAAAATATACTATCCTAGAAATCTTTTGTGATTGTGAGCCCCCATCAAATTATTATATGCCAAAATTGTTGACGTTGGACAAGGAAGACAACGTAATGATTTATGCTTGTTCATATTCACATAGAAGTTATATTGTCATAGATCCTTCAACATGTGGTGCTTGCCCCCTATCTTTGCTAGCCAAAAATTCCGCACTAAGTAGAGATACTACTTGTGCATCCAAAAACCCTTAAACCCAAATCTTATTTTCAAGTGTCCACCATACCTACCTAGGGATTGAGCAAGATCCCTCAAGTAAGTTGTCATCGGTACAATAAGGTAATAAAAATTGCTTCTAAAAGTGTGAGATCATTTAGTGTAAAGGAAAATTGAGCGTTGTACGAACTTGTGATGGTGAAGAATAAAAGCGACAAACTGCATAATAAAGGTTGCCATCACAAGGGGCAATACAATGTGACGTTCTTTTGCACTAAGGGGTTGAGCATACAAACAAATAAGTGCATGGCAACCTCTGCTTCCCTCTGCGAAGGGCCTATCTTTTACTTTTATGCAAAGAGTCAAAGTTCTTCTCTCTTTTCATTTTATTTTTATCCTTTGGCAAGCATCATGTGGTGAGGAAAGATCTAGGCACATATGTCCAGTCGAATATGGGTGGCATAAGTTATTATTGTTGACATCGCCCTTGAGGTGAATACGTTGGGAGGCAAAACTATAAGCCCCTATCTTTCTATGTGTCTGGCTGAAACGTTTTGCTCATGTGTATGCGGTGAGTGTTAGCAATCATAGAAGACTATATGATGGTTGAGTATGTGGACTTGCCTAAAGGCTCCGATACGTGACCCTTCCTGAAAAGATGATGAATTGTAGTTGCAAAGTTGACTGAGAACATAGTTTGTTGGTTTCTAATAGAGTTTATGCTTTACACTTCAATTGTGTGATGAACTGCCACTTATTCATGAGAAGTTTATGATAAAAGTCTTATGTTTAAATTTGTTGTTGTTATAATAATCTACATGATGCTTCTATGTCCGTATTTTGTTTTTATCGACACCTCTCTCTCTAAGCATGTGGACATGTTTTTCGATTTCGGTTTTCGCTTGAGGACAAGCGAGGTCTAATCTTGGGGGAGTTGATACGTCCATTTTGCATCATGTTTTCCTACTATTATTTATGATGTTTTTATGCATAATAAGGCTTTTTGGAGTAATTCTAATGCCTTTTCTCTCATAATATGCAAGGTAAACACAAAGAGGGAGAATTCCGGCAGCTGGAAATCTGGACCTGGAAAAGCTACGTCAGGCTACCTATTCTACACAACTCCAAACAAGCTAAAACTTTACGGAGATTTTTTATGGAATATTTGAAGAATATTGGAGAAAATAAGTACCAGAGGGGGCCCACCAGGTGGGCACAACCCACCTGGGCGCGCTAGGGAGCCCAGGCGCGCCCTGGTGGGTTGTGCTCACCCAGGCCCACCTCCGGTGCCCATCTTCTAGTATATAAGTCATTTTGACCTAGAAAAAATAAGGAGAGGACTTTCGGGATGGAGCGCCGCCGTCTCGAGGCGGAACTTGGGCAGGAGCACTTTTGCCCTCCGGCGGAGCGATTCCGCCGGGGGAACTTCCCTCCCGGAGGGGGAAATCATCGTCATCATCATCACCAACAACTCTCCCATCTTGGGGAGGGCAATCTCCATCAACATCTTCAACAGCACCATCTCATCTCAAACCCTAGTTCATCTCTTGTGTTCAATCTTGTTACCAGAACTATAGATGGTGATTGTGGGTGACTAGTAGTGTTGATTACATCTTGTAGTTGATTACTATATGGTTTATTCGGTGGAAGATTATATGTTCAGATCCAATATGCTATTTAATACCCCTCTGATCTTGAGCATGATTATCATTTGTGAGTAGTTACTTTTGTTCTTGAGGTCACGGGAGAAATCATGTTGCAAGTAATCATGTGAACTTGATATGTGTCCGATATTTTGATAGTATGTATGTTGTGATTCCCTTAGTGGTGTCATGTGAATGTGGACTGCATGACACTTCACCATATTTGGGCCTAAGGGAATGCATTGTGGAGTAGTAAGTAGATGATGGGTTGCGAGAGTGACAGAAGCTTAAACCCTAGTTTACGCGCTATTTCGTAAGGGACCGATTGGATCCAAAAGTTTAATGCTATGGTTAGAATTTATTCTTAATACTTTTCTCGTAGTTGCGGATGCTTGCGAGAGGGTTAATCATAAGTAGGAGGCTTGTTCAAGTAAGAACAGCACCTAAGCACCGGTCCACCCACATATCAAATTATCAAAGTAGCGAACACAAATCGAACCAACATGGTGAAAGTGACTAGATGAAATTCCCGTGTACCCTCAAGAACGCTTTGCTTATTATAAGAGACCGTTTTGGCCTGTCCTTTGCCTCAAAAGGATTGGGCTACCTTGCTGCACTTTTGTTACTACTATCATTACTTGCTCGTTACAAATTATCTTGCTATCAAACTACTCTGTTACTTACAATTTCAGCACTTGTAGACATTACCTTGCTGAAAACCACTTGTCATTTCCTTCTGCTCCTCGTTGGGTTCGACACTCTTACTTATCGAAAAGAGCTACAATTGATCCCCTATACTTGTGGGTCATCAGAGCCACACTTAAGCTTTCTCCTCTCGAAGCTCCTTGTCCAAACTCCATTTTCCTCAAGATTTGTCTAGGTCTAGCAGTCCGTCCTGTCCCGTCACCGTCCTCACCGCTATCGATCGTCCGCGCCGATCTCGTCGCCGGCACCACCGTGGTGAGCCTCTTGTTCTTATCTTCTTTCTAAAAGAAAAAAAATTCTTACTTGTATGATTTAGATTGTTACTTGTATTATTTTCTTACTTTTATTATTGTTTGTTATTATATAGTGCGATGGTTTTGGTATCCGCCCCCGTCGGCCCTCGTCCTGTCTATGATTCGGATGTGGTATATATTATCTTTTATAACTATTTGTTTCATTTAGTGTTTATGATAATTATGCCGACCAACGCGACATAGATGTTTTATCTAGGAGGTATGTGAACCGGAAATTCCAACCGACCCTCTTGTCGAGAGGTTAAATTTAGTTGAAAAAGAAAACGATTACTTGAAGAAAAAATTGAAAAGAATTGAGGAGGAGAAGATGGCATTGGAGTTGCATGTTGCGGATATCATCGATGATCACAAGATCAAGATGGATAAAATGCGCTTGAAGATTAGAAAGATTAAAAAATATGCCATTCATACTGAGGCTTGGTATCATTATGTCGTTGGATCAATTGTTACCTTAGTTGCGATTATGATCACATTTGTTGTTGCATTGAAATGGTTTAATTAGATGCTCTAGAGAGCTATATGTTGTTCAATGAGAACTATGTATGAACTTTACGTATTTATTTTTTTAGTAATAACATTTCATCATTACTATACTTTGGTTTTAATGTGATGATGAACTTCTATTAATTTGGTCACTTCTCTATTCATGATGTTCTGTAATGGTTTTTACCACACTTAATTATATATAATGCACGCAGATGAACCGGCAATGGATGTACGGTGACAGACGCACCTCCGAGTACATTAAGGGCGTGCATAATTTTCTCGAAGTGGCTGAGGCAAACAAGCAGAATGGTTTTATGTGTTGTCCATGCCCTATCTGTGGGAATACGAAGTCTTACTCTGACGCGAAAACCCTTCACATCCACCTGCTTGAGAAGGGTTTCATGCCACACTATAATGTTTGGACCAAGCACGGAGAAAGAGGGGTTATGATGGAAGACAACGAAGAAGAAGAGGATGATGACAACTATGTGCCCCTGAATACGGTGATGCTATAACAGAGGAAGCTGAAGATCAAGAGGAACCAGACGATGTGCCCGATGATGATCTTCGTCGGGTCATTGTTGATGCAAAGAGACAATGCGAAAGTGAAAAGGCGAAGTTGAAGTTCGATCGCATGTTAGAGGATCACAAAAAAGGGTTGTACCCCAATTGCGAAGATGGCAACACAAAGCTCGGTACCACACTGGAATTGCTGCAATGGAAGGCAAACAATGGTGTATCTGACAACGGATTTCAGAAGCTAATGAAAATATTGAAGAAGAAGTTTCCAAAGGATAATGAATTGCCCGACAGTACGTACGGAGCAAAGAAGGTTCTATGCCCTCTAGGATTGGAGGTGCAGAAGATACATGCATGCCCTAATGACTACATCCTCTACCGCGGTGTGTACGAGGATTTGAACGCATGCCCGGTATGCGGTGCATTGCGGTATAAGATCAGACGAGATGACCCTGGTGATGTTGACGGCGAGCGCCCCAGGAAGAGGGTTCCTGCCAAGGTGATGTGGTATGCTCCTATAATACCGCGGTTGAAACATCTGTTCAGAAACAAAGAGCATGCCAAGTTGATGCGATGGCACAAAGAGGACCGTAAGAAAGACGGGAAGTTGAGAGCACCCGCTGACGGGTCGCAGTGGAGAAAAATCGAGAGAAAGTGGGAGGACTTTGCAGGTGACGCAAGGAACGTATGGTTTGGTTTAAGCGCGGATGGCATTAATCCTTTTGGGGAGCAGAGAAGCAATCATAGCACCTGGCCCGTGACTCTATGTATATATAACCTTCCTCCTTGGCTGTGCATGGAGCGGAAGTTCATTATGATGCCAGTGCTCATCCAAGGCCCTAAGCAACCCGGCAACGACATTGATGTGTACCTAAGGCCATTAGTTGAGGAACTTTTACAGCTGTGGAATTGAAAAGGTGTACGTGTGTGGGATGAGCACGACGAGTAGGAATTTGACCTACATGCGTTGCTGTTTGTAACCATCAATGATTGCCCTGCACTCAGTAACCTTTCAGGACAGACAAACAAGGGATACCACGCATGCACGAACTGTTTAGATGACACCGAAAGTATATATTTGGACAAACGCAGGAAGAATGTGTACCTGGGGCATCGTCGATTTCTTCCGACCAACCATCAATGTCGAAAGAAAGGCAAGCGTTTCAAAGGCGAGGCAGATCACCGGAAGAAGCCCGCCGTCCGTACTGGTGATCACATACTTGCTATGGTCAATGATTTACAAGTAATCTTTGGAAAGGGTCCCGGCGAACTATCTGTTCCGAATGACGCTGAGGGACGCGCACCCATGTGGAAGAAGAAATCTATATTTTGGGACCTACCCTACTGGAAAGACCTAGAGTTCCGCTCTGCAATCGACATGATGCACGTGACGAAGAATCTTTGCGTGAACCTGCTAGGCTTCTTGGGCGTGTATGGGAAGACAAAAGATACACCGGAGGCACGGGAGGACCAGCAACGTGTGCACGAAAAAGACGGCATGCCTCCAAAGCAGTATGAAGGTCCTGCCAGCTATGCTCTTACCAAAGAAGAGAAGGAAATCTTCTTTGAATGCCTGCTCAGTATGAAGGTCCCGTCTGGCTTCTCGTCGAATATAAAGGGAATAATAAATATGGCAGAGAAAAAGTTTCAGAACCTAAAGTCTCATGACTGCCACGTGATTATGACGCAACTGCTTCCGGTTGCATTTAGGGGGCTTCTACCAGAAAACGTTCGATTAGCCATTGTGAAGCTATGTGCATTCCTCAATGCAATTTCTCAGAAGGTGATCGATCCAGAAATCCTACCAAGGTTAAGGAGTGATCTGGCGCAATGTCTTGTCAGTTTCGAGCTGGTGTTCCCACCATCCTTCTTCAATATCATGACGCACGTCCTAGTTCATCTAGTCGACAAGATTGCCATTCTGGGCCCTGTATTTCTACACAATATGTTCCCCTTTGAGAGGTTCATGGGAGTCTTAAAGAAATATGTTCGTAACCGTGCTAGGCCAGAAGGAAGCATCTCCACGGGCCATCAAACAGAGGAGGTCATTGGGTTTTGTGTTGACTTCATTCCTGACCTTAAGAAGATTGGTCTCCCTCAATCACGGTATGAGGGGAGACTGACTGGAAAAGGCACGCTAGGAGCGGACTCAATAATATGTAGGGACGGGCATTCTTGGTCTCAAGCACACTACACAGTTCTACAGAATTCTACCTTGGTGACCCCGTACGTCAACGAACACAAGAATATTCTGCGCTCCAAACACCCGGAGCAGTGACGACTGGATTACATGTGAACACATCAGGACTTTCGGCAGTTGGTTGCAAACACGTCTCATGGGTGACAACGCTGTTTCTGATGAGCTGTACTCGTTGGCCAGGGGACCATCTTCGACTGTATTGACTTACAAAGGGTACGAGATAAATGGGAATACATTTTACACGATCGCCCAAGATCAAAAGAGCACCAACCAAAACAGTGGTGTCCGCTTTGATGCAGCAACCAAGAGGGAAAAGGACACATATTATGGTTACATAGTGGACATATAGGAACTTGACTATGGACATGATTTTAAGGTCCCATTGTTTCAGTGCAAATGGGTCAATCTGTCAGGAGGCGGGGTACAGGTAGACCCACAGTACGGAATGACAATAGTGGATCTGAACAATCTTGGGTACACAAACGAACCATAGTCCTAGCCAATGATGTGGCACAGGTTTTCTATGTGAAGGACATGTCTACCAAACCGAGAAAAAGAAAAGATAAGGAAGCGAATACATCATACGACGAGCCAAACGCCATATAGTTCTTTCAGGAAAAAGAGACATCGTGGGAGTGGAGGGCAAGACAGACATGTCTGAAGATTATGAAAAGTTTCATGAAATTCCTCCCTTCAAAGTCAAGGCTGACCCAAGCACCCTGTTAAACGATGAAGATTATCCATGGTTACGGCGCAATAAGCAAAGGACACAAGTGAAGAAAAAGTGAAGACTTTCTCTCCACAACTATTATGATGATGCCTTTGATCTAGAAATGAAATCCCTTTGTAACAGATGAGTTTTCATCCGAAACCCTGATATACTTCGAAAGAGATTGTCCATTTTGTACATGAAGTGCATCCAGTTTTTGCCGTAACCCTCTCAACTTTTTAGAACATGCTATGTGGGTGAAATGATGATACCATGCCAACTTTCAACCTTTTCAGAGTTCATTTGTAGTGCTTTTCAATTTCAGGGTCATTTAGCTTTAAAAAATCAGTAAATGCATGAAAAATACCAAATGAAGTCAGAAAGGGTTGAAAATTGATGATGTTGCTTTGAATGGTTCATTTTGAACACACAAAAAGTCTGGAGTTCAAATAAGTTTAAAAAAATGAAATACCTTTGTAACAGATGAGTTTTCGTCCGAAACCCTGATACTTCGAAAGAGATTGTCCGTTTTGTACACGAAGTGCATCCAGTTTTTGTCGTAACCCTCTCAACTTTTTAGAACATGCTATGTGGGTGAAATGATGATACCATGCCAACTTTCAACCCCTTTTCAGAGTTCATTGTAGTGCTTTTCAATTTCAGGGTCATTTAGCTTTAAAAAATCAGTATATGCATGAAAATACCAAATGAAGTCAGAAAGGGTTGAAAAATGATGATGTGTCTTTGAATGGTTCATTTTGAACCACAAAAAAGTCTGGAGTTCAAATAAGTTCAAAAAAATGAAATACTTTGTAAAAGATGAGTTTTGTCAAACCCTGATACTTCGAAAGAGATTGTCCGTTTTGTACACGAAGTGCATCCAGTTTTTGCCGCAACCCTCTCAACTTTTTAGAACATGCTATGTGGGTGAAATGATGATACCATGCCAACTTTCAACCTTTTCAGAGTTCATTTGTAGTGCTTTTCAATTTCAGGGTCATTTAGCTTTAAAAAAAATCAGTAAATGCATGAAAAATACCAAATGAAGTCAGAAAGGGTGGAAAATTGATGATGTGGCTTTGAATGGTGCATTTTGAACACACAAAAAGTCTAGAGTTCGAATAAGTTCAAACAAATGAAATCCCTTTGTAACAGATGAGTTTTCGTATGAAACCCTGATACTTCGAAAGAGATTGTCCATTTTGTACATGAAGTGCATCCAGCTTTTGCCGTAACCCTCTCAAATATTTAGCACATGTTATGTGGGTGAAATGATGATACATTGCCAACTTTCAAACTTTTCAGAGTTCATTTGAAGTGCTTTTCAATTTCAGGGTTATTTAGCTCAAAGAATGAACTAGTAGCAAAAAGAATGAACTAGAAAACTTTATGAAACTCTAATAGCAAAAATAATGAACTAAAAATAATCAATTAAAATATTCTTGTATGATCAACTAAAACAAAACTATAATTTCTTCAATAGCAAAAAGAATCAACTAAAAAGCTTTTATAAAACTCTAATAGCAAAAGGAATCAACCAAAAAGATTTATAAACCTTAGTATTTTGAAACTCAATTTTTATAAAATTTATGCAACTAAAATTATCAAAGTATTTTGTTCAAAACATTAATAGCCAAAAGAATTTTATATAAGAATTATTTTGTTAGAAACTTTAATAGCAAACTAAAATAACAAAATCTGTTTTTGATTAAAATAGACATTTAAAATAACCTAAAAATTACTAAATTGAATATAATGATAAAACACCGTAATATTAAATAGCAAGAAAAAGAATCACTCAAAAATCTATTTTTATAGTAAAGGTATTCACAAACTAGTGATTCACACAAATTTAAAAGAATTCAAATTTAAACTATTCAAATTTGAAAACTAATGGCACTAACAGAAAGTTTATAATTTTTGTGACCTAAAAGCAAAAAGAATCACTGAAAAACTGTAAGTATTTAGTAAGTACAAACAAAAGAAAATAAATAAAGCAAAGAAAACAAAAAAACTGGAAAACTGGAAAAAATTAAAAAAATGCCACCTACTGGGCCACCACGGCCTGAATACGACTAGAAACCCAACCAGCTAGTTGGGCCAGGATTCAGGCCCGCAGCAGGCCCAGTAGGCCCACAGGCAGAGGAGTGTGCGATTAGGCCCGTAAGCCTGCAGTTGAGAGGAGCTCGAGAGGGTTGGCGCAGCAGCGCTTATAAACCACTCTCGAGCCCTCTCAGCTAGTGAGGTGGGACTAAACTTTTGGCCCCGGGCAGCACACCCCTTTTGTCCCAGTTGGTGGCACCAACCGGGACCAATACCAACCTTTGGTCCCGGTTGGTGGCACCAACCAGGACCAATGCTACCCTTTCGTCCCGGTTCATGCCACCAACCGGGACCAAAGGTCTCTGCTTCCCGCCTTTTGGGATGACGAAAAGAGACCTTTGGTCCCGTTTTGTGGCACCAACCGGGACTAAAGGGGGGCATTGGTCCCAGTTGGTGCCACGAACCGGGACCAAAGGTGGTTGCTATATAACCCAAGACTCAGGAAATTTTGCCCCACCCGCCATTCTTCTCTCGACGACGCCGCCAGGCTGCTGCTGCTGCTGCCCTCGACGTCGTCGCCTCCCCGAGCCGCCCCGAGGTCGCCGTCGCTGTCGCCGCCCGCTCCTCGTCGCCGTCGTCGTCCCTGCCCCGACGTCGATGCGCCGCCCCGCGCCCCTGCCCTGCCCCGACGAGCCGCCCCGTGCCCCCTGCCTCGACGCCGGCTGCCCCGTGCCCCCTGCCTCGACGCCGGCCGCCCCGTGCCCCTGCCCCGACACCGCCCCACGCCCCCGGCCTGCCCCGACCACGCCGCACCTCTCCTCCCCGTTCGGTCCGGCCGGCGCCCCCTTCCTCCCTGTCCTCCTCTCTCTGTCCTGTTTTTTTCATATATATGATGATTTTTTTATAGATGATATGTAGTGTATATGATGATATGTATGTGTATATATGATGATATGTCCTGATTTTTCATAATTTTTTTTGTTCATATATATGATGATTTTTTTTCATAGAATATGATGTTTTTTTTGTTCATAGATGATCATATATATGATTTTTTTTGTTCATATGTATGCATGGATGTGGATGGAATATGATGTTTTTTTGTTCATAGAATATGATGTTTTTTTATTCATAGAATTTTTTTTTGTTCATGACAGAGGCGGGGACGTCGGACATTCATGAGAGAGGCGGCCCGGTCGTCGGACATGTCATGTGGAATTTTTTTTGTTCATAGAAAACTCCGAGCCACTTAGAAATGCAGGGGGAAAGTGATCAACCCCCCTAACTCGCCAAACCAAACTTCGAGTCCACCACAAACCGGGACTGCAGATGTGATAGGTAGGATTTTTTTTGTTCATAGAAACAAATAGCTTTCTCTACTAGGGTCTGTCAACCCCTCTCCTCTATCTCTTCTGGCCTCTCCGCCTCTACCCCTGACTGCAACATGTGTATATTTTTTTTTTTGCTCCTAGAGTAAACTCTTCAACATGAGGGGGGACGTCGATCAACCCCCTCTCGCCCGACCAAACTCTCGAGTCCACCCAAACCGGGACTGAGATGTGATAGGTAGTATTTTTTTGTTCATAGAAAACTCCGGTAACTCTTCAACATGAGGGGGGGACGTCGATCAACCCCCTCTCGCCCGACCAAACTCTCGAGTCCACCCAAACCGGGACGAGATTGATAGGTAGTATTTTTTTTTGTTCATAGAAAACTCCGGTAACTCTTCAACATGGGGAGGACATCGATCAACCCTCTCGCCCGACTAAACTCTCGAGTCCACCCAAACGGGACTGAGATGTGATAGGTAGTATTTTTTTTGTTCATAGAAAACTCCGGTAACTCTTCAACATGAGGGGGGACGTCGATCAACCCCCGCTCGCCTGACCAAACTCTCGAGTCCACCCAAACCGGGACTGAGATGTGATAGGTAGTATTTTTTTTGTTCATAGAAAACTCCGGTAACTCTTCAACATGAGGGGGGACGTCGATCAACCCCCTCTCGCCAAACTGGGACTGAAAAAGCGTTGTCGAGGCCACCCCAAACCCTAGAAGCTAGAGATTAAGCTTGACCGGGGAGTAGTAACTGTCTTAGACTCGAGACGAAAAGATCCCAATACGTATGCGGACATGACTGCAATGCTCCAGAAGTAAGTTCAATCGATCATTATCGCTTATTGGTGAGCACCATATCATATCGGCAACTTTGTTCATTTCCAGATATCAAGTAATTATTTTCTTTGTCTGGCAGGGTTTGGAAAGAGTTCACCGGAATCGTTCCGGGACTGCCGAGGGAGCTGCGATTTACACACCCGAAAGTAAGTAGTACTAGCTAGTTTCACGCATCTCCCATTGATTCTAGTTTCATCAATACCATTTATCATGCTTGATTATCAGTTTGATTGAACTCTATTCTCGTAAAGTGCTTGTGGCAGGAAGGCGGGAATAATTTATGTGGATACTACGTTTGCTAGTTCATCCACAGCGTGACCTCTCAGCGGGGCTACTCTGACAAACAATATGAAGTACGTAAACAATAATATTCACAATTTTATTTTATTACCATCAATTGTGCTGAGTTTCATTCATATATATATATATATATATATATATATATATATATATATATTGACCCCCTTCTTTAAATTAGATGTGGCAGATGCGGGATGAACTCCTACCACATGATCGCATACGAGCAATTCAAGAGGAATTGGCGGGATTCTTTCTTGACCACGTCATACATAAAGACGGAGAATACCATGTGGAAATTGAAGCTGACTATCGTTAGATGATGTCAGGGATTGTAAGATATGTTATATTGTATATATGTAGTAGCGTCGGATAGAAATACGAAAACTTGTTGTTCAACCAATCTCGGAGAAAGAGAGGTCACTTCTCTCTGTATATGTTCATGACGATCTTGTGTAATTAATGGTTCCTTCATTTGCTTAGCAGCGTCGAGTTCTCTCTATATGTAGTAGCTAGCGTCGACCAAGCACGGAGAAAGAGAGGTCACTTCTCTCTATATGTAGTAGCTATAGCTAACACAATATGAAACCCCTAATTAAACCATCCAAAACCCCTAATAAACCCCCCCCCCTTTCAAAAAAAAAACCCCAGCGCCTGCGAGCTGCTGACGCGTGGCATCTTTTTGGTCCCGGTTGGTGTTACCAACCGGGACTAAAGGTCCTCCTGCCTGGGCGCCCCGCAGCGGCCACGTGGAGCCCCTTCTGTCCCGGTTCGTAAGCGAACCGGGACCAAAGGTTTTGGGCTTTAGTCCCGACCCTTTAGTCCCGGTTCCAGAACCGGGACTAAAGGCCCTCTGGAACCGGGACTGATGCCCTGTTTTCTACTAGTGTTATGATGATATCTGATGTCTGCTAGAACTACGTCGGTTTTTCCCCAGAGAGGGAGGGATGATGCAGCACAGCGACGGTAGGTATTTCCCTCAGTGATGAGACCAAGGTTATTGAACCAGTCGGAGAACCACGCAACACCACGTAAACAGCTCCTGCACACAAAGAACAAATACTTGCAACCCGACGTGTTAAAGGGGTTGTCAATCCCTTTCGGGTAACGAGATAGATAAAATTGTAGTAGATTGAAAGATGCAAATAAAAGCAAATAAAATTCAGCGAGGTATTTTTGGGTTTTTGGATAAACAGATCCGAAAATAAAAGTTGCAAATAAATAAAAGAGCGAATAGCAAAATAGATCTTGAAGGCAAATATATTAAAGAAGAGACCCGTGGGCCGTAGTTTTCACTAGTGGCTTCTCTCAAGAAAAATAGCAAACGGTGGAAACAAATTACTGTTGGGCAATTGATAGAACTTCAAATACTCATGACGATATCTAGGCAATGATCATTATATAGGCATCACGTCCAAGATTAGTAGACCGACTCCTGCCTGCATCTACTACTATTACTCCACACATCGACCGCTATCCAGCATGCATCTAGTGTATTAAGTTCATGGAGAAACGGAGTAATGCAATAAGAACGATGACATGATGTATACAAGATCTATTTATGTAGAAATAGACCCCATCTTGTTATCCTTAATGGCAACAATACATATGTGTCGTTTCCCTTTCTGTCATTGGGATCAAGCACCGTAAGATCGAACCCATCACAAAGCACCTCTTCCCATTGCAAGATAAATAGATCAAGTTGGCCAAACAAAACCCAAATATTGGAGAAGAAATACGAGGCTATAAGCAATCATGCATATAAGAGATCAAAGAAGACTCAAATAACTTTCATGGATAAAAAGATAGATCTGATCATAAACTCAAAGTTCATCGGATCCCAACAAACACACCGCAAAAAAAAGAGTTACATCATATGGATCTCCAAGAGACCATTGTATTAAGAATCAAACGAGAGAGAGAAAGCCATCTAGCTTCTAACTACGGACCCGAAGGTCTACAATGAACTACTCACGCATCATCGGAGAGGCACCAATGAGGATGATGAACCCCTCCGTGATGGTGTCTAGATTGGATCTGGTGGTTCTGGAGCTTGCGGTGGCTGAAATTGATTTTCGTCGACTCTCCTAGGGTTTCTGGAATATTGGAGTATTTATAGAGCAAAGAGGCGATGCGGGAGGCGGCCGAGGTGGGCACAACCCACCTGGGCGCCCCTGGGCCTTCAGGCGCGCCCTGGTGGGTTGTGCTCCCCTCGGAGCACCCCCCAGGTGCTTCTCCGACCCACTGGATGTCTTCTGGTCCAAAAAAATCCACAAAAAGTTTCGCTGCGTTTGGACTCCGTTTGGTATTGATTTGCTGCGATGTAAAAAACATGCATAAAACAGCAACTGACACTGGGCACTATGTCAATAGGTTAGTACCAAAAAATGATATAAAATCATTGTAAAACATCCAAGAATGATAATATAACAGCATGGAACAATAAAAAATTATAGATACGTTGGAGACGTATCAGCATCCCCAAGCTTAATTCCTGCTCGTCCTCGAGTAGGTAAATGATAAAAACAGAAATTTTGATGTGGAATGTTGCCTAACATGTTCATCACATATTCTTTTCTTAATAGCATGGACATTTGGACTTTTATATGGTTCAAAGCAATAGTCTAGTTTTGACATGATAACTTAAATACTCAAGCATATCAACAAGCAATCATGTCTTTCAAAATATCAACGCTAAAGCAAGTTATCCCTAGCCCGTCATGCTCAATCATTGATCTATTCATGAAACACACTCGAATATTAGCTACACCCAATGCTCAAGCACGATCATAGTGCATCTTAGTTGGTGCTTTATAAGAGAAGATGAAGACTCAAATTAAAAATTGCATAAAGTAAAGAAAGACCCTTCGCGAAGGGAAGTAGGGATTTGTAGAGGTGCCAGAGCTCAAAGCTTAAATTGAGAGATAAAAACATTTTGAGAGGCACACTTTTCCCATCAATGAAAACGACTTAGAGCTCCCAACACTTTCCATGCTAGATATATCATAGGCGGTTCCCAAACAGAAAATAAAGTTTATTCCTTTTTCTACCATTTCTTTCACTTTCCATGGCTAGCCGTATCCACGGGTGCCCTCCATACCAACATTTTTCAAGAAATTTATTATTTGACAACATAAAGTAAATTCATTTTCATTTCAGGACTGGGCATCCCTAATACCTTTGTCGTACTCTCGTGCAATGACAAGTGGATAAACACTCATCGTGAGAATAACACATCTAACATGGAAAATATCGGCCATCCTCACCGCCTCGCGAGCGGTACGAGAACACAAAAGAGAAATTTATTTTGAAAATTAGAGATGAAACATACAAATTTGCTTAGAACGGCACGGAAATACCACATATAGGTATAGTGGACTCATATGGCAAAACTGGTTTAAAGGGTTTTGGATGCACAAGTAAGTAACATTACTAAACCGGGAGGGATTCGATTTTTCTGGTTTTTTTTTTACTTTTTTTTAGTTTACTGTAGATTTACATGGGATGGATAGATAAGGGCGTTGGGGTACGTGGTCAATATCTCTCGATCCTTCTCTTCTCTTCATCCTTCCAGAGAGACAAGAGAGGGGCAGAGAGAAAGGGGCCGTTTGCCGCCCCCATCCCTTGCCGCTCCGCACCGGCCCTTCCTGGCTCGCATTCACTGCCGGTCGTCGCCCTCATCCGCCGCCGGTCGTCGCCCCCATCCGCCGCCGGGGTCCTCTCCCTCAACTTCTCCTTCCCTATAAAATCCATCTCATCTCTCGCCTCTCACCTCTCCCTCACGGACAGCAGCAGGGGCAGCGGCGCAGCAGCACGGTGCCCCCCTCTCCGCCATGGCCTCTCCCCCACCGGCCATGGATCCAGCGGAAACCCTTCTCCCCAATGGTGGGATTATCTTAGTGTTCGGCGCTGCATGGTAGCAGCGACGGCGGCGGCAGCGATGCATCAACTGTGGCGACGCAGAACGACGCTTCCTCTTTTCTCCTCTTCAGTCTCTCCTTTTACTCCTCTGTCTCAATTCCAACAGGTGCTCGCCGCCCCATCGCGCCTTTTCCACCTGCCTGTTGTCCATCTACCATTGTGTTGCCATCGCCATCGCCGCTTTCCAGTAGGGTCCGCCTAGCGCCGTTGGGAGGCCACCGCATCAAGGTCACGCTGCCGTCGCTGTAAGACAAAGGTATGAATAGTTCAGGTACAAAGATTTTATTTTCTGCTATGGATCTTTGAACTGAACTCAACCACAAGAGTCAGTTTGTTCATTTAACTTACAAGTGAAATCACTCCTAGATTGCATCTCACGTACTTAATGTGGTCATGTTATTAGTAGTACAACCCATAGAAACCAGAAATCATATTTTTTTTTTATGTACCATTCAGAAGTGAATTATTTACTTACATGTTGTTGCATCTCCAAGGCTTCCTGTAGCAAAGGTTCATGGTCAGCTTGAATAGATGGCAGTCCAAGAACTCTATGATGTTGATTAGTTCAATCATTAGGAACGGCGGCAGTCGTCGAGATAGAGCAGGATTAGGCGCAAGAGTGAGAATTGGATTTAATGTTTCTCTTTCTACATATAGGTCAAGTAAACCTCTTGATTATCGATTTCCCTTTATTCCCCAACGATGGCTTCTTTGGTGGTGTCCATTTGATGATTATTGTTTAGGCCATTTTTTTTCCATGTTCTTGATCCTGTAGAAATACCATGGATTTCAATAATTTCGTTTAGATGTTTAAAAGTATTATGCTCAGGTGATTGATTCTCTGGATCCTCACTTGCTAAATGTTGTGGTAGACTGGTAGGGATACCAGCTAATGCCAGCTTGCAAATTATACAGATCCATGAATAAACTAGAATGTGCCCTTCTTTATTATTCACTTTTATAAGACGTTTTAAACAGTTCAGACAGCACCCAAAACAGCTCAAGGTCAACCGTCTAAAACGTCTTATAAAAAAGAACGGAGGGTGTAATTTTTTTTGGGAAGAATCAGGCTATAATAAACCAAATATATTCAGAGGTTCAAAAGGTTCTAACAATCAGTCAATGGTGATTATTGGCTTATCCTGAAGGTGCACTCATTAAAATTGGATACTAACAGGTCTATTTGTTGAGATTCAGAAACTGGCTCTTTTGTCAGCTTTATAGCAATGCACATCTTACATATGCAGAATGATCTTTAGAAATAGCGTATTCTTTTTTGTTTTTCCAAAATGGCTGATGCTATTCTATATTAAATGTCTGAACCTAGAAACTTGATACTACTATCTGGAAGTGCATTCGGTTTGCTACATAGAATGTATTTAACTTCCTTACTAATCAATGGTTAGATTTTTCATTGATGGCGTGAGCTGAGCCGTTGGATTCTGATGCACGAGAAACATTGACAGAAACGACATCGCTTGCAGTGCATCGACCTGTGTTTTGCACATTAGCCATCTTTGCTACACTGTTGAAGGCTGCTACATCCTTACCAGGAGCATCAGCAACATGCACAGAGATGGGGGATGCATTTTATCCAACGCCACTGCAATAGTCATAAGTTTGCAATCCT
The DNA here is from genome assembly GCA_011799875.1 of Thinopyrum elongatum. Classification (NCBI taxonomy): domain Eukaryota; kingdom Viridiplantae; phylum Streptophyta; class Magnoliopsida; order Poales; family Poaceae; genus Thinopyrum; species Thinopyrum elongatum. The sequence continues at coordinate 91,203,603 of CM022302.1, read as the reverse complement.
TTGGTACTACATTATTTTCTCTGGAAGCATCATGTTAAGGAATCCTTCCATACAACATGTGGTGACGGCAAATTTGCAATGCTTATGTTTTTTTGGGAAGTACCATTTCCGTTCCTCTTAATTACCATAACTAATTATGCTGAGGGAGAAGGTGTTCTAGGCTTGAGTCCACCAAGATATTTAGTTCGGTGATTTTTGCTCTTCTTTTTAAAAGTTATTGGTACAATAGTGGTATAGAAAACATCAGGCACTCAGGTATTGTTTAAATATTTTGGCTTCATTTAATTTTTGGAAATCTCAAGAGTTATTCTTCTTGAGTGCTTTACAAAATTTATAGAATAGAATATAGCTTGATATTGGTAAGAATTGCTTCACATACTTAGCTACATATTGTTTCTCTGTTGCCATGCTTTTTTTTTCTCTACCATGAGTGAGGTATTTAGTTTCTAGCGGTAGCCCCTTTACTAAGCCACTTTCAGTGTCTTTTGTCTTGGATATTGATGATTTGTCAAATAATTAATGCAATGGCATCTTGTGTGAACACAGGCCCAAAAACAGTTAAACTCTTCTCCAACAGAGAGCATATGGGTTTCAGGTACATCGCCTTTTAGTTTTAACTGAAGTTAATTGATATGACTTCCCAAAACGTTTTGTTTTTACCTTAAGCTTGACTTAAATTTCTGTACTGAATGGCAGCAGTGTCAATGACTTTCCTCTAAGCGACAATGTTGACCTATCCTCTAGCCAATTTACTGGAAGAATACTCTTACTATGTTTATTGAAGACAACCAAAGTGGAGCTGACATCACAAAAATTCAGAAGATTGTGCTTCATGGAACAACGTAGGTTATATATATTAGCACTTATTTCATAATTTGCACTAGATGTATGGATGCACACATTATTTTATATTGTCCTTTTAGCTGGACTGGTCAGATTGTGGGAGGCTTGTGATTAGTTGCACCGTCAGCATCCTTAGTTCCTGAAGCTACATAACTACCCAGGACTATTTATGTTGTTCTTAGTAACAGAGTATTTTAGAAAGAGGACTGAACAATGAAAGCGATTCTTTAGCAAATAGTATGTGTAGGTGTCATTATTGTATTGAAGCAACAACAAAGTTTAAGTTCTGATTTCGTAGATAAAAAATTAATTGCAGACTGAATATTTTCCTCCTAGATACACATCTGATGGTTGATGAAAATCATCATTACTTGTGATTTATGTACTAAACGCTTAGTTTTTGTTTTGTTTTGGCAGTTGTGATCACTGAAAAACTGAAGATTTGGCAAGCCTTTGTTATTCTTATATATTTGTCCATATCAAGGCATCAATGATGCTACAACAACCCTTTGTTTGTGTGTTTGCAACAGATCCAATAAAGGACAGCATGTCTGTATCCCCAGAATTGTGTTGAATGCACCGAGTACTAAGTGGCCATTCACTCTACGGCGTGTCAGTTTCCAGTACGCAATGGCCATTAATAAAAGTCAAGGACAAACACTTGCAAAGCTATGTGTTTATCTTCCAAATCCAGTGTTCTCTCATGGACAGTTATATGTGGCTGTCTCACGAGTGGCATCACGGCAAGGTTTAAAGGTTCTACTTGAAGATTCCAAGGATGTTCCAATAAATGTTACTACAAATATTCTTTACAAGGAAATAATTAATGCTTTATAGGTAACTACGAAAGAATTATCTGGTTGGAGAAAACTTCTCCTTTGCCTAATTGTTTGCCTCTGATGAATTGTTGTTATTTTGTTCTTTTAGTAACCAGTTTTGTTTTCAGGTTGGTAGTATGGACGTTCGTGCTGAAACTGACTTTTGGAGATCATGCTTGCTTTATCAGTCGCGTTTTTTGTATAAGACTAGACTTAAGATGTTGTAGTAAATAGGAATACTTATTCTTCTGCGATGAAGAACCCCTTATTCCGTTCAGGTCTGCAGACGTTGAACAGAGAGGTGGTGCATGTGTATTTCACCCAGTGTATCTGTCCATGTATGTGTATTTATTCTGTTCTGTCCAATATAAGAAAAAAGGAGCTTCTGCTCTGTCAGTTCACTAAACACTAAAATATCGGTTTGTGTTTTTGAAATCCGGCAAGTTAGTTCTCTCTAATGTTTCTTTCCAGGCATAGGTATTAGATGCATGCTATGTCATGAGCCTTGCTGCCAAGAAAGGAGAAAATGCAATGTTGTATATTAGTACTGCCGGATGACCAGAAGTAGCTTATACTAAAAGGAGGCCCATCACTATAAAATTCTACAACAAAAACAGTAAAGTAGCAATGATATAAATTATGGTTGCCCTTTTACTTTGTTTTAACAACGCAGTTCAGATAAGCTTACACCAAGAGACAAATGTTACATACCAGGTACAAGATAGAAACCAGGCTGAATATTCTGATCATACAGATCTGCCAAGTGCCCCCTGACGAAATAGACAATAGTGCCATCGATGAAAAAAATAGATCTGTCAATGTAGGCCGCATCAGAAATTGATCGCAGCAGAAAGTACACTGTCTGGTGCCATCCCCAAACAAGGCGGATCATGCAAGAATTGCTAAGAAATAGGAGCGAAGAGCACCCTCTGCAGCCATGAACGGGTTCACTATGGTGCCGTATACTCATGCTTTCCGGACAACAAAGGAACAATGGGCTCAAATATCCCCAGCGACCGTGTCATTCCGATCTATCAAAAAGAAAAAAAATGTTAATTAGCTAATTAGATAAAGGACTCTGTCATTTATAGCAGTAGAAACTAAGCATTCAGATCTAGCCAACAGAAAAGCGAATATACAACAATCAAATCTGTGCATCACAAAAACAGCCGATGTAACGATAGATGTAAATCACAGGGCCACGCAAGGATGAAAAACATAAATTAATAGCATAGATTATCATCATGGGTCGATCGAATTAGCAATACTTGCTCTTCTGCGATGAAAACAAAGCAAAATCGAATGGTTCAAACAACTGAAAAGAGAGAGACAAAGAGCACTCACAGATCGTAACGAATTAGGACACCCGGCTGCTGGATTGGAAGAAATAAGTAGATCGAGCAGATGGAAGAACAGCAGCTGCCTGTGAAGTGGGGAATTTTATTTCTGGGGAAAGAAATGTTCAGCATGTCTCTATAAGTCACCGAACCGTCGTCCAGACAGAGATTGGCTCAACATGGTCCGTGAAGACAGTATAGGCTTGCTTGCCATGTAGTAAAGAAGCATTCGCTTATTGGGCTGCCCTATGCCACTCTTACTTCAACGGCCCATTTACTGATTAGCGTCTACTATTTGTACAGAATTTTCCATTCCAGTGTAATAAAACTTGGATGAAAAATTGACAAAAAGGAAAAAAGAGTTTACAAGCCAAGCAATCATCGTGTAGATAAACAGCGCAAAAATAAATAACTCGCTTGATTTACATGACAAAGACAGCACACACTCGTGCCACTCACAAGGACAGCACACACCTTACGTATCACAATGCATCCACACATCCACTCATTCCACACACGCGTGAACTTATCCAAACCTGCCAAATTCGCATCAAAACAGCAAACCATGACACGCGAACCTATCCAAAACACATGTGACTACGCTGCTCTTACTTGCCACCGCTTCCCATATAGACACCACACACGTGAATGCACTGCCTTTAAAAAAACTCACATGCCAGCCTTCCTTTCAGATCCAACTAAATACAGAGGGGGGCCTACATGCAATAAAGATAAAAACAAAAGTGACAATCCAGATCATAAACGAGGCGTGCCACGGCGCGGCGCAGCTTTTTCGGCGCTAGTAGTGATCATACTTGGTGCAAATGAAAGATAGCAAAAAGATTGAGAAGCGCCAAACCAAGAAACGAATAATCTCGTAAGCAAGCATTAAGCATAAGTAACACCGAATAATGCACCGCAAGTAAGATATAATTTCATTGCATAACTATTGACTTTCGTACTTGCATAGGGAATCACAAACCTTAACACCAATATTCTTACTAAAGCACAATTACTCATCAACATGGCTCACATATTATATCATCATATCTCAAAACTATTACTAAGAATCAAATTTATTTTGTCCAATGATCTTCATAAAAGTTTTTATTATATCCTTCTTGGATATCTATCACTTTGGGACTAGTTTCATATGTTGCTTTTAATAAGCTCAAAAAAATATAAGTGAAGAACATGAGCATAATATTTCTTTCTCTCAAATTAATCTAAGTGAAGCAAGAGAGAATTTCTTCAAAATTTTACTAACTCTCAAATAAATCTAAGTGAAGCATGAGAGCATTTCTTCAAAAATAACAAAGCACACCGTGCTAAAAAAAATATAAGTGAAGCACTAGAGCAATTCCAAGGCTCTAAAAATTTAAGTGAAGCATAGGAGCAAGCATAGCATAATTTTTGGCTCTCTCAAAAAGGTGTGTCCAGCAAGGATTCAAGACTTAAAATAAAAAACAAAACAAGCAAAGACTCATATCATACAAGACGCTCCAAGCAAAACTCATAATATGTGACGAATAAAAATATAGTTCCAAGTAAAATACCGATGGTCGTTAGAAGAAAGAGGGGATGTCACTCGGGGGCATCCCCAAGCTTAGTTGCTTGATACTTCTTGAATATTATCTTGGAGTGCCTCGGGCATCCCCAAACTTAGCCTTTTGCTAATCCTTATTCCTTCATCCATCGTAATCTCACCCAAAACTTGAAAACTTCAATCACACAAAACTCAACAAAACCTTCGTGATATCCGTTAGTATAAGAAAACAAATCTTTACTTTAAGTACTGTAGAAAACCCATTCAAATTTTGTTTTTGCATTATATCTACTGTATTCTAACTTTTTCATGGCAAAAACTCTTCAAAGAAAACCATAGATTCATCAAAATAAGCACATAATGCAAAGAAAACAGAATCTGTCAAAAACAGAATAGTCTGCAAAGATACTAATTGTTCTCATACTTCTGTAAATCCAAAAATTCGGAAAAATTAGAAAAACATAGGAAATTTGTATATCAATCTTGTGTAAAAAAATCAGAATTTTTAGTATCTTCTGTGAATTTTCAAAATTGTTTTACTGGACGCAAAAGTTTCTGTTTTCTAACAAGATCAAATCAACTATCACCCAAATCATCCCAAAGGCTTTGCTTGGCACAAACACTAAGTTAAACCACAAAAACACATCTAATCAGAGGCATAATTGGGTATTTTATTGAAAACAGCAACAAAACCAAAAAGCAAAAAGATACAAGTTGGGTTGCCTCCGAACGAGCGCTATCGTTTTACGCCCCTAACTAGGCATAACGCAAAAGATCTACGTGTTGTCAACTTTGTTTCGAGATCCATAAGATGCCCTCATGATTGATTCATAAGGTGGCCTAATTCTTGTCCTAGGGAAGTGCTCCATACCCTTCCTTAGTGGAAATTGAAATTTAATATTGCCTTCTTTCATATCAATCACGGCACCAATAGTACGTAAAAATGGCCTACCAAGAATAATTGGGCAAGACGCACTATGTCAATAGGTTAGTACCAAAAAATAATATAAAATGATTGTAAAACATCCAAGAATGATAATATAACAGCATGGAACAATAAAAAAATTATAGATACGTTGGAGACGTATCAGTGAGTAGGGATTGCCATGCAACGGAAGCACTAGAGCTATAAGTGTATGAAAGCTCAAAAAGAAAACTAAGTGGGTATGCATCCAACTTGCTTGCTCATGAAGACTTAGGGCAATATGAGGAAGCCCATCGTTGGAATATACAAGCCAAGTTCTATAATGAAAAATTCCCACTAGTATATGAAAGTGACAACATAGGAGACTCTCTATCATGAAGATCATGGTGCTACTTTGAAGCACAAGTATGGAAAAAGGATAGTAACATTGCCCCTTCTCTCTTTTTCTCTTATTTTTTTTTCTTTCTTTCTTTTTTCTTCTTCTTTTTTTTCTTTTTTTTTCTTTGGCCCTTTTTTTCTTTGGCTTCTTTGGCCTTTTTTTTTATTTTCTCACATGGGACAATGCTCTAATAATGAAGATCATCATACTTCTATTTACTTACAACTCAAAAAATTACAACTCGATACTAGAACAAAATATGACTCTATATGAATGCCTCCGACGGTGTACCGGGATGTGCAATGAATCAAGAGTGACATGTATGAAAAAATTATGAACGGTGGTTTTGCCACAAATACGATGTCAACTACATGATCATGCAAAGCAATATGACAATGATGATGCGTGTCATAGTAAACGGAACGGTGGAAAGTTGCATGGCAATATATCTCGGAATGGCTATGAAAATGCCATAATAGGTAGGTATGGTGGCTGTTTTGAGGAAGGTATATGGTGGGTGTATGGTGCCGGCGAAAATTGCGCGGTACAAGAGAGGCTAGCAATGGTGGAAGGGTGAGAGTGCGTATAATCCATGGACTCAACATTAGTCATAAAGAACTCACATACTTATTGCAATAGTCTATTAGCTATCGAAACAAATTACTACGCGCATGCTCCTAGGGGGATAGATTGGTAGGAAAAGACCATCGCTCGTCCCCGACCGTCACTCATAAGGAAGACAATCAAAGAATATCTCATGCTCCAACTTCGTTACATAACGGTTCACCATACGTGCATGCTACGGGACTCACAAACCTTAACACAAGTATTTCTCAAATTCACAATTACTCACTAGCATGACTCTAATATCACCATCTTTACATCTCAAAACAATCATAAGGAATCAAACTTCTCATAGTATTCAATGCACTTTATATGAAAGTTTTTATTATATCTCTCTTGGATGCCTATCATATTAGGACTAAATTTATAACCAAAGCAAATTACCATGCTGTTTAAAGACTCTCAAAATAATATAAGTGAAGCATGAAAGTTCAATATTTCTACAAAATAAAGCCACCGTCGTGCTCTAAAAAGATATAAGTGAAGCACTAGAGCAAAATTGCCTAGCTCAAAAGATATAAGTGAAGCACATAGAGTATTCTAATAAATCACGATTCATGCGTGTCCCTCTCAAAAGGTGTGTACAGCAAGAATAATTGTGGCAAACTAAAAAGCAAAGACTCAAATTATACAAGACGCTCCAAGCAAAACACATATCATGTGGTGAATAAAAATATAGCCTCAAGTAAAGTTACCGATAGACGAAGACGAAAGAGGGGATGCCTTCCGGGGCATCCCCAAGCTTAGGCTCTTGGTTGTCCTTGAATATTACCTTGGGGTGCCTTGGGCATCCCCAAGCTTAGGCTCTTTCCACTCCTTATTCCATAGTCCATCAAATCCTTACCCAAAAACTTGAAAACTTCACAACACAAAACTCAACAGAAAATCTCGTAAGCACCGTTAGTATAAGAAAATAAATCACCACTTTAGTACTGTTGTGAACTCATTCTTTATTTATATTGGTGTAATATCTACTGTATTCCAACTTTTTCATGGTTCATACCCCCCGATACTACCCATGGATTCATCAAAATAAGCAAACAACACAAAGAAAACAGAATCTGTCAAAAACAGAACAGTCTGCGAAGATCCGAATTGTTCTAATACTTCTGTAATTCCAAAAATTCTGAAAAATTAGGACAACAGAGGAAATTTGTGTATAAATATTGCATAAACAATTCAGGGTTTTTAAATGCTCCAGTGAATTATTAAAATTCTGAGACTGGACTCAAAAGTTTCTGTTTTTCAGCAAGATCAAATCAACTACCACCGTAAGCCATATCAAAGGTCTTACTTGGCACAAACACTAATTAAAACATAAAACCACATCTAACCAGAGGCTAGATGAATTATTTATTTCAAAACAGAACCAAAAAAGCAAAAAGAAAAATAAAATTGGGTTGCCTCCCAACAAGCGCTTTTCTTTAAAGCCTTTTAGCTAGGCATTGATAATTTTAATGATGCTCACATAAAAAAGAAGAATTGAAGCACAAAGAGAGCATCATAAAACACGTGACAAACACATCTAAATCTAACATACTTCCTATGCATAGGCATTTTGTAAGCAAACAAATTATCAAGGAAAGCAAAAACTAACATATGCAAGGAAGAAGAAAGAGACGATAGCAATCTCAACATGAAGAGAGGTAATTTAGTAACATGAAAATTTCTACAACCATATTTTTCTCTCTCATAATAATTACATGTAGGATCATAAGAAAATTCAACAATATAGCTATCACATAACATATTCTCAACACGATCCACATGCATGCGAAGTTGACACTCTTCCAAAATAGTGGGATTAACATTAACTAAAGTCATGACCTCTCCAAACCCACTTTTATAAAAAAATTCATAAGATTGAATATTCTCCAAATATGTGGGATCTAAAGTTGACACTCTTCCAAACCCACTTTCAATATTATTGCAAACATTATTATCAATCTCATATTCATCATGGGGTTTAAATAAAATTTCAAGATCATAAGAAGAATAACCCCAATCATGATCATTGCAACAAGTAGTAGACATAGCAAAATTAGCATCCCCAAGTTTAGGGTTTTGCATATCATTAACACAATTGACATTAATGGAATTTATAATAACATCATTGCAATCATGCTTTTCATTCAAGGAGCTATCGTCAATCACTTTATAATTTTCTTCTTTCAACACTTCATCACAATTTTCAGATTCACGAATTTCAAGCAAAACCTCATAAAGATAATCTAGTGCACTCAACTCACTAGCAATAGGTTCATCATAATTGGATCTCTTAAAAAGATTAGCAAGTGGATGAGGATCCATAAACTTTTAGCAAGCGAAGATGCAAGCAAAAAGAAGGCACATGGTAACACAAGCAAACAAAAGATCGAACGGAAAGAAGGGCGAATAAAAAGGCAAATCTTTTCGAAAATCGTTTTAGAAGTGGGGGAGAGGAAAATGAGAGGCGGATGGCGAATAATGTAATGCAAGAGATGAGAGTTTATGATGGGTACTTGGTATGTCTTGACTTGGCGTAGATCTCCCCAGCAACGGCGCTAGAAATTCTTCCTGCTACTTCTTGAGCTTGCGTTGGTTTTTCCCTTGAAGAGAAAAGGGTGATGCAGCAAAGTAGAGATAAGTATTTCCCTCAGTTTGAGAACCAAGGTATCAATCCAGTAGGAGACAACGCACAAATCACCGAATACCTGCACAAACAATCAAACAACTTGCACCCAACGCGATAAAGGGGTTGTCAATCCCTTCACGGTTATTTGCAAAAGTGAGATCTGATAGAGATAGATAAACAATAAAGTAAATATTTTTTGTTTTTTGTTTTATAGATCGGAAAGTAAAAGATTGCAAAATAGTAGATCGAAAACTAATATGATGGAAAATAGACCCGGGGGCCATAGGTTTCGCTAGAGGCTTCTCTCAAGATAGAAAATAATATGGTGGGTGAACAAATTACTGCCGAGCAATTGATAGAAAAGCGCAAAGTTATGACGATATCTAAGGCAATGATCATGAATATAGGCATCACGTCCGTGTCAAGTAGACCAAAACGATTCTGCATCTACTACTATTTCTCCACACATCGACCGCTATCCAGCATGCATCTAGAGTATTAAGTTCATAAAGAACGGAGTAATGCATTAAGTAAGATGACATGATGTAGAGGAATTAACTCAAGCAGTTTGATGAAAACTCCATCTTTTTATCCTCGATGGCAACAATACAATACGTGCCTTGCTGCCCCTACTGTCACTGGGAAAGGACACCGCAAGATTGAACCCAAAGCTAAGCACTTCTCCCATTGCAAGAAAAACCAATCTAGTTGGCCAAACCAAACCGATAGTTCGAAGAGAATTACAAAGATATCAAATCATGCATATAAGAATTCAGAGAAGATTTAAATAATATTCATAGATAAGCTGATCATAAATTCATAATTCATCGGATCTCGGCAAACACACCGCAAAAAAGTATTACATCGAATAGATCTCCAAGAACATCGAGGAGAACATGGTATTGAGAATCAAAGAGAGAGAAGAAGCCATCTAGCTACTAGCTATGGAACCGTAGGTCTATGGTAAACTACTCACGCTTCATCGGAAGGGCAATGGTGTTGATGTAGAAGCCCTCCGTGATCGAATCCCCCTCCGGCAAGGTGCCGGAAAAGGTCCCTAGATGCGATCTCACGGGTACAGAAGGTTGCGGCGGTGGAAAAGTCTTTTCGTGGATGCCCCTATTGGTTTGGGGATATATGAGTATATATAGGCGAAAGAATTATGCCAGGAGGTGCACAAGGGGCCCACAAGGGTGGGGGCGCGCCCTACCCCCCTGGGCGTGCCTTCCATCTTTGTGGCCGCCTCGTGGCTCCTCCGACTTCATCTCCAAGTCTCCTGGTTTTCTTCTGGTCCAAGAAAAATCATCGCGAAAGTTTTATTCCGTTGAGACTCCGTTTGGTATTCCTTTTCTGCGAAACTCAAAAACAAGGAAAAAACAGAAACTAGCACTGGGCTCTAGGTTAATAGGTTAGTCCCAAAAATAATATAAAATAGCATATTAATGCATATAAAACATCCAAAATAGATAATATAATAGCATGGAACAATAAAAAATTGTGGATACGTTGGAGACGTATCAGTCGCATTCTCAACCACGGTGATGCGCTGGTGCTTAGCCCAAATATCGGGCGCCAAAGCCAACCCTCACTACTGGAATCTGGGTCTTTGCCATCTACCAGCTCTTTGCCGTCTGCCAGCTGATGGCAAAGAGGCTCTTTGCCGTCTGTCTTCTCAAAGCAGACGGCAAAGAACCAGCTGATGGCAAACAGGGTCTTTGCCATCTGCGAGCTCTTTGCCGTCCGCCAGCAGACGGCACAGAGTTATTTGCCATCCGCCAGCAGACGGCAAAGTCCAAAGTGGACCCCATGGGGGTACTGCACTGGGTAGGTCACACGGGCCACTTCTTTGCCGTCTGCCAGCAGACGGCAAAGATATCTTTGCCGTCTGCCAGCAGACGGCAAAGAGGTAAGAGGGGCCCACAGTTTCACGGCGGTGGCCGTCTAACGGTCATCCTCTTTGCCGTCCGCCAGCAGACGGCAAAGAGAAAAAAAACAGACGGCAATGCGGGGGTTTAATTTGGCCCCCCGCGCGCGCGCCCTCCTCCATCTCTTTCTCCCGCCTCCCCACCCTCTGCCTCCCGCACGCGCGCAGGCCGCCGCCGCCGCCGCCGCCCCCTCCCGCGCAGGCCGCCGCCGCCGCCCCCTCCCGCACAGGCCGCCGCCGCCGCCGCCCCCTCCCGCGCAGGCCGCCGCCGCCGCCCCCTCCCGCACAGGCCGCCGCCGCCCCCTCCCTCCACCGCCGCCGCCGCCCCCCCTCCTCCACCCCCGCCGCCGTCCCCCCTCCCCCTCCACCGCCGCCTCCCTCCCTCCCTCCATTCGCGCCCCCTCCCCCATCCACCACCGTGGCCCACATCCCCTCTCCAAAACCGGCGCCCCCCTCCCCTCCTCCACTGCCGATGCCCCTCGGTGCTCGCCGGCCTCAGCGCCTCCGCCACGGACGCCGCCGCTCCGCCGCTCTCCCTCTCTCCCCCCTCTCGTTCTTCGCTCTCTCTGCGGCTGTGGCTCTACCTGCTCTGCAACGCCGCTCTGCTTACCGGCTACGGCCTCCCTTGCCCTGAGTCTCCGGACTCTTGCCTGTCCGCACCGCAGCTGTCCGCAGCCGCAAACCAGTCACTGAAGAGCCGGATTGGTAATGGACAGACTCACTCACTCACAGTACGGATAATATGTGCATGGCATTGTGCAACACTGACTGCACTCTACTGCCTTGTGTTGTTGTTAATAAAAATTTTGTAGATTGAACATTTGTGATGTATTGCTTGCGATAATGTTTAGTAATTTGCTACGTGTAGTACTGCTTATCGTTGTTGACTCTGACAAATAATTACTATGAGCGAGAATCTTGCAAATGTTGAGATGATGCTATTATAATCCGTTTCAAGACTATGAGATTTCGCAAAGAACTTTACCTAACCTCGTGATTAGCAAGTTTATCAACTTTGTCACATGTTAATTGTTTCACACCTGAGTTTTATGTCTTTCTCTCATGAACATTCACCCTGACCCTGACCCCCCGAATCCCCGTACGCACCCTGATCGCACCCCGACATACGACATCCTGACATCCTGATCGCACCGACACCCTGCACCACACCCGACCCTGCCCCGACCCCGACCCGACGGGGTCAATATTTGTGGAATTATGAGTTAGGTCGATATTTTTCGAGTTTGTTATGGCAAACATCAATATAATTTGTGGGGGGGGGTTCAATCAGGTGGCTGTAAAAAATGTGCAGTGTTGTTTGCGTCGCGGCGCAAGGTGTGTGCGTGTTGAGACCTCCCCGTGCGTTCGGACGAGCCCGCCCCTTCTTCCTTGGTGAGCACAATGGACATCTCCTCTCCTCCCCCTACATTGCTCTATCGGTCTTCGTGCCAATGAACAGCTAGCTATAGTGTCCGTCATCAGTATGCGAACCACTCATGCGGGGCGTTTCTCCCGTTCGAAAGGGTTACATCTATATAAATATGCAGCATTGCTATTTATAATCGTGATTCTTCGAATGGTCCAACGTTATCATGGCACAGCCCGAGTATGTGAGATTGGGTTGTTTTCCTATTGCTCTGTCCAGATCGATGCAGAATTGTCAGTGCCCTCCCTGTTGTTCTCCGGGTACACATCCTCTCGCTTATTGCCGAGACGTGTATCACGGAGAACAGCGGGGAGTGCTGCTGCCGAAATTTTGCGTGGATCCGGAGCAGAGCATGGGAAAACGAAACTCAATCTAAACATACTCGGGTGGGATTAGGACCTATCTTACCTATAGCATGTAGTTGCATGGAGTAAGAGAACTGACAAACTCCATTAACTAATGGATATGTTTGCTAATGATGTATATATTTATTGGCTGTCTAGTAGGAAGTCAATATGAGTGATCGTGCGTGATGTATGTTCACCGGTTACACTAGTCAGAAAGTTGGACCGGTGAATGGTTAACAAAAACCAAAGAGTTTGTTAGAGCCGCATTGCTAATGGCAGAGATTAAGCTGGTGCCCCTGGGTCCGGGTCGACAAACTTTAATAAGAGGGACGAGCTGAAATGAGTAAACCACTGCAGAAGTTTGGTTTTACGCCTAGGTTACAGTCTGACATTTCATGGTGAGTCTGTCCAAGTGCCAGACCTGACGGTGTGCGTCGTCGGCAACCGACGAGCATGGTACAGGGATGGAAGACATGGTGCAAGACTTGACGATGCTGGGACTCGGACGAGGGAGATGAGGAATCTGCAAAGGCCTTACTGAAATGTTGGAGTTCATCAAAACTCTCTCACGAGCACACTGAGCTTTGTCAGCGGATGGCCATCTCACAAAATCATGGCTTGAAGGCTCAGTTCACTTGGGTAGAGAATGCTACGACGCGAGTGATGACAGTATTCGGACGATTTCTACCCAAAGGCCATGTGCTACTACAAACCTGTACCAGTCAGACAAAACCTCCGTGCTTAGATGCCCTATGAGAAGATACATGCCTGTGGAAAGGTGTGTCTTATTTAGGCACCAGTATGAGGACTTGAACTATTGCTCCATTTGCGGTCATCCAGGTATGTTGTGGTAGACATGGATGGGGTGAGAGCGCAGACCAAAAACACCGTTAATGTTCTCGGTATTTGGCCAATCGTACCAAGACTTCAACGTCTTTTCATGGTCAAAGAGACGGCCAGACATATGACATGGCACAAAAGGGCAAAAGAACCGAACGTGATGCAGATGGGGCTGTGATGATGTGACACACATCGGATGGTGAAGCGTGGAAGCGCTTCGATGCATTACATAAGGACAAAAACGGCAGATCCAAGGCATCCTCGAGTCGCCGTCCGCAGATGGGTTCAGTGTGTATGGTCAGACGGCAACCCAATACGTTGTTGGCCGTGTTTGTCATTCCACTCAATATCCCCCCCGCGACAGATTATGCAAGAAAGAACATTTTCCTGAAGTGTGATAATTCCAGGCCCAACTATCGGGGAAGATATGAATGTGTACATGCAGCGCCTTAAGGACGAATTGCAAGAAGCTTGGGATAATGGGTTCAAGACATACGACGCCTTTAGCAAACAGACTTCATAATGCGTGCCTGGTACATGTACTCGACGCATGACTGCCGGCGTATGCGCTATTCGTTGGCTGGGTGTGTGCATGGAAGGTTCCCGTGTCCCCAATGCAAGGGAGCTCTTGAGTTTCGTTGGCTGACCGCAGGGGCACAAGTATAGTTGCTTTGACTTGCATAGAACCGTTTCTGGATCCTCACCATAGTTAGGAAAGACAAGAAGAACTTCATGAAAGGTAGAGTTGTCACAACACTCTGCACACACTGCTTGGACAGGCCAAACAAACCCTAGATCAGTTAAAACGCTCTCGAGCCAGATCCAGTGCGTCCAGGGTATTTCAAGGGGTATAATAAGGAACACGCCGGACCACAAGACATGTTATGGGATCTGCCTACTTCAAAGACCTCCTTTGCCACACAACATCGACGTTATGCACACCGAAAAGAACATCGCCGAAGCCATTTTTGGCACATTGTTCGGATAGAGGGGAAGTCAAAGGATAATCCTAAGGCTAGAGTCGATCAAGAGGAGCTATGTGATAGACCGTTACAAAACATGCAAGATCCGAAAGGAAAGCGGAACTTCACGAAGCCAAAGGCATGGTTCAATTGGAAGGCCAGCTATGAGGGAAAATTATATGTGGGTGAAAATGCAGTTGATGTTCCGATGGGTATGCAGCAAATCTAAAGAGGGGAGCGAGCAGTCTTGAAAAATTGAAAATTGTTCTAAAAAGTCATGATGGCACATATGGATTGAGCGGATAATGCCGGTGATGTTGCGTGGCTTCATCCCTGAGGATGAATGGCTAGTACTGGCAGAGCTGTGAGCTATTTCTTCCGTGTTCTTTGTGCGAAAGAACTATCGCCTGCCTCCTCGAAGAAATGGAACAGTTGGCACCGGAGTTGATCTGCAAGTTAGAGAAAATCTTTCCGCCGAGCAGGTTTAATCCAATGCAGCACTGATTTGCATCTCCCGACCGAGGAGACGGACAGATGGGAGGGCCGTGCAAAATCGTTGGTGCTACTTCAACTGAGAGAATGCAGAAGACGCTTCGAGCAAATGTAAAAACAAACGTAGAATTGAAGCATCGATGGCCGAGGCAACATCACTGGGAGGCGGCAAACTTCGTGACAGCCATCTACGAAGCCAAAATCGTCATTTGCATAATCCGAAGCCTCGGTACAATGCTGACGACCCTAAAAAGGGTCAATCCAACCTCAGCCTATTCAAAGGGGATCTCGCACCAGCCAGTGGTTGGAAACCAGTACCGTTGGGTGTTGAAGAATGGCGGACCATTTCGCTGTATCTCTTCAACAACCTAACAGAAGTGCGGCCGTACATCGAGTAAGATCTCCGTACATTGTTTCGCAATTTCTAATTCCTTTGAACTGCTCTTATTCCGGGATATTTGATGCAGTCGATACGTCGCCATATTCTCGTATGGTGCAGTGATACAAAAGGATTCCATCGAAGAGTATGAGCTTCTCGCAAAGCAAGGAGGCGCCTATCCCGGTTTCATCTCTTGGTTCAAACAAACGGTAATTTCCATTAGACCATTTCATTTCTTTGGCTAATTTGCGACTAATGCAACAATCCTTTCGTATAAAACTTGTAGGCTAATTCAGAGATTATGGATGCCGAATTGAGACAAGTAGCTAATGGTTTTGACTATAAGGTCCGTTCATTTGACAAATACGACATCAACGGGTATCGCTTTCGTACCTATGGCAAAGAGCTATCTATGGCCGACCGAAAGTCTACAAATTGTTGTGTCTCTGCTATCGGCGAAGGAGGTATTGAGTATTATGGAAGAGTTGAAGCAATTTATGAACTTCAATTCTATGGTGAAAACCCACCAAACGTCGTAGTCTTCAGATGTTATTGGTTCCAGCCGAAGGATACTAGAAGGACTCATGAACATATAGGGCTGGTCGAAATCAAACAAAGCACCCATTTGGATGTTCCCGATGTCTATATTACGGCTCAACAGGCAACCCAAGTTTTCTATCTACCGTGGGCCTGTCAAAGTGATTCAAATCTCAGTGGTTGGGATGTCGTTTATGAAGTGCCGCCACGTGTTAGACCACCTCCCCCCAATGAAGAGGATTATGACCAAGACACATATGACGAAGGAGAATTCTTCCAAGAAACACGTCTTTCCAAAAAACATTTCAAGAACCGCTCAACTGTACCCCTGAACATTGAAGTAGACAGCGATAGTGAATCCGACTTCACCCCTGAGCCGGAACAAGAAGAGCCGGAACAAGAAGAAGTTACTGCTGCAGATGACCTTTCAATGCTTGAACAATTACGTAAAGGAGGCCTTCCACATGTTGATGCATTTATTAATGATGATGATGAGCTCATCACTGATAGTGATGATGATGATGCATTTAATGATCCCGGAGCATATATAGACGATTCAGAGTAATATTAGTACTGTCAGGTATTCAATTTTTTATTATGTTCATGATGATGATACTCTTAAATTATATACATAGTATTCATGTCAGTTATTCAAATTTTTTATGTTATACTAATGTCGTTTACTTTTTGTCATTGCAGGTGTTGACAGGATGGTGGGCAAGGGTCCAGAGCGCTCCGAGCCTCGTGCGAGCGCTCCTGGGAGGGGTGCTTCCATTATTCCAGCCCGGCCCCTCCGGAGAGCGCTGCTAGACAGTATGCAGTCAGCACCGGCGGGCCCTTCTTCTTCGGCCGGCAGAGGTCGGGGGAGGACGAAGAAGGCTGCTAGAGGTGGACGTGGCAGCGGGAGAGGTAGGAAGGCTGCTATGCCTTCCTCGCCGCCACCCCTAGCTGATTCACCCGACCACAGGACCGCTCCGTCTGACGTGGACCCATCTCGGACTCCGGTCCATGAGCCTCCGGTCGTCGATTCTTCGGCCCACCAGACTCGGGTCGCGGATCCTTCGCCCCACCAGACTGGGGTCGCCTCTCCTTTGCGCCACCAGACTCGGGTCGTGGATCTTTCGCCCCACCAGACTGGGGTCGCTGATCCTTCGCGCCACCAGACTCTGGGCGCCTCTCCTTCGCCCCACGTGAGTCCGGTCCCAGAGTCTTCGTCCCAGAAGACTCCAGTCCCGGAGTCTTCTTCGCACGAGACTCCAGATGCTAGTGGCCCTACTGATGATAGCGAGGACACCTTCTCTGATGATAGCTACAGCGAGGGCGAGATGGTTGACAAGGGCAAGAAGGTCTACCAGCGTGGCGGTACAAAGCTCCCGCCCGTGCCGACGACCCCCGACCAGAGGTGGTTGATACAGCCTAATGGGTTGAAGTAAGTGAATTTACTCTTTTTTAACCTTTTGCCTTCATGTTTCTTCAAATTAATATCTAATGCATTGGCCTTGACATACTGCAGGGGCTGGGTACACCCCCGTGGTGTCCGCAGGCCCAACCAGGTCCTTGGTGTGCTTTGCCGGCAGCACTTCCCTGGGTGGGTCACGTTGCCCGGTGAGGGTCAGGTTCCACAGCTAGCACTTAGCTGGGAGCTGTACGACGCTGCCCCGGCCCCGCCGGGGGAGATGGTCGCCGGTGTCGAGTGCGAGACGGTGGCCGACATTGTGTTCCGTCGGTTCTGGGTAATTTCTCCTTTACAGAATTAAAGATCAACAGTACGTAGTGATTTTACTAATCAGCGTTGTCTTGTTTGACTGCAGACCTTCTACAGGATTTCAGATGGAGAGCAGGAGGCTGCGGCTTCGGTTGTCGAAGTCGAGTGCAAGCGCCTACTTAAGAACTTACGGCACGAGGCTCGGCTGCAGGCCGTTCGAGACTACTACGCCTCGAAGGGTATTAGGAGGGCGAAGAAGAAGTGTCGCGGCAAGTTTCTGACTAAGGAGAAGTACATGCTGGTAATTACCTATTCTTAAGGCCTTGAACTTAGTTCTCTTGATTTGATTCGTAGGCGTAGCACTGAAATTTCTCTTGACTAACTTAGGTGCCCCCGAGATGGTGTGCGGATAGGATGGACTGTTGGGAGGCGTTGGTGGATGAGTGGTGCTCTCCCAAATGGCTAGTCGAACACCAAAGGGCCAAGGATAAGCGTGCCCAAATGGTTGGTGTGCCACACCATCAAGGGAGCTCCGACCTGTTTGAGTACGGGGGTCACTGGGTATGTGGTTTGCTTCATGATTCATGCAATTTCATTCTACATGATAGCATTTTTCCTTGGATAGCTCAATAATGCTTACTTAGTTAAAAAAATGGCATAACTACCTTGGATAGCTCAATAATGACCTAAACTTAGTTTAGCTCGTTCATTTATGACATAATTAGCTCTAAAATGACATAATATGCTTTAGTTAGCTAAAAAATTGCATAACTACCTTTGATAGCTCAATAATGACGTAAAATAATCTTAGCTTGTTAATTTATGACATAATTAGCTCTAAAATGACATAATAACCTAAGATAGCTCTATAAAATGCCTAAATATGCTTTAGTTAGCTAAAAAAAGGCATAACTACCTTGGATAGCTCAATAATGACATAATTAGCATAGTTTGGTCAAAATGGGCATAATAATCTTGGTTACCTCCAAAATGACCTAAACTTAGCTTTTTTTCCTCAAAAATGACATAATAACCTTACTTAGCTCCAAAATGACCTTATTTACATAGCAATTTCAATCTTCATGCTAGCTTGAGCCCTTGACTAATATTTTGTTCCTCTCTCTCAGTCGCACCACAACAAGAAGCCCGTGCCAAGTCTTCTTCTTCTTTTCTTCTTCTTTTCTTATTCTTCTTCTTTTCTTATTCTTCTTCTTCTTCTTCTTCTTTTCCTCCTCTTAATTGTTTTTATTCGTAAATGGCATAATAACCTTGCTAACCTCATAAATGTCATATACTTAGCTTGTTGTCCTCTAAAATGACACAATAAGCTTAGTAATGTCAAAAATGGCCTAATTAGCCAGGTTAGCTCCAAAATGACCAAGTTTACCTATGTTAGCTCCAATATGATCCATTTAACCTACGTTAGCTCCAAAAAGACCAAGTTTACCTAAGTTAGCTACAATATGATCCATTTTACCCGCGTTAGCTCCAAAATGACCTATTTACCTAAGTTAGCTCTAAATTGACCTACACACTTAGCATTTTTACCTAGCATAGCAAAAAATGACATTTTTACGTAGGTTAGCTCAAAAATGACCAAGTTTACCTAGGTTAGCTTCAATATGATCCATTTAACTTAGCTTAGCTCCAAAATGACCAAGTTTACGTAGGTTAGCTCCAATATGATACATTGAACTTAGCTTATCTCCAAAATGACCTATTTACCTAGCTTAGCTCTAAATTGGCTTTTTTAACTACATTTGTTGGAAAAGAAGAAGATAAAGAAGAGGGGGAGGAGAGAAAGAAAGAGAATATAAAATCTTCTTCTTATTTTCCTCTTCTTCTTTTCTTCTTCTTCTTCTTTTCCTCTTCTTCTTCTTCTAACTTTCATCTTTCCCAATTTGCAGATTTGCTTGAGATGAGGAAGCTTGCATTGATGGACTCATATATTCTCCTTGTGCTTCCTTTTTGTTTATGAAAACATGTTTGGGAACTTGTTTGGATGTGTATGTCACTATGGATATGTTGTTGGAAACTTCTTATGTCATATGGATATATGTTGGACTTGTGGAAATATATTGTTGGATATGCTTGTTGTGTATATATGTATTATCTGTGTATATCTATGAATTTCTGTCAAATTGAATGAATTCAATTAAAAACAGGGGTTATATAGGCTCTTTGCCGTCTGCTAGCAGACGGCAAAGAGCTTTGCCGTCTGCTAGCAGTCGGCAAAGAGCTTTGCCGACAGCTAGCAGTCGGCAAAGAAGGCCACGTGGCAGCTACCTGTGCAACCTGGGAACACTGGGTTGCCTATTTGGGCATTTTGCCGTCAGCTGGCAGACGGCAAAGAGCTAAGGTCTTTGCCGACTGCTGGCAGACGGCAAAGATTCAAATCCCTTTGCCGACAGCTAGCAGACGGCAAATAAGGCCACGTGGCAGCTTCCCAGTGACTCCTATTTGGGCTCTTTGCCGTCCGCCAGCAGACGGCAAAGACCTTAGCCTCTTTGCCGTCTGCCGGCTGACGGCAAATAAGGCCACGTGGCAGCTTCCCAGTGACTCCTATTTGGGCTCTTTGCCGTCCGCCAGCAGACGGCAAAGACCTTAGCCTCTTTGTCGTCTGCCGGCTGACGGCAAAGCACGCCGTTAACCCCTAACGGCTCCCACCTCACCTCACTGCCGTCTACGCTCTTTGCCGTCTGCTGGCCGCAAACGGCTGATGGCATAAACCTTTGTCGTCCGCTTCTCTGAAGCAGACGGCAAAGAAGGCCTTTACCGGCAGGAATTGAGCCGGACTGTTTGCCGACAGCTAGCAGTCGGCAAAGAGCTTTGCCGACCGCCATTCATGCCTTTGCCGTCTGCCATGGCAGACGGCAAAGAAGCTGATTCCTGTAGTGCCTCCCCGAGAGGAGGCCGAGAAAAGGATTTTATAGAACCCATCAACGTGCGCGCGAATGTCCGCCGGATGTTGGAGGAGTGTCTCACCGTCCCATAGGAGCGGGTTGGTGTTCCAATGTCCCCACTCATTGGCGATGGTCTGGGAGTAGGCCGTATTCGCGTCACCCTTGAGAAGCCAATTCTAGGTTCCCTGCTGACGCCAGTAGGCCTCATCGTCCATGTAAATGACCATCAGCTGATCCTCGAGATCATACCGGAGAAGCCACTCATCAGAGGATAGCCCCAATGTATCAGCCCTGAGGTCAAGAGCCTGGATGGAGTCAAGGAGAGCCTTCTTCCTGTCCCGAAGGTTCCGCCCGAGGTTGGCTTTCTACCCCTTCATAAGCTGGTGAGAGCTTTTGGTGCAAAAGTGCCTGGAGTCCACGACCGACAAGGACCGGCGAGGAGCGGAACGTGCCTCCGCCCACCGAGCGCCAACGGCCTCAACAAAGTCACGCTGGTTGAGCCAGAAGGTCTCGAAGCGGAAGCGCGGGGGAGGGGGGGCGTTCATTCTCCGAGGAGAGGAGTAGGGGGACGTGATCAGAAACGATCCGGGTAACCGCCTTAAGGGAGACAAGTGAGCACCGGAGCTCCCACTCGAGGGACACGAAAAGACTCGGTCTAGGACCGACCGAGTCGGGTGGTCTGGCGGTTGGTCCAGGTAAACCTGGCACCAACCCTATCTAACTCTCGGAGTCCGAGGTCGTCAATGCAGTCATTAAATAACTGCATGCGCAGTCTGTTAACTAGATTATTACTCTTGTCAGCCTCGGAGCGGATGAGGTTGAAGTCCCCTCCTCCCCCCACTACCTGCAGCTGGGCGGCAGCGCCTTACGCCAAAGTTCGTCAAGGAAGACTCCGGAGCACCGGTGGTCGGCGGGGCTGTAGACTATGACTATTGAAGTATTGAATAGGATATATTGTTTACCTATTTTTATTTTGAGCAACTAACTGTATATGGGAATTTTCACCTTGTTTTTGTACCTAGTGAACTAGTGATGATGGCTCTCATGAGTAACTCAGCGCCAGCATTCACATCCAGTGATTGGAAAAAAGTTTAACTAAATGACAATAGAAATTTGGGAAACTCTTCCTGTATTACGTTCGGTTCGGCAGGACTTTCAGGGGTCGTTTTTTCCCCTTCTTTATGTGTGTTGGTGTTGGTTGTATGCATCCTAGTTGTGCAGAGGCCGGGTGTGTACTCTTGATGATTGTATTACCTTGTTACAACATTATGAGTTAATAAAATCCACCCTTCATCGAAAAAGTATTACGTTCGTTTCTTTCTTTGTCTCGAACGCCTGCAAAACCATGGTCCTTCATCCGTTAAAAAATCCGTTTCTTTCTTTGTCGCGACACCGTCCGGGGGACTGTCTGACCGCCTCCCGGATGGCTGTTCGAGGGGCAGATGAGGGTATATATTCTCGCGGTTGGGAGGTTGTAAATCCTAGCTGCGAGGATCTGCACCGCCGATTGTCATCGACTCTACTTCCGCTGCACTACGAGTCGGTAACGAAAAAGATCAAACCTTATATGCAGTCTTCATAGTGGTCCTGGGTTGGTGCGTAGGTCAGAATTTTTTTTTCTGCCGCGTTCCCCTACAGTTAGCGATGCGCCAAAGCAACCATGTGAGCAAGGCGATGTTCATGCGCTTCGAGGACATGATCCCAAGGCCACCCTGGTCACGCGGCTTACATATGTCTGGCCAGTGGACCATGTGGTACTTCTGCTTATTGCCCTCCCCTGCCCAGAAGAAACGTGCCTGCACTATGGCTATCTCATGATGAAGGGTCTCGTGGAGGCTGTAAAAGCTCATGAGGAACAACAACAAGCTGGACAGAGAGGAGTTGATGAGAACTGTCCGGGCTGCCTTGGACAACCACCTACCATGCCAGGGTTCGATGCGGAATTGGAGCTTAGTCACCGTCTGGCGCAACTCCACCATGGTCAACCAAGAGTGGCTAATGGGTATCCCCAGATAGGAAGTGGGGAAGGAACCCAGCTGGCAATTAAGGCGGTCAGCAATACTCTGACATTCGTCCGGACCGTAGCCAAGGACCATGATCGCGCTCTTGTCAAAGTTGATCTTGAGACTCATATTCGCGCTGTCAGCTGTGGAGCCTTCCACCATGATAATGGTGTCATCGTCATACTGTAGGAGGGAGACCCCCCCCCCCCTACAAGGTGAGGGACGATGCCCCAGATGTAACCCGTGGCCTTGCCCCTGTCTAGGATGGCGGCGAGAGCGTCGACCATCATGTTGAATAAAAAGGGGGAGAAGGGATCACCCTGCCTCACCCCACATTGGGTGGGGAAGTAGGGGCTGGTCTCCCCATTGATGTTGATCGCGGTGCGCCCAGATGAGACCAACTGCATGACCCGGGTGACCCAACGATCATCAAACCCCTCGCAGAGCAAAACCTCCCGAAGGAAGGGCCAATGAACTGTGTCATAGGCTTTATGGAAGTCAATTTTCAGGAAGACCGCCTTTTGGTTTTTGGCGCGCACCTCATGAAGAACTTCATGGAAGACCAAAACCCCATCTAGAATATATCGGCCTTGGATGAAGGCGGACTGAGTAAGATGGGTGACACGATTGGCCAGCGAGGTCACCCTATTGGGGTACCCCTTTGCCAAGATGCGGAAGATCACGTTGATCACCGTGATCGGCCAAAACTGACGAATGTCTGAGGCCCCAGGGACCTTAAGGATGAGGGTGATGATCCCGTAGTTAAGTCGGGTCAGGTCAATGGAGCCAACATAGAATTCCTCAAAAAGAGCCATCACTTCATTTTTGATGACACTCTAGAATGTCTGGAAGAACTTGACCGGAAGGCCGTCCGGACCCGGGGCAGAGGAAGAGTTCATGCCCTTGATCGCCAATCAGACTTCCTCCTCAGAGAACAGAGCCATGAGGGTCGCATTCTCAACCACGGTGATGCGCTGGTGCTCGGCCCAAATATCGGGCACCAAAGCCAACCCTCCCAGAGGGGAGGCCGAGAAAAGGATTTTATAGAACCCATCAACGTGCGCGCGAATGTCCGCCGGATGTTGGAGGAGTGTCTCACCGTCCCATAGGAGCGGGATGGTGTTCCAACGTCTCCACCCATTGGCGATGGTCTGGGAGTAGGCCGTATTCGCGTCACCCTTGAGAAGCCAATTCTGGGTTCCCTGCTGACGCCAGTAGGCCTCCTCGTCCATGTAAATGGCCGTCAGCTGATCCTCGATACCGGAGAAGCCACTCATCAGAGGATAGCCCCGATGTATCAGCCCTGAGGTCAAGCGTCTGGATGGTGTCAAGGAGAGCCTTCTTCCTGTCCCGAAGGTTCCGCCCGAGGTTGGCTCCCCACCCCTTCATAAGCTGGTGAGAGCTTTTGGTGCAAAAGTGCCAGGAGTCCACGACCGACAAGGACCGGCGAGGAGCGGAACGTGCCTCCGCCCACCGAGCGCCAACGACCTCAATGAAGTCACGCTGATTGAGCCAGAAGGTCTCGAAGCGGAAGCGCGGGGTAGGGGGGGTGTTCATTCTCCGAGGAGAGGAGTAGGGGGACGTGATCAGAAATGATCCGGGTAACCGCCTTAAGGGACGCAAGTGAGCACCGGAGCTCCCACTCGAGGGACACGAAAAGACTCGGTCTAGGACCGACCGAGTCGGGTGGTCTGGCGGTTGGTCCAGGTAAACCTGGCACCAACCCTATCTAACTCTCGGAGTCCGAGGTCGGCAATGCAGTCGTTAAATAACTGCATGCGCGGTCTGTTAACCAGATTATTA
Source organism: Thinopyrum elongatum (assembly GCA_011799875.1). NCBI lineage: Eukaryota > Viridiplantae > Streptophyta > Magnoliopsida > Poales > Poaceae > Thinopyrum > Thinopyrum elongatum. The sequence continues at coordinate 91,179,196 of CM022302.1, read as the reverse complement.
CTCTTGTCAGCCTCGGAGCGGATGAGGTTGAAGTGCCCCCCCCCCCCACCCCACTACCTGCAGCTGGGCGGCAGCGCCTTATGCCAAAGTTCGTCGAGGAAGACTCCGGAGCGCCGGTGGTCGGCAGGGCTGTAGACTATGACTATTGATAGGATATATTGTTTACCTATTTTTAGTTTGAGCAACTAACTGTATATGGGAATTTCCACCTTGTTTTTGTACCTAGTGAACTAGTGATGATGGCTCTCATAAGTAACTCAGCGCCAGCATTCACATCCAGTGATTGAAAAAAAGTTTAACTAAACGGCAATAGAAATTTGGGAAACTTTTCCTGTATTACGTTCGGTTCGGCGGGACTTTCAGTGGTCGCTTTTTTCCCTTCTTTATGTGTGTTGGTGTTGGTTGTGTGCATCCTAATTGTGCAGAGGTCGGGTGTGTACTCTTAATGATTGTATTACCTTGTTACAACATTATGAGTCAATAAAATCCACCCTTCATCGAAAAAGTATTACGTTCGTTTCTTTCTTTTTCTCGAACGCCTGCAAAACCTTCGGCACAACAGATTTTTCCAATGACGTAAATAAATAATAGTTAATCCATGGTCCTTCATCCGTTAAAAAAATCCGTGGTCTTTCCCAATAATAAATAAATAATGTTGTACAAGACATGTAAATGTTGGCAATTAGTATTTTCTTTTACAGGAATAGGATTTTATTCATTGTATAATAGCAATGTCATTTACAAGTTGTGATGAAATAAAGTTCAGGGATCTGAATCCCAGAAAGCTGATGTTCTAGAACTGAAAGTAGCCTTTGCTCGGCTATCAGCAACATGATTGGGGTTATAGAGTCCTAAGCGGTCTAGGGCGATTGGAAGAGTCCAATGTCTGTCCGGTCTCCTTGACTTGCACGACACAAATGCCGATGTCCTTCTTCTTGGAGAGCCCATAAGCCAGGCTAGAGTCTGCAGCCCAATATTAGCACGAGGGCCCTGCGCCGGCCTGATGGATTGAGTTACGGTGTCCCGCGGCACCCCTGGGCCATGGCACCGTCCTTGTTGAAATTGATCACGGGCCTGATGGCATTGGAGAACATGTCCATGATCGCCTTCATCCAAGTCGTTGCCTCGACGCTAGCCCTCGTGATGATGAGCATGTCATCCGCATATTGACTCAAGGGACACGGGGCGTCATCGGCTAGGGGTCGTCGGGGTAGTGGATCCCGCGCAATGAACCGATGGAGAATGTCTGCGGCGAGAAGGAAGAGGTAGGGCAGGATCAGCCGTATTGTCGCAAGCCCCTCTAGCAGCTAATTCGTTTGTAACTCAACATGTTAACAGAGCTGCCAATCTCCCAGCCCAGCATGCTTGCTCGCTTCAGCCGAGTGAGGGTTGACTTAGCTGCTTCCTTCTTGTTCACTAGCCTCATGGGTGATGACTCCATAACCATCTTTATTTAATAAATGCTCTCAATTTCCGCAACAAAAAAGCCGACAAAAAATAGATGAGCCGAAATACAATCTATCGTCTAAGTTATACATTATCCGAGGTTCACACCTCATTCCAGTTGTGAAACTTTGGTGCTGACACCGGAGTCGCTTGATACACTTGCCAATCACGGCATTCAATAACACAGAAGAACTCATGGCACAATCATATGATTAGCAGACCAATGAACACAAGTTGTAGGGAGAAAAACTTGGGAGCTCTTGGTCATTAATCTTTGGTGGATTTATGTACAAGATGAAGTGAGCTACTCGACACCCTTGTGTTTTTATTTATTTACCAAACTCTCCCAAAAGGAGACTATATATAGCCATCCATTCCTTAGCCCATAAGAAATCTTGCTTCATAAATTTGCTACACTCCTTAGTCACCAAGTTACTTTATCTCTCAAAGCTTATCTACAAGATACCTTGGAGCGGAAGGAACTTGCATCGCAAGTTTCCTTAGTAGTGAAGCAAACTTGCATGACAAGGTTTCTTAGTAGTGAAACTTGCTTGTTGGGTAAGCTTGCTTAGTGGAGAAGGAAACTTGTATGATAAGCTAGCTTAGCCAACAAAACTTGTATGGCCAATTTCATTGCTTAAGAAGACTGATCCTCGGTCTGTATCTAGACAAAACTTGTCCAGATACATCTGTATCTAGACAAATCTAAAACTACCTTTTTGGGACGAAGGGAGTATGAGCTAAATGTTTGTATTATGGTATTAGCCGCATAATAACGTGTTATAACACGTGGTTTCAAACAGTTCCAAATATATTTCGCCATACTAAAAAGATCGCCGATTGTCACGACCACATTGACAGCCAATGCTACTAGACGCCGAAGCCCACGGGCCAGAATCGTGGGCGTGCGTGCGTCCGTGTAGGTGTGACCAGGTCGCGTGTGGGTTTCTTTCAGCCGATGTATATAAGTATAGCGTGAGACAGCGGAGTAGTATGAAACTATGAGCTGTCTTCGTACTCTCTGAACCCCAAATCCCAGCTTCTTCTGTTCGTTCTCTAGCCCCCAATTCCAATCTAGATCTGGATCCAGGAGTGTGACAACGACCTGCAGCGCCAAAACACAGTGCCGCGTGCGCGATCTCAAACCGAGATCGATCGACGATGGCATCGGAGCCGGTCGCGCTACCGGACGACGCGCTCGCGGAGGTCCTCCAGCATCTCCCCCCGCACATCCTGGCCGAGGCCCGGCGGGTCTGCAAGGCGTGGCGCGACGCCGTCGACGACCGCCTGCGCGGCAGCCTGCTTTCGCGCTCGGTGCGCGGCATCTTCATCAACTTCTCGGGGCAGTACTTCTCGGAGTTTTTCTCCCGCCCGTCGACGGGCCCGGCGATCGACGGAGGGTTCGACTTCCTGCCTTGCATGGGCGTCGAGGTCAAGGACCACTGCGACATGGGCGTCAAGGTCAAGGACCACTGCGACGGCCTTTTGCTTTGCCGCGAGTCGAGCTACCGTGCACTGCCGTGCCCGCGCGAGTACGTCGTCAACCCGGCCACCCGGCGGTGGGCGCGTTTGCCCAAACGCCCCCCGCCGCTCATGCCAGGATTCGACCACACCGCCCACCTCGCGTTCGAGCCTGCTGTGTCGCCGCACTACCAGGTCTTTCTGATCCCACGCGTGCCATGGCGACTGCCATCCGACGGAGAATCCGGCGACGACGATGACAACCCGTTGCTCGAATTGGAGTGGCCTCCCGCGTCATACCTCGTCGATGTGTTCTCGTCGGTGACTCAGCGATGGGACACGACAACCTTCCTTCGGGAAGGGGAAGCTGCCGGGATCGTCGCCGACATGCAGTTGAATTGGTGGTATGATCCGTCTCTCTATCATGCCGTATACTGGCAAAGCGCACTCTACATCCATTGCCAACATGGCTATCTTACGAGGTACGTATCGTAGCTCACTTCAACAAATTGTATATACCACCATGATTCACCCATGTTTATATTAATCTACTTTATCCGATTTGTTTATGTTTGCAGAATGTCTTTGTCAGATCACTCGTACAGAGTAATTCAACTACCAGGTGCCGGTGAATTGATAGTATATTCCAACCACCGTCTCGGGAGATCATCGCGAGGGGTGTATTGTGCAATACTTGATCGCTCGAAACGACTTCAGGTTTGGTATCTCAGTGAATCGTGCAGTCGAATAGAATGGGTGTTAAAACATGATACCCGTCTTAAGACCGTCTATGCTCAACAACTGGGCAGACAATGGATCTTACAACAGGTTAACCTCCGTAAGGAGGACCCTGAGCACAAAGCCCCAGTGGACGAGAAATATGACTATGACTGGAACTCTGATGAGGATAACGTTCTTGACACTGAAGACGTCGTTGAAGAGGCTGAAGATGTCGTTGAAGACGAACAGCACATATCTTATGGTTTCCTTGGATTTCATCCTTATAAAGAGGTTGTCTTCTTGAATACATCAACAAGAGGACTAGCCTATGACTGGATCAACTCAAAATTTCAGGACTTGGGCAGTTCATGGACATGGCAAGACTATGGAACACCATATGGAAAGACAGGCGTATCTTTCCCATACACGCCTTGCTGGATAAGCGAGTTTCCTGGAAACGAATTAGAATCTCTTCTTTTAGACGAGAAGCTATATAGGAACAAGCTAGAACTGGAAGCTCAACTTGAGGAGGAATCCAACTTCACCTACATGGGCGAGTACGAGCTGCGCAAGCAGTCTGGGCGTGCCAAGAGGGTCAAGGACTCCACCGCCAAGATTCGTCGCAGACACCACATTGCCGCTCGGTAGGAACCCATCGTTACCGACATGAAGTCGAAGGCGATTCGCACCGGGGCGACCGAGTTCAACCTTGGCAAGGCCACCACAGAACTAGTGACCACCATAGTTGGATCCTAGCTACCTATTTGATTAGTTTCCTGGAAACAAAGATAAGTAGGTTTGGGTGAATCAGATGCCCTAATCGTGGCCAGCTTCATTTATCTTGCCTTACTTATCTATTATCTATTTGTGCTCAGCTGCTGTCGGAGCCTTGTCTCAGTACTCTGCACTATTTGTATCATTGTTACTAGTACATATGCCCGTGCGTTGCAACGGGCTCCTCATCTCCGTTGTAACATCCCCATAGGGCACGGCAGCCTCGATGAGCGTGTGACCCCGGCCTCCTACTGCTCCGCGCAACAATTCATCTTAGGGGAATGTAGCATCCAAATGATGCCACTCGGCGATGAGGGACTGAAAACCACAATATGCTAATTTTTCTTTTGCGGATCTGTAAGGAAAGCAAAAGGTCAATCTAGCAAGACAAGGAACATAACAGTAACAATTAGCACAACTGAGCAAACAGTTTTATCATTTCTTCTATCTATAGACACATAACACAAAATATCTTGTGAATTACATGCCACCTGTATTGTAAAGAAGCCTCATTTAAGTTGAATATGTGAGTCCCGCAGCTTCTAAGCCCCCTCCAGATCCGAAATGTATCTTCTAAGCCTAATCCTTTTTTCACTGGTTAGGAACAATGTTCAGTATCTTTTTCCATGTGTTCCTGTATCAAAAGGCTATTAGGCAGCCAAAGTAGGATGAAGAAACATGTGAAAGAGAGCTTGAATGCATACTCTTGGGAAATAGTGCTTAATGTATGAGATATACTAACCCGGTAAAACGCACTTTACCATAGTCTACAAAATTTGGATTCCTCCATGTATATAGTGAACCGGTAAAAAGGTTACACAAACCAAGAGATGCATGATAAGAGAGGGACTCATATAAAAGTAGTTTGCCCATGAATATCATGGAAATCTTGTGATGAAGCAACAGTAGCGTTCTGATAATAGCATGCTGATATCTGCTACATTTAAGTTATGCACATCATGGAAGTGTAGAAATTATGTATATATAAGTTAGGCACATGAGACATTAGTCTTCGTAAGTAACAGTAGCAGCAAAAATCTGCTAGTTCTAAATTTGAAGGTTGCAAATCTACACATTCAGATACACCGATTGATGTGTTATCGTTGCAGAGACGACATCTCTACTGCTCTAGAAGGCGCTTTGTCTGCACCGACCTTTAGGAATTGCAGCTGGGCTGTAGAAGATCTAAATAACAAACCACGAACTCCATATATCTATTGTGAAGATAAGTATAATAAGCAGAGACAATTTTTGACATTTTACCTTCATACATCAACACAAATTGATGTATACTATAGTTGTTATGTAGCCATGGCCATCGTACAAAATTACAATGCAAAAAATTTGAGGTTCGTCATTTATATTCCAAGACATGAGAATTAAAAGACCAGGGATTAATTTATAAAATTAGCTGGGAATTACTACAGTTCACATTTCATAAATTTCCCTCTGATTCAGTCGCTGATGAATGATTTTATAACAGAAAACAAACTTTACACACTTCATGCAAGTAAATAATAATACGCCCTAAGGTTTTTCTGTTCATTAGTGTTGACATCGCAAGAAAACAGAACTGGACATATGGACTGGAACTGAACCACTTTGAATAAAAAACATCTGCAGGCAAGACCAGAAGATCGGAATATAGAAGCAGCAGAACTTGAGACATAGTGTTACTCCTGTTCTTGAGGCATATGGTGCATCAGTACATCCCATGTGGCTAGTTCACTGTATGTGCCCCCAACTTACTTTTGTGTAAGGGCTGCCGTTATGTTCCAAGGTAAGTAACAAAAAATAAGTTTTGCTATCTAACTGAAGCATTTTTTTGGTTCAAAGAATGTATACTACCTCCGTTGCAAGGACATTTTATCGGCCACCACTTGTTGGATATGTTTTATCTAGATTCCCTGCAATGGCGTACTATCACATCAAGATGCGAGGGCAAGGAGGCAATCATCTCCTTTCATGTTTTTTACCCCAAGAACGAATGCACGCACATGTCCTAATGGGTAATAGATGCAATGCCCTAACCTTAGGAAAGACATTTGCTTGCATTATCTTTGGCACACCAGATTTATTCCATTAAGAATGAATAGTTACCCTAACTTTATTTCTCTCAATACTAAAGCCAAAATGACACGAAAACAAGTGTTAGATTCTACTCTTTGTTATACTGCCTTTTACTTGCAAAAACTTTGAATAGATACCTTGAATTTATTATGCATGCCTCGAGTTAATCATCTATTTATTTATAAACATAATATATTGAACTGGGGATTTCTATATATTTTGGTGTAAGATGTATATTTACTCACATAACATTGAACTATACAAATACTTGGACATACACATATAAGTAGCCATGTAAATATGAGAAGTTCGTTATGCGTCATCTATAGTGATAGCTCTGTTTGTCTTCTCTATCTGTATAAGAATTTCAAGATTTAATAATGTTGCCAATTCTGACCAATCCATTGTTACATGCATGTACGTACACATATGTATGAGCCATTATGCTAAAAAGGATAATTTAATAGAAGCATTAGCCGAGAGAGCATGATGCCATTGTTATTACCTTTGCTGCCTGCAGAAAGTCAGTCAAATCTAAATAGGCACTATATGCTAGACTACATGATGCCATTGTCATTGCCTTATTGCACACATGGCTCTGGCTGCATGCATACTGTGCCCAAGGTCAAGAGTAGCTCTCGTTGAGGCAGTCCTCTTCTGTTCTCATCGATCTACCACCAATACAAATCTCTTTTGCTGAAGACAATCTCACCATAATCTTGAGGACTTCTATTAAAACTGGGCATTCATGTTAGCAGATAGAGAGGGAAACCTGATTTCGTAGTATATATGAAGAGAAGTATAACTGACAATATACAATAGTTACCTAATTACTACGATGAGTTATTTCCAGCGCTGCATCGCCTCCTGAACATAGGAATTTTGTTAATTCAGTACATATGGAAGGCAAGAGCGTCAGACATAAAAACTGACAATACATATGCCTGTCACTAACCTCAGTTACTAATAAGATGAGATCGATCATTGAACTTCTAAACAAATTAATTCATAGGAGCTCTTATATTTTATTTATAGCAAACATATTTCTGCCTGCCTGATCTCCATCACAAGTCTGATTCCTATAATCCAAGGGGAACTATTAAAAACCGCACAACAACCAACACGATTGAACAGGGCCTTCCTCCTGAACAGTATTTGTATCTAGTAGCCAGCCTTACCAACAGGGACATATCAAGAAATTTGAGGCGTTCAAGCACGTGCTCACTGAAACCAAACCAAATATTGTCGTCATTGGCGAGATGTCCATGCAGGGTTCCACTTGAGACGTTGTAGATTGCAGACCGCCCCTGCTGGTTCTCCCCCCCCTCCCTCCAACGTGTAATCTAGTAGGGAGAAGTGCTGCAAGATACGGCAGAAAAAGGCCAATTTTTCTTGATAAGATATTATGGATCAAGCCTGTTTATTGAGGATTCTGTTATAAATCCAACAACCTGATAACCGAAGGATTTAGGATGGGGGATTATTTACCGATGGCGTGGGGCGATGGTAGAATAGATGAAGTCCAATTGGATTTAGAGTGTGATTTGCGTGCCACCACCAATCCAACATATTCCTCCACTTGACAGCCTCAACTACCGATGTCACCTCCTTACTTCATATTATTGTGGATCCTCATTTGATGCATCAATCATCCTGTATTGCAAAACCTTGAATATGAGAAGGGGAAGGCATAGATGGACTGAATCACGTTCTCCTTGTTGGGAATCCAGTACGGATGGAACCATGAAGTCTGGGATCGAAGAAAACACGACATGGAGAGACAGAGGAGGAAGAACATCCTTTTAAAGAGTTGTATGTGTGGGATAGTTGGTCAGGAGTCTGCGGCAGTTCATCCTACGGCTGCGGATGTGTAACATGTAAATACCGGTTTTACCTATTTCCACCTTCACCTTTGGTGGCAGCTTCTGCTTGGTTGTGGAACCTACAATTGACAGTTGTGAAAATATCACTATGTAAATTTCGAATACTGGGATAGAGGAATGATTCAACATTCTAAGAAATACTACTAATGAGTCGTACTGCAGATTAGCCAAACTCTTGTGTCAGGCTCAGACACATCTTTTGTTAGATCGGGAAACAAAATACATATGGAACTTAATAATTAGCAGTTTCATTTTGATATACTGTGCGAAAACAACTATTTTTCAGGAATCTAGCTTCATGTAAGCATGCAGAGTTGATTTTTTACTTCCAATTGAACAATTGCAAAAAAATCAATCCTCTCCACTTCAAGGTAGGTGATGCAAGAAGGCACCTGTCAATGGCAATGCACCATTTAATGTTGATAAAATCTGGAACAGTTAACACATTCTGCAATGCAGACTTCCCTCGTTGACTCTGGTGCAACTCCTGCAGTGATAACCAGAAATCTTAAACTAATTAAATTGAAAAGTGGACAGAACACACATTATGAGTGAACCATGAACAATACTTGATGCTAGAAAATCTTGTATTGATGTGCTCAAGGTAATTATATGCTATGTCTTCCACCGAAGAATGAAGTATTCGCTAGCTAGTTGTGCATGGTAAGCTTCTTCTTGAAAAGAATTACACAATGCAAAGTTCTCACTGAAATGGATACTGCAGAACTTGTGCTACTTGTGCTGCATCATCAATCAATTCATACTATCATAAAAAAAATGTATCACAGCCTTTGGAATGAGCTGCAGCCCATCATTCTCACCTGGAGCAGTTACCTGAATAAAAATGAATCAAAACTGCAGGAGATATCGTCCACGCATTTAGATCTGCAGCTTCACTATGCCTCTAGCATGTTTGTGTTTTCCCAAACCATCTTCTTTTCCTGAACCTCTATTTCCCTAATGAACACGATGGCTTATGATTGTGGTAGCCTCATGAGATTGGGAGAGAACGCTACCATGTGAGACATGAAGCCGTCATCCTCAGGGAAGATCAAACTAAATAAGATATGTGGTAGTATGGACATCGAAGATGATGCTTAACAGCCAGCAGTCAGGTTGACGTCACTATTGTGCGCTCCAACCCCATCGTGGCGCAGCCGGCCATGGCCTCGTGCACCTTCTGTCTGCATGACCAACCGATTTCAGTTAAAAGCATTGTATAAAAGTAGGCACACATTAGTAGAACGGAAGTGGAAAGGAGTAAATACTGGAACATATTGCTGTTGATATTGATTTAGCTATTAAAGCAGGAAAATAATTTCACACCAAGTAAGTTCGTAAAGAAAATCAACACCAAGAGATAAGAGAATTTATATGGACATGATCCTTTTTTGTGACTGAATCCAGTTTATACGGTTTCTCTGTACCAATATATGGCCGGCTGCTGCATTAGAACTGGTACTTTGAAGGATCTGTTCATCGCAACACAGCAGGATCTGTTCATTGATCTGTATTAGATAGCACACCTTTAACTTGTAGTGCAGATTTATTGAAATTGACAGTGCGACACTCCATGTCAGCGGTCCTGACATGCCGGCCCCACGAGCCACCAACGGTGGGCCAAGCACGGGCCGGCCTATCCGACAGGCCAAGGTCAACAGAAGGTTGGCTGGGCCGGAATGGGTCCGGTAGGCCCAGCTGAACGCTGCTACATAACCCACCCACCCTGCCTGAGAGAGGCATCCAGAGGATCAAGGCAGGACCCGGCGGCGGCTACCTAGTTACCTTCCTGTAGTTTCCCCTTTCGCAAGAACTGAACCTCGAATTCGATATGTATTGCTACTACTTCAGAGAGCTGTAATAGGTCGATCCACTACATATCCTCCTCCTTACATTTGGTATCAGAGACCAGTCCACTACCCTTCCGTCCTCCATCCTGGCCCAATTCATCGAAACACGTCGGCTTCGTCACGCTCGATCCGACCTTGCAGCCATGGATCCATCGATCCAAGCCTTCCTCGACCGGCTGGACGTCACGCTGGCCGCCCACACCACGTCGATCGCCGCGATCCAGGCCCAGACAACCAAGATCGACGATCTGGTCGCCTGGCGACCCGATCTGGAGAAACGCGTCGCCGATCTCGGCGCCGCCGTCACGGCTCTTCAGCAGGCACACGTCCCGTCGTCTTCGGCACCTACAGTGGCGCCCCACATGGAGAAGGGCCCTTCTCTACCCCCAGCGACGCTCGACGCCCCCATCGGGTCCGAGCCGGGCGCGGGCGGGGCGATCCACGGGTCTACGGACCACGGCGTCTTCAACATCGCACGGGGGTTGCCGGCGGCGTCGTTTCACACGCCGCCGCCGCTCCCGGCCAACGGTCAGTCCGATCCCATCCCTCCCACAGCACCACTTTCACCCTTTGCACACGCGAGCCAGCTACTGACGGGGTTGGGGCAAGCTCACCCGTCCATTTCATTTCCTCAATTCGCTGGAGAGAACCCGAATTTGTGGAAAACATTATGCGAGCAATATTTTCAAATGTTCGGCATTCACCGCACCTTTTGGGTACCACCAAATCCGGCTCACTGAAGGGGAGGAATTCAAGACAGCGTTTCACACACACTCCGGCCACTATGAGTTTAGAGTGGTCTCCTTCGGCCTTGCGGGGGGGCCAGCAACCTTCAATGGAGCAGTCACCCACACTCTGCACCCGCTCCTACGCCATTGTGTGCTGCTTTTCTTCGATGACATACTGGTTTTCAGTCGCACTCTGCGTGACCACATCAAGCACTTGCGGCAAGTTCTCGAGCTCCTTCGTCGGGATCAATGGAAGGTAAAACTCAGCAAGTGTGCGTTTGGTCAATCCAAACTATCATACCTGGGACATGTTGTCAGCGCGGAAGGTGTTGCTACTGAGCCAACCAAGATCAAGGCAGTCGCGGAATGGCAAACCCCGACCACGGTCAAGGCCGTGCGCAGCTTCCTGGGACTCGCTGGCTACTACCGGCGCTTTGTACGCAACTTTGGAGTCATTGCTCGGCCTCTGTTCAATCTTCTCAAGAAGGGAGCCCCATTTGTTTGGACCCAGGATACAGAGACAGCTTTCCAGCTCCTTAAGACGCAGCTAATCACAGCGCCAGTCCTCGCTCTTCCAGATTTTTCCAAGCCCTTTTGTGTCGAAACGGATGCCAGTGATCACGGGATAGGAACAGTCCTGCAACAAGGGGGACACCCAATTGCCTTCATGAGTAAGGCGTTGGCACCGCGCTATCAAGGCTTGTCCACGTACGAGAAGGAGTATCTAGCGGTGATAGTCGCAGTGGATCAGTGGCGCCCGTACCTGCAGCACGGGGAATTCACAATCTACACAGACCAAAAAAGTTTGATCCATTTGGAAGAACAGCGGCTCTCAACACCGTGGCAGCAAAAGGCTTTCACAAAACTGCTCGGCCTCCAGTATGCCATCAGGTACAAAAAGGGGACTGAAAACACCGCAGCGGATGCTCTGTCATGAGCTAAAACAACAGACACACTCAATGCTATCACGTCTTGCCAGCCAGCTTGGTTAGAGGATATTTTGACCAGCTACAACTCCAACCCGCAAGCACAAAAACTTCTGGAGCAACTTGCAGTTCGGCCAGACCCTAAAGGGAGGTTCTCACTAACCCAAGGGCTCCTGCGATTCCGCGGGCGCATCTGGCTAGGCGGCTCGACGGCGCTGCAACAACGCATCATCACAGCGTTCCACGATAGCCCTATGGGAGGCCACTCCGAAATTCCAGCAACATATCACCGCATTCGGCGATTGTTCGCTTGGCCTAAGATGAAATCCCATATCCACCAATACATCCGCTGCTGCCAGGTCTGCCAGCAGGCGAAACCTGACCGTGCAGCTGCCCCGGGACTCCTTCAACCACTTCCCATTCCAGCAGCGCCATGGGAGATGATCACCATAGACTTCATCGACGGTCTCCCACAGTCTGCCAAGTTCAACTGCATCCTGGTGATTGTCGACAAGCGCACCAAATTCGCGCATTTCCTGCCCTTGGCGCATCCATACACTGCGGCCAAGGTGGCTCTCTTATACATGAACCAAATCTACAAGCTGCACGGTCTACCCGGAGCCATTGTCTCGGATCGTGATCCTGTCTTCACCAGCCACTTCTGGCAAGAACTTTTCAAGTACGCAGGCTCTGAACTTCGGCTGAGTACTGCCAACCACCCTCAAACGGACGGGCAAACGGAGAGGGTCAACCAGTGCCTGGAAACGTACTTGCGATGCTTCACACACGCATGTCCGAAACGCTGGAGCTATTGGATCCCATTGGCGCAATTCTGGTACAATTCCTCTCACCACTCTGCAATAGGCATGTCGCCTTTCAAAGCTCTCTTTGGCCAGGAGCCACGCCATTGGGGGGTCACAGCAACTTCATCATGCACGGTGCCGTCGCTGCAAAACTGGCTGGAAGAGAGAACAGTCATTCAAGACATGCTACAGCAGCACTTAAACCGAGCGCGCCAATGCATGAAGACGCAGGCTGACAAGAAAATGTCCTGGAGGCAATTCGAGGTAGGGGACGAGGTTTACCTCAAGTTGCAGCCCTACATCCAAGCATCTGTCGCCCCGCGGGCGAACCACAAGCTCTCCTTCAAGTACTTTGGGCCTTTCCCAATCATCGCTAAGATCAACGAGGTCGCCTACAAGCTGCAATTGCCACCTGAAGCTGCTATACATCCGGTCTTCCACGTCTCGCTGCTTCGTCGCGCGCTACGTCCAGGAACTGAAGCTTCAGCGCTGCTGCCAGTGGATCAAGACACGAAGGCCATTCCGGTGGAAATCCTTCAAACGCGCTGGCGCAAGACGGCGGGGACAATGATCGAGCAAGTCTAGGTACGATGGTCGCCGGGCTCTGCGGTGGGCATCACATGGGAGGACAAGGCCGCGCTCTTCGACAGGTTCCCACAAGCAGAGGCTTGGGGTCAAGCCTCAACACAAGAAGGGGGGATGTCAGCGGTCCTGACATGCCGGCCCCACGAGCCACCAACGGTGGGCCAAGCACGGGCCGGCCTATCCGACAGGCCAAGGTCAACAGAAGGTTGGCTGGGCCGGAATGGGTCCGGTAGGCCCAGCTGAACGCTGCTACATAACCCACCCACCCTGTCTGAGAGAGGCATCCAGAGGATCAAGGCAGGACCCGGCGGCGGCTACCTAGTTACCTTCCTATAGTTTCCCCTTTCGCAAGAACTGAACCTCGAATTCGATCTGTATTGCTACTACTTCAGAGAGCTGTAATAGGTCGATCCACTACATATCCTCCTCCTTACACTCCAAAATCAGTTATAGAATCTATTTTTAGCTCTATATATTCATGTAACTGAAGAAGTAGTACATCTGCGGCAGCATGTCTCTTTTTGGCCCTTACATAATTTGCTGAATTGAATTGCAATCATGGTCCTGAAAGGACCATAGTTTTAAATAGCCGGCTATAGCCCCGCTATAGCTGTTTGAGCATGTTGCCGCTAAATGATTTCATGTACAATTTACCGCTATAGCCTTGCTATAGCCCCGCTAGGGTTGCCGCTATGTGCCATAGCCTGCTATTTAAAACACTGAAAATGACACATGAGGGCATCCAGTTTGCATGAAAAGTTTTCTGTGTGAATAAATCATACACTCTGATTTCCATCTAATCACAGGAGCTGGTGCCTAGGCAGGATCAATCCAAGAATAACAGAGCAGATGCGGAGGGTACCGGGGTCGTTCGGGAGAGGGAGATCGAGAGTGACCACTGCTAGGGCACAGGGGACGTCCGGCTCATGCAGTCCACGGATGCCGACGAGCGGATCCGGCGAGGCGGTTGCGGGAGACGATGGTCTCCATCCCACCGGTGCTCGTATTCCCATGCGACGGAGTCGATGGTCTCCATACCGTCGTGGTTCCCATGCTTCTCCTGGACTTGGGACGGGAGGAAGGCTGCCCAGGAGGTCGAGGGAGAGGGAGAGGGAGGTGTCGGAGGGATGGATACCACTGCTCCCGGCGTGGATTTGGCCGCGGACTCAGCGAGGAAGGCAGCGGCGGCGGCGGCGCGCCCGCTCGTGCGTGTGGAACAGGAAGGGGATCGTGGCGTGATGTGTCTGTTCAAAGGATTGCGTGATGTTTCTGCGAAAACGAAACGTTACCTCATATTGGCCACTTAAAAAGGGACTGCGGGTTCAATTGTCAAAAACTACAGGGATTTTTCTGCAAAACGCCGTGACGGTGAACCCGACAGAGTCAATCCGTGCTTTATTATTAGGGAAAGATTTCGGTTTGCCTTGTAAGACTATGTGACTTTGTTATTTTCAGTTATCGGCCTTTATTAATTTAAACCCAAGTGTTTCTTGTGACTTTCTTCTAAAGTAGGTATGTGCAAGCAATTTGGAAAATCAACTTGAAGATGACTCATGTCTGAGGCCCTATGTTGTAACTTGTTGGCTAAATGAGAACAATGTTTTATACCTTTTTGTGTATCTTGCATTTGATTGTAGAAAGGTAACATTGTCTGCCATGCATCTGCCTTCCTATTTGGTCAAGAACGCACACAAGTTCAGGTTCTTGCTTTCTGGTGGATGCTTGAGATTAGGTTAAAACAACCACAAACTGTTTAATTTGCGAGTTTGTCGGGCGGCAACCTTACTCGCAGATGTGGTGCTGTTGTTTCAAAATGTGCAAATGGGCCGGTGTATCTCGTCCGATGTGAAACAGTATTTACTTTAGACAGGATGTATAGTTTATCTATTTTTAGTTTGAGCAACTAACTGTGTATGGGAATTTTCACCTTGTTTTTGTACGTGATGATGATGGCTCTCATGGGTCATGAGTAACTCGCTGCAAGCATTCACATCCAGCGATAAAAAAACTTTAATTAAATGGCAATAGAAATTTGGGAAACTCTTCCTATATTACGTTCTGTTCTTCTTTTTCTAGAGTGCCTGCAAAACCAGCGATACGGAATACTGATCCAACGACATAAATAAATAATAGTCAATCCGTGGTCTTTCTCAATAGTAAATAAATAATGCTATACAACATATAGGACTCTATTCATCATATAATAGCAATAACATTTACAAGTTGTGATGAAATGAAGTCCGGGGATCTTAATCCCAATAAGCTGATGTTCTAGAACTGAAAGTAGCCTTTGCTTGGCTATCAGTGACATGATTAGCACTACGATTATTTGCGAAGATTCACCGCTAGTTGGAGACATTCGGCATAAACCGCAGCGTCGGCACCAAAGTAGTGAGAGGCATCATAGATCGCTTCAATTATTACTGGTTGACAGTCAGACTCAACTTCAACCTTTACAATGTTTAACCTTTGCAATGTCATGCACGGGCTTGATCCACCTCTCCTCAGTTTTCTTCCGTTGCTCCTTACTTGCAGCTCTAGTTTGTTGCCAAGAATGGAGCTAATTATATTCTTACCACTCAATTTTAATTTTGAAAGGTCCCTTTATTTTAACATCCTAAAGCAAAGGCAGTCATCGATGTGTAGACGCAATCCATGCTAATATTTCCTTGGCTTTGATTCACCTATCCCTGACTTGTTCACTACAGCCAGATTATTCATCTTGCTTGAGAGGAAGAAGTGAGACATTTTATTTAAGGCAGGTGCAATTCAACATACATGAGCTTCTTCACAGCTCCTAGGTCAGACTACTGATGCAATTCAATCAACAGAACTACTGCGATTCTAGATAATTCAACACAAACACACACGCACGCACAAGCACAAATGGGACAAGGGACATCATGGAGCATAAGCACAAACCTGACGCCAAAATCTCCTGGCCTTATACAACACGGAAGATGATCAAAGCACGAATGCAAGCAAGATAAATTGCAGGTGAGCCCGCCAAAATGCAAACAAAATGGGACATTATTTTTTGAAGTCGGCAAATGTGGAACACATGCAGAAATCCCACTGATACAACACAAAAAAGATAAACCGAAGAACGAACACATGCGCACATAATGCAAGCAAGATAATTTGACAGTTGAACCCCGCCAAAACATGCTTGCTTGAAAAGCTTAGAGCAGATTAAAAAAATATACAAATTAAGTACTGAACTACTGATTAACCGAATCAAGTCAATGTGCCTTCAACCTTCATGCCAGCTGACAAATGCCTAGAGAAACTAGATAATAAATGAAGTTTAACAAACTAGGGGGTCGCCTGACCGGAAACCGTCCATAGATTAAGGAAGTTGAGTAATCTATAAGCCCTGGTAGCCACCGCCTCCTCCTCCAAAACAAATCTAGGGTTCGTGCCTCTCGCCGGCGCCGCCGCAGGTCTGCCTCGTCTCTAGTGGCCTTAGGGCCATGGGGGCACGGTGGATCTTGGCAAGGGCCGGCGGGAGGGCTTCGTTGTTAGTCGTTCCTTCAAGTTTTGTTAGGGTTTATGTCCTACTTAGAAAGATGAGACGGTGGTGGCTCCCTGAAGATGGAATAAAGGTCTCCCTGCCTAGCCACTGTTTCGGTGGTGCGTCTAGCATCGTTGGTGGGAATGTGGGGTGTGTCTCCGGCGGATCTATCCTCGGTGGATTTGCTCGGATCTGGTTGTTGTTCGCCTATGTTCGTGTGTCTTCAGGTTGGATCCTTTCGATCTACGTTATTTTTCATCAGCAGCGGTTGCTATTTTGGTGCGCTGGTCCTATGGGGCCTTAGCACGATGACTTCCCGGCTGTCAACTACAACAAGTTATGCCCGACTCCGGCGAGGGAGGAGCGATGACGGCGACGCGCCTTCGGCTCGCTTCGGTGCTTGTAGTCGTCGCTAGGTGGTCTACGGATCTGGATGTAATTTTTATTATTTCTGATGTTCATTGTACTGTCATGATTGAAGATGAATAGATTGAAAGTTTTTTCATAAAAAAAAACTAAGGGGTCGCCATGTGCTATGCGCCATCCCCACTCACTTCTTGATCGCCATCACCTTCAACAAATCCACTCTGGCAGGAGTCAATCAGGTGATCTGTGGCTTTCTTTGGGCGGGTCGCAGAGCTGCTCATGGCGGGGATTGCAAGGTGAACTGGCCCCGGGTTTTGCTGTCCTATCCAGCTTGGAGGGCTCGCTATCCGTTACCTATATCGAACTGGCATCTCACTCTGCGCCAGATGGATTTGGCTACACCGGGCCGACGGTGGCCCCCCCATGGGCGCATCTCACCATCCCCCAGGACCCAGGCGCGTTGGTGACCGTGCGAGCTTCTCCTTCCTGTCACCTTAGCGATGGCTCCTTATGCCGCTTCTGGACTGACCACTGACTTCAAGGCCATAGCATTACCGAAATTGCATCGCTCGTCCACAACTTGGTCCCCGTCGAAGGTGCAAGCTGCGAGGCTGGCCGCCATTGCGCTATGGCGGCTTCTACATTAGTGAAAAATGACAAAACTGGCTCTTTGGCTAAAGTTCAGCACAAAATGACCCTTTTTTCAAAATATTTTACAAAACGGCCCTATCCGCATGACGCCCGTGCCCGGGGCGTCATGCTAGACATCACGACGCCTTGGTCAAGGGCGCCATACGCGTCAGCGCTGACTTGCCACGCTGGCAGGGCATGGCAGCATGGCGCCCCTGGCCAGGGCGCCATGCTCAGCAGCATAACGCCCCTGCCCAGGGCGCCATACCCCTTCACACATACCAGCCGCCCGCACCTTCTCCTCTGCTTCGTTCTTTCTCCTCTCCCTCTGTTTCTTTCCCCACCATGGCACCCCTCATTTCGCCCCTCCCTCTTCCCACTCAAGTGTTGCTGATCTGAGCCGAAGATCGGTGGATCCGGTTGTCCTTCAAATCCCCAAGGTATTCTCCTCCCTTTCCCCTCTTTCTATTGGTTGAAATCTCCGCATTTGATTGATTTGGGTGAAACCCTAGTTCATCCTTTTCTTGATATAATCATTGGATTTTGGTGTGATAGCGTTAGGGATTAGTGTGATTTAGGATATGTATGGCTTAGGATATGTATGATTTAGGATTTTTATGGAAGTGCTATGAATTTGGTTAGGATATGTACGCACATATATGGTGTATGGAAGAATTAGTGTAAAAATAGGAAGGCGGATGGATGGATATTTGCAACTATATGGTGTATGATATTGTAGAAAATTATATGCACATATATGGTGTATGGAAGAATTAGTGTAGAAATTTTGCACATGTATGTATGTTTTTGCACTAGTGCGGATATTTGCAAATGACAACGGGGCTTACCATATACATTTGTAATTTGCAGGATGGCTTCTCTTATCCATCCATCGTACGATCAATTGCATCGTGGACGGTTCATGGCAGATGAAGGAAGGGTTTTTGATCAGCTTCACCTGAGGTCCGGTTCGGTTCATGACAAGATGGAGTATGACGAGCGATACACGGAGTATATCCGGAAGACCGGGCTTCTCCCTTTCATCTCACTCGTGTCTCGTTCGATGCCGAAGATGAACCCTTGTGCGATCACGGCACTCGTTGACCGATGGCGCCCTGAGACACATACTTTTCACTTCTATGCTGGGGAGATGACGGTCACTTTGCAGGACGTTTCTCTGATCACTGGACTTCCCATCAAAGGAGGGCCTATTTGTTTTAGCACAGATTCTGATGGATGGCGTGAGATTATGGTTGGACTCATAGGGAGGGAGCCAGGAGTACAAGGGAAGTCCGCCGGTGCAAGTTATCATTGGATTGCTGAACACTTTGGAGAATGCCCGGCTGATGCGGACGATGAAACAGTGCAGCAGTATACCAGGGCATACTTGTGGTATGTAGTCAGCCAGACTCTTTTCTCTGATGGCACTGGCGTGAACGCTTCCTTTATGTGGCTTAAGCTATTTGCTGGGTGGGAGCATGGACTCAGTTGGGGTACGGCGGCGTTGGCTTATTTGTATCGTCAGGTAAGTAGTTTTGCTTATAATAGTGTGTTCACTATGTAGAAATTTTCTCTAGTTTGTAATGACATATTTCTTGTTTGTGTGTAGCTGGACGAGGCGTGCCGTAGGGGCGCGAATCCAAGAAACGTCGTAGAGTCAAAGGAAGCCAACATCGGTGGTCCGATGCTTCTATTATAGATCTAGAGTTGGGAGCACTTGCCAGTGGGGCGGCCGACACCAAAGGGTTACGACCCGTGGGATGATTATGATGACCCGGACCGTATGCCTACATGGGCGTATAAGTGGGACAAGGTTGAAGGTTTTGTTGGCAATTCAAATACCATGTATTTGCACTACTGCAACGAGCTTGACATCATGACCCCGGAGCAGGTTATCTTTGTAGCTTCTTGCTTTGTCTCTTCGGTTTCTTCGGTTTTCCAAAAAATCATACTAAGAATGTAGTTTTTTCTTAATCTTTGTTTATAGGTTACCTGGGAACCGTACGGAACGGAGGGCAACATTGGTAGGGGAGCTGGTTTTATTACTTTCAGACTTAACCCAAAGTGTCTACAGGAAGCACACCTATGACGGATGCGTTGCCCGTTGATTTGTTATTATGCTGTTGAGTTTTATCAGCCACAACGAGTTATGACACAGTTTGGCTTATTTCAAGAGACCCCGCCGAAGTACAAGGACACTTCGCTACATTTGCATAGGTAAGTGCTTAGCACTTCAAATGATTTCTCCATTGTTTTAAAGATAGTAACGAAAATGCATTTGTCAAATGCTATGCAGTCTCGACAAGATGAAGCAGAAGAGTATAAAAAAATGGGATCGAGAGCATGACATGTATATCCAGGAGTTCAAGCACAAGCTCAATAAGATTGAGCTTTCATTGCGTCAACCCACTTCTAAGCCTCCCCCACGGCCTTTTGATACGGAAGCATTCAACAAATATCTCGTGTGGTTTCGTTCCGTTGCACGTACTCAACTTAACGCACCCGCATTTCAGCCAGGGGACATATTACATGAACCCAATCCAGGTTTTGATCGGATGGCCAATATGGAGTACAACAGGCTTATTAGAGATGGTAGACGGTATGAATCGGCGCCACCTATCCGCTTTGTGGTAAGTTAACGTTATCTCTACGTGCTTGCCTACATTGTGCCAAAATGATTTGTCCTATTGTGTCCAACAGCAAAACGAGCTCTCGAAGCATGTCAACGACGCCGGCGAGGCACTCAAGTACCCTCCAGGTGAAGAATCGTACAACAAGCTTAAAGCTTTTGTTGAGGTATGACATTTGATAATTTGCTTTCCACACACATTTTTGAGGTATATCTCCTAACTTCATGATATGTCAATTTCATAGCGGAGCATGTCTTGGGCACGTGGCCTTGGTGCTCTACTAGGCTGCCGCTCCACCGATGCCGCCGTCTCTACTGCTTCGAGGTTGAGATCATCATCAAGCGGCACCCAGCACCAAGCCGATGAATCGGTTAATGACGAGGGGGAGGAGGGGGATGAACAGACGCATGATGAGATTAACACCTCGCAGATGCCCGATGCACCTCAGCCTAGTCAAAGGCATGGAAAGTATACTCCTGGCAAATACACAAGGAAGGCACGTAAGGACCCGGTGATCGAGGCCGCCTCAGAGGAGGAGGAGGAAGAGGAGGTGCCGCAGCTGCAGAGGAGAAGGCGCTTAGTGAAGGGGAAGGATGTTGCACCGGCTAAGAGGGGGAAAGGAAAGAAATGATGCATTTGTCGTCAAGTTGATGTAGTATTTGTCCAAAACTAGATGTCGTGAACTTATGTTTGTCGAGGACTTGTAGTATTTGTCCAAAACGTGATGCCGTGAACTTATTTGTCAAGACTTATCTGTTGGAAACTTTGATGTGTGTCATTTATGTCTGTCAACACTTATTGTCAGAAACTTTGTGCATTCTCATCAAAATCAAAAACAAAAACAGAACTGGGCCAGTTGCCAGCATGGCGCCCCAGCCCAGGGCGCCATGGTCGTCTACAGCACGGCGCCTCAGCCCAGGGCGCCATGCGTTCCAGCACGGCGCCCCAGCCCAGGGCGCCATGGTCGTCTACAGCACGGTGCCCCAGCCCAGGGCGCCATGGTCGTCGAAAATGCCTAAGTCCAAAAATTTTAAGCTCCTGATGTTGGGGGCGTCATGCATTTTTTCTGGGCGCCATGTATGACGCCCTGGCCCAGGGCGCCATGGTCTAAGTCCAAAAAAATTTAGATACTGATGTTGGGGGCGCCATGTACTTTTTCTGGACGCCATGTACGACGCCCCGGCCCAGGGCGGCATACATGCTATCATGGCGCCTTAACCTAGGGCGCCATGTACTTCACTTCTCTGCTTTTTTGTTAACTTCCTGACATACATTGTAACTTATATGGTTTCTGTTTTTATCATAACTTCCTGACATACATTAGTTCAACCACGCAAAAGGTTCATGACATACATTAGTTCAACCATGCAAAAGGTTCATGACATACATTAGTTCAACACCATCGTGCCAATACATAAGTTCAACTAGCCAAAAGGTTCACGACTTACATAAGTTCGACACACAAAAGTTCATGACATACATAAGTTCGACACGTACATAAGATTCACACCCCAAGCCAATAAGCAAAGCCTCGACCACCACCGTCACCACGGCCACGTCCTCGAGCACCACCATCACCACGGCCACGTCCTCGAGCTCCACCATCACCACGGCCACGTCCTCGAGCTCCACCATCACCACGGCCACGTCCTCGAGCTCCACCATCACCACGGCCACGTCCTCGAGCTCCACCATCACCGTGGCCGACACCACCATCACCACCATCACCATCTCGTTTTGATCTCTTTCTTTTGCCCCTTGAGCTACAACCTCTATTATTGTGCCCCTCGTTGTTACATTCACCGCAACGGCTAATATCACGAGGCTCCACGAAATGTTGGTTCCCCCATTCCTTACGGAATCCACCACCCCAATCATCCATATCGCCCAAGAAACGCTTTGTTTTCCATCTTCCACGTGTCACCACCTTCATTTCCAAATCGGGGTATAGTGGGGGTCCATGATATTCCGGCCATTTAGATTGGTCTAGATAGGGATGAAATCTCGCAGCCCATGTATTTTTGACCGCATCGATCGAATACTCTTCCAATCTTACATTGTTGGTCATATTAACACTCAAATTTCTAGTGCGGGATGCAGCCATCAAGTGAGAGCACGGAAGATGATACAACTGTAGGAGATATGCCCTAGAGGCAGTAACAACAGTTATTTTGTATCTCCTGGTTTGTAATGAAAGTTTATGTTCCATGCTATAACTGCAATGATTCTCGAGTCTGCAAATAAAACGAGGCTTGGAGGGAAACTCATGTGCACGTGTGGTATAATAAACGGTAAAATGTATTCCTAGTCTTGCCTCTAAGACTGGCTCAAGTATTGCATGATGATCCTGTTTTCCTGATCATGGGCATGGTTATGCCAGCAATTTTGAGGGCACGATGTTGATAGAACACTTGTGTTGAATCGACCTAATATGATGTTATGCTATGAGATACATTCGTCACAAGTTAATGGTTAATAACACAGAGATAGTTAATGTTTGCATAATTCCTTAGACCATGAGAGTATCGAGTTCCTTCGTGCTTGCTTCGTGAACTTTGGGGTTTGTTAAACGTCATCCGTAACTGGGTGGCTATTACGGCGGCTTACGGGTTCACGGAAAGGTATGGCATGTAACGAGATAGCTCAAGATTGGGATTTGCTCCTCCGACGATGGAGAGATATACTCGGGCCCTCTCGGTGAAACGGTATCCATCATCGTCTGGCCAGACAACTTGTGATTTGATCACTGGGATACCGGAACATGGAAACGAGAAAAGAGAACAAAACCGGTAACGAGGTAACTTGCATGATGGACAAATTGTTGATCCACAGGAATGCAATAAATCTCACCTCGGGTGTTTGTGACATATCGCGAAGCAACAGGAATAGCACACGGCAACTGGAGGTTCACTCGAATATTCATTCGTGTGGGTATAGGGGTCAATATGGGTGTCCATGGCTCCGATGTTGATCATTGATTGGAAAGGGTTCCAGGTCATGTCTATGCTTCACCGAACCTATAGGGTCACATGCTTAAGGGTCATCTATCTGCTGAATACTAGACAGGGAGTCTGAGAGAAAGTCACCGAAAAAGTTTCGGAGACAATGGAAGAGTTCCGGAGAGAGAGAACACCGAAAGAGTTTCGGTAAAACCAAAAAGTTGTTTTGGAATATATTATTAGGTCAAAAAGGGTTTCGGCATCGCATGGAAATTTTCAGAGGATGCCAGAATTGGTCTGGGAACTTCTGGGAATTTTCAGAGAAAAAAAACCGGAAATGTTCCGAAACTGCCGTAACCGTTGTTGTTGCTTTTCGCTGATGAAAACTACCATACCGGAAATGTTTCGGAAAATTCCCGGAATAATTTTAGAGGGTGCCAGAAATGTTCTGGGACCTTCTGAAATTTTTCAGAAAAAAGTTTCGCGGAAAACATCTTGTCTCAGCGCGAGGGGACAAGATCCCACGAATCGGGGGTTGCATGTTTGGTGGCTTTTTGTCTAGGGAGCACCCTTGTTCAAGGGAGACATGTTGGTGGCTTGTTGGGGGCCCCCCCCCATGGGAGGGGGCAAGGTTGTGGCCGGCCAAGTAGGGGCCCCCTTGGGTGTCCCCTTTGTGCTCCACTTGCATTACCATATTACCCCTCATGTGGGACATGTAGCTTGGGTATTTTGGTATTTTCTCCACCACCCCACCCCTTGCCTTGGCCTATAAAAGGAGGAGAAGTGGCTGCCATTCTCCTCATCCCTTGCTCTCATACACATGCCATGCATTATCTGGCTTCTTCTCTCCCTCCCACGAAAAGAGTTTCGTAGAGCCGAAAGGCTGTCTGGGTTCCGGCAGGAACTAGTTCTGGACAGCGAAGCCCTGCCGGATAGCTGACACCGTATGTGTGCAACCCCGTAGAGAGGTCGTAGTTTCGGTCTTTTGCCCGAGGGGCTGTTCGAGTGTCCTCCCAAAGGGCTGTCCGAGTCTCCGTTCGAGTTTCGAGGGTCCTCCCGAAGGGCTGTCCGCGACATCGTCCGAGGGACTGTCCGACCGCCTCCCGAAGGGCTGTCCGACGAGGGAGTACATCCTCGCGGTTGGGAGGTTGTAAATCCTAGCTGCGGGGATCTGCACCAACGATCTCCACCGACTCTTCTTCCGCTGCGCTTCGAGTCGGTACGGATCAGATCAAACCTTGTATGCAGTCTCCATAGTGTTCCTGGGCGTGCTCGCTATACCGAAAATTTTCGTTTTCTGTCGCGTTCCCCTACAACAACGTAGGCCTCTCGCATGAGCACGCGCCCATCTTAAGATAAACCTTGAAGGAGCCAACTCCATATGGCACGCCGTCACGCGACATTCCACCGTGCTCATCAACTTGGTAAATCAATTCTATGTTATCAAAGGACTCAATTTTGTGTGAATCCGCCTTCCATGCTTGGTATTCCATCCAATCGTCGACCTTTGGTGGATACCTGTACATCTTTTTGGGCTTGTTTTTCCCGGATATCAACTTGGCCGTTTCCTCACTATACTTCTGAAAATAGGCATTCAACTTCTGGAATGTATACTCTACTATTGCTGTCACCGGAAATGCACGGATACCCTTTAGCACCATGTTGAAACATTCAGCCATGTTGCTTGTCATGTCACCATACCTCACTCCGTTGTTGTCGAAAGCCCGTGCCCACTTTCCTTTATCGGCAAGGTTCCTATCTAGGAAATCTTTGCCACCATTGTTTGCTTTGGCATACACTTTGTCCCACAATTTCTCGAAATGTCTAGTGGTGAATGCGAGACAACAATCATGGAGAAGGTCAGCCAACTCTTTGTCTCCACATGCCCGGTAAAAGTTAGACATGAAATGCCTCATGCACCACCTATGATGCACGCGAGGATGTCCTGGAATGTCAATCTCCACTGCATTGAGTATCCCTGGATGGCGGTCCGAGATGATGCAAACCTCTCTTTGAGGTCCAATTACCTTGGTCCTCACTAGACGAAGAAACCGCTCCCAGTTGTCATTGTTCTCCGCCGACACCAAAGCGAAAGCCAATGGAACCAATTTGTCACCACCATCATTAGCAACAACGATGAACAATGTGCCCTTGAACTGGCCGGTCAGAAATGTGCCATCCACAGACATAACCGGCCTACAATGCTTGAATGCCCTAATGCATGGCTCAAAAGTCCAGAATGCACGTCCAAATATTCGAACGGGTGCATCGTTGTATATCCTTGTTCTCACGCCATCTGGCTCCACCACATAGTACATGCCCGGATTTTCTGCCGCCATTGCTTTCAAGACCATTGCGAGGCGGTTGTATGATTCTTTCCAACCACCATACAATATCTCAAAGGCGGCTTGCTTGGCCTTCCATGCCTTCCCGTACTTCACCATGTACCCAAAAACCTCCTTCACAATCTCCATCAACGCCCTAATGGGATATGTCGGGAGTATCTTTATGGAGGGTGAAAATCGATATGCAATGAATTTGGAGGTCAATTGACGGTGCTCATCCGGGACATTGTCCTCATCAATATCCTTGCCACTACATCGGTGGTGAAACACGGAACTTGTAATCTTCCATTGAGGCCCGCCTTTCACACATCTTGCACGGATAACCCAAGGGCAATGCTTCTTGTGTTCCTCACATTTGACCACATAACGCAATTTGGAGTTTGACTTGGCCACAACGAATGGTCGATGAAATTTAACCGCGTAGTCCTTGACCCATATTTGAAGTTCTACCAAGCTTTCAAAGATTGTTCCTTCACTAACCCCATACACACTTGCCGCCGTATCTCGCTTTGAAGTTAATCTTGGTGCAAGAGTTTTACTTGTGCCACCATCAACAATCGCCTTATCGGCTAGGCTTACATCACGGAACAATGATGTCTTGTGATCCCGGCCTATTACCTTCTTGAAAGCATTGGCTTCTTTAGCCGTCAAACCGTCCTCATCTATTTCTTCATCTGGGCCTTCGTCCTCCGAGTCCCCCGCATAGGACCTATTGTATGGAATGTCATGGTCCATGTCCTCTTCCATGCAATTTGCCTCCACATCGCCAACATAATGGTCACGAAGATAAGCCTCCGATTCATCACCGTCAAAATCACCACCATCCATGTGCAAGTCTTGATTATCAAGTTGGTCATTCCCAACGGGGCTCAAAGGTTGGGTCATTGGAGGTTGGCTCATTGTTGTGTCATGCACATCCGGATTAACATGTGTTGAATCTCGAACCGGGCTTCTAACATCACATGAAGATGCACACCAATTCAAATCAATGTGCAACCGAGCACGAACAACCTTTGTGGCAAATAACTCAAATGATTTATCTTGTGAGGCCAACACACTCTCCTTATATGCTTCCCAATGAAACTCGGAGTCAAGAGGCATTATCTTCCAACGAATATGTTGCCCATACCCAACATTATACCTTCCGACAAAGTCTACTCCATCGCTTTCTTCCATCCAATTCAATCTTCTTCGAAGCTCAACCACAACCTCCTCAAGGCTAGGACTTGTGGGAAACACCATCACTACCGGCCTCTTCTTCGGGTCACCATACTCCGCGTCTCCCTTCTCAAAGGAGACAAAGTTCACATGATGCACATTCACGATCCTCGCCATCTACAATCATAAACACCAAAATGCATCAACAAAAATAGAAAAATTGGATGACCTAGGGTTTCCCCAAGTCACCAAAATTGGATGACCTAGGGTTTCCCCAAAACAGCAAAATGCATCAACAAAAATAGCAAAATTGGATGACCTAGGGTTTCCCCAAGTCACCAAAATTGGATGACCTAGGGTTTCCCCAAAACACCAAAATGCATCAACAAAAATAGCAAAATTACATGACCTAGGTTTCCCCAAATCAACCAACAAAAAGAGGAGGAATGAGGAAGAATACCTAGAGGGGTCGAAGGGGACGATAAATCACCGATTTGGAGCTCCGATCCACGAAATTGTGTGGGCATTAGGGAGGGGCATTAGTGGGGCGGCCGGGGTGAAGTGGAAAAGAGAGAGAATGGCGCCATGGGCAGGGAAAACAGAGGGGTACTCTGTTTTGTTGAAGCAAGGTGCATGGCACCCTGGGCTGGGGCGTCATGCTGCTGAGCATGGCGCCCTAGTATGGGGCGTCATGCAGCTGAGCATGGCGCCCTGGGCGGGGGCGTCATGGTGCCAGCCCCTGCCAACGTGGCAAGTCATCGGCGACCAGTACGACGCCCTTGACCAAGGCGTCGTGATGTCTAGCATGGCGCCCCGGGCGCGGGCGTCATGCGGGTAGGGCCATTTTGTGAAATATTTTAAAAAGAGGGTCATTTTGTGCTGAACTTTGGCCAAAGGGCCAGTTTTGGAGTTTTTCACTCTACATTATATCACTCTCCCCCTACCCCCGAGCGGCTTACTTGGAGATGGACGGAGTTTGGCACCTACTCTGCCGCGTCCTGCTACTCTGCCATGTTCCATGGCTCCGTTGAGGACACTGACTGGCGGATCGCTTGGAATGCCATGGTCTGCATTTGGCTCGCCCTGCTCGACCGCCGAGTGCCTTGCCAAACACGGCCTTCCACACCTGCCGCTTTGCCTCTTCTGAAACCAGGAGACCGGGAGAGCATGCACCACCTTCTCGTTCGTTGCTCCTTCTCTAGGCAGCTCTGGCATGAGCTTCTCTCCTGGTGCCGGTGCACCTCCGCCCCACCGCAGCAGGACGATCATTTTCAGGATTGGTGGTCTACCACTTGCGCCGTGCCGCCTCCGTCAGCTTGCAAGGGGCTCTCCTCCCTGCTCCTTCTTGGTGCATGGATCATCTAGAAACATCATAACGGCATCGTCTTCGATGGCGAGACCCCTCCCTCCTGCGTCTGATTAGCCTCGTCATCGGCGAAGCCCACTTGTGGGTCGCCCTGGCAACAATGGCTTGGCCAATATCTTGCTCGAGTAGTTTCCATGCAGCGACGTAACCCCCGCCCCCTCCCCTCTCTCCCTGTCATACTCTTGTCTCGGGCTAGCGATGGGGCTCTTGTATTCTCTCCTTACTATCAAAGAAAGATACGCAAGCCCTTGCGTATTCGAGTAATTGGTTTTGTCTAATTTACTCACGATGTTGCCTCACCTCCGTCCATTATTAGATTGAAACAAGCTAACAAGTTGACTAACCGACATGGTAAGGTTAGTGGCTCCTAGCCCAATCACAAAGGCGGCATCCGACCCGATGCCGGTGGTGACCATCCTCTAGGCACGGCTTAAGCTAAGAAATGGACTTGCCAGAAGATGGCAGCATGCAAGCCACAAAGGAGAGTGAGGAGACGATGGCAACGCCGGACGAAAGGTTGGCTGTTTTGATTGGTCATGTGCTCGCCCTGCCAAAATGAGGGCACGCCAACCATTGGCGAACGTTTTCGCCGCCATGGGAATCGTCTGCCGCGGGCACAGAATACGACGGGTTGACCAAAATATTGGTATAGATATTTAAATGTTGGGAGTGTCTAATAATCAGCCGACTAATTTTGATTTGGGTTTAGGTTGAATCTTTGGTCCAATGATACAATGACACGTGTGCAGCCCTTGTTTTCCATCCATTCACAGAAAAATCGACTGATTTGTTCTTTCGGTTAGGTCGAATTTCATTTGCTGGCCACTGCCACGTCCCGCATCTCTAGGTTGTTTCCCACTCCCGCACGTCCTGGGTTGCCCCTGCTAACGGCAGATTTTCCATAAAGGGTGAATCCTGCAACCCGATTACGGCTGCTCTTGGCCCGTTTGCAAGGTAATGCCACACCGCTCCTTTGGTTTGGCTGGGCTGCCCCACACATAGTACTAGGGCCACATGAAAATTCAGACAACACTATAAATTACTACTCCTTCCGTTCCAAAATTCTTGTCTTAGATTTGTCTAGATACGGATGTATCTAACACTAAAACGTAACTAGATACATCCGTATTTCGAAAAATGTAAGACAAGAATTTTGGGACGAAGGGAGTACTCTCCGAAAGACTAACCAAACGAAAACATAGTTTTGAAAATAATACATCACATCAAAATATAAAACACCCGAAGTTATTACACTTCCGCTTAGTTCAAAACAACATTTCTTGCTCTCGCAATTAGTTGGTTCTTCGCAAACTCATTGACATGCTTGGGCATAGTATTTTCCATTCACAAACATATTTTTACATGTTGAGTACACCTAACAAAGGAAGACAAGTACAGATAAATCTATAAGCTGACACATACCATCTGTTGTCATTTTTTTTACTTCATAAGAGCAGGTTAGCAACGGGGTTTTCTTATCGTTTTTTCCTCTAGGGTTTCCCTAGAGTCCACCTTTTCCTCCGACGGCGCCACCGGAGTCCACCAAACAAACCTACCGTCGTGCGAGCGATCTCGATCGGTGACTAGCAAGGCCAGGCTCTGGAGAACAAGATCGTGGTGCTGTATAGAGGATCCGCAAGACCAAGGAGCTGGGGGCGGGAAGCAGGGAGAGCAAGATGAGTTAGGGTTTAGGGGCGATACGGGAGTTGATGGAGGACAACGGAAGGATACTGGGGCAAACATCGATGCAGCCGGTGATGGAACTACTGAGAAGGTGGAGGATGAAGATGCAGAGCAGGAGGAAGACGCCCATGGATGGGACCAGTTTGGTCCTGACCCGGCGCTGGAAGATATGTTCGAGGGTCTTAACCTACATGGCGAGGAAGAGGAGGACCTCGATCTGTCGGGAGAAGTAGACGAGTTAATCAAGGATGTAAGGTGGATGTGCTTGTTTAGGGTTCACACAATGAGGCCGTTCAGCCATGCGGCGCTGTTGAACGCGATGAGGAACGCGTGGGCGTGTGCCCAAGGAGTTACTTTCAACATCAAAGGGCCGAATCTGTTCTTGGCACAGTGCCATTGCCTGGGTGATTGGAAGCGGGTTATGGAAGGAGGTCCATGGCAATTCCGCAGGGATCCGGTGGTCATTGTGGAATATGATGGTTTGACTCCTGTTTCTGAATATGCTTTGGACATGTACCCTATTTGGGCAAGGATCAAAGGGCTGCCGGATGGTCTTACAAGGAAGAAGGAGCTAGCTGAAAAAGTAGCCAAGAAGGTAGGAGAGCCGCCGTTTACCGTGGTTGTTAACGAGGGAAAGATCAACCCTTCGAGTCACTTGAGGGTTAGGGTCTTTGTGAATGTCCAGAAACCATTGGTGAGATTTGTGCCTATTACTCTTAAAGAAAGGAAGAGGTACCCAGTTAGCTATGAGAAGCTGCCGGATTTTTGTTACTTTTGTGGATGTATGGGGCATGTGGTTGAAGAGTGTGGGGATGGAGTTCATGATCCCGCCGTTTGTGAGTGGGGGGACTGGTTGCATTGGAGCAATGAGCCGGCCATGGCAGGAGGAGGTAGAGGGCGTGGAAGAGGATGGACGGCAGCAGGCCGAGGTTTGGATGGGGCAAGCGGTGCTGGTAGAGGTCGGGGTAGAGGAGGGGGAGGTTTGGGAGGAAGGGGAGGATTGGGAGCCCAGCCGATAGGTAGAGAAGATGATGCTGGCCATAGGGCGAGTGATGGTGTTTTCGCTGTGCCAGTGGCAAATAACATTGGTGATGATGATGGTCGTTCAGCTCGTAAAAGACTTATTGGTGCTGATGTCGTAGTTATGGTTCGAGGGCAGCCAGTTCCAAATCTTGCAGGCAAAGTTCCGAGTGTTGTTCTCTTGCTGGAGGGAGGAAGCGGATCAGGGGCGAATGAAGAGGTTCCCTCGTCATCTACTCCAAGCAAGGTGCCTATTGTGAAGAGGAGGAAGCAAGGGGATGATGGTGCTGATGGTGACACAGTGATGACTAATGAGGCGGCCTCCTTCGAGGGGGACCGCCCGTCCCAATGAATCTACTAAGTTGGAACTGCCGGGGCGGGGGGAATACCCGGACAGTTCGAGAATTGGCGACATTGGCAAGGTCGCATTCCCCCACTATTGTGTTCTTATGTGAAACAAGGCAAAAAGAAAGTAAGATGAAGAGGATTAGGAACCGGGTGGGTCTGAAAGGATTTGTAGGGGTGGATAGTGATGGCCTTAGTGGAGGCCTTGCCCTGTATTGGCATGAATCTTATGATGTTA
Source organism: Thinopyrum elongatum (assembly GCA_011799875.1). NCBI lineage: Eukaryota > Viridiplantae > Streptophyta > Magnoliopsida > Poales > Poaceae > Thinopyrum > Thinopyrum elongatum. Next base: position 91,147,716 of record CM022302.1, on the reverse strand, counting down.
CAGTCCTAGACAAAGATGGAAGATATATTGATGTTTTGATTAAAACCCATGGTGATGCTACGCAATGGAGACTTACTTGTGCTTATGGAGAGCCACGAGTTGAGAACAGACACCTAGTTTGGACGAAGCTGCAACAATTTAAAGCTGTCAATGATTTGCCGTGGTTGGTTATGGGTGACTTCAATGAAGCCTTATGGAGTTTTGAGCATATGTCAGCGACGCCTCGTCCAGAGGCTCAGATGGTGGCATTTCGGGACGCGCTGGAAGTGTGCGGATTGGTAGACTTGGGTTTCTCCGGCGTCCCGTTCACATACGATAACAAACGGCATGGCTCAACTAATGTTAAGGTGAGGCTGGACAGGGCTGTTGCTACGGCTGCTTGGCAGCATCTTTTTGCTTATTCGTCAGTAGTGCATGTGCCTTCCCCATGCTCGGATCATGTTGCTCTTCTAGTCAAGGGGGAACCGGACCATGGTAGAGATGCAGTTACAAGTCGCAGATACGAGGTGTTTTGGGAAAGTGATGAAGGGCTACCAGATGTGATAAAAGATGCTTGGTCATCTATGGGGAGTGTACAGAACATGGCGCAGCTTCAGGTAGCTTTGGCAAAGACCATGGATGCGCTTAAATTATGGATTAGGAAGTTTGGCAATGTTTCTAGGGAGTTAGCCAAGTCCCGCTCCCAACTTGAGGAACTTATGAATATGAACGCAGACCGGCAGGATATAAAAAGAGTTACAGATAAAATGAATGAGCTACTATACCAAGAAGAGATGCTCTGGATGCAGAGGTCCAGGATAAATTGGTTGAAGGAAGGGGACAGAAACACTAAGTTTTTTCAGAGTAAGGCGGTGTGGAGGGCCAGGAAAAATAAAATCAAAGAACTTGTTGATAGTATTGGTGTGGTTCATTCGGACTTTGCCGTGATGAGTACAATGGTTAATGAGTATTTCCAGGGTATATTTACCGCTGATCCAAATCTAAATGCAGGTCCGGTCCTTGATCTAATACAACCAAAGATTTCGGCTGAGGATAATGCTAGGCTGTGTGAGGCTTTCTCGGACAAGGAAATTGGAGATGCTTTGTTTCAAATTGGGCCTCTTAAGGCACCCGGGCCGGATGGGTTTCCGGCGAGGTTCTTTCAGCGCAATTGGAGTACACTTAAGGAGAGTGTTTTGGCAGCTGTGAAAGAATTCTTTAGATCCGGGGTGATGCCACATGGTGCTAATGATACTCAAATTGTGCTGATTCCGAAAATTTCAGAACCAAAAAGCATCAAGGATTACAGGCCTATAAGTCTTTGCAATGTAACTTATAAGGTGATTTAGAAATGCTTGGTCAACCGACTAAGGCCGTTGCTTGATGATATAATCTCACCTGAACAGAGTGCGTTTGTGCCGGGGAGATTGATCACGGACAATGCGTTGATGGCTTTTGAGTGTCTCCATTATATCAAACAGGAGAAAGATCCTACAAAGAATTTTTGTGCGTATAAGCTAGACCTATCCAAAGCATACGATAGTGTGGATTGGGATTTCTTGAAGAAGGTGATGCAAAAGATGGGGTTCTCTCAACGATGGGCGGATTGGATTATGTCATGTATCACATCGGTGAGGTACTCAGTCAAACTTAATGGCACCCCCTTGGATTCATTTGCACTGACGTGTGGGCTTCGGTAGGGTGATCCCCTTTCACCATTTTTGTTCTTGTTTGTGGCAGATGGTCTTTCGGCAATTCTTAAACATGGTGTGTCGACTGGTGAGATCAGACCGGTCAAGGTGTGTAGGAGGGCACCGGGTATATCACATCTACTATTTGCCGATGATACTCTCCTATTTTTTGAAGCATCTCAAGCACAAGCAGAAAGAGTTAAACTAGCTTTGGAAAAATATGAGACTGCTACTGGGCAGTGTTTAAACCTTGACAAATGCTCAATCTTCTTTGGTGAAGCTTGTCCGTTGAACATACAGGACCAAGTCAGGGAAGTGTTGGGTGTTACAAGTTCAAACTTTGAGGAGAAATACTTGGGCTTACCCACGCCAGAGGGAAGAATGTCTAAAGGGCGATTTCAAAGTCTGCAAATGAGCTTGACGAAGAGACTTATATAGTGGGGTGACGGACTGTTGGCTCAACCAGGAAGAGAAGTGTTGATTAAATCTGTGGCCCAAGCACTTCCTACTTTTGTCATGGGAGTTTTCAAGGTACCGTTCTCAGTTTGTGATGACCTTACTAGAATGGTGAGGAACTTTTATTGGGGTGCTGCGGAAGGGAAGAGGAAAGTGCATTGGAAAAATTGGGATGCTCTTATGCAACCGAAGTGCAAAGGTGGTGCTAGATTTCGTGATTTCAGGCTGTTTAACCAAGCCTTGTTGGCAAGACAAGCTTGGAGACTAATCACTAGACCTCACAGCTTGTGTGCCCAACTCCTCAAGGCCAGGTATTATCCAAACGGGAGGTTACAGGACACGGTGTTTACTAGCAATGCTTCATCCACTTGGCAAGCAATTAGTCATGGGCTGGAGTTGTTGAAGAAGGGCCTAGTTTGGACAATTGGCAATGGAAAGAGCATTCGTATTTGGAGAGACAGATGGTTGCAAAGACCCCATTCATATAAACCGTTCGCTCCACAAGGTAGATGCCGAATCAGATTTGCATCAGGGTTGTTGAATGAGGACGGCACTTGGAATTATGCATTGCTTAGGAAACATTTTGCTATAGCAGATGTGACTAAAATTTTAAAACTGCGGGCTTCTATAGAATCAGAATATATGTTGTCGTGGGGGCCAGGTAAATGGGGGCAATTTTCTGTTAAGAGTGCCTATGATTTTGTGTTTGAGGAAGTACATCGGAGTGCTGCAGTTGCATCTAGCAGCAACCCTTCTGGCGCCCGTAGCTATGAGGGCTTCATTTGGTCTTGTGAGATACCACCTATGATCAAGAACTTTGGGTGGCGGCTGGCATCTAACCCGTTGCCAACTTGGCAGAGGAAACACAGAATTGGTTTGGAGACCGAGGGGATCTGTCCTATCTGCTCCAGAGAAATCAAAGATAATTTCCATCCATTCTTCGTCTGTCCAGGGGGGCGTCGTCTATATGCTGAGATGGCCACACGATGGAACTTGCCGGACTTACAGATGTTTGCTAATACAGGGACAGAATGGATACTTCTTGCGTTGGAGCCCTTGGATCATTCAACAAGGTGTATGTTGCTGATGACACTATGGAGAGTTTGGTTCGTCCGTAATGAACTAGTACATAACAAACTAGCTCCGCCGATAGAGGTCTCAGCGAGGTTTCTTCAGAGCTATTGGGAATCTATTGTGGTTAGCAAGCGGGACTCAGGGGAAAGGAATGGAAGGGGAAAACAGCTGCTTGTTGCTGATTCTGGACGGAGGGACTCGAGCAAGCCTAGTCCGGCTACTTTGAAGTGGTGTCCACCACCACTTGGCCGAGTTAAACTGAATGTTGCAGGCACACTTGGTGATGGCGGGGAAGCAGGAGCAGGAATGATTCTCAGGAGCGTCGAGGGAAACATCATTTTTTCCTCCTGCAGAAGACTATACTCATGTCGCGAGATCCTAGAAGCTGTCCTATATGCTTGTAAAGAGGGGTTGGAGATTGCTATGCAGAGAAGTACGTTGCCCATTCAAGTTGAGGTGAATTCTGCCACTGCGGCAATGCTGTTAAAGAGTGAAGTGGATGATAGATCAAGGTTCACGTTCCTTGTGTGTGATGTTAAGAAGTTACTTAGAAGCAATAATTCTTGTGTTACTCATGTCTCAAATACTCAGAAGTTAGCTAGTATCTCTTTGGCAAATTTTGCTAGAGCCGGCAGTAGAACAATGACTTGGGTTGGGTCTGGACCACCAGAGGTCCTTCAGGCTGCTGCAATTGATTGTAATGATACTAATATTGAGTAATACAAGGTTTTTTTCCCGCAAAAAAAAGAGTACACCTAACAAATAATCAACCATCTTCCATGCACAACTATCCCTACGCTCCAGTAGCACACATGTGTTCACACGAGTTCATTGTCCGTAGTATCTCCAATGATGTCGACAAGCACATCTAGATTGTTGAGCTTTACATCTAGACAAACATGCGTAAAAGAAAAAGAAAAAGAGGACAACATGAACTTTTAGGCTGAACAATTTACAAATGCAACCACTAAGGCAAAAATAAGAAGAAGACAATAGAAGATAACTTTTTTTCTAATTTTCCCTCCAGACATTTGTACACATGGTTTGGAAAGTAAAAAAGGAAGGCCACAAGGAGCAACCCCCATCAGGTGGAGACGAGGACATTTATTTTAGCAGAAAACGCTTTAATAATATGACAATAGGAAGACCACTGCATGCTTATAAACTGATCAGTGGGTATACTAAACAAGCTGAAGATACTAAAACAAGAACAATGATAATACACAAAGAATACTTAAAAATGCAATAAAGTGAACAACAATGACTCTCATTGATAGAAAGAAAAAGCAAAGGAAAATCACACAGGGCTTAAAACCTTGACTAATGGAAAACTGAACATAAAGGAACAGAGTAAAAATGAGTACCATCTGGACTTAACAATGACGATGAATAAGTACAAAAAATGATGACATCAATGATGGACTATGTAATCATTAGTAGAAAACAGGGCTTTGGTTTTTGCCAAATCAAAGCAACAGTCCCGGTCAACTTACGAACCGGGACTAATGCGTGCATCAGTCCTGGTTCGAGCGGCCAGGGCGCCAGCCGGGCCTCGGCAGGCACCAATCCCGGTTCGGCTGGGACCTTTAGTCCCGGTTCCAGCCACCAACCGGGACTAAAGGATCTCGTTCTTGGCGCAACCCCTTTAGTCCCGGTTGGTGTCTAGAACCGGGACTAGAGGTCAGTCTTCAATCCCAGTTCTAGACACCAACCGGGACTAAAGAGATGCCTATATATATGCTCGCCCCTGCCCGCTCACTCCTCTGTTTTTTCGCCGGCCGGCGTGTGGGAGGTATGTACTGCTCTGTTCTCACCTTCTATGCACATGAGGTGTTCGATGAAATGCCCGAGCCACACTTAAGCTTTCTCCTCTCCAAGCTCGATCTCCAAGCTACATTTTCCCCAAGATTTTTTTAGGTTTGGCGGTGCACCAACTACACAAGTGTTCTAAAAGGTTTGTCTAGGTTCATCCTTTCATCTCTCACTGCTAGTTTAGCTCATTTCAAATACTCTAGAAGTAGAGTGGTTTGTGAGTTTTAGTGGAGGAGTGTATGTGGGAGTTCATTTGATTTAGATGCACAATTTTAGCTCAAATTGACTTCTTAGAGTTTGCACATGTGTAGGGTGCCGTCTCGTCCCCGTCCCCGTCCTCACCGTCGTCCATCGCCCGCGTTGATCTCGTCGCCGACACCACCATGGTGAGCCTCTTATTCTTATCTTCTTTTTAAAAGAAAAAATTCTTACTTGTATGATTTAGATAGCTACTTGTATAATTTTCTTACTTTTATTATTGTTTGTTATTATATAGTGCCATGGTTTTGGTATCCGCCCCCGTCGGCTCTCGTCCGGTCTATGATTCGGATGTGGTATATTATCTTCTATAACTATTTGTTTCATTTAGTGTTTATGATAATTATGTCGACCAACGTGACATAGATGTTTTTATCTAGGAGGTATGTGAACTGGAAATTCCAACCGACCCTCTTGTCGAGAGGTTAAATTTAGTTGAAAACAAAAACAATTATTTGAAAGGAAAATTGAAAAGAATTGAAGAGGAGAAGATGAAATTAGAGTTGCATGTTGCCGATGTCGTCGATGATCACAAGATCCAGATGGATGCAATGCGCTTGAAGATTAGAAAGATTAGAAAATATGCCATTGATAATGAGGCTTGGTATCATTATGCTGTTGGATCAATTGTTATCTTAGTTGCGATTTTGATCGTATTTGTTGTTGCATTTAAATGTTTTAGATAGTTGTATGTTAGTTTCAATGTATGTTTTAATTAGATGCTCTACAGAGCTGTATGTTGTTCTATGAGAACTATGTATGAACTTTATGTATTTATTTTTTCAGTAATAACATTTGATCACTATTGTACATTGGTTTTAATGTGATGATGAACTTGTATTAATTTTGTCATTTCTCTATTCATGATGTTCTGTAATGGTTTTTGATACACTTAATTATATAATGCACGCAGATGAACCGATAATAGATGTACGGTGACCGACGTACCTCCGACTACATTATGGGCCTGCATAATTTTCTCGAAGTGGCTGAGGCAAACAAACAGAATGGTTGTATGTATTGTCCATGTACTGTCTGTGGGAATACGAAGGATTACTCTGACTCAAAAACCCTTCACTTCCACCTGCTTGAGAAGGGTTTCATGCCACACTATAATGTTTGGACCAAGCACGGAGAAAGAGGGGTTATGATGGAAGACAACGAAGAAGAAGAGGATGATGACAACTATCCTATGTTCCCTGAATACGGTGATACTACTGAAGAAGAGGGGGAAGCTGAAGATCAAGAGGCACCAGATGTGCCCAATGATGATCTTCGTTGGGTCATTGTTGATGCACAGAGAGGATGCGAAAGTGAAAGGGAGAAGTTGAAGTTCGAGCGCATGTTAGAGGATCACAAAAAAGGGTTGTACCCAAATTGCGAAGATGGCAACACAAAGCTCGGTACCACACTGGAATTGCTGCAATGGAAGGCAGAGAATGGTGTATTTGACAAGGGATTTGGTTCGCTACTAAAAATAATGAAGAAGAAGCTTCCAAAGGATAACGAATTGCCTGACAGCACGTATGAAGTAAAGAAGGTTCTCTGCCCTCTAGGATTAGAGGTGCAGAAGATACATGCATGCCCTAATGACTGCATCCTCTACCGCGGTGAGGAGTATAAAAATTTGAATGCATGCCCGGTATGCGGTGCATTACGGTATAAAATCAGATGAGATGACCCTGGTGATGTTGAGGGCGAGCGCCCCAGGAAGAGGGTTCCTGCCAAGGTGATGTAGTATGCTCCTATAATACCATGGTTGAAACGTCTGTTCAGAAACAAAGAGCATGCCAAGTTGTTGCGATGGCACAAAGAAGACCGTAAGAAAGACGGGAAGTTGAGAGTACCCGCTGATGGGTCGCAGTGGAGAAAAATCGAGAGAAAGTGGGCGGACTTTGCAGGTGACGCAAGGAACTTATGGTTTGGTTTAAGTGCAGATGGCATTAATCCTTTTGGGGAGCAGAGCAGCAATCATAGCACTTGGCATGTGACTCTATGTATCTATAACCTTCCTCCTTGGTTGTGCATGAAGAGGAAGTTCATTATGATGCCAGTGCTTATCCAAGGCCCTAAGCAACCCGGCAACGACATTGATGTGTACCTAAGGCCATTAGTTGAAGAACTTTTGCAACTATGGGATAAAAAAGGTGTATGTGTGTGGGATGAGCACAAACAGCAGGAATTTGACCTACGAGCGTTGCTGTTTGTAACCATCAATGATTGGCCTGCTCTTAGTAACCTTTCAAGACAGACAAACAAGGGATACAACGCATGCACGCACTGTTTACATGAGACTGAAAGTATATATTTGGACAAATGCAAGAAGAATGTGTACCTTGGAAATCGTCGATTTCTTTCGACCAAGCATGCCTTAAGAAAGAAAGGCAAGCATTTCAAAGGTGAGGCAGATCACCGGAAGAAGCCTGTCCTCTGTACTGGTGATGATATGCTTGATATGGTCAACGATTTACAAGTAATCTTTGGAAAGGGTCCTGGCGGACAATCTGTTCCGAATGACGCTGACGGACACGCACCCATGTGGAAGAAAAAATCTATATTTTGGGACCTACCCTATTGGAAAGACCTAGAGGTCCGCTCTGCAGTCGACATGATGCACGTGACGAAGAATCTTTGCGTGAACCTGCTAGGCTTCTTGGGCGTGTACGGAAGACAAAAGATACACCAGAGGCATGGGAGGACCAGCAACGTATGAACGAAAAAGACGGCATGCATCCAAAGCAGTATCAAGGTCCTGCCAGCTACGCTCTTACCGAAGCAGAGAAGGAAATCTTTTTTGAATGCCTGCTCAGTATCAAGGTCCCGTCTGGCTTCTCATTGAATATAAAGGTAATAATAAATATGGTAGAGAAAAAAATCCAGAACCTAAAGTCTCATGACTGCCACGTGATTATGACGTGCATTGAGGGGGCTTCTACCAGAAAATGTTCGATTAGCCATTGTGAAGCTATGTGCATTCCTCAATGCAATTTCTCAAAAGGTAATCGATCCAGAAATCCTACCAAGGTTACAGAATGATTTGGTCCAATGTCTTGTCGGTTTCGAGTTGGTGTTCCCACCATCCTTCTTCAATATTATGACGCACGTCCTAGTTCACCTAGTCGACGAGATTGCCATTCTGGGTCCTGTATTTCTACACAATATGTTCCCCTTTGAGAGGTTCATGGGAGTCTTAAAAAATATGTTCGTAACCGTGCTAGGCCAGAAGGAAGCATCTCCAAGGGCCATGAAACAGAGGTCATTGCGTTTTGTGTTGACTTTATTCCTGACCTTAAGCCGATTGGTGTTCCTCAATCGCGGCATGAGGGGAGACTGAGTGGAAAAGGCACGCTAGGAGTGGATTCAATAATATGTAGGGACGGGCATTCTTGGGCGCAAGCACACTACACAGTTCTACAGAATTCTACCTTGGTGGCCACGTATATCAATGAACACAAGAATATTCTACGCTCCAAACACCCGGAGCAGTCTGACGACTGGATTACACGTGAACACATCGGGACTTTCGGCGGTTGGTTGCAAACACAACTCATGGGTAACAACATTATTGGAGATGAGTTGTACTTGTTGGCCAGGACACCATCTTCGACTGTATTGACTTACCAAGGGTATGAGATAAATGGGAATACATTTTACACGATCACCCAAGATAAAAAGAGCGCCAACCAAAACAGTGGTGTCCGCTTTGATGCAGCAAACACCAATAGGGCAAAGGACACATATTATGGTTACATAGAGGAGATATGGGAACTTGACTATGGACGTGAATTTAACGTCCCTTTGTTTCGGTGCAAATGGGTCAATCTGACAGGAGGCGGGGCACAGGTAGACTCGCAGTACGGAATGACAACAGTGGATCTCAACAATCTTGGGTACACAGACGAACCATTTGTCCTAGCCAATGATGTGGCGCAGGTTTTCTATGTGAAGGACATGTCTACCAAACCTAGAAAAAGAAAAGATAAGGAAGCGAATACATCATACGATGAGCCAAAGCGCCACATAGTTCTTTCTGGGAAAAGAAACATCGTGTGAGTGGAGGACAAGATAGACATGTCTGAAGATTATGAAAAATTTCATGAAATTTCTCCCTTCAAAGTGAAGACTGACCCAAGCATCCTGTTAAATGATGAAGATTATCCATGGTTACGCCACAATAAGCAAGGGACACACGCGAAGAAAAAGTGAAGACTTTCTCTCTAGTGAAGATAACATATCAGATGGTACGATTGTTCAAGTAACTGTTCGACATATACAAGATAACCGAATATTTTGCACCTTTGATTCTGGGTTGAAATCCATAGTTATGCTCCACAAATGAAATCCCTTTGTAATAGATGAGTTTTTGTTCGAAACCCTGATACTTTGAAAGAGATTGTCCAGTTTGTACACGAAGTGCATCCAGTTTTTGCCGTAACCCTCTCAACTTTTTAGCACATGCTATGTGGGTGAAATTATGATACCATGCCAAGTTTCAACCTTTTCAGAGTTCATTTGTAGTGCTTTCAATTTCAGGGTCATTTAGCTCAAAATAAATCATTAAATGCATGACAAATAGCAAATGAAGTCAGAAAAGGGTTGAAAACTGATGATGTGGCTTTGAATGGTGCATATTGAATGCACAAAAAGTCTAGAGTTAAAATAAGTTAAAAAATGAAATCCCTTTGTAATAGATGAGTTTTCGTCCGAAACCCTGATACTTCGAAAGAGATTGTCCAGTTTGTACACGAAGTGCATCCAGTTTTTGCCGTAACCCTCTCAACTTTTTGGCACATGCTATGTGGGTGAAATTATGATACCATGCCAAGTTTCAACCTTTTCAGAGTTCATTTGTAGTGCTTTTCAATTTCAAGGTCATTTAGCTCAAAATAAATCATTAAATGCATGAAAAGTAGCAAATGAAGTCAGAAAAGGTTTGAAAATTGATGATGTTCCTTTGAATGGTGCATATTAGGTTAACAGAAAAGAAAAATACTAAACTAAGAACTTAACAGAAAAGAAAAATGCTAAACTAATAACTTAACAGAAAGAAAAATACTAAACTAAAACCTAGCTTTAGTCCCGGTTGGTGGCACCAACCGGGACTAAAGGCAATAGAAAAAATAAAAAAATGCCCGCCTACTAGGCAGGAAAATTCAAACACCACGGCCTGCATACGACTAGAAACCCAACTAGGCCAGGATGCAGGCCCGCGGGGCACGAATTTTTGCTGTCAGTAGGACCCACAGGGCAGAGAGGGGACACGTCAGACGATGAGCTGTCTGTGCTTTGAGAGGAGCTTGCAACGGTAGCCGCGGGCGGGCTTATAAACCGCTGCGAGTGCCTCTTGCTTGGCGATGTGGGACTAAACTCCCACCGCCCCTCGCTGTGCCAGGACCAACCCTTTAGTCCCGGTTGGTGGCTCCAACCGGGACTAAAGGCACCCCTTTATAGTCCCGGTTGGTGGCTCGGACCGGGACTAAAGGGGGGCCTTTAGTCCCGGTCAGAGCCACCAACCTGGACTAAAGGTTGGGCTATATAAGCAGCACTTAGAATTTTTCCCCAAACCTTCTTCTTCCTTCTCTCTGCCCCGACGCCGCCGAACAACCACGACGCCGCCAGGCTGCCGCGACGCCCTGCCCCTCGCCGCGCCTTGCCCCGACGCGCGCGTGCCCTCGTCGCGCCCTGCCCCGACGCCGCCGCTCCCCGCGCGCTCCCTCCAGTGACCCTCCAGCCCACGCCGCCGCCTGGAGTAGCACTCCACAGCCGGCCAGGTACTCCCTCCGCCCCTCTCCTCCCTCCTTCCTCCCTCTTCCCCTGTTCCAGTCGCGGCCATGGACCAGCCGGCCGTCCGGCACAGCCGGTCGGCTATATGCATATGATTTGGCCTTTGTAGATGACATTTGTAGCTGCTGTTCTATAGATGGAATTAAAATAAACTTACAACATGACATTTGTAGCTGCTATTCTGTAGATGCTTAAACACATATTATTTGTTAGATTTCGTTTTGTATCTTAAAACATGACGGTTGAGGCAAGTTCATGACTTTGCATATTCCCCGCACTTTTTTTACTATTATGATATTTCCCCCATGTCAATGATGCTTATTGTGATGGAGATGACGATGACAAAGACATGTTGATCCAAGTACTTTGCTTGCATTTGCATATTTGCATTCATGATGATAATGAAAGAAAGAGTTCCCTACCTCGGGTCGGCACATTGAGACCTCCATTTTTGGGTTGTGACCTACTTTGGAGGCAAACTCCATATGTTGGAGTGAGTGGATGTCGACGGGCGTCCACTCAAGCGATACCAGTATACGCAATGAAATGAAATGAGCTTTTCGGCATGTAGGACACCCTTATATGTGGGCATATAAACTAGGTCATAGAAATTAGTGTGGAATTTTTGTTCATAGAAATGGTGATAGAAATCCGGTGAGCATATAAAAAATTGAAGAACAAATTTTTTGCATTAGAGTTCATTTTGTCTTTTTTGTATGTTTTAATGCAAGCATCTTTTGCGCAATATTTGAACATGAAGTAGGAGCATTTTGATGTCATCTTGTTGATAGATTTTAGTTAATGCCATGTTAGGACCTGGAGTGAGTGCTACAAGCTTGTAAACTTGCTATCTATTCATTTCTGACATGCCATGCTATTTTTCAGTCTGAAACTGGCAGTATTAATATTTTGCATTTTGCCTTGAGGTTTGCAACAAATATGTGCATCTTTGGATCATGATCACTAAGGGTGTTTTATTGAGGGTAATTAGTACATGCTTGCCATGCTCTTTGTTGCCATGAAAAACTTCTGTAGCATATATTTTACTTGCCTCAAAGGTTGCATCATGAATCTATTTTCTGCCACTCTGCAAATATCACTGTCTGAAAATCTGTTAATACTTGTGAACTTGATCATGATGATTGGCATTGATCTAGGGGTCATTTGAATTAGTTCAGTAAGCATGTTTTGCCATGTGTTACATGCACATTCATGTCATGCCATTTGTTGCCATGTAGAAATTATGTAGCATGTTCAAATCTTGCTTTCAAATTGGTATCTAGCTACAATGCCATGCTATTTTTCTCTAAGTCTGAAACTTGCTTTCAAATTGGTATATAGCTACAAGTTTACCATGATCTTTAGGTCCATTTCAACTAAAATCTTCCATTCTATCCAGTGGCATACTTGGGTTTTGCCTAATTTTTTTCACTCGGTGGAATTACCGGTTGTGGTGTTGCATCTCCGTGGAGTTGGTCCCTGATCGTCCCTCCGCTGTTCGACAAAAGGTGCCCATTAGTTGTATGTTGAGTTTTGTTCATAGAATGATGGTTGGTTCATTTGTTGAGTTGTGTATTCATCTTGTGTATAAATCTTGTATTCATCTTGTGTATAAATCTTGTATTCATTTTGTATCCCAAAAGAGAGGCGGTCCGCAAAGTATCCTCTCCCAAAAGTATCCTCTGTTTTCTGCCACCCTAAACCCTATATTGGATAATTGATCTTCATATAAATGAAGCATAAAATTTTAGCTATCACTTAGAAATTTTCATGTTGTTCATTGACTTCGACATGAGGGGGGGTCGTTAAAACATAACCCCGATAATTTCGATATAACTTCGACATGAGGGGGGAGGAGTCCTCGACGATCGTCTGAAACTGACTGTTATAAAACTTGTCAACTTTGCATGATGTTTGCCACTAATCCCTTGCTCATATGCATATGATTCCTTGTTGTGATTAGGTCTATGTTTGCCACTAATTCATCTCTCATGGTTGTATATTGACATGTTGTAATATTTGCAGAAACTATGGAACACGACAGAGACTTAGACCAAGAAGAGTTGTTGGGGGATATAATCCGCGACGGAGGTGATGATATCACCTTGCCGTTTCTCAACGAGACCGATGGTGAGGGAAGAGAGGATGACGACTCCGATGATCGAATGGAGGAGGGAGGAGATGACGGCTCCGCCGGTGTTGGAGTCTTAACTGTTGCAAAGTCTGGCGAGGTATATAATATTAATTAAGCCTCTATTGACTAGATGCATTAATTGTTTTGTATGTACATATATTAACGCTTCTTTCTTATTTTAGACCTCCGGATCGAGACAAACTTCTATAAGGTGACGAGGCCCGAAGAAAAGGTTGGGCGAGAATGAAAGGTTCACGATCGAAGAAGTCGCTCCAGATGGCCTACCGATTGCTCCCAAGCGGACCAAAGACAAATTTATACATCAGTGCGGAGTTGTTGTTAGGGACAGCATCCCGATCAGCATCCAAGAATGGGATAAGAAGAAGGACGTTGAAGTATCTTATGTCGACGATAGACAGAAAGATGAGCTTTGGAACTCGCTCACGACAAATTTCAGCCTACCGCCAGAGGAGGATCCAAATAACCCAGTTATACAGCGACAAGTCAAGGCGTGGGCTCTTAAGAAGACGGCAGAACAATTCAAGAACTGGAAGAAAAGATTGAACGAACAGTTTGTCGAGAAAGACGAGACTCCAGAATTCACCGGTCAATATGCGAAGATAAAAGATCACTGGCCCGCATTTGTGGCATACAAGAAATCGGACAAAGCTAAGAAAAGGTCACAGATAAATAAGCAAAATGCTGCAAAGAAGTTGTATCACCATGCTACGGGGTCAGGTGACTACAATGTTGCCCGGCCTACGTGGGACAAAGCTGAGAACGACCTGCTTGCTAAAGGGGTCCAACCAGCGACATTGAACTGACCCGAACGGGCAAGGACTTGGTTCTTCGGGCATGGGGGAACTTTGGACCCGGAAACAGGGAGATGTGTTTTCATGAAAGCTCAACTTGAAACACCCGTCATAAAGATTCAGGAAGCAATCAAGGAAGTGCAGGAAGGGAGGTTCCATCCCGACAGAGCGAAGGACGAGCTATCACGCACCCTCGGAAATCCTGAACACCCTGGACGAACACGAGGCACATCAGGCTTCGTTCCGTGGAAGCATGGGTTTCCCGACAACACTGATTATAGAAGCCGAGGGAGAAAGAATAAAGAGGAAGCAGACCGGATGCAGAAGATGGAAGAAAGATTAGCATTGCATGTGTAACACCCCTGTGTAATAAGCACTGTGACATAATGATAATCATCCCAAGTCATACCCATTTGCAATGCTAGATCACAGTGGTTAAACACTTCATTTGAAATTCCTCTCTGGAATAAATTCAAATTCAAAGTGAAAATAAAAGTTGTTCCAAAGTGAAAACTAAAATGTTCATAATGTTGCAAATAATCCCAAGGCAACTATAAAATAGAAACCAATATTTTTGGAACTCACAAAAATGCCCCTGGACTTTAAACAGTAGTCCAGCAGCATTAATCCGTCCCTTTTCAATTTCTAAAAAATATCTAACCTATTCATTTGGCCTCCAAACTTTTGCTGGCAGAGCCAAATATTACCAAGAAAATATTGGGGCTTAGTCCCACTTCTTTCTAAAATATTTGGTGGCCCACAGAAATCATTTTCTACCTCTGTTAAATAAGTAAAAGAAAAACAGAAACAGAAATAAAGAAAAAGGCCAGAGGCCACTTACCTGGCAGGCCCAGCAGTGCATAGCACCTGGAGGCCCAGCCCATCAACCGAGTCGCCTCCCTCCTCCGTCGCCGTGTCGCCACCGCACGCGCCCAAGCCGGCGATCCGCCACATGCCGGCCATCCGTGCCTCCCCGACGAGGTTAAGGGCTGCCCCGAGCCTCTCCTCTCCCCCCTGGAACCCTAGATTCCCCTCCATTTTTCCCCTGCCCCGTCTCTCTCGATCTGGACTAGAGCCGAGCGCCACCATCGCCGTGACCTCGACGTAGGCGAGGCCACCGAGCTCCCCCTGCCCTCTCGTCGAGTCCCTCCGCTCCGCCGTTGTCTTCCGCATCGCCTGCTACCGCTAGGTCAAGCTGGGAGCCGCGGTGGCGAGCGTCTCCAGCTCGTCTTCTTCCTCAGCTCCGGCGAGTTCTTCCGACGAATTCACCGCCTCTGCTGCTCCTAACCCGTCGCCGGGCCATCTTGCGCCTGCTCGGTGAGCTTCTCCCCCTCTTCCCTCTTTCCCCGGCCCTTTTCCCTGCTCGTAGCTGTCATTTTCGCCGAGGCCGAACTCACCGCCGTAGCTGTGCCCGCCGCCGTAGCCATTGCTGCCGCAGCTCATGTCCGAGCTCGCTACCGAGCTCCTGGAGCTCCAAGAAGCCCAGCGAGCCCCCGCGCGCATTTCCTCGTTCCCCCTAATGCCGATCCCGAGCGCGACCGAACTCCGGCGTCCGCCACGGTGGTCGCCATCGATGTTATAGCCCTCCCCGTGGCAAACCGAGGCCACCGGCGTGCGCGGGATCGAGTGGCCATTCTAGAGCACTTAACCGCGCCCAAAATGACGCACCACAGACAAAACCCGGGCTCGCCGGAGTTGTCGCCGTCGTTTCGGCTCGCTGGAGAGCTCCGGTGGCCGGCGTCCGACGTGGACGGCCGGGCCCCACCTTTGAGCCACTGACTGCGGGCCCCCGCAGGCCCCTTTGACCTGTTGACCGGGTCAACGTCAGATTACTGTTCACCCATAGACACTGACGTGTGGGCCCGTGTGACTAATTAACTATTTTGACTAACTAATTAACCCAGTCAGATTAGCTGAGGCACTGACAGTAGGGCCCCACCTACTAATTAACCCTGTTAGTTTGTTTTAATCCTCTGTTAAACCCAGAGAGGCTGACAGGTGGGCCCCACCTGTCAGTTTGACCCAGTCAGCAGCCCAGCCGACGGCTGACGCATCGCTGACGTCATGCTGACGCAGTAATCCTTTCTCTGTTATTTAAATAATTTCAGAAAATAGTTTAAAACTCTGAAGAATTCGTAACTTTCAAACCGTAGCTATCCGAACATGGAATCCGAATACGCAATCCGTTCGTCCGCCTCACATCCCTAACTATCCGAACATGGAACCGTCCCCCTCCGGTCATCTGTCTGACAAATGTCCGGAACCGGGAAAACACTCCCGGATGGTTTCCCCCTTCCTCGGTGACGTGCAACCATACGTTAGGACACATCCGGCACTGCACATTGTCATGTCATGCTCTTGTTTGCTTTATATTTACTGTTTCCTCCCCCTCTTCTCTCTCAATAGAGCCCCGGAGGCCGACGCAGCTCCGGAGATCGACGACCCCTGACGACCTTGCCTTTGCCACAGAGCAACCAGGCAAGCCCCCCTTTGATCATCCCGATATCGCCTATTCTATTTTCTCATGCTTGCATTAGATTTTGCTATTGTAAATGATTGCTCCTATTCTGCTGCATAGCCTGTTTATTGTAACCTGCTGTTGATACCTTCCTGTTCATCCTAAACTGTTTAGAATAGACTGGGTAGAGCCCCATCAGTGACCCCCACTTATCCCGACTGCCGGCTGGAGTATCAGAAGACCCGACCAACGGGATCGAAGACCAGGACCCGGCACCGCACCTCACTTCCCCCTTAGTTGCTCGACACTACTGGGTTACTATCGAGTGCCGAGGGTGATACCTCGCCAGCACTTCTGATGATAACCTTGTAGGTTAGTTAATCGGTCATGGTCTGAGAGGGTGATTCCTCCTACACCACCCCCGATAACGACGAAGTCGTGCCACACTTCAAGTGTGGACCTCGAGGGTGATTCCTCCTACGTCCACCTTGATATTACATCAGGTGGGAGTCCAACGAGGGTGATGCCTCGGATTCCCCCTTGATATGGTAGCCACACGGATGTCTTACATAACTGATGATACTGGTACTTGGTAAGGCGGGTCGACCCTGAGGGGTACCCGCGAATGATGGATAGTCACCCGTGAGTTATTTTACGAGGCGCGGCCGGGCATTCTTAGCCCTTGTAGCAAGTCCTCGAGACGGGGCGACAGGGTCACATCGATCGTGAGTCTCTGCTCGTTACCGCAAGCCCCTAGACCTCTAACGATTTGGATATTTGATCCGAGATGGCCTATGGTCAGATAGCACTAACCATCACGTGGGAAGAGTTATGGGCACTCTGCATCGTAGCATCAGCCGAAAGCTCTGTCAGACGTCCAGTTCTGCATTGCGGCACGGCTGGGCCGGCGCCATCCTGAGGGGTGGTACCTGGATCCGCGTGTGCGCAACGACCCGGAGGGCAAGGGGCGATGGCCCAAGACCCCCTTGCGCTTAGGAGGTAGACCGGCGGGGACCTCTCTGCTGAGCTATAGGTAGGGTTGCGGTGTATCGTTTGGCCGAGGCCGGGCATGACCCAGGAAAGTGTGTCCGGCCGGAGTTAATCGAGCGTGGTGGGTAAGTTGGTGCACCCCTGCAGGGAAGAACACATCTATCGATAGCCGGTCCTACGGTAAAGGACACTCGGAGTTGTATCCCGATCGATACAACTAGAACTTGAGATGATAACTGGATATGATGGCTCCGGGATCGCTTTCTCGCAGGGAGACGAGGAAGGATCTCTGGGCGAGACTGTTACCTGATTCTACTACTACTTACATTATGCTATTCTTAACTCTTCTAAATGCTGCAAGACGCTCGAAGATGCTAGTCTTCGATAGGACTAGGCCTTCCTCTCTATTCTGGCATTTTCTGCAGCCCAGTCCACATAAACAGCCTTCCTTTGAAAATGTTGCATATGTAGTGTAGATCCTTGCTTGCTGAGTACTTCCGAGTACTCACGGTTGCTTTGCTTTCTTTTTCTCTCCATACTAGTTTGTCGTGACCAGATGACGGAGCCCCTGAGAACGCTGCCCCGCCGATGACTAATTCTACCACCCCGAGGATGGCTACTACTTCGAGATGGCTGACGACCAGGAGTAGGTTCGGAGGGTCCTAGGCAGGAGGCCTACGCCTTTCGATCGTAGTGTTTTATTTTGCCCCGCCTTTCTAAAGGCCTTTCTATTTCTCTTTTATATCTGTACTCAGATATCTGATGCTTCCGCTGACGCTTGTATGCCATCGAGCTATGTATTCGAGCCCTCGAGGCCCTGGCTTGTAATATAAAGCTTGTATGACTTTATTTATGTTTTAGAGTTGTGTTGTGATATCTTCAAGTGAGTCCTTAGGCTTGATCGTGTGCATTTGCGTGTATGATTAGTGCACGATTAAGCCGGGGGCGTCACAGCATGAGAAGAAACTAGAGGCACTTACCAGTCAGCGAGCTACCGGCCCACCATCTCAGCAGCACGAAGATCCTTCATTCGATACTGCCCACGAAGCTACCCCACCATCTCAGCGGAAAAGCAGCGTGGCTTCCACAGAGCTCGTTCGGCCTGATATCACGGCTCCTCGCTACCCCGTGGATGATATCACGGAGAAGGAACATTGTGAGCTAATTGCGAAATGCCATAACCTAACCTTGAAGGTGGTGGTTGGCTATGTCTTACCTTGTCGACCTGATGGAACTTTCCATTGCACTCCGATTCCAGATGGCTTCGCTGTTGTCGGGGTGGATGAAGTTATGAACGAATTTGAGGGGCTGGAGCTTGACTACCCTATAGGTGAAGGGGAGAATCATCTGGAAAATGCCTTAAGGACTACCATTCTATGGAGAAAGGAAAACATCGTGCTTCCAAACTAGACGCCGCCTCAGCAGACTCAGCCGGAGGAGGCCCCTCAGCAGACTCCTCATAGTCTAGCTCTATCTCTGCTGTGTCAGCCGTCACTGCCGTGTCAGCTGTCTCCGCCGCGTCAGCGGACTCCGGCGGAGGAGGCCCCTCAACAGAATCCTCCTCCGCCTCAGCTGTCTCTGCCGCGTCAGCGGACTCCTCCTCCTCCGCCGCGTCAGCTGACTCTGCCGCCTCAGCAACAGCGGAAGAGAGCCGCCACCGCTCCGGCGGCTAGCAGTACAACAACGAAGAAATCCAGAGCAGGTACAAGCGTCAAGAAGGCTCTTGCCAAGTTACCATACGGCATGACTGTCGAGGAAAACAATGACATCGTGGCTGCCGATGTGAAACACCGGCTTGCACCAAAACGTCCACCTCCAAAGGAGAAAATAGATCCGGTAAAAGCGAAGTGATGTCTGGATGCCCTTACGCGACCACCACCGCCTCCGCCGCTATCACACTATGACCGCTGTATTGAAAAGGCATTTGATCAAGTGAAGCGGTCGGGAAGTAGCAGTGGTGCAAAAAGTGGGAAAACAATTCTGAAGGAAATATGCCCTAGAGGCAATAATAAAGTTGTTATTTTATATTTCCTTATTCATGATAAAGGTTTATTATTCATGCTAGAATTGTATTGATTGGAAACTTAAATACATGTGTGAATACATAAACAAATACCGTGTCCCTAGTAAGCCTCTACTAGACTAGCTCGTTGATCAAAGATGGTTAAGGTTTCCTAACCATAGACATGTGTTGTCATAACGGGATCACATCATTAGGAGAATGATGTGATGGAAAAGACCCATCCGTTAGCTTAGCATATGATCATTCAGTTTATTGCTATTGCTTTCTTAATGTCAAATACATATTCCCTCGACTATGAGATTATGCAACTCCCGGATACCGAAGGAATACCTTGTGTTCTATCAAACATCACAACGTAACTGGGGGATCATAAAGATGCTCTATAGGTATCTCCGAAGGTGTTTGTTGAGTTGGCATAGATCGAGATTAGGATTTGTCACTCCGTGTATCGGAGAGGTATCTCTGGGCCCTCTCGGTAATACACATCATAAGAAGCCTTGCAAGCAAAGTGACTAATGAGTTAGTTACAAGATAATGTATTACGGAACGAGTAAAGAGACTTGCTGGTAATGAGATTGAAGTAGGTATGAAGATACCGACGATCGAATCTCGGGCAAGTAACATACCGACAGACAAAGGGAATTACATATGTTGTCATAAAGTTCGACCGATAAAGATCTTCGTAGAATATGTAGGAACCAATATGGGCATCCAGGTTCTGCTATTGGTTATTGACCGGAGAGGTGTCTCGGTCATGTCTACATAGTTCTCAAACCCGTAGGGTCCGCACGCTTAACGTTCGTTGACGATATAGTGTTATATAACTTATATGATTTGGTGACCGAATGTTATTCGCAGCCCCGGATGATATAGCGGACATGATGAGGAGCTCCGGAATGGTCCGGAGGTAAAGATTGATATATAGGATGATACTATTTGGACACCGGAAGAGTTTCGGAGTGCACCGGGTAGTCATCGGATCGCCGGAAGGGGTTCCGGACACCCCCGGGAGGTCTATGGGCCTAATGGGCCAAGGGGAGGGACACACCAGCCCACAAGGGGGCTGGCGCGCCCTTTCCCTGGCCGCCGCCCTAGGGGAAGGAAAGGGGGAGGGTTGGCCCCTCCTGCCTTTCCCTCCTCATGAGAGAAAGGAAAGGGGGGGCACCTCCCCCTGCCTTCCTCCCGCTCTCAAACAAGGAAGGGGGGCGCGGCTAGGGGCAGGAGCCCAAGTGGGATTCGGCCCCACTTGGGGCGCCTCCTAGCTGCCTCCCCTCTTCCCCCCACCTATATATATATGTGGGAGGGGGCGCCACACATAGCCCACGACAATATCTTAGCCGTGTGCGGCGCCCCTCTCCACAGTTTCATCCCTCGACCATATTTTCGTAGTGCTTAGGCGAAGCCCTGCGGAGATAGCATCACCACCACCGTCACTACGCCATCATGCTGCCGGAACTCATCCACTACTTCGCCGTCTTGCTGGATCAAGAAGGCGAGGACGTCACCGAGCTGAACGTGTGCTGAACGCGGAGGTGCCATACGTTCGGTACTCGATCGGTTGGATCGCGAAGAAGTTCGACTACATCAACCGCGTTAATAAACACTTCCGCTTACGGTCTACGAGGGTACGTACACACACTCCCCCCCCCCCCTCGTTGCTATGCATCTCCATGGATAGATCTTGCGTGTGCGTAGAAATTTTTTTGTTTTCCATGCAACGTTTCCCAACAAATTCCCCAGCTCGGCGAACAGGAAAAGCAATCGTGCCCCCCCCCCCCCCCCCGCTCAAGGTGTTTACCTATATCGCTAATGATCCGGTGGTAGCGGCCGGTGGTCTTGGTATCACTCTTGGTGATTACTTAGGCGATGATGTACAGTTCGAAATGGCTAAGGTAGTAGCCTTTAGATACGAGCACGGAAAGCATCTTGTCAAACCTGAGCAGCTCCCGCATCTATCAATGATGATGTGAAGATTACATGACTGGTACTTGAAAACCTGTAAGGATGGGACCGACAGTATCTTGGTGGGAATTAAAGATGAGCACTACTTCAATGGAGTCGAGGCGTTGTACATTGAATTTGAAGAATTATTTCAGTTATACAATCAAGACGCCCTCGACAAAACTATCGTCAGTTGCTATTGTTTGTAAGTATTATTTCTGTAATTAAGTCTCTAGCTCAGCTCGTTCATTGCATGTATAATTAATTATCCTCACTATATTATGCAGATTGAAGATCTTCGAATGCAATAGAGAACAAATCTATGACATTGGGTTCATTAAACCAAATACCGTAAATGAATATACGGTACAAAAGAACCCCGTCGATACTGAGAAAAACTTGCTGAACGCGTTACTTCGACAACAAAACAGAAGGGAAATACTCTTTCCTTACAACTTCAAGTGAGTGTTACTGTCTTGTGCATATTCTGTTTCGCTTACTCGAGGTTAAGTGTAATTGATGAGTTATGCGTGCGCAACTTCCACTTTATTCTGCTAGCCATTCAGCTTGACGCGGGACTAGTAATTGTCTTGGACTCGAGACGTAAAGAGCCTAAGAAGTGGGCGGACATGAGTGAAATGCTCCCGAAGTAAGTTCAATCATTATCGCACTATATCGGCAACTTTCGTTCATTTTCTGATATCAAGTAATCATTTTCTTTGCCGGGCAGGGTTTGGAAAAAGTTCACCAGCAAGGTTAGGGGTCAATGGAAAAAGGAGCTGCGATTTCAACACCCCAAAGTAAGTAGTACTAGCTAGTTCCGTGCATCTCTCGTTGATTCTAGTTTCAATACCATTATCATGCTTGATTATTATTTTGATTGAACTATATTCTCGTAAAGTGCTTGTGGCAGGCACCCAGGAATAATTTATGTGGATACTACGTTTGCGAGTTCATTCGCCACTCGACCTCTGAGCAGGGCATATCTTCACAACAATTAGAAGTACGTAAACAATATTCACAATTTTATTTTATTAACACCAGTTGTATTGAGTTTCATTCATATATATATATTGACCCCCTTCTTTAAATTAGATCTAGCAGAAGCGGGATCAACTCCTACCAAATGATCGCATACGAGGGATTCAAGAGGAATTGGCGGGATTCTTTGTTGAGCACGTCATACCTACAGACGAAGAATGCCATCGGGAATTGCAATGTGATTTTGGTAGATGATGTTAGGGATCGTAAGAGATGTTATACTGTATATATGCATGATCGTGTACTATATGTAGTAGCGTCGAATAGATATACGAAAACTTGTTGTTCGACCAAGCACGGAGAAAGAGAGGTCACTTCTATCTATATATGTTCATGACGATGTTGTGTAATTAATAGTTTCTTCATTGCTATATGTAGTAGCTAGCGTCGAGTTGAATGGAAAACATTAAAAAACAAAAACCCTAAATGTAAAAGAATTGAATGGTAAACACAAAAAGAAAAGGGGGAACACAATATGAAACCCCTAAACCCCTCCTTCCACAGAAAAACAAAAACCCCAGCGCCTGGCAGCTGCTGACGCGTGGCTGTCTTTTAGTCCCGATCGGTGTTACCAACCGGGACTAAAGGTCCTCCTGCCTGGGCGCCCCACAGCGGCCACGTGGAGCTCCTTTAGTCCCGGGTCGTAACCCAACCGGGACTAAAAGTGGGGGCCTTTAGTCCCGATTGTTTAGTCCCCGTTGCAGAATCAGGACTAAAGGCCCTCTAGAACCGGGACTGATGCCCTGTTTTCTACTAGTGAATGAAACTAAAGAAATACTTAAAGGACTGATTCAACTGCGATACAATGAGTGAAATGAGAAATAAAGAGAAAGACTGAAGAGAAGCTTAGAGACTAAAAGAAAGAAAGAGTCAACATCGAAAAAATTGTTATTGAAAAAAAGATTGTTATTGAAAAAAAGAGGGACTAACGAAATAAAAAAATGATGAAAGAGTGAAAATGAAACATTGAATAACAAAGAAACCGAGTGAAAATGATGAAACTGAAAAATAGACAAAATACTTAAATAACAGAGAAACAAGTGATGAAGAAAAAGTAACAGAATAAAAATGAGAACACTGAACAAGTCTAGAAAAATAGAAATAAACTTTGAACACTGAATAAATGAAGACTTAAAACCAAGAACGAGAGAGAAAGATTTAACTGAGGAATGACAAAGAAAGAGAAAAAGCAAAAAATCAAAACTTAAAACTTAAAACTTAGTGAACATAGACTGAAAATTAACCATCAGAAAGAACGAAGAAATGACAAGACTGCAGAGTGGCAACATTGAGAACGACAGAAGCTGAAAATCAAGAATGGTATGGAAATGGAAAAATGATTAATAGCAAGGCAAATCGATTATAATGAAGACTGGAAGTGAAAGGAAAATTGGAAAAAATGAGAATACTGAATGTGGCTTAGTAAGACAAACATACAAAGAACTTAGGAATGAGGAAGAACATTGAATGAGCGAGAGAACTAAACACAAAGTGAATATAGATAACTGATACATACATACCAAGGGACTGCACATGCTTATAAACTGATAAATGGGTATACTAAACAAGCTGAAGATATTAAAATATGGACAATGATAATACACAAAGAATACTAAAGAACTTAATAAGTGAACAACAATGACTCGGAACTGAAAACCTGAAGCTAGCTCTGAACAATAATGCCATTGAACTGAACTATGTTGTTTGAACATGATCATCCCTGAACCGAAGTAAAACTACCACAACTTATCATCCCAGAAAAATAAAATGTGAAAAGCTAGCTCTGAACTATTCCGTTGAACGTGCATTTTCACTGAATTATGTAATTGAACATGATAACCCACTGAATTTCCAGTTCGGAAAAAGTAACTGAATATAAAATACAAGACAAATGAAGCCTTGATTCCCCCATTCGTGAGCTACTAGCATCAATTCCATTGTGCTATCTAACGCAAAACGAAAACAACACTCACGAAAAATGCAAAGCCATGGAAAGTGGTTGCATGCATCGTCCAGATGCAGAGACCGGGGATCATCCTCCTTTTCAAAAGAAAAAGCCGTCCCCCTTGCAACTGAATCCCACACAAAAACAGCCTCTGATTCCTCAATTGGTTTTTAGCCGGAATGAAGACAAACACATAGGGGGAAAAATGGACGGAGCGGAGTACTATTTACTATTTAGCGGCCTGTCGCCGGGGCGCTTGGGACATTTGGCTGCAAATCGAGCAGAGTATGCCATAACCCGTAAATCCCAGAATCGGACAGAGAACACACGAATAAGTTCCTTGCGTACACATCGAGCAGAGTATGGAGTACTAATCACCGTATTCTCCTCCCGAAAAGACATCACGATATATTCCCTGTACCGTCCACAGATATCCGCATACACATTCGCAATTCAACCAATCCTCGAGATACAGTACATAGGAAAAACCTGACGAGCAGTGTCATAAGAACACACATGTTCGTGTAATACGTCTATCGTCACTTCCATAGGCACAGCAATATGTCTGACACCATATTTATGTAGTAGCGCAACCAAATGAGATTTCACCAGATACGAAGTGGTTATCACACACGAAGCATCATGCCGCCGACCTGAAAAGGAGTGGTAAGGTGAAAGATGATTAGAACCATGTAGCCGAGGCATGTTTCTGAGATACAACTACATAAGCTTTCATACTATACAAAATACTTCGTATAAAACTAAGGTTTTCACTTCCAACTCCAACAAACTGGTAGCAATTAGTTCAGAGAACAAGGAGGTATCCAACATATGCTACCGGCTTTGTGGGTATATACACCTAGACACAGAGAACAGAAATACTTGTATACATCGAACAGCTTTGTGGGTATATACAACTAGAAGGAGTGTGTCATGAAAACAGTACAACTTGAATCAGCTAATAATCATGCTAATCGAACTATACCAAAAAAGAGAGAGAGAAAACACTAACCAATTATAATATAACATAATCAACGCAAGCATTGGCCAACCAAGGGCACAATCAAAATTTGATTCTCCTAGAGCATGATTGGTTGATTGCCAAATATTGGCCAGCCAACATTTTGGCAAGATAAAAATTTGGCTACCAATTGGTTGGCCACCAACTTACTTTGACCATCTCACAAAATTTGCCAAAAATAAGCAAATCTTGGGTGTTGCAATATTTTGGCATGCCAAAATGTTGGCTAGCAAATTCTTGGCTACCAACAAATCATGCTCGACATTGTTCATCCACAGATGTTCCCTAATGCCAGTGGGAAAAAAGGCTTACTGATCTATCAGCTGTTCGAGTTTCAGTGTTGTTCAAAGTCATGTTGCAGATAGAGCTTATTAGGCGTTTCTCTACTCAAGATTTGTGCTAGACTCAGTTATACTAAATTTACAATCACCAAGCCAATTTCAGGGGGGAAATGAATAATAATGCTAGTAGGGAGTAGTACATGAATTAGTACTTAGCAATGCCGAATTTCCTCTCTTGTACATCAAACAGTAAAAATCAGTTTGCTAGCAGATATGGCAACTGATCTTTTTAGATCTTCACTCAAGCTGTATATATAGCACATTAGGCATTTTCTTCCATGAACATTTATTGCCTATACAGATGTATTTATAATATATTAAAAAACCTAGAGGAAGTGTGAATGTATGAAAGAAGATGATAAGGATGCAAACATATGGTCCATCGAACTTTTATTTATCACAAAAGAAATTTCAGTACAAAGGATAGTATTTGATCCATTCAGAAATTTGTACCAAGGGAACATGAAGATACTCGTTACACTAGGCGATTTCACTCCATTGACCAGATAACGCTCACTCACATCCTAATTGACACTCAAATCGAACGCAACTGGACAATCTACCAGCACCCACTTACAAGAACCGCCAATGAAGAAAGAGTATTCAAGTTTTTCACTAAGCACGAGAAAGAGGAAAATTTTCATTCTGCCACAACTTAACATGGCAGACACATCATCTATGAGAAGGCAATGAAGTAGAGCCTGGAGAAAACATCCAGGAGACAGCGATTCATGGAAGCATAATGGGAGGCTGCTAGGTGGGCAATAGTTGAGCAAAGGGTTGTAGAGAGAATCATAGAGTACTCTCTTGAAATTTAGTACTTGAGAAATGGTAATAAAAATTAAAGCGAGACATTTTCGTAAAAGAACAGTTCAGATGCCTCAACTTGCATGCAGAGGTTAAGCTTACCTTGCTCGACCAATACATCACAAGAGCATATCTAACAGAATAATCCTCTTATGTGTTGTCTCCATCGTTTCCACCACGAGCGCAACTGAATAATCCTCTTATGTGTTGTCTCCATCGTTTCCACCACGAGCGCCTCTTGTCCACCACCACTGCTTCAGTTCCCTCTTGTCCACCACCAATGCCTGTTATACATGCATAAGAAGTCAAACGACCAATGGCATTACAAAAACAAAAGGCCAAATAGATACGAGGATGCACAAACAAGATACTTGGATCAACTCGCAGCTGTAATTTGAGAACCAAAATAGTTTTGATAAAAAAATGAATTGATAAACAGAACCACACTTGCTGTCAAATTCAAAGAATATTCTCAAAACAGTAGATACTCATTATATCATAGAAGTGAAGAACATGCAGACTTGGACCGTCATCTATCACAAAAGAAGTGAAGTTGTCCAGAATTATCTTATTCTCATTCCACTCCATACCGAACAACACAAAATAATTCGTACCAACAGAAGTGATCATGACTATTTAGATTTAGATTATCTTTTCAAAAGAATATCCTGAAAAGATGAACTGAACTTTATTTATTAACTTTCCCTGGTACAGATGGACCTGTCACATGCAACAGGACTCTACTACAAGTGACAAAATGAGCAATTATTTCATACATTAAAAACCAAGTCGTTATTAACAATTAATATTATTAGCAAGATCACCAGAGACAACAATATCAAACGGAAGAAATATAACTAGCTTTTAATCTTCCAAGTACCAGTAAAGCTACCTATTTGACATTTTTAGCTTGTTCAAGCTAGTTATTTATATATAGTAGTTGTCTAAACTTTAAACTGCTATGCATCTCATCTTGAAAAGAAAAAACTGCACTGCAGCTATCCGCTAACACTACCATTATACATCTCCTGCATATTTCAGCAGGCAGGCAACTATGTAATTCAGTTCAGTTATTGTACAAAGAATTAGCCAATCTTGGTATTAATTGTATGCCATTTCATATCATCAATGTATCATGTTTAATGGATGTGGGGTCAATCCACGACATCAACAAAATAGATTGTCCGTTTGATAATTTCACAGCTTCATAGCCGCCGAGTAATTCCCTGTTACAGTATGCCTAAGTTCATATTGTTTCTGTTCTTCCTTGCATAGCTCTGACTTGAAGCAGATAGTTCAAAGTTCGATGAAAAAATAACAATATTAGAAACAACATTTGTAGATAGGAAAGAGATATGTTGAAGATGTCATGAAGCAGCAAAAGAAACAAGTGATATTACTGCTACCTAAAATGGCCAACTTAACACAAAAGGAAATAAACAACATTTAATCAGCCAATTATGAAAGGAATAACTCAATTTTGTTATAACCACAGTGAAAAGGCATGCTAGTACCTGGAGTATAGACGGTTTCGAATGGATGATAACCATAACCAGAGATGCTGGTCTCAGAAAGTCTCGTGGGCTCCAATGACTTAAGGTTGAACATGAAGACACCAACAACTGTCCAGAAGAACACCACATTGTTTTCCTCCGCATAACCTAACATACGCAGGGCTTCGTTATCTGAATCTGGGGGAAGTAACTTGTCCAATTCAACAGTTCCTCCAAGCATCCATGAACCAACACCATCAGAGTCTGTCTCCCTCCTCCATAATTGGGCAGTGAAGTCTGCCACGTGGAGGAAACCTATCCCACCACCCTCTGCTCGCATAACCGTGGACTGGTAACTCCTGCCCGTAAGCATGCCCGCTGGCACCAATATCACAGCTAGGCTCTGGCTATCCAAATCAAACTCGAGGATACTCGTCACAGAAATCAACCAGTAAATGCAACCCCCAGCCAGCACAGAAGGCTCGCTCCAATGGACCATAGTCCCGGATTGAAGCGGCGCCGAGATGAAATCACCCCATAACCCAGTCTCCGACGAGTAAACGCAGGCAAGTGTTGGTCGTTTCCCGTCGCTGGTTACCAGGACCACCTGGAAGTGGTCGACGTCTCCGGCGGCGCGAAGCACCGCCCCGTTGACTGGGTCCTCCGACGGGTCGAACACGAACCTCTCGGGAATGTCGACGCGGTGCTGGGCGCCGGCGAGGGGGTCCCACACGACGACCTGGAGCGAGGCCGGGAGGTAGAAGAGCGCGAGGCCGTGGCGCCATCCGAGGGTCGCGAAGCGGTCGTTGAGCTCGAGGGAGAAGTGGCCGCTGGGGAGGCGGTCGGGGGCGTCCAGGGCTGGCTGGAAGGTGACGACGCCCCGGTTCGTGCCGAAGAGGCCGAGGAGCGGTGGGGTGCCGCGGCGGTGGTGAATGCGGAAGCGGCGGCGGAAGGCGGGGTCGGAGAGGAGGCGGCGCCAGCGCCTGCAGACGCGGGAGGCGCGCGGGAGGGAGGACGGCTGCGGGGGGAGGCGGAGGAGGATCTCGGAGACCAGGTCGTCGTTCTCGAGCGCCGCCGCCCCCGGCGAGCGGGGGAGGCTGGCCGTCGCCATCTCGCCCTCCTTGCTCACGCAGGTCGTGCGGTGCGGTGCGGGGTGGTGTACAGTGAGTCGAGCGCAGGTCCAAAGCGACGCTCGGCTCAAGAGACGACGCGGATATCACGCGGCGCTGCTGCTCAGAGCCCATAAGACCATGACTGGAGGCCCAAAGTCACGTTCTATTCCTTTCCCCACAAAGATTGAAGCCCACACACGAACACACGCCGGGGAGATTGAAATCATCACTAATTTCTTTTTTATTCTTTTATACTAGCACATATGCCCGTGCGTTGCAACGGGAGAAGCATCGGGAGAGGTTTTTTTTTGCGAGTAGCATCGGGAGAGATAACTGATGTGTCCATCAAAACGGTCTCCGCAGCTATGGGGCGACATAGCGAGGAGTTTTTTTTTTAAAACATCAGTACAGACAGAAGCGCTCATATACACGCGCATACACTCACCCCTATGAACGCACACACGCACACCCTACCCCTATGAGCACCTCCGAAATACTGAGCCGGCATATCATCTTGAAATTTACGAAGTCACCGTAGGCATCTCATCGTCGATGGGAACGTCTCCTCCCACTGAATGCGCATCGCCGGAAATCCTGAAATAAATCCAGGAATAAATGCGAGCGTCAGGATTTGAACCCTGGTGGGCTGGGGATACCACATAGCGATGAGTTGCGGTGTTCTCACGGGTCATGTTTGGCCCACGAGATCCTGATACTGGTGGGGTTGGTCGGTGTGGTGGCCACCACCGAATGTTTGACACGAGAAAAATCTTAAAGCACTCCGTATGAAGGGAAGAGAAGGAGTATGGATTTCTCTCATGCTCCAGGGAAAAGAATGCGGGTGTGCCAGTGTACCGTAGTACACAATAAAAACAAAGAGATGGGAACAGTATTTTATTAATCACAAGGATAACAAATACAATTCTCGATATGCGCTCTGTGGCCTACTAGCGCGGCCTGCCTGACTGTAGCGATTGCGGTCTCTAGTTCCCGGGGCCTCGGAAAGCTCCCGATTAATTACTCCTGCGGGTTGCTCCACGAGATACCTCCGATTAAGCCGTGTGGTCGTCTTCGTCGTCTTCGCTTCGCGTTCTCCATGCATGATGATGATGGTGTGAGTGTATGGTGTGGGCGGCGGCAAAGCCCGTGTCATCGTCGGTACACGTGCCGCTCAAAACATGGCTTTGTGCTAGCCATGTCCGCCCTCGCCGTCGCGCCTCGTCGGTCTTGACAGCGTTGATGTAGTCAGTGTTGAAGTTGCATGGGTCCTGCTCTGCTCGGACTTCTTGACGATGTAGCGGCTTCGTCGGGATACGCAAGGGGTTCGCCTTGTGAGAGTATTCTTATGGAGACCGGCGTCGGTGTAAAACCAACGCTCGCTCAAATCGGCAATGCCGGTGTGGTTGGCACCTCGTCTCGGCTGGACGCCGAGTTTACGGCGGTCCGCCAAGACAAAGGATGCCACCTCACATGGCCATAGAAAGGTGACATCTTAGAGGCCACATCGCCTTGGGCTGATGCTACACCAAGGGTGACCTGAACGCCGGCGACGCCATGGGCCTGTACACCAAATAACCTGTTCGCCGTGATGGGTGCGCCTCACTTGATTGGACGCCGAGTCTACGGCAGTCCGTGTTGTCAAGGACGCTGCCTGGAATGCTCGTGGGAGATGATGTTGTAGAGCTCACGTCGCCTTGGGTGGGTACTACACCGAAAGGGGACCTGTACACCGGCGACGCCGTGGACCAATACGCCGGGACCTGTTCACCAATGACCTGTGCGCCGTGATGGGTGCGTCTCACTTGATTGAACGCCAAGTCTATGGCAGTCCGTTTTGTCAAGGACGCCGCCCGGCGAACTCGTGAAGAGATGTTGTAGAGGTTTCGTCGCCTTGGGTGGGTGCTACACCGAAAGGGGACCCGTACGCCGGGGACGCCGTGGACCTGTACGACGAGACCTATATGTCGAGGACCTGTCCGCCATGGTGGGTGCCTCGTCTCGGCTAAACGCCGTATTCGGTGGTTTACCGAGACAAGTATCACGCCGAGACCTGTACGCCAAGGACCTGTTCGCCATGGTGGGTGCGCCTTCATAGCTGGGACCGGTCTCGGGCTGCATCGTCGTGAGCACCGGTTCTGCCACGTCGTCTCCTCCGGGAAGCAAGCCAACAGACCTGTGCACCGTGATCGGAATGCCATAGACCTATGCACCGAAGAGACCTGTTCACCGAGGACTTGTGCGTCGCGACCTGTTCATCGGGGCATGTAGGCAGCCGTGGTAGAGCACCAGGGCTAGCGGTTGGGCTGCGTCGTTGGCAAGCTCCGGCTGCTCCTGGGTCATCTTCAACCAAGAACACGACGTTTGAAGATGAAGTGCTTAACGTAGACAAACTCCGATGTTGTCGGCGTAGCCACCTGGTCCGATGAAATCGTCTCCGACGGCGACGGCGGGATCGAGTACGTACTCTTCGTGTATAGTGCATGCATGCTGGATGTGAGGGAGAAACAAAGAAAAATTAGATAATCATCTCACCATTGGGAAGCGTGAACTTCATGTTCATGTTGCTGCCGGGGTTCCTTGCTCTGGCACGAGACGGTCGCCGGTATTGGAGTCGTGTGGTGGTCAGGCGTTCCTGCTTGAGGTGTGTGCTTGTGTTCGCCGTTGATGGAGCGCTTGCTGGATGGATGCGTTGCGTTGCGGGGTTTGGTCTGTGTTGCTGCGTGCCTCCTCCTCTTGCGTGGGTTGTGTTTGCTGCCTAGGTTCTCGCGTGGGTTGTGTTTGCTGCCTAGGTTCTCTGGACGCCGCCGCCACTGGCGCGTCTCCTCGTCTCTCCGTGTTTGTGTCTCTGGCCCCTGGTAAATTAAGAAAGAAGAAAAAAAGAAACAAGGGCATCCATCGTACGTGTCCTTGAACATTCATGGGAAACTAAAGAGCCACGCAACTACCGTGAGCGTTGCCACGGGGTGTAGTTGCCGCCGCCGCATACGCCGGTCTTCTCACATGTGTCGACGTCGACGCCGCCGTACACGCTGCCGCCGTGGGCGCGCCTCTCCCGGCTGGCTTCCCCCTCCTCTCGGTTGCAAGGTCCTCGTGTATTTATAGGGAGGAGGCAGAACCCTCGGCCGCCGTACGTCGGTGCAAACTTTCCAAAGCTGCTGCTCGTTGCTATCGCATCCGAAGCTTTCCATCTTAAATTTTTCTTTCCAATACTTCTTCTTGCACGTTTTGCACAAGTAAAGAAAAATATCTAGTACTTACCTTGTTTAAACCATGCATGCTTTCCAACAATGATCCACGAAGTCGGTTGCCTTTCTTTCCAAATTTTGTCAAACTTGACTTGCACCGGCTATTCGGGTATGAATACGTGCGCGCTGGCCGGCCGCAAATACCCAAATACGTACATATACGGTGTATGCATACTTGCAGGTACTCAGGCTTGTGCGCGCGTGTGATATTGCCGGTACAGGAGTATTTTACTGTGTACTTGTACACACCAAGTTACGTGCATGAACGCATGCAAGTATGGAAACTTCTACGTGGTTTCTTTGCAATGCATGCACACATGCATGGCCATATGCATGTACGTAGCTTTGCCATGCCCACATGCTCCGGATCAAACCCGCCTCCGTATATAGCCTGCATCAAAACTTATTTAAAAAATATATTTTATGCATCAGTGCACAAAAAGTCGTCGAACACTGAACTCGTGCCATTTTTTTTTCCTTCAGGTCCGCCTCCGTGTCTAGGTTATGATTGCCTCCTCATTTTGTGGCTGCACGGTGACCTTCGGGGCGTAGTTGCTTCGAGCACTCTCTCCTACAATGGCGTAACCGGATGGATTACTAATTTAGTGAATCCCATTTCATTGCCATAATAAGCGCATAACCAGGTAGTCCCTGCTTTACCAAGGTTTATTCTCTTTAATTATTTTAGCGCTTACTTGCCTACATTTTTTTAATCAGAGCCAAATCAGCATATCCTCTTTTATTGGCATGTGCCTACAATTTCTTTGAAGTATAGCCAACCAACATATTCTCTTTTATCGTCAAATGGCATGTGGGATGCACAATAGTTCGCATTTGGGTTAGGCCACTGGCAGTTACCAAAATGACGTGTGTTTGTAAGACACGAATAAAAATCGAAAACAACCGCTGAGTTGAAGGATTAGACTCGTGACCTCAATATCTCGCCCACGTGCTGATAGCCATTGGAACAAACAGCTCCTGCTAAAACATGGCCAACACGAATGTTTAAGAACATAATGTAGCGTAACATTCGATTTTTTTTTTCATTTTTCTTATTTTTTGAGCTATTCAATAATAATCATGAAATTCTGAATACTCTTCGAAATTTGAACAATTTTTGAAATCCCGATCCTTTTTCAAAGAAATGCGAGCATATTTTTTTCAAAATTTCATTAAATTTGGAAAAGACGAACAAAACTTGAAATGGTGTTTTTGAAATTCACAAACATTTTTTGAAAACATGAACCTCTTTTTAAGAAAACAATTTTTTTTAATTTGTGAAAATGGAAACACGTTTTGAACATTGAAAACAATTTTTTAAAACATGTTTTTTAAATACAAACAATTCTTTAAATTTGTGAACATTTCAATAAACAATTCTTTATATCATTTTCTAGAATACAATTTATTTTGAAAATCTCAAACAATTTTGGAAAACATAAACATTTTTTTTTAATTCGAACATTTTTTTAGTTTTAAAAAAATTTGGAACGAGAAGAAAAAAATTAATGTTTCAAACATATTTCGAAATGGGAATAAATTTTGAAATTCTGCTGATTTTATGAAAAATTAAACAAAAAATGGAATTCTGAAAAAGTTGAAAAATAGAATTGCTGAAAAAAGAAAAAAAGAAAAATAAACTTGGAAACAAAAAAATAAAAAAAAAGGATAAAAGAGAAAAAAAAGGAATAGAGAAAAAAATGAAAACGGGCCAGCCCAATCTTTGGCGCCATGTGCGAAATTCTGACTATTTGCGGCCCCATGCGGTAAATAACGTTTCTCAGATGCATGGGCAGGAAACCAATGGGCTTGGTTTGCTGGGCCGCAGTGTGCGCGGCCCATGTACAAAATTCGGGACAAAACTGTTTTTCTTTTCTAACAGATGGACGCACAAAAATTTAGTACCACCTTGGATAGAACAAAAAAAAATTCGGTGGTGAACGGATGAAAAAATTAGAGAAACACATCTTGCTTTATTAGTAGGTATAGATATAGAGGTATAGATATAGATATAGAGGTATAGATATAGATACCCCCTAAAAAACTAATTTCTTTTATAATACTCCCTCCAATCCATATTAATTGTCACAGCCTTAATATAACTTTAATATAAAGTTATAGTAAAGCCGTGAAAATTAATATGAATTGGAGTATATACTAGTTAACTACCCTGTTCGGGCGTATATATTCTTATAGTTCAATATCAATCAGTCATCACCTTTTATCATCCTCAAAAAAAAATCATCACCTTTTATCTTGGGCTCCAGCATGACTTATATGATTTTGGAAAATAAATTAACATTACTATAGTAGAATGACACACACTCACATACATAGATAGAAAAGTTATTCTAACATGGATTGGATGTTGTTTCTTCTATATAAACACAGTTGTAGACCATATCTTACATTCTTAAGAAGTTGGTCCCAATTCTCTCAACATGCAAAGTGTCCACCTCAACATCCCACTAAGCAATGCATTTAAGTCTTCTCTCCCACTAAGCCATGCAAAATCTGCCACATAAGCGAGTCAAGCATTTAACTTATAAATTACAATTATTTTTGCATTATTCTATGCATGAAACGCTGCCACATCATATATTCATGTTAGTCATCCTTTATATTTTTGTTCAAATTAACATTTTTAACTGTTAAGAAGTTGGTCCCAATTCTCTCAACATGCAAAGTGTCCACCTCAATGTCCCACTAAGCAATGCATTTAAGTCTTCTTTCACACGCAATGTAGTTTAGCGCTGGGTGTTCATTCAAGGTGCAGACATGTAATTTGTACCGTAGTATTAATTGCTACTTTTTTATTAGCAGCACATTAGATGAATTGTCTTCTTTCCATTGAGATGATCAAAGGTAAGATCCTCTGCAAATTTGGTTAGCGAACCGATCATATTAAATAAGTTGATTTCAGAGTTACACATTAAATACAAGCCATCTTCTACTGCAAAACATTTCTTATTTTTATTTTCTTACTCTTTTTCTCCTTGCTGTGTGCCCCTCTCTTTCAAATTGTTTATTACACTAGCATCCCGTTGCAACGCGCGAGGTATTGTCTAGTTAACACAGTTGTAGACCGAATGCATCAATCCTCTTTTTCATTGAAATAACTGAGTTCCAGGATGCACCCTTCACACACATGATTTGCAGCCGAAATTCTCGAAAACTTTGGTAGCACAAACCAAGATGGGCTAGTGTTCTACATTTGTAGATTCTTTCCAACAACGAGTAGCTAAAACTTTTCTTCCGATTCAACTATTTTGTGTCCTCTTTAATTTTAATATCATCCAAAGAATGGGGAAGTGTAGGTGACAATTCTTCACTTAGTTGGTTGACCCTTGCCTCAAACCCTTTCTTCCTTTACACTTGCTTTCAATATCATGCACACCGAGAGCCCTTGTCCAATGATTGAAGGAAACACACAAAAGTGATATGACCTTTGTGGTTGAGCAAAAGGAAAAAAAGGAAAAATCATACCACATGCATACATTTCCATGACCATCAAACTAAAGTCGGCATGAAAGTTGCATGTTGAGTTTGATAACTATTTCAACCCTAGGGAAAATCCAAATAAATTATTCTCAAAATATTAATAAGAAACATAGTTCTTTTTACCATCCTCACTATGTGTCTAACTCATCGCTACAAATTTTGTTTAACAACTACATTTACAACAAGAGTCCAATAAGCTAAAAAAAATCTTGTCACTATAACCTGAAAGATCGTGGATGTCGCCTAGAGGGGGGTGAATAGGTGCTTTAAAATAATTACGGTTTAGACTTGATCAAATGCAGAATAAAACTAGCGTTTAATTTGGCAAGTACAAAACCTAAAGCAACTAGGCTCATCTATGTGCACCAACAACTTATGCTAAGCAAGATAAACAAGTAAGTGATAGCAAGATATATAACATGAAACACTATGGCTATTACAAAGTAAAGTGCATAAGTAAAGGGCTCGGGTAAGAGATAACCGAGGCACGCGAAGACGACGATGTATCCTGAAGTTCACACCCTTGAGGATGCTAATCTCCGTTTGAAGCGGTGTGGAGGCACAATGCTCCCCAAAATGCCACTAGGGCCACCGTAATATCCTCAGGCCCTCGCACAACGCAAGATACCATGATTCCACTAAGGGACCCTTGAGGGCGGTCACCGAACCCGTACAAATGGCAATCCTAGGGGGCAGTCACCGAACCCGTACACTTTGGCAACCCTTGGGAGCGGTCACCGGAACCCGTACAAATTGTTCGGGGCAATCTCCACAACTTAATTGGTGACCTGACGCTTGTCCCGGAGCTTTCTACCACAATGATTGAGCTCCGCGACACCACCAACCATCTAGGGTGCCCAAGCACCCAAGAGGCACAGGCTCTAGGGTGTCCAAACACCCAAGATTAATAAGCTTCTCAACTTTCACATCCACGTATCACCGTGGAGAACTCAAACCAATGCAACTAATGCAATGGCAAGAACACATGAAGTGGTCAAGTCCCTCACTCCCAAATCCCATCACAACAACAAAAGCTATGGAGGAATATGAGAGGAAGAACAAGGAGAACACCAAGAACTCCACGATCTAGATCCAATGGGTTCTCCTCACTTAGATGAGAAAGTGATTGGTGAAAATGTGGATCTAGATCTCCTCTCTCTTTTTCCTCAAAAACTAGCAAGAATCATTGGATGGATTGAGAGATAGGAAGCTCTGAGAAGGTCAACAATGGGGGCCAAACACAAGCTAGAAGGATAAGAGCCATTGGGGAAGAAGACCCCCTTAAATAGGTCCCCCTAAATCCAACCGTTATGTGCACTGGACGTGCACAAGAGGTACTACCGCTTAGCCAGGTCAATACAGCCCAACGAGAACGAAATACAAGAGCAGTAGTTCTGCCAGAGAGGTACTACCGCTTATAAGAGGTACTACCGCTTATAAGAGATACTACCGCTCGAGCAGATTGGGCAACAGAAGCATAAAAATAAATGGAAGTGGTTGTGGTAGAAAGAAGCGGAAGTACCGCGCAAGTGGTACTACCACTCGGAGGAGCAATACTACCGCTTAGAGCAGTACTACCCAAGCAAAACAAAAGGATGCTCCAATACTGAAACTGCTATAACTCCTGCAAACGGACTCCGAAATCACCAAACTCAAGCTTGTTGGATAGAAGACGACAAGTACTATCCAACAATAACTGGATATTAAGAACTATAAATGGAGAATAAATGCCAATAGGATAGGAAGAGGACCTTCCCCAAGTATGAACTGGCAATCTCTCTAACACAAAAAACTCAAAGATGATGCATGTGAAGTCTGTTTTCGATGAGCTTGAGTTTGACAAGAAGACGAACACATACTCTAAAATCTCACGAAGAGAAGAGTCAAAGAAGAACCAAGAAATATGGTGCCAGAGATGCAATGGTTTGAGCTCTCTACGAACGATACGATCAAGCTACTTACTTGAGAGGCCCCCTTGACAGAACGACAATTGATCCTATAACCCGGTCTTCCAACTACCACTATGAGACCGGTAAAATAGAAAACCTATCAAGGGCAAACCTTTTGGCTTGCGCATAATCCACTTGAGCTAGATGATGACGATCTTGACCTCCTCAAGTTGGACCACCTTTCTTGATAGCGCTAGCTCGATGAAAACTACTAGATTGCTCCCCCATACTCCACTATGGGTGAGCCACTCTTCGGCACATCTTTACAAGTCCATTGTCACCATAATGGACGGCAAGCTTCAAGCAAGATCTCTTCGTGATGCTCCACTTGAACTTACACACCGCAAACTTGATGACGATCATCACTGATGTCATCCTCCATGGGTTATATGATATCTTGCTTTTGATGCATGCCCATGGAAACATACCTAACCCCACAATGAACTCTCACATAGACCATGGGTTAGTACACAAAGCGTAATGGACAATGCTTACCATACTATGAGATCACTTGATCCCACTCGGTACATCTTCTACACTTTGTGTGATATCTTCTCTCTTCATAAAGATGATGTCTTGAAGGTAAACATGAATGTTCACACAATTTTCTTCTTCTTCAAGACATGCTTGCAATAAGCTCAACTTCCACATGACCAATCTTTGGATAAATCCTTGAATACCACATTGGTCAACACATAATCTTCTACTAATAGCCTTGAAACCAACGAATAGTCTTGATGCAAAGCCTATGGACAAACCCTTCAAATGTAACTCAAGGCAACCATTAGTCCATAGGAATTGTCATCAATTATCAAAACCAAACATAGGGGCACCATGCTCTTTCATAACCTTAACCAAAGATATTGTGGCGCAACAATAGCAATAGCATGAACAAGATGAACATTACCATAATGTTACAGAAATCCGATTGGCATCCTTGTCATCCTCGTACAAGTTATCTCCTCTGACCATGACGACGACATGGTCGAGCTTGCCGAAATCTTAGACTTCATCAACTAGTTTTACCTGATGATGTTCACCTCGTGGGAGTCTCGCTATCTTTTGAAGCCTGCTCAGGGAGGGTACTCGATAGTCAGTGGCTTCTGTCCACGCACGGATTGCCGATTAGGTCAATTGAACCCCACGTAGAAAATTGGCCCACAAAGAAATGATGGTGATCGCAAACGAGAAGGGAATAGTCTATTAACTTCATTATTTTCGTATGTTCGGCATCCGCATTTGGATGGGGAAATTATTACCTCATGCTCCAATGGGTTTGCTGGTTAAGATGCCGATTATGTGGGTCTTATAGTTAACTTATAACTGTAGGGCAAACCCCCACGGCCCTTCCTTTATTAAAACACCAAAGAAACCAGATATGTACAAAGAAAATTACAAAGGTGAAGTCCCAAAAAAGATAAAGGAACGAAAAAAATAAAAGAACCATAAAGAAAATAAAATAAAAAGAACTATCCTCCCTCAAGGAGGCAAGTGAGAAATCCACCTGATCAACTCCTGCTTATTTTTTGCCTTGATCCTATAAGCTAAGAGGGCCATGTCATTAATGAAACTAGCTCCCTACCTTGCAAAAGATGGTCTCTTATTTCTAAACACCTTGCCATTGATGATTATCCAAATGTTCCAACAGGCAGTAAAGACCACCTTAGCAAAGAAAGGTGAGTCTTATAGTTGATTGATGATCATGGTGCATGGGAGATGCAGCCTTTGGCAACACTTCTTGCATGCGATATCAAAGATATCATGAAAATCAGAATAAATCAACACCACGAGGACATAATTGCATGGGGACTCGAAAAGTCTGATATTTTCTTAGTCCATAGTGTATAGAGAGCGGAGCTTGTGGATCTCCACCGACATAAATCTAGCACAGCGAGCGAGGCACTGGACGGCATGCGCGTCGTCTGGACGGCAATATGGACGTGCCCTGCCCCACCTAAGGTCATATGTACCTTCATGTGGAGATTAGGCACTAACTCTTTTTTTTGCGGGGGGAAGGCACTAACTCTTTTCCCACCTACGATAACAAGCACTCAAGAAACATAGGTGAAACTGATATATGTCCACTTTGTGGTGCCAAGCCACAAAAAATCTTTCCATGGTCTATGCAGATTCCAACACATGTATGGCGATCAATGGCGGATATTTAGCACTTACGTAATCTAGCTAATATCAGGCGTGCTGGCACCAACTGCATCATACACTACTCGATTGACCTTCCGAAGATGGAGCATGTCATGCTCTTCATGACTATTTGGTGAATTTGGCACCGCGGGAATGAGGCGTATTAGGCATACCGACACCAAGTGGATCATACACTACCCGACTTGACTGACCTTCAGGAATTATCATCATGGTTCACTTGGGAGGTATTATCGTATTAGCTTGCCGTCAACTTTTTTCGTGTCGTAATGTGTTGGATTCAGAAATTCAAGTGATTAGAGAAGGATGTTCACTTGCTCTGGAGTGGTGTCATTTGCCTTTGAAGCTAAAGACTGATATGTCTGGAAGCTTGTGCGATGATCAATAAAGGTGGCACAGATATGTCAAGGTATTCTAGCCTGGTGCACGAGATGAGAGAAATGATGTGTGTTGCTCATGTAGTTTGTATTACTCATGTTAGTCGTAGTCAGGATCTTGGCAAAATATGGTAGAACCGAACCTAGAACTACTGTTTGGATAGGCTCAGAGCCGGATGGATTGTTATATACATGTTGGGCGAGGATTTGTGGCACGCACGTCTCAGGGCACCAAGTCCCTCGCTCTTGCTTTTATTTTTGACTTTTGATTTTCAAACTTTTATGTCGTTTGAACGAACAGTCCAAATTAAGTTTGTTTTCATATTCATGTTTCTCATGAGGATGGCTTTAAAATAAGATCCATTTTGAATATGCTTTGACGAATTTTACAAATAAATGTTAAGTTTTAACTCTTGAAACTTAGTACGAGCGACAGATAAAAATAGCAATTTTTGCGCCTACAACTGACAAAACAATGCGCTTTTAAAATTTATCTATGAAATTTGGTAAAAGCGAGCGAGAAAATCGCAAGTTTCAAAATAAAAATCATAAGTTTCAACGACTGAAACTTAAAACTTACTGTGC
Organism: Thinopyrum elongatum; assembly: GCA_011799875.1. Classification (NCBI taxonomy): domain Eukaryota; kingdom Viridiplantae; phylum Streptophyta; class Magnoliopsida; order Poales; family Poaceae; genus Thinopyrum; species Thinopyrum elongatum. Next base: position 91,106,727 of record CM022302.1, on the reverse strand, counting down.
CCTCGTACGAGATTCAAGTACTTCGCGAATCGCGAGACACTCAAGCATCTGGGCAGGGTTTGGCAGGTGTGTGCCCTTGCAAATTTTGGAACATTTGGGCATGGTTGAGTAATACAAGCCACTATTCACCAAAAAAATAAATCGACATCACCCTTGTAACAATGGCTGTGTTTGTTTGGGCTTCAGTTTCGACAGATTCAGCTGTGAATTTGTTGTGCTGGCAAAACTGCTGTGCTGAGGAAACAGCTGCAGTGAAGGTTAGCTGTTTGGCAACATAGCTGTGGAAACGACTGTGGGCTGGTGAAAACGCTATGTTTCAGGAGGAGGGGCGAAGGGAGAGATAGGTCGTGCCTGCGGTGACATTTATGACATAATTATGACCAAACGCCAAAAGCAAAGGGGCTAGGGAAACAGCTTTGGCTGTGAAGTACCCCGAGACGTGCTTTGGGCTGTTACACTGAAAATAGCCCGAAACAGTTTTGGGTTGTGGTTCCACAACTGTTCTAAAATAGCTGTTTGTTTCAGTTTCAACTTTTTTCGGTCCAAAAACTGCTCCCAAAGCTGAAACAAACAGGGCCAATGCTATTTTTGTTGGTGAAAATTAATCTACACCCTGAAAGTCGAAGCCAATTTTTTTTATTTGCTTCTATTTCAATGCTTATCACACATGATGAGCAAATGAATGAATTCGTTGCAAGAAACAGAGGACCAGTGACAACTCGCTTGGAACCGGCAAAATCCAATTTGTTTTGAGCTGCCTCCCGCCTCAGTGGACGAAATTCCAGAGCCACGCCAGCGATCCGCGCCATCTCTCCCCGGATCTTGATCTTGACCGTCCATTCTGCCCAGATCCAACGGCAGGCTGCACCCTCCTCCCCTATTAAATCCCCCTTTGCTTCCGTCTCCTACCAACAGCCGCCACCACACCGCAGCTCCTCCTCCATCACCAAACTCCATCTGCTCCATCAATCATGTCCGGGCGCGGCAAGGGCGGGAAGGGGCTGGGCAAGGGCGGCGCGAAGCGTCACCGGAAGGTGCTGCGGGACAACATCCAGGGCATCACCAAGCCGGCCATCCGGCGGCTGGCGCGGCGGGGCGGCGTGAAGCGCATCTCGGGGCTCATATACGAGGAGACCCGCGGCGTGCTCAAGATCTTCCTCGAGAACGTCATACGCGACGCCGTCACCTACACCGAGCACGCCCGCCGCAAGACCGTCACCGCCATGGACGTCGTCTACGCGCTCAAGCGCCAGGGCCGCACCCTCTACGGATTCGGCGGCTGATCTGCTGCTGCTGCTGTTCGGTTCAGTCTCTGCTCTATGGTTTTCTTCTGAGTGCGTGCGTTGTTGTTCCATTGATCTGTGTAGTTACTGGCGATTGAATATGAATGGAATGGAATCCTCGTTCTCGTGGTTTTATCTTGCCTGCATCTCTCAAATATGTTCCTATCTGCAGTCACTACCAATTTGCGACATCCTAATTTTTCTCGGCAATGAAGTTGGTGCACTGATTGCGGGGAAGAAAACTGCTCTTTTAATTTGAATGTGAATGGAATGGAATGGGACGGGATGTGCAGAAACGTTTTCTGAAGTTATGTTTTTTTTTTCTTTAAACAAGGCATACTGATTTGTGATCTAAAACTCTTGAGAGTTGAGATGGCACAATTTTAGTTTACTTGGTTATTGAATTGCCCATTGGTCAACACAAAAGCTAGCTAACTTCTACTAATGTTTAAAAAAATTCACAATCATCTTGTGGTACTTTGTCATCTGCTAGTATTTTGGTACCGCCGGGGTTTCCTCTTCTTTGATGACATGTGGCCAAGGCTTCCATGAATTTGTTAACATTTGGGTGTTGATCCTTTTATGAGTGGTCTTATAAGAAATACGACATTTGAGTTACCAAAAAAGGCTCACGGCTCGCTTTAAAAATAAAGTCAAGACCACATACCAACATATGTCAAGTACGCAAACAAATGGGCAGACAGAGGTGCAAAGAACAGAAAAGAAAGACATCATGCTGAGGGCATAGCTCAACAAGCCCCAAATAAAGGAAAAAAAGGGCATTTGAGTTATTAGGGGAATATGGACATTTGACCCAGATGGCTTGTAGCATTCGCAGAGCGCGAGGAGGGAAGAGCAGGGGAACCGTCGACGCCATGGTGGTTCCAAGCATGGACGTCAGATGATGTTCCCCGATTGGGCTGCAATTTGGTGTTCCAACCCAATCTATGTCACTCGATCCCACATTCATCATGTCAAAAAATGAGGAGTTGTTCATCTGTGAGTCCATCTCATTTGAGTTTTCCATCTGCACACAAACAACAATTCAATGAGTTCATCTCATTTGAGTTTTTCATCTGCACACAAACAACAATTCAGTAATATATATAGATGACAGTAGCAGCAAAACTAAAAACAGTATCAGCAATATAAATACAGAGAGGAGCAAATTCAGAGCCGGCGGCAAATACAGAGCCGGCCGCCGCTCGGTTGCTCGCAGCAGGCGCTGGCGCTGGCGCTCGCGCACGCGCACGCAGCCGCCGCCGCCGCTCGCGCCTCCCCTGTAGCCGCCGCCTCTCGCGCCCTCCCCTGCAGCCGCCGCAGCTCGCGCCCTCCCCTCGCAGCCGCCGCAGCTCGCGGCCTCCCCTCGCAGCCGCCGCCGCTCGCGCCCTCCCCTGCAGCCGCCGCCGCTCGCGTCAGATCCGCCGCCGCCGCTCGCGCCCTCCCATCACTCTCTCTCTCTGGTCACTCTGCTCTCTACGAATCTGAAGAAACGGGCATACCTCGACGGCGACGAGCTCGGGGCAGGGGAGGGCGCGTCCTCCTCGTCTCCAAATGGGCGCGGGAGAGAGCTCGGGGCAGGCAGCTGTGGTTTGCTTGTCGTCGCTCGGTCGTCCAAATGTGGACAATTGGTAGTGATTTTGATGGATGTCTAAAATTTAGACTACCTCATACACCAGCCGCTGGAGGCGTTTTTTCACCTCTCGTAGTCTATATTTGGCTTAGACTACCACATACACAAGCCACTAGAGATGCTCTAACGTAGCAATGGAACATACTGTTTCACTACAGTATTTTATAGCAAATCAAATTCCAAGACGAGTCTCCTTTTGAATACCAATTCCTTCCGTGGTATTCAGTTTTCTGGACAATTGTGTCTTCCTGTCACTCGCCCGAAAAAAACAGCTTGGATCTTAAGCCGAGGAGACAAGCATGAGTTGTGCATGAATCTTTTTCAGACACATCCTTATGAAGCAGTTTTGATACAATGATGCTCATATGGCATAGCAAATTGGCCATGGCATAGTAGTGAAAGGTCTTGTATGTTTTATTTAAGAGACATAAGCAGCCCTAATTTAGTAGCAACAGGGCAACTACTTAACCTGATGTCAAGATCAACAGCGGGAGCACCTCCAAATGCCGGGAGAAGTCATGTATGTGCGGAATACCTCTCTTGCATACACTTACATCAATGTGTATAGGAAAATCATGTAATCATAAAATTTAACTATTTTGTTATCCAAAATATATTTTTACTAATTAATATAGCAAATAATTTGTGATTTATTTTCCAGCAAATCTTCTAAACCATGAAAATTTGTATCCAGCGATACTAGAATTTGCTTCCAGCAAAATTGTTTTGACATACTAGCAAGCTACTAGAAAATTCTCCAGTTGGCATGTTTTTGAATGGTGTTTCTCATTCTTTTTGAATTATGCAAATATTTTTTAATAATGTCACAAACATACTTTTGAAATGCGTTAACACTTTTTGAATTGTTTTTTAAATTAGATTTTTTTTCACATTGTCTAAACATTTATAATAATAATAATTCATGAAAAGTTTTTGAGAATGCATGAACATTTTTAATTGCCACGAACTTTTAGTTTGAATGGTACAAACACTTCTTAAAAAGTGCATGAACAATTGTTTTACACTCCATGAATTATTTTTAAATGAACGATGACTGCTTTTGAAAATTTAAGTAAAATATTTCCCATTTCAGAAATATACATAAAAGAAATAAAACTAAGAGAAACTATCTATACGGACGTAATCAGTAATGGGCCGACCCACTAAAAACTGTGCTTGTGATAAGACGGTATTTGGACTCGGGCATGTCTAGATTTCGGGAATATTCTATTTGCCGCTCGCTGCGGCAAAATGTCGGGGCGACGCACAGGGAGATCGAACGAGCGTTCGGGCGTGGGCCGGCCCGTAAAACGTTTCGACGGTTCTGGTTTTAGGAACCTTCTAGCTTGTTCCCAACCGGTTTTTTCAGGTTTTGGGAACCTTCTAGTAGCTTCCTAACACCTTTTTTCTTTTTTTGTTTTTGTTTTTCGTTTTCGTTTTTCCTGTTTATTTTTTCTTCTCTATCTTTTCCTTTTCTGTTTTTTAAAGTTTTTTTTAATATTTTTTCGTTTTTACTTTTTCTTTTCTTTATTTTTCCTTTTTCTTCACTTTTTCATTTTTCATAATTTTAAAAATGTTTAATGTTTTTTCGAAATATTCAAATTTGGTTAGCATTTGAAAAATGTTCGTTTTTCATAAAAATGTTCAAAGTTTCAAAAATTGTTCGCATTTTTGAAAAATATGTTAAATGTTTTCAAAAAATGTTCCTGTTTTAAAAAAATGTTCATGTATGCAAAAAATGTTCGTATTTCCAAAGTTGTTTGAGATTTTCAAAAAGATTCTCCATTTTAAAATTTTTTCTTCATTTTTTAGTTTCTTTTTCCTCTCTGTTTATCTTTTATTTTCAATTTCATTTTTCTTTCTCAGATTTATTTTTCTTTTTCAGAAAATCTTTGCATTTTAGAAATTTTGTTCATTCTTATAGAAAATGTTACTGTTATCAAATTTTGTTCATAAATTTCAAAATTTGTTCGCTTCGTTTTTAAAAAATGTTCACCTTTTAAAATTTTGTACACAAACCAAAAGTTATTAGTTTTCAGAAAAGTTTCCATTTTTTATAATTTGTTCAGAAATTCAAAAAAATGTTCACATGTTTATATTTTGTTCATAAATTAAAAAATGTATGGAAATTGCAAAAACAAATGTTCCTGTTTCGAAATTTTGTTCACAAATATAAATTTTTTCCAGAACTTAAAAAATTGTTCCTGTTTTTGCAAATTTATTCAAAAGTTCGATCCCTCGCCCACAAATTTTATTTTTAAAAGGAATGTCGCAAACTTGTTTTATTGTTCCCGCCTGTCTACAGTTCTTTAACACTCGCGCTGCACTTCTTTCAGAGTAGCTTTCTTGTCGTTGTGGCTTGCGCATTGCGGGCAACTTTAGGAGGTCGCGGGTTCGATTTCTAGTTAGCGCATTCTTTTTCTTTTTGTGATTTTTCAATCCGCCAAGGACAGCGAATGGGCAGGCCCAGTTGACCTGTCTCCTGTGCGAAACTGCGCCTCTTTGCCGCAGTAAGCGGCACATAGGAGGCCCCTAGATTTCGCTTCATGCAAGATCGACGGGAGCGGCTTTCGCCCGCAGTGAGACACAAGCACGTTTCGCCTCAAGGAGCCTAAATGGGCCAGCCAAGCGCATGTTTATTTATTATCTTGATTTGCATTTATGAAATGGGAACATATTTTGTTATATTTCAACAAAAACATTAATCCTCATTTAAAAATGTACATGTGGTGTAAAATAAATGTTGGTGCAACTTCTTTTTTTATAGTATTGTAAAAATATGTTTCTGGAAATTTTGAAGATGTTTGCATCTTTCAAAAATATGTTGCGATTTTTTTTGAAAGTTAATACACTGTAAGAAATCTCCACATAATTTATAAACATATGTCCTGTACCATAAATAATAATTAGGAAATGTAAAAAAAAGTGTTCACTTAGTTTTAACAAAAATATATGTACCTTAAAAAAAATGCTCGTATAGTTTAGAAAACGCTCATGTAGTTTTCAAAAATGTTTGCATCTCAAAAAGTATTTATGATATTACAAAAATATATTTTATACAATGTATAAAAATGTTTGCATAGTTTAAAAATATTTTTTTGTATTACTAAAATAAATATACTAATATGTATTTGAAAAGTGTTAACATGTATTCGCAATATGTTCAAAAACTTGTATACGCAAAATGTTAAACATGCATACAAATATAACATAGGTATGAAAAAATAGACTTCAAAACATATACTTGAAAACAAATATTAGTTATTTTACTGAAAAAAGTGTAACCTGAATAAAAATTGTATCTAATCATGCACACAAAAATTGTATAATGTATATGAAAAAGTAGACACGTGTTAAAAAATGAAAAAGAGAAAAAAGGAGAAACTAAAACCGAAGAAAGAGAAAAAAGACAAAGAAAAAAACCCGATGCAAACAGTGAAAAACCATAAGAAACACGGAGAAGAAAAAGAAATAATTCCGAGCCAGAGAGGTGAGACCAAGTTACATCTTGTACGAGTCAGAAATAGCTCTCACGTGAGACCCACGTCTGCCTTGCCTCAAGCAGGGCTTATGGTGGGCTCGCCCATTAGTATATGGTTCGTTAGATTCATTCATTTCCTTAGTTTCGCTTGTCCTTTTAGCTTTCCCTTTTTGTTCCTTGTTTAAATTTTGTTTATATTTCGAAATTATTGCAACATAATATTGTTTACGGGGTAGAAGACCTACCATGGGCCCACACGGCCACACGGCGCACCCTGATCCTAGGGCGCGCAATAGGGCGTGTGGGGCACAATCTTACAGCTTTACCTCGATTCCACCGCCATAAATCCCTATAAATACGGAAACCCTTCGCCATACTTTTAAAAGAATTTTATTGCGCTGCATGTTCTTATTTTGCGAAGATCCAATCTGGAGGCCTATTCCGGAGCTCTGCCGGAGGGGCAAGCCACTGTTGGAGCCTTCTTCATCAACCTTGCTTCCTCCATGATGATGTGTGAGTAGTTCCATTAGGACTTTAGGGTCCGTAGTAGTAGCTAGATGGTTCTATCTCTTTTTGGATCTTCAGTATCATGTTCTCGTGAGCCTTCTGACATGATCGGGATCAATTCGATGTAATCGGTGGTGTGTTTGTTGGGACATGATGAATTGTCACTTTATGATTAGATTGTTCATCGAAATCAATTGAATATTTTGAGTTTTTCTTGCTGTATAATTAAATAGTTTTGCATGCTCTCTGATCTATCTATCCTCTTTGGCCAAGTTCGATGGTTTTTTGCAGAGAGAGTGATGCTTTGTAATGTGTTCGATCTTGCGGTGATCTAACAAAATGACAATAAGGGCTGAGGCACGTATTGTATTGTTGCCACTAAGGATGATGGGGTTTTATCATATTGATTGACTTCTTCGTATCCACATTGTGTCATCTTGCTTATTGCTACACTCTGTTTCTTGCACATTTAATACCTTGAGAGTTGACATGCATGCTAGCTTGCGGTTTTGGGGTGGAGTATTGGTAGTAGATGCAGTTGGATTAATGGTCTCCTTTTCACGGACGTAATGCTTATATGGGATTATGCCATGAATGATCATAGTCATAAATATTGCAATCTGGTCAATTAACCAACTATAATTTGTTTACCATGCCATTTGCCTATTTTCGAGAGAGATGTCACTGGAGAACCTATGGTTCGCTGGGTATATTCTTCATTACTGAATTCTTCTACACAACTGCTACTATTTTGTTGTGTGATACGTCTCCAACATATCTATAATTTTTGCTTGTTCCATGTTGTTATATTATCATTCTTGGAAGTTTTACAATCATTTTATAGCAACTTTATATCATTTTTTGGGACTAACCTATTGACATAGTGCCCAGTGCCAGTTGCTGTTTTTTGCTTGTTTTTTACTTCGCAGAAAATCAATACCAAACGGAGTTCAAACGCAGCGAAACTTTTTGGAGATTTTTTCTGGACCAGAAGACACTTGTTGGGCCAAAGAAGTACCAGAGGGGGGCTCCGAGGGGAGCACAACCCACCTGGGCGCGCCTGGGGGCCCAGGCGCGCCCTGGTGGGTTGTGCCCACCTCGGCCACCTCCTGCACTGCCTCTTTGCTCTATAAATACCCCAAAAATCCAAAAACCCTAGGGGAGTCGACGAAACACAATTCCAGCCGCCGCAAGTTCCAGAACCACCAGATCCAATCTAGATACCATCACGGAGGGGTTCATCATCCTCATTGGTGCCTCTCCGATGATGCGTGAGTAGTTCATTGTAGACCTATGGGTCGTAGTTAGTAGCTAGATGGCTTCCTCTCTCTCTTTTGATTCTCAATACAATGGTCTCTTGGAGATCTATTTGATATAACTCTTTTTGCGGTGTGTTTGTTGGGATCCGATGAACTTTGAGTTTATGATCAGATCTATTTATCCATGAAAGTTATTTGAGTTTCTTTGATATCTTATATGCATGATTACTTATAGCCTCATATCTCTTCTTCGAATCTTTGGTTTAGTTAGGCCGACTAGATCGATTTTTCTTGCCATGGGAAGAGGTGCTTTGTGGTGGATTCGGTCGTGCGGTGTTCTTTCCCAGTGACAGAAGGGGCAGCAAGACACGTATTGATCGTTGCTATTAAGGATAACAAGATGGGGTCTATTCCTACATGAATAGATCTTGTCTACATCATGTCATCGTTCTTATTGCATTACTCCATTTTTCCATGAACTTAATACACTAGATGCATGCTGGATAGCGGTCGATGTGTGGAGTAATAGTAGTAGATGCAGGCAGGAGTCGGTCTACTAATCTTGGACGTGATGCCTATATAGTGATCATTGCCTGGATATCGTCATAATTATTTGAAGTTCTATCAATTGCCCAATAGTAATTTGTTTACCCGCCATATGCTATTTTTCTCGAGAGAAGCCACTAGTGAAATCTACGGGCCCCGAGTCTATTCTTTATCATATTTGCTTTGAGATATATTTTTATTTGCTTTTGTTTTCAGATCTATTATTCTAAAAACACCAAAATACCTTGCTGCACTTTTCCTTTCTTTATTTTATTTTGTTTTATTGCGAGATCTATTTATCCAAAATTATACAAACCAATCTATCTTTTACCCGAGAGGGATTGACAACCCCTCTTACGCGCCGGGTTGTGCTACTTCTTGAGCTTGCGTTGGTTTTTCCCTTGAAGAGGAAAGGGTGATGCAGCAAAGTAGAGATAAGTATTTCCCTCAGTTTGAGAACCAAGGTATCAATCTAGTAGGAGACAACACACAAATCACCGAATACCTGCACAAACAATCAAACAACTTGCACCCAACGCGATAAAGGGGTTGTCAATCCCTTCACGGTTACTTGCAAAAGTGAGATCTGATAGATATAAATGAAACTAAATAAAAGATAAAGTAAATATTTTTGGTATTTTTGGTTTATAGATCGGAAAGTAAAAGATTGCAAAATAGTAGATCGGAAACTTATATGATGGAAAATAGTAGATCGGAAACTTATATGATGAAAAATAGACCCGGGGGCCATAGGTTTCACTAGAGGCTTCTCTCAAGATAGCAAATAATACGGTGGGTGAAAAAATTACTGCCGAACAATTGATAGAAAAGCGCAAAGTTATGACGATATCTAAGGCAATGATCATGAATATAGGCATCATGTCCGTGTCAAGTAGACCGTGTCAGGAGGGTCACGGGGGGCCCACAAGGCAGGGGGGCACGCCCTACCCCCCTGGGCGTGCCCTCCACCCTTGTGGCCGCCTCGTGGCTCCTCCGACTTCATCTCCAAGTCTCCTGGGTGTCTTTTGGTCCAAGAAAAATCATCGCGAAGATTTTATTCCGTTTGGACTCCGTTTGGTATTCCTTTTCCACGAAGCTAAGAAACAAGAAAAAAACAGAAACTGGCACTGGGCTCTAGGTTAATAGGTTAGTCCCAAAAATAATATAAAATAGCATATTGATGCATATAAAACATCCAAAACAGATAATATAATAGCATGGAACAATAAAAAATTATAGATACGTTGGAGACGTATCAGGTTGCAAGTATTTGTTCTTTGTGTGCAGGTACCATTTACATAGTGTTGCTTGGTTCTCCTTCTAGTTCGATAACCTTGGTTTCATAACGGAGGGAAATACCTACTGAAGCTGTACTGCATCATCCCTTTCTCGTCGGGGAAATACTGACGCGGATACGAGCCATCAAGAAAGGATTTCTGGCGCCGTTGCCAGGGAGACATCATCAACATCTATCAGGTTCCTAATCACAAATCTCATCTCCTTGCAATTTACATTATTTTCCATTTGCCTCTCATTTTTATCTCCCCCACTTCACAAAAAATTTGCCGTTTTATTCGCTCTCTTTTTTCGTTCTCCGTTTTCTCGTCAGATCTGTTTTGTGTGCAATTTTGTTTGCCACTTTTTGTCGCTATGGATAGTTCTTCCTCTATTGCGTGCGCCCCCGAGAATGAGGTGCTTAATTTGAAACAAAGAGGAGGGGAGAATTTAAAAGATGCTTGGTATAGGATTTGCAATGCCCATAATAGATCTATCCGTAAGCAATCTACCGTTGTTCTTCTTCACTGTTTTTATGTGGGCATCACTACTTGGTATAGATTCGTCCTTGATATGATTACCGGTGGGAATTTCTTGATGTGTTCTTCTATAGATGCTTTTAATGCTATGGGATATCTAGTGGGTTCACCACCTCTTATGATTAATGAAACAACTTTAACTCTCGAGCATGTTATGGAAAGGCTAGATGCTATTGAAAAGAAAATGCTCACTGAAGAAAACATTGAAAAATTAGATAAAAGGATGCACAATCTTGCTAATAGAATTGGGTCAAAAGCGGGAGATGCTCTTAAAGTACTAAAAGAAAAAGAACCCGCATTCAACGAGAGAATAGAGGAGAGCCCCGCTAGAATTGATAAGTTGGAAGAAATTTTTAGTAATCTAAGCACGGCTTTTTCTTACGCTAAAACCATTTAAAAAACTCCAGTAAAAATTGGCAAGATTACTCAAGTCACTAAAAACAAGGGTGCAACTTCTAATAGTAACAAAGAAGATCTTAAGATGATTAGTATTCACCCAGATTTTGTTGAAGTGATAAAAGGCCCTACTTGCAAGAAAGAATTTTTCAAACTTGTTCCTAGAAGTATTGTTATTGAAAATTTGTTTGCTAAATATTTGAAGAATTCTAAGTGTTTGATTGAGGATTTGGGAACTAAGGATGACAATACTTGAATCTATGCTTTATGCCTAGCTTGGGGCTTAAAACGATAGCGCTTGTTGGGAGGCAACCCAATGAATAAAATTTATTTTTGCCTTTTTCTTTCTATTCTTTAGTGTTTGCACAATTATGCCTCTGTTATGATTGTATTTTTTATGTTTAATTACTGTTTGGTCCAAGCAAAGCCTTTGGGATCATGTTGGGTGATAGTTGATTTGATCTTGTTGAAAAACAAAAACTTTTGTGTACAGTAAAATAATTAAAAAAAATAACAGAAGCGACGAAAAATTCTGAATTTTTTACAAAAGATTGATATACAAATTGCCTACGTTTTCCTAAATTTTCAGATTTTTGGGAGTTACATAAGTATACGAAGTTTTCTGATTGCTACAGACTGTTCTGTTTTTGACAGATTCTGTTTTTGTTGCATTGTGTGCTTATTTTGATGAATCTATGGGTTGTATCGGGGGTATGAGCCATAGCAAAGTTGGAATACAGTAGATATAATGCAAGAATAAAATATGAGTGGGTTTGCAACAGTACTTAGAGTGGTGATTTGCTTTGTTATACTAACGGATCTCACAAAGGTTTTTGTTAAGTTTTGTGTGATTGAAGTTTTCAAGTTTTGGGCGAGATCACGATGGATGAAGGAATAAGGAGTAAGAAGAGCCTAAGCTTGGGGATGACCACAGCACCCCAAGGTAACATTCAAGGAGAAACAAGCAACTAAGCTTGGGGATGCCCCGAGTGGTATCCCCTCTTTCTTCTAACGACCATCGGTATTTTACTTGGAGCTATATTTTTATTCGTCACATATCATGAGTTTTCCTTGAAGCGTCTTGTATTATATGAGTCTTTACTTGTTTTGCCTTTTGTTTTGTGTCAATTATCCTTGCTGAACACACCTATTTGAGAGAGCCAAAATTATGCTATGATTTAATAGAATTGCTCTACGTGCTTCACTTAAATTCTTTGAGCTATGGAATTTCTCTAGTGCTTCACTTATATCTTTTTGAGCACGGTGTGCTTTAATATTTTTGAATAAATGATCTCATGCTTCACTTAGATTGGTTTGAGAGTTACTAAATTTTTGAAGAAATTCTCTCATGCTTCACTTATATTATTTTGAGAGACAAATTTTTTTTATGCTCATGTTCTTCACTTAGATTTGTTTGAGCTATCAAAGGCAACATATGAAACTAGTCCCAAAGTGATAGATATTCAAGAGGGATATAATAAAAACTTTCATAAAGATCATTGGACAAAATAAAATTGATTCTTTGTAATAGTTTTGAGATATGATGATAGTGATATGTGAGTCATGTTGATGAGTAATTGTGCTTTAGTAAGAATATTGGTGTTAAGGTTTGTGATTCCCTATGCAAGCATGAAAGTCAATAGTTATGCAATGAAATTACATCCTACTTGTGGGGCATTGTTCGGTGTTAGTTATGCTTAATGCTCACTTATGTGATTTTTTGTTTCTTGGTTGGATGCTTCTCAATCTTTTTGCTAGCCTTCACTTGTACTAAGTAGGAATACTACTTGTGCATCCAAAATCCTTAAACCCAGTTTTGCCACATGAGTCCACTATACCTACCTATATGCGGTATTTCCATGCCGTTCTAAGCAAATTTGTACGTGCCATCTCTAATTTTCAAAATAATTTTCCTTTTTGTGTGCTCGTACCGCTCATGAAACGGTAGGGGGTGGCTGATATTTTTCCATGCTAGATGTGTTATTCTCAAGATGAGTGTTTATTCACTTGTCATTGCACGAGAGTACGACAAAGGTATTAGGGATGCCCAGTCCCGAAATGAAAAATGAATTTACTTTATGTTGTCAAATAATAAATTCCTTGGAAAGTGTTGGTATGGACGACACCCGTGGATACGGCTAGCCGTGGAATGTGAAAGTATGGTGGGAAAAGGAATAAACTTTATTTTCTGTTTGGGAACCGCCTATGATATATCTAGCATGGAAAGTATTGGGAACTACTCGATCATTTTCGTTGACAGGAAAAGCATGCCACCCAAAATGTTTTATCTCAATCTTTTTTCGCTTTGAGCTCTGGCACCTCTACAAATCCCTACTTCCCTCTGCGAAGGGTCTTTCTATTTACTTTATGCAATTTTTGTTTTTATTTGAGTCTCCATCTTCTCTTATAAAGCACCAACTAAGGGGCACTATGATCGTACTTGAGCATTGGGTGTAGCTAATATGCGAGTGTGTTTCATAAATGGATCAATGATTGAGCATAATCGGCTAGGGATAACTTGCTTTACTATTGATATTTTGAAAGACATGGTTGCTTGTTGATATGCTTGAGTATTGAAATCTTCATGTCAAAACTAGACTATTGCTTTGAACCATATAAAAGTCCAAATGTCCATCCTACAAAAGAAAAGAATATGTGATGAACATGTTAGGCATCATTCCACATCAAAAATTCTGTTTTTATCATTTACCTACTCGAGGACAAGTAGGAATTAAGCTTGGGGATGCTGATACGTCTCCAACATATCTATAATTTTTGCTTGTTCCATGCTGTTATATTATCATTCTTGGATGTTTTACAATCATTTTATAGCAACTTTATATCATTTTTTGGGACTAACCTATTGACATAGTGCCCAGTGCCAGTTGCTGTTTTTTTGCTTGTTTTTTACTTCGTAGAAAATCAATACCAAACGGAGTCCAAACGCAGCGAAACTTTTTGGAGATTTTTTCTGGACCAGAAGACACCTGTTGGGCCAAAGAAGTACCAAAGGGGGGCTCCGAGGGGAGCACAACCCACCTGGGTGTGCCTGGGGGCCCAGGTGCGCCCTGGTGGGTTGTGCCCACCTCGGCCGCCTCCCGCACCGCCTCTTTGCTCTATAAATACCCTGAAAATCCAAAAACCCTATGGGAGTCGACGAAACACAATTCCAGCCGCCGCAAGTTCCAGAACCACTAGATCCAATCTAGACACCATCCCGGAGGGGTTCATCATCCTTATTGGTGCATCTTCGATGATGCGTGAGTAGTTCATTGTAGACCTACGGGTCGTAGTTAGTAGCTAGATGGCTTCCTCTCTCTCTTTTGATTCTCAATACAATGGTCTCTTGGAGATCTATTTGATGTAACTCTTTTTGCAGTGTGTTTGTTGGGATCCGATGAACTTTGAGTTTATGATCAGATCTATTTATCCATGAAAGTTATTTGAGTTTCTTTGATATCTTATATGCATGATTACTTATAGCCTCATATTTCTTCTTCGAATCTTTGGTTTAGTTAGGCCGACTAGATCGATTTTTCTTGCCATGGGAAGAGGTGCTTTGTGATGGGTCCGGTCGTGCGGTGTTCTTTCCCAGTGACAGAAGGGGCAGCAAGACACGCATTGATCGTTGCTATTAAGGATAACAAGATGGGGTCTATTCCTACATGAATAGATCTTGTCTACATCATGTCATCGTTCTTATTGCATTACTCCATTTTTCCATGAACTTAATACACTAGATGAATGCTGGATAGCAGTCGATGTGTGGAGTAATAGTAGTAGATGCAGGCAGGAGTCGGTCTACTAATCTCACTACAGGAATCAGCTTATTTGCCGTCTGCCATGGCAGACGGCAAAGGACCGGAAAGCGGACGACAAAGGGCTTTGCCGTCAGCCGCGGACGGCAAACATGTCCGGCAGAGTAAGCGATGGTAAACAGGATCTTTGCCGTCTGCTTTCTCAAAGTGGATGGCAAAGGATCTTTGCCGTCGGTGGCAGACGGCAAAGAACGTGGACGGCAAAGAACAGGCGTTAGCCATGTTAGGTGGCTAACGGGAGGCTTTGCCGTCTGCCACAGACGGCAAACATCTCCAGCCTTTGCCGTCTGCCTTGTGACGTCAGCAGATGCGTCATGCTCTCCCTCTCTTTGCCGTCTGCCACGGATGGCAAACCTCTCCAGCCTTTGCCGTCTGCCACGGACAGCCAAGTGACCAAATGGGTCAGCTCCCAGGTTGCACAGGTTGCTGCCACGTGGCCTCTTTGCCGTCTGTGACAGACGGCAGAGACCCCTTTGCCGTCTGTGGCAGACGGCAAAGTGCCTGTATTGTTTCTGTTTTCTGTTATATCCCTGCATTTTCAAAAGATATTATGATATATATAGTTTCAACCTCAAACATAGCCCATGTATCAAACATCTAGCAGTCCATCAATGCAACAGAACACATAGGGTATTAAAAGATCCAATACATGCATAGTTTCACGGAGTTCATCCATATATACATACATAGTTTCACATTGTTCATCAATACAAATGAAAACTAGAACTAAACACTAGCAGTCCATCAATGCTGCTTCCATGAAGTGAATCAAACCTGCAAAAATGGGAGTAAGAAAGTTAGAAGAAGAAGAAGACTAGAATAATAATACGAAGAAACTCGAGATACAGAAGAATAAGACTAGAAGCAGAAGAAGATATTTTTCTTCTTCTTCTTCTTTTCTCATCTTTCTCTTCTCTTCTATCTTTTTATCCTTTTCCTCTCATTCTCATTCTTCTTCTTTTATTCTTTCTTTTCTTCTCTTTCTTCTTCTATTCTTTCTTTCTTTTTCTCCTCTTCCTTGTTTTCTTCTTCTTATTCCTTATTTGTTGTCATTTTAGCTAACTTAGGTAATTATGCCATTTTTAGCAACTAAACTTATTATGTCAATTTGGAGGAAAATAAGGTAAGTATAGGTCATTTTTGTGCTAACCTAGGTGATGATGCCATTTTTGAGCCAACTTAGGTAAGTATAGCTCATTTTTTATCTAACTTAGGTAATTATGCCATTTTGGAGGAAAATAAGCTAAGTATATGACATTTATGAGAGAACCAAGGTTATTATGCCATTTTTGAAATGAATAAGCTAATTATGTCATAAATGAACTAAATAAGCTAATTATGTCATTTTGAAGGATAATTAGCTAAGTACGTCTTTTTTGGGGAAAATAAGCTAAGTATGTGGCATAATAGGGCTAACAAGCATGTACGAAGCTAAGTATGCATTTGTTAAGCAAAACACTAGAGAAAACTTACCCTCATCACAACAAATGCGATCAAGATCGCAACTAAGGTAACAATTGATCCAACGGCATAATGATACCAAGCCTCATTATCAATGGCATATTTTCTAATCTTCTTAATCTTGAAGTGCATTGCATCCATCTTCAAGCGCATTGCATCCATCTTCATCTTGTGATCATCGACGACATCGGCAACATACAACTCCAATTTCATCTTCTCTTCTTCAATTCTTTTCATTTTTTCTTTCAAATACTCGTTTTCTTTTTCAACTAAATTTAACTTCTCGACAAGAGGGTCGGTTGCAATTTCCAGTTCTCATACCTCCTAGATAAAAATATCTCTATGTCAACTTGATGGCCATAATTGTCATAAATGCGAAATGCAACAAATAGTTATAAAAGAGAATATACCAGATCCGAATCATAAACCGGATGAGGGCCGATGGGGACGGATATCAAGACCATGGCACTATGTATAACAAACAATCATACAAAGTAAGAAAATTATACAAGTAACTATATAAATCATACAATCATACAAGTAACTATATAAATCAAGTACAATATAAAAAAATTAAATACCTGACATGAACTAATAATAATCTTGATCGCCGGGTTCAATAAATGCTCCAGGGTCAATAAATGCATCATCATCATCACTGTCATGAATGACGTGCTCATCGGGTTCAGTGGCATCAACATGTGGAAGGCCACCTTTATGTAATCGGTCAAGCATTGACAAGTCATCCACAGCAGTAACCTCTTCTTGTTCAGGCTCTTCTTGTTCCAGCTCAGGGGTGAAGTCAGATTCACTGTCGCTATCTACTTCAATGTTCTGGGGTGAAGTAGAGCGTTTCTTGAACCGTTTTTTGGAAAGACGTGTTTCTTGGAAGAATTCACCTTCATATGTGTCTGGGTTAATGTGAGGTTCATAATCCTCTTCATTGGGGGGAGGTGGTCTAACACGTGGCGGCACTTCATAAATGACATTGCTACTTCTTGAGCATGCGTTGGTTTTTCCCTTGAAGAGGAAAGGGTGATGCAACACAGTAGAGGTAAGTATTTCCCTCAGTTAAGAACCAAGGTATCAATCCAGTAGGAGAAGGACGCACAAATCACCAACACCTGCACAAACAATCAAACACTTGCACCCAACACGATAAAGGGGTTGTCAATCCCTTCATGGTCAATTGCAAAAGTGAGATCTGATAGAGATAGATAAACAAAAGATAAATTTTTTTTTTTGGTATATAGATATGAAAATAAAAGATTGCAAAATAGTAGATCGGAAAGTAATATGATGGAAAATAGACCCGGGGGCCATAGGTTTCACTAGAGGCTTCTCTCATGAAGGCAAATAATACGGTAGGTGAACAAATTACTGTCGAGCAATTGATAGAAAAGCGCAAAGTTATGATGATATCCAAGGCAATGATTATGCATATAGGCATCACGTCCGTGTCAAGTAGACCGACTCCTGCCTGCATCTACTACTATTACTCCACACATCAACCGCTATCCGACATGCATCTAGAGTATTAAGTTCATAAAGAACGAAGTAACGCCTTAAGTAAGATGACATGACGTAGAGGAATTAACTCAAGCAATATGATGAAAACCCCATCTTTTTATCCTCGATGGCAATAATGCAATACGTGTCTCGCTACCCCTACTTTGTCACTGGGTGAAATCACACAAGATTGAACCCAAAGCTAAGCACCTCTCCCATTGCAAGAAAAACCAATCTAGTTGGCCAAACCAAACCGATAAATCGAAGAGAAATACAAACATATTAAATCATGCATAAAAGAATTCAGAGAAGATTCAAATAATATTCATATATAAGCTCATCATAAATCCACAATTCATCGGATCCCGACAAACACACCGCAAAAGAAGATTACATCGGATAGATCTCCAAGAACATCAAGGAGAACATTGTATTGAGAATCAAAGAGAGAGAAGAAGCCATCTAGCTACTAGCTATGGACCCGTAGGTCTGAGGTAAACTACTCACGCATCATCGGAAGGGCAATGGAGTTGATGTAGAAGCCCTCTGTGATCGATTCCCCCTCCGGCGGGATGCCGGAAAAGGCCCCAAGATGGGATCTCATGGGAACAGAAGGTTGCGGTGGTGGAAAAGTGTTTTCGTGGATGCCTCTGGTTGTTCTGGAATATATGTGAATATATAGGAGGAAGACCTAGGTCAGGAGGTCACTGAGGGGCCAACAAGGTAGGGGGGCGCCCCCCCTAGGGCGCGCCCTCCACCCTTGTCGCCGCCTCGTGGCTCTTCTGACTTGGACTCCAAGTCCCCTGGGTGTCTTCTGGTCCAAGAAAAATCATCGTGAAGTTTTATTCCGTTTGGACTCCGTTTGGTATTCCTTTTCTGCGAGGCGCAAAAACAAGGAAAAAACAGAAACTGGCACTAGGCTCTAGGTTAATAGGTTAGTCCCAAAAATAATATAAAATAGCATATTAATGCATATAAAACATCCAAAACAGATAATATAATAGCATGGAACAATAAAAAATTATAGATACGTTGGAGACGTATCAAGCATCCCCAAGCTTAATTCCTGCTCGTCCTCGAGTAGGTAAATGATAAAACATAATTTTTGATGTGGAATGCTACCTAACGTACTTATCCATGTAATTTTTTTTATTGTGTCATGAATGTTCAGATCCATAAGATTTAAAACAAAAGTTTAATATTGACATAAAAACAATAATACTTCAAGCATACTAATAAAGCAATCATGTCTTCTCAAAATAGCATGGCCAAAGAAAGTTATCCCTACAAAATCATATAGTCTGGCTATGCTCCATTTTCATCACAAAAAGTATTCAAATCATGCACAACCCCGATGACAAGCCAAGCAATTGTTTCATACTTTTGATGTTCTCAAACCTTTTCAACTTTCATGCAATACATGAGCGTGAGCCATGGACATAACACTATAGGTGGAATAGAATATGGTGGTTGTGGAGAAGACAAAAAAGAAGGAGATAGTCTCACATCAACTAGGCGTATCAACAGGCTATGGAGATGCCCATCAATAGATATCAATGTGAGTGAGTAGGGATTGCCATGCAACGGATGCACTAGAGCTATAAGTTTATGAAAGCTCAAAAAGAAACTAAGTGGGTGTGCATCCAACTTGCTTGCTCATGAAGACCTAGGGCAATTTGAGGAAGCCCATCATTGGAATATACAAGCCAAGTTCTATAATCAAAAATTCCCACTAGTATATGAAAGTGACAACATAGGGGACTCTCTATCATGAAGATCATGGTGCTACTTTGAAGCACAAGTGTGGAAAAAAAATAGTAACATTGCCCCTTCTCTCTTTTCTCTCATTTTTTTGGTGGGCTTCTTTGGCCTCTTTTGTTTTATTTGTGGGCTTCGTTGGCCTCTTTTATTTTTTCCTCACATGGGACAATGCTCTAATAATGAAGATCATCACACTTTTATTTACTTACAAGTCAAGAATTACAACTCGATACTTAGAACAAAAATATGACTCTATATGAATGCCTCTGGCGGTGTACCGGGATGTGCAAGGAGTCAAGAGTGACATGTATAAAAAATTATGAACGGTGGCTTTGCCACAAATACCATGTCAACTACATGATCATGCAAAGCAATATGACAATGATGGAACGTGTCATAATAAAACGGAACGGTGGAAAGTTGCATGGCAATATATCTCGGAATGGCTATGGAAATGCCATAATAGGTAGGTATGGTGGCTGTTTTGAGGAAGGTAAAAGGTAGGTGTATGGCACCGGCGAAAGTTGCGCGGTACTAGAGAGGCTAGCAAAGGTGGAAGGGTGAGAGTGCGTATAATCCATGGACTCAACATTAGTCATAAAGAACTCACATATTTATTGCAAAAATCTATTAGTCATCGAAATGAAGTACTACGCGCATGCTCCTAGGGGGATAGATTGGTAGTAAAAGACCATCGCTCGTCCCCGACCGCCACTCATAAGGAAGACAATCAATAAATACCTTATGCTCCAACTTCGTTACATAACGGTTCACTGTACGTGCATGCTACGGGATTCACAAACTTTAACACAAGTATTTCTACAATCCACAATTACTCACTAGCATGACTCTAATATCACCATCTTTATATCTCAAAACAATCATAAGGAATCAAACTTCACATAGTATTCAATGCACTTCATATGAAAGTTTTTATTATATCCCTCTTGGATGCCTATCATATTAGGACTAAATTTATAACCAAAGCAAATTACCATGATGTTTAGAAAGACTCTCAAAATAATATAAGTGAAGCATGAGAGTTAAATAATTTCTATAAAATAAAACCACCGCCGTGCTCTAAAAAGATATAAGTGAAGCACTAGAGCAAAATTGCCTAGCTCAAAAGATATAAGTGAAGCACATAGAGTATTCTAATAAATCACGATTCATGCATGTCCCTCTCAAAAGGTGTGTACAGCAAGGATGATTGTGGCAAACTAAAAATCAAAGACTCATATCATATAAGACACTCCAAGCAAAACACATATCATGTGGTGAATAAAAATATAGCCTCAAGTAAATTTACCGATAGACGAAGACGAAAGAGAGGATGCCTTCCGGGGCATCCCCAAGCTTAGGCTCTTGGTTGTCCTTGAATATTACCTTGGGGTGCCTTGGGAATCCCTAAGCTTAGGCTCTTGCCACTCCTTATTCCATAGTCCATCAAATCTTTACCCAAAACTTGAAAACTTCACAACACAAAACTCAACAGAAAACTCGTGAGATCCGTTAGTACAAGAAAATAAAATCACCACTTTTGGTACTGTTGTGAACTCATTCTTTATTTATATTGGTGTAATATCTACTGTATTCCAACTTCTCCATGGTTCATACCCCCCGATACTACCCATAGATTCATCAAAATAAGCAAACACCACAAAGAAAAAAGAATCTGTCAAAAACAGAACAGTCTACGATGATCTGAAATGTTCTAATACTTATGTAACTGTAAAAATTATGAAAAATTAGTAAAACATAGAAAATTTGTATATAAATCCTGTGTAAAAAAATTCAGGGTTTTTCAACGCTCCAGTGAGTTATTAAAATTCTGTGACTGGACGCAAAAGTTTCTATTTTCCAGCAAGATCAAATCAACATCAAGGAGAACATTGTATTGAGAATCAAAGAGAGAAAAGAAGCCATCTCGCTACTAGCTATGGACCCGTAGGTCTGAGGTAAACTACTCATGCATCATCAAAAGGGCAATGGAGTTGATGTAGAGGCCCTCCGTGGTCGATTCCCACTCCAACGGGATGCCAGAAAAGGCCCCAAGATGGGATCTCACGGGAACAGAAGGTTGCGGCGGTGGAAAAGTGTTTTCGTGGATGCCTCTAGTGGTTATGGAATATATGTGAATATATAGGAGGAAGACCTAGGTCAGGAGGTCACCGAGGGGCCCACAAGGTAGGGGGGCACGCCCTCCACCCTTGTCGCCGCCTCGTGGCTCTTCCGACTTGGACTGCAAGTCCCCTGGGTGTCTTCTGGTCCAAGAAAAATCATCGTGAAGTTTTATTCCGTTTGGACTCCATTTGGTATTCCTTTTCTGCGAGGCTCAAAAACAAGGAAAAAACAGAAACTGGCACTGGGCTCTAGGTTAATAGGTTAGTCCCAAAAATAATATAAAATAGCATATTAATGCATATAAAACATCCAAAACAGATAATATAATAGCATGGAACAATAAAAAATTATAGATATGTTGGAGACGTATCAGACATCCCAACCATTCAGATTTGGATCAGTTTGGCAGGCCCACGGTAGATAGAAAACTTGGGTCGCCTGTTGAGCAGTAATATAGACATCGGGAACATCTAAATGGGTGCTTTGTTTGATTTCGACTAGCCCTATATGTTCATGAGTCCTTCTAGTCTCCTTCGGCTGGAACCAATAACATTTGAAGACTACGACGTTCGGTGGGTTTTCACCATAGAATAGAAGTTCATAAATTGCTTCAACTCTCCCATAATACTCGGTACCTCCATCGCCGAGAGCAAAGACACAACAATTTGTAGACTTTCGGTCGGCCATAGATATCTCTTTGCCGTAGGTACAAAAGCGATACCCGTTGATGTCGTATTTGTCAAATGAACAGACCTTAAAGTCAAAACCATTAGCGACTTGTCTCAATTCAGCGTCCATAGACTTTGAATTAGCCTACAAGTTTAATACGAAAGGATTGTTGCATTAGCCGCAAATTAGACGAAGAAATGAGAATGGTCTAATGGAAATTACCGTTTGTTTGAACCAAGAGATGAAATCGGGAAAGCCGCCTCTTTGCTTTGCCAGAAGCTCATACTCTTTGATGGATTCCTTTTCGATCTCCGCTCCATCCGAGAATTTGGCAACATATCGACTGTATCAAATATCCGGGAATAAGAGAATTTCAAAGGAATTAGAAGTTGCGAAACAATGTACCACGATAACTTACTCGATGTACAGCCGCACTTCTGTTAGGTTGTTGAAGATATACAACGAAATGGTACGCCATTCTTTGACATCCAACGGTATTGGTTTAGAAGCACCGGCTGGTGCGAGATTCCCTTTGAACGGGCGGAGGTTGGATCCACCTTTTTAGGGTCGCCAGCATTGTACCGAGGCTTCGGATTATGCAAATGACGATTTTTGGCTTTGTAGTGTGCTATCACGAAGTTTGCCGCCTCCTCAGTAATGAATGCCTCGGCCATCGATGCTTCAATTCTACGTTTATTTTTACATTTTGCTCGGAGCGTCTTCTGCATCCTCTCAGTTGTGTAGCACCGACGATTTTGCACGGCCCCCCCCAATCTTGCCTCGGTCGAGAGATGCAAAATCAAGTGTTGCATTGGATTAAATAAGCCCGGTGAAAAGATCTTATCTAATTTGCAGATCAACTCCGGCGCCAACTCTTCCATTTCTTATAGCACGACAGGCGATAGTTCTTTTGCACAAAGAACACAGAAGAAATAGCTCAGCTCTGCCAGTACTAGCCAGTCATCCTCAGGGATAAAGCCACGCAACATCACCGGCATTACCCGCTCAATCCATATGTGCCAATCATGACTCTTGAGACCAAATATTTTCAATTTTTCAAGACACGCTCCCCTCTTTGATTCGCTGCATACCCATCGGGGAACATCAACTGCATTTTCACCCACAAGATAATTTCCCTCATAGCTGGCCTTCCAAGATTGAACCATGCCTTTGGCTTCGTCCAGTTCTTCTTTCCTTTCGGTTCTTTCATGTTTTGTAACGGTCTATCACATAGTGCCTCTTGATCGACTCTAGCCTTAGTATTATCCTTTGACTTCCCCTCTATGCCGAACAATGTACCAAATAGGGCCTTAGTGATATTCTTTTCAGTGTGCATCACGTCGATGTTGTGTGGGCAAAGGAGGTCTTTAAAGTAAGGCAGATCCCACAAACATGTCTTGTGAGTCCAGGCGTGTTCCAAATTATACCCCTTGAAATACCCTGGACGCTCTGGATCTGGCTCAAGAGCGTTTAACTGATCCAGGGTCTCTTAGCCTGTCAACGTAGGTGGTGCAGAGTTTTTGACAACTCTACCTTTGATGAAGTTCTTCTTGTCTTTCCTGAACTTATGGCGAGGATCCAGGAACTGTCTATGCAAGTCGAAGCAAGAAAACTTGCGACCCGCCTACAGCCAATGAAACTCAAGAGCTGCCTTGCATGTGGGGCACGGGAACCTTCCATGCACACACCAGCCAACGAATAGCGCATACGCTGGCAAGTCATGCGTCGAGTACATGTACCAGACACGCATTATGAAGTTCTGTTTGCTAGCGGCGTTGTATGTCTTGAACCCATTATCCCAAGCTTCTTGCAATTCATCCTTGAGCGGCTGCATGTACACATTCATATTCTTCCCCGGATAGTTGGGCCCTGGAATTATCAATGTCAGGAAAATGTTCTTTCTTTGCATAATCTGTCCGGGGGGGGGGGGGAGATTGAGTGGAATGACAAATACGGGCCAACAACTGTATTGGGTTGCCATCAGACCAAACACACTGAACCCATCCGTGCTGATGTCGACTCGAGGATGCCTTGGATCTGCCATTTTTTGCTCATGTAATGCATCGAAGCGCTTCCACGCAGAACCATCTGATGTGTGTACCGTCATCAGATTCCCATCTGCATCTAGTTCGGTTCTTTTGCCCATTTTGTGCCATGTCATCTGTCTTGTCGTCTCTTTGACCATGAAAAGACATTGAAGTCTTGGTACGATTGGCAAATACCGAAGAACATTAACGGGGATTTTGGTCTGCGTCTTCTCACCCATACCGTTGTCTACCACAACATACCTGGAAGACTTGCAAATGGGACAATAGTTCAAGTCCGCATACTCAAGCCTAAATAAGGCACATCCTTTCTCACAGGCATGTATCTTCTCATAGGGCATCTTAAGTGCACGGAGGATTTTGTCCGACTGGTACAGGTTTGTAGACATTACATGGCCTTTGGGTAGAAAGCGTCCAAATACTGTCATCATCGCGTCGTAGCATTCTTTGCCCAAGTTGAATTGAGCCTTCAGAGCCATTACTTGTGAGATGGCATCCAGCTGACAAAGCTCAGTGTGCTCGTGGAGAGGACGTTTTGAAGACTCCAACATTTCATTGAAGGCCTTTGCAGATTCCTCCATCTCATCGTCCGAATCCCGAGCATCATCAAAGTCTTGCACCATGTCTTGCATCCCGGTACCATGCTCGTCGGTGCAACGACGAATCGCCTCAGCTCTGGCACGTTGGGCAGACTCACCATGAAATGTCCACACCGTATAACCGAGCGTAAAACCACTCTTCTGCAGGTGTTTGCCCATTTCATCCTCTATCCTCTTTTCCCAATTGCCGCACCGGACATAGGGGCACCAGGTTTTCTTTTGGCCATTTGCAAATGCGGCTTTCACAAACCCCTTAGTTTTTGTTAACCTTTCATTGGTCTTCTCTTTCTGACTAGTGTGACCGGCGTACATCGACGCACGATCACTCATCTTGCCTACCTACACTCTAATAGGTAAAGATAGGTCCATCAGCATGTATATTCATCAGTTAATCTAGTTTGTCAATTTTATTATGTCCATGCAACCTACACTCTAATAGGTAAAGATAGGTCCTAATCCCACCCGAGTATGTGTAGATTGAGTACGTTCTCCATGCTCTACCCCATTCCGAGACAAAATTTTGGCAGCACCTCCCCGCTGTTCTCCAAATACACGTCTCGGCAAAAAGCCAAGAGAATGTGCATCGAGAGAACAACAGGGAGGCGCTGCCAAAATTTTGTCTCAGAATGGGGTAGAGCATGGAGAACGTACCCAATCTACACATACTCGGGCTGTCCGTGGAAATCGCTGGACAATCCGAATGAGTTACGGTGATAAATATGCAACTGAATGCATATTTATCGATGCAACCCTTTCAGACGGGAGACGCATACTAGTTACGCGACTGTAGTTACCTAGCTAGTGTCATCGGCACGAAGGCCGAAACAGAGCAAATAATTAAGGGGGGAGGAGGAGATGTCATTTGTGCTCACCCACGAATGCAGGGGCGGAGCTCGTCGAACACCAGACCCTTGCAGTGACGAAACAACTGCACATTTAAATCGAAAGATGAGTAACATAGCATTATTGTTTTTGCCATCAACCTAACTAAATATTTACAAAAGTATGCCATCTAAATATATGCCCCCCTCCCAAGGCGCCCTCACGTATGACGGTGACGGGACCGGCAGGACCCACTGGCTCCACCATCTATCCCCTCGGTGATCGGTGATCCTCGACCCTCTGCCCCGACCCTCGACCCCTTGGCGACTGGCGACCCTCGACCCTCTGCCCCGACCCTCGACCCCTCGGTGACCAGCGATCCTCGACCCTCTGCCCCAATCCTCGATCCGGTTCCATCAGCGTCGACGCACCCCTCGACCCGGTTCCCGATCCTCGACCCGGTTCTTCTTCTTCTTCTTCTTGTTTTTTTCTTCTCCTCCTCCTCCTCCTCTTCTTCTTTTCTTCTCTTCCTCCTCCTCCTCCTCCTCCTCTTCTTCTTCTTCTTCTTCCTCCTCCTCCGTCCCTCCCCCTCCTCGTTCTCTTTTCACCTTCCTCTCCTCCTCCTCTTCTTCTTTTCTTCTCTCCTTCCTCCTCTCTCCTCTCCTCTCTCTTCTTTCTTCCTCTTTCTCTTTTCTTCTTCTTCTTCTTCTCTTCGTCCTCCTCCTCCTCCTCTTCTTTCTTCTTCTTCTCTCTCTCCTCTTCTTCCTTTCTTCTTCTTCCTTCTTCTTCTTCTTCTTCTTTCTCTTCTTCTTCTTCCTTCTTCTTCTTCTTCTTCTTCTTTCTCTTCTTTCTCTTTTCTTCTTTCTTCTTCTTCTTCTTTCTTCTCTCTTCTTCTTCTTCTTCTTTCTTTTCTTCTTCTCTTCTTCTTCTTCTTCTTTCTTCTTCTTCTTCTTCTTCTTCTCCTTTTTTTTCATTTCTTCTTTCTTCTTAACCTAAACTAAACTAAATCTAAACCTAAACCTAACAAACAGAGAAAAGCATAAACTAAACCTAAACTAAATCTAAAAAAAAGAAAAAAGGAGAAGAGCTCACCTTGGGAGTGGGGCGGCCGGTGGAGGAGGCGCCCGGTGCAGGAGAGCCGCCGCAGGGGAGGGGGGCGGGGCGGCCGCCACAGGGGAGGGGGTGGGGCGGCCACGGCATGCGGCTGGCCCGGTTGCATGCGCGCGGCGGGGTGCGTGGGCCGTGGGCGTGCGTTGGGTCTTTTGCTGTTTTTGCTCTGTTAGCTCTTCCCCTTTTCTTCTGCTTTACGTCGTTGGCACTTTGCGGTTGTCTGCCGGGCGACGGGCGGCAGCGGCGGCGGGCGAGGGCGGCGACGGCGATGGGCGGGGGGTCGGGGGCGGCGACGTGCGGCAGGTGCGGGGAACGGGGGAGAGAAAGAGGAGTGCGAGGTGGGGGTGGCCGTTAGGGCCATTAGGGCATTTTTCTTTGCCGTCTGCTAGCGAACGGCAGAGATTCTTTGCCATCAGCTAGCAGACGGCAAAGAGGGGGGATGGGCCAGTCTCCACGCGCTGGCCTCCACTGGACCCCACCCCACCTCTTTGCCGTCAGCTAGCGAACGGCAAAGATTCTTTGCCGTCAGCTAGCGGACAACAAAGAACTGGCTGATGGCAAATAATAACTTTGTTATCAGCCAGTTCTTTGTCGTCTATTTTTTGTAAGCTGAAGGCAAATACCTTCTTTGCCGTCAGCTAGCACACGGCAAAGAACTGGCTGATGGCAAATTCCCTGATTCCAGTAGTGTCTTGGAAGTGATGCCTATAGAATGATCATTGCCTGGATATCGTCATAATTATTTGAAGTTCTATCAATTGCCCAACAGTAATTTGTTTACCCGCCGTATGCTATTTTTCTCTAGAGAAGCCACTAGTGAAATCTACGGCCCCCGGGTCTATTCTTTATCATATTTGCTTTGAGATCTATTTTTATTTGCTTTTGTTTTCAGATCTATTATTCTAAAAACCCAAAAATACCTTGCTGCACTTTTTCTTTCTTTCTTTTATTTTGTTTTATTGCAAGATCTATTTATCCAAAATTATACAGACCAATCTATCTTTTACCCGAGAGGGATTGACAACGCCTCTTACGCGTCGGGTTGCAACTATTTGTTCTTTGTGCGCAGGTACTGTTTACATAGTGTTGCTTGGTTCTCCTACTGGTTCGATAACCTTGGTTTCATAACTGAGGGAAATACCTACCGAAGCTGTACTGCATCATCCCTTCCTCTTCGGGGAAATACTAACGCGGATACGAGCCATCATTGTTCTACTTTGCTACTATTTATCTCTATCACTTGTGTTTAATCTTGTAACTAGCAAGACAAGGGGATTAACACCCCTCTTGCCGTGTTGGGGTCAAGTATGTGTGTGTGTGTGTGTGTGTGTGTGTTTTGTGCGCAGGTGTTGCTCAGATTTCTAGCTTGGGAGACTCCTACTAGATTGATAACCTTGGCTCTCTAACTTAGGGAAATACTTGCCACCGTTCTGCTTCACCCTTACACTTGGGGAAACCTCCTGCAGGAGCAAGCAGGTAGCACTTGGCTAGTACCACACCAAGAAGATGGGCGAGTGTAGCCGGGGCAAATCAAGGCAGAGTGTTGACCAACCCGCCACTAGTATAAACCTGCCGTCAGACACCTTGTTGATCAACGAACGCCCCCCCCCCCCCCAAAGAGGCCCCAAACTCTGTCCAAGTTGGCCACGTGCACCAGGCTCAGGGCAGCGTGGCCCGTAGTCAGAGCCCGCCAGATATGCATATGACAGAACATGTGGTGCCCCCATGTTTGGTTTTGGTAATTGATAACAATCTCTATGGACTAACGGTTGCCTTGAGTTATATTTGAAGGGTTTGTCCATAGGTTTTTCTTGAAGTCCATGTGTTGGTTTCAAGGAGTTTATGAGATGACCAAGGTGCTATTCAAGGAATTATCCAAAGATTGTTCATGTAGAAGACATGATACAAGGTTGATCAAGACTAAGTCAAGTGTGAATCAAGTTGATCAACACACAAAGCGTAGAAGATGTACCGATAGGGATCAAGTGATCCCATGGTATGGTAAGCATTGTCCATTAATCTTTATGTACTAACCCATGGTCTACGTGAGAGTTCTATGTGGGGTTAGGTATGTTTCCATGGGCTTGTGTCAAGAGGAAGATCTCATACAACCCATGGAGGGTGACATCAAGTGGTGATCGTCATCAAGATTGCGGTGTGCAGGCAAAAAAGTGTCCACAATGGAACTTTTATTAAACAACAGGTTATAATTAAAATTATGGGGTTCACCACTAAGGATCTTATGACGTTTCATAGCATCGAAGTCAAGGTATTGCATGGGTAAGATGGGGTCATAAGGCCAAGGTGAAACACCTAGCTCTCTTGCTAAGCGTGTGGCGTAAATCCCACCATAAAAAATATCCACTACCAGCGTTGTGTTGCAATCTACGTGCCACTATCGCTCCAAGGTTATAACTTTTGTCACCAGTGAGAGCGGTACGGATAAGGCTCAAGCCTGGAGCACAAAGTGTACTACAATCCTGTTTGCCTACAATGCATTTTCCATTAAATAGTGCAAAATATTGGATTGAGGGAAAATGAATGCTCTTTATTCTACCTTGAGTCACTCTTCTAGTCTCACCATAGCAAAGGCTAGTCAAGAATATCTCAAACTCCGACCTTGGTGGCTCGTCCAATGAAGCCCAAAATGGAATTTTTCAGTGATTAGAAAATGTCTCTAGAGGTATAGTAAATGAATTGTCATATAGTTTAAATGATACTCTGGACTCACGAGGATGGAATTTAAATTCTTTGGTAAATGATTCAGTGAGGCTGAGGTGTTGGTTGCACTTATCTACAATGTAGGGACCGAGCTCGACATTGTGAACATATTTCTCAAATTCTTCTTTAATGCCCACACGCACCATATAATCGTTGCATGGCCATAAACATGATTTGGTGGCGGCATCTCGAATGGAATTTTCACTTGGTTCAACATAAGACCGGCGAACGGAGCTGCTACTAGAAGATGCCTCCAAGGACCTCCGCCTCGAAGAACTCCTTCCAAAGAGGTTCATCATATTCGCGTACAATTTTCTGAAAATTTTTGGGTCACAAAATTTTATCAACAAAACTTTACAAGATTGATAGCAACTACTCATAGGGATGCATAGAGGCCATATCAAGCATTCAAACTACTTAGAACTCTAAGAATTCAACATGCAATCTCATCTACATCAGCACCAAGAGTCACTAATTATTCTAAATATAAACCACTAAAGCAAAAACTAATTGGACCAATGGAGGAGTCACATACCAAGCAACAATCCTCCGAAACAGTTTCAGAAATGGAGCTTCGTGTAACACCCCTGTGTAATAGCCACTTTGATTATCTGCTAATAATGCCAAGTCATCTCATTTGCAGTGCCTAGTCATAGTGGTTAATCAAAACAATTTAAATTCAATTCTGAAAATCAACTTAAATTCAAAAGTGTAAAATAAATTTGCTCAAACACTATGGGAAAAATGTTCATTAAATAGCAAATATTCTAGAAGCACTCATAAAATTATAAACAATGATAGTTGATTTAGCTAAATGACTCAAACCACATGAAACAGCACCAAAATAGAATTATTTAATCCATTTATAATTAAATCAAATTCAAATAAAATTCTACTTTGCCCAAACCAGTTTTTGGTGACAAGTAATATTGTATCGTATTATTTGGGCCAAGTCCCACATTTTATAAAAGTGCACAAGTGGCCTAAACATTTACCTAAACAGAAAAGAATTAAAGAAATACAAAACAGAAACATAAAAATAAAACGAGGCACTGTGCACTGGGCCTAAGTGCACAGTGCCCCGATCCGGCCCAGCTGGCCCATCCCCTCCTTCTCTCCCCTGCGTGTCGGCCGGGCCTTGGCCAAGCACGCGCGCGCCGGCGCGGCGTCGACACGCCGACGCCACCGACGCCTCGAAGGGATAAGGGCGAGGCTCGTCCTCTCCCCCTGGACCTCCCCCGTCATTTCCCCCTCTCTCCTCGCTCGCTCCTCCCCCTCTCTCTCTCAGATTCATTGGTGCCCGACGCGGTCGCCGCCGTGCCTCGCCCGTCGCCGTGGAAACAACCATCATATTGTCCCGCTGACCTATCCCTCGTCTCCGCCATGGTCATCCACCTCGCCCTCGTCCACAAGCGCAAGCCGGAGAGCACCGGAGGCAGTGGATCGAGCGCGACGCCGACCTCTCTGGCTCCGGCGATCTTCCTCCACGCCGGCCAACCCTGCAGCTACTAAACCCATCAAGGGCTTTTCTTAGCCGCAAGGTGAGCCGCAGATCCTCCCCACGCTCTTCTTCATGCTCCAGCGCACCCGTAGCTGCTAATCTACGCGAGTCCGAACCCGTCACCGTGGACCTCGTCGCCGGCAAGGTTCCGGTGACCTTTTGGTCACGCACCTGCGTCGAACAGCTTCGCTAGCACGCGTAGGGCACGACCAACCCACTAGCTCGAGCTACTACGCACTGCTTCGCCATTTCCAACTTCGCCCGAACGCCGGCGTCCGCCGCGTCGCTCGCCGTCGCCGTCACACGCCGTTCCAGGCCATGGCGCCACCACCACTCGACACGGCATCGACAGCCCGTTCGAACGCGCCTAGCCGCGCCCCTTCCCGTGCCCTGTGCATGTTTTCCGATGAGGTTCGAGCCGCGCCGCCGTTGTTTTGGTCACCGGCGACCTGCCGTCGGCCGCCGCTGATGTGGCGCACCTGGGGCCCACCCCTGTGAGGCTGCCAGTGGGCCCCAGCGCCTCAGTTGACCGCGTTGACCATGGTCAATGCGGGCACTGTTCACCCCCTGTAGCTGACATGTGGGCCCCTGTTGAGTTAATCGCTAATCACACTTAATTGCTTAATCTGATAATTAGCTCAGTCACTGACAGATGGGGTCCACCCACTAATTAACCCTCTGTTTATTTTAAACAAACTCTAAATAGGCCTCTGAGTATGACGTGGGACCCACTGGTCAGTTTGACCAGTCAGCGTCTCTGTTGACTGCTGACGTCATCCTGACGTAGTGCTGATGCATTAATTCATTTTGATCTAATTAAAAATAATTCTAGAAAATATTTAAAACTTCGAAAATTAATAACTTTTAAACTGTAGCTCAGATCGAAAAACTTAAAACATGAAAGTTGCTCAGAACGACGAGATGAATCTGGTCGTGTCGTTTGTTTCCATGTCAGAACCCCCTACGTAGGAGAACCCGTAACATTTTGTCCGTATCCGGTAGATGAATAGTGCATAACCACCGGATAATAAATCCAACTTTAATCCTAAAATAACCAAAATGACTTAGACATATCTTTAGGCAACCCTGCACTGCATTGTAGCATAGCATGCCCCGTGTTGCATTTGATTGCATTATGTTTACCTGTTTCCTCCCCCTTTTCTCCCTCGATTAGACTCTGATGTTGACGTAGCTCCTGAGGCAGACGCCGCTTCGGAGTACGACTACGTCCCCGACGACCAGCCACTTGCCCCAGAGCTTACAGGCAAGCACCCCCCTTTTTTGAGCATTCCGATATCGCCCATTCTCTTCTCTCTTATGCTTGCATTAGAATCTGCTGTTGTTGTTGTATCCTATATCTGCTGCATAGCCTGTTTACTTGTAACCTGCTGTTGATACTTTCCTGTTATCCTAAACTGTTTAGAATAGGTTGCGTAGAGACCATCAGAGACCCCACTATATCCCGACTGCCCCGCTGGATTAATAGAAGACCCGTGCAACAGGATTGAAGACCAGGCCCCGACACCGCACGTCACTTCCCCTTAGTTGCTGACACTACTAGGTTACTATCAAGTGCCGAGGGTGATACCTCGTCAGCACTTCTGATGATAACCTTGTAGGTTAGTTAATCGGTCGTGGTAAGTGTCGTGGACTTGACACGGCAGATGTCCTAGCGGAAGGACTTAGTCGTGGAGCCATCGCAACTAGGTTAACTTGAAGGGGTTAAACGGGACAAAGGACACAGAGAGTTTACCCAGGTTCGGCCCCTCTCAATGAGGTAAAAGCCTACTCCTGCTTTGTGTTGTATTGCTAGGGTTTCGATTACCAGGGAGCGAATACGCTTGACCTAGTTCCCGATTGTCTGTTCCCCTCCCTTAAACCGCCGCCGGGTCGTCCCTTTATATACACAGGTTGACGCCCGGCGGTTCACAGAATCCCGGCCGGCTCATAAACGTGTCCGGCTCGGTATCCACTCTTTCCTATCTTACAATACAAGTCATATACTTATGGCGGTTTACATCTTTGGGCCCTAACTCGCCTTTGGGCTTTGGGCCTTCTTATTAAGTCTCCTTCATAAGTCGCCATCTTCTATGTCTTCATGGGCTTCAATACAGGTAAATCACTATGAGCATAACCCGGCCCCTCCTGGGCGGTTTATACTCAATAGTTATATCCCCAACATTAGGCCCCAGGTTGATGTGAACTTGTTCATATCAATCTTCAATACTTGACTTAGAAAAAATCCTTCATCATCAGTCCTTATGAAAATTTATAACCCGCCACGACGTCTGCTCACAGCATTGTGCTAACCCGCCATGACGTCATCTTGCATTAATATCGCACGAGGCCCAAATCTCAGCCTCCTTGATTCCCGCGCATGACATCTATCCATTCACCTTATAAATAGGGCCAGGGGTTCTTTTCACTTCCCCCCCTTGCCTCCTCGTCTCTGTCTTCCACCTCGCATCGCCTCAGTGCCCGAGCTCCGCCGCCGTCGTCGACCTTTGCCACTGCCTCAACAACGGCCGCTGCATCAACCTGAATCGACCGGAGTTCGTCCGCGTGCCTCCGCTACTCAACAGCCCTGGTAGGTCCTCTTCCTTCCTTTTCCCCTAGATCCCATTAGGGTTTCCACGAGTTCATCGGAGTTCATCTCGGTTCATCTTTGTTCCTCCATAGACCATGTAGTTTTTGATCTAAGTATAGTACCAATCTTGTGCGATAGCAGTTTAGCACTCATTTTTAATATCTGAACGCCTCCCCTCCATAGGAGATCTCATCTGAGCACGTGAACTGTCCTGCTGCCGCTACTTTAGGTTAGAAATTTTCTTCATTATCTGAACTGCTGTAGATCCAAAATTATAACGCCAATCTGTGAAACCTGTTTTTCACCACTTAGCCATTTTCCAACTTCAGATCTATACTTTCAATATCCGTGTAGGCGGTTTAACCTCAGAAAGTAATAACCTGCTAGGTACCATTAGTCCCCTCTTAAACCGCCAAGTGCTCGTCTTTGTAATTTAATAACGTCACTGTCCGGTTTAACATTTATGCATGCTTCAACACTTTCTTCTTATTAACCATGAACCTTAAACCAACAGAAATCTTTTCCAGGTTATTGTATAAATGCCCAAATCCTTTTATTCCTGTAACTGGGTTCAATCCCGGGTTACAGAAGAAGAACTGAACGGGTGTGTTGCAACCGGCGCTTTAGCGAAAAAGGAAGACATCCACTGGAGAGCCCCCGGTCCAAAAAATCCTCCTGAGCCCAAGGATGGGGAAGTGATCGTTTTTGTTGATCATCTGAGTCGAGGGTTCAGCCCTCCCGGATCAAAATTTTCCGTGACGTGCTTCACTTCTTCCAACTTCACCCTCAAGATATTGGGCCTAACTCCGTGTCCAATATTTGCAATTTTCAAGTGTTTTGTGAAGCCTACCTGCAAGAAGAGCCCACAGTCGACCTGTTCAGAGATTTCTTCTATTTAAACCGCCGTACTAAATTTACGGATGGGCCCAATACTGAACTTGGCGGGGTTTCAATTCAGAAGAGAAAAGACGTCAGCTTCCCTCATGCTAGGCATCATAGCCATCCCAAAGATTGGAATCAAACTTGGTTCTATTGCCAAGATACATCTCCAGCTGACGAGAATCCTCTGCCGGGTTACCGTGCTCACCGGCTTACCGATGCACATCCATTCCCCCAAAGACTCAATGCAAAGGAACGGTCCAAATATGCACCACAACTTTCAAAGCTCAGAGCCTTTATGGCAAACGGTTTGACATGCATTGATTTTGTCCGTTGCTGGGTATCTTGGAGCATTTTGCCTTTAAACCGTCGCCCCGGTTTAATGTGTGAGTACACAGGGGACGTGAAAGACCCTCAACACCATACTGATATTCAGCTGACTGATACTGAAATTACTGAATCTGTCAAGAAGATGCTGGATGAACCGGTGACTGACTGTAGCAAAACAGGACTTAGTCCTTTCTGTGCTCAAATAAACCGCCAGCTGTAAGAATTTCCCCACTCCTGCTTTAATCCATATTCTTAATACTCCCTTATGATCTTTTCAATCTTTAAACATGGTGATGATCCGTTCTGGAAGAAGAAACCGCAGGATAAACCGGCCAAAACACCTCGTGTCAAGACCAAGGTCAACAAGAAGCCCGCTAAGAAGAAAAACACCGAGCCTACCGAGTTAAACGTTGACGATGATAATCCGGAGTCAGAGGTAGAACTTGATTCACTTGGCTCTTTTTTCATACATCTCATTGACGATGATTTCTATCAGGACGACGCAGAAGCTAGCCGCGCAAATGACGTAGAGGTAACTATTCTCTCATCCGGTTCAGAACCCTCTGCCCACACAGAAAACCCGACAAGCAAGCCGGAAAGTAAGATTTTCTCACCCCCTAGCTTACTTGGATCCAAACTTTCTTTTGAAGAAGCAGCAACACGAAGCTCGCCGCACAACCCGGCATAGCGGCCATGTGGTCACTTCTTCCGGTTTACCGAACTCGCCAGTTCGTAGACGGCGCCCAAAGGTCTCTTCTATTTCTGACACATCTTATCCCAAGGCGGGTTATTTCCGACAACCTCTTAATCCGTCTGATTCAAACTACCAGGGAACTTCCCTTTCATCCTCTGGCGAGTCCACAGGGACACAAATTCCAACCCTCAAAACTGTTCCTGGGTGAGCATTTTTAACTAACCCCTTGTACCTTATGCTTGATCATTATACTAACCTGTTATTTGCGTCTCTATCAGAGCCAAGGCCAGGCCCAGTAAAAAGGCCAAATTGAACAAAACGGCTGATGACAGCACGCCAACTGATCCGGAAAAGAACCCGGAACAGTTTGAAACAAATACTGAAGCTATTCTTGATGATCCGCCACTGCAAGATCATGACACCTTTGTTGAGCAGATGGAAATTGATCCGATGGGTCATGCTGATAAACCGCCAAGCCCAACTAAGGCTTCTGCTAATAAAGCTGACGATGTTGTAGTTACCGGTGTCGGGTATACAGCCCCAGACAACCCCACTGCTCTGTCAAAACATAGTGCCAAAGAAGAATTTTCTGCTGTTGACAAGGGCAAGTGGAAGGCGGACTTGGAAAGCTATGCCCACCTCAGCGCCCAAGATATTCATTCTGTGTTTTTAAACCGTTTGTACACAAGTCGTGATTATGAAGCCGGTTTACTGAACATGATGAAGGAGCGATATGAGGTAAATGCTGTTAACTCTGCATACATATTCTTCCCTTAGCCGCCAAGTTTACTGGACATAAAAGAATAGAATGTTCTGCAAACTTTCAAGAGCCATATAGATCAACTCCACTAGCCCGCAAGGGCCGGTTTATAATGTCAATATGAACCGGGACTTTAGAATAATATATCTTCAATTTCGCCTGTGTAGCCCCCAAGGGTCGACTTAACAAATATGTTAAGTTGAGACTAATTATGCTGTAAGGCTCAAAATTCTTACTTAGGACCTTTATAATCCGGTTGACCATCAAGCTGATAGTTGTTATGTGCTTGGGACTTGTAAAGATTTTTTGATCAGAAGCAATAGACATTAGCCCCCAAGTGCCAAGTATATTACTTGTTATGTGCTTGGGACTTTGAATATGCACTGCTATCTAATTAATTATATGTCTCTTGCAGGCCGATCTTAACAAGAAGGAATCTCAAATCGCCGACCTTTAAGAAAACATCAAGTCGCAACAAACTGAGACTTCCAAAGCCAAGGAAGAACTGACCAGCGCCTTAACGGCAATGGAAAAACTGAAGGAGAGCTTTAAGCACGAGCGGGCAGGTTGGGATACAGAAAAGTCAACTCTGCTGAAGAGGGCTGAGGATGCTAAGGCTGCCCTTAATCCGGTAGCTGAGGAGCTGACTGGCTTGAAACAGCAAATAAATGCCATGACCGCTGCCGTATTTGGTAAATAACTTCTTCATAAGCTTTGAACATGTATTATGTAAGAGACTGCCGGTTTACCGATGTTTTTGATGATGCAGGAACTCGCATTGCTCATCTTGGCTCAGATATGCGGCAAAAACTGAAGGCC
Source organism: Thinopyrum elongatum (assembly GCA_011799875.1). Lineage (NCBI taxonomy): Eukaryota > Viridiplantae > Streptophyta > Magnoliopsida > Poales > Poaceae > Thinopyrum > Thinopyrum elongatum. The sequence goes on along the minus strand of CM022302.1, from coordinate 91,069,599 downwards.
GCCTATACACTTATAGAGCAATTATATACCGGCGTACAACGGGTTATCTGCACAGCTTCCCATAATAAACCGCCCCCAACCTTGATCAAGGAGACGTTGGAAAGGCTGGCGATGATGCCTGCACGGTTTGAAGAGCTAAAGAAGTCAGCCGCCAGGGCGGGTGCTCTTACTGCACTGACTCGGGCCAAAGCTTGGATAACTAATCTTGACCCGGCCGATGTGGGAAACGGCTACCCGAGCATAAAGGAGGACGGGTCAGAGTTTAATAACGACGACCTCAGAGCCTTGACGAGGGAAATGCGCCCATTGGCCAGCAAATTGGCTGAAGAAACCGATCTTTCACATTATCAGTCGATTTATGACGCCAACAACAAGAGAGTTAACACGCCAACTTATGATGCTCCAAATCTTATTCCTTCAATCCGTAAGCAGACCTATGCCCCTGATGTTGACCCCTTCACACTTATAAGTGATGAAGCTGTATTCAAGGCCTTAACTGGGATCGATTGGACCACCATTGACTTCCAGCCACTGGGTAGAGAGGAGGAAGATGAACCGGCGCTGGACGATCCGCAACCTTCAAGTCAGCCAGGCCAGGACTCGTAAACCGGGGGCCGGTTTAGCAGCTGCTTCCTTTAAGACTTGTTAAAACAATTATTCTTTTGGGCACCAAATGCCTTGTAATAGGCTAGCTTAAACTCTTGTTCTGCTATGCCATCGTGCATATTTACTTTGCATGACACTGCCAATCCACCATGTTAAGATATGCCACTTATGCTTATAATATTAACAATGTGGAATCTGTTCCTGCATGCAAAGGATTAAAGGTGTCCTGGTGGTTTACCGCTGGACGGGTCATAACGCCCAATATAAAACCATGGAAACTAACATAGCTTGTACCCAAGGCTGGACTTTAAGAATAACCAAATTTGAAATATATCATACCTGTGATATTTGATCACACTGTTGGTTTATCAAACCGGTGTAGTAAGGGGAGAACCCAAACTTTGAGCACTGGTAATCATCATAGATTTGCTTGGCTTATGAACAAAACCAGGCTGGGTTAATAAACACCAGATATTATCTTATCTCATACTGGCGACTTATAGTCAAAAGCCAGGCCGGGTTAATAAACACCGAATGTTATCTTATCTCATACTGGCGACTTATAGTCAAAAACCAGGCCGGGTTAATAAACACCAGATGAATTATGATCATAAAGCATTATAAGCCTTACAAATAAACCTAAAAAACTATGGAATAAAACAAACAAAAAAACAAGGCTTTTCATTGGCTGCCAGGCCGAAAATCGAGTGCTTTCACGGGCCGCACAGCCACTGAGTTAAACCTATATACAAACCTTATAAGATGGACCTCACATAACCAATCGTCGTTTTAACTTTGACAAGTTCAGGGTCTGTATAAGATTGACTTGTCAAACGTTCGGCGGGTCATTCCAGGAATACCTAGGTGGAGTGGCTTACTTAAAAAGGCAAGATAATCCGGGGTTTTAGGTGAATACACCTGGCTTCCAAGCCTGGCTTTTAAGCCTATTACAAGGGTTATACAAACTCTTTGTTCTTTAGAATCAAGGAGCCCCCAAGTAATATTTTTGAGCTGTGCTCAAGGGGCACCTATGTTTGAGCTGTGATTTTGCAACAGGCTCTCTTTGGTACCTTTAACCTGGGTAGCAAGCCCCCAAGTTTTTTTTAGTTGGCTTATAAGCCGGTTCAAAGGGTAATCATAACTTCGCTCATAAGCCGGAAGCCCCCAAGTAACCAAAAACTCATTAAGAAAAGACGACAGAGGCCCTGCTTTAGTAGGGGTGCCGGTTTAATATATACATTGTCAAAAATATGTACATCAGAAGAGCCAATGGCTCAGGTGTAGTAAGGCCGAAGATGAGCAATATTCCACGGCCGGCGAGTCTCTTCCTCCGACGTGCGTGAGTCCTTGTGGTCTCGAACATCAATAAGGTAGTATGACCCGTTGTTCAGATTCTTGCTGACCACAAAGGGTCCTTCCCAAGGTGGGGATAACTTGTGCATATCAGTCTGATCCTGGATAAGCCAGAGCACCAAGTCGCCTTCTTGAAAGGCTCTGGTCTTGACCCGGCGGCTGTGATAACGACGTAGATCTTGCTGGTAAATCGCCGAACGAGCCGCTGCGAGATCACGCGCCTCGTCTAACAGGTCAAGTGCATCCTGACGTGCCTTTTCATTATCAGCTTCAACGTAAGCTGCCACCCAGGGTGAGTCGTGACGGATGTCACTGGGGAGAACCGCCTCTGCTCCATAAACCATGAAAAAGGCGTGTAACCCGTAGATCTGTTGGGCGTTGTGTTGATGCTCCATAGCACCGAGGGTAACTCCTCTACCCAACAACCCGGCGTCCTCTGTAAGGGAACCATAAGCCGGGGCTTGATGCCTCTCAGAATCTCTTGATTGGCTCTCTCAGCTTGACCATTAGATTGGGGGTGAGCCACCGACGATACATCAAGCCGGATATGCTCACGTTGACAAAATTCTTTCATAGCACCCTTGGAGAGATTAGTGCCATTGTCTGTTACAATGCTGTGTGGAAAGCCAAAACGGAAGATCACCTTCTTCATGAATTGAACCACCATTGCTGCATCACACTTACTGACTGGCTCTGCCTCTACCCACTTAGTGAATTTATCAACCGCCACCAAGAGGTGGGTCTTCTTATCCTTGGACCTCTTAAAAGGTCCAACCATATCAAGCCCCCAAACTGCAAACGGCCAAGTGATTGGAATCATTCTCAACTCCTGAGCCGGAACATGAGCTCGACGTGAAAACTTCTGACAACCGTCACATTTTTTGACCAAGTCCTCAGCATCAGCATGAACCGTCAACCAATAAAAACTGTGACGAAAAGCCTTGGCTACAAGAGATTTAGAGCCAGCGTGATGACCACAATCTCCTTCATGGATCTCATGCAGAATCTCACAGCCTTCTTCAGGAGAAACACAATGCTGAAACACCCCGGTAACACTGCAATGGTGCAGCTCTCCATTGATAATTGTCATTGACTTGGACCTCCGGGTTATTTGCCTGGCCAAGATTTCATCCTCAGGTAACTCGCCCCGGGTCATATATGCCAAATATGGAACTGTCCAATCAGGAATAACATGAAGAGCCGCCACCAACTGAGCTTCCGTGTCAGGAATAGCCAAATCCTCCTCTGTAGGTAACTTGACCGACGGGTTATGCAGAACGTCAAGAAAAACATTAGGTGGCACCGGTTTACGTTGAGAACCCAACCGGCTTAAGGCATCAGCCGCTTCATTTTTCCTCCGATCAACATGCTCAACTTGATAACCCTTGAAGTGACCAGCAATAACATCCACCTCTCGTCGATAAGCCGCCATGAGGGGATCCTTAGAATCCCAAGTACTAGAGACTTGTTGAGCCACCAAATCTGAGTCACCAAAGCACCTTACCCGGCTTAAGTTCATCTCCTTAGCCATCCGAAGACCGTGGAGCAAGGCCTCATATTCAGCTGCATTGTTAGTACAAGGGAACATCAAACGAAGAACATAACAAAATTTATCACCTCGAGGGGAAGCAAGCACAACTCCAGCCCTCGAGCCCTCCAATTGCCTGGACCCATCAAAGTGAATAGTCCAATACGTGTTATCTGGTTTTTCCTTAGGCATCTGCAGCTCTATCCAGTCATTGATGAAATCCACAAGTGCTTGAGACTTGATGGCCGTGCGAGGCATATACTTCAAACCATGAGGCCCAAGTTCAATGGCCCATTTGGCAACCCGGCCTGTTGCTTCCCTGTTTTGTATGATATCTCCTAAAGGAGCAGAGCTAACCACAGTAATGGGGTGACCCTGAAAATATTACTTAAGCTTCCGGCTTGCCATGAAAACCCCATATACAAGTTTCTGCCAATGTGGGTATCTCTGTTTGGACTCAATAAGCACTTCGCTGATATAATAAACCGGCCGTTGAACCGGATATTCCTTGCCTGCCTCTTTCCTTTCAACCACAATAGCCACACTGACAGCCCGGCTATTAGCAGCCACATATAACAACAGCGGCTCCTTATCAACGGGCGCAGCTAGGACCGGCGGCTCAGCCAGCTGCTTCTTAAGCGCCTCCAATGCCTCATTAGCAGCGTCACTCCAGATGAAGTCATCTGTCTTTTTCATCATCTGATACAAAGGGATGGCCTTCTCACCGAGGCGGCTTATGAACCGGCTTAGCGCCGCAATACGACCCGCCAGACGTTGAACATCATTGATACACGCCGGTTTAGCCAGAGAAGTAATGGCTTTGATCTTCTCCGGATTAGCTTCAATGCCCCTGTTAGACACCAGAAAGCCCAAAAGCTTGCCCGCCGGCACACCAAAAACACACTTGGCCGGATTAAGCATCATCTTATAAACTCGGAGACTATCAAAGGTTTCCTTCAAGTCGTCTATCAACGTCTCCTTCTTTCTGGATTTTACCACAATATCATCCACATAAGCATGAACATTGCGTCCAATCTGATTATGAAGACAATTCTGCACACATCGCTGGTAAGTCGCCTGGGCACTCTTGAGCCCAAAAGGCATAGACACATAGCAGAAGGCTCCAAAGGGAGTTATGAAAGCTGTCTTCTCCTGGTCCTTAACTGCCATCTTGATCTGATGATAACCAGAATAAGCATCCAAAAAACTTAAACGCTCACAACCCGCCGTAGCATCAATAATCTGATCAATACGAGGGAGAGCAAAAGGATCAGCCAGAAAAGCTTTGTTTAAATCCGTGTAGTCCACACACATGCACCAAGTGCCATTCTTCTTAAGTACCAGCACCGGGTTAGCCAACCACTCAGGATGAAAAACCTCAACAATAAACCCAGCCGCCAAGAGCCGGGCTACCTCCTCACCAATGGCCTTACGCCTTTTTTCATTGAAACGACGAAGAAACTGCTTGACCGGTTTAAACTTGGGATCAATATTGAGAGTGTGCTCAGCGAGTTCCCTCGGTACACCTGGCATGTCAGAAGGTTTCCATGCAAAGATGTCCCGGTTCTCACGGATGAACTCGATGAGCGCGCTTTCCTATTTCGGATCCATATTAGCACTGATGCTGAACTGCTTGGATGAATCGCCAGGAACAAAATCAACCATCTTAGTGTCATCTGCCGATTTAAACTTCAAAACCGGATCATGCTCTGTAGTTGGCTTTTTCAAAGACGTCATATCCGCCGGATCAACATTGTCCTTGTAAAATTTTAACTCCTCCGTTGCACAAACCGACTCAGCATAAGCCGCATCACCCTCTTCACATTCCAAGGCTATACTTCGGCTCCCATGTACTGTGATGGTCCCCTTGTAACCCGGCATCTTGAGCTGCAGATAAACATAACAAGGCTGTGCCATGAACTTGGAATAAGCCGGCCGTCCAAACAGAGCGTGATACGGGCTGTGAATTTTGACTACTTCAAAGGTCAATGTCTCTGACCTAGAGTCATGATCATCTCCAAAGGCAACTTCCAGAGCTATCTTACCAACAGGGTACGCCGACTTACCAGGCACCACACCATGGAAGACTGTATTCGACGGTTTAAGATTTTTATCTGTCAACCCCATGCGACGGAAAGTTTCGTAATAAAGGATATTGATGCTGCTCCCTCCGTCCATGAGTACCTTGGTAAACTTATACCCTCCAACCTGGGGTGCAACCACCAATGCTAGGTGACCCAAATTATCAACCCGGGGCGGGTGATCTTCCCGACTCCACATGATGGGTTGCTCAGACCAGCGCAAGTAACGGGGAACCGCCGGTTCAACGGCGTTCACTGCCCTTTTGTGAAGCTTCTGATCCCGTTTTCATAAATTTGTGGTGAAGACGTGGTACTGCCCACTATTCAACTACTTTGGGTTACTCTGATACCCAGATTGCCGCTGCTGATTCCCCTGACCTGACTGTTGATGGTAGCCACCCTGATTGCCTTGATTGCCCTGATTACCTTGGAATCCAGAACTAGAACCGCCACCGCCGTAACCCGGCCCATGAGAACCAGACCCTGAACCACCACTCGGTCCATGATTGTCTTGAAAAAGATTGGAATTTTTATACTCTTTCATGATGTAGCAATCCTTCCAGAGGTGGCCAGACGGTCTTTCTCGCATCCCATGCCTTGGGCAGGGCTGATTTAGCATCTGCTCAAGATTAAAGCCTGACCCTCCGGCCCGTGGGGGCGGTTTACCTTTATGACGCTGGCCATTATTCTGTGCGTTGGTGTTAGGCACAAAGTCCAAACTATTATCAGCTTTGCGCTTACCATTGCCTCCCTGATTCGCCGGATTATGCTGTTGTCCTCTGGTGCTGCTGCTCTTCTTTCCCTTTCCCGGGTTATCATCATCAGACTCGGGGTCCTTGGTACCATCAGAGTCAGCGTACTTAACCAGAGCCGCCATCAGCTCTCCCATGTCATTGCAGTGGCGCTTGAGCCAACCCAACTTCTGCTTAAGAGGCGTAAACCGGCAATTCTTCTCCAACATTATGACCGCTGAACCGGCATTGATGCGATCCGATGAGTGTAAGATGGTCGAAACTCAGCGCACCCAATGGGTTGTGGACTCACCCTCTTCTTGGACACAGGCATCCAGATCCACAATTGACATCGGCTGCTTGCACGTATCTTTGAAATTCTGGATAATTCGGGCCTTTAACTCGGCCCATGACCCAATGGAGTTGGCAGGGAGCCCCTTCAACCAAGTGCGAGCCGTTCCATCCAACATCAGGGGAAAATATTTGGCACATGCCACATCGCTAACATCTAGCAATTCCATGGCCATCTCATAACTCTCGATCCATGCTTCAGGAGGTAAATCGGCTGTATAGTTAGGCACCTTGCGAGGACCCTTAAAATCCTTGGGCAGACGCTCATTACATATGGCCGGCACTAAACATGGTACGCCCAAATTCCTAAAGGTTACACCTGGCTCCACCGAAGTTGTCGGACGAACCGGAGAAGGTTGACGGGCCACATATTGCACCGCCAGCTCAGCCTCTCGACGCGCTCTACCTTGATCCACCACGTTCTGAGCATCAGCACCACCGCCCGCCGGGTTATGCTGTAACTCTGGCTTGGGCGAGGGGTGGAACGAATCCGGCTTCGACTGTAAGAATAAGCCTGCTGCTAAACCAATGCTGTCTGAAGGAGCTCTCTAGCCCTCCGCATCTCAACCGCCGTTGGAGACTCGCCTTCAACCGGGATAGCCGCCAATCGTGACACCGCAGCGATCATGTTATCCAAAGGGTTAGAGTAATGACTTGGTGGTGTTGGCATGTGTTGCGGCGGGATATTGTTCTGACGAGGCGGATCCGTGGTGTGCGGCTGAACCAGCGCTCCCGTCCCAGGTGTTTCAACCCGGTCCGCCATGGGCGGGTTACTGGTTCCTGCTCCGGGCGTGTTAAAGAGGTTCCTCGCCTCATAAACCGGTGGCAGGCGAGACTGATGCCTCCTCCTCATGACTTCATTTGAAGCATTCTGATCTAGCATGAGCCGGTAAGACTCCGACTGAATCCGCTGCGCCTGCGCATCCAACGTAACCCGCTCCGCAGCCATCCTGGCATCTTCAGCTGCCAGGTCTTCCTTAGCTTGAGCTATCTGATCTCGCAATTTCACGACTTCCGCGTTATGCTGATCTTGATTACCCGGGTTAACCTCCGTCGTTAGTAGTGTTGCCAAGGCGTCTAGTAACCCGAACAAGACTTGAGCCGGCGGGCGCGCAGGGCCTCCTGCCCCGGCTGCCGTCGCTGCTGCTGACCCGAAAATCAATGCCGCTGCAGTTGAAGAGTGCTGCACTGGCTGCGTACCGGCCATGAAGATTGCAACCCGGTTCGGCGGCTCGTAGGGGTCCGGAATACTATCGCCATCGGAACAGCCCCCAAGCCGACCGTCTTGCAGTTGGTATAATGACTCGGTTTCACCGGTGGATGACTCGCCATCAGAGTAGACAACTGTCTCACCGTGAAATACCGATTTATCCTCAGATCCCGCACCATTGATGAATCCCACGAAGGCACGACTCATGGCGGGCTGAACTCGGGCGGGTTTTGCACGCTGAGCCGTCTCGATGATGTCGGTGCAGGTGTCCGGCTCAGGGCCCGGTTCGCCGATCTTGCTAATGAAGACGTGAATTCCACCGAAGGGGACCCGGTATCCATACTCAATTGAGCCGGCCTCGGGGCCCCAGCCTTCTTCGTCGATGTAGAGCTTGCCGCGATGACTCTTGGTCATCCGGCCCACAGCGTATCCCTTGATCCCTTCGAAGTTGCTTTTCAAGAACTCGAAACCACCATGCGCTGGCCCCATGGTGGGCGCCAACTGTCGTGGACTTGACATGGCAGATGTCCTAGCGGAAGGACTTAGTCGTAGAGCCATCGCAACTAGGTTAACTTGAAGGGGTTAAACGGGACAAAGGACACAGAGAGTTTACCCAGGTTCGGCCCCTCTCAATGAGGTAAAAGCCTACTCCTGCCTTGTGTTGTATTGCTAGGGTTTCGATTACCAGGGAGCGAATACGCTTGACCTAGTTCCCAATTGTCTGTTCCCCTCCCTTAAACCGCCGCCGGGTCGTCCCTTTATATACACAGGTTGACGCCCGGCGGTTCACAGAATCCCGGCCGGCTCATAAGCGTGTCCGGCTCGGTATCCACTCTTTCCTATCTTACAATACAAGTCATATACTTATGGCGGTTTACATCTTTGGGCCCTAACTCGCCTTTGGGCTTTGGGCCTTCTTATTAAGTCTCCTTCATAAGTCGCCATCTTCTATGTCTTCATGGGCTTCAATACAGGTAAATCACTATGAGCATAACCCGGCCCCTCCTGGGTGGTTTATACTCAATAGTTATATCCCCAACAGTAAGCGAGGGTGATTCCTCCTACACCACCCCCGATAACGACATCGTCGTGCAACTGTTCAAGTGTGGACCTCGAGGGTGATACCTCCTTCATTATCCTTGACGAGAACATCAGGTGGGACTCCATCGAGGGTGATTGCTCAGGGTTCCCTTGGTGTTAGACACACGGTTACTGTTGTTACTGTGACTTACACTGAAACATGATACTAAAGACGGGTCGGCCCTGAGGGGTACCCGCGCGAGCTTAATAGCGAGTGATGTGGAATCGGGTGGACCTGGATGGTGCCCGAGAGTTGAACACGAGGCGTGGCCGGGCATTCCTCGCCCTTGCCGCAAGCCCTCGAGACGGGGCGACGGGGTCACATCGATCGTGAGTCTCTGCTCATTTCCGCACGCTCCTAATCCACTAACGGTTTGGATATTTGATCCGAGGGGCCTCTGGCCTGATAGCACTAACCATCACGTGGGCATAGTATGGGCGTTCTGCGTCGTATACTTCAGCCGAAGCTTAATAGACGTCAGCGACTGAGTGGCGTGCGCTGGATTGGACTGGTTACGCAACCGCGCTTGTATTAAGGGGTTGCTAGGTCTGCTTCCGGCCGCCCACACAACGCGCAGGAGTTCCCAGGGCGAAGGCCCAAGACCCCTGGGGGCATAGGTTAGTCCGGCGTGCTGACCTCTCTGTTAAGTATTTGGTCGGGTTGCGGCGTGTTGCTTAGCCGAGGCCGGGCATGACCCAGAAAAGTGTGTCCGGCCGGAGTTAAGCGAGCGTGGTGGGTAAGTTGGTGCACCCCTGCAGGGAAGAAACAATCTATCGATAGCCTGTCCTACGGTAACGGACACTCGGAGTTGTATCCCGATCAGTACAACTAGAACTTGAGATGAAATGGATAGTATGGCTCTGGGATTGCTTTCTCGCAGGGAGTCGAGAAAGAATCTCTGGCCGAGGTTGATAACACTACTACTACTTTACATTATGTTACTCTGCACTCTTCTAATGCTGCAAGACCGATGAAGATGCTTGAAGATGCTAGTCTTCGATAGGACTAGGCTCTCCCCTCTATTCTGGAATTTCTGCAGCCCAGTCCACATATACAGCCTCCTTTGAAAATGTTGCATATGTAGTGTAGATCCTTGCTTGCTGAGTACTTCGGATGAGTACTCACGTTTGCTTTATTTTCTCTTTTCTCCCCATATCCAATTGACGCCGCCAGATGACGAAGCCCCTGAGTTAGCTACCCCTATCGACGACTATGGCTACTACTACTACCCTCCAGGCGAGTACTACTATGAGGAGCCGACAGATGACCAGGAGTAGGATTCGGAGGGTCTTAGGCAGGAGGCCTACGCCTTTCGATCATAATGTTTTATTTTGCCCCGCCTTCCTAAAGGCTTATCTCTATTTCTGTAATATATCTGTACCCAGATACCTGATGCTTCCGCTGACACTTGTATGCCATCGAGCTATGTATTTGAGCCCTCGAGGCCTTGGCTTGTAATATAAAGCTTGTATGACTTTATTTATGTTTTAGAGTTGTGTTGTGATATCTTCAAGTGAGTCCTTAGGCTTGATCATGTGCATTTGTGTGTATGATTAGTGCACGACTAAGCCGGGGTCGTCACACTTTGAGCAAAGAGATCGAAATCCGTGGGTTTGAGAGCAAGAACACGAGAGAGAGAGCAATGGTGATTTTTTTCTGGAGGTAGGTGATGATATGGAGTAAAGGGATAAGTGAGGGGGCCCACGTGGGGACCACAACCCACCAGGGCGTGCCTGGGGGTGCTGGCGCGCCCAGGTGGGTTGTGCCCACCTGGAGCACCTCCCTCTGATGTTATTTGCACCAAAAATTCTTAAATATTCAGAAAAAAATCATATTAAATTTTCAGAGCATTCAGAGAACTTTTATTTTTGGGTCATTTTCTATTGTACGAAAAACTCAGAAAATAGGCAAGGCATGGCATTTTATTTTATTTAACTAATAAAAACAGAAAACAAAAGGTAGGGACAGAAGGTAGTGCTCACTAAATTCATCAACTTCATACCTCTAAAAAATGATTCATTAATAAGGTTGATCAAGTCTTATTAACAACCACTTCCGATTAGCATGAAACCGAAGAACTTTTGTTAAACCCTAAGTTACCTCAATGGGGATGTGAATGTCCCCAACAATAAGCATTTCATATTTCTTTTTAACAGTAGGTAGAGGTAGTTGAAAACTTCCAATAGTGATCGTCGGAGATTTTTCAATAACATTAATACCATTCACTTGGAATTGTTTCTTCGGAAAGTGCACCGTATGTTCATTACCATTGATATGAAAAGTGACCTTGCTTTTATTGCAATCAATAACAGCCCCTGCAATATTCAAGAAGGGCCTACCAAGGATAATTGACATGTTGTCATCCTCGGGCATCTCAAGTATAACAAAGTCAGTCAAGATAGTAACATTAGCAACAACAACGGGCACATCCTCACAAATACCGATAGGTATGGCAGCTGATTTATCAGCCATTTGCAATGATATTTTAGTAGGTGTGAGTTTATTAAAATCAAGTTTTTTATATAAAGAGAAAGGCATAACACTAACACCTGCTCCTAAATCACATAAAGCAGTTTTCACATAATTTCTTTTGATGGAGCAAGGTATAGTTGGTATTCCCGGGTCTCCAAGTTTTTTAGGTACTCCATCCTTAAAAGTATAATTAGCAAGCATGGTGGAGATTTCAGCTTCCGGTATTTTTCTCTTATTGGTGATGATGTCTTTCATGTACTTTGCATAAGGAGGCATTTTTAAGATATCAGTCAAGCGAGTACGCAAAAAGACTGGCCTCAGCATTTCAGCAAAGCGTTCAAATTCTTCATCATCTTTCTTTTTGGTTGACTTAGGTGGAAAGGGCATAGGTTTTTGAACCCACGATTCTCTTTCCTTACCGTGTTTTCTAGCAACAAAGTCTCTTTTATCATATCTTTTATTCTTGGGTTGTGGGTTATCAAGATCAACTGCTGGTTCTATCTCAACATCATTATCTGATTCTTTATTATTTGATTGAGTGTCTTCATGAACCTCATCATTGTCTTTTTCATTATCAGAAGGTGAGTGTTCATTACCAGATTGAGTTTCAGCATCAGAGATGGAGACTTCATTATCATTATCAGGAGGTTTTTCAACTTCAGGTTCACTAGAGGCATGCAAAGTCCTATCATTTTTCTTCTTCCTTTTCTTTTTAGAAGGACTAGGTACATCAGTGTTAACTCTTTGAGAGTCTTGTTCAATTCTTTTTGGGTGTCCCTCAGGATAAAGTGGTTCCCGAGTCATTCTACCTCCTCTAGTCATTACTCTAACAACATGATCATTGATATTATTATTCATTTCATCAAGCAACTCTCTTTGAGATTTAGCAACTTGTTCTAATTGAGTTTGAACCATAGAAGCATGCTTTCCTACACCTCTAACATCATTTGAGATTCTAAATGACAAGTCACTCAAGCGAGCAATCATATCAGAATTGTATTTCAATTGTTTCATAACATTTGCATTGAAGTGATCTTGTTTTCTAATGTAATTATCAAACTCATAAAGGCATTGACTAGGATGTTTATTATAAGGAATATCACCTTCATCGAACTTTAGTAAAGAATTTACCTCTACCACCTTAGGTGGTGGTGGTGTTTCAAGCCCATGTATTTCTTCGATAGGTGGTAAAGTTTTAACATCCTCTGCTTTAATACCTTTTTCCTTCATGGATTTCTTTGCCTCTTGCATATCTTCAGGACTGAGATATAAGATACCCCTCTTCTTCGGAGTAGGTTTGAGTGGTGGTTCGGGAAGAGTCCAATCATCATAACTTTTCAATATGTTATTCAATAATTCTTCAGCTTGTTCAACAGTTCGCTCCCTGAAAACACAACCAGCACAACTATCTAGGAAATCCCTAGAAGCATCGGTTAGTCCATTATAGAAGATATCAAGTATTTCATTTTTCTTAAGAGGATGATCAGGCAAAGCATTAAGCAATTGGAGAAGCCTCCCCCAAGCTTGTGGGAGACTCTCTTCTTCAATTTGCGCAAAGTTAAATATTTCCTGTAAAGCAGCTTGTTTCTTATGAGCAGGAAAATATTTTTCAGAGAAGTAATAAATCATATCCTGGGGACTACGCACACAACCAGGAGCAAGAGTATTGTACCAAGCCTTAGCATCACCCTTTAATGAGAATGGAAATAATTTGAGAATATAATAATAGTGAATCTTCTCATCATGAGCAAAAAGGGTGGCTATATCATTCAACTTAGTAAGATGTGCCACAATAGCTTCAGTTTCATAACCATGGAAAGGATCAGATTCAACCAAAGTAATTAACTCTGGGTCGACAGAGAATTCATAATCCTTATCATCAACAAAGATAGGTGAAGTAGCAAACTTAGGATGACATTTCATTCTAGCATTCAAAGTCTTTTCTTTATACTTGCATAATAATTTTTCCAAATCATCTCTATCCTTACAAGCAAGAATGTCTCTAGTTGTCTCCTCATCCATAACATAACCTTCTGGTACCTTTGTCAATTCATATCTAGGAGAACTAGGTCTAATAGGTGTTTCAAGATTTTCAGTTTCAAGCTCTTCATCAGTTTCAACATTTTCATCAGTTTCAACATTTTCAAAAGCTTTAGTTCTAGCAAGTTGTTCATCAAGAAATTTACCTAGTGGCACATTATCATCAAGCAAGGTACTAGCATCATCATGAGTAGCATTCATAGCAGAAGTAGCATCATCAATAACTTACGACATATCAGAATTGATAGCATGTGGTGGTGTTGCAAGTCTACTTATAACAGAAGGTGATTCTAAAGCGGAGCTGGATGGCAGTTCCTTACCTCCCCTCGTCTTAGAGGGAAAAATCTTAGTCTTAGCATCCTTCAGATTCTTCATAGTGATAATTTGATAATAATCCCAAGTGACTCAACAAATATAGCTATGCTCCCCGGCAACGGCGCTAGAAAAAGGTCTTGATAACCCACAAGTATAGGGGATCACAACAGTTTTCGAGGGTAGAGTATTCAACTCAAATTTATTGATTCGACACAAGGGGAGCCAAAGAATATTTGCAAGTATTAGCAGCTGAGTTGTCAATTCAACCACACCTGGAGATTAATTATCTGCAACAAAGTGATCAGTAGCAAAGTAGCTGATAGTTTTGATAGTAGTAGCAACAGCAATAGTAATGGTAACAGTAATAGCAATGATTTTGTAGCAAGTGTAAGAGTAACAATAGCAGTGGTAACTTATCAGGAACAATATGAGAGAAATTCGTAGGCATTGGATCGGTGAATTCATTGGATGATATTCATCATATAACAGTCATAACCTAGGGCGATACGGCACTAGCTCCAGTTCATAAATATAGTGTAGGCATGTATTCCGTAAATAGTCATACGTGCTTATGGAAAGAACTTGCATGACATCTTTTGTCCTACCCTCCCGTGGCAGCGGGGTCCTATTGGAAACTAAGGGATATTAAGGCCTCCTTTTAATAGAGAACCAGAACAAAGCATTAACACATAGTGAATACATGAACTCCTCAAACTACGGTCATCACCGGGAAGTGCCCTGACTATTGTCACTCCGGGGTTGCCGGATCATAACACCTAGTAGGTGACTATAACTTGCAAGATCGGATCTAGAACATAGATATAATGGTGATAACATAAATGGTTCAGATCTGAAATCATGGCACCTGGGCCCAAAGTGACAAGCATTAAGCATGGCAAAGTCATAGCAACATCAATCTCAGAACATAATGGATACTAGGGATCAAGCCCTAACAAAACTAACTCAATTACATGATGAATCTCATCCAACTCCTCACCGACCAGCGAGCCTACGAAGGAATTACTCACTCCCGGTGGGGAGCATCATGGAATTGGCGATGGAGAAGGGTTGGTGATGATGAAGATCGAAGATCCCCCCTCTCCGGAGCCTCAAACGGACTCCAGATCTGGCCTCCCGATGAAGAATAGGAGGTGGCGGCGGCTCCGTCTCGTGAAATGCGATAATTCTTTCTCCCTGATTTTTTTCTCCAAATATGTGATTTTATAGTATCAGGGTTGAAGTCTGCGGGGCCACCAGGTGGGGACAACCCACCTGGGCGCGCCTGGGAGGGGGGTGGTGGGGCCCCTGGTGGGTTGTGCCCACCCAGGCGCCCCCTCCTGTGGTTGTTGGCTCCAAAATTTTTCTTTTATTATATAAAAAATCCTCGCGAGGTTTCGTTCCAATCCGAGAACTTTTATTTCTGCACAAAAACAACACCATAGTAGTTCTGCTGAAAACATCGTCATTCCGAGTTAGTTTCATTCAAATCGTGCAAATTAGAGTCCAAAACAAGAGGAAAAGTAGATACGACGGAGACGTATCACTTGGTACCCTAGAGGTTGTTCCTCTTGGGTGCTTGGGTGCCCTAGACAGTTGGTGGTGCTTCGGAGCTCAATTATTGTGGTGTAAAGCTCCGGGCAACCGTCAGGGTCTCCAATTAGGTTGTGGAGATCGCCCCGAGCAATTTGTACGGATTCCGGTGACCGCCCCAAGGGTTGCCAAAGTGTACGGGTTCGGTGACCGCCCCCAAGGGTTGCCATTTGTACGGGTTTGGTAACCACCCTCATGGGTCCCTTAGTGGAACCATGACATCTTGCATTGTGCAAGGGTGTGAGGAGATTACGGTGGCCCTAGTGGCTTCTTGCACTGGTACAGCGAGGTGCTATACAAACGGCTTTTAACCCCTTTCCGCGACGGCATTTGGAACCGTCGCCAAGTGAGTGTGGGCGATAGGGGGGTCCTTCCCACACGACCCAGAAACCGTCGGGGATAGGGAGCCAAGATGCATATATAGTACTCCTACTCGTTTGTGCTCGCATTGCCATCGCAGTCGGTATTCTGTGGTGCTACATTTACGATGCGCGGCCCATCACAAACGGTTCACTATTATAGAACGTGTATGATAAGCAGACAATCACACACATTCGCTTTTCCCAAACCGTATGCGATAACTAATTAAGAAGATTAGCTAATCGTCGTACGAGTGTCGGATAGGATTACAAAACGTCGGGCCGTCGTAACATCGTCGTACACGACAACTATCGCACACGCTATTCTGTGGTGCAACATTTATGATGCATACTTCATCAGAAACAGTTCATGGTTGCAAATCATGTACGATAAGGCAACTATCACAAATGTTTAGTTTGCCCGCACCGTTTGTGATATTGTCTGACATCGCACACGTTTTGCAAACGGCAACTGTGTGCATGCTTGCACATGTTTCCTCTCTGTGAACCGTGTCGGATTATGGTGTATATCGCAAACATTTGTGTTTTATCAACCGTGTGTGCCGTAACGACCTGGAGAGCGTAATTTCACCGTAATTTAATTGCTGCTATTTCAAATTGTACCGGATTTGAATTTGAATTTGAATGTATGCTATAGCTTTATTCATATCCATCAGGTTCAAACAACCAATGCATTATTCGATTCATAGGTACATATGTTCAAGAATTACATAAGAACCAAATAAAGAATGATGAACCACAGTTGTATACTTGTACTATTAAAGACGGTAAAGAAAGAGGCGAAATACATTCTGGTTGCTGAACAAGGTGAAGCGGAATGCCCATATTGTGCCCTCCTCCATGCAGAAGGCACGCACGACTCTAGTCCAACCCCTTGTGATGGCCGACCTCCCATCCTTCACGGTCTTCATGAAAACATCTAGATAATCATCGTGTTCTGGTAGAAATACTTTAACCTTTGCATGCCCACCAATCATGTAGTTTGAGAGGTAATCTTGAGTAAACTGCTTTGGGAACCACTGCAAAGGAAAAAGATTCCAACATTGTCATCTAACACAACTCATTATGGGCAGTAAAAAGAAGGCTGCAGAGTTCTTACTTACCATCCTGCAGTTCGCTGTTGTCTCGGATAAAGTGTAAACAAATAGTTTAATTGCCATCTTTTGACCCATTTTACTAACAATCTTTATCAGCTTCCTCACTTGATGCTGGTTCATCGATATCTCATTTCCCCATATGCAGAAAGGGTCGAAGCGCGGATCTTTACCAATGACATATGCACCTAAAAGCACCAAGTTAATATTAGAAGCTAAACAGCAATTGCACAATGATGTAGTACAACAGTCTTTTATAATATCTTATAACATCCAATATACTCACATATTAGATGAATTAACATCTTATATTATGGGACGGAAGTAGTTTATTACATTCTTACAAATTATCGGCTGATTAACTGCTGCTGTATCCATGGGTTAGAGTTATTTTCAGCTAGTTCGGGCTCAAATATCCCTAAAGTATATCCAAACATGAGGGCTAGTTTGAGCTAGTTGCATCTAACCCACCCAAAAAAACTATCCAACCCAAGAGGTGCTAATTGGAGCTAGTTCTCCTAGTGCATTTATTGTCAATCTAACCCTGTCATCCAAACACCTCTTTGGATGGAGTTAGTTCAGGGTTAGTCATGAGCTAGAAACTAACTCTAACCTCTAGCTAAGTTGAGTATCCAAACAGGGCTGTGTTGTTGTTGTTGTTGTTGCTGCAGCTGCTCTTCTACGTATATCTAGACATCATCAGAACATTAAGGTAACACTCTTCCTTGTTGCTATGTAGCCTAGGATTGCATATTTAGACATTAAGTACAATGCATGTTGCTATGTAGCCTCAGATATATTACATATGGCCCTAGTTAACCTAACGATAAATGGGTTATAGATATATTCAGTTAAAAGTCCGATTCACCGATTAGTCCCTTATCAGCCCCTGGCCTATATGGTACCACCTACCGATATCCTGAACAGTGAGTATATATAAGCCATGGGATGAAACTAACCTTGATGGAAAACAGCAATCGTTCCCAAAATTGTCTTGTGTAGGTACATCGAGAGGCATGTTAAGCACAATAGGCTAAACATCAACCAAAATTATCCATGGCAGACAAAATAATCTCCAAAAGATAGCTTCAGTGTGCAGGTTCAAGCACGCTAGTAAAGCAAAACAAGTGGAAAGGTCTGTTAACTGCAATAGGCCTAACATTTAACAACAAGCAAACATAGTCATTCAAACTGGTATTGTGCCGGTCTAAGTACACTGGTTATTGTTAAACAAAAATGGAAAGGCGTGTTAACTACAAGATGTAGCAACCAAATGTAGTCATTCATAGTGGTATTGTTGAAACTGGTATTGATGAAATTGAACTGCACAGTTCATACTTGCACATATAGAACATCACATTGTGAAGAACTGGAATAAACAAGGCATACTATGAACAACCAAAGATAGCATTTGAAACTGGACATATGCTAACTATAAACAACCGAACAATAAAAAAACTTTAAAAGAGGCATATACTAGCTATAACAGGCTTAAAAGCAAGCAAATATATGCATTCCTATCGGTATGTTTAAAACTGGATTGATGAAATGTACTGCATAGTAAATAATTGCACATATAGAGCATCACATTGTGAACAACTGAAATAAACAAGGCATACTGCAAACAACCAAATATAGCAATTAAAACTGGACATATTCTCACTACACTGCAAAAGGGACTCGACAAAACAAATCATGGGTTTCCCCCTGTGAAGAGGCACGACAAAACAAATCATGGGTTTCGTCACTTGTCATAGATGGGCTCGTTCCCGTGGGAAGAGCACGGACCCGGGATGCGCTCCATGTTGTCACCGATGGGCTCCTTCCCCTTGGAAGAGCACGGCTGTAGGGTGCCCTCCCTGATGTCGTAGACGGGCTCTTTCCCCTTGGAAGAGCAGATGGGCTCTTTCCCCTTGGAAGAGCCGGAAAGGTGCCCTCCTTGTGGTCGCCGTCGATGAGGTCTGACTTGGAAGCTATGGATCCCAAGCCAGCGTCACAGAACGTGTCCTTCAGAAATGACAAAAGGGGCTCAATGGCGATGTAGGATGGCAAATTTTTGACAGCGAGCCAGAGGAGATCAGCGGCGGGGCCATGGATGAGATCGACGGCGGTTGAACCCGAGGGGTTGGGGGTGGGCCACTTAACCTGTGACATAGCCCGCCTTAGGCCGTCGCTGTCGATGACCTCGATGTCGTAGCCAGCGTCCGTGACATACCCGCATACTCTAGCCCGCTGATTGAGTGCCTGTGGCCAGTAATGGTCGTCATTTTCCTCGGCGACGTCGGGCGAAGAGACCGCGATACACCTCTTTTGGGCCAGTCGCTCCTCGAGCTCCACGGGAAGCGTAGCCGGGCTTAGGCTGTGACGCTCTGAAGTGGGGGATGGGGATCTGTGGGAAAGGGGGCGTTTGGCAGGCGTCATCTAAGAAACTCAGGGCGGCCTGGGTATGGAGATCGGTGGGTAAGCTGCACGGGCAAACCGGCAGATGTTGACAATGGAGGCCTTGCGGCGGCGGCAGGGATCTAGCTAGGGTTTCGAGCGAGGGAGGGGGTGTGTGTGTGTGCGCGCGCGCGCCCGAGGAGGTTTTGGTGTGTGTGTGTGTGTGTGTGTGTGTGTGTGTGTGTGTGTGTTTGGAGGGGGGGGGGGTGTTTGAGGAAATGACGCGGGTACTGAAATTTTTACTACGTGGGAGTCAAACGCGGGAGTGAAATGCCGGGGCTATTGAAAATTTTGATGATGGTGCATCGCACACGGTCCGGAGATAACGACCATGTGTTATGAAACAGAAAAACCCTTGAGGTGGGCAGATATTTTCGAGGGATGCAGGCGGGATTGGGAACAAGAAACATCACACACAGTCGAAACATAATAACTGTGTGTTATCAAACAGAAAAAAGCCGCAGGCGGGTAGATATTTTTGAGAGGGGAAGCCTCGTGGAGCCCAATGTACTGTGCGGATGTGCATGACAGGGGCACCGGCGTGGCACACGGTTAGTTTGAGTGAACTTTGTCTGTTGTGTCATCCGACTTGTCTAATGTTCATAAATTTGGCAAAAAATGACGCGGGAGAGGGTCAGAACACGAACACACTTGCATGTGGACCAAATTTATGTATGAAAAGGGTGGTTTGATGTTCAAATACCAAATGCAACTTCGATGTGGCACCGATCTCGCAAAGCGCACGGTATTGCTTGCCCCCCTCGTGTCGGCACGAAGGGAATCCTAAGCTATGAATGCATGCCCCCCCAACCGAGGTTCACCTAGCAAAGTGCAAAGTAGCAGCCCCCGCACACACACCCACTTTCAGTCGGCGGGCCAGAGAGGCATCTCACCAAGATGGATCGTAAAACGGACCAAGAATAATCCACCTTGGTCATACAACCTCTCTCTTGTTGTTGGTCAAAGTGATGGCCGTCCATGCGACCCCGGAGATGGGCTAGCTCGCCAATAATCACGCAAGTAGCTAGTCCCCGAAGACAACCACTGCATGCGTGTGGCCCAAACATATGTATGGAGAGGTGTGTTTTTGAATACACAATGGAACAACTTTGATGTGGCACCGTGCTTTCGAACTAGAAATCCCCACACCGAGTGAGGGTTAGGTTGACGATGCATATGTATGTCACACCACACTTCAAGCCGACAACGGGGATTCATGCATGCATGCGTGCATAGTATATGCGCTCAAACTTAATTAGGTCTGAATCTCACCATGACCTATACTACGATAACACGAACCAAAGGAAGAATCCGCCATGGTAACCTATCTTGTTGTCGGTCAAGGTGATCATGGATGTCCACGTGGGCCCACGAATATATAGGCTTGTCGCCGATAACCACGCGAGGGAGTGTACCGTTCGAACACAACCACTACATGCATATGTATGGAGGTGATGCGTGCATGCATGTTTGAATACCATTTCACAACATTGATGTGGCGCGTGCGTCGAAGATCGTACAGTCCCCACACAGAGCGAGATCGGTTCATGAAGTGTCGTTGTACTAGCCACTTCGACTCGATGGGAGGGATTCATGCGTACACATGCATGTGTGTGTGCTCAAACTGTATCATGTCATCCCAGAGCATGACCTATATATATACCGTATTACAAACAAAAAAATAATCCCCTCCTAAGTCAAATTAACCTCTCTCATTGTCAGGCAAAAAGTAGTGATGGACCAAGCGGGCCCACAGATGGAAAGCATCGATATCGCTGATAACCGCTTAAGTGGGTGCGAGAGGACAACCACCATCGCTTTGCATGTGGGCGAAACATATGTTGAATACCCAAAATGCACAACTTTGATGTGCCACATGCCTCAAAAACCGTAAAGCCCCCACACAGAGCGAGGTTCATGAAGCGTACTACATATGATGGTCCCCTTCCCCCTCTTCGACGCATACTATATGCTCCTACCGTAATACAACCCAAAAAGAATCCTCCTCGATGGTGAAATTAATTAACCTCTCCCGATGTAAGTCAAAGTGATGCATGCATCGACGATGGCCTCGTGGGCCCACAGATGGAAGCATCACACGTGAGTGTCCTAGCTAGGATAACCATCGCCTGCATGCATGTGGCCCAAAGAGGTGTTGTGTGATGTTTGAATAGCCAATTTCACAACTTTGATGTGGCACGTGCCTCGGAAACCGAAAAGTCCCGACACTGAGTGAGGTGTACTTGTTCACGGACGCGTACGTATAGTATATATGCTAGTCCCCTCCCACCTCTTCGACGCGTACTATATATATACTCCCACCATAACACAAACAAAAAAGATTCTACCTTGCTGGTCAAATTAACCTCACTGCCGGCTGTTCGTCAAAGTGATGGACGACGACCTCGCGGGCCACAGAAAGCGTCACACGCGAGTATCGAGTGTCATGTAGGACAACCGTCGACTACATGTGGCCAAAACATGTATGTATGAAAGGGTTGTGTAATGTTTTAAATAACGAATTCACGACTTTGATGTGGCACCTGCCTAACAAAACGGCCAACCCACACGGTGGCACACAACTCATAGTGTATTGCGAGCCACCCGCCACCCCCAGACGCACACACCCACACACACACTGTCGTCGAGTTGTCATGGCAGATGCCCTAGCATGAGGACTTAGGTGTGGAGCCATCGTCACGTAGTTAGCTTGAAGGGGTTAAACGGGACAAAGGACACGGAGAGTTTACCCAGGTTCGGCCCCTCTCAACGAGGTAAAGGCCTACTCCTGCTTTAGGTTGTATTGCTTGGGTCTCGATTACCAGGGAGCGAATACGCTTGACCTAGCTCTCGACTTATCGTTTCTTGCCTTAACCCGCCGCCGGGTCACCCCTTTATATACACAGGTTGATGCCCGGTGGCTTACAGAGTCCCGGCCGGCTCATACACAATGTGTCCGGCCCGGTGACCAATACTAAACTTTCCTTAACATACAAGTTAAACATATGGCGGTTTACGCCCGTGGGCCTCAAGCCGCCTCCGGGTCTTGGGCCTCCAATAAGCTTGTTACATGAAACGCCATCGTCAGCATCTTCTTGGGCCTTCTCATCACGAACCGCCAGTGGTATGACCCGGCCCCTCCTGGGCGGGTTATACCCAATAGTTATATCCCCAACATTAGGCCCCAGGTTGATGTGAACTTGTTCATATCAATCTTCAATACTTGACTTAGAAAAAATCCTTCATCGTCAGTCCTTATGAAATTTTATAACCCGCCATGACGTCTGCTCACAGAATTGTGCTAACCCGCCATGACGTCATCTCGCATTAATATCGCACGAGGCCCAAATCTCAGCCTCCTCGATTCCCGCGCATGCCATCTATCCACTGCCTTATAAATAGGGACAAGGCTCCTTTTCATTTTCCCCCCTTGCCTCCTCATCTTCATCCTCTTCTTCGCAACGCCACACGCGCCCGAGCTCTGCCGTCGTCGACCTCGCGAGCCGCCTCAACTCTGGCCGCTGCATTGACCTGAACGCACCAGAGCACCGCCGCGCGCCACCGCTGTCCAACAGCCCCGGTAAGCTCCCCTCTATTCCTCACCGCAGATCTCCATTAGGGTTTGCTCAAGTTCTTCATAGCTCATCTCGGTTCATATTTGTTCCTCTCTAAACCATGTAGTTTTTGATCTAAGTATAGTACCAATCTTGTGCGGTAGCAGTTTAGCACTCGTTTTTAATATCCGAACGCCTCCCCTCCATAGTAGATCTCATCTGAGCACGTGAACTGTCCTGCTGCCGCCACTTTAGGTTTAGAATTTTTCTTCATTATCTGAACTGCCGTAGATCCAAAATTATAACACCGATCTGTGAAAACTGTTTGTCCAACACTTAGCAATCTTTCACTCATAGATTTGAAAACTGATAGCTATGTAGGTAGCTTAATTGACAAACCATAACCCGCCAGGTACCATTAGTCCCCTCTTAAGCCGCCAATAGATTGCTCTGCATCTCAACACTATCCTCCGGCTTAACACACTGCATGTTTATGGTTTTTACCTTTGAACCAATGACCGGCTTACCAACATAACCTTAAACCGGCAATATTTTCTTTCCAGACCTTCATCATCGACAATGACTAAGACCTTCACTTCATGCAACTGGGCCGCGTCCCGGGTTACCGAGGAAGACTTGAACAATTTTGTTCAGACTGGCGTCTTAGCCAAAAAAGATGACATCCATTGGAGGGTCCTAGGCACTGAAAATCCCCCTGAGCCCAAGGAAGGCGAAATAATCGTTTTTACTGATCATATGATCCGGGGGTTTACCCCGCCCGGTTCAAAATTCTTCCGACACGTGCTACACTTTTTCCAGCTCCATCCTCAAGATATTGGGCCCAATTCTATCTCCAACATCTGCAACTTCCAAGTTTTTTTGCGAAGTTTATCTCCAACAAGAGCCCACTGTCGAACTGTTCAGGGAATTCTACTACTTGAACCGGCAGACTGAATTCACAGACGGACCCAGCTTGGAGCTAGGCGGAATTTCAATTCAGAAACGGAAAGAAGCCACCTTCCCATATGCCAAACCGCCCAGTCATCCTAAAGACTGGAACCAGACTTGGTTCTATTGCCAAGATACATCTCCAGAAGGTGAAAACCCCTTGCCGGGTTACCGTGAACACCGGCTTAGCAACACACATCCACTCCCAGAACGGATCAGCACAAAGGAACGGGCCAAGTATGCGCCCATATTTTCAAAGATTAGAGCCTTCATGGCTAACGGCTTAACCGGCATCGACCTTGTTCGGTGCTGGGTCGCCTGGAGAATTCTGCCGTTAAGCCGCCGCCCCGGTTTAATGTGCAAGTACACCGGCGACTTAAAAGATCCGCAACGCCACTGCGAGATCCAATTGACTGATGAAGATATCAATGAGTCGACCAAGGCTTTATTGAACGAAAGCTTGGCAGCTTGCAGCAAAACCGGACTCAATCCTTTCTGCACTCTCAACAAACCGCCAGCTGTAAGTTTTGTATATAATTTTTCAGTTAATCATGTTTTCATAAAAACTGTCCTCATACTCATCTGACTTCCACAGGCCGATTCTCCTTTCTGGAAGAAGAAGCTGCAGGACAAACTGGCCAAGAAGACCCGGACAAAGACCAAGGCTACCAAAAAACCTGCCAAGAAGAAGACCGACCCCTCTGAGTTACTTAACTTGGATGACGATGATGAGTCAGAGGTAGAACTTGATTCTCTTGGCTCATTTTTTGTACATCTCATTGACAACGATTATTATCAGGATGATGCAGAAGCCAGCCGTGCGGGCGATGAAGAGGTAATTGTTCTTTCCTCCGGCTCAGAACCTCTGCCAAAACAGAAATCTCGACAAGCAAGCCGGAAAGTAAGGGTTTCTCATCCTTTAGCTCATTTGGATCCCAACTTTATTTTGAAGAAGCATCAACATGAGGCTCACCGCACAACCCGAAACAGCGGAGGCGGGATCCTTTCCTCCGGCTTATCGAACACACCAGCTCCTCGCAAACGCCATCCAGAGGTCTCACCAATTTCCGACTTAGCTTATCCCAAGGCTGGTCTTTTTCGACAACCTCTTAATCCTTCCGACTCAAATTATCAGGGAACATCTCATTCCTCCTCTGGCGATTCAACGGGAACTCACATCCGAGTCTTCAAGACTGTGCCTGGGTAATGTTAAATCTCTGCTTTCCATCATATACTCAATTGCTGTGCTAACCTCGTCTTGTGCTGCATTTACAGAGCTATGGCAAAGCCCAGCAAGAAGTTGAAGGTGACAAAAACAATCAAAAATCCTTCTGAACCGGAGAAACAGTCAGCAGAGACTTCCCTCCATGCCACTAAAGCCACCGTTGATGAACCGCCACTAGAAGAACACAACATCACCATAGATCATATGGATGTTGACCCAGCCACCGTTAAGCCGCCAAGTCCCATCAAACCTACTGAAGAAAAGGCTGATGATGTTATCATTACTGGGCTTGGTTATACAGCGCCGGGCAATCCCACTGTCTTGTCAAAGCACAGTGCCAAGGAAGAAATATCTGTTGCTGACAAAGGCAAGTGGTCAGTGAATTTAGAGAGCTATGCTCACTATAGTGCTCAAGAGATCCACTCTGGGTACTTGAACCGTCTGCACACAAGCCGTGACTTTGAGGCCGGCTTAGTAAATCTCATGAAGGAACGTTTTGAGGTAAACGCTAGCCTTCTTCATATAAACATACTTTACCAGCCGCCAAGTTTACTGGACATGATAGAATTGAATGTACTATAGACTTTAGATAGCCTTATAGATCTAATCAAGTAGCCCCCAAGGGCCGGCTTACACTTTCAAGATAAGCCAGGACTTCAACTAGTAATGATTCAATTTTGTACCTGTAGCCCCCAAGGGCCAGCTTAAACTGTTAAGATTAGCCGGGTCTCATTACCATAGTTGTCAATAAAATCCAAGTATATAGCCCCCATGAATCGGCTATAGCCACAATAGTGTAGCCGAGTCATCATGAAATCGTCTTTGAAAAGAGCAATGTGCATTAGCCCCAAGTGCCAAGTGAAATACTTGTATTGTGCTTGGGACTTTAAACAAAATAATTGTAATAGCACCTGTCGTTTGCATACTGCAGGCTGAACTCAATGCAAAAGAATCCCAAGTCACCGACCTTCAAGAAAATATCAAGTCTCAACAATCTGAAACTGCCAAGGCCAAATCAGAACTGACAACCGCCTTGGAAGAAATGGAGAAGTTGAAAAAGGACTTCAAGGCTGATAGGACAAACTGGGAGTCTGACAAAGCAGCTCTGTTGAAAAGAGCGGAAGAAGCAGAGGCGGCCCTTAAGCCGGTGACTGAAGAGCTTTCCGGTTTAAAACATCAAATTAACACCATGACCGCCGCTGTCTTTGGTAAGTAACATTATTCCAATCTGTTACCATACATGTAGTTGAATAATCATTCATCTGACTTATCAATTTGTTTGGTAATGCAGGCTCCAGAATCGCCCATCTTGGTGCAGACATGCGCATGAAGCTGAAAGCCGCCTATACTCTTATCGAGCAATTGTATACTGGCGCACAATGAGCTATCTCTGCAGCTTCTCATAGAAAACAACCACCAACGCATATCAAAGACACTCTGGAAAAGCTGTCTGTATTGCCCCAAAGAGTAGAGGATCTGAAGCTATCAGCTGCTAGAGCCGGTGCCATCACTGCGCTAACCCGGGCCAAGGTGTGGCAAGGAGATCTGGACCCAGAAGACTTGGCCAATGGCTGCCCAAGCGTAAAGGAGGACGGGTCTCCCTTCAGTACTGAGGACTTTGCGGCAATAGCAAGAGAAATGCGCCCTCTAGCAAGCAAACTGGCTGAAGATACGGATCTATCTCATTACCAGGCGGCTTATAATGCTGATAACAAGAAAGTGAAGGCACCGGTTCACGACTCCCAGCAGCTTATTCCGCCAATCCGTAAGCACACCTTTGCTCCTGATATTGACCCGTCAACACTTATTGATGACGAAGCTGTGTTCAAAGCTTTGACTGGGATCAATTGGGCCACCTCTGACTTCCAGCCAACGGGTGACGAAGAAGAAGATGAACCGGTGCAAGATGACCCGGAATCCTCTACTCGCCAAGGTCAAGATCATTAATCCAAGGGCCGGCTTAATCTGCTCGTTGGACTAACTTATGCCTCAAAACACTTATTCTTTTGGGCCGTCCAGTGCCTTGTAATAGGCTAGCTTGAAAACAGTGATCTGCCATGCCATCGTGCATGTTGATTTGCATAACACTTATGAGCCGTTTTGATCTTATCTGATGATCCACCATTTATGCTCGTAATCATTGCCATCTTTGCTGATCATGTTGTCTTAAACCCTGCATACAAACAGAGAACAAGTGCCTATGATATTTTTTCATACTGCCGGCTTACAACGCCGCAGGTAATAAGGGTAACAGCCCAAAGCCTCACAGCGCAGCACTCTGTGTAATTTTATTCATACTGCCGGCTTACAATGCCATAGACAGCAAAGGGTATCATCCCAAAAACTTAAGAGTATAGAACTCCAAGCATATAATCATCACATACTGGCGACTTATCGTCCAAAGCCAGGCCGGGTTATCAAAGCACCGGATATTTTCAAATATGAATCATAAGATCAAGGCAACATGGCCCGAATCAACTTTCAACCATATATCAATATGGTATAAACAAAAATCACCAAAAAGATTCAAAGTCAATATAAACCAGAAAACCAAGGCATTCAAAGGCTGCCAAGCCTCAACATCAAGTGCTATTCAAGGGCTGCACAGCCACTGAGTTACTCCTTAATTCAAACCTGTAAGCCGGGCCTCACATGACCAATCGCCGTTTTAACTTTGACAAGTTCAGGGTCTTTACAAGATTAACTATCAAGAGTACGGTGAGTCATTCCAGGATTACCTGGTCGGAGTGGCAGTCATACAAAGGCAGGATAACCCGGATTTTTGGTGAATACACCTGATGTCCAAGCCCATTACAAGGGTCAACAAAGCTCTGTTCATTTAACAAGGAGCCCCCAAGTAATATTCCGATCCAGGCGTACAAGCCGGACCAATAGGGTAGTCATAGCTATGCTTAATGAGCAGGAAGCCCCCAAATATTTTGCAATCAAGGCGTACAAGCTGGATCAAAAGGGTAATCATAGCTATGCTCAATGTGCAGGAAGCCCCCCAGTGATCTTACGAAGTGACAATAAAGACTCAGATTCTCAGAAATGAAACGACAGAAGCCCTGAATCATCAGGGATGCCGGCTTTATTATACTAATCATAATATATACATTAACAAAAGTATGTACATCACAAGAGCCGGTGGCTCGGGTGTAATAAGGCCGAAGATGAGCAATATTCCACGGCCGGTGGGTCTCCTCCTCCGACGTGCGTGAGTCCTTGTGGCTTCGAACATTGATAAGGTAGTATGACCCGTTGTTCAGATTTTTACTGACCACAAAGGGCCCTTCCCAAGGTGGGGATAGCTTGTGCATATCAGTTTGATCCTGGATAAGCCGGAGCACCAAATCTCCTTCTTGAAAAGTCCTGGTTTTAACCCGGTGGCTATGATAATGACGCAGATCTTGCTGGTAAATCGCTGAACGAGCCGCCGCAAGGTCACGCTCTTCATCCAAAAGGTCAATAGCATCCTGACGTGCTTTCTCATTATCAGCTTCAACATAAGCCGCCACGCGGGGCGAGTCATGACGTATGTCACTAGGGAGAACCACTTCTGCTCCGTAAACCATGAAGAAAGGCGTGTAACCCGTAGATCTGTTGGGGGTGGTATTGATACTCCAAAGCACTAAGGGCAATTCTTCCACCCAACAACCCGACGTCCTCTGCAAAGAGACCATAAGCCGGGGTTTGATACCTCTCAAGATTTCTTGACTGGCTCTTTCAGCTTGACCATTAGACTGGAGGTGAGCCACTGATGACACATCAAGCCGGATATGCTCTTGTTGACAGAATTCTTTCATTGCACCCTTAGACAGATTAGTACCATTATCAGTAATGATACTATGAGGGTATCCAAAACGAAAGATCACCTTTTTAATGAACTGAACCGCCGTTGCTGCATCACATTTGCTGACCGGCTCAGCCTCAACCCACTTTGTAAACTTGTCAACAGCTACCAGGAGGTGAGTCTTTTTGTCCGTGGACCTTTTAAAAGGCCCAACCATATCCAGTCCCCAGACTACAAACAGCCAAGTAATTGGAATCATCCGCAATTCTTGAGCCGGCACATGAGCTCGTCTTGAAAATTTCTGACAGCCATCACATTTACTGACCAGATCTTCCACATCAGCATGAGCCGTCAGCCAATAAAACCCATGACGAAAGGCTTTAGCAACGAGAGACTTAGAGCCGACATGATGGCCGCAATCTCCTTCATGAATTTCCCTTAAAATTTCATGGCCCTCCTCAGGAGAAATGCATCGTTGAAATACCCCTGTAACACTGCGTCGGTGTAACTCACCATTGACAATAGTCATTGACTTAGACCTCCGGGTTACTTGCCTGGCCAGAGTTTCATCATCAGGTAACTCACCCCGGGTCATATAAGCTAAATATGGAACAGTCCAATCAGGAATAACATGGAGAGCCGCCACCAACTGTGTCTCCGGGTCAGGAATTGCAAGATCCTCCTCCGTAGGCAATTTAACTGATGGATTATGCAAAATATCGAGGAAAACATTAGGGGGCACCGGCTTACGCTAAGAGCCCAGCCGGCTTAAAGCACCAGCGGCCTCGTTTTTCCTGCGATCGACATGCTCCACTTGATAACCCTTAAAATGACCAGCAATTGTATCAACTTCTCTGCGATAAGCCGCCATGAGTGGATCCTTGGAATCCCAAGTCCCTGAAACTTGCTGAGCCACTAAGTCTGAGTCGCCAAAACACCTCACCCGGCTTAGATTCATCTCTTTAGCCATCCGAAGACCATGGAGCAAAGCTTCATACTCAGCTGCATTGTTAGTACAAGGGAACATCAACCTCAAAACATAACAAAATTTATCACCTCGTGGGGAAGTCAAAACAACTCCAGCCCCCGAGCCTTCCAATTGCCTGGATCCATCAAAGTGAATAGTCCAATACGTGGTATTCGGTTTTTCCTCAGGCATCTGCAGCTCTGTCCAATCATTGATGAAATCCACAAGTGCTTGGGACTTGACAGCCGTCCTAGGCATATATTTCAAACCATGAGGTCCGAGCTCGATGGCCCACTTGGCTACCCGACCCGTGGCTTCTCTATTTTGAATAGTATCCCCCAAGCAAGCAGAACTAACCACAGTGATGGGATGACCAAGGAAATATTGCTTCAACTTGCGGCTAGCCATGAACACGCCGTAAACCAATTTCTGCCAATGTGGGTATCTCTGCTTAGATTCAATGAGCACCTCACTGACATAATAAACCGGCCTTTGAACCGGATACTCCTTGCCTGACTCTTTCCTTTCAACCACAACTGCCACACTGACAGCTCTGTTGTTTGCAGCCACATATAAAAGCAAGGGCTCCTTCTCAATAGGAGCTGCAAGAACCGGCGGTTTAGCCAGCTGTCTCTTAAGCGCCTCAAATGCCTCATTGGCAGCATCACTCCAGACAAAGCTATCTGTCTTCT
This sequence comes from Thinopyrum elongatum, assembly GCA_011799875.1. Taxonomy (NCBI): domain Eukaryota; kingdom Viridiplantae; phylum Streptophyta; class Magnoliopsida; order Poales; family Poaceae; genus Thinopyrum; species Thinopyrum elongatum. Next base: position 91,039,149 of record CM022302.1, on the reverse strand, counting down.
TCATCATTTGATACAAAGGGATAGACTTCTCTCCCAGGCGGCTTATGAACCGGCTCAAAGCTGCAATACGACCCGCCAACCACTGGACGTCATTGATACATGACGGCTTAGCCAAAGAAGTGATAGCCTTGATTTTCTCCGGGTCAGCTTCAATGCCTCTCTTAGAAACCAGGAAACCCAATAGTTTGCCCGCTGGCACGCCGAAGACACACTTGGCCGGGTTAAGCATCATTTTATAGACCCGGAGATTGTCAAAGGTCTCTTTCAAATCATTTATCAAAGTCTCCTTCTTCCTGGATTTCACAACAATATCATCCACATAGGCGTGAACATTGCGTCCAATCTGGTCACGGAGGCAATTCTGAACACACCGGTTGTAAGTCGCCTGGGCACTCTTGAGCCCAAAGGGCATAGACACATAGCAGAAGGCTCCAAAGGGAGTGATGAAAGCTGTCTTCTCCTGGTCCTTAACTGCCATCTTGATCTGATGATAACCCGAGTAAGCATCCAAAAAGCTCAAACGCTCACAACCCACCGTAGCATCAATAATCTGATCAATACGAGGGAGAGCAAAGGGGTCAGCCGGACATGCCTTATTAAGGTCTGTATAATCCACACACATACGCCAAGTGCCATTTTTCGTAAGCACCAGCACCGGGTTAGCTAACCACTCCGGATGAAAAACCTCAATGATGAATCCAGCCGCCAAGAGCCGGGCCACTTCTTCACCAATTGCCTTGCGCCTCTCTTCATTGAAACGACGAAGAAACTGCTTGACCGGTTTAAACTTTGGATCAATATTAAGAGTGTGCTCAGCGAGTTCCCTTGGTACACCTGGCATGTCAGAAGGTTTCCATGCAAAGATGTCCCGGTTCTCACGGATGAACTCGATGAGCGCGCTTTCCTATTTCAGATCCATATTAGCACTGATGCTGAACTGCTTGGACGAGTCGCCAGGAACAAATCGACCAACTTAGTGTCATCTGCTGACTTAAACTTCAACAGGGGGTCATTCTCTGTGGTTGGCTTCTTCAAAGGTGTCATATCCGCCGGGTCAACATTATCTTTATAAAACTTCAACTCCTCGGCGACACAGGTCGACTCAGCATACGCAGCATCACCCTCTTCACAATCCAGAGCAATCTTCCTATCACCGTGCACCGTGATGGTGCCCTTATGACCCGGCATTTTAAGCTGCAAATAAACATAACAAGGCCGTGCCATGAATTTGGCGTAAGCCGGCCGCCCGAATAAAGCGTGATACGGGCTTTTGATCTTGACCACCTCAAAGGTCAATTTCTCAACTCTGGAATCATGGTCATCTCCAAAGGCTACCTCCAGGATTATCTTACCCACTGGATCCACCGACTTACCAGGCACCACCCCATGAAAAACAGTAGAAGACGTCTTAAGATCTTTGTCAGTCAAATTCATACGACGAAAAGTATCATAGTAAAGGATATTGATACTACTGCCCCCATCCATGAGCACCTTTGTAAGCTTATATCCTCCTACTTGAGGAGCCACCACCAATGCCAATTGACCCGGATTGTCAACCTAGGGCGGGTGATCCTCATGGCTCCATACGATAGGTTGCTCAGACCACCTTAAATAACGAGGTACTGCCGGCTCAACTGAGTTCACTGCCCGCTTATGGATTTTCTGATCCCATTTGCACAGACTTGTGGTGAATACATGATATTGACCACTATTCAATTGCTTTGGATTGCTTTCATAACCAGACTGCTGCTGCTGATTTCCTTGGCCAGATTGTTGATTAAAACCGCCTTGATTGCCTTGACCCTGGAAACCAGAACTTGAACCGCCACCTCCAAATCCAGGTTCATGAGGGCCGGACCCTGAACCGCCATGCGTGCTATGATTATTCTGGAAAAAATTAGAGTTCCTATATTCCCTCATGTTGAAGCAATCCTTCCACAGATGACTGGCCAGCTTTTCCTGAGTTCCGTGCTTTGGGCAAGGCTGATTCATCATGGCCTCAAGATTGAACTTTGGCCCTCCAAACCGGGGCGTTGACGTTTTCCCCTTACGACGCTGGTTGTTACCCTGCGCATTGGTGTTAGCCACAAAGTCTAAACCGCCGTCAGCCTTGCGCTTACCATTGCCACCTTGACCCGCCGTGTTATGTTGTCCCTTTGTATTGCCACTCTTTTTCCCTTTACCAGCTTTCTCCTCATCAGACTCAGGGTCTTTAGTGCTATCAGAGTCGGCATATTTGACGAGAGCCGCCATGAGCTCCCCCATATCATTGCAATTGCGCTTAAGCCGCCCCAATTTCTGCTTAAGGGGAAGAAAACGGCAATTCTTCTCCAACATCAGGACTGCTGAACCGGCGTTGATACTGTCCAACGAGTGTATAATAGCTGAGATCCGGCGCACCCAATTGGTTGTTGACTCACTTTCACCTTGGACGCAAGAGTCCAAATCCAAAATCGACATAGGCTGCTTGCACGTGTCTTTAAATTTTTGGATAAAACGCGCTTTCAACTCTGCCCATGATCTGATGGAGTTAGCGGGCAACCCTTTTAACCAAGTACGAGCCGGCCCATACAACATCATGGTGAAATACTTGGCACATGCAGCATCACTAACATCCAACATCTCCATGGCCATCTCATAGCTTTCAATCCAAGCCTTCGGGGGTTGATCCGCCGTGTAGTTAGGCACCTTACGGGGGCCCTTGAAATCCTTAGGCAAGCGCTCATTGCGTAGAGTCGGCACTAAACATGGCACGCCCAAGGTTCTAGAAGTCACCCCTGTCTCCACAGACGCTGACGGATAAACCGGAGGTTGCTGTTGAGCCGCCAACTGAGCCGCCAGCTCAGCCTCACGCCGCGCCCTGCCCAGGTCCACTAAAGCCTGAGCATCATTACCAGCACGCGGCGGGTCAGGCCTATGAGGCTGATTGCAGTGCTGCTCACTGCTCGATACAGCCGGTTCATCAATGTGTCTGCTATAACTCCGACTTGGACACTGGGTCGAGTGAATCCATTCACGGCTGTATGAATAAGCCGCCTGTTGACAGCCATCTGAAGAAGTTCTCCGGCTCGCCGTATTTCCACCGCCGCTGGCGACTCATCCTGAACTGGGAGAGCCGCCAATCGAGTAGCCGCAGCTATCATGTTATCCAGAGGATTAGAGTAATGACCCAGGGGCATTGGAACATGCTGAGGAGGGGTCAGATTCAAACATGGGGGGTCTGCAGCACGCGGCGGAACCAGTGCTCCAGCCGCCGGCGCCTCAACGGTCCGATCCGCCACAGGCGGGTTACTGGTTCCTGCCCCAGGTGTGTTGAAAAGGTTTCTCGCATCATAAACCAGGGGTAAACAACTCACATGCCTTCTGTTAAAGACAATGTTTGATGCGTCCCGGTCCAAGCTCATGCGAAATTTTTCTGCTTTAAGCCATTCTGCCTCCCTCTCCAAGGCGGCTCGCTCCGTCACCATCCAGGTGTTCTCAGCGTTTAGATCCTCCTTTGCTTGAGCTATTTCATCACGTAGCTTTGCAACGTCCACATTATGTTGCGTTTGGTTTGCCGGGGTCACCTCCGCCATCAAAAATGTTGCCAGAGCCTCCAACAGTTCAGATAAAACTTGAGCTGGCGGGCGCACAGGGCCTCCTGCCCTAGCTGCCGTTGCCATCGCTGAATCGGAGATCAATGCCGCCGCAGTTGAAGAATTCTGCACTGGCTGTGTACCGGCCATGAAGATTGTAACCCAGTTTGGCGGCTGATAGGGGTTCGGAATACTGTCGCCATTGGAACAGCCCCCAAGCCCATCATCCTGAACTTGATACATGGAGTCGGTCTCACCGGTTGAGGACTCATCGCCTGAATAGACGGCCGTCTCACCACCGGACTCAGATCCCCCTTCTAGATCTACTCCTTGAGTAAATCCCACAAAGACATGCTTCGGGGCGGCTTGAACCTGGGCGGGTCGCGCGCGCTGAGCTGTCTTGACGATGTCGGCGCAGGTGTCCGGCTCAGCTTCCGACTCACCAATCTTGTCGATGAAGACATGAATTCCGCCGAAGGGGACCCGGTACCCGTACTCGATTGAGCCGGCCTCGGGGCCCCAGGCCGCGTCGTCGATGTAGAGCTTGCCGCGACGACTTTTAGTCATCCGGCCCACAGCGTATCCCTTGAGCCCTGCGAAGCTGCCCTTCAAGAACTCGAAACCACCGTGCGCTGACCCCACGGTGGGCGCCAACTGTCGTGGAGTTGTCACGGCAGATGCCCTAGCATGAGGACTTAGGTGTGGAGCCATCGTCACGTAGTTAGCTTGAAGGGGTTAAACGGGACAAAGGACACGGAGAGTTTACCCAGGTTCGGCCCCTCTCAACGAGGTAAAGGCCTACTCCTGCTTTAGGTTGTATTGCTTGGGTCTCGATTAACAGGGAGCGAATACGCTTGACCTAGCTCTCGACTTATCGTTTCTTGCCTTAACCCGCCGCCGGGTCACCCCTTTATATACACAGGTTGATGCCCGGCGGCTTACAGAGTCCCGGCCGGCTCATACACAATGTGTCTGGCCCGGTGACCAATACTAAACTTTCCTTAACATACAAGTTAAACATATGGCGGTTTACGCCCGTGGGCCTCAAGCCGCCTCCAGGTCTTGGGCCTCCAATAAGCTTGTTACATGAACCGCGATCGTCAGCATCTTCTTGGGCCTTCTCATCACGAACCGCAAGTGGTATGACCCGGCCCCTCCTGGGCGGGTTATACCCAATAGTTATATCCCCAACACACACCGCGAATCCACCGCAACTATGATGCATGTTAAGTTATCCCGTGGTGAACATATGTTACCAAAGGTGGGACGTTTTAATTTCGAAAAAAAAACAGAGATCATTAATACGTTTTAGTACATTGATTGATTTTCTACGGATATAATGTGCAAAAATCAAATTTGAGCTACATGCACACGTGACAGTGCACCTAAATGGATTGCAAAAACACATGTGTCTCACTGGGTGCATGTTTACTCCCCGTGCAAGAAATTTCAAACATTGAGAATCTTGATTTTTAAATTCTAGTACATCCAAAACTTATTTGAAGTTCATGAAACTTATCGTGTTGTCATATGGACACCAATACAAAGTGGCATTGTACTATTTTTTGTCAAATTTGAGATCAGTTTTGATGTAATCTTTATCTAATTACAAATGGGAGATTATTAATAATTGAGAACCAATATCCCAAACAGATTATTTATTAGAACCATGAGCGTTAGACCAACAATGGATACGTGCCATGCTTCGGTTAAGCAATAAAGCGGCAGCATTAATCATCCAAATAGAAAAACAATATACGTGCCGCCACGTGACCCGTGTGCCGTGCGAGCAGGCATGAGTTGACGGGACGCATGCGAGCAGTCCGCCGTGCAGGCAGACCGGGAGGCGTGCAGGTGTGTGAATTGACGGAGGGGTGCTCGCTGCGCAGTGTCATCGGGAGGCGTGCGAGTAGCTGTGTGGAACGACGGTAGGCATGCCAGCAGTCCGGTGCGCAGGCTCACCGGGAGGTGAGCCAGCGGTTTGACCGCCGCCCGCCTCTCTCCCACTACTCCATATTAATGGTGCGCCCGAGCGGCCGCACCCCCCATCCTCGCCACACACACAATCCTCTCTCTCCGCTTGCATCCTCAACGCCGCTCTCAGTCCTCAAAGCCGTCAGTGTATGAGGATGCCGCCGAAGCGCCCCATCGGAGGGAGTGGCGACGCCGGGGCTGCTGAAGCACCGGAGCACGGCGTGGAGATGGAGACAGAGGTTGCTGGATTTCATTTTGGAACTTCAGATGACAGAGTAATCGGAAGTCATCGTGTCAACCCCATACATGACTTCTCAGTGGCTGACCCCTTTGCAAAAATTATGAGGTTTCGAAACCAGACTTAGAAGTGGTAATATTAGTTTGAACCTCTCTGATATCCATGTTCAGTAGATCAGTGCGAGCATTTGCAGCTGATGAGCTGAATTTCATTTCTAATATCAATGTGAACCTTGTAATCTTCGAATTTGAGCCATATAACTCTGGAATTTGAACCTTGTAATATTTCGAGCTTTTGTGGTACAATCGTTGAAATGGCATCGTATGAGACTCGTATATTGGTAGCACTATTTTGACCTTAATATGCAATGGGTCTTAGATTTTATTAACCATTCTCAAATCTGTTTACCTTGTCGATCTCATAGCACATGATCTGTATAGCTAACTCGACTGCGATCTTCGACATTATTGCACACAGTTGGTTTCTTCAACCGTGTGCCCTGTAGAGCGCATAATTAATTATCGCACTCGAGTGTCCATCATCACCCTTCTGTGTAATTTTGACATCATCACCCACGGGTAAACTTATGACCGAAGTCATTCCACACACTTCGTTTTTACAAAGCCTTTTGCCAATAAACGCCCACGATTTGTCCCTCTTCTAGCCGACATGTGGCCAAACTCGCCGGGCAGGAAGCTTGCGCGGTAGCGCGGGAACAGGCTCACCGACGATACATTTGGCGCCTTTTTGAGCCCACGCATGGTCAAACGAAACGCGTGCGGTGCGGTGTTGTCAAGCGTGCACTGGAATCCTCCGCTATAAACCCCGTGACAAGACGTGACGATTACAGGCCAGCCGGCCCCCATTTATTACAACGGCCATTTAACCATTGTGTCTCTTCAACCTTTCGATCGAGCCCCACCATTGGAAGAAGCACACCCACCACGACAAATTCTTAGAGGGTATCCTGCGCGGCTCCAATGGTGCTCCGAGCGGCTGCCGACGACGAGCAGCAGTTTACCATGCATGCTGTGGTGGACACCCATAGTAGGTTCACGGAGCTCTCGGTGGTGTACTCCAACAACCCGATCTGGGTGGAGCACTCCATCCACATCATGGAGCTGTTGCTTGCCGAGGAGAAGTACAAGGTGGTCGGGTTCGACCTCGAGTACACCCGCGCTTGTGCTGGGTCTCGTCCCAAGGTCGCCGTCGCCCAGATGTGCGTGCGCAACCACATCCTCGTCTACCACTACTGCCTGGCCACAAGGCCTTGCGAGCATTTCGCCAGGTTTGTCAACAGCCCCCACTACATGTTCGCTACGGTGGACATCACCAACGATGTAAAGGTGCTCAAGAATTCGGGCATCGCCTGCTAGAATCTTGTCGACATCCAGGGCCAATACAAGATCTGGGGCAGCAAGGAGCATGAGAAGGACTCACTGGTTTACCTCGCCGAGGCCATCATCGACCCCAACTACAGAGACATGAAGGATTCCTGCAACAAGGACAAGCGTGCCTGGCACTCGGCCTGGATGGAGAAACTCGACAAAGCTCACGTCGTGTACACGGCCAAGGAGGCGTACACGAGCTACGACATGTACAGGTGGATCGTTGACATGAGGAAGTGCCTCCTTCCCTAAAATGGCCAGGGATCCAGCCGAAAGCAGAGCAATGGCAAGCGTCGTCGCAACAATAAGTAGATGATTAGATCCTCGTTTCTCCTAGTTTAGTATGCATGTAATTGCTTACTTTGGTGTGTGGAAATGTTATGTGTGTAGTCACTTGTGTAATTGTTTGCTTAAATTGGTTTTGCAATGCTGTCTTTTTAAGTATATATGTTGATGCTCTGTAGACAGAGCAAATCACATCGCACACGGACTAAACAATGGAACCCGTCGGTGATGATTTCATCAATCACTGACAATTGTATACCAGCAATCGTTTGCTCACAACACACACGGCTTGTTAACAGGAATCATCTGTGTTGTTATCGGTCTTCCCACACATTTCTGATTACAGACCTGTTTGCCGCGTATCACACACATCTTGTTAAGTTGAACCGTTTCTGTTCTCTTGGCTTAATGCAAACAGTTCATCCGAGTGAACTGTATGCCGTATATCGCACACACCTTGATCTGGCTGACCGTTTCTTTTGTGTTGCCTAATCACAAATAGTTCATCCGAGTGAACCGTATGCTGTATATTGCACAGACCTTCATCTGGCTGCCCATTTCTGTTCTTCTGCCTCATCGCAAACAGTTCATTGAACTGAACCGTATGCTCCTCATCGCACACGCAACTAAATTCTGAACCGTGTTTGATGCATCCGTCATCGCAAATGTTTTGCATCTTTTTTGACGGTTTTTTTACATCACCGTTTGCGATTATTGCATCACACACAGTTTCGTCGAAGGGTCTCTGATCGTAGTGTCGCGTTAGCAGCATCGTGCAGTAGTGTTGGGGAGCATTGTGCCTCCACACCGCTCCAAATGGAGATTAGCACCCGCAAGGGTGTGAACTTCGGGATACATCATCGTTTCCGCGTGCCTCGGTTATCTCTTACCCGAGCCCATTTCTTATGCACTTTACTTTGTGATAGCCATAGTGTTTCATGTTATATATCTTGCTACCACTTAGTTGTTTATCTTGCTTAGCATAAGTTGTTGGTGCACATAGGTGAGCCTAGTTGTTTTAGGTTTTGTGCTTGACAAATTAACACTAGTAGAAAAAGGCCCATTTGTCCCGGTTCATAAGGCCCATTTGTCCCGGTTCGGGAACCGGGACTAAATGGTCGGGACTAAAGCCCAACACCTTTAGTCCCGGTTCTTATACGAACCGGGACAGATGGGGCTCCACGTGGCCGCTGCGGCGAGCCCAGAGAGGAGGGCCTTTAGTCCAAGTTGGTAACACCAACCGGGACCAAAGATCATCCACGTGTCAGCAGCTCCGGAGCTGGGGGTTTTTTTTGAAGGGGGGGGGGTTTGGGGGTTTTGTAGGGTTAATTTAGGGGTTTCATATATTGTGTTAGCTAGCTAATAGCTAGAGAGAAGTGTCCTCTCTTATCTCCGTGCTTGGTCGACGCTATGTACTATACGTATAGATAGGACTCGACACGCTAGCTAGTAAGAAAATGAAGGAAACCATTAAGTACACAAGATCGTCATGAACATATATAGAGAGAAGTGATCGACCTCCTCCTTCTCCGAGAGATTGGTCGAACAACAAGTTTTCGTATATCTATCCGACGCTACTAGCTACATATATACAATATAAGATCTCTTACAATCCCTAACATTTGATGTCAAGTTCCACATGGTATTCTCCGGCTGGATTGATGACGTGGTCAAGAAAGAATCCCGCCAATTCCTCTTGAATTGCTTTTATGCGATCTTGTGGTAGGAGTTCATCCCGCATCTGCGAAATCTAATTTGAAGAAGGGGGTCAATACATATATATGAATGAAACTCAACACAAATGATGGTAATAAAATAAAATTGTGAATATTATTGCTTACGCACTTCATATTGTTTTTCAGAGTAGCCCCGCGTAGAGGTCGTCGCGTTGTAGATGTACTCGCAAATGTAGTATCCACAAAAATTATTCCCGCCTTCCTGCCACAACCACTTTACAAGAAATAAAGGTCAATCAAACTGATAATCAAGCATTATAAATGGTATTGATGAAACTAGCTAGAATCAATGGGAGATGCGCGGAACTAGCTAGTAGTACTTACTTTCGCGCGTGTAAATCGCAGCTCCCCTGGCAGTCCCGGAGCTTCTGTGGTGAACACTTTCCAAACCCTGCAAGACAAAGAAAATAATTACTTGATATCAGGAAATGACCAAAGTTGCCGATATGGTGCGATAATGATCGATTGAACTTACTTCTGGAGCATTTCAGTCATGGCCGCATACTCCTTGGGATCTTTCGTCTTGAGTCTAAGACGGTTACTAGTCCCTGCTCAAGCTTAATCTCTAGGAGAATAAAGTGGAAGCTACGCACACATGCATAACTCATCAATTACATTACTATAACCTCGAGTAATAAGGGAAACCGAATATGCAGAAGACAGTAACACTCACTTGAAGTTGTAAGGAAAGAGTATTTTATCTTTGTTTTGATTTTTAAGCAACGATTGTAGCAAGTTGGCCTCGGTTTCTTTCGCATGATATGTAACCGTCCATTCATCTATGAGATTTGTGTTAATGAACCCAATATCATAGATTTGTGCATTTCTGCATTCGACGATCTTCAATCTGCATAATATAGTGAGGATAATTATATATACATGCAATGAAAGAGCTGAGCTATATATAGAGACTTAATTACAGAAGTACAGTACTTACAGACAGTAGCAAGTGATGATTATTTTATCGAGGTCCTTTTGATTGAAAAACTGGAAGAACTCCTCAAATGGAACAGACAACAGATCAATTCCAATGAGGCCGTGCTCCTCTTTAACTCTCAGCGTCAAAATATCCTTCCCAGACTTGCAGGTGTCCATGTACCACTTATGGAATCTTCGCATCATCGTTGTTAGAGGAGGATCACCAGGTCTGACGAGAGGCTTCCCGTACTGGTATTTGTGTTCATCCACCTCCATTGTATCAAAATGTGCATCGTTGGGCAGGTAATCACCAGGATTGGTACCGGGCAGCATCCCCGGTAGATTTGCGACGATATCGCTAGACACCTTGAGCGGGGGGCACGATTGGTTTGCCTGTTCGCCGAGCTGGGGAATTTTGTTCCCTCTTCTTCGTTCTTGTAACCTTTTGTCACTTGAAGTAGTTCCCGACCGGCGCGCTCCTTCCACTGCCTTTTTCAGAGCGCGGACATGGTTGTCATCCGGCGGAGGCGGTGGTGGTCGCTTCAGGTTCTTCAAAGTGCGCTTCAATTTCACCGGATCCATCTTCTCCTCCGGAGGTGGATTTTTCTTTGCAAAAAAGTCCTTCACTTGGGCTTGACAGATCTCCGCGTTTTCCTCCTCGGTCATCTCGTATGGTAACTTCTCTAGAGGCTTGAGAGATGGACCGAATTTGTATTGCCTCCCGCCTCTGGCTGTACTGCTAGACGCCGGAGCAGCCGGAGCGGCTGCGGCTGTCTTCCTTCGTTGCTTACGAGGCGGAGAAGGAGGCGGAGTGCTATGACGCGCCGGAGCAGCCGGAGCGGCGGCGGCTGTCTTCCGCTGTTGTTGATGAGGCGGAGAAGGAGGCGGGCTGCTCAGACGCGCCGGCGCAGGCGGAGAAGGAGGCGGAGTGCCGCCACGCGCCGGAGCAGCTTGAGAAGGAGGCGGAGTGCCGCCACGCGCCGGAGCAGCCGGAGAAGGAGGCGGAGTGCCCTGATCACTCACAAGAGGAGGAGGCGGAGTGCCCTGACTCGCCGGAGGAGGAGGCGGAGGCGTCCAGTTCGGAAGGTTGATGAGCTCTTTCCGCCATAGACATGGAGTCTTCAGAGCAAGACCCAGCTGAGTCTCCCCTTCACCGGTAGGGTGGTCAAGCTCGAGCTCCTCAAATCCCTCCGTTATTTCATCGACCATCACAACAGCATAGCCTTCTGGAATCGGAAGGCAGTGAAAAGTTGCGCCGGGTTGAGGAGGTGCAACAGAGCCGACAACCGCCTTGACTTTGAGGTGCTGCCATTGCGCCATAAGGTGGCAATCTTGAGCCTCCATGATAGCATCCACGGGGTAGCTGGGAGCCGTGAAGTGAGGCTGCTGAAGGAGCTCGGTGGAAGCCACGCTGCTTCTCCGCTGAGATGGCGGGGTAGCTTCTGGGGTAGCTTCGGCAGGTTGCTGCCTCTGAACTAGTGCTTGTTCCTCTAGCGCTCGTACCCTTGCATTCAGCTTCTGCAGTTCAGTCTGCTCCACTTTCCTCCTCCTCTCCCGGGTTTTGTAACTGCCTACGCTGGGAAACCCTTCCTTCCACGCAACGGAGCCTGCCGTGCCTCGTGTTCGTCTTGGGTGCTTAGGATTCCCGAGGGCCTGTGTGAGCTCGTCGTTCTCTCTGTCGGGAACAAACGTCCCTTGCTGCGCTGCGGCGATATACTTCTGAAGCTTCTTGACGGGTATTTCAAGTTGCTCCTTCGTCCAACGACACTTCCCTGTTTCAGGGTCCAAGGTTCCCCCAACCCCGAAGAACCAAGTCCTTGAACCGTCTGGCCAGTTCAATGTCTCTGGTTCGACCCCTTTATCAAGCAGGTCCTTCTCAGCCTTGTCCCACAATGGCCGGGCTTTGAGGTAGCCACCTGACCCCGTGCGATGGTGATACTCCTTCTTTGCAGCATTTTTCTTGTTTGTCGCTGACATCTTCTTACTCTTCTCCGATGTCTTGTGGGCCACAAATGCGGGCCAGTGATCTCTTATCTTCTCAAATCGGCTGGTGAATTCTGGAGTCTTCCCTTTGTTGACAAACATTGATTTCAACTCATTCTTCCACCTCCTGAATAGATCTGCCATCTTCTTAAGAGCATGAGCCTTGACCAATGGCTCTATAACTGGCTTATCCGGATCCTCCTCTGGCGGTAGGGTGAAATTTGCCTTCAGCGCGGTCCAAAGATCATCTTTCTGTCTATCGTTGACAAAAGACACTTGAGGGTCTTCGCTCTTAGGCTTATTCCATTGGTGGATGCTGATCGGGATCATGTCCCTAACAAGAACCCCGCACTGAGCAGAAAATGCTTCCTTGGTCCGGCTGGGTTCAATCGGTTGGCCATCACCCTTGATTGCTGTGATCGTGAACCTTTCATCCTGGCGCAACCTTTTCTTCGGGCCTCATCTCGTTACCGAAGTTTGGCTCGATCCGGAGGGCTAGAAAAGAAGAAAGAAGAGAGTTAATATGTGTACATACCAAAACAATTAATGCATCAATTAGCTAGTCAGCACAGGCTTAATTAATATATATACCTCGCCGGACTTTGCAACATCTCCTTCCTCCGTTCGCTCACCGGAGCAGTCATCACGGTCTCCTTCTTCCACCGGCATTCCGTCACCGGAGCCATCATAATCATGTCCTTCCACCTCCATTGTTCGATCACCGGAGCCTGCTTCACCCTCTCCTTCCAGACCATCGGTGTCGTTGAGAAACGACAAGACATCACCTCCGCCGAGGATTATGTCCCACAACAACTGTTCTGCTTCGATGTCTCGGTGCTCCACAGTTTCTGCAAATATTACAACATGGCAATTAATATACAAACATGACAGATGGATATATTAGTGCAAACGTAGACCTAGCTAGCTCGACGCTTCTACGGTTTGGGGTGGCCTCGACAATGCTTCTAGGGTTTGGGGTGGCCTAGGCAACGCTTCTAGGGTTTGGGGTGGCCTCGACAACGCTTCTAGGGTTTGGGTCGGACCGCCTCTCTCATGAATGTCCGACGTCCGGACCGACAAGGGATTTAACAAAATGACGCCATTTGGAAGGCCTTTGCTGAAATTCATACCAAAAGTCGAATTATTCTATCAGGAACTCCGTTCCAAAACAACTTTGAAGAGCTTCGTAGCATCATACACCTGTTACTTCTGGCAAATGATGAGACCTAGCTAATATCACAACAAGGAATCATATGCATATATGAGCAATGGATTAGTTGCGGACCACCTCTCTCATGCATGTCCGATGTCCCCCCCTCATGTCGATCGGGCCGGGGTTATACTTTCAGGGTTTAGGTGGACTCGAGAGTTGGTCGGGCGAGAGGGGGTAGGAGATCAAAAATGCTCTTTCTTCTAGGGTTTGGGTGGCCTCGAGAGTTGGTCGGGCTAGCGGACCGGGAGTAAATTTTGAATGTATGATTCTTTTAACTCATTTTGAATATATGAACATTTTAACTTAGTAACTTAGTAACTTGGTAAATTTTGAATATATGTTGAATTCCCGAGAGAGTTAGGGGTGTTCTAACGCGGCACTACATGATATATAGGTGAAGGGGGATAACATCCGGGAATGTTTGGACAGATGAACCGGAGGGGGAATCCTCCCCCCTCATGTCTGATGAGTTTTTACTCCCTCTCTCCCATGAAACATTCATCGAACAAACTTAATATGAGTTTTAATAGAAAACATTCATGAACAAAATTACAACAGAAAAAATTGACCAAGTTTTCATATATCATCATCATCATCTACTACAAAAAAAATTGACCAAGTTTTCATATCATCATCATCATCTACTACAAAAATTTTTGACCAAGTTTTCATATATATACCACAGAAAAAATTATCTAACAAAATGTTCATCCATCCATCCATCCATATTCAAAAGGTTCATATTCTACAATATCACCAAAAAAAATCTATGAACATAAAAAATTCTAACTTTTGCATATTCTTTGCATATGAATATACATACATTTTCTTTTTTACTTAAATGTAACTTTTGCATATGAACATACATACATAAAATTCTTATGAACAAAAAATAGACTTTTTTTGTGAGCATTACATAATCTCCAATATTTTTCTAAAAATGCAAAAAAGAGCATATACCTAAAATTTCAAAAAGAGCATATACATAGCATATATAGAGCATTACATAATCTCCGATAATCTCCATTACACAATTCAACTTGAACAAAGGAAAAAAAGAAAAAAAAAATAGGGGCGGTCGTCGGAGCGGCCGGAGCGCGGGCGGCATCGGCGTCGGGGTGGACGGCGGCATTGGGGCGCGGGGGGGGAGGAGGAGAGGAGGGGAACGGCGAGGCGCGGCTCACAGTGTTGCAGGGGAGCGGGGACGGCGTCGGGGCAGGGCTCGGCGACGGCGAGGTTGGGGCAGGGCGACAGCGAGGTCGGGGCAGGGCGCGGCGAGGTCGGGGCAGGGCGCGGTGTCGGGGCAGGGCTCGGCGACGGCGATGCGACGGCGATCTCGGGCGCAGCAGCCTGGCGGCGTCGTGGGAGATAATGGGAGATTTGGGGAAAAATTTCTAAGTGTGGCCTTATATACCACAACCTTTGGTCCCGGTTGGTGGCACGAACCGGGACCAAAGGGGGGCATTGGTCCCGGTTGGTGCCACCAACCGGGACCAATGCACCCCTTTTGTCCCGGTTGGTGCCACCAACCGAGACCAAAGGCCGTGCGCTGGCGTGGTGCGGTGGGATGTTTAGTCCCACCTCGCTAGTTGAGAGAGCTCGAGAGTGGTTTATAAGCGCTGCTGCGCCCACCCTCTCGAGCTCCTCTCAACTGCAGGCTTTCGGGCCTACTCTATCAATCCTTGCCTGTGGGCCTACTGGGCCTGCTGCGGGCCTGAATCCTGGCCCATGGTTGGGTTCCTAGTCGTATTCAGGCCGTGGTGGCCCAGTAGGTGGCATTTTTTTTATTTTTTTCCAGTTTTTTGTTTTCTTTTTTGCTTTATTTATTTTATTTTGGTTCTACTTACAACAAAATACTTACTATTTTTCAGTGATTCTTTTTTGCTTTTAGGTAATAAAAATTATAAACTTTCTGTTAGTGCCATTAGTTTTGTAATTTGAATAGTTTAAATTTGAATTTTTTGAAATTTGTGTGAATCAATAGTTTGTGAATAACTTTACTATAAAAATAGATTTTTGAGTGATTGTTTTTCCTGCTATTTAATATTACTGTGTTTTATCATTAAATTCAATTTGGTAATTTTTAGGTTATTTGAAATGTCTGTTTTAATCAAAAATAGATTTTGTTATTTTAGTTTGCTATTAAAGTTTCGAACAAAAAAATTCTGAAGACATTTTTTTGAACTTATTTGAACTCCAGACTTTTTGTGTGTTCAAAATGCACCATTCAAAGCCACATCATCAATTTTCAACCCTTTCTGACTTCATTAGTTATTTTTCATGCATTTACTGATTTTTTTGAGCTATATGACCCTGAAATTGAAAAGCACTTCAAATGAACTCTGAAAAGGTTGAAAGTTGACATGGTATCATCATTTCACCCACATAGCATGTGCTAAAAAGTTGAGAGGGTTACGGCAAAAACTGGATGCACTTCGTGTACAAAACGGACAATCTCTTTCGAAGTATCAAGGTTTCATACGGAAACTCGTCTGTTACAAAGGGATTTCATTTTTTTGAACTTATTTGAACTCCAGACTTTTTGTGTGTTCAAAATGCACCATTCAAAGCCACATCATCAATTTTCAACCCTTTCTGACTTCATTTGTTATTTTTCATGCATTTACTGATTTTTTGCGCTAAATGACCCTGAAATTGAAAAGCACTTCAAATGAACTCTGAAAAGGTTGAAAGTTGGCATGGTATCAGCATTTCACCCACATAGCATGTGCTAAAAAGTTGAGAGGGTCACGGCAAAAACTGGATGCACTTCATGTACAAAACGGACAATCTCTTTCGAAGTATCAGGGTTTCATACGGAAACTCGTCTGTTACAAAGGGATTTCATTTCTTCACATGTAACTGCAGTGATATTCTAGATCAAAGGCATCATCATAATAGTTGTGGAGAGAAATTCTTCACTTTTTCTTCGCTTGTGTCCTTTGCTTATTGCGCCGTAACCATGGATATTCTTCATCTCTTAACAGGGTGCTTGGGTCAGCCTTGACTTTGAAGGGAGGAATTTCATGAAACTTTTCATAATCTTCAGACATGTCTGTCTTGCCCTCCAATCCCAGGATGTCACTTTTTCCTGAAAGAACTATGTGGCGCTTTAGCTCATCGTATGATGTATTCGCTTCCTTATCTTTTCTTTTTCTCGGTTTGGTAGACATGTCCTTCACATAGAAAACCTGTGCCACATCATTGGCTAGGACGAATGGTTCGTCTGTGTAGCCAAGAATGTTCAGATCCACTGTTGTCATTCCGTACTGTGGGTCTACCTGTACCCTGCCTCCTGACATATTGACCCATTTGCACTTAAACAAAGGGACCTTAAAATCATGTCCGTAGTCAAGTTCCCATATGTCCACTATGTAACCATAATATGTGTCCTTTCCCCTCTTGGTTGCTGCATCAAAGCGGACACCGCTGTTTTGGTTGGTGCTCTTTTGATCTTGGGCGATCGTGTAAAATGTATTCCCATTTATCTCGTATCCTTTGTAAGTCAATACAGTCGAAGATGGTCCCCTGGACAACGAGTACAGCTCATCAGAAACAGTGTTGTCACCTCTGAGACGTGTTTCCAACCAACTGCCGAAAGTCCTGATGTGTTCACATGTAATCCAGTCGTCACACTGCTCCGGGTGTTTGGAGCGCAGAATGTTCTTGTGTTCATCGACATACGGGGTCACCATGGTAGAGTTCTGTAGAACTGTGTAGTGCGCTTGAGACCAAGAATGCCCGTCCCTGCATATTATTGAGTCCCCTCCTAGCATGCCTTTTCCAGTCAGTCTCCCCTCATACCGCGATTGAGGGAGACCGATCTTATTAAGGTCAGGAATGAAGTCAACACAAAACCCAATGACATCCTCTGTTTGATGGCCCATGGAGATGCTTCCTTCTGGCCTAGCGCGGTTACGGACATATTTCTTTAGGACTCCCATGAACCTCTCAAAGGGGAATATATTGTGTAGAAATACAGGGGCCCAGAACGACAATCTCGTCGACTAGATGAACTAGGACGTGCGTCATGATATTGAAGAAGGATGGTGGGAACACTAGCTCGAAACTGACAAGACATTGCGCCACATCACTCCTTAGCCTTGGTATGATTTCTGGATCGATCACCTTCTGAGAGATTGCATTGAGGAATGCACATAGCTTCACAATGGCTAATCGAATGTTTTCCGGTAGAAGCTCCCTCAATGCAACCGGAAGCAGTTGCGTCATAATCACGTGGCAGTCATGAGACTTTAGGTTCTGGAACTTTTTCTCTGCCATATTTATTATTCCCTTTATATTCGACGAGAAGCCAGACGGGACCTTCATACTGAGCAGGCATTCAAAGAAGATTTCCTTCTCTTCTTTGGTAAGAGCGTAGCTGGCAGGACCTTCATACTGCTTTGGAGGCATGCCGTCTTTTTCGTGCCAACGTTGCAGGTCCTCCCGTGCCTCTGGTGTATCTTTTGTCTTTCCATACACGCCCAACAAGCCTAGCAGGTTCACGCAAAGGTTCTTTGTCACGTGCATCACGTCGATTGAAAAGCGGACCTCTAGGTCTTTCCAGTAGGGTAGGTCCCAAAATATAGATTTCTTCTTCCACATGGGAGTGCGTCCCTCAGCGTCATTCGGAACAGATAGTCCGCCGGGACCCTTTCCAAAGATTACGTGTAAATCATTGACCATAGCAAGTACGTGATCACCGGTACGCATGGCGGGCTTCTTCCGGTGATCTGCCTCGCCTTTGAAATGCTTGCCTTTCTTTTGACATTGATGGTTGGTCGGAAGAAATCGACGATGCCCCAGGTACACATTCTTCCTGCATTTGTCCAGGTATATACTTTCGGTGTCAGCTAAACAGTGCGTGCATGCGTGGTATCCCTTGTTTGTCTGTCCTGAAAGGTTACTGAGAGCAGGCCAATCATTGATGGTTACAAACAGCAACGCATGCAGGTCAAATTCCTCCTGTCTGTGCTCATCCCACACACGTACACCGTTTCCATTCCACAACTGTAAAAGTTCTTCAACTAATGGCCTTAGGTACACATCAATGTCGTTGCCGGGTTGCTTAGGGCCTTGGATGAGTACTAGCATCATAATGAACTTCCACTTCATGCACAGCCAAGGAGGAAGGTTATAGATACATAGAGTCATGGGCCAGGTGCTGTGATTGCTGCTCTGCTCCCCGAAAGGATTAATGCCATCCGCGCTTAAACCAAACCATACGTTCCTTGTGTCACCTGCAAACTCAGCCCGGTACTTTCTCTCGATTTTTCTCCACTGCGACCCATCAGCGGGTGCTCTCAACTTCCTGTCTTTCTTACAGTCCTCTCTGTGCCATCGCATCAACTTGGCATGCTCTTTGTTTCTGAACAGACATTTCAACCGTGGTATTATAGGAGCATACCACATCACCTTGGCAGGAACCCTCTTCCTGGGGGGCTCGCCGTCAACATCACCAGGGTCATCTCGTCTGATCTTATACCGCAATGCACTGCATACCGGGCATGCGTTCAAATCCTCGTACGGACCGTGGTACAGGATGCAGTCATTAGGGCATGCATGTATCTTCTGCACCTCCAATCCTAGAGGGCATACGACCTTCTTTGCTGCGTATGTATTGTCGGGCAATTCGTTATCCTTTGGAAGCTTCTTCTTCAATATTTTCAGTAGCTTCTCAAATCCTTTGTCAGGCACAGCATTCTCTGCCTTCCACTACAGCAATTCCAGTACGGTACCGAGCTTTGTGTTGCCATCTTCGTAATTGGGGTACAACCCTTTTTGGTGATCCTCTAACATGCGATCGAATTTCAGCTTCTCCTTTTCACTTTCGCACTGTCTCCTTGCATCAACAATGACCCGGCGGAGATCATCATCGGGCACATCGTCTGGTTCCTCTTGATCTTCAGCTTCCCCCGTTGCAGCATCACCGTATTCAGGGGGCACATAGTTGTCATCGTCCTCTTCTTCTTCGCTGTCTTCCATCATAACCCCTATTTCTCCGTGCCTGGTCCAAACATTATAGTGTGGCATGAAACCCTTCTCAAGCAGGTGGGTGTGAAGGATTTTCCGGTCAGAGTAAGACTTCGTATTCCCACATATAGGGCATGGACAACACATAAAACCATTCTGCTTGTTTGCCTCAGCCACTTCGAGAAAATTATGCATGCCCTTAATGTACTCGGACGTGCGTCTGTCACCGTACATCCATTGCCGGTTCATCTGCGTGCATTATATATAATTAAGTGTGTAAAAAACCATTACAAAACATCATGAATAGATAAGTGACCAAATTAATAGAAGTTCATCATCACATTAAAACCAAAGTACATACATAGTTCTCATTGAACAACATATAGCTCTCCAGAGCATCTAATTAAACCATACATTGAAACTATGTAAAACATTTCAATGCAACAACAAATGTGATCATAATCGTAACCAAGGTAACAATTGATCCAACGGCATAATGATACCAAGCCTCGGTATGAATGACATATTTTCTATACTTTCTAATCTTGAAGCGCATTGCATCCATCTTGATCTTGTGATCATCGACGACATCCGCAACATGCAACTCCAATATCATCTTCTCCTCCTCAATTTTTTTCAATCTTTCCTTCAAGTAATTGTTTTCTTCTTCAACTAAATTTAACCTCTCGACAATAGGGTCGGTTGGAATTTCCGGTTCACATACCTCCTAGATAAAAAAATCTATGTCACGTTGGTCGGCATAATTGTCATAAACAATAAATGAACCAAATAGTTATAAAATATAATATATACCACATCCGAATCATAGACAGGACGAGGGCCGACGGGGGCGGATACCAAAACCATCGCACTATATAATAACAAACAATAATAAAAGTAAGAAAATTAGACAAGTATCTATCTAAATCATACAAGTAAGAATTTTTTTCTTTTAGAAAGAAGATAAGAACAAGAGGCTCACCATGGTTATGCCGGCGACGAGATCGGCGCGGGCGATCGACGGCGGTGAAGACGGGGACGGGATGTGACGGACCGCTAAACCTAGACAAATCTTGAGGAAAATGGAGCTTGAAGGTCAAGCTTCGAGAGGAGAAAGCTTAACTAGTGTGGCTCGGGCATTTCATCAAACACCTCATGTGCATAGGAGGTGAGCTAGAGCACCACAAAGCTCTCCCCTCACCGGCCAGAAAAAACAGAGCAGTGTGGAGTGCTCTGCTCGCCGGCGATGGGGTATATATAGCCACCTCATTGGTCCCGGTTCGTGCGTGGAACCGGGACTAAAGGCCCCCCTTCTGTCCCGGTTCAAGCCACGAACCGGGAGCAATGGATGTGGGCCAGGAGCGAGGCCCATTGGTCCCGGTTCGTGCCAGGAACCGGGACAAATGGGTCCAGACGAACCGGGACGAATGCCCACAAGGCCCCGGCCGGCCCCCTAGGCGCATGAACCGGGACGTATGCCCCCCATGGGTCCCGGTTCATGACTGAACCGGGACTAATGGGCTGGGCTGGCCCGAACCAAAGCCCTGTTTTCTAATGGTGCTCCGAGCGGCTGCCGATGACGAGCAGCAGTTTACCATGCATGCTGTGGTGGACACCCATAGTAGGTTCACGGAGCTCTCGGTGGTGTACTCCAACAACCCGATCTGGGTGGAGCACTCCATCCACATCATGGAGTTGTTGCTTGCCGAGGAGAAGTACAAGGTGGTCGGGTTCGACCTCGAGTACACCCGCGCTTGTGCCGGGTCTCGTCCCAAGGTCGCCGTCGCCCAGATGTGCGTGCGCAACCACATCCTCGTCTACCACTACTGCCTGGCCACAAGGCCTTGCGAGCGTTTCGCCAGGTTTGTCAACAACCCCCACTACATGTTCGCTATGGTGGACATCACCAACGATGTAAAGGTGCTCAAGAATTCGGGCATCGCCTGCCAGAATCTTGTCGACATCCAGGGCCAATACAAGATCTGAGGCAGCAAGGAGCATGAGAAGGACTCACTGGTTTACCTCGCCGAGGCCATCATCGACACCAACTACAGAGACATGAAGAATTCCTGTAACAAGGACAAGCGTGCCTGGCACTCGGCCTGGATGGAGAAACTCGACAAATCTCACGTCGTGTACGCGGCCAAGGAGGCGTACACGAGCTACGACATGTACAGGCGGATCGTTGACATGAGGAAGTGCCTCCTTCCCCAAAACGGCCAGGGATCCTGCCGGAAGCAAAGCAATGGCAAGCGTCGTCGCAACAATAAGTAGATGATTAGATCCTCGTTTCTCCTAGTTTAGTATGCATGTAATTGCTTACTTTGGTGTGTGGAAATGTTATGTGTGTAGTCACTTGTGTAATTGTATGCTTAAATTGGTTTTGCAATGCTGTCTTTTTAAGTATATATGTTGATGCTCTGTAGACAGAGCAAATCACATTGCACACGGACTAAACAATGGAACCCGTCGGTGATGATTTCATCAATCACTGACAATTGTATACCAGTAATCGTTTGCTCACAACACACACGGCTTGTTAACAGGAATCGTCTGTGTTGTTATCGGTCTTCCCACACATTTCTGATTACAGACCTGTTTGCCGCGTATCACATACATCTTGTTAAGTTGAACCGTTTCTGTTCTCTTGGCTTAACGCAAACAGTTCATCCGAGTGAACTGTATGCCGTATATCGCACACACCTTGATCTGGCTGACCGTTTCTTTTGTATTGCCTAATCACAAATAGTTCATCCGAGTGAACCGTATGCTGTATATCGCACACACCTTCATCTGGCTGCCCATTTCTGTTCTTCTGCCTCATCGCAAACAGTTCATTGAACTGAACCATATGCTCCTCATCGCACACACAACTAAATTCTGAACCGTGTTTGATGCATCCGTCATCGCAAACATTTTGCATCTTTTTGACGGTTTTTTTACATCACCGTTTGTGATTATTGCATCACACACAGTTTCGTCGAAGGGTCTCTGATCGTAGTGTCACGTTAGCAGCATCCTGCAGTAGTGTTGGGGAGCATTGTGCCTCCACACCGCTCCAAATGGAGATTAGCACCCGCAAGGGTGTGAACTTCGGGATACATCATCGTTTCCGCATGCCTCGGTTATCTCTTACTCGAGCCCATTTCTTATGCACTTTATTTTGTGATAGCCATAGTGTTTCATGTTATATATCTTGCTACCACTTAGTTGTTTATCTTGCTTAGCATAAGTTGTTGGTGCACATAGGTGAGCCTAGTTGTTTTAGGTTTTGTGCTTGACAAATTAAACTCTAGTTTTATTCCGCATTTGTTCAAGCCTAAACCGTAACTATTTTGAAGCGCCTATTCACCCCCCTCTAGGCGACATCCACGATCTTTCAACATAGCACACAGCTGAGCTGACAAGCCATACCACACATGACGCTAGACAAAAGAACTGGAGGGGACGGGAAACGAAGGTGGGGGAGGATGAGAGCGACGCACACCACCAACATGGCAAGAATGACGATGACGATACCACACACAGGATTTGACTAGCCTGATGCCCTACATGGAGGGCCAGACAATCCCTGCACTGCCGCACTTGGTGCCCAACACCACCACACGTGCAGCCACCGAGCGATACCCACCACGTGGACGCTACATGAGCGCCCACCTAGCAACCAGAACAAGCACTACCGCCTCTGACATGCCCCTTCACACATGATTCAAGGTCTGCAACAAGCCAGAGCCACGCGATACAGTGGAGATTGACACAAGGCCATCCACGGGTAGCTTCCTCAAGATGCTGTCGCCTGCTGACCAACGTGAGATCTGGGCGAGATGAGGCCAGCCACATGAGAAAAAAATCCCGACTATGGGCTTTATCCGATGACGTGTTACGGCGATGACGAGGGAAGGGTGGGGATGGGGTGTCGGCGAGGTCCCTCTTGAGCCGCCTAATCGGGGAGAGGTCGCAGGGGCTCCTTGCGCATGATATTTCAGTTGTCTTACTACTGCCACATTTGATTACTTTGTTGTACTTTAGCTAGATCTAATAATGAATGAAAAATTGATCATTGGCCACACTGCTCCCCGACTGGTGGGGTCTAGATTTTCCCTCCATTGAGACAACACATGACAAATGATCAAACACCCAAATAAAGTTGTCTTACTATTGGGGCTCCTTGTGCGTGATAATTCAGTTGTCTTACTGTTGCCACATTTGATTACTTTGTTGTACTTTAGCTAGATCTAATAACGAATGAAAAATTGATCATTTGCCACACTACTCCCCGACTGGTGGGGTCTAGGTTTGCCTTCCATTGACACAACACATGAAAAATGATCAAACTGAAGGAAATATGCCCTAGAGGCAATAATAAAGTTGTTATTTTATATTTCCTTATTCATGATAAAGGTTTATTATTCATGCTAGGATTTTATTGATTGGAAACTTAAATACATGTGTGAATACATAAACAAATACCGTGTCCCTAGTTAGCCTCTACTAGACTAGCTCGTTGATCAAAGATGGTTAAGGTTTCCTAACCATAGACATGCGTTGTCATTTGATAATGGGATCACATTATTAGGAGAATGATGTGATGGACAAAACCCATTCGTTAGCTTAGCATATGATCGTTCAGTTTATTGCTATTGCTTACTTAATGTCAAATACATATTCCTTTGACTATGAGATCATGCAACTCCTGGATACCGGAAGAATACCTTGTGTTCTATCAAACGTCACAATGTAACTGGGTGATCATAAAGATGCTCTACAGGTATCTCCGAAGGTGTTTGTTGAGTTGGCATGGATCGAGATTGGGATTTGTCACTCTGAGTATCGGAGAGGTATCTCTGGGCCCTCTCGGTAATACACATCATAATAAGCTTGCAAGCAAATGACTAAGGAGTTAGTTACGAGATGTTGTATTACGGAACGAGTAAAGAGACTTGTCGGTAACGAGATTGAACTAGGTATGAAGATACCGACGATCGAATCTCGGGCAAGTAACATACCGACAGACAAAGGGAATTACGTATATTGTCATAAGGTTCGACCGATAAAGATCTTCGTAGAATATGTAGGAGCCAATATGGGCATCCAGGATCCGCTATTGGTTATTGACCGGAGAGGTGTCTCGGTCATGTCTACATAGTTCTCGAACCCGTATGGTCCGCACGCTTAATGTTCGTTGACGATATAGTGTTATATGAGTTATATAATTTGGTGACCGAATGTTGTTCGGAGTCCCGGATGAGATCACGGACATGACGAGGAGCTCCGAAATGGTCCGAAGGTAAAGATTGATATATAGGACGATGATATTCGGACACCAGAAGAGTTTCGGAGTGCACCGGATAGTCATCGGATCACCGGAAGGGGTTCCAGACCCCCCGGGAGGATAGTTGGCCTATTGGGCCATTAGAGGGGAGCACACTAGCCCACAAGGGGCTGGCGCACCCCCCTATGGCAGCCGGCCTAAGGGAGAAAGAAAGGAGGGGGATTCGGCCTCCCCCTTCCTTCCCTCTCCCCCCTTTCCTTTCCTCCTCCGACAAATATGGTAAGGGGGCCGCGGCTAGGGAAGGAACCCTAGGAGGATTCGGCCTGCTTGGGGCGCCTCCTTGGCTGCTCCCTCCTCCCCCCACCTATATATATGTGGGAGGGGGGCGCCACACAAAGCGACGGCAATCTCTTAGCCGTGTGCGGCGCCCCCCTCCATAGTTTTGTCCCTCGGTCATATTTTCGTAGTCCTTAGGCGAAGCCCTGCGGAGATAGCTTCACCATCACCGTCACCACGCCATCGTGCTACCAGAACTCATCCACTACTTCACCGTCTTGCTGGATCAAGAAGGCGAGGACGTCACCGAGTTGAACGTGTGCTGAACGCGGATGTGCCGTACGTTCGGTACTCGATTGGTTGGATCGCGAAGAAGTTCGACTACATCAACCACGTTAACAAACGCTTCCGCTTACGGTCTACAAGGGTACGTAGACAAACTCTCCCCTCTCGTTGCTATGCATCTCCATGGATAGATCTTGCGTGTGCGTAGATTTTTTTTGTTTTCCATGCAATGTTTCCCAACAGTGACATCCAAATAAAGTTATCTTACCGTTGGGGCTCCTTGCGCGTGATAATTCAGTTGTCTTACTGTTGCCACATTTGATTACTTTGTTGTACTTTAGCTAGATCTAATAACGAATGAAAAATTGATCATTTGCCACACTGCTCCCCGACTGGTGGGGTCTCGGTTTGCCCTCCATTGACACAACACATGTCAAATGATCAAACACCCAAATAAGTTTTCTTACTGTTGGGGCTCCTTGCGCGTGATAATTCAGTTGTCTTACTGTTGCCACATTTGATTATTTTGTTGTACTTTAACTAGATCTAATAACGAATGAAAAATTGATCATTTGCCACATTGCTCCCCGATTGGTGGGGTCTAGGTTTGCCCTCCATTGACACAACACATGACAAATAATCAAACACCCAAATAAAGTTGTCTTACTGCTGAGGCTCCTTGCGCGTGATAATTCAATTGTCTTACTGTTGCCACATTTGATTACTTCGTTGTACTTTAGCTAGATCTAATAATGAATGAAAAATTGATCCTTTGCCACACTGCTCCCTGACTGGTGGGGTCTAGGTTTGCCCTCCATTGACACAACACATGACAAATGATCAAACACCCAAATAAAGTGTGGCAAATGATCTAACCCCCACCATCACTACTGAAATCTCGAGCGTCCAACTTTCTTGAGTACAGAGCAATGGGATCTCGGCGAAGACAGCATCTCGGCACACTATTGCCGCCACGTGTCCCGCTCCAGGGCATACGAGATTGTCGAATCCCTGCGGCCGGCTCTCGGCAAAAACATCTGCCACGTGGCAGCCGCCGTCTCTGTTCGTCCCGCAAGTTACTTTTGTTTGCCGAGTTCCCCATTTAGTGCTCGGCGAAGACTTTCCCGAGTCCCCGGCAGCTAGTGCTCGGCAAAGTCAACTTTGCCGGCAGGTTTTGGGTCGAGTACCCTTAGCCGAGAACTATACTCAACAAACTCTATGCCGAGTGTGAAACAGCTTTCGCCGAGTTTTTTCAGTACTCGGCAAAATCAGAAATTCAGGTAGCGCATGAGCTACCCATGAATCTTAACAACAGAAAGAAGCTCCTTAACTATTACCAGAGGTTGTTCTAAAGAAAAACCAGAGGCCTTCTAAACAAATGTTATTAGAGGCGACAGGCGAGATGCGGTGGATGGGAAGGGGGTCCTAGGGCGGCGTCTATGGTTTTGTGCCCGATGGAGTCGCCCTAGGACTACGCAGGGCCGGCGGGGGTGGTGGCCAGGTTTGTGTCTGCGAGCTGCTCTTTGAAGATTGTTAGGATATAATTTTATGTCTCGGCTTTGCGAGCTGCATCGGTTCCAACTCCAATCGAATTAATCTTCACTTATTTTCTGTGTTTTTTTTCAGCGATAAGAATGAATCTTCACTTGTTTTTGCAAGTGAAACGCTAGTTGACCTTGGGTGCAGCCGTGCACGTAATCGAGAAGCCGACATCAAGATCGCATCGCCACACCGACTTCAATTTCCCCTGACAAAGCTGATCAGTGAAATATATAGTGTCAGACTAATCGCATCTGCATGCCAGTTTAAAAGATACGTATCAGCCCAGTAATTAAGAGAGCTGTCAACAAAATCTTCCATCGATGCAATTTCCCCCCCTAATCTTCAGTGGCTAATACGTAATAATCAAGCACCCTCGAGATGTACTCCAGCGCTATAAATATAAGTAAATAGCCGCCCAGGCTTCCGATCATCACACTCACCCCATCTAGCTTGCTTCTTCCATTGTAGCTAGCCATCTAGCATTACCTCGCCATGGGTGCCACCAAGCTGGTCTTGTCCGTTGCCCTCCTCGTCCTCCTAAGCATAGGGCTGTCCAGCGCCATTAGGGTAGTGAACCACGCCGCCACCGCCGATGGTCAAGGCAGTGGGGGCGGAGGCGGCAGCGGGACCGGCACCAGCCAGGCCTCTGGCTACGGGTCCGGCCACGGGACGTCCGAGGCGTACGACCAGAACAGCTACGTCTATGGCTCCGGAGGAGGCCGCGGCCGCGGCAGCTGGGAAGGCAGAGAGAAGTCCGCGGCTGGTTACGGAGCTGGCGGCGCGTCCGGCTCGGGCCACGGCGACTCGAGTAACACGGATGCCGGCGGTTTGTTTACGAACGCGAATGGCCAAGGCGGCGGTGGCGGTTCTGGAGGGAGCGCCGGGAAGGGCAGCGGCTCCGGCTCCGGCGATGGAAGCGGGTCAGGGATAGCTGATAGCTATGGACCAGACGGTTCGAGCTACGCCAACAGCGGAGGGGGCGGAGGTGGCGACGCCGGCGGTAGGGACGATGGGTTTGCCAGTGGTTCTGGAGGTGGATCAGGGAGCAGCAGCGGTGAATCAACACCTTAATTAGCTAGAGCTCATTTCATTTGGCTCCAAATAACATGGCTAGCCAGCTAGCTCTGGCCACTGCCTACTGTTGTTCCATTATGTCTGGTGTGTCAATGTGTGACACGTATTGTATGTTTCTTGGATGGTTTAAGATGTAGTAATATTTGGATTTTCTAGCCCTAAGAAGCCAGGCCAATGGCCTTGTTTCTGAATAGCATAATGGTATTGCACTAGTGAAGACACTCATAGTGGGCGGCGGCGTGGGGAGGTCTCGGTGGTGGCCTCCCGGTGTCGTGGCGGCTCCACGGTAGCTCGACGGATCTGTCCGCGGCAGCGGCCGGCTTCTCCGGCGTCGGTTCGTCTGCGGTCGGGCCGTCTCGACCTTCACCCCATCTCCTCGTCGCCCGGGCGATAATCCCATCAATGGGCTGGTCCTCTCCCAGTTGCGGTCCACCGCTCGTCTCGCGGCCCGGTGCTGCAGGACCGAGCTCGTCCCGCGCCCGATGCAGCAGGACCGAGCTCGTCCCCCTCTCGATGCTGCAGGACCGAGCTCGTCTCGCGCTCGGGGCAGCAGGACGGGTCGGTGGATGCCAGTTTTGGCCGACCTATTGGGTCTCGACGCTGGGGGTCGCCCAGGGGTGCGACGGGTCTCGGGTGAGGTGGTGTCGAGGTCTTGGATGCTGGGGCGGCGGCCCTGGTGGTGGCAGCGCGGTGCTCGTGGGCAGAGCCCGTGCCTTGGTGCTGCCCGGTCACCATGGCCGTGTGGGCGGCGTGGTTGCCGGGGTGTGGCGTTCGGTGGCGGTGAGTGTTGGCCGAGGTGAAAACCTGTTCTATCTTCGGACGGACCGGCGGCGGCGAAGATCGTTCCCTTCTTGAAGGCGTCGTCGCGGCTCTCATTGCCCGTCATGCGGCTCCGGGGGAAACTCTGAACCTTGGATCGGGCGGTGGCAGCGCGCCGGTGTCGTTCCCTTCTTGAAGGCATCGCCTTGGAGCGCATGGTTCGTCATATGTAGCTTCATCTCTGCGTGGTCGTAGTGCTAGGGGTGGTGTTGCTGCGCGCAGCGCCTTTATATCCTGCCCTGGGTGTGTGCGTGTGTTGTGGTGGCGTGGCGTGTGTTTGTACTGGGTGCTTGTTGATTGATGCTTTTATATATAAAGCGGGGCGAAAGCCTTTTTCGGTAAAAACACTTACCCCAGATACCTATGCAAAGAAACTGATACATGATGTGGTTGTAATTGGAAACTCGATTTGGAATAGGAAAACGTTTCGAGCCGGCAGTCCGGCCGAACTTTCCGCCGGCTCGCACGCCACGCTAGCGCACGCGCCCACGAAACAACCGTCCCGCGCGAGCCAAGTGTACATGGGTGGGCCCGCGCGCGAAACTGCCCTTCTCCTTTCCTCTTTCTTCAACCCCCAGCCGCCGCGGCTCTGCTCCTTCACAGACCGCAGCCTCCCTCCATGCCTCTGGCAACTTTAAGCTCTGTCACCGGCGACAAAGTGCAACCACCGGCCGATGAGATGTTGCAACTCTGCTCTACCGGCCGGTGAGGAGCGCAGAAAAACTACAACCCACCGCTGATGGTGCTTGAACCGTGTGCAGAAAAGTTGCAACCCCACGTCAACGACGGCGAAGGAGAAGATTTTTTTTTCAAAACTATGACGGGATTTATAGCAAATATGAAATCTATAGGGTTGAACGCCAAAAAATCAAAACTATAACCCCGTCGGCCTGCAGTGGGCCGAAGAGGTGCCTGTCGGCCTACGGGAAGCCGAAGAGGGGCCTGTCGGCCTCTGGCTGGCCGAAGAGAGGCCTGTCGGCCTCTGGTAGGCCGAAATGTTTTTTTTCTTGAATTTTGACTTAATAATGATGTACAACGATTGCCCGTCTTATAAACATTGTAAAAATATTATTTATGCTTCCGCGCAACTCTTTCCCTCCATATTTTCCCGGCATCCCTTTCCCGCCATATTTTCCCGGCATCCCTTTCCCGCCATACTTTCCCGCCATCCCTTTCCCGGAATATTTTCCCGCCATTTTCTACTCTCTATCTATAAAACCCCCTTGACAGTAAGATGGGTAAGCAGTGCAGTGTAGTGTACTCGAGATGTCCGACTATCCTTTTGATCGTAGTTTTCACCCTGAGATGAGCAAATGTCTTCTGAGACTAGCCACCAATTTCAGGATGGACAATAGGATAGTTCCATGGGACGAACTCATCGGTAGTGACACCATACTGAATGAGTTGGCTCACGCATTACGTAGGTCTAGGTGGCCTGGAAGGACCTATGAGGAGGTACGTAAAGAACTTCTTAGGTTGCATGGAAGGTGGAAGAAGGTAGTGCAGACGAAGAGTGAAACTTTCTTAAGGATTGCAGCAGAGCATACATATTTATGGACTGCCGACAGCGAAGACGAAGACGATATCTTCATGCCGAGCACAAAGGGCAAGAGTACCGCATCGTCGAAGGGCAAGAGTACCGCATCGTCGAAGGGAAAGAGTGCCGCATCGTCGAAGGGAAAGAGTGCCGCATCATCGAAGGGCAAGAGTGCTGCATCGACGGAGGATGACGATGATGCCTTCATGTAGCCTGTAAGCTTCATTTTTTTAAGTTTAGCCCTACCGTTTAATTCAGATGTACCTGTATCTGAATGAACTATTGCAATCTCTTTGGAAATGTAATTGGAATGACAATGCGAATTAATAGTAATATGTTTCTCGCATACATAGGTCGATATATGTCTCCAACTCTGATAGAAGCAAGTGCGATAGTAACACATACATCAAGCATGTCTCATACATAGATAATGACTCATACATAGATAACCATATCACTGCTAGGGACGACGACGAATCTTGGGCTTCCTCGGGCGAGGACCGGAAGGCGATAAGCGCTCAGTCGGTGGACGAGTCTCACGATGACCATGACCATAGACAAACTGGTCTGTCAGTGTCTGTGTCTCCTGCGTCCATGGTGGTGGTGGAGTGTGAAGAACTGTCTGCGAGAACTCATAGGTGTTTGTAGTTCGGTCATCGTCGTCGCCGTCGCCGTCTAAGAACGAACTAGCACTACTAAGTATCGGTGAATGGACTGAATGCATGAACAGTTGCGACTGGCTGCCGCCTGCGGTAAAGTAAAACATGTAAAATTGATTTGCGAACCTACAGTGTTTAAAAGAATGTACAAAGTAGTGTTACCTAGGTCCATCTGATTATGCCAGGAAGAGCCCCCTGGTTGTGAAGGAGGTGGCTGCTGGCAGAAATAGCTCCCTGGTTGTGAAGGAGGTGTCTGCTGCCAGGAAGAGCTCCCTGGTTGTGAAGGAGGTGTCTGCTGCCAGAAAGAGCTCCCTGGTTGTGAAGGTTGTGGTTCTGAATGCTGCACAGAGGGTCGTGGTTCCGAACGGTGCACAGAGGGTCGAGGTTCTGAACGCTGCAGAGAGGGGCGTGGCGGACGATGTGCTGGACGAGGAATAGCAACATCCGAAGATCGTCTACATGTAACAGCTGCGTAAATCCTGCGTAGCTTCTCATCAAGTCGCCTCAACCATGAGACGTTCTCTCGCGGTGGAATATTATCTCCCCTCTCAAAGCGTTGCATTAAAGCGGAAACCTCCTCTAGCGCCTCGCATGTCAAGTCACCCTATACACGGAGAGTTAACCAATTAGATCATCGTTGTATGGCAGACAACACGAATAGTGAACCAATTGTATATGTTCAGGTTAAGAAAAAACTTAACATGTGAGAACCATAGCACGTACCGCGTGGTGTCTGGTTTCCACAATAGAGGCAGTTGGGAACATATCGCTGGTGAGAGGGGCTTCAATCTGATCAGGAGCTGCTGATGGAACCAAGTAGATCCTCGTGCTATGCCGGTAACGCTGCAGATACAACCCGAACTTGTCCCAGTCAAAGGGCCGAATCTCATCCCAGATATTTGTCGGCGCAGTAGTCCATTCATCCACGTAAGGGCTAATGTCTTGAAGCCAACAATGCAGTGACTTGTTTCCTCCTCCGTGACTGTACCTGAGATTGACATGCGCGTTACATGATTAGTTATATTCTGAATGCAGACCTGAGAACTAAAATAGTATTACTTACTTGTGCACGTGATCTGGTAAGTGTGGAATAACTGGAGGGTCAGGCTCTTGGCATAGACCGAACTGTCTCATCACCCTATGAAGAGCCATCTCCTCAACCGTCACGTCGAACACCAACCTGGCCTTGGTCATCCAATAGTGCCGATCTCTAGTGCACAATCCAGAAATCCCAACTGGGCACCTGGATAATATAACCTGATGGGAGTATGGCTCCCAGATAACTTGATCCTCGTGCAAACTATCAAACTGCGTCATGAAGGAGGGGTAGCAGCCCCTCACCTGGCTATGCGCAAACTGTCTCTGTGCATGACAACAAATAAGCATTAGTAATACTATTGAATGGCAAGAAATAAACATTAATAATTCATATTGTTACTTAATATGAAAATACCTCTCTCCATGTCCAAACATATCCCATAGTAGGCACGTAAGTCCCAGCCATGTCCTCCAAACCAAAAGGTTTATCAACGCAGACATAGGGTCGACCAATAGGGAATCTCTCGTATGACCAGAGCTGCAACAATAGTGGACATCCAACAAGACCTGATTTTCTAGACTTCAACAAGAAAGCTTTGCACAGGCCTCTGTACGTAGCAGTTAACACAGCAGAACCAAAACTCCTCTGCAGAATGTCCCCAGGGCAACGTGCGTCAGCTATCTCCCGTGCAATACCGATGAGTCGTGCATCGACAGTGGTCACATGGTTCTCCTGAACATCGTCTTGCCGAACAACCACATAAGCCGCGCATAGCAAACATTGTCCGGTTGCTCCACCAGCTTCAGATTGGTCCATATCGTTTCGGATGCGCTTTACCTTACGTCTGCCCCTGCTTGTTCGCCGAAGTTCTGGATCCGGGATGTATACTCTCCCCATCGTTTACCTTGTTGAAATTGCCGATGACTCTAAACCCTGTCATCTCACCTGTCCAGACATTGAGTACTGCATCTTTTAAATAGTATGGGGACACGAAGGAGATAGCGTCCAACTCAATCTGGCCACAGGCAGCCAACACATGTGAGCAAGGCAGGTGCAACAACTTCGGTTTGTTGCATATACACTCACAAGTTGGATAAAATTCCGTTCCAATTTTTACCTCGTGCGTCTTCACCTCATTTGCAGAACCAAAACCATCTGTAGGAAGCTGAACCTCATACCTCCTTTCCTGATTACCTATGAGTCTGACAGTGTGCTTCTTTGCTTTCTCTATCTTCTTTGCCATGTACTCCATGACACGGCTACAATAAGGTGTGTTCTGGTTATCTGCAATATGCTTCTTTGCTAACTCGTGCCTTTCTCTGAAATATCTCAAAGTGCCATGGAATACAGCCTCTACAATAGCTGTGAGTGGCAATGCTCTATTCCCTCTGAGTACAAAGTTATACACCTCTGCAAGATTGGTTGTCATGTGGCCCTACCTAGCTCCATGGGTGTCATGCAGCAAAGACCAATTCACCGGAGGCTCTTTCTCTATCCACTCAGAAAAATTCTTTATTGCCCTGCCCTTCTTTCTCTGAGTATTAGGAGGGTCAATTGCTGGCAAGTCACAAAGACCTACTGGCTCCTCTAGCTCCGCGATGAGTGCTGCTAATTTAACCTGATCTTTTTCCATTTTCTTCCTCGCACGGACCTGCTTCTTAGTAAACTCATCTAGTTTTGACCAAATAAATTCGTATTTGCGCTGCTGGTTCTGGTTGAATAATTTTTTGAACAAGTTCATCAACCGTTTGTTCTTAAACTGTGAGAAAAAATTAGCCCCAAGATGGCGCATGCACCACCGGCTCTGCAAGTCCTTCCAAGGTGTTGGTTCGTCAGCTGTTGGATTCCTTAGTGTCTTCACGGCCTTCAATATACCAGCATGTCAGTCATGAATGACACACACGTTTGGTCGGTTCTTCACGATCGCAATTTTAACTTGCCGGAAGAACCATACCCAGCTCGGAAAGTTCTCACCCTCCACAAATGCCATGGCAAGTGGGATGATTTGATTGTTCCCGTCCACACCAATAGCAATCAGGATTTGCCCTTTGTACTGACCAGTCAGGAATGTACCATCCACAAACATCACAGGAGGACAATGCCGGAAAGCTTCGATGCACATAGCAAAAGAGAAGAATACTCGTTTCAACCCCTTGAAATCTGGTATACTCTCCAACCTCGTGTGTTGTATGTTAACATAAGTGCCGAGATTCCTCTCCTTTAGTATGTCAAGGAGACGAACAACATTATCATATGAGTCGAAGAACGTCCCAAACCTTTCCTCCATAGCCTTCTGCTTAGCCCTCCAAGCCTTCCCATAAGGAATCTCATAATTCCATCTGACCTTCACTGCTGTCTGGATGTGTTTTGCTTCCATATCTTTCTTCTTCACTATCTCAGTATACATGAGTTGCGCAATGAGAGTTGAAGTCAGGTTTGGATGACGAACCAACAGGTTTTTCCTCACACAATTATGTGGGACCACATTGGTGACAACCAAATGGATGTTATACTTCGGCACGTGCCCATGCACCTTTGCAGGACAACCTGTTTCAACACACTTCACGGTATAGTTTGTTGGACTTGATATGTGTGTCCGGAAAACCCTCTGCGTAGACATAGCCCACTTTATCACCACATACTTCAATTTTTTCTTTGTATCAAACATAGCCCCTATCTGGACTTGGTTCAGATTATATTGCCATGGAGTCTCATGGCCATCGTTGACAGTAAGACCGGTGGATATGTCCTGATCCCATGCAGAAGGAATTGGTACCTCCACTTCATCCTTGGAATTTTCAGAATCCAGATCCTCCGTAAATCCATCCTCGTCCTCTTCCTCCATCACCCTCTGCATTTCATCGCCTTCCTCATCCCCATCAGGAACACCAGAACCAGCTAATATTATCGACTGACTCTGCCCAGTATCATGACCACAAACATTGTGTGGCACGTAGTCTGACTCTTGGCTAGCATCCACATCCTGTGAGTGTGACCCGGATAAATAAATCTCGTTACCCACTTGACTACCCTGGCTGGGTTCATACCCCACGTGGAGTTGTACGGTATTATCCTCCTTCGCCACTGGTTGCACTAGGGCATATGGGTGGATTCTTCGGTCTCGGCAACGACTTAACAGGGTCAACCAATGATGGCTCCTATCTATCGGCATCAACTCCCACTTGACATTTTTACAGGATTTGGTCCACAATGCATGAATACTGATGGAACATACTTCAGGATCCAACCCAAAACTAGTAGTCAACCAGTGCTTCAACTGTCTAATGTCCAGTCTGTCCGGGTCTGAAAGTGTCATGACACCATTTTTAAACTCGCTAAGATCAACCCCCAACTCATTATATCGAACATTACCAGGGCCGTAGTAAATAGTCAAATTTACTGATTCAGACATTTTCACCTGTCAGACATTGCCACCTTCTCATTAATCGCAACGAACATAATTATTACCGGCTACACTAACTATCCGCTAAAATGACTATGTACATTAAATAAACTGTACAGCTCATAGAAAATTTGTGACGACATTATTATACCTTCGACGCGTGTGTCCCCTTCTTCTTCCTCCTCTCTTCAACTCAACGGCACCGGCCACCTTGAGGACTCCTTGCACCACCGGACAACACCACCGGAACTCCTCCTCACCACCACCTCCTCCTCCTCACCACCACCTCCTCCTCACCACCACTGCCTCCACACCCGCACCTCCTCCACCCCACCACCTCCTCACCAGCCACACCTCCTCCACCCCACCATGGCTCCTTCTCACGCACAAAAAACTACCCCATAGCAAAAAAAAATACCGTAGGCCGGCGGGGGTGGAGAGTACAGAGAGCAACGAGAGAGAGAGGAGGTGAAAACGAGCAGAGGAAGAAGAAAGGAGCGGCGTCAGCCTTATCCAGGAGCTCTTCGATCTCCTGGAGGCCGACGGGCCCTCCTCGGTCGCCTGGTGGCCGACAGGCCACCTTTCGGTCGCGTGGAAGCTGATGGGCCGCTCATCGGCCCACTGGTGGCCGACCAGCCTCGCTTCAGCCAACTGCAGGCCGAGAGGCCCCTCTTCGGCCAGCCAGAGGCCGACGGGGTCATATTTCTGGTTTTTTTTCGTTCAGCCCTTTAGTTTTCAAATTTGCTATAAAATAGGTCATAGTTTTGAAAAAAAGCAAACTAAGTGAGGCAACCGGCGAGAAGAACTTTGCTGGAAACGGCCAAGTTTTTTGTTGCAACCGTCGCCATTTTTTGCTACTACCGGCGCCGGATTTGCTACATCCACCATGGCGGAGCTACGACCTACTATGGCGCTGGCTTTTTTTTTTGTTACATCCGTTGTTGGATTTTGGTCCTACTGGCGATGGATTTTGCTACATCCATCATGGCGGAGCTGCGACTGGTAACGTCGGCGAGATGAATTGTGCTGCAACCGTTGATGGATTTTTACTACCATCGGCGTACACTTTTGCTACAATTGGCGACACAAAATGCTACAACCATACGGCCGTGTTTCCAACCAGCGGGGGCATTTTGCTGGAGCTGGTGAGGTCGACTTTGCTACAACTGGCAACGAAAAAAGCTGCAACCGACGTTGAGAAAAGCTACAACACGCTTTTGAAAAAGCTTCAAACGGAGAATGGCTAGCCTGTTGGGTAACGTTGCATGGAAAACAAAAAAATTCTACGCACACGCAATGATCTATCCATGGAGATGCATAGTAACGAGGGGGGAGAGTGTGTCTACGTACCCTCGTAGACCGTAAGCAGAAGCGTTTCACAACGCAGTTGATGTAGTCGAACTTTCTTCGCGCTCCAACCGATCTAGTACCGAACGCACGACACCTCCGCGTTCTGCACACGTTCAGCTCGGTGACGTCCTCCGCCTTCTTGATCCAGCAAGACGGCGACGTAGTAGATGAGTTCCGGCAGCACGACAGCGTGGTGACGGTGATGGTGACGTGATCTTCGTAGGGCTTCGCCTAAGCACTACGAAAAATATGACCGAGGGAGTAAACGGTGGACGGGGGCGCCGCGCACGGCTAAGACAATGTTGTGTGTTTGTGTGGCGCCCCCTCCCCATGTATATATAGGTGGGAGGGGAGAGGGGGGCTGCCAAGGCAGCCAGGGCGCGCCCCTAGGGGCTGGCAGCTGGCCCTAGGGCTCCTGTCCTCCTGCGCCCCCCTTTCCTTGTATGGACAAGGGGGAAAGGAAAGAGGGGGGGAGAGGGAAGGAAGTGGGAGTCCAACTCCACTCTTTCCTTTCCTCCTCCCCTTTCCTTTCCCTCCCCTTAGGCCAGCCCTATAGGGGGCGCACCAGCCCCTTGTGGGCTGGTGTGTTACCTCACTTGGCCCATAAGGCCCATATCTTTGCCGGGGATGCCCGAAACTCCTTCCGGTGACCCGATAAGTATCCGGTACCCTCCAAAACACTTCCGATGTCCGAATACCATCATCCTATATATCAATCTTTACCTCTCGACCATTTCGGGACTCCTCGTCATGTCCGTTTTCTCATCCGGGACTCCAAACAACATTCGGTCACCAAATCATATAACCCATATAATACTATATCGTCAACGAACGTTAAGCGTGCGGACCCTATGGGTTCAAGAACTATGTAGACATGACCGAGACACCTCTCCGATCAATAACCATTAGCGGAATTTGGATGACCATATTGGCTCCTACATATTCTACGAAGATCTTTATCGGTCGAACCGTTATGACAACATACGTAATTCCCTTTGTCCATCGGCATGTTACTTGCCCGAGATTCGATCGTCGGTATCTTCATACCTAGTTCAATCTCGTTACCGACAAGTCTCTTTACTCGTTCCGTAATACATCACCTCGTGACTAACTCCTTAGTCGTTTGCTTGCAAGCTTATGATGTGTATTACCGAGAGGGCCCATAGATACCTCTTCGATACTCGGAGTGACAAATCCTAGTCTCGATCTATGCCAACTCAACAAACACCTTCGGAGATACCTGTAGAGCATCTTTATGATCACCCAATTACGTTGTGACGTTTGATAGCACATAAGGTATTCCTCCGGTATCCGGGAGTTGCATAATCTCATAGTCAAAGGAATATGTATTTGACATGAAGAAAGCAATAGCAATAAAACTGAACGATCATTATGCTAAGCTAACGGATGGGTCTTGTCCATCACATCATTCTCCTAATGATGTGATCCCGTTATCAAATGACAACACATGTCTATGGTTAGGAAACCTTAACCATCTTTGATCAACGAGCTAGTCTAGTAGAGGCTTACTAAGGACACGATATTTGTTTATGTATTCACACATGTATTTAGGTTTCCAATCAATACAATTCTAGCATGAATAATAAACGTTTATCATGAATAAGGAAATATAAAATAACAACTTTATTATTGCCTCTAGGGCATATTTCCTTCAGTCTCCCACTTGCACTAGAGTCAATAATCTAGATTACATTGTAATGAATCTAACACCCATGGAGTCTTGGTGCTGATCATGTTTTGCTCGCGGAAGAGGCTTAGTCAACGGGTCTGCTACATTCAGATCGTATGTATCTTGCAAAATTTCTATGTCTCCATCCTTGACTTGTTCACGAATGGAGTTGAAGCGTCTTTTGATGTGTTTGGTTCTCTTGTGAAACCTGGATTCCTTCGCCAAGGCTATTGCTCTAGTGTTGTCACAAAAGATTTTCATTGGACCCGATGCACTAGGTATTACACCCAGATCGGATATGAACTCCTTCATCCAGACTCCTTCATTTGCTGCTTCCGAAGCAGCTATGTACTCCGCTTCACACGTAGATCCCGCCACGACGCTTTGCTTGGAACTGCACCAACTGACAGCTCCACCATTCAATATAAATACGTATCCGGTTTGTGACTTAGAGTCATCTGGATCAGTGTCAAAGCTAGTATCGACGTAACCATTTACGACGAGCTCTTTTTCACCTCCATAAATGCGAAACATATCCTTGGTACTTTTCAGGTACTTCGGGATGTTCTTGACCGCTATCCAGTGATCCACTCCTGGATTACTTTGGTACCTCCCTGCCAAACTTATGGCAAGGCACACATCAGGTCTGGTAAACAGCATAGCATACATGATAGAACATATGGCTGAGGCATAGGGAATGACTTTCATTTTCTCTCTATCTTCTGTAGTGGTCAGGCATTGAGTCTGACTCAACTTCACACCTTGTAACACAGGCAAGAACCCTTTCTTTGACTGATCCATTTTGAACTTCTTCAAAACTTTATCAAGGTATGTGCTTTGTGAAAGTCCTATTAAGCGTCTCGATCTATCCCTATAGATCTTGATGCCCAATATATAAGTAGCTTCACCGAGGTCTTTCATTGAAAAACTCTTATTCAAGTATCCTTTTATGCTATCCAGAAATTCTATATCATTTCCAATCAACAATATGTCATCTACATATAATATCAGGAATGCTACAGAGCTCCCACTAACTTTCTTGTAAATACAGGCTTCACCGAAAGTCTGTATAAAACCATATGCTTTGATCACCTCATCAAAGCGTATATTCCAACTCCGAGATGCTTGCACCAGTCCATAGATGGATCGCTGGAGTTTGCACACTTTGTTAGCACCTTTAGGATCGACAAAACCTTCTAGTTGCATCATATACAACTCTTCTTTAAGAAATCCATTAAGGAATGCAGTTTTGACGT
Organism: Thinopyrum elongatum; assembly: GCA_011799875.1. NCBI lineage: Eukaryota > Viridiplantae > Streptophyta > Magnoliopsida > Poales > Poaceae > Thinopyrum > Thinopyrum elongatum. The sequence continues at coordinate 90,999,664 of CM022302.1, read as the reverse complement.
CCATTTGCCAGATTTCATAATCATAGAATGCGGAAATTGCTAACATGATTCGGACGGACTTAAGCATTGCTACGGGTGAGAAAGTCTCATCATAGTCAACCCCTTGAACTTGTTGAAAACCTTTTGCGACAAGTCGAGCTTTGTAGACAGTAACATTACCATCAGCGTCAGTCTTCTTCTTGAAGATCCATTTATTTTCTATGGCTTGCCGATCATTGGGCAAGTCCACCAAAGTCCACACTTTGTTCTCATACATGGATCCTATCTCAGATTTCATGGCCTCAAGCCATCTGTCGGAATCTGGGCTCATCATAGCTTCTTCATAGTTCGTAGGTTCGCCTTGGTCTAGTAACATGACTTCCAGGACAGGATTACCATACCACTCTGGTGCGTATCGTGCTCTGGTTGACCTACGAGGTTCAGTAGTAACTTGATCTGAAGTTTCATGATCATCATCATTAGCTTCCTCTCTAGTTGGTGTAGTCATCACGGGAATAGTTTTCTGTGATGTGCTACTTTCCAATTCGAGAGAAGGTACAATTACCTCATCAAGTTCTACTTTCCTCCCCCTCACTTCTTTCGAGAGAAACTCCTTCTCTAGAAAGGACCCATTCTTAGCAACAAAGATCTTGCCTTCGGATCTGTGGTAGAAGGTGTACCCAATTGTTTCCTTAGGGTATCCTATGAAGACGCACTTCTCCGATTTAGGTTCGAGCTTATCAGGCTGAAGCCTTTTGACATAAGCGTTGCATCCCCAAACTTTAAGAAATGACAGCTTAGGTTTCTTGCCAAACCATAATTCATACGGTGTCGTCTCAACGGATTTAGACGGTGCCCTATTTAACGTGAATGCAGCTGTCTCTAATGCATAACCCCAAAACGATAGTGGTAAATCGGTAAGAGACATCATAGAACGCACCATATCTAATAAAGTACAGTTACGACGTTCGGACACACCATTACGCCGTGGTGTTCCAGGTGGCGTGAGTTGTGAAACTATTCCACATTGTTTTAAATGAAGGCCAAACTCGTAACTCAAATATTCGCCTCCGCAATCATATCGTAGAAACTTTATTTTCTTGTTACGATGATTCTCCACTTCACTCTGAAATTCTTTGAACTTTTCAAATGTTTCAGACTTGTGTTTCATTAAGTAGATATACCCATATCTGCTCAAATCATCTATGAAGGTCAGAAAATAATGATACCCGCCGCGTGCTTCAATACTCATCGTACCGCATAGATCGGTATGTATTATTTTCAATAAGTCATTAGCTCGCTCCATTGTTCCGGAGAACGGAGTTTTAGTCATCTTGCCCATGAGGCATGGTTCGCAAGTATCAAATGATTCATAATCAAGTGATTCCAAAAGTCCATCTGTATGGAGTTTCTTCATGCGCTTTACACCAATATGACCTAAACGGCAGTGCCACAAGTATGTTGCACTATCATTATCAACTTTGCATCTTTTGGCATCAATATTATGAATATGTGTATCACTACAATCGAGATTCAATAAAAATAGACCACTCTTCAAGGGTGCATGACCATAAAAGATATTATTCATATAAATAGAACAACCATTATTCTCTAACTTAAATGAATAACCGTATCGCAATAAACAAGATCCAGATATAGTGTTCATGCTCAACGCGGGCACCAAATAACAATTATTCAGGTCTAAAACTAATCCCGAAGGTAGATGTAGAGGTAGCGTACTGACGGCGATCACATCGACCTTGGAACCATTCCCGATGCGCATCGTCACCTCGTCCTTAGCCAATCTTCGTTTATTCCGCAACTCCTGTTTCGAGTTACAAATATGAGCAACCAAACTAGTATCAAATACCCAGGTGTTGCTACAAGCATTAGTAAGGTACACATTAATAACATGTATATCAAATATATCATTGTTCACTTTGCCATCCTTCTTATCCGCCAAATACTTGGGGCACTTCCGCTTCCAGTGACCACTCCCTTTGTAGTAGAAGCACTCAGTTTCAGGCTTGGGTCCAGCTTTGGGCTTCTTCCCGGGAGTGGCAACTTGCTTGCCATTCTTCTTGAAGTTCCCTTTCTTTCCCTTGCCCTTTTTCTTGAAACTAGTGGTCTTGTTAACCATCAACACTTGATGCTCCTTCTTGATTTCTACCTCCGCGGCCTTAAGCATTGCGAAGAGCTCGGGAATTGTTTTGTTCATCCCTTGCATATTATAGTTCATCACGAAGCCTTTGTAGCTTGGTGGCAGTGATTGAAGAACTCTGTCAATAACACAATCAACTGGAAGATCAACTCCCAGCTGAGTTAAGTGATTATAATACCCAGACATTTTGAGTATGTGTTCACTGACAAAATAGTTCTCCTCCATTTTGCAGCTATAGAACTTGTTGGAGACTTCATATCTCTCAACCCGGGCATTTGCTTGAAATATTAACTTCAATTCCTGGAACATCTCATATGCTCCATGACGTTCAAAACGTCTTTGAAGTCCCGGTTCTAAGCCGTAAAGCATGGCACACTGAACTATAGAGTAGTCATCAGATCGAGCTTGCCAGACGTTCATAACATCTGCATCTTCTCCTGCAGCAGGCCTGTCACCTAGCGGTGCATCAAGGACATAATTCTTCTGTGCAGCAATGAGGATAATCCTCAAGTTACGGACCCAGTCCGTGTAGTTGCTACCATCATCTTTCAACTTAGCTTTCTCTAGGAATGCATTAAAATTCAGGGGAACGGTAGCACGGGCCATTGATCTACAACATAGATATGCAAATACTATCAGGACTAAGTTCATGATAAATTAAATTCAGTTAATCAAATTACTAATGAACTCCCACTTAAATAAACATCCCTCAAGTTATCTAAGTGATACATGATCCAAATCAACTAACCCATGTCCGATCATCACATGAGATGGGGTAGTCACCAATGGTGAACATCTCTATGTTGATCATATCTACTATATGACTCATGTTCGACCTTTCGGTCTCCAGTGTTCCGAGACCATGTCAGTACATGCTAGGCTCGTCAAGTTTAACCCAAGTATTCTGCATGTGCAAAACTATCTTACACCCGTTGTATGTGAGCGTAGAGTCTATCACACCCGATCATCACGTGGTGCTTCGAAACGACGAACTTTAGCAACGGTGCATACTCGGGGAGAAAAATTTTACCTTGAAATTTAGTGAAGGGATCATCTTATAATGCTACCGCCGTACTAAGCAAAATAAGATGCATAAAAGATAAACATCACATGCAATCAAAATATGTGACATGATATGGCCATCATCTTGTGCTTTTGATCTCCATCTCCAAAGCATCATCATGATCTCCATCATCACTGGCTCGACACCTTGATCTCTATCGTTGCGTCATGGTTGTCTCGCCAACTATTGCTTCTACAACTATCGCTAACGCATAGTGATAAAGTAAAGCAATTACATGACGTTTGCAATTCATACAATAATGAGACAACCATAAGGCTCCTGCCGGTTGCCGATAATTTACAAAACATGATCATCCCATACAATAACGTATATCACATCATGTCTTGACCATATCACATCACAACATACCCTGCAAAAACAAGTTAGACGTCCTCTACTTTGTTGTTGCAAGTTTTACGTGGCTGCTACAGGTTTCTAGCAAGAACCGTTCTTACCTACGGCAAAAACCACAACGGCGATTCGTCAAGTTTGCTGTTTTAACCTTCTTCAAGGACCGGCCGTAGTCAACTTCGATTCAACTAAAGTAGGAGAAACAGACACCCGCCAGGCACCTTTATGCAAAACTAGTTGTATGTCAGTCGGTGGAACCGGTCTCATGTGCGTGGACATGTAAGGTTGGTCCGGGCCGCTTCATCCCACAATACCGCCAAATCAAAATAAGACGTTGGTGGTAAGCAGTATGACTATCACCGCCCACAACTCTTTGTGTTCTACTCGTGCATATCATCTACGCATAGACCTGGCTCATGATGCCACTGTTGGGTAACGTTGCATGGAAAACAAAAAATTTCTACGCACACGCAATGATCTATCCATGGAGATGCATAGCAACGAGGGGGGAGAGTGTGTCTACGTACCCTCGTAGACCATAAGCGGAAGTGTTTCACAACGCGGTTGATGTAGTCGAACTTTCTTCGCGCTCCAACCGATCTAGTACCGAACGCACGGCACCTCCGCGTTCTGCACATATTCAGCTCGGTGACGTCCTCCGCCTTCTTGATCCAGCAAGATGGCGAGGTAGTAGATGAGTTTCGGTAGCACGACGGCGTGGTGATGGTGATGTGTTCTTCGCAGGGCTTCGCCTAAGCACTACGAAAAATATGACCGAGGGAGTAAACGGTGGACGGGGGCGCCGCACACGGCTAAGACAATGTTGTGTGTTTGTGTGGCGCCCCCTCCCCATGTATATATAGGTGGGAGGGGAGAGGGGGCTGCCAGGGCAGCCAGGGCGCGCCCCTAGGGGCTGGTCGCCGGCCCTAGGGCTCCTGCCCTCCTGCGCCCCCCTTTCCTTGTATGGACAAGGGGGAAAGGAAAGAGGGGGGGAAGGAAGGAAGTGGGTCCAACTCCACTCTTTCCTTTCCTCCTCCCCTTTCCTTTCCCTCCCCTTAGGCTGGCCCTATAGGGGGCGCACCAGCCCCTTGTGGGCTGGTGTGTTCCCTCACTTGGCCCATAATGCCCATATCTTTGCCGGGGATGCCCGAAACTCCTTCCGGTGACCCGACAAGTATCCGGTACCCTCCGAAACACTTCTTGTGTCCGAATACCATCGTCCTATATATCAATATTTACCTCTCAACCATTTTGAGACTACTCACCATGTCCGTGATCTCATCCGGGACTCCAAAGAACATTCGGTCACCAAATCATATAACCCATATAATACTATATCGTCAACGAACGTTAAGCGTGCGCACCCTACGGGTTCTTGAACTATGTAGACATGACCGAGACACCTCTCCGGTCAATAACCAATAGCTGAACCTGGATGCCCATATTGGCTCCTACATATTCTACGAAGATCTTTATCGGTCGAACCGTTATGACAACATACGTAATTCCCTTTGTCCATCAGCATGTTACTTGCCCGAGATTCGATCGTCGATATCTTCATACCTAGTTCAATCTCGTTACCGGCAAGTCTCTTTACTCGTTCCGTAATACATCACCTCGTGACTAACTCCTTAGTCGTTTTCTTGCAAGCTTATGATGTGTATTACCGAGAGGGCCCAGAGATACCTTTCCGATACTCGGAGTGACAAATCCTAGTCTCGATCTATGCCAACTCAACAAACACCTTCGGAGATACATGTAGAGCATCTTTATGATCACCCAGTTGCGTCGTGATGTTTGATAGCACACAAGGTATTCTCTGGTATCCGGGAGTTGCATAATCTCATAGTCGAAGGAATATGTATTTGACATGAAGAAAGCAATAGCAATAAAACTGAACAATCATTATGCTAAGCTAACGGATGGGTCTTGTCCATCACATCATTCTCCTAATGATGAGATCCCGTTATCAAATAACAACACATGTCTATGGTTAGGAAACCTTAACCATCTTTGATCAACGAGCTAGTCTAGTAGAGGCTTACTAGGGACACGGTATTTGTTTATGTATTCACACATGTATTTAGGTTTCCGATCAATACAATTCTAGCATGAATAGTAAACCTTTATCGTGACTAAGGAAATATAAAATAACAACTTTATTATTACCTCTAGGGCATATTTCCTTCATAGCCAACAATGGCGAGCGGCGGCAACGAAGCTGCATGGCGGTGCTGCGATGGGCGCGTGGCGAGTACGGCGGTGGGCTGCGACGATGCTGGAACCCTCACCTGGCGGTGCTGCAACCAGGGGTGGGAGACATGCCTGGCTTGATGGATCTAGGGACGTATTTTATTTTTTGACCGGCCCGGCGAAGCTGCATGCGGTGAGCGGCCCCGGTGAGCTGCGGCGGCGAGTGGCCCCGGCGAGCTGCTGCGCGACAGCCAACGGCGAGCACGAAGAGGCTTACCGGTAGATATCTTTTTTCTGTTTATGCGTGCGCGGAAGGAAGAAGATGACTTGGTCGCGACAATCTCGTCCGTTCGCGTTTGCAGATCCAACGTTCGGCAGCAGACCGGCCCAAATTTGGGTCGGTGCGCCGGCGCAGAGTACTGTGATACGTCCATTTTGCATCATATTTTCCTACTGTTATTTGTGATGTTTTTATGCATAATAATGCTTTTTGGAGTAATTCTAATGCCTTTTCTCTCATAATATGCAAGGTTCACACAAAGAGGGAGAATTCCGGCAGCTACAAATCTGGACCTGAAAAAGCTACGTCAGGCTACCTATTCTGCACAACTCCAAATGAGCTGAACCTTCACGAGGATTTTTATGGAATATATAAGAATTATTGGAGCCAATAAGTACCAAAGGGGGCCCACCAGGTGGGCACAACCCACCTGGGGGCGCCAGGGAGCCCAGGCGCGCCCTGGTGGGTTGTGCCCTCCTCGGCCCACCTCTGGTGCCCCTCTTCTGGTATATAAGTCATTTTGACCTAGAAAAAAATAAGGAGAGGACTTTCGGGACGAAGCGCCGCCGTCTCGAGGCGGAACTTGGGCAGGAGCACTTTTGCCCTCCGGCGGAGCGATCCCGCCAGGGGAACTTCCCTCCCGGAGGGGGAAATCATCGTCATCATCATCACCAACAACTCTCCCATCTTGGGGAGGGCAATCTCCATCAACATTTTCAACAGCACCATCTCCTCTCAAACCCTAGTTCATCTCTTATGTTCAATCTTTGTACCAAAACTATAGATTGGTACTTGTGGGTGACTAGTAGTGTTGATTACATCTTGTAGTTGACTACTATATGGTTTATTTGGTGGAAGATTATATGTTCATATCCATTATGCTATTTAATACCCCTCTGATCTTGAGCATGATTATCATTAGTGAGTAGTTACTTTTGTTCTGGAGGTCACGGGAGAAATCTTGTCGCAAGTAATCATGTGAACTTGATATGTGTTCGATATTTTGATGATATGTATGTTGTGATTCCCTTAGTGGTGTCATGTGAACGTCGACTACATGGCACTTCACCTTATTAGGGCCTAAGGGAATGCATTGTGGAGTAGTTATTAGATGATGGGTTGCAAGAGTGATAGAAGCTTAAACCCTAGTTTATGCGCTATTTCGTAAGGGACTGATTTGGATCCAAAAGTTTAATGCTATGGTTAGATTTATTCTTAATAATTTTCTCGTAGTTGTGGATGCTTGCGAGGGGGTTAATCATAAGTAGGAGGTTTGTTCAAGTAAGAACAGCACCTAAGCACTGGTCCACCCACATATCAAATTATCAAAGTAGCGAACACAAATCAAACCAACATGATGAAAGTGACTAGATGAAATTCCCGTGTACCCTCAAGAACGCTTTGCTTATCATAAGAGATCATTTTGGCCTGTCCTTTGCCTCAAAAGGATTGGGCTACCTTGCTGCACTTTTGTTACTGTTGTCATTACTTGCTCGTTACAAATTATCTTGCTACCAAACTACTCGTTACTTATAATTTCAGTGCTTGCAGACATTACCTTGCTGAAAACCGCTTGTCATTTCCTTCTGCTCCTCGTTGGGTTCAACACTCTTACTTATCGAAAGGACTACGATTGATCCCCTATACTTGTGGGTCATCAAGGCTCTTTTCTGGCACCGTTGCCGGGGAGTGAAGCGCTCTTGGTAAGTGGAAATCGGTAAGCAAAAAATATTACTATGTGCTGAAATTTATTGTCACTTGCTACTATGGAGAACAATCCTTTGAGGGGTTTGTTCGGGGTGTCTTCACCTCGACCGGAACCACAATTAGTTACCCCTCAACCTACTGCACCTACTGAAAATATTGGTTATGAAATTCCTTCGGGTATGATAGAACAACTGCTAGCTAATCCTTATGCAGGAGATGGAACCGAACATCCTGATATGCACTTGATATATGTGGATGAAATTTGTGGATTATTTAAGCTTGCAGGTTTACCCGGAGATGAAGCTAAGAAGAAGGTTTTCCCTTTATCTTTGAAGGGAAAAGCATTGTCATGGTATAGGCTATGCGATGATATTGGATCTTGGAATTGGAATCGATTGAAATTGGAATTTCACCAAAAAAAATTATCCTATGCATCTAGTTCATCGTGATCGGAATTACATATATAATTTTTGTCCTCGTGAAGGAGAAAGTATCGCTCTAGCTTGGGGGAGGCTTAAGTCAATGTTATATTCATGCCCCAATCATGAGATCTCAAGAGAAATTATTATTCAGAATTTTTATGCTTGGCTTTCTCATGATGATCGATCCATGCTTGATACTTCTTGTACTAGTTCCTTTATGAAGAAGACTATTGATTTCCGGTGGGATCTTTTAGAAAGAATTAAACATAACTCTGAAGATTGGGAACTCAACGAAGGTAAAGAGTCAGGTATTAAGCTCAAGTATGATTGTGTTAAATCTTTTATGAATACCGATGCTTTTCAAAAGTTTAGCACTAAATATGGACTTGACTCTGAGATAGTAGCCTCCTTTTGTGAATCATTTGCTACTCATGTTGACCTCCCTAAGGATAAGTGGTTTAAATATCACCCACCTATCAAAGAAAAAAAATTAAAGAACCAGTAGTAGCTAAAGATGAAACTATTATTTACAATGTTGATCCAGTTGTGCCTACTGCTTATATTGAAAAACCACCTTTTCCTATTAGGATAAAGGAACATGCTAAAGTCTCAACTATGGTCAACAAAAGTTATATTAGAATTTCCAAACCTGCTGAACAAATCAAAGTAGAACCTAGTGTTGCTATGGTTAAAGATCTCTTGGTTGAAAATATAGATGGGCATGTTATTTACTTCTGTGATGAAGCTGCTAGAATTGCCAAACGCGATGAAAAAGATAAACATAGACCCGTTGTTGGCATGCCTGTTGTCTCAGTTAAAATAGGAGATCACTGTTATCATGGTTTATGCAACATAGGTGCTAGCGTGAGTGCTATTCCTTTTACCTTATATCAAGAAATTATGAATGATATAGCACCCGCTGAAATAGAAGACATAGATGTTACTATTAAACTTGCTAATAGGGACACCATTACACCACTTGGGATTGTTAGAGATGTTGAAGTCTTGTGTAGGAAAATAAAATACCCTACTGATTTTCTTGTTCTTGGTTCCCCACAAGATGACTTTTGTCCCATTATCTTTGGTAGACCTTTCTTGAACACCGTCAATGCTAAAACTGATTGTGAGAAACAAATCGTCGGTGTTAGTTTTGGTAATGAGTCTCATGAGTTTAATTTTCCAAGTTTAGTAGAAAACATCATAAGGAAGAATTGTCTAGTAAGGATGAAATAATTGGTCTTACTTCTATTGCTGTGCCTCCTACCGATCCACTAGAACAATATTTGCTAGACCATGAAAATGATATGCATCTGCATGAAAGAAATGAAATAGATAAGATTTTCTTTGAACAACGTCCTCTGCTTAAACACAATTTTCCTATTGAAACTCTAGGAGGTCCTCCTCCACCTAAAGGTGATCCTGTGTTTGAATTAAAACAATTGCCAGCCACTTTGAAATATGCTTATCTTGATGAGAAAAAGATTTATCCTGTTATTATTAGTGCTAACCTTTCAGAACATGAAGAAGAAAGATTAATGAAGGTTCTGAAGAAGCACCAAGCTACCATTGGATATACTCTTGATGATTTAAAGGGCATTAGTCCCACTCTCTATCAGCATAAAATTAATATGGAGCCTGATGCTAAACCCGTTGTTGATCACCAACGACGTTTAAATCCTAAAATGAAAGAAGTGGTAAGAACAGAAATACTGAAGCTTATGGAAGAAGGTATAATCTATCCCATATCTGATAGTAGATGGGTAAGTCCCGTTCATTGTGTCCCTAAAAAAGGAGGTATTACCGTTGTTCCTAATGATAAGAATGAACTTATTCCACAAAGAATTGTTACTGGCTACAGAATGGTAATTGATTTTAGAAAACTAAATAAAGCTACTAGAAAAGATCATTACCCTCTGCCTTTTATTGATCAAATGTTAGAAAGACTATCAAAGCACACACATTTTTGCTTTCTTGATGGATATTCTGGTTTTTCTCAAATACCTGTCTCACAACCTGATCAAGAGAAAACCACCTTTACTTGCCCTTTTGGAACTTATGCTTATAGACATATGCCTTTTGGTTTATGCAATGCACCTGCTACTTTTCAAAGATGTATGACTGCTATATTCTCTGATTTTTTGTGAAAAGATTGTTGAGGTTTTCATGGATGATTTCTCCGTTTACAAAACTTCTTTTGATGATTGCTTGAGCAACCTTGATCGAGTTTTGCAGAGATGCGAGCAAACTAATCTCATCTTGAATTGGGAGAAGTGCCACTTTATGGTTAATGAAGGTATTGTCTTGGGACATAAAATTTTTGAATGAGGTATTGAGGTGGATAAAGCTAAAGTTGATGTAATTGAGAAAATGCCATGCCCTAAAGATATCAAAGGTATCCGTAGTTTCCTCGGTCATGTTGGTTTCTATAGGAGGTTTATTAAAGACTTCTCTAAAATTTCTAGGCCTCTTACAAATTTTTTACAAAAGGATGTTCCATTTGTTTTTGATGATGATTGTGTAGAAGCCTTTGAAACACTTAAGAAAGCCTTGATTTCTGCACCTATTGTTCAACCACCTGATTGGAACTTTCCTTTTGAAATTATGTGTGATTCTAGTGATTATGCTATTGGTGCTGTTCTAGGACAAAGAGTCGATAAGAAATTAAATGTTATTCATTATGCTAGTAAAACTCTAGACAGTGCTCAACGAAATTATACTACTACTGAAAAAGAATTTTTAGCAGTTGTGTTTGCTTGTGATAAATTTAGATCTTACATTGTTGATTCTAAAGTGACTGTTCACACCGATCATGCTGCTATAAAATATCTTATGGAAAAGAAGGATGCTAAACCTAGACTCATTAGGTGGGTTCTTTTGTTACAATAATTTGATTTACATATCACAGATAGAAAGGGAGCTGAGAACCCCGTGGCTGATAACTTGTCTAGGTTAGAAAATATTCTTGATGACCCACAACCTATTAATGATAGTTTTCCTGATGAACAATTAGCTGCAATAAATGTTTCTCATAACACTCCTTGGTATGCTGACTATGCCAATTATATTGTTGCTAAATATATACCACCTAGCTTCACATACCAACAAAACAAAAAAAATCTTCTATGATTTAAGACATTACTTTTGGGATGACCCACATCTTTATAAAGAAGGAGTAGATGGTATTATTAGACGTTGTGTACCTGAGCATGAACAGGGACAAATCCTACGAAAATGTCACTCCGAAGCTTATGGAGGACATCATGCGGGAGATAGAACTGCTCACAAGGTATTACAATCTGGTTTCTATTGGCCTACTCTCTTCAAGGATGCCCGTAAGTTTGCTTTATCTTGTGATGAATGTCAAAGAATTGATAATATTGGTAAGCGTCAGGAAATGCCTATGAATTATTCTCTTGCGGTTGAACCATTTGATGTTTGGGGATTTGATTACACGGGACCTTTTCCTTCCTCTAATGGGTATACACATATTTTGGTTGCTGTTGATTATGTTACTAAGTGGGTAGAAGCTATTCCAACTAGTAGTGCTGATCACAACACCTCTATTAAAATACTTAAGGAAGTCATTTTCCCAAGGTTTGGAGTCCCTAGATATTTAATGGCTGATGGTGATTCACATTTTATTCATGGTGCTTTCCGTAAAATGCTTGCTAAATATGATGTTAACCATAGAATTGCATCACCTTATCATCCTCAGTCTAGTGGTCAAGTTAAACTTAGCAATAGAGAAATAAAATTAATATTACAAAAAACTGTCAATAGGTCCCGAAAGAATTGGTCTAAGAAGTTAGATGATGCACTTTGGGCTTATAGAACAGCATATAAAAATCCTATGGGTATGTCTCCGTATAAAATGGTTTATGGAAAAGCTTGTCATTTGCCTCTTGAGTTAGAACATAAAGCATATTGGGCAATTAAAGAACTCAACTATGACTTCAAACTTGCCGGTGAAAAGAGGTTATTTGATATTAGCTCACTAGATGAATGGAGAACCCAAGCCTATGAAAATGCCAAGTTATTTAAAGAAAAAGTTAAAAGATGGCATGACAAAAGAATCCAAAAGCGTGAGTTCAAAGTTGGAGAATATGTTCTTTTGTACAACTCTTGTTTCAGATTCTTTGCAGGAAAACTCCTCTCCAAATGGGAAGGACCCTATGTTATCGAGGAGGTTTATCGATCCGGAGCCGTCAAGATAAATAATGTTGAAGGTACTAACCCGAAGGTTGTTAATGGGCAATGAATAAAACATTATATCTCAGGTACGCCCATTAATGTTGAAAGCAATATTATCCAAACTATGACACCAGAAGAACACATAAAGGAAACCTTCCGGAACACTCCAGAATAACTGAAAAAGGAGGAGGTACGTGATACGGTAAGTAAACGGACTCCGAAAAATCCGCAAAAATATTTTCTGTCCGTTTTGGAATATAACAAAAATTAGGAAAATAAGAAACAACCAGGAAGGCACCCCTGGTGGGCACAAGACACCAGGGCACGCCTGGCAAGCCAGGCGCGCCCAAGTGGGTTGTGCCCACCTCGGGTACCTTCTGGACTCCGTTTTTCTTCAGCTTGCTTGTTTCCCAAGATAAAAAAAAAATCTTTATATACCCCCCGATCCTATTGACCACCGTATCGCGGAGAAATCTTCTGTCTTCTTTTCTTGCTGTTTTCCTGACAGATCTAAAAATATGTCGTCTCAAGATTTCGAGGAGGAGTGCCCAGTTTCTTATCAGCCATTAGATAAAAAATATCTTCAAGGATACCTATCCCTATATATGGTTCTCCGATGAAGAAGATGAAGATGAACCAGTCCCTCCTCGTTTCAAGCATGAAAGCATGGAGGCGTTATGCAAGAGGATAATAAATCTTGAGATGGAGAATGAGGAGTTAAGGATAGATAATTTTTACCTTCAAAATAAGTTGGTGAAAAAGGCAGACAAACCCTCTACTTCATCACCACCACCTCCTTCTTCATCACCAAAGGAAAATTGAGTATCGGGTGTGGGCACTCCCCTTGGCTTGTGCCAAGCTTGGGGGAGGTGCCCCGGTATCGTATCACCTCCACTATCTTTTGCCTTTACTTATCCTAGTTCGATCCATAGTTATCTTTTGCTTTAGATGAATAAAAGTTTAGTTCAATCCTTTCTTTTCGAGTGTTTGCTTAGTGATCTATCTTTGTAATCGTGTGCAAGATATATATAATAAAGTTTAGTTTGAGTTTTGTTTTCTTTACTTTCATGTTCAATAAAAAGAAAGGAAATAAATGAAAAAGATCATATGCTAATTTTATGGTAAGTAATGACATCACATAAGGAAGAGTATAAGTAGAAAAATTTATTGGAGATTGACAAACATAGCATTGGTCAATGATGCAATTCATGAAAGAATTAATAAGGGAAGAGAAGATTCACATGCAATATACTATATTGGACATCTTTTGTGATTGTGAGCCCCCATCAAAATATTATATGCCAAAATTGTTGACGTTGGACAAGGAAGACAACGTAATGATTTATGTTTGTTCATATTCACATAGAAGTTATATTGTCATAGATCCTTTAACATGTGGTGCTTGCCCCTATCTTTGCTAGCCAAAAATTCCGCACTAAGTAGAGATACTACTTGTGCATCCAAAAACCTTTAAACCCAAATCTTATTTTGAGAGTCCACCATACCTACCTATGGATTGAGTAAGATCCTTCAAGTAAGTTGTCATCGGTGCAAAACGGGCAATAAAAATTGCTTCTAAAAGTGTTGGATCATTTAGTGTAAGAGAAAATTGAGCGTTGTACGAACTTGTGATGGCAAAGAATAAAAGCGACAGACTGCATAATAAAGGTTGCTATCACAAGGGGCAATACAACGTGACGTTCTTTTGCATTAAGAGATTGAGCATACAAACAAATAAGCGCATGGCAACCTCTGCTTCCCTCTGCGAAGGGCCTATCTTTTACTTTTATGCAAGAGTCAAAGTTCTTCTCTCTATTCCTTTTTATTTTCTCTTTTGGCAAGCACCATGTGGTGAGGAAAGATCTAGGCACATATATCCAGTTGGATATGAGTAGCATGAGTTATTATTGTTGATATCACCCTCGAGGTGAGTATGTTGGGAGGCGAATCTATAAGCCCCTATCTTTCTATGTGTCCAGTTGAAATGTTTTGCTCATGTGTATGCGGTGAGTGTTAGCAATCATAGAAGACTACATGATGGTTGAGTATGTGGACTTGCCAAAAGGCTCCGATACATGACCCTTCCTGAAAAGATGATGAATTGTAGTTGCAAAGTTGACTGAAAACATAATTTGTTGGTTTTCAATAGAGTTTATGCTTTATACTTCGATGTTGTGATGAATTGTTACTTGTTCATGAGAAGTTATATGATAAAAGTTCTATGCTAAAGTTTGTTGTTGTTATAATAATATACATGATGCTTCTATGTTCGTATTTTGTTTTTATCGACACCTCTCTCTCTAAGCATGTGGACATGTTTTTCGATTTCGGTTTTCGCTTGAGGACAAGAGAGGTCTAAGCTTGGGGGAGTTGATATGTCCATTTTGCATCATGTTTTCCTACTGTTATTTATGATGTTTTTATGCATAATAATGCTTTTTGGAGTAATTCTAATTCCTTTTCTCTCATAATATGCAAGGTTCACACAAAGAGGGAGAATTCAGGCAGCTGCAAATTTGGACCTGAAAAAGCTACGTTAGGCTACCTATTCTGCACAACTCCAAATCAGCTGAAACTTCACGAGGAATTTTTATGGAATATATAAGAATTATTGGAGCCAATAAGTACCAGAGGGGGCCCACCAGGTGGGGACAACCCACCTGGGCGCGCCAGGGAGCCCAGGCGCACCCTGGTGGGTTGTGCCCTCCTCGGACCACCTCCGGTGCCCCTCTTCTGGTATATAAGTCATTTTGACCTAGAAAAAATAAGGAGAGGACTTTCGGGATGAAGCGCCGCCGTCTCAAGGCGGAACTTGGGCATGAGCACTTTTGCCCTCCGGCGGAGCGATCCCGCCAGGGGAACTTCCCTCCCGGAGGGGGAAATCATCGTCATCATCATCACCAACAACTCTCCCATCTTGGGGAGGGCAATCTCCATCAACATCTTCAATAGCACCATCTCCTCTCAAACCCTAGTTCATCTCTTGTGTTCAATCTTTGTACCGAAACTATAGATTGGTACTTGTGGGTGACTAGTAGTGTTGATTACATCTTGTAGTTGACTACTATATGGTTATTTGGTGGAAGAT
The DNA here is from genome assembly GCA_011799875.1 of Thinopyrum elongatum. Taxonomy (NCBI): domain Eukaryota; kingdom Viridiplantae; phylum Streptophyta; class Magnoliopsida; order Poales; family Poaceae; genus Thinopyrum; species Thinopyrum elongatum. Next base: position 90,984,229 of record CM022302.1, on the reverse strand, counting down.
TATATGTTCAGATCCATTATGCTATTTAATACCCCTCTGATCTTGAGCATGATTATCATTAGTGAGTAGTTACTTTTGTTCTTGAGGTCACGGGAGAAATCTTGTTGCAAGTAATCATGTGAACTTGATATTTGTTCGATATTTTGATGATATGTATGTTGTGATTCCCTTAGTGGTGTCATGTGAACGTCGACTACATGGCACTTCACCTTATTAGGGCCTAAGGGAATGCATTGTGGAGTAGTTATTAGATGATGGGTTGCGAGAGTGACAGAAGCTTAAACCCTAGTTTATGCGCTATTCCGTAAGGGACTGATTTGGATCCAAAAGTTTAATGCTATGGTTAGATTTATTCTTAATACTTTTCTCGTAGTTGCGAATGGTTGCGAGGGGGTTAATCATAAGTAGGAGGTTTGTTCAAGTAAGAACAGCACCTAAGCACCGGTCCACCCACATATCAAATTATCAAAGTAGCAAACACAAATCAAACCAACATGATGAAAGTGACTAGATGAAATTCCCGTGTACCCTCAAGAACGCTTTGCTTATCATAAGAGATCGTTTTGGCCTGTCCTTTGCCTCAAAAGGATTGGGCTACCTTGCTGCACTTTTGTTACCGTTACCGTTACTTGCTCGTTACAAATTATCTTGCTACCAAATTACTCGTTACTTATAATATCAGTGCTTACAGACATTACCTTGCTGAAAACCGCTTGTCATTTCCTTCTGCTCCTCGTTGGGTTCGACACTCTTACTTATCAAAAGGACTACGATTGACCCCCTATACTTGTGGGTCATCATACTGGCCTTTGGAATAATAGAAATTCTAACTGAAAATAATAAACAGAAATGATTTTTCGTCCAACATGACTGGGATTCAGCTCATACAAGCCCAGTCTTTGGATCTCTCCCACCCTCCCAAATCCCAATCGTGTCATGTAAACATGCCTAAGAAACCCGGATCCGATCCCTCCCGACATGTTTCATATACCCTTTACCCCTCTGCATATCCCCATCATAAATCATATTATCTTTATCACCCACTAGTAGAGAACAGGGTACTAGTCCCGGTTCCAGAGGGCCTTTAGTCCTGGTTCTGGAACTGGGACAAAACTGACGGGACTAATGCCCAAAACCTTTAGTCCCGGTTTGCTTACGAACCAGGACCAAAGGAGCTCCACGTGGCCGCTGTTGGGCGCCCAGGGAGGAGGACCTTTAGTCCACCAACCGGGACTAAAAGGCAGCCACGCGTCAGCAGCTCCCAGGCGCTGGGTTTTTTTTTTTGAAAGGGGGGCTTTAGCGGTTTTGGAGGGTTAATTTAGGTGTTTGAAATTGTGTTAGCTATAGCTACTACATATAGAGAGAAGTGACCTCTCTTTCTCCGTGCTTGGTCAACGGTAGCTACTACATATATAGAGAGAACTCGACGCTAGCTAGTAAGCAAATGAAGGAACCATTAATCATCATCATCATCATTATAATAACAACTCATCATCATAGTCATATATATAGGAACTAGCTCATCAATCTAGCACAAAGGTAGCACATAACTCATCATCATGATAACAAGTCATCATCATAGTCATATAAGAACTAGCTCATCATTCTAGCACAATGTAGCACATAACTACCTAAGACCTCCTACTCTCTCGAAGGTAAAATAGCATAAAACAGGATAAACCCCTGATTGTCCATTATGGAGAATACAGATGAACCTATCTCCCATTTGTGGGCTGCACTTGATGTTGCCCCCAAGTAGTTCTCTGCGATCTTTCAGAACTTTTCTCCAATCTTTGATTGTGAGGATGTCATCGCTTCGACGAATAGTGTATGCACTGCGGTGGTATGTAGGCCAACTTGGCCGTAAGCTAACAATCCTCATGTCACCTTTCATTTCTATAAATCTAGGTATACAATCCGCCGGGAGTTTCTGTTGAAGAACATCATAATAACATACTTAGCAAAATGTAGTTTAGCTTAAAAGAATCTATGCAAAAAATGCACTGATGACATAATAGGAAAAATCTTACCATGATATCTCGATGGATGCTACCGTAGTTCAACACATGCACTAGTGGCATGTATTGAGAATAACTTGGAGAGATATAATAATTCGTCTTAAAAGTCTCAACATCTTTAATCCATAAAACAAAATGATGTATCTCCTCGCAATTTAGCTCAGACCCATAACTGTAGTAGGTTTTGTCTACCACTTTTCGTACATTTCTTGAAGAATGGAAATAAGTTGTCAATGGCAATAAGCTGTCAACTATTTTTATAAATACAATATAAATTACTTATTGAATATGTTTGAGAAACTCACATAGAGGTAGAAGTGGAAGCGTATGAACATCGACCCAAATGGAGATATTTTCTTCAGGATCATCACCCAGATCGAAGGTGACATACATACCCTCCTGAAAACCATACGCCTTGCCAAGTGCTGCCCAATTCGCGCAACCAAAATGGGAGTAGGTCACCGCATTGTATAGCTTGACAACAAAAGTATAGCCATGATGGGTCCTGAGGTGAACTCTCTTTATCTGCATATTCTCATGATCTTCGAAATCCATCTTTCCAAGACATAACGTCTTGCATGGCATGGGATGCACTAGTTGAATTATAGAAAGTGGAAATTACACATTGAAGAAACATGAGTCATGCTTAATTATGGAAAAAGACTTGTCGTCGTTGCGTACCGTATAAACATCGAAGGTCTCGTCGAGCTTAACACTGAAGCGTCGACCGCCTTCCAGGTGAGGCCTGTCGCACAGACCCCGGTCGTCACCACAGTACTCGCACTCTTGGATCCTATCGTCATCAGACATTTCCTATGTTCATAATTCAAAGATATAATAGATCTCAGACTTAGTGAAAAGGTGACAAATATAACATGATAACAACAACTAAACATGCTACAGCAAGGTAACATAGCAACCAAAATCATGGCATCAAAGTACACATCACAAACACCAAATCACATGAAGGAATCATATCCATATGAGGTCTAGATTGGTAGAAACCAACAAGCAAAGTTGGCAAGTTTTATAACAGATAGTTTAGGACTTGGTGAAATTAACAAGTCTGAAAACAGAAACAGTGACTAGGCATGCTTGCAAGCTCATAGCACTCACATCAGGGCATATCATGGCATGACAAAATTACTAGCAGCAAGTACACATAAAAATGATCCAATGTCATGCTGACAAGTTGCTCATATGGTGCATGCATTAATTCACACAAAAATGACAAAGTGACAAACATCAATAGTTTTCTACAATAGACTTTTTTGTTCTTGGATTTGCAAAGGAGCTATATTCTCCCAAATTCTTTTACACCCACAAAAATTACTCCACCTATTTGACAGTACCCACCACCCATTCCACCAAAAACATTTGGTTCCATAGTTCAAATTTTTCAAATTTCATTCAGTTCAAATTTGGACCAGATTCAAACTCCATGGTCAAAGCCCAATTTAAATTGCTCAAAAAATTCCGAAACTTTGCCACACTACCTTTTGTGCATCAACACCTCACCACAAAAATTCTCAAAAATTCCTAAAATTCCTAGAGCCCTCTGGCATTTCATCATACACTTGATGTGCACCGTCAAAAAATTCAGAAATTTCTAAACTTTGCCACAAATTTCCCAAAAGATGATTGCCACAACATTACTTTGCCACATCAAATTTGCCATATTAATATTTCCAAAGAAATTTGAGAGAAACTTGTTGAGTGACTACCCTGACCCAAAAATTTGTAACAAAGAAATTGAAGGGGGGAAGAGTGCTCACCGACGAGCTCATGAATGCTCGCTGAGTGACTAGTAGCAGCAAACGAGGACGATCGGCGACGAGGTCCAGCCGGCGACGAGGACGGACGGCTCATGGGGGCACGGCGATGCTCGGGGAGGTTCGTCCGGCGACGAGGAGCGAGTGGTCTCGGGGACAGCGTCGGGGCAGGTAACGGGGACGGCGTCGGGGGCGGCGACGAGAAGCGGGCTCGGGGAGGTCCGGCAGCCTGGCGGCGTCGTGCTCTGCTTCTCGTCGTCGGGGGAGACTGGAGAAGTGGTTTGAAATTTTCTAAGTGTTTGCTTATATACACAAAGCATTGGTCCCGGTTCATGGCACCAACCGGGACCGATGACCACCTTTCGTCCTGGTTTGTGCCACCAACCGGGACTAAAGGTCTATTTTCAGCAGCCCAAAGGGCGGGAAGCAGAGACCTTTAGTCCCGGTTGGTGCCACCAACCGAGACGAAAGGTGGGCATTGGTCCCGGTTGGTGCCACAAACCGGGACGAAAGGGTGGCATAGGTCTCGGTTGGTGCCACCAACCGAGATGAAAGGGATGCGGCTGGCACGGCGTCGGGTGGGTGGATGTTTAGTCCCACCTCGCTAGCTGAGAGGCGTCGAGAGTGGTTTATAAGCGCGGCTGCGCCAACCCTCTCGAGCTCCTCTCTAATGCAGGCCTACGGGCCTAAACACACTCTCTCTGCTTGTGGGCCTACAGGGCCTGCTGCAGGCCTGCATCCTGGCCCAACTAGCGGGTTGGGTTTCTAGTCGTATGCAGGCCGTGGTGGCCCTGTAGGCGGCATTTTTTTTAATTTTTTCCAGTATTTTTGTGTTGTTTTTTGCTTTATTTAATTTTTTAGAGTTTTTGAGTGATTCTTTTTGCTTTAGGTCACAAAAATTATAAACTCTCTGTTAGTGCCATTAGTTTTCAAATTTGAATAGTTTAAATTTGAATTCTTTGAAATTTGTGTGAATCACTAGTTTATGAATAACTTTACTTTAAAAATAGATTTTTGAGTGATTCTTTTTCCTGCTATTTAATATTAGTGTGTTTTATCATTATATTCAATTTGGTAATTTTTAGGTTATTTTAAATGGGTGTTTTAATCAAAAATAGATTTTGTTATTTTAGTTTGCTATTAAAGTTTCTAACAAAAAATACTTTATGAAAATTCTTTTTGCTATTAATGTTTTGAACAAAAATATTTTGATATTTTAGTTGCATAAATTTTAATTTTAGTTTCAAAAATACTAGAGGTTTATAAAAGCTTTTCAGTTGATTCTTTTTGCTGTTGAAGAATATTATAGTTTTGTTTTAGTTGATCATAAAAAAAATTGATTCTTTTAGTTCATTCTTTTTGCTATTAGAGTTTTGTAAAAGCTTTTTAGTTCATTCTTTTTGCTATTAGTTCATTCTTTGAGCTAAATGACCCTGAAATTGAAAAGCACTACAAATGAACTCTGAACAGGTTGAAACTTGGCATTGTATCATCATTTCACCCACATAGCATGTGCTAGAAAGTTGAGAGGGTTACGGCAAAAACTGGATGCACTTCATGTACAAACTGGACAATCTCTTTCGAAGTATCAGGGTTTCAGACAAAAACTCATGTGTTACGAAGGCATTTCATATTTTTTAAACTTGTTTGAACTCCAGACTTTTTGTGCGTTCAATATGCACCATTCAAAGCCACATCATCAATTTTCTACCCTTTATGACTTCATTTGCTATTTTTCATGCATTTAATCTTTTCTTTGAGCTAAATGACCCTGAAATTGAAAAGCACTACAAATGAACTCTGAACAGGTTGAAACTTTGCATGGTATCATCATTTCACCCACATAGCATGTGCTAGAAAGTTGAGAGGGTTACGACAAAAACTGGATGCACTTCGTGTACAAACTAGACAATCTCTTTCGAAATATCAGGGTTTCGGACAAAAACTCATGTGTTACGAAGGCATTTCATATTTTTTAAAATTATTTGAACTCAAGACTTTTTGTGCGTTCAATATGCACCATTCAAAGCCACATCATCAATTTTCTACCCTTTATGACTTCATTTGCTATTTTTCATGCATTTAATCTTTTCTTTGAGCTAAATGACCCTGAAATTGAAAAGCACTACAAATGAACTCTGAACAGGTTGAAACTTGGCATGGTATCATCATTTCACCCACATAACATGTGCTAGAAAGTTGAGAGGGTTACGACAAACACTGGATGCACTTTGTGTACAAAATGGATAATCACTTTCGAAGTATCAGGGTTTCGGACGAAAACTCATATGTTACAAAGGCATTTCATTTCTTCACATGTAACTGTAGTGATATTCTAGATCAAAGGCATCATCAGAATAGTTGTGGAGAGAAAGTCTTCACTTTTTCTTTGTGTGTGTCCCTTGCTTATTGCGTCGTAACCATGGATAATCTTCATCGTTTAACAGGTTGCTTGGGTCAGCCTTGACTTTGAAGGGAGGAATTTCATGAAACTTTTCATAATCTTCATACATGTCTGTCTTGCCCTCCACTCCCACGATGTCTCTTTTCCCTGAAAGAACTATGTGGCGCTTTGGCTCATTGTATGATGTATTCGCTTCCTTATCATTTCTTTTTCTTGGTTTTGTAGACATGTCCTTCACATAGAAAACCTGCGCCACATCATTGGCTAGGACGAATGGTTCATCTGTGTACCCAAGATTGTTGAGATCCACTGTTGTCATTCCGTACTGCGGGTCTACCTGTACCCCGCCTCCTGACAGATTGACCCATTTGCACTGAAACAAAGGGACCTTAAAATCATGTCCATAGTCAAGTTCCCATATGTCCACTATGTATCCATAATATGTGTCCTTTCCCCTCTTGGTTGCTGCATCAAAGCGCACACCACTATTTTGGTTGGTGCTCTTTTGATCTTGGGCGATCGTGTAAAATGTATTCCCATTTATCTCGTACCCTTTGTAAGTCAATACAGTCGAAGATGGTCCCCTGGCCAACGAGTACAGCTCATCTGCAACAGTATTGTCACCCATGAGATGTGTTTGCAACCAACTGCCGAAAGTCCTGATGTGTTCACATGTAATCCAGTCGTCACACTGCTCCGGGTGTTTGGAGTGCAGACTATTCTTGTGTTCATTGACATACGGGGTCACCAAGGTAGAATTCTGTAGAACTGTGTAGTGTGCTTGAGACCAAGAATGCCCGTCCCCACATATTATTGAGTCCGCTCCTAGCGTGCCTTTTCCAGTCAGTCTCCCCTCATACCGCGATTGAGGGAGACCAATTTTCTTAAGGTCAGGAATGAAGTCAACACAAAACCCAATGGCCTACTGTGTTTGATGGCCCGTGGAGATGCTTCCTTCTGGCCTAGCATGATTACGAACATATTTCTTTAAGACTCCCATGAACCTCTCAAAGGGGAACATATTGTGTAGAAATACAGGGCCCAGAATGGCAATCTCGTCGACTAGATGAACTAGGACGTGCGTCATGATATTGAAGAAGGATGGTGGGAACACCAGCTCGAAACTGACAAGACATTGCACCAAGACATCACCAGGATCATCTCGTCAGATCTTATACCGCAATGCACCGCATACTGGGCATGCGTTCAAATCCTCGTACGCACCGCGGTAGAGGATGCAGTCATTAGGGCATGCATGTATCTTCTGCACCTCCAATCCTAGAGGGCATAGAACCTTCTTTGCTCCGTACGTACTTTCGGGCAATTCGTTATCCTTTGGAAGCTTCTTCTTCAATATTTTCAGTAGCTTCTCAAATCCATTGTCAGATGCACCATTGTCTGCCTTCCATTGCAGCAATTCTAGTGTGGTACCGAGCTTTGTGTTGCCACCTTCGCAATTTGGGTACAACCCTTTTTTGTGATCCTCTAACATGCGATCGAACTTCAACTTCTCCCTTTCACTTTCGCATTGTCTCTTTGCATCAACAATGACCCGACAAAGATCATCATCGGGCACATCATCTGGTTCCTCTTGATCTTCAGCTTCCCCCGTTGCAGCATCACCGTATTCAGGGGGCGGATAGTTGTCATCATCCTCTTCTTCTTCGTTGTCTTCCATCATAACCCCTCTTTCTCCGTGCTTGGTCCAAACATTATAGTGTGGCATGAAACCCTTCTCAAGCAGGTGGATGTGAAGGGTTTTCGAGTCAGAGTAGGACTTCGTATTCCCACAGATAGGGCATGGACAACACATAAAACCATTCTGTTTGTTTGCCTCAGCCACTTCAAGAAAATTATGCATGCCCTTAATGTACTCGGAGGTGCGTCTGTCACCGTACATCCATTGCCGGTTCATCTGCGTGCATTATATATAATTAAGTGTGTCAAAAACCATTACAGAACATCATGAATAGAGAAGTGACCAAATTAATAGAAGTTCATCATCACATTAAAACCAAAGTACAGTAGTGATCAAATGTTATTACTGAAAAAATAAATACATAAAGTTCATACATAGTTCTCATTGAACAACATATAGCTCTCTAGAGCATCTAATTAAAACATACATTGAAACTATGTAAAACATCTAAATGCAACAACAAATGCTCACCACGGTGGTGCCGGCGACGAGATTGGCGCGGGCGATCGACGGCGGTGAGGACGGGGACGGAACAGGATGGACCGGCAAACCTAGACAAATCTTGAGGAAAATGGAGTTTGGACAAGGAGCTTGGAGAGGAGAAAGCTTAAGTGTGGCTCGGGCATTTCATCGAACACCTCATGTGCATAGGAGGTGAGCTAGAGCAACACACACCTCTCCCACGGCCGGACAAAAAAACAGAGCAGTGAGCGAACAGAGCAGTGAGCGGGCAGGGGTATATATAGGCTTCTCTTTAGTCCCGGTTGGTGGCTGGAACCGGGACCAAAGGTCAACCTTTGGTCCCGGTTCCAGCCACCAACCGGGACTAAAGGTGCAGGGCTAGGAGCGAGGCCCATTGGTCCCGGTTCGTGTCTGGAACCGGGACCAAAATTTTCAGACGAACCGGGACCAATGGCCTCCGAGGTCGGGCCGGCGCCCTAGCCTCACGAACCGGGACTGATGCACCCTTTGGTCCCGGTTCGTGAGTGAACCGGGATTAATGCATGCCCTTATCCTGGCCTCAACCAAAGCCCTGTTTTCTACTAGTGACAGCTAGCATGAGGAAGTCTTTGTATTTTTTTGTTAGATCTCTTCCATGGTATAGGTAAGTCCTCATTTTAAGTTGAGCAAGGCTATGTACTTCTCTAACCATTCAATTCATGTTTTAAGGAAGGTATTTGGCCAAAAATAATGCATAAGATGCCTCTAAACAATTTGGGCCCCTAGATGGAAGATTACAGAACCCGCTCTTAGAACTTCCTTCTAGTGAAAAAACATTAACCTGAGCATCAGAAAAATATGGGTTGATGTCTTTCTTAGCGGAAAAAATATCTCCTCAGTTATATCCATATGAGCAAAAAAAATCCCCCCCCCCCCCCACACACACACAGAAAGACCCACACCCACCTAATAAGCACCCCAATTTTATAAGAAGAAGAAGAAGAGAACTAAATTTCCTATTTCTGGGTTCACCTAGGTAAAAAATCAAGACAACATATCAACTTTTTAATAAAAACATATGCCAATTCCTCCGCCCTTAAACCTAATTCTCGTACACCGCCGCCTTGAGCCTCTAGAACTATGTTAAGCTAATGCGAAATAAAATCAAATAAAGAAAATCCATGAAGCTACTAGGTTACAAGGAAAAACCAGAAAAATTCATTAAGGCTCCCTACGTTGCACAGTCTCCATAGATGGATCAATATTGTATGTAACATAGGGACCTCTACATCACGCCATAGATGCGATTTAGTCGGTGTCACGCCAACAATGTCCCTTTTGCTGCCATCCTCAATACATAGTGTGTGCATTACTTTAGTATATATGGAACTGTTGGTATGACGTCATATTTAACAAACAAACCATTACAAAAAATTTGTAGGTCATCTTTTGGGCATCTGGACGGATCCGTACATGATTGTTACTCAGCCATGCGAAAGTCAGGGAGCTTATGGCCTATGGGTGCAGCCGCTGGGAGATAGTAGCACGAGACGCATACAACCGGTTTGAATGGCGGTCCAACAAATGGATAGGTGTTTAGTCATCTTACCCTATTTTTCGCCGGTTGTGGCAGTTTCTCTTTTTTTATTCGGCTTTGATTGAGAGATTGTTTTGAACTTCGTACTTTATTGCTACTTTGTTTAATAAAATGGTTGTGTGCATCACAAGATGCAGAGGCCGGGGTCATCCCCTTTTCGAAAAATGTCTGAAATCACCTCTGTGAACACACAATGTGAAAAAAAATCCCCTTTTGTTGCATGTGTTTTTTTGTTTATAGGTATGAATGGGCAGGGTCATTGCTCATATATCCACTCCATGGATTCATGAATCATCGTTTCTCACGTATGTATCTATGATATAACTTTTGCTTCGATCACATCAATATGCTTCAATCATCGTAGTATTGCTTCTTTCATTCAACTTTAGTCGGTGTGTGCTTCATCATTTTCCATAGATGTATATGTTGAAGTGAGCAGGCCTAGCTGGAAACAGCAGCACCAACAATGGAAATAGGCAGAGCAGCAATAGAACGCAAGCACCAGTATGACGGCAGTAGGCAAAGCAGCAACATAACCTATGAAAACGGTTAGACAATTCACATATACACTTCAACAATATCTATTTTACAGACATTTTGCTCTGCTAGATTGAAGTCATGCTCCTTTGTTTCCCGCGTGCACACATGCCTATGACATTCCAATGTCGTCCAATGTCCCACGACCACGGTCTGCCATAGCACTGATGAGGAGCTAGCTTGCTAAGGCGTGGAACTCGTCCATGATTAGTCTCTTCAACACAATTCATCGTCTTTTAGGTGTTTATGTTGCAAAAAGGGTCGTAAAGGGAGGATGCCTGGTGGGATGCAATGCTGACCGGGCCATCGAAGACCGATGCACGACAGCTAAGCGGGCGCTTCCTTTATGTGATTTGGAATGCAGGGAAAGAGAGGAACCCAAGGATCTTCAATGAAACGAGGCGAACCTACATCGAAGTAGTGAATCTGGCCCCCGAGGATATTCAGAAGCACAAGCTAGCTTTTGGAGCGCATGGCCATAGCCTTGCCATGGTGCCCACAGAGTTCATTTTTTCTGTTTAGCTAGGGTTTTGACATGTTCCCCTTAAAAACATGTCGCCTCTTGTAAATAATTGGTTCTCTCTTCTATCTTAATGAATAGGCAGCGCTCCTGCCGGTTGCTTGAAAAAAGATCATAAAATGTTGGTCACATCCAATGATTTTTTTTAGTGTATGTGCTTCTTATTTTGCCTCTTTCTCTTGTGAAGAAATGTACTTTATTTCCATTGCAGCGACAAATTATATGGTTCTATACATGAGAACAAATAATTGGTGCTTCCATCCATCATCAATACCGTTTCTATTGCACAAAAGCATGTTGAACTTTGCTTTGGCACACCCCCACTGGAAAAGTTTATATATTTCGATACAAATTAAAGATGAAGATTAGAAGTTATCAATTTTCAATCAAAAAGGATAATATAGTCTTTTGTACCTAAATTTCTATCCAATATGTTTGATTTGCAGGCTAATATGGTGATAGCATTTTTAAGTAACTTCAAGATTCGTGTAAAATTTTAGGGGGTGTACGGAAGCAAACTCAAACATGTTTCCAATGGTGACAGAAATATAAAACAAAATTGATTTTACAGGTCTTTCAAAGATAAATTGATTTTACAAATTTATCTGCTGGAAACCCCATAATTTACCAAAATCGAACATTAACAGAGACTACCTTCCTCTTTGAAAAAAGAGACTAACCCCTAAAAAGAATAAAGGAAAAAGTAAAAAAGGGACTAACTAATTAGCACCAGATTCGAGAAAAAAAAACTAATTAGCACCACACGTACGCACGCATATCGTACAGGCCGTGATTACTTCAGTGTAACTTTGGGCCGATCCAGTTCACTTTGGGCTGCCTGCTCTGCTTCCACTCCACCACATCCCGCATGCGCAGTGAGGAGGGCGAGATGAGTAGCCGCCGCCGCCACCCCTGCTCGCCGGCGGCGGCGCCGCTGGACGATGACAACCTGCTCTCCGAGATCCTCCTCCGCCTCTCCCCACTGCCATCCTCCCTCCCCCGCGCCTCTCTCGTCTGCAGGCGCTGGCGCCTCCTCGTCTCCGACCCTCGCTTCGCCCGCCGCTTCCGCGTCCACCACCGCCGCAACCCTCCCCTCCTCGGTTTCTTTGATGAAGGCCCTCAAGAGATCTCCTTCGTACCTACTCTAGAGCCCCCCAATCGTGTCCCGCCCGGGCGCTTCTCTTTGAAGTTCGACGGCGGCGGCCGCTACGTGCTCCTCGGATGCCGCCATGGCCTGGTACTCGTCTACCACCCATCTTGGAAACAGATCCTGGTGTGGGACCCTGTCACCGCGGACCAGCACCGCATTGCAGTCCCCCCAGGGTTTGCGAGAGATTATGGGTTCATCCGGATTCCTGCGGCGGTGCTTCGGGCTTCCGGAGACGTCCACTTCCAGGTAGCCTTGACAGTGATAGACAGAGAACACAGGCGAGCTCTCGCCTGTGTTTACTCGTCAGAGACTGGAGAATGGAGTGATATCATCTCAACACGGCTTCCATCCGATGCTTCTGCGAGCACGCTTGTTGATACAGAGAAGCCTGCTGTGCTGATTGGGCATTCTCTTTACTGGCTGCTTATTGGGGATATGGTTGGATTTCTGGAGTTTGATTTGGAGAGGCAGAGCCTAACTATGGTATGGATACCAATGGATTTGTTTACCAAGGGCACTTTTGATATCTGTGCGATGCGGGCAGATGATGGTGGTCTTGGTTTCCTTTTTGTGCTGCACTCAGATCACAGTGCCCAATTATGGAAGAGGCAGACTGATTGTCATGGTGTTGCTTCATGGGTGCTAGGAAGAACTATTGAACTGGACAAGCTAATTCCCTTGAATTTAGTGGACAAATGGCCTTTTATTATACGGGGGTTTGCTGAGGACAATAATGTGGTGTTTCTATGGACAAGTGGCGTCTTCTTTATGATCGGTCATTGCAGTTCAAGAAACTTTCTGAAGCCGAGTTCATTTTTTATTGTTACCCATTCGAAAGCATCTACACTGCAGGTAATAACATGCCTTCACATAATGGGTTTAACAAAACCAAGTTCATGTTCAATAATTGGTTGATGGAATTCCGCTCACATCCTTTCGAGTTAGTAACTTTAAGTAGTGCCATATCACCAGTTTGTTTTGCTACTTAATGATCTCTTTTCCATTATATATTCCTGGTCCGATTCTTTTATGTAATGATTATGATTCATTTTAGTGGTATCTAATTTATTTTATGCTCTGTAGCCAGGCGGTGGGCTGCAATTGGTCTACTGTCAGCTTCATTTCTGTAATTCTTGTGGTTCAAGTCAGAACTAGCAAACTGTCTTTATTAAGTTCATTATACGAATATTTATACAATAAACCAATGAACACCAAGACTGGCAAATGCTCTCTTTAAAGTTGAAACATGTTTCAATGTTCTATGCATTTTAACATATACTGTACTATGGTAGTTTTAGTGCATAGCTACAGTGCATTTTTTTTCTCAAGATAAGATGCATGGTAGTTGGAGGTTGAAGACAACTACTTGAGAGACTTGCTTGAACCAACTGAAATGTGAAATAGGTAGCTCAATTGGTACAGTTAGAAGCTTCAAGCTCATTCTATTTCCTTCATTCAACATTTATTATCCCTGTTAATCTTGCTACTAAATTAAGCCCACATTGATGAATAACTTCTCATTTTATCACTTTTAGGAGATTCCTAGCACGAGTCGCAAATCCATTTGTACCAGGGAAAACAAATAAACTTAGATCATTTATTTTTGGGGGCTAAATTTATTTAAGATGATCTAAACCTGAATGGTCTTGATCACTTTTATTGCTAGTTTTTCAAGTATTGATTTAATTTTTTGAGGCTAAATTTCTTGAAGATAATCTAAATTTGAATAGTCTTGTTCACTTTTGTTGCTAGGATTTATCAGTATGCCTATATTTTATTTATTTCAATGTGGTGTGTAATGAACTTAATTATTCTGGATAACTTGTCTCTTCTGACCAGCTAATAGTCTCGAGTGTGCATCTTCTTCATTTTCAAGATAGTATAATCAGCTTATACTTTTTTTGGAATATTAATCAAATTTGACAGTAGGTGTGGTTTTGTTTATCCATTCCTAATCTGGTATAAAACTGATATTTTTTCCCAAACGACAACTGTGAGTTTATCTAAACATCTTGTTGATGCCTCATCGTATCTATTTGGTTTTTTGTTGGAATGTCATTGGTTGGTTGACTTGATTACTTCTTATGCTTGCAGAAATAGACATTGGTGGTGGACACAATGTGGTTGGCCTTTTGCAGAATACATAAGATGATTATCTGGTTAGGTATGCTGTCGTGGTGTACTGATTGAGCAGGTAAGCATATCTTCCGCATGTATGCTGAGGTATCTGGACTGTTTCATTAATTTATTGCTTCCCCTTTTATTGCCATTTCTCAAGTATCAAATTATAAGCGATTTTGGACTAAAGATTTTGTCGACAATTCTTTGCTTAGCGGTTTCCTGCCTGGCCACCTCCTATCACGCGTCATGGCAGGCTGCATCTTTGACCTTTTCCCTAGGCCCTGCTTTCTCATCCCCTCATGCCTTCATGAGCAGCTCTCCATTGTCTTTCCCATAACTTCGCCCCTCCTGCCTTCCCTGTTATTTGCTGATGTTCTACTGAATGTGCTCTTTCGTATACCTTCGCCGTCCATCTAGCTGCTTTGCTTTCAGTTACCTTCTCCCCTTCTCCTTAATACTCTCCTGGTTCCTTATGTTAGTGCAGTTTCTCTAGCTCCTCAGATGACTGATGACTTAGGGTCTTCCCCCCTTTTGTGTACATGTTAAGTGATGGCATAATCAAATGCACCCTCTTTCCATGGGTATGAAACCCATTTGAGCGAGAGTAGTACTAGGATGGGTGACCTCCTGGGAAGTTCTCGTGAAAGGGTTTCATATCTAAGGGTTGTGATAGGCTTGGCGAGCCAACGTAAAAACTAGCCAGTCCTTTGGGTATGAAACCCATTTGGGCGAGACCGCGAGAGTAGTACTAGGATGGGTGACCTCCTGGGAAGTCCTCGTGAAAGGGTTTCATATCTAGCCTACCCCAACTTGTTTGGGACAAAAGGCTTAGTAAGTAAGTAAGTAAGCTGCTACATGCCTTCGGTTCGTTTTTTGGGATTATGCATCTATCAAGTGTTAGTGTGATGATGTTGTTGCCTTTATGCAAGTAGTTTATAACTGACAATACAGGAACGTTTGCTTCATACTTCCTTGATTTGAACAGTCTTACGATTATGCTGTTTCACATTGCTGCGGAAATGGGGTAGGTAGAAGGGTTTGAGGAAGGGGAAAGATAACAGAGACAAGGGGAAAAAGCGTGTGAGTTCATTAATTCGATGCCAGCTACAACGTTCGCCTCCAGCTTATAACATGCTGGTACATGGGTCTCAGCCCAACACTCACTCAACTGGCCCACGCCCACTAATTCAAACAGAACTAACAGAACACTAGAACGCTTCACTCTGAATTCCGTACCTCTTCTTCAGCTTCCTCTTGCCGGGCACACTGCTCGTCAATGCCAGATCGAGGGTACCGACAGTGCCAACACCCTGAGAACCAGCTTGCCCCCAAGCTCACACCCACTAATTCAAACAGAACTAACAGAACACTAGAACGCTTCACTCTGAATTCCGTACCTCTTCTTCAGCTTCCTCTTGCCGGGCACACTGCTCGTCAATGCCAGATCGAGGGTACCGACAGTGCCAACACCCTGAGAACCAGCTTGCCCCCAAGCTGGTGTGTGTGGGAAACGTGGCTTGAGCCATTCATAGTCTTCCCACGTAGCAGCAGAGGCTGGCAGTGATGTCCATGGAATAAACACCTGCAGACAGGCAGCATTCCCTTTCTTGACCAACCTTTGATCCAAGATCAGTTCTAGTGCCAAATCCTGAGAAGAGAAGTCCACAGTAGTTGGGAGGAGAATATCGGCGTGTGATTAGGCACATGGCTCTTCAGCTGAGATACATGGAAGACCGGGTGTACCATGGCTGAAGTTTATATGCTGCAGGACCAATTCGTTCCTCCACTGTGAAAGGCCCAAAATACTTCAGAGCAAGCTTCTGACAAGGTCGATTAACTACTGTGTTTCAAGCATATGGTTGTAGTTTTAAGAAAACTGAGTCTCCTACTTGAAATTCACGTTCGGACCTCTTCTGATATGCATAATGTTTCATTCTGGTCTGAGCTCTAAGCAAATGCTCTTTCAGCAACTGACAGTGACTCTGATTTTCTGTCAGCCAAGCTTGCACACCAGTATTGGAGGAAGGAATTTCCATTATCCACTGGTAGTGTGCCATAGTTTGGTTCTGTTCCATAGAGTGCTTTGTACGGAGAGGATCCCGATGAGGTGTGGTGGTTGGTATTGTACCAAAATTCAGCAAGGGCACTGCACACCTCAATTACATCTCCTCTAGGCACTGGTTAATTCTCTCACTCTGCCTATCTGATTGAGGGCAGTATGTTTGAGGGTGGTAAGCAGTGCTTATATACAACCGAGTATCCCAGAGCTGGTTCTCTCCAAAAGGCACTTGTAAAAATCTTATCTCTGTCAGAAACAACTGTCTTAGGAGGGCCATGTAAACTCACCACATTGTTTGGAAATGCTCTGGCCACAACAGATGCAGTGAAAGGGTGTTTCAGAGGGATAAATTGTGAATACTTGGTGAATCTGTTCACCACCACTAAAATGCAGTTATATCCTTAAGATTTTGGCAATCCTTCTATGAAATCCATAGTAATGTCAATCCAGGGACTTTGTGGCACACGCAGTGGCTGTAACAGACTAGGAGGCTTACAGTGCTCATGCTTTGCTTGTTGACATATTGTACACTACTGAACAAAGTTTGTAACATCTTGCTTCAGTCCAGACCAAGCAAATAGTTTCTTGAGCCTCTGGTATGTTATTTGAATTCCAGGATGTCAACCAATAGCACTAGAATGGAAGGCTATAATGAGTTTGGTTGTGAGTGCCGAGTTATTACCAATCCACATCCAGTCTTCAAAGAAAATTATACCATCCTTTTTTCGAGAAAACAAAGACCTTTGCGTTTCATTTCATTGAAAAGGAAGGCTTTGAGTTACAACCCTCCCAGGAGGCAAACATACAATGCAAAAGCGCGAAATCAGTGAACATCCCAGGTCTGGGGGGTGAGAGCTCTAAGTCCTAGCGGTCGGCTCTGGCCTGGAGGGCCGCCTCGTCCTTGATCTTCATCATCAGGGCAGTGACCGAGGGGTGGGCTTTGTCAAAGACACAATCGTTATGGTGCTTCCAAAGCATCCAGGGTATGAGCAGGGTCGCGGAGGTGAGGCCCTTGTGCATGGGCTTGGGCGTGAGCTGCCTCGCGGAGAGCCACCAGGCGTTGATCGAGGGCTTCCTGTCAGGCGGGTTGCAGGGTACCATCATCCAGCTCAGTGCCTCGTACCATACCTGCCGAGAGAAGGGGTAGGCGAGGAGGAGATGTTGTATGGTCTTCGGCGCCTGGTCGCAAAGTGGACAGCGCGCGGGGTGCTGCAAGCCATGGCGGGCGAGGCGGTCTGTGGTCCAACACTGATCGAGATGGGCGAGCCAATAAAAGAACGTGACACGCGGCGGTGCCCAGCACTTCCAGGTAAGCTTGTCGTAGGTGGTGGAGCCGTGGAAGGTGGCGAGGTAGGCAGACTGCATGGTGTAGGTGTCGCTCGAACTCCACTTCTAGAGGAGGCAGTCTGGCTTTGTGAAGAGCGTTATGCTCGATCATGTGCCATAGCTGTAGGTATTGACCTATCTCCTGGATCTCAATGGTGCCATGGATGTCGTGCGCCCAGCGGTTAGCCTGAAGCCATCTGCAGCTTGCGACGGCGTTTTGGGATGCAGGAGTATAGGAGTGGCGCGATCTCACGGACTGAACGACCCCCAATCCAGTGGTCCTCCTAGAACATGGCCTGCTGGCCGTTACCGATCTGCATGGTGGTGGAAGCAAAGAAGAAGGCGCGTTCTTCAGCGGAAAACTGCAGGTCAAGACCACTCCAAGCCTTGGTGTTGTCGGTGCGGCTTAGCCATAGCCAACGCGTGCGGAGCGCGAGGCCGGTCGCTCAAGGTCGTAGACACCGAGCCCTCCAAGCGAGATTGGCCGTGAGACACGTCGCCAGTTAACGTGGCAATTGCCACCATTGGCTTCCGCGCGTCCGACCCAGAGAGATCCTCTTTGAATTTTTTTCAAGCGCCTTGATGATCTTCTTCGGAGGCGCTAAGACAAGTGACTGAAGGATGGGGATTGCGTTCAGCATGGCCTTGACAAACGTGAGATGACCGGCCTTGTTCATGCGTTGTGCCTTCCATCCGGGAGCATAGCAGCAGTTTTGTCCACCACGGGCTGAAGCTGAGCTGTTGAGGGGCGCCTGATCGTCAATGGAATGCCAAGGTAGGTGATGCGCAAGTCTACAATGGGGCACCCGAGTAGGCCGATTGCGGGCGTGGCTTCGTCGGCATCACAGCGAATAAGGGTGGTTGAGCTTTTCAGGAAGTTCACCTAGAGGCCTGAGGCATGTCCAAAGAGCTGCAGGATAGTAGGATACTCTTCACTGCCAAAATGTCGCCCTACGAGGGGTGGCAGAATAGGACCACGTCATCCACATATAGCGAGGCGACGGGGATTAGTCGCCAGGGATGTAGCTACTGTAGGATGCCTAGCTTGGTGGCGCGGCGCAACAGGCGGCCAAGCATGTCGACCGCGGGGAAGAAGAGCTGGGGTGAGAGGGGATCGCCCTTTCTAAGCCCGCATCAGTGCTAAATGGCCGGGCCGGGCTTGTCGTTTAGGAGCACCTTGGTGCTGGCCGATGAGAGAAGAATGGCTAGCCAGTCCAGGAATCGATCACCAAATCCATATTGTTGCAAGACCTTGAAGAGGAATGGCCAACTGACTGAGTCGAAGGCGCGTGCCAGATCAAGCTTTACCAGTGCACGAGGGGTTCCAAGTTGGTGGAGTAGGCGTGCGGACTGCCGCACTAGGACGAAGTTGTCGTGCAAGCTGTGTCCTGGGATGAACGCGTTCTGGTTCGCGCTGACAAGGGCGTTGAGCTCGGGAGCCAGTTGCAGCGACAGAACCTTCGCGAAGATGTTGGCGACGAGGTGGATAAGGCTTATGGGTCTGTAATCACTGAGGCCGCGAGCATCCGCGCGCATAGGCAGCAGCGTGAGGAGCGCTTGATTCAAGTAGCTGAAACCCGTGTCGGCGTCAGTAAAACCAGGCTATTACTAACCCGGTAAGAAGAGCCTTGACGGTGAAGGCATATATATTTCTCCACCCAGGGGAACATCTTGTGAAGACTGTGATGCACCCGTTGGACTATGGACTGGGTCGTTAGGAGACAAGACATGGAAGCGAGCTGCCTCACGGGGGTTCTTCACGGGTCCTTCCCGAGAGCCTGCGTTGACACCCCGCTTACTCATTTAGAAGAAGCGGGTCTCGACGTCGGAGGTGGCGCAATGGCCCATACCAAGGGACATTGCTGCCTACGTCAGGAAGGGGACGAAGGGTGAATGCCTAGCCCTTGCGCATGGGCTCCGGGAGGATCCGTGCAGCCCAAGTTATCCATGACAACTACAGTAAGATTCACCTACCGCTTACGCCGCTACAGTGGCGGTACCTCGCATCGCCTGACGAATACAAAGGAGGCAGAAAGTATCTGGGGGGTAACACACTGCCCCGGAAGGACGTCATCATCACTCGTACAAGCGTGCCACGGTCGACCATGCCACCATGGTACAAGCTACACTAGCCTACTCCAATGTATATTCAACCAATCAGAACCTCCGGCAAGGGCTCCCTCGACACTATAAACAGTGGAGACCAAGGCCTCACAGGAGGCCGATCTTTTCACCTTGTAACAGACACATTGTAGCTCTCTACCATTGCAATACAAAACTAAGCAGGAGTAGGGTATTACATCAAGAAGGTGGCTCGAACTTGGGTAGTTCTTCGTGTTCATCTGCAGTTCATCCACCGCATTTCATCCATGACTTAAGATTGCTGGACGTGTTCAGTCCCTGGCCGAACTCTCAAAGAGTTGTTGCTCACAACTCATATGTAGGTTTTAGAAACTGACAACCCCGACCTCGAAGCGCGAAGAGTTGTTGGAATACGTCAATGAGGTCTTGTTTGACAGTAGGCCAACATGCGTGCAGGAATTCAGCGGTGAAGCCGTCGGAACCTGGCGCCTTGCATGCGGGCAGCCGCTTGACGGCCTGCCAGATTTCCTCGACATCAAAGGGCGCATCGAGGTCGTCTAGGTTTGCAGGCGTGATGAGGGTGGAGAGGTCCAGGGTGCACTCAAGGGGCACGGCGGAGCCAAGCAGGGCGTCAAAGTGCGTGTACGCCGCCGCAACCATGTCGCTCGGGTCCGTGATACCTCATCTTCAACCACTAGGTTGTGCACCATGTTCTTTTGCCGTCGATAGGAGCATTGCCGGTGGTAGAAGGATGTGTTCGCGTCGCCATCCTTAAGGGTCGCTAGGCGGGCACGTTGGTGGGCGACGGTGCGCTCCAAGGAAGCAAGGCCCATATAGGAGGCCTTGATCTGACGACGGAGCCAGTCCTCGTGCGGGGACAGAGCCTTGCTCTCTTGCACGGTGTCGAGCCTAAGGAGAAGTTCCCGAGAGATCGCCAACTTGACTTTTTTGGGATTATGCATCTATCAAGTGTTAGTGTGATGATGTTGTTGCCTTTATGCAAGTAGTTTATAACTGAAAATACATGAATGTTTGCTTCATACTTTCTTCATTTGAACAGTCTTATGATTATGCTGTTTTACATTGCTGCGGAAATGGGGTAGGTAGAAGGGTTTGAGGAAGGGGAAAGACAACAGAGACAAGGGGAAAAAGCTTGTGAGTTCATTCATTCGATGCCAGCTACAACGTTTGCCTCCAGCTTGTAACATGCTGGTACATGGGTCTCGGCCTAACACTCACTCAACTGGCCCAAGGCCCACTAATTCATACAGAACTAACAGAACACTAGAACGCTTCACTCTGAATTCCGTGCCTCTTCTTCAGCTTCCTCTTGCCGGGCACACTGCTCGTCAATGCCAGATTGAGGGCACTGACAGTGCCGCCACCCTTGAGAACCAACTTGCCCCCAAGCTGGTTTGTGTGGGAAACGCAGCTTGAGCCATTCATAGTCTTCCCATGTAGCAGCAGAGGCTGGCAGTGATGTCCATGGAATAAACACCTGCAGACAGGCAGCATTCTTTCTTGACCAACCTTTGATCCAAGATCAGTTCTAGTGCCAAGTCCTGAGAAGAGAAGTCCACAGTAGTTGGAAGGGAGGAGAATACCGGCGTGTGATCAGGCACATGGCTCTTCAGCTGAGAAGAGATACATGGAAGACCGGGTGCACCTTGGCAGAAGTTTATATGCTGCAGGACCAATTCGTTCCTCAACTCTGAAAGTCTCAAAATACTTCAGAGCAAGCTTGTGACAAGGTCGATTAACTACTGTGTTTTGAGCATATGGTTGTAGTTTTAAGAAACTGAGTCTCTACTTGAAATTCACGTTCGGACCTCTTCTGATATGCATAATGTTTCATCCTGGTCTGAGCTCTAAGCAAATGCTCCTTCAGCAACTGACAGTGACTGATTTTCTGTCAGCCAAGCTGCACACAAGTTTGGAGGAAGGAACCTCCATTATCCACTGGTAGTGTGCCATAGTTTGGATCTGTTCCATAGTGTACTTTGTACGGAGAGCATCCCAATGAGGTGTGGTAGTTGGTATTGTCAGGAGTGCCACTTAGAGGGGCTATCATGCATTGCACACCTCAATTACATCTCTAGGCACTGGTTAATTCTCTCATTCTGCCTATATGTTTTGAGGGTGGTAAGCAGTGCTTATATACAACTGAGTATCCCAGAGCTGGTTCTCTCCAGAAGGCACTTGTAAAAATCTTATCTATGTCAGAAACAATTGTCTTAGGAGGGCCATGTAAATTCGCCACATTGTTCAGAAATGCTCTGGTCACAACAGTTGTGCTTCCATGTCCACAACATAAGAATTTTGCACTTCCAGTAACCATTGAGGTTGCTTTGGGAAATCAGCTGAGTGGTCATCAGGTGTCCCACTCTAGACAATGCATCAACAACTCTTGTTTGTACTTAAATTTAAATTCGAGTCCCACCATTTTTGTCATGGCTTTTTCTTTGCAAATCAGTGGATAAAACTTGATCTCCCAAATGACACAAGCTTTTACGGTCTGCTTTAGAGCCTGTTTGGGACTGCTCTGCTTCTTAAAATTCAACCCTGCTTCAGAAAACACAAACCAAACGGGGTAGCTCCACGATATGCTGCTCCGCAAAAAACTAGAATTTGGGGTACAACTCCCAGTTTTTTATGAAGCTCTTCAGGGGGTGCTTCAAATAACTCTAGAAGCTGGAGTTGGGGGGAAATTACCAACCACTGCCACCAGTAAGTGGATAACCCTTCATTTCTCCCCCCTCATCCAGTCA
Organism: Thinopyrum elongatum; assembly: GCA_011799875.1. Lineage (NCBI taxonomy): Eukaryota > Viridiplantae > Streptophyta > Magnoliopsida > Poales > Poaceae > Thinopyrum > Thinopyrum elongatum. The sequence goes on along the minus strand of CM022302.1, from coordinate 90,961,735 downwards.
AATAGATCCTTTTCACCAAATTTTCCATTCTTGAAGCTGAAGCTAGATGGAAGCCAAACATTCTCTTTGGTAGTGCTACAACTTCTGTATTAAACTGCTCCAAAGTGGATTTGATGGAGTGAAGCTGATTTTGGTGAAGCGGAGCAGTCCCAGACAGGCCCTTAATAACAAATGGTCCCTTGCACAATATGATAATAGCAAGAATTCCTTCTGGACAATCTCTAATTACTGACACTGAGGACCTTGCTATAAAATGCTACATGGTGGTCATGTTGCATAAGGACAACTCCAATCCCTGCAGCACATGCATCAGTCTCAATGCAAAAGGGCTGACTGAAGTCAGCTAACACTAGGACAGGGGCGGTGATCATAGCTTGCTTCAAACTATCAAAGGCCACCTGAGCTTCTGGGTTCCATTGTAAAGATTTCTTTTATAATAATGCAGTTAGAGGTCTAGCCAGAATTCCATATCCCTTGACAAATTTCCTGCAGTACCCTGTGAGCCCCAAGGACCCTCTTAGTTTAGTGATATTTGTAGGGATAGGCCACTGTAACATGGCCTAAGTTTTGGCTGGGTCTGTAGCTACCCCCTGAGCTGAGATTTTATGTCCCAAATATTATAACTGAGGCTGAGAAAAAGAACACTTGGATAGCTTTGCAAACAGTTGATTCCCCAAAAATTTGGAACACTGCGGTAAGGTGTTGCGGGTGTTAAGCCAAATCCTTGCTATAGACTAGGATGTCATCCATGTACACAAGTTCATACTTCCTGATTGGCCAAAAGGCATATATTGCATCACAAACACACTGCAAAAAAGGCCCCTGCGTTGCTCCAGGGCCGACACGGGCGGCATTTCCTTGCCGTCGGCAGGCCTCACCCCACCGCCTTCCTCTAACCCTCAGCCGTTGCCGATGGATCCTGACGGGTAAAGCCCACACCAGGAGGATGGCGGCGGCGGGGCTGCTCAGGCTCGTGGCGGGAGTGATGCTCGCGGGGCGTGGTCGGCTGCGTGTGGTGTGGTGGAGCTCATCGCCTGGCAGCCTGTGGGGTGCGTGCGGGAGGGTGGTAGCGTCAGGGCGTGGTGACCACGGTCCCCGCGAAAAGGAGGTGGTTGCGCGGACTTGGGCTCTGCTCGGGCCGGTGCTTAAAGGACCACGATGTCGCCTAGAGGGGGGGTGGGGTGTGAATAGGCGTTGTAAAAAACTTTTACTGATTTGACTTTATCCTAATGCGAAAATGAACTAAGAGGATACTTTTCAAGCACAAATCAAATCCTAAATATACTAGGCTCAACTAAGTGCACCAACAACTTAATCTAAATAAGATGAGCACAACAAGGATACTAACAAGCGCAAGCAAGTTACACAAACTTGAGCAATATCACAAGAGGAAGTGTATGACACAAGTTAGCACTTCACACTGATCACAAGATATATCAATAGTAGCAAGTATGAATTGGGGAATATAAAGTGTAGGCCTAATTAATCTCTACAAGGGAATAGCCAACACAACATAATGAGAACAACAAGATGTAGTGAATGCACGGTCAAGTGACCAAAGTAAACCACAAGTGAGGAGCTTGGGTTAGGGAAACCGAAGTCACGGAGACGAGGATGTATCTCGATGTTCACTTCCTTGGAGGGAAGCTAGTCACCGTTGGAGGGATGGGTTTTACCAAGAAGGCACACTAACACCAAGAAGGCTCACCCTATTCTCCTTGAGATATCTCAACCACTAGTGGTAGACCTTGAGGCCTTGTTTGGTTGCAGGGGAACCAATCCCCTAGTGGAACTAAACCACGTGGGGATTGAGTTGATCCCTTGCCTGTCACCAATCCCCGTTAACCTATCCCCTCTTAATCCCCGTATCATTCTCTTGTTCGGCTAGTTTCAAGGTATTGCACATGTACAGTTTGGCAAACAATGAGCTAGCTTGACACAGCTACAAAACTCTGAGATACTATACAAATATGAAGATTTTTTTCTCCAATACTGCAGTATTAGCTGACATGAAAAGAAATATATGTCGAAGGAACTTTATCAGTTATCACGACAATCTCTTGTTCAACAAATCTATCGTTCATACATAGAGCCGACATAACAGATACACCATTACTTCCTCATCCAAGAAGAAGCAGTGACAAATACACACAGCCACACACAACACATGCCATGAACGGAATGCAACACAAGAAGATATAGAACGAAAAGCTGCACTAGTCAACGCGGCATCAGTTGTTGTCGACGCTCAAGTGCACCATGTTCGTCCGCCGCGGGCGTCGGGGCTTGGATGTAGTAGGGGACCCATCGACCGGGTGGGGGGTGGGCGGACATGGAGAGCTAGCTTACCGGAGAGAAAGAAGCCGTCGTGGATGTCGTCGTTGTGTCGTCGACAGTACGACGTCTTCGCTTGTCGCTGCCACTTCTTCACCCCGGTTGCAGCGGTAGGTTTCTGTCGCCTCGTGTGGATTCGTTCCATGCGTCGGAGATGATTTTTTCATCTCCCGTGTATCGGACGGGGTCGGCGTGGTTTGGGCCGAGAATTTCCACGACCGAGCCAAAACCAAACAAGTAAATTATGATCCACGGGGAACAGTTCCAAGCCGGGGTGGACCACGTGGATTGGGCCACGATCCCTGGGCGTTCCAGGTGGATTATGCTGTAAACAAGCAAGTCCTGAGGTGGCCTCCATACCTTTACAAACTTTTCGGGGGGCAAATCACAAGTTGATTCTTCACCGGAGCACTCCTACCTAGGAGTCTCCAACCTCCAAGGGTAACAAGATCAAGGGGGAAATGCTCAAGACTTGCTCAAATCATAAATTGCTTTGGTCAAAAGAGAGAGAGGAGTGGATCTATCAATGGGTGAAATCTCTCTCAGGAACTCTCACAAATCTCTCCGAGATCTAATATTTGGTGTAGGAGAAAGGAGAGGGAGCTTTTCTAAGTTCTAGGTCAGATATTTGTGTTTGCTCAGCCCTTTTACGAAGTGGTGAAGGGGTATATATAGGCTATAGGAAAAATCTAGATCATTCGGCCATAGCCCGGGCAATCCGGGAAGGAACCCAGATCATCCGGCTACTAAGTGAATTTGACTAAAAAGTAGAAGTACGAACTAGGTATGCTTATTTGTGTGAATGATTTGAGTGGAATATTGTATAGAAAATGTTGACTTGAGCAAATCCATATCGAACCCCTTTGATCCCCTCTTAATAGTGCGGGATCTCTATAACTGAAGAACGTAAAAGAACTACACTAGATAGCTTCCAAAAATCCATGCTTGAGTGTATATCTTTCTTCCATGGTCATCGATCCACACAACTAAAATCACAGTAATTAATACCTTTGACTAGAGCATTCCACTTGAGCTTAGTGTTGACATTACGCTTGGCTCAAGTTGGAAAAACGATCTTGACCACGATACTTGGTGAAGACTTCAGATAGCTCCCCCATATACCATGGAAAGCGTCTTCTTGTAGACTATCTTCACACGTCCATCACGTGATCGTTCGCAAGCTACAAGCATGTAATCCTTCGGGATGCCTCTCTTGGATTTGCATTTGTCAACCATGATCATCAATACTTGATGTCATCCTCTCATGGACACTTGCAATATTTCTCTTGATGCAAGCACATGAGAACCGCCTAACCACATAGACCTAGACAAACACATAGTATGGGTTAGTACACAAAGCACAATTGACCTTAGATCCGTGTGATTGGACGATGACGGTGCTTTGGCATCGTATCCCTTCTCGGGGGCTTCGTCTTCGGAGCTATGCATCGGCAAGCGGGACCGATGGATGATGGCGGTGTTGGCATCGAGGCTTCTGTGGCAACAATGATGGGAGTGCGTGATGTCGGACACGCGGTAATGGTTGCGGTAGTCGGCTCTTCTCCGACGTGTTTGTGGGATTACCTCAGGTTGTTTTATCGCGGTGAAGTCAGAGCTACGCTGGTGGGGTCCAGTGGCGACAATGACAGGCAACAGGTGGCCTGTTCGGTGGTATTCCGCGGCGCCAACTTTGCATAGTTCTCCTTCGGAGCTATCCTTTAGAGTCGGAGCTGCGTTGCCCTCGGCGTGGGAGGCTGAGTTTGGCATGGGCTTTCTTGTGTTTTCCCAGTGCCTCTATGGGGAGGGTTGAATCGATATTCGTTTTCTGCTGGTCGGAGTCCCTTGCTCGGAGATTAGGGAGGGCGATGACGCCATGTGGGGAGAAGTGATGATGATGATGCGGGTGGTGCAATCTTGATGAGGCCCTCTAGGTGAGGCATGTGTGGCGTGTTGTGTGAATGCCGCTCAGCGGTTTGTGATGGTTTTTGCCCGGTTTTCCGTTAATTAACTGCGTGAATGCCGCTCAGCGGTTTCCAAATCCATCCCCAACCATAGGACCAATCGCCTCGTCAGGGAAGGATCTGAAGATTCTTTATTCAGCACAGCCAGCCACCGCTGAAGCCAAGACGATGAACAGCCTAAAAACCTAAGCAACTAGGGCCTAAAAACAATCCACACGCGTGGATCCGGCGACCCCCCTTTCCTGGTGGCTAGGCGGATCGCCTTTCCTTTCTACGAGAGGAAGAAAGAAAAGCGATATTATTAGATCATATTCCCCTAGCTCTAAAACTTTCACACTGTACTGGATGGCTGGCCCTGAATCCACCAACACAGGTCAGGCACTTCAGATTGATAGAGCATTTTGTCACCGTTCGAAACTTTAACTGTGAGAGGAACATCCACTGAAGCGGGAACCATGTTAATGCGATCAAGCAAAGCAGAGTAAATAAAAGACTATGAGAACTTCTAGAGTCTAGAAGAATCAGGACAACTTGATTGCCAATCATAGCATGCAGGCGAATAGTTTTTGGATGATTAGCGCCTGACAGCGCATTGACTGACAGCAGTGACTCTTCTTCCAGCCTCCGTCGATTTAGTCAAAGCAGGCCTGGAGAAAATAATGGGGCTGCTTTTTCAATTGGAATGATATCAAGCAGAATGTCTCAGATGAGCACATCTGCACTTTCCACTGTTTCCATTGCCTGAACTTGGGCTGGTACCGCTTTAGCACAAACATGGGCAGGACTCTATTTTCGCTACAACTGAAGCACAGGCCATTAGTGCGACTGTACTTCTTCAGTTGTCTCGCATGCCATAGCTTCCCTGATGGCGCAGTCTGATGATTGTCTTGCAGCCCAACTGTAGGGAATGCTATTCAGTCGGCCTTGGCTCTATTGAGAGTTTTTTCCTGAACTGTTGCATATGTTGCTGTCGCTGCTACAGTAGTTGGAAACTGAATCTTAACAGCGCCCTTTAACTCATCTTTCAGTCCCAAAATGAATCGGGTGACCAGATAAGTATCACTTACAGCCAGCTCATACAGAAGGATTTGGTACGCCAATTGGCTGAGCTGATCGCTCGGTTGTACCTCTCCACCGTACCCTCATGTTTCACCAGCAACAGCGCATCTTGTCATGGTGAGTATTGAAGTCAAATTCCTGAAGCACAACACTGAAGTTGTTCTCAATCCAGCCATCCCACCATACTCTTGTACGTGTGATACCAGTTTGTTGCGTCACCCCACAGATGCAGAGTAGCTGAAGTAACTTTGAACCCCTCAGGAATGTCGCAGAGGAGGAAGAATGCGTCGAACCTGTCCAAACATCAGTTCCATCAAATCTGGGAAACTCCATCTTTGGCATCCACAGGCGACAATCATGTTATTTGTCAGGCAGCCGCCCGCCATCAGGTTGTTGTTCAGACGTGTTCTATCCCGTCAGCGGCGGCATCTGTGGGATCTGCAGTGGCGGCGGTGGGTGGGGAGGTGGGGAGGGAAGCAATCCATCTCCTATCGATGCCAGGGAGGTCGGCTGCGGTGGTGCCTTCTGTGCCCTAACTGCTGTAACCTGCTCCTGACGCACATCCCTGATGGAGGACATTGTGAGGTTTACCTTGGTCTGTATCTTGTTGGTCTGACCCTCAAGGCTGATCAATGCCATCTAGGCGCTTGCCACGGACCAGCTTCAGATTCTCGAGCTCCTTCATGACCCTCTCCTCGAACTGCTCCATGGCCGAAATGACTTGCCGAGTCTGTGCGCTTGGCTTCGACGGCGCCGTCGCTACTCCCACTCCGAATCGGCCAATCCGGTTTTGGAATTACACCGATCAAGCCCGAGGGGCGTTAGGTAACCTTCCCAAGAAATTACGAGCTAGATCAAGAGAGTATGGGAGTCACTCAACTGGCCCACAACCCGCTAATTCAAAAATATGTAAAAATAGTTTAATAAACAGAATTTAATAAACATTGACATTTATTTTGGTCAAAAGGAAGTGTGTCTATTAATAAGATGCTGCATGCCTCTTGTACTGCACGAGTTTAATCAAATTCGATCTGTTACTGACTAGCTAGCTCGTTCATTTCTAACAAGTATGTCTGAGCTAGCAACCAGATGGTTCCGTGAGCCCCTTATATGCCCATGATAATAAGATACTTTTTGATAAGCTAGGATGTCCAATATTTCCCTCTAATGGAGTTATCTGAGCCACTATCTTTTAGCCTTTACTAAGACTAGAATACCAGATGTAGCCACATACTTGAGAGTACGCCAACAATAAGAGTTAAAGGTGCAGCAGTAAAAAAGTAAAATAAAACCATTCTCATAAGCTGCTCTCTGTTTCTAATGTTGGTTTTGTCCAATAATCGCCTAGACGATTCAGTTTTTGAACTTTTGGCACAATTTTCCACAAGGTAGTGAAGTTAATGTTTACCGTTTGAGTCATCCTTATACATAAATTTAATGGCTTTTCCATGAATTAAGTATACAAATTGGTTTGACTGATGAAATTTGTTGACCCACAGGTATTTAGGATTGCATTCCGGTTGGCGAAGATGCAGAAATGGGTTGTGTGCTGTAGGTTCTTTTTGTATAATGTGCTCTGTGCTCAGAAATTGGCCCTCTGTAATGGTCAGTTGTGAAGTATGTGAACTGTGGAAATGAATCGCTTCATTTGCCCACTTACCTTCTGCGTATTATCTAAGTTCTGTATGAGGACCCAGTGACTTTCTTGGATTAATGAATGATCAGTGTTGGCCCTGTCGGTTTACTCGGGCGGTTCATTTGCCCGATGCCTTCCAAGCAAGCAACGCCGAGGCCAGCTCACCTGTTAGTTGCGCGTGCACGCTTCTTTTCAGTATCCTTTGCCTGTCCCATGTTGTGTGAGATTCAGTTTTCCTTTTTTTGTTTTGAGGAAGAGTTACAAACTCATCAGATAGAACTACAGTCAGAGAGCACAGAACAGACTGATGGGAAGCGAAGCAAGCATGCAACCTCTTGATGTCTGTGACGAATGGAAAACAAACTGATCTGCTAGTCGCTGGCTCATTCAGTTCTCTGGCAAAAGGGTGCTGTCCACCTTCAGGATTACAGCACCCTTGTACATCTTTGCCCAAAAAGGGTTTCCCCCCGCTTTGTATTACAAAGCAATCAACCGATACAACTAACGATAGGTACTGGGTCGAAAGCAGCACAGACATGCCCAAAAGAAACGAAAAAGAAAATACAAAAAGAACAAATGCCGACAACGGCGGATCGACAAAAACGAAGAAGCCTCGCGACCACTGCGCCCATCGGAGATCTCCCACCAAGCTCCTAGACTCCGAAGCGCGGCTACCAATCAACACCTCCAAGAAGGGATGCGACGATGACCGCCAAGGGTTTCCTCCGGTACGTGACGAGGAGAGCCCCCGACGCCCTCCAGGAAGGTCCGGCGGCACCCTCAGGCGCCACCGCGTCGGTGTCGACCAGGCCGACCGGGATTTCTCTTGATCCCAACCTTCACCTTGGGCGCTCCGGAGCCCGCCACCAAACCGACCACCACCCTGCGCCAACATGGTCTTGAAGCTTCCCACGCCGTCTCACCACGGCACCACGAAGTGAGGTCTGCACACCGAAGAAGAGGAGCCGGGACTAGAGGCAGCAGCACCGTCGGCACGCGGGAGGGCTCAACCTCCACCCTCAATGACGGTAGCCGATCGAACACAATAGCAGGAGGATACCAGGAGATCCCGCCGCCGTCGACACCACCCGGGCCAGAGCCGGGGCCGTCCGCCGACGGCGGCTGGGGGGAAGAGGGAAGGAGGGAGGCCGAAGGTGGAGGAGCGCGCGCCGCCCCAGGGAGGCGGCGCTAGGGCGGATTCGGGGGAGGGAGGGGAAGAGCGGAGGGAGGAGAGTTCAGATCTGGTCCGCGCGCCGGTGAGGGCTGCCGGAGCCCGCCGGAATCGAGCGACGAAGGTGGCGGCGGCGAGGGTTTCGGGGGGAGTGGTGCGTATCCCTTGTGCACCTTCAGGAGGGCCGATAAACCAATCAGAGCTGCACTCGCCTCAGCTTCCTCAGCGCTGTCCATTCGGCGGCAGACCGAGATGAAGAAAATGCCTTTTACGGAATCGAAATTTGCTCCTTGCCGTTTCCATGGGTGTAGTTATTTCTAAGTGCCAAGCCCTCCATAGAATCAATAGAATTTTACATCTCATCTCTTCAGTACATAAGGCCAGAAGTAATTGCAACCGGTCCACCCCTGTATACCGGAAGCTTCCGGACTCATCAGGGATGTCCCAGATATCCCTCATTGCATGACGAAGTGCTCTGCTCTTGCTGCATGTAACAACCGCATGGTATTCGTCCTCCACAGCTAGTGTTCCCGCGGATATCACAAAGAGAAAAATTCATCCAAGGCCCCTAAACTTGCGCTGGAACCCACTTTAGTCCTGTAGTTCAAAATACCCAAAATACGGCCCTTAAACTTGTTCCAAGGGTTCATCTACGGTCCCTAATACGAATTTGGCTACGTATTTGCTGAGTTGGCGCTGGTCAAGTGGTGCACCATGGCTTTGACTGGACACGTCGCTTGAACTGCTGGAATACGTTAAGACTCGAGGTCGTTTTTGCAAATTTACCACAACTAAAACCGACGCTTTGACTGGACACTCGCTTGAACTAGCAGCTGCCCATCGCGCTGACGCCGCTGTCCGCCTGCTGCTGCTCCTCCCGTCGTCCCGCGCCGTCCCCGAAGACATAGGATGCTCCCCGGGCCGCCGTTCGCAGCCGAGAGGAATCACTCGTTGCTCTACGCTCTCCCGTAACGGCCGGACGCCTATCACTCTGCCTGTCGCCCGCCCCTATCAATCAGCCTTCCCGTCTTGATAACCCACAAGTATAGGGGATTGCAACAGTTTTCGAGGGTAAAGTATTCAACCCAAATTTATTGATTCGACACAAGGGGAGCCAAAAAATATTCTCAAGTATTAGCAGCTGAGTTGTCAATTCAACCACACCTGAAAGACTTAATATCTGCAGCAAACTATTTAGTAGCAAAATAGTATGGAAGTAACGGTAACGGTGGCAAAAGTAACAGTAGCAGTTTTGTAGCAATCGTAACAGTGGCAACGGAAAAGTAACGAATCAAAGATCAATATGTGAAAAGCTCGTAGGCAATAGATCAATGATGGATAATTATGTTGGATGGCATTCATCATGCAACAGTTATAACATGGGGTGACACAGAACTAGCTCCAGTTCATCAATATAATGTAGGCATGTATTCCGAATATAGTCATACGTCCTTATGGAAAAGAACTTGCATGACATCTTTTGTCCTATCCTCCCGTGGCAGCGGGGTCCTATTGGAAACTAAGGGATATTAAGGCCTCCTTTTAATAGAGAACCGGACCAAAGCATTAGCACTTAGTGAATACATGAACTCCTCAAATTACGGTCATCACCAGGAGTGATCCTGACTATTGTCACTCCGGGGTTGCCGGATCATAACACGTAGTAGGTGACTATAACTTGCAAGATAGGATCAAGAACACATATATATTCATGAAAATATAATAGGTTCAGATATGAAATCATGGCACTCGGACCCTAGTGGCAAGCATTAAGCATAGCAAAGTCATAGCAACATCAATCTTAGAACATAGTGGATACTAGGGATCAAACCCTAACAAAACTAGCTCGATTACATGGTAAATCTCATCCAACCCATCACCGTCCAGCAAGCCTACGATGGGATTACTCACGCACGGCGGTGAGCATCATGAAATTGATGATGGAGGATGGTTGATGATGACGACGGTGACGATTTCCCCTCTCCGGAGCCCTGAACGGACTCCAGATCTGCCCTCCCGAGGAAGAACAGGGGGTGGCGGCGGCTCCGTATCGTAAAACGCGATGAATCCTTCTCTTTTATTTTTTTCTCCCCGAACGTGAATATATGGAGTTGGAGTTGAGGTTGGTGGAGGTCCAGGTGGCCCACAAGGTCGGAGGGCGCGCCCCCCACCCTTGTGGCCAGGGTGTGGGCCCCCTTCGGTTGATTCTTTCGCCAATATTTTTTATTAATTTCAAAAATGATCTCCGTGAACTTTCAGGTCATTCCGAGAACTTTTATTTCTGCACAAAAATAACACCATGGCAATTCTGCTGAAAACAACGTCAGTCTGGGTTAGTTTCATTCAAATCATGCAAATTAGAGTCCAAAACAAGGGCAAAAGAGTTTGGAAAAGTAGATATGATGGAGACGTATCAACTCCCCCAAGCTTAACCCATTGCTTGTCCTCAAGCAATTCAGTTGACAAACTGAAAGTAATAAAGAAAAACTTTTACAAACTCTGTTTGATCTTGTTGTTGCAAATATGTATAGCCAGCATTCAGGTTTTCAACAAAGATTATGAACTAATCATATTCACAATAACATTTAGGTCTCATATTTACTCATATCAATGGCATAATCAACTAGCGAGCAATAATAGTAAATCTCGGATGACAACACTTTTTCAAAACAATCATGATATGATATCACAAGATGGTATCTCGCTAGCCCTTTCTGAGACCGCAAAATATAAATGCAGAGCACCCCTGAAGATTAAGGACTGACTAGACATTGTAATTCATAGTAAAAGAGATCCAGACACAGTCATACTCAATATAAATTAATAACAATGCATACAAATGACAGTGATGCTCTCTAACTGGTGCTTTTTATAAGAGGATGATGACTCAGCAATAAAAGTAAATAGATAGGCCCTTCGCAGAGGGAAGCAGGGATTTGCAGAGGTGCCAGAGCTCGAGTTTTTGAAATAGAGATAAATAATATTTTGAGCGGTATGCTTTCATTGTCAACGCAACAACCAAGAGATCTCGGTATCTTCCATGCTACATATATTATAGGCGGTTCCCAAACAGAATGGTAAAGTTTATACTCCCCCACCACCAACAAGCACACTCCACGGCTGGTCCGAAACAACGGGTACCGTCCAACTAACAACAATACTGGGGGAGTTTTGTTTGCAATTATTTTGATTTGATTTGAGCATGGGACTGGGCATCCTGATTACCGGCCATTTTTTCTCGTGAATGATGAGCGGAGTCCACTCATCGTGAGAATAACCCACCTAGCATGGAAGATATTGACAGCCCTAGTTGCTACATGAGCGATTCGAGCATACAAAACAGATTATCATTTAAAGATTTAGAGTTTGGCACATGCAAATTTACTTGGAACGGCAGGTAAATACCGCATATAGGAAGGTACGGTGGACTCATATGGAACAACTTTGGGTTTATGGAAGTGGATGTACAAGTAGTATTCCCGCTTAGTACAAGTGAAGGCTAGAAAAAGACTGGGAAGCGACCAACTAGAGAGCGACAACAGTCATACACATGCATTGAGATTAACCAACATTGAATGCAAGCATGGGTAGGATATAAATCACCATGAACATAAATATCGTGGAGGCTATGTTGATCTTGTTTCAACTACATGCGTGAACATGTGCCAAGTCAAGCCACTCGAATCATTCAAAGGAGGATACCATCCTATCATACTACATCACAACCATTTTAAAAGCATGTTGGCACGCAAGGTAAACCATTATAAACTCCTAGCTAATTAAACATGGCATGAGTAACTATAATCTCTAATTGTCATTGCAAACATGTTTCATTCATAATAGGCTGAATAAAAAATGATGAACTAATCATATTTATAAAAACAAGATAGGTCGAGTTCATACCAGCTTTTCTTCATCTCAATCATTTCATCATATATCGTCATTATTGCCTTTCACTTGCACGACCGAACGATGTGAATGATAATAATAGTGCACGTGCATTGGACTAAGCTGGAATTTGCAAACATTTATTCGAAGAAGAAGACAAGGTAATATGGGCTCTTTGTTAGATCAACAATAATGCATATGAGAGCTACTCAACATTTTCATCGTGGTCTTCTCTCCTCGACCCCCAAAGAAAAGAAAAGAATTTCAAAGAAACACACTGAAATGTTTTTGGAGTTTTTGTTTTTCAGAAGAAAGTAAAACAAACGAGAAAAACTATTTACACGGGAAAGCTCCCAACAAGTAAAAGAAGAATGAGAAATCTTTTTGGGTTTTCTTTAATACTACAACTAAGCATGGAGAGTAAACTAGGCTACAACTTTTTTTCTCAAAGGTTTTCAAACACACAAGAAGAAAGCGAGAAAAAGAAATAAACTAACATGGATAATACAATGAAAAAGTATGAACACCGACAACTAGAATGAGTGTGTGAACATGAATGTAATGTCGGTGAGAAATACGTACCCCCCCAAGCTTAGGCTTTTGGCCTAAGTTGGTCTAAGGCCACCACTGGCCCGGATGATATCCAAAGTCATAGTTGGGGTCGTATTGTGTTGCGGCAGCCGCTGCTTGGCGGGCTACCTCCTGGAGGCGAGCAGCCTTCGCTGTCCTCTCCTACTCGTTCGCCTCCTCTCTAGTTATAAAATATCTCCCATTTACCTGAAAGTTAAAGAAGGCAGGAGCATGAAGGGTAATATGGACGGCACGCCGTCTGTCAAAGATTAATCGGTACTGGAGGGACTGTTCGTTCCTTTCAAGAAATTGATAACGCACCAAAGCATCATAATCAAGAAAAGAAGGTGGCAACTCCATGTCATTCTCCCTTATGGGTACTCCAAGATAATTAGCTAAACGAGTTGCATAAATCCCACCAAATAAATCTCCCTCCTTAGCATTATGATGTAATCTCCTCGCAATAATAGCCCCCAAGTTATATTGCTTATCACCTAACACCGCACATTTGAGGACACTAAGATCTGGAACACAAAGGTGGCAATGCTCATGTTTACCATTAATGCATCTACCTATAAAGAGAGCAAAATAATGTATGGCAGGAAAGTGAATGCTCCCTATGGTAGCTTGTGTGATATTTCTAGTTTCTCCCACAGTGATGCTAGCAAGGAAATCATTGTATTCAGATTTGTGAGGCTCACTAAGAAGGCCCCATTATGGGATTTTGCAAGCAGTATTAAAATCTTCAAGGTCCATGGTATATGATTCATCATAAAGATCAAATAAAACAATATGGGTATTACGCTTAGATGAAAATTCAAACCTCCGCACAAAGGAATCGGTGAGGTAGTAGTATTGTCGGCACTTATCTGACACGAAGTCCTCAAGGCCGGCATTTTGTACGTATGCATCAAACTCATCCTTGAAACCTGCATGAACCATGAATTCATCCGACGGCCATTCGCAAGGCCGCACTTGAGCTTCCCTTGGTGGTTCAAGGTCCGGCTCACGTATCACGAGCCTCGGTGCTTGCTTCCTCGAGGAACCACCTTGGTACATTCTCCTAGAAATTTTTCTTCCTCTGAAAATTTTCTGAAATTTTTAGTAACCCAAAATAAAAGTAAACCAAACTCAACAAAACTGATAGCAACTACTTCTACAAGTGCCTAGAGGCTATATCATGCATCAAAACTACTTTGGACCATATAAATTTGACATGCAAGCTCAAGAACAGGGCCACCACAGCAGCAAAAATTTGCAATAAATAAAGCACTAGAACAAAAACTAATTGGACCATTGGAGGAGTCACATACCGAAGAACAATCCCCCAAAGCAGTTTTGCAAATGGAGCTTTACACAAGGAGATCAAAAATGGCAGCAAAATGAGCAAGAACACGAGTTTGAGCTATGGGATGATTTTTTCTGAAGGAAGACGAAGTGGATGGGTGCTGGAATAAGTGAAGGGGGGCCACGTGGGACCCACAAGACAGGGGGGCGCGCCCAGGGGGTAGGGCGCGCCCTCCACCCTTGTGGACAGGTGGTGGGTCCCCCTAGTGTGTTCTCAGTGCCAGAAATTCTAAAATATTCTATAAAAAATCATACTAAATTTTCAGTGTATTTGAAGAACTTGTATTTTCGGGACATTTTTTATTTCACGGATAATTCAGAAAACAGACAGAAAATACTATTTTTGCTTTATTCATTCTAAATAACAGAAAGTAAAAAGTAGGTACAGAAAGTTGTGCCTTCTAAATTCATCCATCTCATGCCCATCAAAAGGAATCCGTTAACAAGGTTGATCAAGTCTTATTAACAAACTTCTTCCAAATGACATGAAACCGGAGAATTTTCGAATAACACTAGGTTACCTCAACGGGGATATGCATGTCCCCAACAATAAGAATATCATATTTCTTTTTGACAATAGGAAGAGGGAATTCAAAACCTCCAATAGTAATAGTTGAAATTTTTCCAATAGAATTGATACTATGAACTTGAGGTTGTTTCTTCGGAAAGTGTACCGTATGCTTATTACCATTAACATGAAAAGTGACATTGCCTTTATTGCAATCAATAACAGCCCCTACAGTATTCAAAAAGGGTCTACCAAGGATGATCAACATACTGTCGTCCTCGGGAATATCAAGAATAACAAAGTCCGTTAAGATAGTAACGTTTGCAACCACAACAGGCACATCCTCATAAATACCGATGGGTATAGCAGTTGATTTATCAGCCATTTGCAAAGAGATTTCAGTAGGTGTCAACTTATTCAATTCAAGTCTACGATATAAAGAAAAAGGCATAACACTAACACCGGCTCCAAGATCACATAAAGCAGTTTTAACATAGTTTCTTTTAATGGAGCATGGTATAGTTGGTACTCCTGGATCCCTAAGTTTCTTTGGTATTCCACCCTTAAAAGTGTAATTTGCAAACATGGTGGAAATTTCAGCCTCCGGTATCTTTCTTTTATTTGTAACAATATCTTTCATATACTTAGCATAAGGAGGCATTTTAAGCATATCAGTTAAACGCATACGCAAAAAGATAGGTCTAATCATTTCAGCAAAGCGCTCAAAATCCTCATCATCCTTTTTCTTGGATGGCTTAGGAGGAAAGGGCATGGGTTTCTGAACCCATGGTTCTCTTTCTCTACCATGTTTCCTAGCAACAAAGTCTCTCTTATCATAACGTTGATTCTTTGATTGTGGGTTATCAAGATCAACAGCAAGTTCAATCTCTACATCATTATCATTACTAGGTTGAGCATCAACATGAACATCATTATTAACATTATCACTAGGTTCATGTTCATCACCAGATTGTGTCTCAGCATCAGAAATAGAAATATCATTTGGATTCTCAGGTGTGTCTATGACAAGTTCACTAGAAGTATGCAAAGTCCTATCAGTTTTCTTTTTCTTTTTATTACTAGGACTAGATGCATCAGTATTAATTCTCTGAGAATCTTGCTCAACTCTCTTAGGATGGCCCTCGGGATACAAAGGTTCCTGAGTCATTTTACCACCTCTAGTCATAACCCTAACAGCATTATCATTGTTTTTACTATTCAACTCATTAAGCAAATCATCATGTGCCTTAAGTACTTGTTCTACTTGAGTTGTAACCATGGAAGCATGTTTACTAATAAGCTTAAGATCATTAACAGTTCTACTCATATAATCATCCAAGTAATCAAGCATGTGAGCATTACGTTTCAATTGTCTACTAACATAAGCATTGAATTTTTTTTAACAATAAAATTATCAAACTCATCCAAGCATTGACTAGCAGACTTATTATGAGGAATATCACCTTCATCAAATCTATAAAGAGAATTTACCTCTACAACCTGTGTCGGGTTATCAAGACCATGTATTTCTTCAATAGGCGGTAAATTCTTAACATCTTCAGCTTTAATACCTTTTTCTTTCATAGATTTCTTTGCCTCTTGCATATCTTTAGGACTGAGAAATAGAATACCTCTTTTCTTCGGAGTTGGCTTAGGAGTTGGTTCAGAAAGTGTCCAATCATTATCATTACTGAATATATTATTCAATAGCAATTCAGCTTGCTCAACAGTTCGTTCCCTGAAAATACAACCAGCACAACTATCTAGGTGGTCCCTAGAAGCATCGGTTAGTCCATTATAAAAGATATCAAGTATTTCATTTTTCTTGAGAGGATGATCAGGCAAAGCATTAAGTAATTGGAGAAGCCTCCCCCAAGCTTGTGGGAGACTCTCTTCTTCAGATTGCACAAAGTTAAATATTTCCTGTAAGGTAGCTTGTTTCTTATGAGTAGGGAAATATTTTTGAGAGAAGTAATAAATCATATCCTGGGGACTACGCACACAACCAGGAGCAAGAGAATTAAACCATAACTTAGCATCACCTTTTAACGAGAAAGGAAACAATTTAAAAATATAGTAATAACGAATTTTTTTCTAATGAGCAAATAGGGTGGCTATATCATTCAGTTTAGTAAGATGTGCCACAACTGTTTCAGATTCATAACCATAGAAAGGATCAGATTCAACCAAAGTAATTAACTCAGGATCGACAGAGAATTCATAATCCTTATCAGTAACAAAGATAGGTGAAGTAGCAAAATTGGGATCATATTTCATTCTAGCATTCAATAATTTTTCTTTCAGCTTAGCTAACAGTTTCTTAAGATCTTCCCTATCATTGCAAGCAAGAAAGTCTCTAATAGTTTCTTCATACATAATATAATCCTCAGGTACAACAGGCAATTCATATCTAGGGGGAGAATCATAATCTTCAGTTTCAATAATATTTTCTCTAACCCTAGCAAGTTGTTCATCAAGAAATTCAGCTAGTGGCACAGTATTATCAAGCAAAGCAGTAGTATCATCATAAGCGTCATGCATAGCAGAAGTGGCATCATCAATTACTTGCGACATATCAGAATTACTAGCAGGTGTAGGTGTCGCAAGCTTACTCAAAACAGAAGGTGAATCAAGTGCAGAGCTAGATGGCAGTTCCTTACCTCCCCTCGTAGTAGAGGAAAAAAATCTTGGTTCTAGTATCTTTCAAATTCCTCATAGTGATCAACAGATATAAATCCCAAGTGACTCAGAGAATAGAGCTATGCTCCCCGGCAACGGCGCTAGAAAAAGGTCTTGATAACTCACAAGTATAGGGGATCGCAACAGTTTTCGAGGGTAGAGTATTCAACCCAAATTTATTGATTCGACACAAGGGAAGCCAAAGAATATTCTCAAGTATTAGCAGCTGAGTTGTCAATTCAACCACACCTGAAAGACTTAATATCTGCAGCAAAGTAATTAGTAGCAAAGTAGTATGGAAGTAACGGTAACGGTGGCAAAAGTAACAGTAGTAGTTTTGTAGCAATCGTAACAGTGACAACGGAAAAGTAACGAAGTAAAGATCAATATGTGAAAAGCTCGTAGGCAATGGATTAATGGTGGATAATTATGTTGGATGGCATTCATCATGCAACAGTTATAACATAGGGTGACACAGAACTAGCTCTAGTTCATCAATATAATGTAGGCATGTATTCCGAATATAGTCATACGTGCTTATGGAAAATAACTTGCATGACATCTTTTATCCTACCCTCCCGTGGTAGCGGGGTCCTATTGGAAACTAAGGGATATTAAGGCCTACTTTTAATAGAGAACCGGACCAAAGCATTAGCACTCAGTGAATACATGAACTCCTCAAACTACGGTCATCATCGGGAGTGGTCCCGACTATTGTCACTCCGGGGTTGCCGGATCATAACACGTAGTACGTGACTATAACTTGCAAGATAGGATCAAGAACATATATATATTCATGAAAACATAATAGGTTCAGATATGAAATCATGGCACTCGGGCCCTAGTGACAAGCATTAAGTATAACAAAGTCATAGCAACATCAATCTTAGAACATAGTGGATACTAGGGATCAAACCCTAACAAAACTAACTCGATTACATGGTAAATCTCATCCAACCCAGCACCGTTCTGCAAGCCTACAATGGGATTACTCACGCACGGCAGTGAGCACCATGAAATTGGTGATGGAGGATGGTTGATGATGACGACGGCGATGATTTCCCCTCTCCGGAGCCCTGAACGGACTCCAGGTCTGCCCTCCCGAGGAAGAACAGGAGGTGGCGGCGGCTCCGTATCGTAAAACGCGATGAATCCTTCTTCCTTGTTTTTTTCTCCCCGAACATGAATATATGGAGTTGGAGTTGAGGTCGGTGGAGGTCCAGGGGCCCCACAAGGTCGGAGGGCGCGCCCCCACCCTTGTGGCCAGGGTGTGGGCCCCCTTCGGTTGATTCTTTCACCAATATTTTTTATTAATTTTAAAAATGATCTCCGTGAAGTTTCAGGTCATTCCGAGAACTTTTATTTCTGCAAAAAAATAACACCATGTCAATTCTGCTGAAAACAGCGTCAGTCCGGGTTAGTTTCATTCAAATCATGTAATTTTTTTTGAATTTTTTAAATCATACAAATTAGTGTAAAAAAAAGCAAAAGAGTTTGGAAAAATAGATACAATAAAGACTTATCACGTCTCCATGTGCCTCTTGATAGCAGGAGACAGCAGCATGTGTCGCCGACAGCACACCATAGCCTCGGCCCCCGTCTGCTCCGTCGCAGAGATCGATGCAGAAGCACGGCACGAACCAGGTGCGTTCTGCGAGCGCACGATCAATGGCGGTACACGGCGACTGTACACTTCGCTGTCATAGGATGCCCCATGCCCCCGTCCCGCACCAGCCGGGCTACTTCATCAGGAGGCTGGTAGTGCATCGGCTCCTAAAGCAGCTCTCCTCTCTGGCCATCGTTCATGGCCGCCGCCGACTCCGACGTTCCAACCACCATCCGATCGATACCATGCATGGAATCCAATTATTCACCGGAGCCCACTCCGCCATCCCGTCGCGGCGGCGGCACTGACTGATCAAAGAGGGAAGAGACGACGAGCTCGCAGAGATCGATTGAGGATGGCGAAGGGAAGTGAGCCGGGCTGGGGAGTCCTATTAATTTATCCATCGCCGGCGAGGTCCGTCCGGCGAAGACCACAGCGCAGCAGCGGGAGAGGCGAGGTACGTTACGGTATCGATCGGGTGGTAGTTGGAACGTCCGAGTCGGCGGCGGCCATGAACGTTGGCCGGAGAGGAGGGCTGCTTCGAGGAGCCGACGACCATGCCAAACAGCCGACGTTCACCTTTTCTCCTCGACGCCGGCGGCGGCCCTGCTGCACCTGCACCTCCGCCGGTGAGCGGCAGCAGCCGGTGCCAGTGCCACCTCGTGCTCCGCAACGTCACCTGCCGCGCCCGCCCCGGCGAGCTGCTCGCCATTGTCGGCCCCAGCGGCGCCGGCAAGTCCACGCTGCTCGAGATCCTCTCCGGCCGTCTCCAGCCGATCCCCTCCCCTCCTACTGACCTTCGCGTCAATGGCTCCCCTGACGACGCCGCATCCCTGTGTCGTTTCTGTGGCTACGTCACCCAGCGCGACGTTCTCTTCCCGCTCCTCACCGTGCGCGAGACGCTCCAGTTCAGCGCGCGCCTCCGCCTCGGCTCGGGCGCGTACGACCCCGCCGCGGTCGACGACCTCGCCCTGACCCGCGTCGCGGACGCCAAGGTCAAGGACCTCTCTGGTGGTGAGAGGCGACGCGTGTCCATCAGTGTCGAGGCCGTGCGTGACCCGGCCGTGCTCGTGCGCGACGAGCCCACCTCCGGGCTCGACAGCGCATCCGCGCTCCAGATCATCGGCGCGCTCTGGGCCATGGCCGAGTCGTGGGGGCGCACCGTGGTGCTCACAATCTGTGTTTTGGCTTTCGGTTTGCATTTTTTTTCGCCCCTGGACGAGATGGACGAAATTCGGCCATTTCAAAAATTCCGGTCAAATCTCGGACGAAATTACAAAACTAAAATTTGAATTTTAAATGAAATTTGACCGAAATCTGGCAGAAATTCGGCCCAAAAAATTGAAAACAAGCAGAGCAAAAGTATAGCAGTAGAACAACACTAAGGAGTACATATGTACGTATATGTTTACCAAACTTTGCATCAGTCAAACATCACCATCAGCTCCACAAAGATTGAAACAAGGACGGGGAGATGTGCTGCAGAGTTGAGGAGGAGTTGCAGCTGGATTCACCTGCAGCCCGCAGCCGGCAGAGGTCAGCAGCAGGGGCCGGGCCGCCGGGAAGGCGCGAATGGGGCAGGAGCAGCAGGCTCTAGCGGGGCGGCAGGCGGCGACGAGTGGAGGAGCCGCGATCCCGCGACTGGGCGCAGCGCCGACGCCGCCGCACACACGGGGGGAGCGGGGATCGTGATTTGTTTAGGGTTCGGGCGTGGTTCGATAGGCAAACTGTGGCCAGAAGTTGGATTGGGCCGAAAACAAGTTCAAACTGGGCCGAAAATTTTGGCCGACACAGACAATTACCGGGCCCAGGCGAGATGGACGAAATTCGGCCGAAAATTGATTTTTTTGGCCGAAAATCAAAACACAGCTCACAATCCACCAGCCCGGCGCGCGCATCGTCAAGATGTTCGACGCTGCTCCTGCTCGCCGCCGGCTCCGTCGACGCGCTTCACTCGCTGCTCGCCGGCGCCGGCCTCCGCCAGCCCCTGCACGTGGACGCCGTCGAGTTCGCCATCGACATCGTGGACGAGCTCCGCCTCCACCTGCACCTCCAGTAGCAGCATCAGCGCGACCGCCGTTGCACGCTGCAGAACTCTTCCAGCAGCGCAAGCTCCAGGCCCAGGCCGACGACGACTCTTCCAGCATGCTCGTTGCCAGTGGAAGCAATAGGCAACACCAATACACCAATTTGTGGCCGGTCGAGGTGGCGGTGCTATCGCCTATCGCAGCGCTTCTTCAAGAACGTGGCGCGGACGCGTCATCTCTTCGCATGCCGCACCGTGTGCATGCTCGTCGCCGGCCTGGCCCTCGGGGACAAAGGCGGCGAGCCGGTCCTTAGGGTCACCGAGCTAGTCCGGCAAGGCGCCGGTGAGCGCAGGTCCAACCTCTGCAGCGCGGTCAGACCGCCGAGCCACGAGGTCACGTCGCTGGAGAGCCGGTTTGAGGACGCACAGAGGCGCACGAGCAAGGCGAGGCGCGCCATGAAGACCGGGAGCTCACCGTCGAATGCGTTATTGCTGAGGTCGACGGCCCCGAGGTGCAGCAGAGGCCTATGTCCTCGGGGACGGCGCGGGAGGAGCGGCAGCAGCCGAACGGCGGCGTCGTCGTGATGGGCAGCTGCTGGTTCAAGCGAGTGTCCAGTCAAAGCGTGGGTTTTAGTTGATGTAAATTTGCGAAAACCCCCTCGAGTCTTAACGTATTCCAGCAGTTCAAGCGACGTGTCAAGTCAAAGCCACGGTGTACCACTTGACCAGCGGCAAATCAGCAAATACGTATCCAAAATCGTATAAGGGACTGTAGGTGAACCCCTTTAACAAGTTTAGGGACTGTATTTTGGGTATTTTGAACTACGGGGATTAAAGTGGGTTCCAGCGCAAGTTTAGGGACCGTGGATGAATTTTTCTCTATCACAAACATCATCATCGGCAATGGTTCTCCTGCACTTGTTCAGTTTCGTCGCCAATGAATTTGACGCCACTCCATCAAAAAATATGAATTTTCTTCGGAACAGGGGCTTTCCAAAATAGCATCCCAAAGACTATGATCATCGGCATCATGTGTTGAGGAAGAGGTAGTGTATCATTCAATCCCACGGCCAGCTTGTATGCACATCGAACTGAGAATACAGCAGTCTTCTCAAAATGCCAAGCACAATAAAATTCAAAAAATAAAAATAAAAATGCCAAGCACAACAATCCTCAACTTCCACCTCGAGTGCTCTTATATTGCATATTTCTTCAGCATCGAATGGGTCAAAAAACTGTTTAAGTAGCTCGGTATTCCATGTATTAGTTCCCTGAACCATAAGCTGATTAACACATTGAAGTCTCGAACTTCTTTTGAACGTGGCTGCACTCAAGCCCTCTCTTCTAGAGATCCAGTTATCTCTTTGAATCTGAATATTTCTATCATTCCCCAAACGTCATATTAGTCATTTCCTAATCAATTCCTGACCAAACTCAATGCCTCTCCACGACTGAGATGCCTCCAACCCAGTCTGGGTTACCCAGATACTACACCAATTATTTATATTTTATAAAAGGAGGTTCAAACTCTCGGCCTCTGCATTATTATGATGCACACAACCAGTTTAATTAAAATTGGTGCAAGGCGTGAACGAGCGTTGGTCAGATGGTTAGGTTCCTTTCGGTGAAACCAGCCCACAAAGGTTTAAGTCCTAGACTTGACACTGATTCTCGCATTTATCTGGATTTATTCCAGACTTTCTAGTGATGTGCGTGCATGCATTCATAGGTGTGAGTGTATGTGCATCTTTGATGAGCATCTACGATTTGTACTATATATGTTTAAAAAAGTCGATGCAAGGCAAAAGGCCAAATAAGTCAACGAGCTGAGTACAAGGCATGGACAACCACAGAAGAACCATTACAAGATGAGAATTAAACATCAACAACTAACTCGACTTCTTCCGCAGCAATGCCATAACATCTTCAGCCTGACCTAGTGATAACATACACGAGACCAAGGTCCAACTGCGGCAACATCGCGCCGGGGGGGGGGGGGGGGGGGGGGGGGTCGGGGGGGGGGCGGGGGGGGGGGGGGGGGGGGGGGGGGGGGGGGGGGGGGGGGGGGGGGGGGGGGGGGGGGGGGGGGTGGGGGGGGGGGGGGGGTGTGTCCCCCGTAAGCTGCAAAAACCTAGCATCGGGTTCTCTCAGCACACCTCCACGATTGCGTGACTACCTAACCTAAACAAAACGGCCGCAACACATGTCTCAATTCCCTCATCACCGTCAAACACTTGCTTGCTCTCTACCAAGCAGTTACATTCTTGGTCCCACTGGTCAACTAACCAGCGTTTCTTGCCCACATGCGTCATTGGACTGCCACACAAGCGTCTCAGCCCATCAACCAGGCCCAACTAGAGAGCAGCACGGACCTATACCAGAGCTTGGGCCCTCTCCCCAAAAATACAAGCCTATTAGGGGACACCGGTCCTCACCCACCCTTATAAGTTGGGTTTGTCTCCTATTTGATCTCCTTTTTCTAATGTAGATAGATCTAATAACTTTGTGGTACAAACTAGACCAGACCTCAGTTCACAGGGTATAACCTGGGGCTCAAAGTTCACGGATGGTGAGAATTGGACTTTTTTTTTTGAAAATTTGGTGAGAATTGGACTTGCTTGCACAAATATGTGATGTACCGTGTACATGTGGGTACCAAACAAGCTGGATGTTGGGCCTCCTGGTGGTTGGGTCAGGCCTTATACAATGCTAGATGGAGTGAAAAGCAGAAAACCACCATATTTGGGGCTTCATCTGCGGAAAACTACCAGGTCACTAATTATTTGCAAAATTCACCGCGGATTCAGTTAAACGTTTGCAGATAGCACTGAACAGGTGATTTGTAGCGTTTGAGGGCGTTTCCGACATGTGGGGCCCAAAATTGATGACATGGTGTAACGGAGGCGCTAACGACGCCGTTCGCTTAAGACAACGCGGTCGGCTCGCGTCGGACAAACCGACCGCGCCCTAAGCACATCTCGCTCGCTCTTTCTTCTCTCACGCTCGCTCGCTCCCTCTTGCTCCTCTCCTCTCCGGTCGCCACCGGCCGCCATGGTGTCCTGGAGCGACAGCGAGAGCACTGAGGGCTCCGCCGCGCAGTACATCTCCTCCTCCGACTCCCCTCTCAAGGTCAGTTCCTTCTCTGGTTCTCTGTTTGTCTGGCCGCCACTCATTTGTGTTCTAGGGTTCTACTAGTTCTGCTCGATTTGAACAAGTTTGTGTTGGATTGCCAAGATCCCAACTACAATTGATGACCCGTTGTTCGATGGTGTTGCTGACGACTTGATGGTGATGTGCGAGCATGGGAATCCAGGGAGGAAATGTGTTGCATTTGAAGGGATAAGCACTGGGAGGAGGTTCATTGCCTGTGCCACTGAAGTAAGTATGAAGTTGTAGCTTTGCAGCATTCCAATTCATGTTCTAGGGTTCTTAGGTACTGTTCATGTTCTAGGGTTCATAGTTACTGTTCATAGTTCTAGGGTTCATAGCTACTGTTCATAGTTCTAGGGTTCATATTAACTCTTCATTAACTGAATTTGGTACATTAACTTAACTGAATCTGGTACATTAACTTAACTGAACTTTTATGTAACTAATTTAATCTGTAACTTCATTGCATATACATTAACTGAATCTGTAACTAATGACTGAAAGTTTGAACTGATTTTTTCTGTTGCAGGGTGCTAATAATTGTGGATTAGTGCAGTGGGTAGATGAGGAGTGGCCAGAGCATCTGCAGAATGCTCTTCACAAGCTGTGGCTTATGTATGAGGATAGCCAGCATAATAATAGAATGGCATGCCTGGAGCATTCATGTACTGTACACAATCTCACACAACAGAAAAAAGAGTTGCAGGAGACATATGAGAAGCTTGTTGAAGATGTCAACAACCTCCTGAATTCATAGGATAACCTGCCTGAGGTAAATCAGAAGAATGATGCTGAGAACATAACAATCAGTGTGGAAAGCAGCATGGCAAAGGATGTTGAGATAAAAAAAATGGAAGGATGTTGTTGACCAGTTAAAGTTAATTCATGTAGCTCAAGCCACTGTCATTAGGAATTTGAGGTTCAATCATCTTAAAGAGAAGGAAAAGATGAGCTCTGATAAGAGGACTTTGGAGATTTGCTATGCTGACCTGAAGAAAGAGAAGGATGACCTGAAGAAAGAGAAGGATCAGGTGGATTGTTGCATTGCTGAGCTGATCAAAGAGAAGGAGAAGTTGACCATGGAGAAGAGTACTCTTGCTTCCTGCATTGTTGAGCTCAAGACAGCAGGTGATAGTAACAAGAGGAAGCTTCGCCAGATTAAGGTTATTTGTGATGAAGACTAAGTTGTGTTGTTGTCTGACCATGTGGGTCATTGTCTTTTGTAATAGCTTTGGACTAAAGCTTGTAATGTGCTAACTTTTATTGTGGTGAACTCTATTAATTCTGTAGCACCGAACCTTGGTTTGTATGTTGTTTGCTGAATCTTTTAATTAAGATCAATTAGCAGTGTTATTTAAGGGTTGGTTTGTGATGAATTATCAGTTTGTGATGAATTATTACCAGTTTGAAGTGTTATTTAATTATTGGTTTTTGATTAAGGGTTTGTTGACGCCGAGGCACTCTAAAAGCCCTAGTTATTGTTGGGAAACGTAGCATGCAATTTCAAAAAAATTCCTACACTCACGCAAGATCTATCTAGGAGATGCATAGCAACGAGAGGGGGAGAGTATGTCCACGTACCCTCGTAGACCGAAAGCGGAAGCGTTTGACAACGCGGTTGATGTAGTCGAACTTCTTCTTGTTCCGACCGATCAAGCACCGAACGTACGGCACCTCCGAGTTCTGCACACGTTCAGCTCAATGACGTCCCTCGAACTCTTGATCCAGCAAAGTGTCGAGGGAGATGAGTTCCGTCAGCACGACGGCGTGATGACGGTGATGGTGAAGTGATCCGCGTAGGGCTTCGCCTAAGCACTACGAGAATATGACCGGAGACGTAAACTGTGGAGGGGGCGCCGCACACGGCTAACAATTGTTGGTGTGTGTTCTAGCGGTGCCCACCCCCCCATGTATATATAGGTTGGAGGGGAGAAGAGGCAGCCAAGGGGGCGCCCCAAGTAGGAGGAATCCTACTTGGGCGCCTTCCAATTCGGCCTCCCCCCTTACCATATCCATCGGAGGGGGAGGAAAGAGGAGGGAGGAGGGAAGGAAGGGGGAGGCCGAATCCCTCCCCTTCCTTCTCTCTTCCCCTCTTTCCTTCCTCCCAAGGTGCAGCCCATATGGGGGGCGCAGCAGCCCCTGCTGGCTGCTGCGTTTCCCCTCTTGGCCCATTAGGCCCATATCTTTGCTGGGGGTGCCCGGAATCCCTTTCCGGTGACCTGATATGTACCCGGAACCCCCGGAACACTTCCGGTGTCCGAATATCATCGTCCTATATATGAATCTTTACCTCTCAACCATTTCGAGACTCCTCGTCATGTCCGTGATCTCATCCGGGACTCCGAACATTATTCGGTCACCAAAACACATAACTCATATAATACAAAATCGTCATCGAACGTTAAGTGTGCGGACCCTACGGGTTCGAGAACTATGTAGACATGACCGAGACACCTCTCCGGTCAATAACCAACAGTGGAACCTGGATGCTCATATTGGTTCCCACATATTCTACGAAGATCTTTATCGGTCGTACTGTAATGACAACATACGTTATTCCCTTTGTCATCGGTATGTTACTTGCCCGAGATTCGATCGTCGGTATCTTCATACCTAGTTCAATCTCGTTACCGGCAAGTCTCTTTACTCGTTCCGTAATACATCATCCCGCAACTAACTCATTAGTCACATTGCTTGCAAGGCTTATTATGATGTGCATTACCGAGAGGGCCCAGAGATACCTCTCCGATACTCGGAATGACAAATCCTAATCTCGATCTATGCCAACCCAACAAACACCTTCGGAGATACCTGTAGAGCATCTTTATGATCATCCAATTACGTTGTGACATTTGATAGCACACAAGGTATTCCTCCGATATCCGGGAGTTGCATAATCTCATAGTCAAAGGAATATGCATATGTCATGAAGAAAGCTATAGCAATAAAACTGAACGATCAATATGCTAAGCTAACGGATGGGTCATGTCCATCACATCATTCTCCTAATGATGTGATCCCGTTCATCAAATGATAACACATGTCTATGGTTAGGAAACTTAACCATCTTTGATTAACGAGCTAGTCTAGTAGAGGCTTACTAGGGACTCGATGTTTGTCTATGTATCCATACATGTATCAAGTTTCCGGTTAATACAATTCTAGCATGAATAATAAACATTTATCATGATATAAGGAAATATAAAATAACAACTTTATTATTGCCTCTAGGGCATATTTCCTTCAGTCTCCCATTTGCACTAGAGTTAATAATCTAGTTCACATCGCCATGTGATTTAACACCAATAGTTCATATCTTTATGTGATTAACACCCATAGTTCACATCGCCATGTGACCAACACCCAAAGGGTTTACTAGAGTCAATAATCTAGTTCACATCGCTATGTGATTAACACCCAAAGAGTACTAAGGTGTGATCATGTTTTGCTTGTGAGAGAAGTTTAGTCAACGGGTCTGCCAAATTCAGATCCGTATGTATTTTGCAAATTTCTATGTCTACAATGCTCTGCATGGAGCTACTCTAGCTAATTGCTCCCATGTTCAATACGTATCTAGATTGAGACTTAGAGTCATCTAGATCAGTGTCAAAGCTTGCATCGACGTAACTCTTTACGACGACCTCTTTATCACCTCCATAACCGAGAAACATTTCCTTATTCCTCTCAGGATAATTTTGACTGCTGTCTAGTGATCTACTCCTGGATCACTATTGTACCCCCTTGACAAACTCATGGCAAGGTACACAACAAGTTTGATACACAACATGGCATACTTTATAGAACCTATGGCTGAGGCATAGGGAATGACATTCATTCTCTCTCTATCTTCTGCCGTGGTCGTGCTTTGAGTCTTACTCAACTTTACACCTTGAATACAGGCAAGAACCCTTTCTTTGACTGATCCTTTTTGAACTCCTTCAAAACTTTGTCAAGGTATGTGCTTTGTGAAAGTCCTATTAAGTGTCTCGATCTATCCCTATAGATCTTGATGCTCAATACTTAAGCAGCTTCACCGAGGTCTTTTATTGAAAAATTCTTATTCAAGTATCCTTTTATGCTATCCAGAAATTCTATATCATTTCCAATCAGCAATATGTCATCCATATATAATATCAAAAATGCTACAGAGCTCTCACTCACTTTCTTGTAAATACAGGCTTCACCATAAGTCTGTATAAAACCATATGCTTTGATCACCTTATCAAAGCGTATATTCCAACTCCGAGATGCTTGCACCAGTCCATAGATGGATCGCTGGAGTTTGCACACTTTGTCAGCACCTTTAGGATTGACAAAACGTTTTGGTTGCATCATATACAACTCTTCTTTAAGAAATCCATTAAGGAGTGCAGTTTTGACATCCATTTGACAGATTTCATAAAATGCGGCAATTGCTAACATGATTTGGACAGACTTAAGCATCGCTACGAGTGAGAAAATCTCATCGTAGTCAACACCTTGAACTTGTCGAAAACCTTTTGCGACAAGTCGAGCTTTGTAGACAGTAACACTACCATCAGCGTCCGTCTTCCTCTTGAAGATCCATTTATTCTCAATGGCTTGCTGATCATCGGGCAAGTCCACCAAAGTCTACACTTTGTTCTCATACATGGATCCTATCTCAGATTTCATGGCCTCAAGCCATCTGTCGGAATCTGGGCTCATCATAGCTTCTTCATAGTTCGTAGGTTCGCCTTGGTCTAGTAACATGACTTCCAGTACATGATTCCCGTACCACTCTGGTGCGGATCGTGTTCTGGTTGACCTACGAAGTTCTGTAGTAACTTGATCTGAAGTTTCATGATCATCATCATTAGTTTCCTATCTAGTTGGTGTAGGCATCACGGGAACGGTTTTCTCTGATGAACTACTTTCCAATTCGAGAGAAGGTACGATTACCTCATCAAGTTCTACTTTCCTCCCACTCACTTCTTTCGAGAGAAACTCCTTCTCTAGAAAGGTTCCATTCTTTGCAACAAAGATTTTGCCTTCGGATCTCTGGTAGAAGGTGTACCCAATTGTTTCCTTAGGGTATCCTATGAAGACGCACTTCTCCGATTTGGGTTCTAGCTTATCAGGCTGAAGCCTTTTGACATAAGTGTCGCAACCCCAAACTTTAAGAAATGACAGCTTAGGTTTCTTTCCAAACCACAGTTCATACGGTGTCGTCTCAACGGATTTAGACGGTGCCCTATTTAACATGAATGCAGCTGACTCTAATGCATAACCCCAAAACGATAGTGGTAAATTGGTAAGAGAGATCATAGATCGCACCATATCTAATAAAGTACGGTTACGACGTTCGGACACACCATTACGCTGCGGTGTTCCAGGTGACGTGAGTTGTGAAACTATGCCACATTGTTTTAAATGAAGGCCAAACTCGTAACTCAAATATTCGCCTCCGCGATCAGATCGTAGAAACTTTATTTTCTTGTTACGATGATTTTCTACTTCACTCTGAAATTCTTTGAACTTTTCAAATGTTTCAGACTTGTGTTTCATCAAATAGATATACCCATATCTGCTCAAATCATCCGTGAAGGTCAGAAAATAATGATACCCGCCGCGTGCCTCAACACTCATCGGACTGCATACATCGGTATGTATTATTTCCAATAAGTCATTGGCTCGCTCCATTGTTCCGGAGAACGGAGTTTTAGTCATCTTGCCCATGAGGCATGGTTCGCAAGTATCAAATGATTCATAATCAAGTGATTCCAAAAGTCCATCTACATGGAGTTTCTTCATGCGCTTTACACCAATATGACCTAAACGGCAGTGCCACAAGTATGTTGCACTATCATTATTAACTTTGCATCTTTTGGCATCAATATTATGAATATGTGTATCACTACGATCGAGATTCAATAAACCATTTACATTGAGTGTATGACCATAGAAGGTTTTATTCATGTAAACACAAAAACAATTTTTCTCTGACTTAAATGAATAACCGTATCGCAATAAACATGATCCAATCATATTCATGCTCAACGCAAACACCAAATAACATTTATTTATTTAGGTCCAACACTAATCCCAAAGGTAGAGGGAGTGTGCGATGGTGATCTTATCAACCTTGGAATCACTTCCAACACACATTGTCACCTCGTCATTAACTAGTCTCTGTTCTTTTTGCAACTCCTGTTTCGAGTTACTAATCTTAGCAACTGAACCGGTATCAAATACCCAGGGGCTACTATGAACACTAGTAAAATACACATCAATAACATGTATATCAAATATACCTTTGTTCATTTTGCCATCCTTCTTATCCACCAAGTATTTGAGGCACTTCCGCTTCCAGTAACCATTTCCTTTGCAGTAGAAGCACTCAGTTTCAGGCATGGGTCCAGGTTTGGGCTTCTTCATGGGAGTGACAACTTGCTTGCCATTCTTCTTGAAATTCCCTTTCTTTCCCTCGACCTTTTTCTTGAAACTAGTGGTCTTGTCAACCATCAACACTTGATGCTCTTTCTTGATTTCTACCTTCGCTGATTTCAGTATCGCGAAGAGCTCGGGAATCGTTTTCGTCATCCCTTGCATATTATAGTTCATCACGAAGTTCTAGTAGCTTGGTGATAGTGACCAGAGAACTTTGTCAATCATTATCTTATCTGGAAGATTAACTCCCACTTGATTCAAGCGATTGTAGTACCCAGACATTCTGAGCACATGCTCACTAGCTGAGCTATTCTCCTCCATCTTGTAGGCAAAGTACTTGTCAGAGGTCTCATACCTCTCGACATGGGCATGAGTCTGAAATACCAATTTCATCTCTTTGGAACATCTCATATGCTCCATGGCGTTCAAAACGTTTTTGAAGTCCCGGTTCTAAGCCGTAAAGCATGGCGCACTAAACTATCAAGTAGTCATCATATCGAGCTTGCCAAACATTCATAACGTCTGTATCTGCTCCTGCAATAGGTTTGTCACCTAGCGGTGCATCAAGGACATAATTCTTTTGTGTAGCAATGAGGATAATCCTCAAATCACGGACCGAGTCCGCATCATTGCTACTATCATCTTTCAACTTAGTTTTCTCTAGGAACATATCAAAATAAAACAGGGGAGCTATACGCGAGCTATTGATCTACAACATAGATATGCAAAAACTATCAAGACTAAGTTCATGATAAATTAAGTTCAATTAATCAAATTACTTAAGAACTCCCACTTAGATAGACATCCCTCAAGTCATCTAAATGATATGTGATCCAAATCAACTAAACCATGTCCGATCATCACATGAGATGGAGTAGTCATCAATGGTGAACATCTCTATGTTGATCATATCTACTATATGATTCACGTTCGACCTTTCGGTCTCCAGTGTTCCGAGGCCATGTCTGTACATGCTAGGCTCGTCAAGTTTAACCCGAGTATTCCGCATGTGCAAAACTGTCTTGCACCCGTTGTATGTGAACGTAGAGCCTATCACACCCGATCATCACATGGTGTCTCAGCACGACGAACTGTCGCAACGGTGCATACTCAGGGAGAACACTTATACCTTGAAATTTAAGTAAGGGATCATCTTATAATGCTACCGCCGTACTAAGCAAAATAAGATGCATACAAGATAAACATCACATGCAATCAAAATATGTGACATGATATGGCCATCATCATCTTGTGCCTTTGATCTCCATCTCCAAAGCACCGTCATGATCTCCATCGTCACCGGCTTGACACCTTGATCTCCATCGTAGCGTCGTGGTCGTCTCGCCAACTATTGCTTCTAAAACTATCGCTAACGCATAGAGATAAAGTAAAGCAATTACATGGCGTTTGCATTTCATACAATAAAGCGACAACCATAAGGCTCCTGCCAGTTGCCGATAACTTTTACAAAACATGATCATCTCATACAACAACTTATATCACATCATGTCTTGACCATATCACATCACAACATGCCCTGCAAAAACAAGTTAGACGTCCTCTACTTTGTTGTTGCAAGTTTTACGTGGCTGCTACGGGCTTCTAGCAAGAACCGTTCTTACCTACGCATCAAAACGACAACGGTGTTTCGTCAAGTTTGTTGTTTTAACCTTCAACAAGGACCGGCCGTAGTCAAATTCAATTCAACTAAAGTTAGAGAAACAGACACCCGCCAGCCACCTTTATGCAAAACTAGTTGCATGTCTGTCGGTGGAACCGGTCTCATGAACGTGGTCATGTAAGGTTGGTCCAGGCCACTTCATCCAACAATACCGCCGAATCAAAATAAGATATTGGTGGTAAGCAGTATGACTATCACCGCCCACAACTCTTTGTATTCTACTCGTGCATATCATCTATGCATAGACCTGGCTCGGATGCCACTGTTGGGAAGCGTAGCATGCAATTTCCAAAAATTTCCTACGCTCACGCAAGATCTATCTAGGAGATGCATAGCAACGAGAGGGGGAGAGTATGTCCACGTACCCTCGTAGACCGAAAGCGGAAGCGTTTGACAACGCGGTTGATGTAGTCAAACTTCTTCTCGTTCTGACCGATCAAGCACCGAACGTACGGCACCTCCGAGTTCTGCACACGTTCAGCTCAATGACGTTCCTCGAACTCTTGATCCAGCAAAGTGTCGAGGGAGATGAGTTCCGTCAACACGACGGCGTGGTGACGGTGATGGTGAAGTGGTCCGCGCAGGGCTTCGCCTAAGCACTACGAGAATATGACCGGAGGCGTAAACTGTGGAGGGGGGTGCCGCACACGGCTAACAATTGTTGGTGTGTGTTCTAGCGGTGCCCCCCCACGTATATATAGGTTGGAGGGGAGGAGAGGCAGCCAAGGGGGCGCCCCAAGTAGGAGGAATCCTACTTGGGAGCCTCCCAATTCGGCCTCCCCCCTTACCATATCCACCGGAGGGGGAAGGAAAGAGGAGGGAGGAGGGAAGGAAGGGGGAGGCCGAATCCCTCCCCTTCCTTCTCTCTTCCCCCCTTTCCTTCCTCCTAAGGTGCGGCCCATATGGGGGGCGCAGCAGCCCCTGCTGGCTGCTGCATTTCCCCTCTCGGCCCATTAGGCCCATATCTTTGCCGGGGGTGCCCGGAATCCCTTTCCGGTGACCCGATATGTACCCGGTACCCCCGGAACACTTCCGGTGTCCGAATATCATCGCCCTATATATGAATCTTTACCTCTCGACCATTTCGAGACTCCTCGTCATGTCCGTGATCTCATCCGGGACTCCGAACAACATTCGGTCACCAAATCACATAACTCATATAATACAAAATCGCCATCAAACGTTAAGCGTGCGGACCCTACGGGTTCGAGAACTATGTAGACATGACCGAGACACCTCTCCGATCAATAACCAACAGCGGAACCTAGATGCTCATATTGGTTCCCACATATTCTACGAAGATCATTATCGGTCGTACCGTAATGACAACATACGTTATTCCCTTTTCATCGGTATGTTACTTGCCCGAGATTCGATTGTCGGTATCTTCATACCTAGTTCAATCTCGTTACCGGCAAGTCTCTTTACTCGTTCTGTAATACATCATCCCACAACTAACTCATTAGTCACATTCCTTGCAAGGCTTATTATGATGTGCATTACCGAGAGGGCCTAGAGATACCTCTCCGATACTCGGAGTGACAAATCCTAATCTCGATCTATGCCAACCCAACAAACACCTTCGAAGATACCTGTAGAGCATCTTTATGATCATCCAGTTACGTTGTGACGTTTGATAGCACACAAGATATTCCTCCGGTATCCGGGAGTTGCATAATCTCATAGTCAAAGGAATATGTATATGTCATGAAGAAAGCTATAGCAATAAAACTGAACGATCAATATGCTAAGCTAACGGATGGGTCATGTCCATCACATCATTCTCCTAATGATGTGATCCCGTTCATCAAATGACAACACATGTCTATGGTTAGGAAACTTAACCATCTTTGATTAACGAACTAGTCTAGTAGAGGCTTACTAGGGACTCGGTGTTTTGTCTATGTATCCACACATGTATCAAGTTTCCGGTTAATACAATTCTAGCGTGAATAATAAACATTTATCATGATATAAGGAAATATAAAATAACAACTTTATTATTGCCTCTAGGGCATATTTCCTTCAGTTATATCATTAAGGGTTTGTCGACGCCGAGGCACCCTAAAAGCCCTAGTTTTATCATTAAGGGTTTGTCGACGCCGAGGCACCCTAAAAGCCCTAGTTTTATCATTATGGTATGTCGACGCCGAGGCACCCTAAAAGCCCTTGTTTTATCATTTAGGGTATGTCGACGCCGAGGCACCCTAAAAGCCGTTATTTTATCATTTAGGGTATGTCGACGCCGAGGCACCCTAAAAGCCCTAGTTTTATCATTTAGGGTATGTCGACGCCGAGGCACCCTAAAAGCCCTTGTTTTATCATTTAGGGTTTGTCGACGTCGAGGCACTCTAAAAGCCCTTGTTTTATCATTTACGGTTTGTCGACGCCGACGCACCCTAAAAGCCCTTGTTTTATCATTTAGGGTTTGTCGACGCCGAGGCACCGTAAGACAAGTAATATCACCATCATATCAACTATGATCATCATCATAACAACATCATGAAAATTTCTTGAAAACATCATAACAACTAAGTTCATCATCATATCATCATAACAACAGTACCATAGTGCATCACAGCCATAATTAGGTACATTACATAGTCCATCACATGCATCAAACTGGTTTCAACATGACATGCATCAAAGTCTGGTTTCAACATGACATGCATCAAAGTCTGGTTTCAACATGACATGCATCAAACTAGCCAAAATAGGCTGAATTAAATTAGTTTCAACATCACATCACTTCTTGCTGCCCTGAGAACAATTGAACCACTCAGACATCTTGTATGATGGCTTTCTCACTCTTCCAGTACCTGATACTCTTGGTGGTATGATGTTTTTCTTTGCCCTTGGCCTAGCTGCAGTAAGCATAAATATGTAGTTTTACAAGTTTTAACCTGGTGCTGGTTCCTTCTCATTGCTAGGGCTTGCTTTAGATTTTTGTGGTAGCTAGTGTACCTATGCCCAGTCAAGTTGCAATTGCTACAAGTTATTGTTGCCATCCTAGAAGTATCCTTGGGAGCTGGCTTCTCAAACTGATTCTTTCTCCTCTTAGTCTGCTTCTTTCCTGGCTTGTCTCTGAAAATAGGTGGCTCTATGTCAGGGGTCCCAGTCTTTGGCCATAGATCAGGCCCAGGCACATGATAGACAATTGGATTGTAGGCTGCTTGGTACATTGGTTTCTTGAAGAAATCACTAACAAAATCTTCTGGATGCAGTTTTGCCTTGTTAATTGCAGAAACACCATGCTTGCAAGGAACCCCAGTCATGTCCCATTTGCTACACCCACATGTATGCACTTGCAGATTTACTGCATATGTGCTTTCTCCACTGCTAACCTGGTATAGATCAGGTCCTACTTTGATGGACTGACAGTATCTGGCATTATGTTTTGCTTCTTCTAGCTTTTCAACATATGTTGGGCATATCTGCCACTTTGCTCTCTCAGTCTTGATCCTATTGGCATTGAACTTAACTAGCAATTTAGTTCTGATGCCATCAACCATGGTTTTAATTGGTTTCCCTCTCACATCAAGTATCATTTTGTTGAAAACTTCACTAATATTGTTAACAACCAAATCAGTTTTACAATTTTTGTCCATGGCATGTCTAGCCCATGTAGGCTTGGGTATCTTTCTAAGCCATTTCCAAGCTGCCTCACACTCTCTTTTCATGCCATCCATTGCTTGATCAAAACCATGCTCAGTATATGAATAACTAGCATGATCCATGTACTTCTTTAACTCTTCACCTCTAAAGCCAGCTGTTTGAAAGTTCTGATAAATATGTCTAAGGCAGAATCTTTGAGGGCAATTTGGGAAGACATTGTTTATGGCTTTAAGAAGGCCCTGTTTAAATAACTAGTGTTTAAAAAATAATATAACAACACACTATTTGACAGTACTAAGCATGGTGAAACTTTAGTACATATAAGAATGATGATGTATGAGGTACCTTTTGTCTATCAGATATGATAGTGTAGTAGCCATACTTCCCTGACTCACCACCAAGAGCATACTTGAGATGGGTTAGAAACCAGGACCAGCTGGCAGTGTCTTCTTTGTCAACAATTGCAAATGCAATGGGAAAGATGTTGTTATTACCATCTCTTCCAGTTGCAGCCAATATTTGCTGCCCTGTTCTCAACTTAACAAAGCAAACATCAACACCTAAATCAGAACATAACACATTAGTACCAGGACATCATAAAAGATACAAACTACACAAAATAATGCAAGTACCTATGAAGGGTCTGCAACCATTTAGGAAGCCCTCTTTGCAAGCATTGAGACACATGAACAAGCCATGAAATCTAGGATTTATGC
Organism: Thinopyrum elongatum; assembly: GCA_011799875.1. NCBI lineage: Eukaryota > Viridiplantae > Streptophyta > Magnoliopsida > Poales > Poaceae > Thinopyrum > Thinopyrum elongatum. The sequence goes on along the minus strand of CM022302.1, from coordinate 90,925,380 downwards.
TAGGATGATCCTTTAAATGCTTTGTTGTAACAATGCATCTACTTTCAGGATTGGTATCCAGCACAGCTTGGAGGTAATCCCTTATCCTTGTGTATTGTGCCCTCTGATCTCCTTGTACAACACTCTTAGCTGCTTTCCTTGCCCTGTAGGCCATGTGAATGGACGCTTCTATTCCATATTTTTTCTTCAAATTGTCCATTATTGCCTGGACTGGTGTGTTTATGTCTGACCTCAATTGTTGCTCACACTCATGTACCAACCACCTTGCAGTCACTTTGGTGCTCTCTCCTACAGCAGGACAATTGTGGTACAAGTTCAATTTCTTTATGCAAAATGTCCTCTCATGTGCAATTTGGAAAGCAACAATGAAAAAAGGACAGTCATCTGTACTGCAAACTGCAATAACTCTATCTGAGCAGTTCCTATGAAATGAGTAGTTTCTGTCTTGTGAGATGTGAAATGTAAGAAGTGCCCTCCTGAACTGCTGGACATCTAGGAAACAAAGTTTCTTCACAAATTATTCTTGTGGGTTTTCCCTCTTCTCATCATACTAAACCCTAATTTTATTATTTTGGCCCTGCTCTTCCTACCATTTGGTAGCTTAAATGGTGGAAGCTGAGCTCCATCATTCTCTTCCTGACTTAAGTCACCTAGGTTGCTCTTCTCATCAGATGAAGGTACCCAGTCTTGCTCTATGATTTGATCCAAGCTTGCATGAGATCTTGTTGTTGGCCCCTTCCCCCTCCTCTGACTTCCTCCTGTGCTGCTGCTACCTCCTACACTGCTACCTCCTACACTGCTTCCTCCTCTCCTGCCCTCATCTACTGGCTCCTCCTGTCCTGCCTCTTCCTCTCTTGCTCATCCTCCCCCTCCTCCTCATCTGGTCCATAAAGCTCTTCTACATCAGTGTCTCCTTCAAAGTGATATAGTGGATCATCTCTATGCCTCTTCATTGCCTCCAACCTAGCTAATATGTCCTCATCTGCTACATCTTCATCCTCACTTTCACTGCCAGTGAACTCTTCAGCAAGCAGCTGTGGGAGTTTTCTTTTTGCTGCCTTGTACTTCTCTCTTTGTATCTTATTACTCATGAACTTCTGAATCTCTTCATTTCTCTTCTGCTCCATCATCTACTCAATGTGCTCTTGCTCTTGGTTTGTCTCCATGAAATACTCATGCCTCTCATTACCATAGTCCAATGCAAACTCAGGTTCACTAAGCGTAGGGCTGTCCAGCGCCATTAGGGTAATGAACCACGCTGTCACCGCCGACGGCCAAGGCAGTGGAGGCGGAGGCGGCGGCGGGACGGACAACAGCCAGGCCTCCGGCTATGGGTCCGGCGACAGGACAGCCGAGGCGTACGACCAGGAAAACTACGCCTATGGCTCCGGAGGCGGCAGCGGTGGTGGCCGTTGGCAAGGCCGCGACAAGTCCGCGGCTGGTTCTGGAGCTGGCGGCGCGTCTGGCTCGGGCCACGGAGACTCGAGTACCACGGACACCGGCGGGTCTTCAACCAACGCCAATGGCCAAGGCGGTGGTGGTGGCGCTGGGGGGAGCGATCGCAATGGCAGCGGCTCCGGCTACGGCGATGGAAGCGGGTCGTGGATAGGTCATAGGTGAGAACTATGCACCGTATGGTTCGAGCTACGCGAGCAGCGGGGGGGGGGGGGGGGGGGGGGGGTGGAGGTGGCGATGGCGGCGGCCGCAACGGTGGGTTTGCCGCTGGTTCTGGAGGTGGATCAGGGAGCAGCAACGGTGAATCAACCCCTTAAATAGAGGCGAGCTCATTTCATTTGCCTCCAAAATAATACGGCTGGCCAGCTAGCTCTGGCCACTGCCTACTGTTGTTCCATTATGTCTAGTGCATGTGTCAATGTATGACACGTATTGTATGTTTCTTGGGATAATGTTTAAGCTGTAATATTTGGATTTTCTAGTACTAAAAGCCAGGCCAATGGCCTAGTTTCTGAAGAGAATAATGTTATTGCATCAATAAAGAAAACTCATAGCAAATCCTCCTAGTCCGAAAAACACTTACCCGAGATGCTTTTGCAAAGAATTTCATATCTGAGATGGTTATACTTTGAAACTTAATTTTAAATAATAGAAATCTAATTTTGTTTTCAAAAATATGGGGTGATGTCTTTCTTAGTGAAGAAAAAACAAATTTCTCCTCAATTGTACCCATATGAGCAAAAGTATTATCATATTCTTTTCCAGAAGAATTATTGCCCCCAACAAGCTCCCCCGGTTTAGGTTGCCGCTGAAATAAGAAAAAGAAGACTATATTTCCTATTTTTGGGTTCACCGAGAAAAATTCAAGACTACGTACCAACTTCTCAACAAAACACAAATTTCTCCTCAATTGTACCCATATGAGCAAAAGTATTATCATATTCTTTTCCAGAAGAATTATTGCCCCCAACAAGCTCCCCCGGTTTAGGTTGCCGCTGAAATAAGAAAAAGAAGACTATATTTCCTATTTTTGGGTTCACCGAGAAAAATTCAAGACTACGTACCAACTTCTCAACAAAACACATGTCGGAGACCCCCCCCCCCCCTCTAAACCTAATTCTCTTGCACTACCACCTTGAGCCTCTAGAACTTTGGTAAGCTAACGTGACAATAGATTGAATAAAAAAAACCATGAAGCTGCTAGGTTACAAAGAAAAAATAGACAAAATTCATTAAAGCTCCCTACGTCGCACATGATCCATAGATGGATCATGTTTATGTAATCTAGGGACCTCCACATCACGCCTTAGAGGTGATTTTGTCACCGACACACTGACGGTCTCCCCTCTACTGCCGTCCTCAATGATAGGCATGACCTGCCTGAAAGCATCTCTGAGAACACACTACCTACCTAGAAAAAAAATCTACTACATGCGTTTTTTGTTTATAGGTATGGATTGACAGGGTTATTGTTCATATAGCCACTGCATGTAATCATGATTCATCGTTTCTCACATATGTATCTATGATAGTTAACTTGTTCTTTGACCCCATCTATGTGCTTCACCCATTGCATCATTGGTTCTGTCATTCAACTTTAGTCTGTGTGTGCTTTATTATTTCCCATAGATGTGTCTATTTTACATACATTTTGATCTACTGGATTAAAATTGTGCTTCTTTGTTTCCCGTACATGCCTATGGTGTCCCAATGTTGTTCAATGTGCCACGGCCCCATGCACTCTCTTTGTCTGCCATATTGGTGTCGAGGAGCTATCTTGCTAAGGCAGGAACTCGTCCATGATCAGCCCCGTCAACACGATTCAGCGCCTTTTAGTTTTTATGTCGCAAAAAGGATCATAAATTCTTGGCCAAAATCAAATAAATTTGTTTCTGTGTTAGGTGCTTCAGGGTATGCCTCTCTTTTTTGCGAAGCAAATGTTCTGTAGATAGATTTTTTCTGTTGCATCGACAAATTGTTTCAAAGCACAAAAATATATATTATGATGGGATGGTTTCTTTTTACCGGTCTCGAGAACTGCTCTCATAGTGCAAATTCCGAACATTAGCGGTATGCTTCTGTTACATCAGAAAATATAATTGGTGCTTCCATCCATCATCAAGACCGTTTCTGTAGCACAAAAAAAGTGTTTCCACTAGCGAAAAGAGTATCTTAAAAAGTAAAATCATCATTGATTTTACAGATTTTAATTTGTTGGCAGAAACCCTAATTTACCCAAATTGTTTTGATAAAATGCCACACTTTTTTCTAAGAGGAGATCATACACACATGACTCTAGGAAGCATCAACTAGTCTCCTCAATCAAAAGAAAGAAAGGAAGCCGCATGTGGGAAACAAATCAAAAATTAACGGTGACTAACTTCCTACTAAAAAAAACCAGAGACAACGGTGTAACTTTGGGCCGATCCACTGCGCTTTGGGCTGCTGCTGCTTCAACTCCATTAGCATCCCGCATAAGGATGGCAATGGGTAGGGTATGGGGCGGATAGAGCAACACCATACCCATATCCGTGTAGTTAATAGGTATAAAATTCTACCCATACCCATACCCATGGGTATGAAACTTTACCCATACCCATATCCGACGGGTACCCGTACCCATTGGGTACCCAACTGGTAGATCAAATAATACACAAATTATTCATAATTTTACATTCATATATAGCACATTTGACAAAAAAACATTGATCTCAACTCAATAACTGATAGATGAGTACATAATAATTATCTCAATTCAAATTGACAATTGATGACAACTTTAACATAGGTTCATAAAGCTCATGACACAGCTTTAACATAGGTAACTTGTGAATCACGGGTAAGGTCCACATGTCCTTATAAACGGGTAGGGTATGGGTATATCCATGGGTAAAAGGCTATACCCGTGCCCTACCCATGACTTAGCGGGTAGGAAATGGGTACTATCTATGGGTAGAAAATTGTGCCCATACCCTACCCATGCAGGTACGGTATCCATGGGTATCCGTACCCATGGATAAAATTGTCATCCTTAATCCCGCATAGCCCTAAAAAAAATAGCATCCCGCATCAGCCATGAGGAGCGTGAGATGAGTAGCCTCCGCCGCCACCCCTGCTCGCCGGCGGCGGCGCCCCTGGATGATGACGACCAGCTCTCCGAGATCCTTCTCCGCCTTCCCCCGCAGCCCTCCTCCCTCCCGCGCGCCTCTCTCGTCTGCAGGCGCTGGCGCCTCCTCGTCTCCGACCCTCGCTTCGCCCGCCGCTTCCGCCTCCACCACCGCCGCAACCCTCCCCTCCTCGGCTTCCTTCACATAGGCTTTGACACAGCTTTTCGCGAGCTCTCCTTCGTGCCTACTCTGGAGCCCCCCAATCGTGTCCCGTTCGGGCACTTCTCTTTGAAGTTCGGCGGCCCCTTGGCGCTCCTTGGATGCCGCCATGGCCTGGTACTCGTCTACAACGCGTCTTGGAAACAGATCCTGGTATGGGATCCTGTCACCGCCGACCAGCACCGGATTGCCGTCCCCCCAGGGTTTTCGAGAGATGATGAGGGGCGCCCCCTGAGGCCTTGTACAATGCTAGGTGCTTAGAAAAATAAATCGGGTTTTTCTGAAGCACCGGTGTCTATTTCTACAGGAGAGGCGCCTAATTAAGCGTCTACCCTGTACAAATAAGCACCGGTGCTTAAGGAAAGCCTGGTTTATTTCTCTAAGCACCTCACCTAAGCATCTTGCATTGTACAAGGCCTGATCAGTGGAGCGGTGCTTCATGCCGCCGGAGATGCCCAACACTTTCATGTAGCCTTGACAGTGGTGGACGACGAAGACAAACAACACAGACGAGCTCCCGCATGTGTGTACTCGTCAGAGACTGGAGTATGGGGTGATGTCGTCTCGACACCGCTTCCATGCGAGGCTTCTGCGGGCAGGATGCTTATTACAGATAAGCCCGCTGTGCTGGTTCGGAATTCTCTTTACTGGCTGCCTATTGGGAATTTGGATGTATTTCTGGAGTTTGATTTGGAGAGGCAGATCCTTGCTGTGATATGGATGCCAGTGGATTTGGTTGCCAAGGGCTGTTACGATATCTGCGTGACGTGTGCAGAGGATGGTGGTCTTGGTTTCTTCTGTGTGCTGCAGTTGGACTACATTGCCCAATTATGGAAGAGGAAGACTGATTGTCATGGTGTTGCTTCATGGGTGCTAGGAAGAACTATTGAACTGGACAACCTAATTCCCTTGAATTTAGCGGACAAATTGCCCGTTGTGGTACTGGGGTTTGCTGAGGACAATAATGGGGTGTGCCTGTGGATAGCTGGCGTCTTCGGTATAGTCCATCTTGAGTCATTGCAGTTCAAGAAACTCTTTGAATCCAACTTCCTTTTTCATTGTCACCCATTCGAAAGTGTCTACACTGCAGGTAATAACACGCCTTCACATATTGGGTTTAACAAAACCAAGTTAATGTTCAATAATTGGTTGGCGGAATTCTGCTCACATCCTTTTGCCTTAAGTTAGCAGTTTTAGGTAGTGTCATATCAACTGTTTCTTTTACTACTTAATGACCTCTTTTACATTAAGTGGCTTTGTTTCTGTAATATTCCTGTTCTGGTCTTTTTGTGGTGGCGTTTTAATGAATGATTATGATCTAGATTTTTTTTGTTAGTGGTATCTAAGTTATTTTATGCTCTGTAGCCAGGCAGCGGGCTGCAATTGGTCTACTCTCAGCTTCATTTCTGTAATTCTTGTGGTTCAAGTCAGAACTAACAAACTGTCTTTCTTAAGTTCATTATATGAATGTTTATACAATAAAACAATGAACACCAAGATTGGCAAATGATTTCTTTAAAGTTGAACTATGTTTCAATGTTCTATGCCTATTAACATATAATATACAATGGCAGTTTTAGTGCATAGCTACAGCGCAGTTTTTTTCTTGAGATAAGAATAAGATACATGGTAGTTGGAGATTGAAGCCAACTACTTGAGAAACTTGCTTGAACCAACTGAAATGTCAAATAGGTAGCTCAAATTGGTACAGTTAGAAGCTTCAAGCTCACCCTATTTCCTTCATTCAATACTTATTATCCTTGTTAATCTCGCTACTAAATTCAGCCCTTATTGCTGAATAACTTTTCATTTTATCACTTAAGGAGAGTCCCTAGCACGAGTAGCAAATCCATTTGTACCAGGGGCTAAATTTATTCTAAGATGATCTAAGTCTGAATAGTCTTGATCACTTTTATTGCTATGGTTTTCTAGTATGATTTAATTTTTTAAGGCTGAATTTATTTGAAGATAATCTAAATTTGAATAGTCTTGTTCACTTTTATTGCTAGGATTTATTAGTATGCCTATATTTTATTTATTCCGATGTGCAGTGCAATGAGCTTAATTATTCTTGATAACTTGCCTCTTCTGACCAGCTAGTAGTCTCGAGCGTGCATCTGCTTCATTTTTAAGATAGTAATCAGCTTATACTTTTTTAGAAATATTCATTAAATTTGACAGTAGGCTTGGTTTTGTTTATCCATTCCTAATCTGGTATAGAACTGATATTGTTTCCCAAACAGTTACTGTGAGTTTATCTAAACATATTGTTGATGCCTCCTCGTATCTATTTTGTTTTTTGTTGGAATGTCATTGGTTGCTTGACTTGATTACTTCTTATGCTTGTAGAAACAGACATTGGTGGTGGACACGATGGGGCTGGTCTTTTGCAGAATACATAAGATGATTATCTGGCTAGATATGCTGTCGTGGTGTACTGATTGAGCAGGTAAGCATATCTTCTCCATGTATGTTGAGGTATCTGGACTGTTTTATTAATGTATTGCTTTTCTTTTTACTGCCATTTCTCAAGTATCCAATTATAAGCGAGGACTAAGACGTTTCCTGCTTGGTCACCTCCTATCCCGCTTTCATGGCAGGCTGCATTTTTTATCTTTCCTCCAGGCCCTGCTTCCTCATCCTTTCATGCCTTCATCAGCAACTCTATATTCCCTTTCACATGCCTTCACCCACCTACCTTCTCTTTTATTTGCTGATGTTGTACGCCCTCACTATTGGATGTTTGCCTTCGATGTTCATCCAGTTGCCTTGCTTTCAGTTACCACCTTAATTCTCAGCTGGTTCCTTCTGTTAGTGTAGTTTCTTCTCCCTCTGGCTCCTCAGATGAACTGATGTTAAATGTTAAATGTTAGCATAATGTTAAATGTTAGCATAATGAAATGCATCCTCTTTCGTGTTCTGCATTTTGTGACCCTTCCACTTTTTGTGCTTACGTTAAATGTTAGCATAATGAAATGCATCCTCTTTCGTGTTCTGCATTTGATTTCCTTTTTGTTTTACTACCAGTCGCTACATGCCTTTGGTTAGTTTTTTGGGGTTATACATCTATCAAGTCCTAGTGTTATTTTTATGTTGTTTCCTTTGTGCAAGTAGTTTATAACGGACAATACATGAACATTTGCTTCACACTTTGTTTAAATTGGCTTATGACTGTCATTTCACAGTGCTGCTTATCTTGGACCATTATGGTACCTAGTGAACTAATAACTGCCAAAATACTTGTAGAACATGCTTTCTTTAAACTTTATATTACCAATTAGTATCTTTTTGCTTACAGCTATTGAAATTATATTGGATCATAATTCTTGTGATGGTCGGTTTGCTTAAACGATCAGCATCTCTCACCGTCTATCTAATTTGCATATGTAATTGGCCACTATCCACTAACATATCTTGTCTGGTCCAAGGTATATGTAGCTATGCTCTGTGGGTAGTGTATGTTCTCCACTTTCTTCCACGTTAGATGTTTAGCACTTTATACTGAACACATGATCAAAATGGCATGGCTAGATTCTACCATAATGTCACGACCCGATTGTAAGATCTGAAGGGGGAGAGGGGATCGAAGAGGAGGAAGGACGAGGGTAGGTGAGAGCGAGCGAGCGAGAGAGAGATAGACGACAGGAAGGAAATGGTTCATTCAATTCTCGATGCCCTCAGCGTCCACACACATGCATACAAGTAAGCCAAGCCCACAGCTGGCACACACACGCATTTCCCTGACAGTGGGCCTGGCCCGGTCCTGCTGACCAGGTCGTCGTTATTGCAGGTTCAGAACTCTGAACTGCATTTCTTCAGTCCGTTGTAGATTGATCTGCAGGCGTGACATTTGCCCGCTCTCAAGCAGCAGCTTCTTCATCTTCCCAGAACTGTGCGTCGGGGTAGCGCTGCCGAAGGACGGTGTAGTCTTCCCAGGTAGCAGCTGACGGCGGCATGGAGTTCCATTGCACTTGTATTTGCACCATTGGAGTGTTCCCCTTCTTCATCATGCGACGGTCCAGGATGGCCACTGGAACACGCTCGGCGGAGGTGAGGTCCGGTATCTTGGGCAGCTCAGCGAAGACGGGTGTGTAGTCGGGGACGAACGGCTTGAGCTGGGAGACGTGGAAGACCGGATGGATGCGGCTGTCTGGAGGTAATTGCAGGCGGTACGCCAGGTTGCCGACGCGCTCCGTCATAGTGAACGGGCCAAAGAACTTGTATGCCAGCTTGCGGCACGGGCGGTTGGCGACGGAGGATTGCGCTTAGGGTTGAAGCTTGAGGAGGACCTGCTCACCCACGTCGAAGGCGCGCTCGGCGCGGTGATGATCGGCCTGCTTCTTGAAACGCGCCTGGGCGCGTTCGAGCTAGGCGCGAAGCAGCTCGGTGTGGGTCGCCCAATCGATCTCGTCGAGGGGCGCTTCCGCGAGAATGGTGGTGCTGACCGCGGGAAGACCACCCAAGTTGGGTTCCTGCCCGTACAGAGCTTTGAATGGGGAGACATTGAGCGAGGCGTGGTGTGAGGAGTTGTACCAGAATTCCGTCGCGGAGAGCCACCGGCACCATTGCTTGGGCGTGTCATGGACGGCGCATCAGAGATACATCTCCAAGCACTGATTCACGTGCTCCGTCTGGCCATCGGTCTGGGGGTGGTACGCCGTGGAGTACAGCAGCTTGGTGCCTGCGGCGGCGAGAATTTCCCGCCACATCGCGCTAGTGAACACCTTGTCGCAGTCGGATACGATGGAGTGCGGCACGCCGTGTAGTCTGATGATGTTGTCCCAGAAGGCGCGGGCGACTTGAGCGGCGTTGAAAGGGTGCCGGAGGGGTATGAAGTGAGCGTACTTGGTGAGGCGATCGACGACCACCATGATCGCGTCGTGGCCGTCTGACTTGGGTAGCCCTTCAACGAAATCCATGATTATGTCCTGCCATGGCTCTTGAGGAATCGGAAATGGTTGGAGCTTTGCCCGCGGGGTGGGTTTGCTCGTGCTTTGCGTGCTGGCAAATGCTGCATTGCTTGACGAAATCTTCGACGGCGCGCTGCAAGCCTGGCCAGGCGAAGAGCTTGCGTACGCGCTGGTAGCTGGCGGTGGTGCCTGAGTGTCCTCCCACCGCGCTGTGGTGCAGCGCGGCGATCAGCTTGGTTTGGAGTGCGGTGTTGGCGCCGATCCACAATCGCCCCCGTTGTCGGATCACTTCTTGCTGCAGAGTGCGACCTTGGTCGTCGGTGTCGCAGAGGGCAAGCTTGGCGAGGAGCTCCCGCTCGTCCGTGTCCGTCTTGCACGAATTTGCCACCTCCTGCAACCACTGGGGCTGGCACACAGAGAGCGCATCCAGCGACAGTAGGTGCCCCACCCTGGAGAGCGCATCGGCTGCGCCGTTGTCCGCGCCCTTCTTGTAGCGAAATGTGAACTGCAGGCCCACCATCTTGGACATGGCCTTGCGCTGGAGATCTATGACGAGCTGCTGATCACCCAAGGAACGCAAGCTCTTGTGGTCGGTGACGATCTCAAATGGTGCACGCTGGAGGTAAGGGCGCCACTTGTCGATCGCCATCATCACGGCGAGAAACTCCTTCTCGTACGCAGAAAGATTTTGGTTCCGCATGCCCAGCGCCTTGCTCAGGTACGCGACGGGGTGACCGTCCTGAACCAGCACCGCGCCCACGCCGGTGTCGCACGCGTCGGTCTCGGTGGCGAACGGGCGCTTGAAGTCTGGGAGCGCAAGCACGGGCGTGCTCACCATCGCCTTCTTGAGCATCTCGAACGCGGTCTGGGCCTTGTCGTCCCAGAGGAATCCTTTCTTCGTGAGAAGGTGCGTCAGGGGCTTCGCGATAATGCCATAGTGTGGCACGAACTTGCGGTAATAGCCTGTAAGGCCGAGGAAGCCGTAGAGTTCCGTGGGCGTCGTGGGCACGGGCCAGGCACTCATGGCGCTAGTCTTGCTCGAATCGGTGGCGACGCCATCCTTGGAGATGACGTGTCCCAGGTACTCGATCTTTTGCTAGGCGAAAGAGCATTTGGAGGCCTTGGCATACAGCTGGTGCGCCCGCAGGAGGTCGAGGACAGTGCGCAGGTGTTCTTCATGTTCCTGTAAATCAACACTGAAGACCAGAATGTCATCGAGGAAGATGATGATGAATTTTGCGAACGTGGCGACCGAACACCGAGTTCATTAGACACTGGAATGTGGCCGGCGCGTTGCAGAGGCCGAACGGCATCACCCTGAAGTGGTAATGGCCATGGTGTGTTTTGAAAGCTGTCTTCTCTTCGTCCTCCTCGCGCATGCGGATCTGATGATAGCCGGCGCGTAGGTAGATCTTGGAGAAATATGCTGCTCCACCCAGCTCGTCGAGCAGTTCGTCCACCACCGGCAATGGGAATTTGTTTTTGACCGTGGTGATGGGGAACGTGCAATTTCAAAAAAGTTCCTACGTTCACGCAAGATCTATCTAGGAGATGCATAGCAACGAGAGGGAAGAGTATGTCCACGTACCCTCGTAGACCGAAAGCGGAAGCGTTAGCTTAAAGCGGTTGATGTAGTCGAACGTCTTCGCGATCCAACCGATCAAGCACCGAACGTACGGCACCTCCGAGTTCAGCACACGTTCAGCTCGATGACGTCCCTCGAGCTCTTGATCCAGTTGAGGATGAGGGAGAGTTCCGTCAGCACGATAGCGTGGCGATGGTGATGATGAAGTTACCGGCGCAGGGCTTCGCCTAAGCATTACGACGATATGACCGAGGTGCGTAACTATGGAGGGGGACACCGCACACGGCTAAGACAAATCTTGGTGTGCCTTTGGGGTGCCCCCCTCCCCCTTATATAAAGGAGGGGGGGAGGAGGCGGCCAGCCTGGAGGGGGCGTGCCAAGGGGGGAGTCCTACTAGGACTCCCAGTCCTAGTAGGATTCCCTTTCCTTTTCCGGAGAAGGGGGGAAGGGGAAAGAGGTGGAGGAGAAGGAGGAAAGGGGGGCTGCGCCCCCCACCCCTAGTCCAATTCGGTTTGGGCTTGGGGGGGGGGGGCGCCACTACATGGCCGCTTGCGTCCTCTCTCTACTAGGGCCCATGAAGGCCCATTAGTCCCCCGGGGGGTTCCGGTAACCTCCCGGTACTCCGAAAACTGTCCGAACCTTTCCAAAACCATTCCGGTGCCCGAACATAACCTTCCAATATATCAATTTTTATATCTCGACCATTTTGAGACTCCTCGTCATGTCCGTGATCTCATCCGGGACTCCGAACAAACTTCGGTCATCAAATCACATAACTCATAATACAAATCGTCATCGAACGTTAAGCGTGCGGAGCCTACGGGTTCGAGAACTATGTAGACATGACCAAGACACATCTTCGGTCAATAACCAATAGCGGAACCTGGATGCTCATATTGGCTCCTACATATTCTATGAAGATCTTTATCGGTCAAACCGCATAACAACATACGTTATTCCCTTTATCATCGGTATGTTACTTGCCCGAGATTCGATCGTCGGTATGATCATACCTAGTTCAATCTCGTTACCGGCAAGTCTCTTTACTCATTCTGTAATGCATCATCCTGCAACTAACTCATTAGTCACATTGCTTGCAAGGCTTCATATGATGTGCATTACCGAGAGGGCCAAGAGATACCTCTCCGATACTCGGAGTGACAAATCCTAATCTCGATTTATGCCAACCCAACAAACACCTTCGGAGACACCTGTAGAGCATCTTTATAATCACCGAGTTACATTGTGACATTTGATAGCACACAAAGTGTTCCTCTGGTATTCGGGAGTTGCATAATCTCATAGTCAGCGGAATATGTATAAGTCATGAAGAAAGCAATAGCAATAAAACTTAACGATCAATATGCTAAGCTAACGGATGGGTCTTGTCCATCACATCATTCTCTAATGATGTGATCCTGTTCATCAAATGACAACACATGTCTATGGTCAGGAAACTTAACCATCTTTGATAAACAAGCTAGTCAAGTAGAGGCATACTAGGGACGTTATGTTTGTCTATGTATTCACACATGTACTAAGTTTTCGGCTAATACAATTCTAGCATGAATAATAAACATTTATCATGATATAAGGAAATATAAATAACAACTTTATTATTGCCTCTAGGGCATATTTCCTTCAGTCTCCCACTTGCACTAGAGTCAATAATCTAGATTACACAGTAATGGTTCTAACACCCATGGAGTCTTGGTGCTGATCATGTTTTGCTCGTGGAAGAGGCTTAGTCAACGGGTCTGCAACATTCAGATCCGTATGTATTTTGCAAATCTCTATGTCTCCCTCCTTGACTTGATCGTGGATGGAATTGAAGCGTCTCTTGATGTGTTTGGTTCTTTTGTGAAATCTGGATTCCTTCGGCAAGGCAATTGCTCCAGTATTGTCACAAAAGATTTTCATTGGACCCGATGCACTAGGTATTACACCTAGATCGGATATGAACTCCTTCATCCAGACTCCTTCATTTGTTGCTTCCGAAGCAGCTATGTACTCCGCTTCACACGTAGATCCCGCCATGACGCTCTGCTTGGAACTGCACCAACTGACAGCTCCACCAATCAATATAAATACATATCCGGTTTGTGAGTTAGAGTCATCCGGATCAGTGTCAAAGCTTGCATCGACATAACCATTTACGACAAGCTCTTTGTCACCTCCATAAACGAGAAACATATCCTTAGTCCTTTTCAGGTATTTCAGGATGTTCTTGACCGCTGTCCAGTGATCCACTCCTGGATTACTTTGGTACCTCCCTACTGAACATATAGCAAGGCACACATCAGGTCTGGTACACAGCATTGCATACATGATAGAACCTATGGCTGAAGCATAGGGAATGACTTTCATTTTCTCTCTATCTTCTACAGTGGTCGGGCATTGAGTCTTACTCAACTTCACACCTTGCAACACAGGCAAGAACCCTTTCTTTGACTGATCCATTTTGAACTTCTTCAAAACTTTATCAAGGTATGTGCTTTGTGAAAGTCCTATTAAGCGTCTTGATCTATCTCTATAGATCTTGATGCCCAATATATAAGCAGCTTCACCGAGGTCTTTCATTGAAAAATTCTTATTCAAGTATCCTTTTATGCTATCCAGAAATTCTATATCATTTCCAATCAACAATATGTCATCCACATATAATATCAGAAATGCTACAGAGCTCCCACTCACTTTCTTGTAAATACAGGCTTCTCCAAAAGTCTGTATAAAACCATATGCTTTGATCACTTCATCAAAGCGTATATTCCAACTCCGAGATGCTTGCACCAGTCCATAAATGGATCGCTGGAGCTTGCACACTTTGTTAGCACCTTTAGGATCGACAAAACCTTCTGGTTGCATCATATACAACTCTTCTTTAAGAAATCCATTAAGGAATGCAGTTTTGACATCCATTTGCCAAATTTCATAATCATAAAATGCGGCAATTGCTAACATGATTCAGACAGACTTAAGCATTGCTACGGGTGAGAAGGTCTCATCATAGTCAACTCCTTGAACTTGTCAAAAACCTTTCGCAACAAGTCGAGCTTTGTAGACAGTAACATTATCGTCAGTGTCAGTCTTGTTCTTGAGGATCCATTTATTCTCTATGGCTTGCCGATCATCGGGCAAGTCAACCAAAGTCCACACTTTGTTCTCATACATGGATCCCATCTCAGATTTCATGGCCTCAAGCCATTTCGCGGAATCTGGGCTCATCATCACTTCCTCATAGTTCGTAGGTTCGTCATGGTCTAGTAACATGACTTCCAGAACAGAATTACCGTACCACTCTGGTGCGGAACGTACTCTGGTTGACCTACGAGGTTCGGTAGTAACTTGATCCGAAGTTTCATGATCATCATCATTAACTTCCTCACTGATTGGTGTAGGCATCACTGGAACTGATTTCTGTGATGAACTACTTTCCAATACGGGAGAAGGTACAATTACCTCATCAAGTTCTACTTTCCTCCCACTCACTTCTTTCGAGAGAAACTCCTTCTCTAGAAAAGATCCATTCTTAGCAACGAATATCTTGCCTTCGGATCTGTGATAGAAGGTGTACCCAACAGTCTCCTTTGGGTATCCTATGAAGACGCATTTCTCCGATTTGGGTTCGAGCTTATCAGGTTGAAGCTTTTTCACATAAGCATCACAACCCCAAACTTTAAGAAACGACAGCTTAGGTTTCTTGCCAAACCACAGTTCATATGGTGTCGTCTCAACGGATTTAGATAGTGCCCTATTTAACGTGAATGCAGCTGTCTCTAATTCATAACCCCAAAATGATAGTGGTAAATCGGTAAGAGACATCATAGATCGCACCATATCTAATAAAGTACGGTTACGACGTTCGGACACACCATTACGCTGTCGTGTTCCAGGTGGCGTGAGTTGCGAAACTATTCCACATTGTTTCAAATGAAGACCAAACTCATAACTCAAATATTCACCTCCACGATCAGATCGCAGAAACTTTATTTTCTTGTTACGATAATTTTCCACTTCACTCTGAAATTCTTTGAACTTTTCAAATGTTTCAGACTTATGTTTCATTAAGTAGATATACCCATATCCGCTCAAATCATCTGTGAAGGTCAGAAAATAACGATACCCGTCGCGAGCCTCAACACTCATCGGACTGCATACATCAGTATGTATTATTTCCAATAAGTCAGTTGCTCGTTCCATTGTTCCGGAGAATGGAGTTTTAGTCATCTTGCCCATGAGGCATGGTTCGCAAGTATCAAGTGATTCCAAAAGCCCATCAGCATGGAGTTTCTTCATGCACTTTACACCAATATGACCTAAACGGCAGTGCCACAAATAAGTTGCACTATCATTATTAACTTTGCATCTTTTGGCTTCAATATTATGAATATGTGTATCACTACAGTCGAGATTCAACAAAAATAAACCACTTCTGAAGGGTGCTTGACCATAAAAGATATTACTCATATAAATAGAACAACCATTATTCTCTGATTTAAATGAATAACCGTCTCGCATCAAACAAGATCCAGATATATTGTTCATGCTCAACGCTGGCACCAAATAACAATTATTCAGGTCTAAAACTAATCCCGAAGGTAGATGTAGAGGTAGCGTACCGACGGCGATCACATCGACTTTGGAACCATTTCCCACGCGCATCGTCACCTCGTCCTTAGCCAATCTTCGTTTAATCTGTAGCTCCTGTTTCGAGTTGCAAATACGAGCAACAGAACCAGTATCAAATACCTAGGTGCTACTACGAGCATTAGTAAGGTACACATCAATAACATGTATATCAAATATACCTTTCACTTTGCCATCCTTCTTATCCGCCAAATACTTGGGGCAGTTCCGCTTCCAGTGACCAGTCCCTTTGCAGTAGAAGCACTCAGTTTCAGGCTTAGGTCCAGACTTGGGCTTCTTCCCGGGAGTAGCAACTTGCTTGCTATTCTTCTTGAAGTTCCCCTTCTTCCCTTTGCCCTTTTTCTTGAAACTAGTGGTCTTGTTAACCATCAACACTTGATGCTCCTTTTTGATTTCTACATCCGCAGCCTTTAGCATCGCGAAGAGCTCGGGAATTGTCTTTTCCATCCCTTGCATATTATAGTTCATCACGAAGCCTTTATAGCTTGGTGGCAGTGATTGAAGAACTCTGTCAATGACACTATCATCAGGAAGATTAACACCCAGCTGAGTCAAGTGGTTATGGTACCCAGACATTCTGAGTATATGTTCACTGACAGAACTATTCTCCTCCATCTTGCAGCTATAGAACTTGTTGGAGACTTCATATCTCTCAACTCGGGCATTTGCTTGAAATATTAAATTCAACTCTTGGAACATCTCATATGCTCCATGACGTTCAAAACGTCTTTGAAGTCCCGATTCTAAGCCGTAAAGCATGGCACACTGAACTATCGAGTAGTCATCAGATCGAGCTTGCCAGATGTTCATAACATCAGCATATGCTCCTGCAGCAGGCCTTTCACCTAGCGGTGCATCAAGGACATAATTCTTCTATGCAGCAATGAGGATAATCCTCAAGTTACGGACCCAGTCTGTGTAGTTGCTACCATCATCTTTCAACTTAGATTTCTCTAGGAACGCATTAAAATGCAAGGGAACGGTAGCACGGGCCATTGATCTACAACAACATAGATATGCAAAAACTATCAGGTACTAAGTTCATGATAAATTAAGTTCAATTAATCATATTACTTAAGAACTCCCACTTAGATAGACATCCCTCTAGTCATCTAAATGATCAAGTGATCCATATCAACTAAACCATGTCCGATCATCACGTGAGATGGAGTAGTTTTCAATGGTGAACGTCTCTATGTTGATCATATCTACTATATGATTCATGTTCGACCTTTCGGTCTCAGTGTTCCGAGGCCATATCTGCATATGCTAGGCTCGTCAAGTTTAACCCAAGTATTCTGCACGTGCAAAACTGGCTTGCACCCGTTGTATGTGAACGTAGAGCTTATCACACGCGATCATCACGTGGTGTCTCAGCACGACGAACTGTCGCAACGGTGCATACTCAGGGAGAACACTTATACCTTGAAATTTAGTGAGGGATCATCTTATAATGCTACCGTCGTACTAAGCAAAATAAGATGCATAAAAGATAAACATCACATGCAATCAAAATATGTGACATGATATGGTCATCATCATCTTGTGCCTTTGATCTCCATCTCCAAAGCACCGTCATGATCTCCATCGTCACCGGCTTGACACCTTGATCTCCATCGTAGCGTCGTTGTCGTCTCGCCAACTATTGCTTCTATGACTATCGCTACCGCATAGTGATAAAGTAAAGCAATTACATGGCGATTGCATTTCATACAATAAAGCGACAACCATAAGGCTCCTGCCAGTTGCCGATAACTTTTACAAAACATGATCATCTCATACAATAATGTATATAACATCATGTCTTGACCATATCACATCACAGCATGCCCTGCAAAAACAAGTTAGACGTCCTCTACTTTGTTGTTGCAAGTTTTACGTGGCTGCTACGGGCTTCTAGCAAGAACCGTTCTTACCTACACATCAAAACCACAACGATTTTTCATCAAGTGTGCTGTTTTAACCTTAAACAAGGACCGACCATAGTCAAACTCGATTCAACTAAAGTTGGAGAAACAGACACCCGCCAGCCACCTGTGTGCAAAGCACGTCGGTAGAACCAGTCTCATGAACGCGGTCATGTAATGTCGGTCCGGGCCGCTTCATCCAACAATACCGCGGAATCAAAGTAAGACGTTGGTGGTAAGCAGTATGACTATTATCGCCCACAACTCTTTGTGTTCTACTCGTGCATATCATCTACGCATAGACCTGGTTCGGATGCCACTGATGGGGAACGTGCAATTTCAAAAAAATTCCTACGTTCACGCCAGATCTATCTAGGAGATGCATAGCAACGAGAGGGGAGAGTATGTCCACGTACCCTCGTAGACCGAAAGCGGAAGCGTTAGCTTAACGTGGTTGATGTAGTCGAACGTCTTCGCGATCCAACCGATCAAGCACCGAACGTACGTCACCTCCGAGTTCAGCACACGTTCAGCTCGATGACGTCCCTCGAGCTCTTGATCCAATTGAGGATGAGGGAGAGTTCTGTCAGCACGATAGCGTGGCGACGGTGATGATGAAGTTACCGGCGCAGGGCTTCGCCTAAGCATTACGACGATATGACCGAGGTGCGTAACTATGGAGGGGGACACCGCACACGGCTAAGACAAATCTTGGTGTGCCTTTGGGGTGCCCCCCTCCCCCGTATATAAAGGAGGGGGGGAGGAGGCGGCCAGCCTGGAGGGGGCGCGCCAAGGGGGGAGTCCTACTAGGACTCCCAGTCCTAGTAGGATTCCCCTTTCCTTTTCCGGAGAAGGGGGAAGGGGAAAGAGGTGGAGGAGAAGGAGGAAAGGGGGGCTGCGCCCCCCACCCCTAGTCCAATTCGGTTTGGGCTTGGGGGGGGGGGGCGCCACTACATGGCCGCTTGCGTCCTCTCTCTACTAGGGCCCATGAAGGCCCATTAGTCCCCCGGGGGGTTCCGGTAACCTCCCGGTACTCCGAAAACTGTCCGAACCTTTCCAAAACCATTCCGGTGCCCGAACATAACCTTCCAATATATCAATTTTTATATCTCGACCATTTTGAGACTCCTCGTCATGTCCGTGATCTCATCCGGGACTCCGAACAAACTTCGGTCATCAAATCACATAACTCATAATACAAATCGTCATCGAACGTTAAGCGTGCGGAGCCTACGGGTTCGAGAACTATGTAGACATGACCAAGACACATCTTCGGTCAATAACCAATAGCGGAACCTGGATGCTCATATTGGCTCCTACATATTCTATGAAGATCTTTATCGGTCAAACCGCATAACAACATACGTTATTCCCTTTATCATCGGTATGTTACTTGCCCGAGATTCGATCGTCGGTATGATCATACCTAGTTCAATCTCGTTACCGGCAAGTCTCTTTACTCATTCTGTAATGCATCATCCTGCAACTAACTCATTAGTCACATTGCTTGCAAGGCTTCATATGATGTGCATTACCGAGAGGGCCAAGAGATACCTCTCCGATACTCGGAGTGACAAATCCTAATCTCGATTTATGCCAACCCAACAAACACCTTCGGAGACACCTGTAGAGCATCTTTATAATCACCGAGTTACATTGTGACATTTGATAGCACACAAAGTGTTCCTCTGGTATTCGGGAGTTGCATAATCTCATAGTCAGCGGAATATGTATAAGTCAGGAGGGGGGGAGGAGGCGGCCAGCCTGGAGGGGGCGCGCCAAGGGGGGAGTCCTACTAGGACTCCCAGTCCTAGTAGGATTCCCCTTTCCTTTTCCGGAGAAGGGGGAAGGGGAAAGAGGTGGAGGAGAAGGAGGAAAGGGGGGCTGCGCCCCCCACCCCTAGTCCAATTCGGTTTGGGCTTGGGGGGGGGGGGCGCCACTACATGGCCGCCTGCCTCCTCTCTCTACTAGGGCCCATGAAGGCCCATTAGTCCCCCGGGGGGTTCCGGTAACCTCCCGGTACTCCGAACCTTTCCAAAACCATTCCGGTGCCCGAACATAACCTTCCAATATATCAATTTTTATATCTCGACCATTTTGAGACTCCTCGTCATGTCCGTGATCTCATCCGGGACTCCGAACAAACTTCGGTCATCAAATCACATAACTCATAATACAAATCGTCATCGAACGTTAAGCGTGCGGACCCTACGGGTTCGAGAACTATGTAGACATGAACGAGACTCATCTCCGGTCAATAACCAATAGCGGAACCTGGATGCTCATATTGGCTCCTACATATTCTACGAAGATCTTTATCGGTCAAACCGCATAACAACATACGTTATTCCCTTTGTCATCGGTATGTTACTTGCCCGAGATTCGATCGTCGGTATCATCATACCTAGTTCAATCTCGTTACCGGCAAGTCTCTTTACTCGTTCCGTAATGCATCATCCCGCAACTAACTCATTAGTCACATTGCTTGCAAGGCTTCATATGATGTGCATTACCGAGAGGGCCCAGAGATACCTCTCCGATACTCGGAGTGACAAATCCTAATCTCGATTTATGCCAACCCAACAAACACCTTCGGAGACACCTGTAGAGCATCTTTATAATCACCCATTTACGTTGTGACGTTTGATAGCACACAAAGTGTTCCTCTGGTATTCGGGAGTTGCATAATCTCATAGTCAGAGGAATATGTTGTAACACCCCCGGTGATTAGCAACAGTAATCACTTTTGATAATGACATGTTAGCATGATCAACAGTGCATAATCATCATTAGCATCACATTGCATTTCAACTCCTAAGTCAAATTCAAAATTTAAATGAAAGTGGAATATGAAAGTTGTCCAACATAGGAGCTAAAATGTCAGATAAATAACAAATATTCCAGAGGCTATTCTAAAATTGAAACCAACATCATTGGAATTGGATAAGTGACTCGAACAACCTCAAACAGTGGATAAAGATAATATTTAATAACCATTTATTAAATCTGAAATAAATATGGAATTATGTTTTGTCCAAACTAGTTTTAGGTGTTAGGGAATGATGCACTGGTATTTATGAACTAGGTCTCATGTTTTGCAAAAACCATTTTGAGGCCTGACTATTTACTAAACTGCGAAAGGAGAATAAAGAAAAAGATAAAAGAAAAATGAAACAGAAAAGAAGAAGAAGGACCCCCCCCCTCCGGCCCAACTGGGCCGAAGCCCAGCCGGCCGGCCCACCCGCGCCCCCTAGCCTATACCCCCAGGGACGCCCGAACCCTAGCGTCACCCACCCCCATTCCCCTCGCTCCTCTCCTCCCCCCCCCTCGTCTGGATCGGGATCTCCCGATCCCGTCCGCCCCGTCGCCTACGCCGTCGCCGACGCCGCCCCGTCGCCGCCTCCCCCTCGTCAGCCCCCACCTCCCGATCCAGATCGGGATCGGGATCGCGGGAACGGCCCCGTCGCCGACGCCTCTCGCCGACGCCGCCCCGCTCCCGCGCCGGTCGGCTAGCGCCGACGCCGCCGCCACACCGACGTCGCCCTGTCCTCTCCTCTTCCCCGACCAGCCGCCTGGCGCTCGGTCGCCCCCTCCCTCGACTGGATCCGGATCGGGGCAAATCCCCGATCCCGTCGCCCGCGACGACCTCGCCGCCGCCCGGAGCCCGCGCCTCCCCGCCGGCCTGCCTCCCCGTCGCCGTCGTCCCCGTCGACCACCCCGACCTCCCGCTGCCCCGTCCCTACGAGCACGGTGAGGCCTCGGGCCTCTTCCCCCCCCTCTCTGCTCCCGCACCTCGCCGCGCGCACCGCGCCCCCGTGCCGCCGCTCACCGCGCTGCGCGCATGCTCACGCGTCGCCGCGCCCCGGCTCGCGCCCGACCGCGCTGCGCGCGCCCCGCTCGCGCCCACTCCAGCCGCCGCTGCCGCTCGTCCTCTCGCCTCTGCCTCCGCTCGCCGCGGCCACCCGCACGCGCGCGCGCCCCCACACCTCGCCCGCGTCGCTCGCCGTGGCCCCGCGCTCACCACCGACCCGTCCGGCCGCGCCTCGCCGGCGCCCGTGGCCAGCGCCCGGGCGCACCCTGGACGCGCCCGCTCGGGCTGCGCCTGCGCCGCGCCCGCACGCCTGTGAACCCCCCCCCTGGGCCACTGCCCAGTGGGGCCCGAACCCCCTGTGCCGCTGACAAATGGGGCCCACCCCCCTAAAAACGATTTTAAGAAAATAAAAATAAAAATAAATAATTAATTAATAAAATAATTAATTAGCTAATTAATCCTGATTAGGTTAATCTAATTAACTAATTAGTGTTAATTAATCAGTAATTAAATTAATTAAACCTAATTAACCTAACAGCCTATGACAGGTGGGACCCACCCTGTCAGGTGGCTGCTGACGTCAGCATGATGTCATGCTGACGTCATCAATCACTGTTTCGGATAATGTTGAATTAAATAATTAATTAAATTTCAGAAATTAATAAAAACTTTAGAAAATCATATTAAATAATCCGTAACTCCGATGAAAATATTTTATACATGAAACTTGCTCAGAACGACGATACGAACCCGGATACGCCCTCTGTATTCCCGTCGGATGCCCGCAACTATAAGAACGTGGAACAATTAGACCGATTTCGATAAATGAATAGTGCCCAACTTTAATTAAATAAATCCAAATAAATTCCTAAATTAACTAAATCATTTAGTTAGGCAGTAGAACACCCCGGCATATCATTTAGGCATGTCATACATATTGTTTGCATTATTGCCGTGAATTTATTGTTTCTCTCCCCCTCCTTCTCTCTCGATAGACGCCGAGACCGACGACGCTGCACCAGGTTACGACTACTCTACCGACGAGCAGCCCGTTGACGACCTCCCTTTCTTGCCAGAGCAACCAGGCAAGCCCCCCCCTTGAGCATTCCAGATATCGCCCATTCTATTCTCCTGCTTGCATTAGATTTCGCTACTGATAATGTATGCTCCTATTCTGATGCATAGCCTGCTGTTGTAACCTGTTCATTGCTACCTTACCTGCCTATGATAAACTGTTTAGTATAGGTTGGTATGAACCATCTGTGACCCCACCACCTTACTTTGTCGCCCCTGCTTGTTCATCGACGACTCGATCAACGTGATCGTCGATCAGAGACAGACGCCTCACTTCACACCCCCCTTAGTTGTACGACTCTGCGTAGTAACTATCGAGTGCCGAGGGTGATACCTCGTAACGCACTCCTGATGAATACTCTGCAGCACAGCTGTACGGTCGTGGTCATCGAGGGTGATTCCTCCTTCTCCATGTCCGATACGACTCTGTCGTGCAACCCCTCAGTGTGAACCTCGAGGGTGATACCTCTTACGTTCACCCTGATGATTATGACCACACGGTTACTTGACCTTTTTCACAGGCGGGTCCACCCTGGTGGGTACCCGCTGGGGATCTATGATTTCGGGTGTGCCGGAAGGGCACTCGAGTGTGACATTGTGGCGGAGCATCAGAGACTCTGATTGTCTCCGCTTGATACTAATTGAGCCTATTGGATTTGGGTGTGTGATCTGAGTGGGTCGACGTGCCCTATACGCACTGCCACCACGCGGGATAATGGTTATGGGGCCCTCTGCGATGTACGTTTCGCCGAAAGCTTATCAGACGTCACGATTCACCGTGCGGGCTGATCGTCGGGATTGGGCTGGATACTTCACTGGCGAGTTCAGTGTCGCGCCTGCACCCCGGCCAGCCAAGCAACGCGCAGGGTACCCAGGGCGATGGCCCGAGACCCCTGGGTGCATAGGTTAGTCCGGCGTGCTGACCTCTCTGCTGAGCCTAGGTTTCCAGCTGTCCTGATCGCTCTCATGACCAGACTTGGCTACCGCTGGTACCCTGAGTACATGGTTTACGAGGATTACCGCGAGTTTAATCAGGAGCAGTACCATGCTGATGTTCGTATCTATGATCGGCAGAATGACTCAGACACCGAGCTGCACCTTTTCCACGGTATCGGCGTGACGATTGAGATGGCAGTACATGATGCCGCCTACTCTGCTGTCGCACGTCTTCGAGGACAGTTCAGTGATATCTTGGATGACTCTGAGTTCCGATACATTCCGTATGCCCCTGCTGGAGATGCTACCGGATACTACACAGCTATCTGTGCCCCGTACGAGCCTCGCCGATATGACCACCGCGTTCTGATTCAGTGCACTCAGGCTCTGGATCGCACTGTTCGGGCTCTTGCCGTCGAGTTGGTTGCCACTCGAGCACGTCTCTACGATGCTATGATGCAGTTGATGCCCGCTGTTCGTGCAGGGATACATCCGGAGCACATCCTTTACCCGCGCAGGACTCAGATGTATGCTGGTATTGACTGGCCTGCTGTTGGAGGTCACACACCTACACGTGGACCTCTTCTTACAGTTCGAGACCGGGTTCTGCATCAGAGTGCACATGGAGCACAGGATCCTTCCGCGACGAATATTCGTCGTCCGCACTCGCAGTTACCCCGTTACAGTGGTTTTCTCCGACGTTGATGTAGCCTTTGCTATGTCTCGTTGTGTACTTCCTTACCGCGTGCCTGCGCGCCGCCTAGTATGTCTAGCTTTTAATTTGCGCCGTTATGCTGTCCGCATGTACCCGACTTTGTGTATGGATCTGTATGTCTTAATCGACTACTGTTATGTATCTATTACACTGCTTAAGGTATTGTCGTGTTACATCATACTTGTCGCTAAACACTCGCAATTGCTTTTACTAAAACTACTCCCTGTTGATACGTAGCAGGATGGTTAGACCAGGTGGTCGTGGTCGTGGTCGTACCCCTGAACGTCCACCACCGCCAGACTATATGGCAGCTATGATGCAACAGTTCGAGCTCAACCGCCAGTTCATGGTTGGAATCATGGCTCAGTTTCCGCATCAGAACAACCAGAACCAGAACCCAGCTTCAGTAACTTTGACAGAGTTTACGCGACTCAACCCAACGCAGTTTCGCAACTCTGACAAGCCCCTGGATGCCGATGACTGGCTCCGCGACATCACTCACGAGATGGAGTCTGCTAATGTCGCCCCCGCCAACTTTGTCACCTTCGCGGCCTTTTTCTTAAAGGGCCCCGCTGCTCAATGGTGGGACACACACAAGCGTACTCTGCCTATTGGAACAGTCATCACTTGGTATGAGTTCCAGGCTGCTTTCCGTACACGTTACATCCCTCAAGCAATTATGGAACGCATGAAGACCCAGTTCCGCAACCTCACTCAGGGCAATAAAACCGTCGAAGCTTATCAGCGGGAATTTCTTGATCTCTCCCGCTATGCTGAAGAAGACATCGCCACAGATGCTCGCAGACAGGAGAAGTTCCGTAATGGACTACACCCTGACCTCAAGCTTGCACTAGCTGCTCAAGACATCAATGACTTCTCAACTCTAGTGAACAAGGCTATTCTCGTTGAGACCGCTCAGATGGAACACAAGGACTCGCAGAAGCGCTATCGTGATGCTGGCTCATCTTCGGGCTCAGCACCGAAGCGTAGAGTTTGGATTCCCAACAACGCGTTCCGTCCCAATACCTCTGCGCCAAAGAACAATGCTGCACCACGTCTGCCTCCTCCACCACCGAGGCCGTCAAAGGCTCAAGCTATTCAGAACCATGCCCCTCTTCGTCCTAAAGATGGTTTGTGTTTCAAGTGCCGCAAACCAGGCCACCAGGCTAAAGACTGCCGCCAGACTCAGAATCAGTTAGATTTTCCTCGTGCTGGCCGTGGATATGGCCGTGGCAACAATCAGACCCGCAACTATAATACTGGGTCTGCTTCACGTGGTCGTGGTCAAGCTTACAACATTGACATTGAAGAAGTCCAGGATCAACCTGCTACTGTGATGGGTACCCTTCTTGTTAACTCAGTACCTGCTTCTGTATTATTTGATTCAGGAGCATCGCATTCATTCATGTCTGAAGCATTTGCATTATCTCATGACATTGCATTCGAAAAGATGAACCTGCCAATAGTTGTCCGTACCCCTGGAGGCCAATGTCAAACCACTATGATGGCACATAAAGTCCCTGTTGAAATCGAGGAATTTGAATTCCTAGCTTCCCCTATTATCCTGAAGTCTTCCACCATAGACCTCATACTCGGAATGGATTGGTTGAAAGCTCACATTGCTTCGATCAATTGTGCCACTAAAGTCGTCCAACTTCTTCACCCCACCGATGAGATAGTGAACTATACCGCCCGCATTACTCGAGACGCTGAAGCTGAGATATATGTTATGAATGCTTTGAACGCCTCACCTCTGGAAGGGATCGAGAACGTTCCTGTCGTTCGAGATTTTCCAGACGTCTTTCCGGAAGAACTTCCAGGAATACCCCCGGCTAGAGCTGTCGAGTTCGTCATCGACTTGAAGCCTGGCACCGTTCCTATTGCCAAGCGACCTTATAAGATGCCTCCGCATCACCTTCTTGAGCTTAAGGAAGAAATCGACAAGTCACTTAAGAGTGGTTTCATCCGCCCCAGTTCCTCCGCTTGGGGAGCACCTTCACTCTTCGTTAAGAAGAAGGATGGAACTAACCGATTGGTTCAGGATTACCGGCCCATTAACGGAATCAAAGGCAAGTTAGCCCCTCGCTACATTGGCCCGTTCCGTATTCTTGCCCGTCGAGGAGAAGTGGCATATCAGTTGCAATTGCCGCCAAACCTTTCTCAAGTACATGACGTCTTTCATGTATCCCAACTCCGCCGCTGCTTCAAGGATCCTATTCGAGCTGTGGATCATGAAGTGCTTGAATTACGGGAAGATCTGTCTTATCCAGAACATCCCATCCGTATTCTTGATCAAGCTGAGCGTCGAACACGTCAAAAGTCAATCAAGTTCCTCAAGGTTCAGTGGTCAAATCATTCTGAAGATGAAGCCACTTGGGAACGCGAGGATCGTCTTCGCGAAGAATACCCCTCTTTCTTTCAGTCTTCCTCTTAATTCTCGGGACGAGAATTCTTAATAGATGAGGAGAGTTGTAACACCCCCGGTGATTAGCAACAGTAATCACTTTTGATAATGACATGTTAGCATGATCAACAGTGCATAATCATCATTAGCATCACATTGCATTTCAACTCCTAAGTCAAATTCAAAATTTAAATGAAAGTGGAATATGAAAGTTGTCCAACATAGGAGCTAAAATGTCAGATATATAGCAAATATTCCCGAGGCTATTCTAAAATTGAAACCAACATCATTGGAATTGGATAAGTGACTCGAACAACCTCAAACAGTGGATAAAGATAATATTTAATAACCATTTATTAAATCTGAAATAAATATGGAATTATGTTTTGTCCAAACTAGTTTTAGGTGTTAGGGAATAATGCACTATTATTTATGAACTAGGTCTCATGTTTTACAAAAACCATTTTGAGGCCTGACTATTTACTAAACTGAGAAAGGAGAATAAAGAAAAAGATAAAAGAAAAATGAAACAGAAAAAAAGAGCAACGCCCCCCCCCCCGGCCCAACTGGGCCGAAGCCCAGCCGGCCGGCCCACCCGCGCCCCCTAGCCTATACCCCCAGGGACGCCCGAACCCTAGCGTCACCCACCCGCATTCCCCTCGCTCCTCTCCCCCCCCCTCGCGTCTGGATCGGGATCTCCCGATCCCGTCCGCCCCGTCGCCTACGCCGTCGCCGACGCCGCCCCGTCGCCGCCTCCCCCTCGTCAGCCCCCACCTCCCGATCCAGATCGGGATCGGGATCGCGGGAACGGCCCCGTCGCCGACGCCTCTCGCCGACGCCGCCCCGCTCCCGCGCCGGTCGGCTAGCGCCGACGCCGCCGCCACACCGACGTCGCCCCGTCCTCTCCTCTTCCCCGACCAGCCGCCTGGCGCTCGGTCGCCCCCTCCCTCGACTGGATCCGGATCGGGGCAAATCCCCGATCCCGTCGCCCGCGACGACCTCGCCGCCGCCCGGAGCCCGCGCCTTCCCGCCGGCCTGCCTCCCCGTCGCCGTCGTCCCCGTCGACCACCCCGACCTCCCGCTGCCCCGTCCCTACGAGCACGGTGAGGCCTCGGGCCTCTTCCCCCCCTCTCTGCTCCCGCACCTCGCCGCGCGCACCGCGCCCCCGTGCCGCCGCTCACCGCGCTGCGCGCATGCTCACGCGTCGCCGCGCCCCGGCTCGCGCCCGACCGCGCTGCGCGCGCCCCGCTCGCGCCCACTCCAGCCGCCGCTGCCGCTCGTCCTCTCGCCTCTGCCTCCGCTCGCCGCGGCCACCCGCGCGCGCGCGCGCCCCCACACCTCGCCCGCGTCGCTCGCCGTGGCCCCGCGCTCACCACCGACCCGTCCGGCCGCGCCTCGCCGGCGCCCGTGGCCAGCGCCCGGGCGCACCCTGGACGCGCCCGCTCGGGCTGCGCCTGCGCCGCGCCCGCACGCCTGTGAAACCCCCCCTGGGCCACTGCCCAGTGGGGCCCGAACCACCTGTGCCGCTGACAAATGGGGCCCACGGCCCAGAAACGATTTTAAGAAAATAAAAATAAAAATAAATAAAATAATTAATTAAATAATTAATTAGTTAATTAATCCTGATTAGGTTAATCTAATTAACTAATTAGTGTTAATTAATCAGTAATTAAATTAATTAAACCTAATTAACCTGACAGCCTATGACAGGTGGGACCCACCCTGTCAGGTGGCTGCTGACGTCAGCATGATGTCATGCTGACGTCATCAATCACTGTTTCGGATAATGTTGAATTAAATAATTAATTAAATTTCAGAAATTAATAAAAACTTTAGAAAATTATATCTTTTAAACCGTATCTCCGATGAAAATATTTTATACATGAAACTTGCTCAGAACGACGATACGAGCCCGGATACGCCCTCCGTATTCCCGTCAGACGCCCGCAGCTATAAGAACATTGAACTTTTAGACCGATTTCAGTAAATGAATAGTGCCCAACTTTAATTAAATAAATCCAAATAAATTCCTAAATTAACTAAATCGTTTAGTTAGGCAGTAGAACACCCCGGCATATCATTTAGGCATGTCATACATATTGTTTGCATTATTGCCGTGAATTTATTGTTTCTCTCCCCCTCCTTCTCTCTCGATAGACGCCGAGACCGACGACGCTGCACCAGGTTACGACTACTCTACCGACGAGCAGCCCGTTGACGACCTCCCTCTCTTGCCAGAGCAACCAGGCAAGCCCCCCCCCCTTGAGCATTCCAGATATCGCCCATTCTATTCTCCTGCTTGCATTAGATTTCGCTACTGTTAATGTATGCTCCTATTCTGATGCATAGCCTGCTGTTGTAACCTGTTCATTGCTATCTTACCTGCCTATGATAAACTGTTTAGTATAGGTTGGTATGACCCATCTATGACCCCACCACCTTACTTTGTCGCCCCTGCTTGTTCATCAACGACTCGATCAACGTGATCGTCGATCAGAGACAGACGCCTCACTTCACACCCCCTTAGTTGTACGACTCTGCGTAGTAACTATCGAGTGCCGAGGGTGATACCTCGTAACGCACTCCTGATGAATACTCTGCAGCATAGCTGTACGGTCGTGGTCATCGAGGGTGATTCCTCCTTCTCCATGTCCGATACGCCTCTGTCGTGCAACCCCTCAGTGTGAACCTCGAGGGTGATACCTCTTACGTTCACTCTGATGATTATGACCACACGGTTACTTGACCTTTTTCACAGGCGGGTCCACCCTGGTGGGTACCCGCTGGGGATCTATGATTTCGGGTGTGCCGGAAGGGCACTCGAGTGTGACATTGTGGCGGAGCATCAGAGACTCTGATTGTCTCCGCTTGATACTAATTGAGCCTATTGGATTTGTGTGTGTGATCTGAGTGGGTCGACGTGCCCTATACGCACTGCCACCACGCGGGATAATGGTTATGGGGCCCTCTGCGATGTACGTTTCGCCGAAAGCTTATCAGACGTCACGATTCACCGTGCGGGCTGATCGTCGGGATTGGGCTGGATACTTCACTGGCGAGTTCAGTGTCGCGCCTGCACCCCGGCCAGCCACGCAACGCGCAGGGTGCCCAGGGCGATGGCCCGAGACCCCTGGGTGCATAGGTTAGTCCGGCGTGCTGACCTCTCTGCTGAGCCTAGGTAGAGCGCTGCTTCGTGTTGATCTTCCGAGGACGGGCATTACCCAGCAAGTATGTCCGGCCAGAGTTGATCGAGCGTGTTGGGTAACAGTAGTGCACCCCTGCAGGGATGAATCTTCTATCGATAGCCGGTCCTACGGTAAAGGACGCTCAGTTTGTGTATTCCGATCTACTACTTAAACTGGATACTTGTTACTTAATTGAAGCTTCGGGATTACTTTCTCGCTGGGAGTCGAGGAAGGATCTTCGAGCTGTACTTCAACATGTTTGTTAAGTAAAATGCTATTCTACTCTCTTCTACTGCTGCAAGATGATGGCTTTGAGAAGATGTTTGAAGATGCTAGTCTTCGATAGGACTAGGCCTTTCTCTCTATTCTGGCATTTCTGCAGCCCAGTCCACATATACAGCCTTTTCTCCATTGATAATGTTGCATATGTAGTATAGATCCTTGCTTGCTGAGTACTTCGGATGAGTACTCACGGTTGCTTTATTTTCTCTTTTCCCCCATATACCCCACCTTGATGATACACCAGACGATGGAGTCCAGGAGCCAGACGCCACCACCGGAGCCTACTACCAGGCGGGTCCAGAGGGCACGTACTACTGGATCGAGCCAGCTAACCAGGAGTAGGATCGGAGGCTCCCAGGCAGGAGGCCAACGCCTTTCGATCTAGTGTCGCTGTTTGTGCTAGCCTTCTTAAGGCAGAACTTGTCTAACTATGTCTGTACCCAGATATTATTTGTATGACTGACTTATGTATTCGGATCTTCGGATCCCTGGTCTGTAATATTGTGGACCTCCGTTTATTTGTGTTTAGAGTTGTGTTGTGATATCTTCCCGTGAGTCCCTGGGCTTGATCGTACACGTTTGCGTGTATGATTAGTGTACGATTGAACCGGGGGCGTCACACCAGCGCCCCCCCCCCCCTCGTCGTGGCCCCGACTGGCCGCGTCCAGTTCGGGCGCCCCGCAGCGCCCCAGCGCCCGCTCGCCCGCGCGCCCGTGCACGCTGTGGCCAGGGCCACTGACCACTGGGCCAGTGCCCCCCTGGCCCAATGACATGTGGGGTCCGGTCCCACCGAACGTTTTAGAAAAAGAAAAATAAATAAATAAAAAAATAATTGATAAAAACAATTAATTAATTAATCCTAATTAGGTTAATCTAATTAACTAATTAGTGTTAATTAAATAGTAATTAGTAATTAACTTAATTAACCGCTGACATCAGCATGAGGTCATGCTGATGTCATCATCAGCACAGTTTCGGATAATGTTGAATTAAATAATTAATTAAATTCCAGAAATTAATAAAAACTTTAGAAAATCATATTAAATAAACCGTAACTCCGATGAAAATAATTTATATATGAAACTTGCTCAGAATTTCGATACGAACCCGAATACGTCCTTCGTATTCCCGTCAGACGCCCGCAGCTATAAGAACATTGAACTTTTAGACCGATTTCAGTAAATGAATAGTGCCCAACTTTAATTAAATAAATCCGAATAAATTCCTAAATTAACTAAATCATTTAGTTAGGCAGTAGAACACCCCGGCATATCATTTAGACATGTCATACATGTTGTTTGCATTATTGCCGTGAATTTATTGTTTCTCTCCCCCTCCTTCTCTCTCTCTCGATAGACGCTGAGACCGACGGCGCTGCACCTGGATACGACTACACTACCGACGAGCAGCCCGTTGACGACCTTCCCCTCTTGCCAGAGCAACCAGGCAAGCCCCCCCCCCCTTGAGCATTCCAGATATCGCCCATTCTATTCTCCTGCTTGCATTAGATTTCGCTACTGTTAATGTATGCTCCTATTCTGATGCATAGCCTGCTGTTGTAACCTGTTCATTGCTACCTTACCTGCCTATGATAAACTGTTTAGTATAGGTTGGTATGAACCATCTGTGACCCCACCACCTTACTTTGTCGCCCCTGCTTGTTCCTCGACGACTCGATCAACGTGATCGTCGATCAGAGACAGACGCCTCACTTCACACCCCCCCTTAGTTGTACGACTCTGCGTAGTAACTATCGAGTGCCGAGGGTGATACCTCGTAACGCACTCCTGATGAATACTCTGCAGCATAGCTGTACGGTCGTGGTCATCGAGGGTGATTCCTCCTTCTCCATGTCCGATACGACTCTGTCGTGCAACCCCTCAGTGTGAACCTCGAGGGTGATACCTCTTACGTTCACCCTGATGATTATGACCACACGGTTACTTGACCTTTTTCACAGGCGGGTCCACCCTGGTGGGTAACCGCTGGGGATCTATGATTTCGGGTGTGCCGGAAGGGCACTCGAGTGTGACATTGTGGCGGAGCATCAGAGACTCTGATTGTCTCCGCTTGATACTAATTGAGCCTATTGGATTTGGGTGTGTGATCTGAGTGGGTCGACGTGCCCTATACGCACTGCCACCACGCGGGATAATGGTTATGGGGCCCTCTGCGATGTACGTTTCGCCGAAAGCTTATCAGACGTCACGATTCACCGTGCGGGCTGATCGTCGGGATTGGGCTGGATACTTCACTGGCGAGTTCAGTGTCGCGCCTGCACCCCGGCCAGCCACGCAACGCGCAGGGTGCCCAGGGCGATGGCCCGAGACCCCTGGGTGCATAGGTTAGTCCGGCGTGCTGACCTCTCTGCTGAGCCTAGGTAGAGCGCTGCTTCGTGTCGATCTTCCGAGGACGGGCATTACCCAGCAAGTATGTCCGGCCAGAGTTGATCGAGCGTGTTGGGTAACAGTAGTGCACCCCTGCAGGGATGAATCTTCTATCGATAGCCGGTCCTACGGTAAAGGACGCTCAGTTTGTGTATCCCGATCTACTACTTAAACTGGATACTTGTTACTTAATTGAAGCTTCGGGATTACTTTCTCGCTGGGAGTCGAGGAAGGATCTTTGAGCTGTACTTCAACATGTTTGTTAAATAAAATGCTATTCTACTCTCTTCTACTGCTGCAAGATGATGGCTTTGAGAAGATGTTTGAAGATGCTAGTCTTCGATAGGACTAGGCCTTTCTCTCTATTCTGGCATTTCTGCAGCCCAGTCCCCATATACAGCCTTTTCTCCATTGATAATGTTGCATATGTAGTATAGATCCTTGCTTGCTGAGTACTTCGGATGAGTACTCACGGTTGCTTTATTTTCTCTTTTCCCCCATATACCCCACCTTGATGATACACCAGACGATGGAGTCCAGGAGCCAGACGCCACCACCGGAGCCTACTACCAGGCGGGTCCAGAGGGCACGTACTACTGGATCGAGCCATCTGACCAGGAGTAGGATCGGAGGCTCCCAGGCAGGAGGCCAACGCCTTTCGATCTAGTGTCGCTGTTTGTGCTAGCCTTCTTAAGGCAGAACTTGTCTAACTATGTCTGTACCCAGATATTATTTGTATGACTGACTTATGTATTCGGATCTTCGGATCCCTGGTCTGTAATATTGTGGACCTCCGTTTATTTGTGTTTAGAGTTGTGTTGTGATATCTTCCCGTGAGTCCCTGGGTTTGATCGTACACGTTTGCGTGTATGATTAGTGTACGATTGAACCGGGGGCGTCACATATGTATAAGTCATGAAGAAAGCAATAGCAATAAAACTTAACGATCAATATGCTAAGCTAACGGATGGGTCTTGTCCATCACATCATTCTCTAATGATGTGATCATGTTCATCAAATGACAACACATGTCTATGGTCAGGAAACTTAACCATCTTTGATAAACAAGCTAGTCAAGTAGAGGCATACTAGGGACGCTCTGTTTGTCTATGTATTCACACATGTACTAAGTTTCCGGTTAATACAATTCTAGCATGAATAATAAACATTTATCATGATATAAGGAAATATAAATAACAACTTTATTATTGCCTCTAGGGCATATTTCCTTCACGTGGCTATGTTCAGACGCCGGAAATCGACACAAAAGTGCCAAGTACCGTCCTTCTTCTTGACCAACAGGACCGGCACGGCGTACGGGCTCAGGCTGTGCGCGATGACCCCAGATTGCAGCATGTCCTACACTTGCTTTTCGATTTCATCCTTTTGGGCTGGTGAGTAGCGGTAGGGCTGGTGTTGATAGGTGCTGTGCCCGGCTCCAGGTTGATCGCGTGATCGTACTGCCGTTTGGGAGGCAACGTTTTTGGTTCAGAGAACACATCTTCATGTTCAGACAGAAGTTTCTGAATATTGGGAGGTTTAGGTTCAGGTTCAGGTTTGTCATTTCGCTCCATTGTAACCAAAGCCGCGGTCCAGATGTCGTTGGCTATTTCCATTCGGTGCAACTCATAAGCATCCAGTTCTGCGATGGGGGTAGATCGGATGTACGAACCCCTTGCAGATGCACTTGTTTGCCCTCGGTTTCAAATGAAATGGTTTTCTGGTGCCAGTGGCAATTCATGGGGTTGTGAGCTGATAGCCAGTCAATTCCCAGCACGCCGTCGTAGGCATTTAACGGTAGCACTCGGACATCAGTGTGGAAGGTGTGGCCGGGAACTTGCCATTCCAATCCTCGCACAAGTTGATTGCATAGCAGCCTCTGCCCATTGGCAACCCGTACTGACACTGGCGGAAGTTTTTCTGTCTGAACTTTCAGGCGCGAGAGAAAAGTTTCACTGATGAAACTGTGTGTACTCCCGGAATCAACCAAGAGGAGCATGATCTGATCGCCAACTTGGGCACGGAGGCGAATCGTGGACGGTGTTTCCTCCCCCGAAAGTAACTGCTGCGACAGCGAGCAGCATTCTGGTTCTTGTGCTTGAGGAGCATCGAGCAACTGTAGGGCGTGGACTGTATCGTCTGACAGGATCTCCACAAAGTCACCTACCTCGATCATCAGGATTTGGCCGGTGCGTTTGCACTGATGCTCTCTCGAATATTTGTCCCCTCAACGAAAACAGAGGCCATTGGCCCTTCTGAACTTGCGCAGTTGGCGCTCTCGTGCATAGTCATCACCCCCTTGCCGCGGCACGGCTGCTGCATGAGCTGGTACGGTGGCCTCTGGTGGTACAGGTGGTGGTGGCCGTCCCACCGGTGCGATGCGCGGACGCGCGGTGCATTGCTTCTCAATCTCTTCCTCCTGAATACGGGCGAACACGGCGGCGCGAGTGATGCTGGTTGGTGCCTGCAGTCGAACCCCCAGTCTCAATTCATCCTTGAGGCCAATCAGGAACTAGGATATGAAGAATTTGGAGCTCAGAGTTGGGTCCAGGGCAAGCAAGTGGTACATTGCTGTCTCGAATTGCTGTCGATATTCCTGGACACTGCCTGTCTGTCGTCATTGAACAAAGTGATGCATCTGAACCTCAAACTCTTCAGGACCAAACTCCTCTTGCACTGTTGCTCTGAATATTTGCCAAGTGACCCCTGGGTGTGTCTGTCAATGGGCCTGGAGCCACATCGCAGCCAGGCCATCCACGTAGCTGTAGCACTCGATACAGCTCGAAGTAAGTGGTGCAGCGATCCAACCAGATCCGAGGAGCGTCGCCGTCAAACCTTGGGAAATCATGCTTGGGCGGCTTGATGTAATGGTCACCGTGGCGATCGAACTCCGAGGACGAGGGTGACCGTGCGATGAGCAACGATGATCCGTGGTTGACGAGTCGGGCGAAAGGCAGCTGTGCCGCGCCATCTGTGTAGAGCGGCAGTGGCGGAGGATGGATCGGCGGGGGTGGAGGCGGGGGCGGTGGTCGGTGCGCAGAGGAGTCCGCGGTTGCCGTGACGCCCGATGGGGATGTGACGCCAGGAGCGGTCGCCGCGGGATCGACCGTCGGGGCGGACTTGCGGGCCTCGTCCACATCTGCTTGCATGAGGTCGATCTGCTTGGTGAGCAACTTGAGCTCGGTGGAGACCTGATCGTTGTAGGAGATCTGTGCTTGATG
Source organism: Thinopyrum elongatum (assembly GCA_011799875.1). Lineage (NCBI taxonomy): Eukaryota > Viridiplantae > Streptophyta > Magnoliopsida > Poales > Poaceae > Thinopyrum > Thinopyrum elongatum. Next base: position 90,889,535 of record CM022302.1, on the reverse strand, counting down.
GCGCTCGTCGGCGGTTTTCTGATTCGCGTCGAGGCGGCGGATGACGGTCTCGAGCAAGCTCTGTAGCTTGTTTGTGGTCTTCGACATGGCATCGAGCACGCGGCGAGTCTGCGCCGAGGGCTTGGATGTGTGACGACCCTGGCTTAATCGTGCAATAATCATACACGCAAATGCACACGATCAAGCCTAGGACTCACTTGAAGATATCACAACACAACTCTAAAACATAAATAAAGTCATACAAGCTTTATATTACAAGCCAGGGCCTCGAGGGCTCGAATACATAGCTCGATGGCATACAAGTGTCAGCGGAAGCATCAGATATCTGGGTACAGATATATTACAGAAAAGGAGATAAGCCTCTAGAAAGGCGGGGTCAAATAAAACTCTACGATCGAAAGGCGTAGGCCTCCTGCCTAGGACCCTCCGAATCCTACTCCTGGTCGTCTATCGGCTCCTCGTAGTAGTACTCGCCGGGAGGGTAGTAGTAGTAGCCGTAGTCGTCTATGGGGGCAGCTATCCCAGGGCTTCGTCATCTAGATGCGACAAGTGGATATGGGGAGAAAAAGAAAATAAAGCAAACGTGAGTACTCATCCGAAGTACTCAGCAAGCGAGGATCTACACTACATATGCAACATTTTCAAAAGGAAGGCTATATATGTGGACTGGGCTGCAGAAATGCCAGAATAGAGGGGAGAGCCTAGTCCTATCGAAGACTAGCATCTTCAGCATCTTCATCAGTCTTGCAGCATAAGGAGAGTGCAGAATAACATAATGTAAAGTAGTAGTAGTGTCATCAACCTCGGCTAGAGATCCTTCCTCGACTCCCTGCGAGAAAGCAATCCCAGAGCCATACTATCCATTTCATCTCAAGTCACCAGTTCTAGTTGTACCGATCGGGATACAACTCCGAGTGTCCGTTACCGTAGGACAGGCTATCGATAGATTAATTCTTCCTTGCAGGGGTACACCAACTTACCCACCACGCTCGCTTAACTCCGGCCGGACACACTTTTCTGGGTCATGCCCGGCCTCGGCTAAGCAACATGCCGCAACCCGACCAAATACTTAACAGAGTGGTCAGCACACCGGACTAACCTATGCCCCCAGGGGTCTTGGGCCTTCGCCTCGGGAACTCCTGCGTGTTGCGTGGGCGGCCGGAAGTAGACCTAGCAACCCCTTAATACAAGCGCGATTGCGTAACCAGTCCAAACCAGCGCGCGTCGCTCAATCGCTGATGTCTATTAAGCTTCGGCTGAAGTATACGATGCAGAACGCCCATACTATGCCCACGTGATGGTTAGTGCTATCAGGCCAGAGGCCCCTCGGATCAAATATCCAAACCGTTAGTTGATTAGGAGCGCGCGGAAACGAGCAGAGACTCACGATCGATGTGACCCCGTCGCCCTGTCTCGAGGGCTTGCGGCAAGGGCGAGGAATGCCCGGCCACGCCTCATGTTCAACTCTCGGGCACCATCCAGGTCCACCCGAGCCCACATCACTCGCAATTAAGCTCGCGCGGGTACCCCTCAGGGCCGACCCGTCTTTAGTATCATGTTTCAGTGTAAGTCACAGTAACAATAGTAACCGTGTGGCTAACACCAAGGGAACCCTGAGGAATCACCCTCGATGGAGTCCCACCTGATGTTCTCGTCAAGGTGAATGAAGGAGGTATCACCCTCGAGGTCCACACTTGAACAGTTGCACGACGATGCCGTTATCGGGGGTGGTGTAGGAGGAATCACCCTCGCTTACCACGACTGATTAACTAACCTACAAGGTTATCATCAGAAGTGCTGACGAGGTATCACCCTCGGCACTCGATAGTAACCTAGTAGTGTCGGCAACTAAGGGGAAGTGACGTGCGGTGTCGGGGCCTGGTCTTCAATCCCGTTGCACGGGTCTTCTGTTAATCCAGCAGGGCAGTCGGGATATAGTGGGGTCTCTGATGGTCTCTACCCAACCTATTCTAAACAGTTTAGGATAACAGGAAAGTATCAACAACAGGTGACAAGTAAACAGGCTATGCAGCAGATATAGGATACAGTAACAGTAGCAGATTCTAATGCAAGCATAAGAGAGAAGAGAGTGGGCGATATCGGAATGCTCAAAAGGGGGGTGCTTGCCTATAAGCTCTGGGGCAATTGGCTGGTCGTCGGGGACGTAGTCGTACTTCGGAGCGGCGTCTGCCTCAGGAGCTACGTCAACGTCGGGGTCTAACCGAGAGAGAAAAGGGGGAGGAAACAGGTAAACATAATGCAATCAAATGCAACACGGGGCATGCTATGCTACAATGCAGTGCAGGGTTGCCTAAAGATATGTCTAAGTCATTTTGGTTATTTTAGGATTAAAGTTGGATTTATTATCCGGTAGTTATGCACTAATCATCTACCGGATACGAATGAATGATACGGGTTCTCCTACGTAGGGGGTTCCGACATGGAAACAGATGACATGATCAAATTCGTCTCGTCGTTCTGAGCAACTTTCATGTTTTAAGTTTTTCGATCCGAGCTACGGTTTAAAAGTTATTAAATTTCAAAGTTTAAATGATTTTCTGGAATTATTTTAATTAACAGAAAATGATATATGACGTCAGCATGACTCAGAGATGACGTCAGCAGTCAACAGAGACGCTGACCTGGTCAAACCTGACATGTGGGTCCAGTGGGTCCCACATGTCAGCCTCTGTTACTTTTAACAGTGAATTAAATTGATCAGAGTTAATTAGGGGGATGTGGGTCCCACGTGTCAGTGAGACATTAGCCTAATTAATTAGTTTTATTTATTTAAACATTTATTAGGTTAATTATCAGAGGGGGTCCCACATGTCAGTGGCTGGGCTCGGCCCAGTCAGCACGTTGACCCGAGTCAACGGGGTCAACGGGACCAGGGGGACCCACTGTCAGCGACTAAGGACGGGCCCCATCGAGCCACGTCAGCACGGCGGCCGGAGATCGTGCCGGCGACCTCTCCAGCGGTGGAAGTTCACCGGAGTGCGTCGGACTCGCACTACAGGGGTCCATTTGACGCGAGGTTGGGCTGGTTCAATCGAGCATTCAACGCCGCGTCTAGTGGTGGTGGTGGTTCCGCCTGAATCGGTCGGAATCGTCGCCGGCGTCGAGCAAAGGCGCCGCCGGAGTTCGGGCCTCAACAGAAACGCGGCTACGCGATGCTCTCGCGCGTGCTAACTAGCTAGGGGGGAGCTGCGGACCTCCAGGAGCGCGTTGGCGCCACTGGCTCGAGCTGCCGAAGCTCGGGAGCGCGTCAATGGCTCATGCGGCGGCGGTCAGAGCACGGCCACGCTGGCAGCTCAACGGCGGCACGCTGGCGAGTGGAGAAGGGAGCAGGCGTGTAACACCCCCAGAGGTTACGCCACAGTAATCACTTTTGATAATGACAAGTCAGCATGTTTAATAGTGCATGATTATCAGTAGCATCATATTGCATTTCTACTCCTAAGTAAAAATTCAAATTTAAATGAAAGTGGAAAATAAAAGTAGTTCAACATAGAAACTAAAATGTTCAAAAAATAGCAAATATTCCAGAGACTGTTATAAAATTATAATCAACAATTAATAAATTAACTAAGTGACTCTAACAGTAGAAAAACAGAGTTGGTTAATACCTTTTTATTTAAATAAAATCCATATGAAAACATTTGGCCCCAAAACCATTTTATACCAGGGTTGGATATTGCACTGGTGTTATATGAGCAAGTGCCATATTTTACAAAAGTCATTTGGAGTAAAAACAAAAGACAAAACAGAAAAGAAAAGAAAAACAGAGAAAGAGAAAAGACAAAAATGGAAAAGGCCCACTGTGCTGGGCCTCGAGTGCACAGTGCCGGCCCAGCCCACCTGGCGCCGTCCCCCACCTCCCGCACTGTTCGGTGCCTCGCTGTCGAGCACCTCGCGTGCGCGAGCCAGGCCCCCCTCCGTGCGGTCGACAGCGCGCCCGCGCCGGCTCTGGGGATAAGAGCAGCTCCCCGCTCTCCCTGGTGAACCCTAGCCACCATTCCCGCCCTTCCTCCCTCATTCCCCACCTCGCCCGACGCCGCCATGATCGGCCTCCGTTGAAGCTCACGGCCACCGCCTCTGCCTCGCCGCCGCGACGTGTCCACGAGCTCCGCCGTGCTCCTCTACGCCTCCTGCACCAACGAACCGGAGCCGAACGCCTCTGCATCGCCGGTCTGCATCGTATTCTTCCCCTACGGCCGCCTGCGTCACCGCCGTCGATTCGCCCCTCCCTGAGCTCCTCCGTTCTTCCTCGGGCCTTCTCTGCAACGCCGGTGAGCCCCTGCGCCGAACGCGCCCTCCCCTGCACCCTCTAGCCGCCCGTAGCCACTGCTCCGTCGAGGCCTGAACCCACCGCCGCCTAGTTTGGTCGTCGGCGCTTCACCGGTGACCATTTGGTCACCCGCGCGTGACCAACGTGCTCGCCGTGCCGCGTAGGTTCCTCCTAGCCCATTCGTTTGACTCGCGCGTGACCGCATCGCCGTTTGCCATCGCCACCCGAGACCGGTCGCCGCCGACGTGCTCGCCGCCGCCGCTACGCACCGTCTCCGGCCACGCCACCACCACCAACGCACGCGGCATGGACCGCCCGATCGAACGCGCCAAACCCCACCCAAAATGGTGCACCGTAGGCAAAACCCAAGCTCGCCGGAGTTCGCTGCCGCGCTCGGGCTCGCCGGAGCGCTCTCCGGCCGGCGTCCGACGTGGACAGCTGGGCCCCACCCCCAGGGCCACTGGCCAGTGGGCCCCCTGGGCCCCCAGTTGACCTGTTGACCAGGTCAACTGCTGACGTGGCCGCCCCTGTCTCACTGACATGCGGGCCCCACTCAATTAAACTAATTTAAATAAATAGATAATTAGTTAATTAGTTAATTAAATTCCTAAATAGACACTGACTACTGGGGCCCACACCTAATTAATCTGTAATTAGTTTTAAATAAACCCTAATTAACCTAACAGAGGCTGACATGTGGGTCCCACTGGTCAGGTTTGACCTGGACCCGCTGGAGTTGACCTGCTGACATCACCGTGACGTTCTGCTGACGTCACTTTACACTGTTTCGGATAATGTTGGTTTATTTAATAAAAATAATTCCAGATAATGCTATAATCTTTAGAAAATCATATCTTTTAAACAGTAGCTCGGATCGAAAAACTTTGTACATGAAAGTTGCTCAGAATTTCGAGACGGATCCGAATACGCGGTCTGTTTGTCCGTCACGCGTCCCTAGCTACCCGAACATGGAACCGTTCCTCTCTGGTCACCTGTCTGATAAATGTCCGGAACCGGGAAAACATTCCCGGATGAATTCCCCCTTCGCCAGTATCACCCGGCACTGCGTTAGATCACCTCTGTCACCGCGTATTGCCATGTTATGCTTTGTGCTACACTTGTTTGCTCTGTATTTATTGTTTCCTCCGCCTCTTCTCTCTCGTTAGACCCCGACGCAGTTCCCGGTACCGACGCAACTCCAGAGATCGACTACGCCTCTGACGACCTTGCCCTTGCTGCCGAGCAACCAGGCAAGCCCCCCCCCCCTTTGATCATCTCGATATCGCCCATTCTATTTTCTCATGCTTGCATTAGAATTGCTACTGCTACTGCTTTACCTATTCTGATGCATAGCCTGTTTATTGTAACCTGCTATTGAAACCTTATCTGCTTATCCTAAACTGTCTAGTATTGGCTGGGTAGAGACCTATCAGTGACCCCACTTATCCCGATTGCCTCGCTGGATTATCCGAAGACCCGACCAACGGGATTGAAGACCAGGCCCCGGCACCGCACATCACCCCCCCCCCCTTAGTTGTAACGACACTGCAGCGTTACTATCGAGTGCCGAGGGTGAAACCTCTTGTAGCACTTCTGATGTTAACTCTGTAGAGTAGCTATTTGGTCATGGTCATCGAGGGTGATTCCTCCTTCACCACTTCCGATAACGACGCTGTCGTGCAACACCTCAAGTGTGAACCCATCGAGGGTGATTCCTCCGAGTTCACCTTGACGGTTACATCGAGTAGGAATCCAACAAGGGTGATACCTCGGATTCCCCTGATGTTATGGACACACGGATACTTGGACTGTACTATTGTTACTTGGAAAGGTGGGTCAACCCTAAGGGGTACCCGCGTGTGATGTGAAGGCGGGTTGCCTGGATGGTGCCCGAGTGAGAATATGAGGCGTGGCTGGGCATTCTTGACCCTTGCCGCAAGTCCTCGAGACGGGGCGACGGGGTCACATCTTTCATGAGTCTCTGCTCGTTACCGCAGCCCCAAGGTACTAACGGTTTGGATATTTGATTCGAGTGGGCCTTTGGCCCGATAGCACTAACCATCACGTGGGAAAAGTTATGGGCACTCTGCATCATATGCATCAGCCGAAAGCTCTGTCAAACATCCAGTTCAGCATTGCGGCCGGGACGGACCGGCGCCCCCCTGGTGCCTGGCTTCCCCTTGCACGCAACGACTCGGAGTGCACAGGGCGATGGCCCAAGACCTCTGAGCGCTTAGGATGTAGACCGACGGGGACCTCTCTGCTGAGCTCTAGGTAGGTCTGCGGTGTGTCGTTTGGCCGAGGTCGGGCATGACCCGGAAAAGTGTGTCCGGCCGGAGTTAAGCGAGCGTGGTGGGAAAGTTGGTGCACCCCTGCAGGGAAGAACTAATCTATGCATAGCCGGATCCTCGGTAACGGACACTCGGAGTTGTATCCTGATTGATACAATTAGAACTGGATACTTGGATACTATGGCTCTGGGATTGCTTCTCGCAGGGAGTCGGGAAGGGATCTCAGGACGAGGTTGATGACTGTATGGCTCTGGGATTGCTTTCTCACAGGGAGTCGGGAAAGGATCTCTGGGTGAGGTTGATATCATTACTACTACATTATATTGTACTGTTCTACTCTCTTCTATTGCTGCAAGACCGCTGAAGATGCTAGTCTTCGATAGGACTAGGCCTTCTCTCTATTCTGGCATTTCTACAGCCCAGTCCACATATACAGCCTCTCTTTGATAGTGTTGCATATGTAGTGTAGATCCTTGCTTGCTGAGTACTTCGGATGAGTACTCACGGTTGCTTTGCTTTCTTTTTCCCCCATATCCCTTTTGATGCGACCAGATGACGGAGCCCCGGATACAGCTGCCCGCGCCGATGATCGCTACTACTTCCACCCCGAGGGTGGATACTACTACGAGTTAGCTGACGACCAGGAGTAGGATCGGAGGGTCCCAGGCAGGAGGCCTGCGCCTTTCGATCGTAGTGTTTTATTTTGCCCCGCCTTTCTAAAGGCCTTTCTGTGCTTTCTTTTATATCTGTACTCAGATATCTGATGCTTTCGCTGACGCTTGTACGCAAGCTTATGTATTCGAGCCCTCGAGGCCCCTGGCTTGTAATATAAAGCTTGTATGACTTTATTTATGTTTTAGAGTTGTGTTGTGATATCTTCCCGTGAGTCCTTAGGCTTGATCGTGTGCATTTGCCTGTATGATTAGTGCACGATTGAGCCGGGGGCGTCACAAGTTGGTATCAGAGCCGACTGCCTATAGGAACCCCCTTTCCAACTCCTTGGCCGAAGTTGAGTCTAGTGGTCCAAAACTGTTTTACTAACTTGGCTGTGTGGCTTACGGGCCCACGTCGCCAATTGGGTGGTATTAGTATCTTTTATTCCTCGTCTTTACTCTGGGACTCTGATCTCTCTTCTATTCGGGTTAAATAATTTTACTAACGCCGACACTTAGGACCTCGTAAATCTCGTCTACCCGGAGAGCTGGATATCTGTGCGATTTCCCTGTCATTGATCTGATTAGTCTGATAATCATTTTCCTTTCCATTGTTTTGTTTAACCTTTCTCTCTGAGTTGTATTATACTTCACATTGTCATTTGAAAACCCTGAATTTCCTATGTTTCAGATGGATCGTTTGTTTCCACCACGCCCTACGACGCAGCTTGTGCTTCGCACTTGGGCTCGTGGTGCCCCTGGTTTTCCAGCTATCCTGATCGCCCTCCTGACCAGGCTGGGCTACCGCTGGTACCCCGAGTACATGGTCTACGAGGATTACCGCGAGTTCAACCATGAGCAGTACCATGTTGATGTTCGTATCTATGATCAGCGCGATGACTTAGACACTGAGCTACACCTTTTCCACGGTATCGGCGTGACGATTGAGATGGCAGTACATGATGCCGCCTACTCTGCTGTCGCACGTCTCCGAGGAGAGTTCAGCGATAGCTTGGATGCTTCTGAGTTCCGATACATTCCGTATGCCTCTACTGGAGATACTACTGGATACTACACAGCTATCTGTGCCCCGTACGAGCCTCGTCGCTACGACCCGCGCGTCCTGATTCAGTGCACTCAGGCTCTGGATCGCACTGTTCGGGCTCTTGCCATCGAGTTGGTTGCCACTCGAGCACGTCTCTACGATACTATGACGCAGTTGCTACCCGATGTTCATGCAGGGATACATCCGGAGCACATCCTTTATCCGAGCAGGACTCAGATGTATGCTGGTATTGATTGGCCTGCTGTTGGAGGTCATGCACCTCCACGTGGACCTCTTCTTACAGCTTGAGACCGGGCTCTGCATCAGAGTGCACATGGAGCACATGATCCTTCCGCGATGAACACTCGTCGCCCGCACGTACAGCTACCCCGTTTCAGTGGATCTTCCCGACGTTGATGTAGCCTTTGCTATATCTCGTGGTGTACTTCCTTACCGCGTGCCTGCGCGCCGCCTACCATGTCTAGTTTTTAAATTTGCGCCATTATGCTATTCGCATGTACCCGACTCTGTGTATGGATCTGTATGTCTTAATTGACTACTGTTATGTATCTGTTACACTACATTGTTGTCGTGTTACATCATGCTTGTCGCTAAACACCCGCAACTGCTTTTACTGAACTACCCCTGTTGAAACTTAGCAGGATGGTTAGACCAGGTGGTCGTGGTCGTGGTCGTGCCCCTGAACGCCCACCACCACCAGACTATATGGCAGCGATGATGCAACAATTCGAGCTCAACCGCCAGTTCATGACTGGGATTATGGCTCAGTTCCCGCATCTGAACAACCAGAACCCTCCTTCGATAACTCTGCCGGAATTTATGTGTCTTAACCCCACTCAGTTCCGCAGCTCTGAGAAGCCACTGGATGCTGATGACTGGATTTGCGATATCACTCACGAGATGGAGTCTGCAAATGTCTCCCCTGCTGACTTTGTCGCCTTCGCGTCCTTTTTCTTAAAGGGTCCCGCTGCTCAATGGTGGGACACCCACAAACATACACTGTGTGCTGGAACAGCCGTTACTTGGCCTGAGTTCCAGGCTGCCTTTCGTGCCGATATATTCCTCAAGGAATCATGGACCGGATGAAAACCCAGTTCCGCAACCTCACTCAGGGTAACAAGACTATCGAAGCTTATCAGCGGGAATTTCTTGACCTCTCCCGCTATGCTGAAGAAGACATCGCCACAGATGCCCGTAGACAAGAGAAGTTCCGTAATGGACTCCACGCAGACATCGAGCTTGCACTCGCTGCTCAAGACTTCAACGACTTTTCTACTCTTGTGAACAAGGCTATTCTGGTTGAGACCGCTCAAATGAAGCATAAGGACTCGCAGAAGCGCTATCGTGATGTTGGCTCATCTTCGGGCTCAGCGCAGAAGCGAAAAACATATGGTCGTGGACACGCTTATAACATTGATATTAAACAAGTCCAGGATCAACCTGCCACCGAAATGGGTACCCTTCTCGTTAACTCAGTACCTGCTTCTGTTTTATTTAATTCAGCAGCATCACATTCATTCATCTCTGAAAAATTTGCATTCATGCATGACCTTCATTATGAGGAAATGCATACTCCGTTAGTCATCCGGGCTAGTGAATTACCGTGCCCAGATAACTCAAAATGCTGAGGCTAAAATATACACCTTGAATGCGTGGGACGCTTCTCTGCTTGAGGGGATCGAAACAGTTCCAGCCATTCGAGATTTTCCGAATGTTTCCTCGGAAGAACTTCCAAGGATACCCCGATTTCTTTCAGTCTCCCTCTTAATTCTCGGGACGAGAATTCTTATCAGTGGAGGAGATTTGTAACACCCCCAGACATTACACCACAGTAATCACTTTTGATAATGACAAGTCAGCATGTTTAACAGTTGTCGGGGGTATCGTGCGACATATGCCAAAGGATGGCTTATCATGGATGGGGACAAAAGTACATCGCCGGGCTCTAAAAGCGGGAGTGAGCGAGACCGCGTACGCCTGCGAATCTTACCCAGGTTCGAGGCTCTCCTAGGAGATAACACCCCTAGTCCTGCTCTGCGGGGTCTCCGCATGATCACTACCTCAACAAGTAGCTACAAACTTGCTCCTTGAGCTGTTTTGCTAGAGGAGGAAGGAGGGCAAGGCTAGCTCTACTCCTCTCCCTATGTGTGTGTGTAAGTGCTGAACTCAGGAGGCTTTCTCCTCTCCACCAAGGTCCCAACCCCTTGCATGGGGTGACCTGGGGGGTTTATATAGGCCTACCCCCCAGGGATACAATGGTAATCCGACCGGGCGTAGGACCCGGCCATCAGTGTCTCTGATCGCCGGCTTCTCCGCCGCCTGGTGCGTCCCCCTGGCTGTCTCGTACTCGGCCGACAAGCCGGGCCCGCTGCTTGCGGGTCCTGTTGGCTATGTAGCACTGTAGCTGTGCCACTGATGATGCATGCTTGGTCGGGGAGAGCGTGGCTACAGTCCCGCCGCTTGGCGGGCGTTTCACTGTAGCCACTCCCCGTCTCTTCTGGTTAATGGCGCACAAACTTCAAGGAAGGGGGAGGGCCGCCTGCTAGGAGCCGGCCTCCCCCTGAGCCGACTGGTCAGAGCTCGCCGCCTTCTGGCCTCTCACGGACAGGTAGGGCCCGCCGCCTGCGGGCCGTACCGACAGCCCGTCGTGGAAGCATGACTTCCTCTGCCATGGGTGATGTCATGAGCAGCATGGCAACGGTGCCGCGTCGGGCGTGGGATGTCCGCTTGGTATGCCGCACTGTGGCCATGCTCTCCCCTGGATTCGGGGGTGGCAAGCTTGTACTGTAGCCACGCCCTGTCTCGTCGTGTTTATGTGGGTGCTAACTTCGAGGGCGCGAGGGGCCGCCTGCTAGGACCCGGCTTCCCTGGAAGCCGCCTGCTAGGAGTCAGCCCGCTTCACGACCGTCTCCTGGACTCCGCCGCCTCCTGGCAACCGGCTACTTGGACCAGCCGGCCCCAAGAAGGCGGTCCTTTGTCTTTGATGTTTGAGGGGCGCAGCCTGCCCCGATGTCTTGAAATACCAAGGGGAGCTGATGAGGCTACCCGTGGTCATTTACTCCGACAGTAGTCCCCGAAGCTGGTGGGGCGCTGCGGCCGAAAGGGCGAGAAGCCCCAGCAGCTTTTTACTCCGGGTTGTCTGGTGTCCTGCTTCATCCGTCTTCCGAAGTGCCGACTGGTAGGTGTCGGCCGTGACCAGGCTGGCCGCCTGGCGATTTCGTAACGCCGTGGTGGGGACCAAGCGGCATGGCAGCCGGACGCCAGGCTCACCGCCCGTGCATGCCGGCCACGCGGCGTCAGCAGGCCAAGCCGGCCTGCCAGCCCACACGCATGACGGGACGTCGCCGCAGGCCGGGGCCCGCCACTATAGTGCCTCGACATGCGCGTGGATCCGCTGCGGCCGAGGTAGACGGTTGGGCTTCTGCGGCATTTAATATGTGCCTTTACTGGCGCCGCAATCGTGGGATCGTGGGGGAGTGGACGCAGTTAATCCCATGATCCCCCACGCTCACGCCTCCTCGGCTCCGCCGCCTGGGGCTATAAGTAGGGGGAAGAGGGGTGTGGCAGACGCACGCGCGCCCTCTTCTCCCCTCGCCATTCTTCTTCCTCTGCCGCCACAGCGCCTCTTCCTCTTGCCGAAGCGCTGCCGCAGCCCATCGTCGTCGAGCTTCTTCTCGCTGTGGCTTCCTTGCTCCGCCGCGGCTTCGCCCGCTTGTCACCGCGCCGCGCCTACGACGAGCTCCTTCGCCCATGGCGCGCTCACGGGCCGGCGACTGGGACGGTTCCAACGTCCATGAGGATCACCTCTCCTTCCTTCATCAAACACGGCAGCTGCCCCGGGAGACGAACGTGCGGGTACGTGTCCCCCCCGAGGCAGAAATCTCGCCGGTGCCGGAAGGTGATGAGCGCGTCGTCTTCCGGTCCCATTTTCTTCACGGCTTCAGCCTTCCCGCGAGCAGCTTCCTCCGCTCCTTTCTTGACTTCTACCGAGTCCAGCCGCACCACCTCACGCCGAATACGGTGGTGCTGCTGGCCGCCTTCGTCACTATGTTCGAAGGGTACCTCGGCACTCTCCCCACCCTTGAGCTCGTGGGGGAGTGCTTTTATCTCACACTCGGCACCGCCACCAAGGGCCAGGCGGCTCAATGCGGAGCCTGCGTGGCGGTGCAGCGTCCGGGCACCGGGAACCGCTTCCCGCCCATCTTCCTGCTGCAGTCGGCCAAGCTGTGGCAGAAATCTTATTTCTACGTCGAGAACATCCACCCGACGAGCGACTACGTCAACTTGCCGGCTTACGCAGCCGACCCGCCAGCCGAGCCGCGTGCCAACTGGCAGTACAGGCCGAGCTCCCTATCGGCTGCCTCCTCCGCCACCCTCGCCCGACTTCAGGTGATGACGGAGTCGGAGGGCCTGAAGGGCTCGGATCTGCTGACCGCTTTCGTGACGCACCGAGTTCTTCCCCTCCAAGCCCGGCCTCACATCATCAGCTGCATGAGCGGGCACCGGGACACATGCCGGATGTGCACATGGGAGCTGCCGGACATGGAGGTGGCCCGGCTGGTCAATTACTTCTCCAACTGCAAGCTATTGGAGATGGACTGGCGGTTCGGCAAGCGGCTGTACGACCGCGCACATCCGCCGCCTACGGTGAGTCTTGCAATTCTTTTTCTCTTTTGTTGGTCCGAGTTCTTGTTTTGCCGTCTGACCAGTCGGCCATGGTGCAGGTCCTCCCGGCCCAGTTGGCTGCCGGTGCTCTGGATCCAGGTCAGCAGTACATGCCGGACCGAACGAGAAGCAACGTGGACGACCCCGACTTGGGGGCGGCCGCCATGGAGGAGGACGACGCCATAGGTGGCGGCGGTGGAGCAGGCGGCTCCGGAGGAGGAGGCAGCCTCGAGTCCTGGCCGGATGACGACGAGGAGGAGAACGAGCCGTGCCGCACGCACGGCACTGACAAAGCAAGCGCGAGCTCTTTAGCCGTGCCGACTGCGCCAGGCGGCGCACTAAAGCGCCGAGCCGGCTTGTTGCTATTCGGCAGCCGGCCGAAGAAGTCCAAGAACGCGGCTGCCGCGACCAGGCGGCAGGAGGCTGCCGCGAAGGCGGCCCAGTTCCAGAAGGCCCCGAAGCAGCCCCCGATGGTGTCCGCGTAAGTGCTTGGTTTCTCTTGCGTTTTCTTTTCTTCTTTCTTGCAACTCTTTCTGAGTTTCCTCCTGTCTTGTTTGGACAGGGCCCCGCTCTCTCTTGAGCGGTCCACCGCTGCTTCAGTGATCGGGGTGGCGGAGGGCTCCGCCAACACCCGCCGCGTGGACCCGCCCGCCGACCTCCGGGAGGCGACGGAGAGGAACGCGCGGGAGGCACGCGAGGAGCGGGAGGAGGTGGAGCGGCAGAAGGCGGAGGCGGTGCAGGCGGACGCGGATGTGGTGGCCAAGGCCCAAGCCGACGCTGCGGCAAGGTCCAGGCGGAGGCCGCAGCCAAGGCCCAGGTGGACATGGCTGCCAAGGTGCAAGCGGAAGAGGCCGCACGCGGCCGGACTCCGCAACTCGTCATCCCGCTGCGGGCAGCGCCACCAGCGCCAGAGAACCCGGCGCCAACTGGAGGAGCCGGCCATGATCAGCCGGTTATGGAGAGGCGAGGAGGCGACGCCATCGTTCCGGGGGTGAAGGTGCCCCCGCAAGCGCTGACTACCGAGGCCCGAGGTAGTCGGCCTAACGTGCCACCGGCGCCGCCAGTCAGAGGCGAGCTGGCGGTGGGGCCGACCCCTGTGGTTCGTTCTCCGGGGCGTCGGTGTGCGGCGAAAGCGGCCTCGGCGCCGCGAGCACAGGAGATCGGGGCCGCAAGCTCGTCGGCCCTAGATGCAGAGGCCACCAGTGCCGCCCCGCCAGAGTGGACGCCTGGGGGCGGGACGGGCGTGCTGAACAAGGCTGCGCAGGACGTTCAGGCCCAGCTCCAGGCCCAAGGCACCGCCCTCCAGCAGTATACGAAGACATTCTTGGCGACGCGAGCGGCCGTCCGGGTACATTTCTTTGCTTTGTTCTGTTTTTTCTCTTGCGAACTTCCGTGGGGGCGCGCCAGCGCACCCACTGGGTGTAGCCCCCGAGTTCCGGGCCGGCTGCTGAGCAGGCATCTCGGAACTTTAAGGTAAGTTCCAAGTGCTAATCTTGTTTTCTCTCCTTTTGTCTTCGTTGCAGGACTACCACAACATCCGCGCGGCCACCTTCAACTCCCAGGTCCAGGAGCTGGCTAGGCGGACCACCGACCTGACCGAAAGCCGGAGTAAGCATTATGTCTTCTTTCTCGTGGGGGCGCGTCAGCGCACCCGCTGGGTGTAGCCCCCGAGATTCGGGCCGACTACTGAGTAGTCGGGCCGGATCTTCTGGCAACCATTTTTCTTTTTGGTCAACTTTGTTGATTGTCTTCTCTTTCTCAATTTTGCAGGAGCCAACGCCACACTGCCGCAGCGCCTGGGCGAGGTCCAAACCGAGCTGCGCGCCAAGGAGGAGGAGCGCATCAAGGCGGCCCAGGAGCGCGACCGTCTGGCCAACAAGTTGGCGGACCAGGCGGACCAGCACAAGGCGGAGCTCCAGAAACTCAAGGAGGCAGAAGGTGCCCTCCAGGCCGAGTTTGAGACCAAGCGCTCGAAGTGGATTGAGAAGGAGGCGATCCTCGCCGCTGGCTACGGCGAGATTGAGGATATGATCGATGGTAATCTTCTTTCTTTGGAATAGCTGCCGACTGCATCAAGAGTCGGCTTCCGACTTCTGATCTTTGTTTTTTCTTCGCATAGACTTCTTTCCTGGACACGCCGTCGCCGTCAGCCAGGCCATGGAGGCGCGGCATGACCAGCGTAGGAGGGAAGGAGTGGAGATCCCACTCGACGCGCCTCGAAACATGAACGAGCAGCTCCTGGCCGTCAGGACGCGCCTGCAGCCGATTCACCATCTGCTCCGCCGCCTTCAGCGCGCCGGGTCCCAGCTGGTTTCCGCCCTCTGGCCAGGTGTTCGAGCTCCACGCACCCCCAGTCGGACCGCCGACTGGTTAGAGGTGGCGATCGGCCGCTTCGAGGCTTGGAAGGGTTCCTTCGCTCGGGCAGGCGCCCGAAGGGCCCTGGAGTTCGTCAGGGCGTGGTATCCTGGGCTGAACCTAGCCCAGTTGGCCACGTTCCGGCAGGAGGCCAGGGAAGAGTTGGTGGTAGTGGGGCTTGCGCTCACTCGACGTGCGGCGGTGATCGCCAAGTATACCGAGACCGGTGTCTTCCTCCCCGAGCTGGACGAGGAGGGTGCCGAGGTGCCGCCGGACTGGTTCGGGCTGAACCCGGATGACGGCGAGGACTCGGCGAAAGAAATTGCCTCCAGCGATGAAGGCGAGGACGAGGAAGGCGAGGATGATGAAGACGACGCACCGGAGGGCGGAGCGGACGGCCAGCCTCAGCTCGATCGAGCCTCGAGCAACGAGCCACGCGCGGGTGCATCGACTGCTGCTGATAGCGACCAAGCCGAGACTCGCCAGACGGCCACTCCACCAGCCGGTGCCGCCGACTCCACCAACCTGCCGGACCCGCCTACTGCTCCTCTAGCCTAGGCTGCCAGCTTCATCTTATCTTTTCCTGCTTTTGTAGTCTCTAGAACAAACTTGTTAAATTCGCGCAGTTCCACCCTCTAGGGGTGTATTCAAACTTTGTTGAATGCTGGCCGAGGGCCTCTTGGTATGTAACTTAATTCTCGCACAGGCTATGCTTTGCCGAGCTCCGACTTGTCTTGCTTTCCGTTCTTTTGGCTTTTTCCTTTGCCGCCTTCTCTTGGCTGTCACCTTGCCAGCCAGATAACCGTTCTTTGATCTGTTGGCTGGGTCAGGTATTTTGCCATTTTGGGAAGGCAAGTACTTTGGCCGCTTAGAACGTAGCAAGTTAAGTGAGAAGCCGGCCGGCCGGCTGCTCAGCAGCCAGATGGCTAGGCGAGAAGCCGGCTTGGCCTATGTGAGTGCTTTCGTCCTTAGCCATTTTTCATGTGGGCACCATTTCCTGCCTTTGACTCTTGCCGGCCATACAGTCGCTCTGCGAGCTGCGGCTTATGGCAAGAGAGGGCTTAGATGCCGGCACACTACTTGTCCGACTGCAGGTAGCGCTGACATAGTACAAGGCGGCAAGCCCCCGGGCTGACTGGTCGGACCCGGTGCCGGGCGGAGGAATGAAAAAACTCATTCACACGCATGAAACTTATCATATAGATGAGAGAGGTAGCCCCCGAGTGCTCTTCGAGGGACCTGGTGCTTTTGCGCTTAATACAAAAGGTAGCGTGGTACATACTGTATTAACTGTAAATCTTCGGAGGAGATTTGCGTTCCATGGGCGCTCTGTTTCCTTGCCGGAATCATCCCTCTTGCGCGCCCTGGGCTTCTGCGCATCGATCAGGTAATAGGAGTCGTCGCCCAAGGCTTTGCTGATGATGAAGGGGCCTTCCCAAGGGGCCGAGAGCTTGTGCTGGCCGGTTGTTCGCTGGATCAGCTGGAACACAAGGTCTCCCTCTTGGAAGGATCGTGGCTTGACCTTCCGATTGTGGTAGCGGCGCAGGCTCTACTGGTAGATGGCGGACCGGCTGAGTGCTAACAGCTGGCCCTCTTCCAGCAGATCGACGCCGTCCTCTCGTGCTTCCTTCGCCTTCGCCTCCGTGTACATGGTGACGCGAGGTGAGTCTAACTCGATGTCAGTTGGGATGACGGCCTCGGCCCCGTACACGAGGAAGAAGGGAGTGAAGCCGGTTGATTTGTTCAGGGTGGTGCGGAGGCTCCAGAGGACGGCCAGCAGCTCGTCGATCCAGCAGCCGGCCGAGCACTCCAGTGGCTCGACCAGTCGGGGCTTAATGCCAGATAAGATGAGGCCGTTTGCTCGCTCGACCTGGCCGTTTGATTGCAGGTGGGCAACGGACGCTAAGTCCAGTCGGATGCCCTGCGTCGCGCAGAAACGGGCCAAGGCGCCTTTGGCAAAGTTAGTGCCATTGTCGGTGATGATGTTGTGTGGTACACCGTACCGGACGGTGATATCTGCGATGAAGGTCACAGTAGTTGGACCATTCAGTTTCTTGATTGGCTTTGCCTCAATCCACTTGGTGAATTTGTCGATGGCGACGAGCAGATGGGTCATGCCGCCGCGTGCTGTCTTGAATGGGCCCACCATGTCCAGCCCCCAAATGGCAAAAGGCCAGGTAAGGGGAATGGTCTTGAGTGCAGAAGCCGGCAGATGTTGCTTGGAGCTGAATTTCTGGCACCCCTTGCATTTCTTGACCAGGTCCTTGGCATCCTCCAAAGCAATCGGCCAGAAGAAACCATGGCGGAAAGCTTTGGTGACAAGGGATCTGGAGGCCGCGTGGTGGCCCCACTCGCCTTGGTGTATGTCTCTGAGGATTGCTTTGCCTTTCTCTGGTTCGATGCAGCGTTGGAAAACATTGGTCACGCTGCGCCTGACAAGCTCTCTGTTTACTATTGTGTAAGCTCCTGCCCGGCGTTGCACCTGTCGGGCCGAGATCTCATCATCTGGCAGCTCTCCGCTAACTAGAAAGTTGAGGATGGGCTACGCCCATGGTGGTGCTTCGACTTCATCCACTGTCATTATGGCCACTGAAACTAGGGCGGTTGGGTTGGGAGGCAGGGCAAAGTCGGCCGCATCTTGCTGCATTGTTGAAGCCTCCGGGCTGACTGCCGCAGCCCCCGGGCCGGGTTGTGGAGTCCCCGGGCCGGGTGCGACTGCTGCAGTCCCCGAGCCGCTTGGTGAAGTCCCCGGGACGGCTGCCGCAACCCCCGGGCCGGGTGCGACTGCCGCAGTCCTCGTGCTACCTGCCGAAATCCCCGGGCTGGCTGCTGCAGCCCCCGAGTCGGATCTGACTGCTTCGAGGGCAGTCGGCACGAAGATGGATTCTGATTCTGGGGAAGGCTTGATATACGGCCTGCGGAGGCACTGAAGGGACACGCCGGCCGGTATGGCTTGCCGGGTGGAGCCGATCCGCGCCAGGGTATCTGCTTGCTCGTTGTCGGCCCGTGGCACGTGCAGGAACTCGCATCCGTCAAAATATCCGCTGATCTGCTGGACGAGGGAGCGGTAGCTCACCATGTTTGCATCATTGGCGTCCTAGTCGCCAGACGACTGTTGGACTACCAAGTCCGAGTCGCCGTAGCACAGAATCCGGCGGATGCCAATCTCCTTGGCCAGCCGGAGTCCGTGTACTAGTGCCTCGTACTCGGCCACGTTGTTGGAGGCGGCAAAATGGATTTGCAACGTGTATCTGAGCTTGTCGCCTTTGGGAGAGGTGAGCATGATGCCGGCTCCCAAACCGGTGCGCATCTTTGAGCCATCAAAGTGCATCCGCCAATGTGTGGAGTCCGATGCTGGCTGCAGGTACTGGGTCTCGGCCCAGTTGACGAGGAAGTCGGCTAGCGCTTGGGTCTTGATGGTGGTGCGAGGCTGGTAGAAGATGGTGTAGGGGGCCAGCTCGATGGCCCACTTGGCCACCCGGCCCGATGCGTCTCTGCTGCCTATGATCTCCGCAAGCGGGGCAGTGCAGACAACCGTGAGGGGGTGCTCTTGAAAGTATGGCCTGAGCTTCTTGGCGGCAAAGTGCACGCCGTAGCACATCTTTTGGTAGTGGGGGTAGTTCTGCTTGGAGGCTGACAGCACCTCACTCAAGTAGTACACGGGCCTCTGGACCGGCTGTGCCTTGCCGTCCTCTTGGCACTCTACCACCATGATTGTGCTGACCACCCGGCTGGTGGCGGCGATGTAAAGAAGCATGGGCTCCTTTGCAGCCGGAGCGGCTAGAACAGGCGGCGTGGTCAACATCTTCTTGAGCTGGAGGAAAGCCTCGTCCGCCTTGTCGTTCCACTCGAAATGAGTGGTTTTCTTCATCAACTGGTACAGGGGAAGAGCCTTATCGCCCAGCCGACTAATGAAGCGGCTGATGGATGCCAAGCAACCGGTGAACTTCTGAATGTCTCGCAGTCGGGTGGGCCTCTCCATCCTCTCGATGGCCTTGATCTTGACAGGGTTGCACTCTATGCCGCGCTCTGAGACAAGGAAACCGAGGAGCTGGCCGGCTGGTACTCCAAAGACACACTTCTCTGGGTTGAGCTTGATTTGAAAACGGCGCAGATTATCAAAAGTTTCCTTGAGATCTTCTAGGAGGGTACTGCGCTTCTCCGTCTTCACCACAATATCATCTACATAGACGTGGGCATTTCTGCCGAGTTGCTTGAGGAGGCACTTCTGCATGCAACGCTGGAACGTGGCACCGGCATTTCTCAAGCCGAATGTCATGGTCAGGTAGTAGAAGGCTCCGAATGGTGTGATGAAGGCGGTCTTTAGGCGGTCGGCCGGGCTTAACTTGATCTGGTGGTACCCTGAGTAGACATCCAAGAAACTCAGCAGCTTGCATCCGGCTGTGGAGTCTATCACTTGGTCAATCCAAGGCAAGGCAAATGGATCTTTGGGGCAAGCTTTGTTGAGGCTGGTGTAGTCAATACACATGCGCCATTTGTTGTTCTTCTTCAGTACAAGAACTGGGTTGGCAAGCCACTCTGGAAAGAACACTTCCATAATGAAGCCGGCTGCTAGAAGCCGGGCTATCTCTTCACCAACAATTCTTCTCTTCTCCTCCGACAGGCGACGGAGGGGTTGCTTGACTGGTTTTGCATCTGCTCTGACATGCAGCTTGTGCTCAGCGAAATCCGTCGAAACACCCGGCATGTCCTTTGGAGACCATGCAAAGATGTCCCGATTCTCACGGAGGAAATCGACGAGCTCACTTTCCTATTTGCTGTCAAGGTAGGCTCCTATGACAGCGAACTTCTCCGGGTGCTTCGGGTCCAAGGGTATCTTCTTGGTTTCTTTGGCCGGCTGGAAAGAGCCCTGAGCTTCCGACTCCTTGGGATCTGGCGACAGGTCCGGCTGCTTGCCGGCCATGGCCACAACTCGGTCAAGGAGCCGCTTCTCGGCAGCAATCACAAGGGACTCGGCCAGCCAACTGCTGGCTGCGGCACATTTGGCAGACTTCTGGTAGTCGCCGGCCGCAGTGATAATGCCCTTGGAACCCGGCATCTTCATCTTAAGGTAGGCGTAGTGGGGAACCGCCATGAACTTGGCCAGGGCAGGCCGGCCAAGCAACGCATGGTAGGGCTCTCAAGGTCAACCACCTCGAACCAGATTGGCTCTCGGCGGAAGTGATCCTTGTCTTCGAAGAGGACGTCTATCTTGATCTTGCCGATTGGTGAGCAGGAAAGGCCAGGCACAATGCCATGGAATATAGTCCGGCTGGGCTGGAGCTGTTTCTCTTTGATGCATAACTTCTCCATGGTGTCGCGGTAGAGGATGTTGATGCTGCTACCGCCGTCTATCAGAATCCGGGAGAAACGAGCGGCTCGCCTCTCTGTTGCAAAGGTGGCATCCAACACCAGAGCATAGGAACCCGGAGAAGGCATCACCTCCGGGTGGTCAGCTCGGCTCCAACTGATCGGCTTTTCGGACCAGTGCATGACCTCTGGGGCTTCAAAGGAGACAGCATTCACCTCTCGGCGCTGATGACGCCGACTATGCCTGTCGTCAGCCACGCTGGTGAAGACGACATAAGCTCCGTGCTCTTCGGGAAACTCATCCTGGATTGCGCCGAGCGGCCGGACCGCCGGCTGCTGGGAAGGCAGAGGCGGTGGGCCAGCAGGCGGGGGAGGCAGTCCTTCGCCCTTGGCGATGCGGGCGAGCCAATGGCACTTCCGGGTGGTGTGGTTGGATGGCCTTGCGCCGCTGTGGAACTTGCATGGAGCGTCAAGGGATTGCTCGAACGAGAAGGCGGGCAGCCAGGCAGGCTTGCCGCCCTTCTGGCGCTTGGGGCCGGGTTGCTCTTCTGGCCGCTGGTCTTCGACCGTCGCCACCTGCCGACTGGTGGTAGCCGGCTGCTGGGCCTTGCGCTTGTTGTCGTTTGACTGTTGGTGCCGACTGGAATCACCAGCTGGCGTCTGAGGGGCCGGAGGGAGCATCTTTCCTGATGTGTCCACTCGGAGCTCCGACTTCATGGAGGATTCAGCAGTGGCGTACTTGTCCGCTATGATTAGCAGCTCATCGAGGGTGGCCGGCTTGTCGCAGAGGAGTCGGTGCTTGAGTAGGGTGCCCTCCCGGCACCCAGCAGTGAAGTATTCTATGGTTTGCACCTCATGCACCCCTTCGCAGGAGTTGCGCAGTTCAGCCCACCGCGTCAAGTAGTCGCGGGTAGATTCAGTCGGGCCTTGGATGCATAGAGAGAGCTGGCGAGGTTTGGGCGGTCGCTTGTAGGTGCTGGTGAAGTTGCAGATGAAAACTTCGGTGAAGTCTAGCCAGCTGTTGACGTTGTAGGGCTTGAGGCTGTTCAGCCATGTCCGGGCCGTGCCCTGGAGCATGAGGGGAACGTACTTTACGGCAACGCGCTTGTTGCCGTTCGCTATGCTGACGGCCGTGGAGTAGTCCACCAGCCAGTCCTCCGGCTTCACAGAGCCGTTGTACTTGGGGGTGTCCCGAGGGAGCGAGAACCCCTTGGGGAAGGGCTCGTCGCGAATGCGGGGACCGAAACAAGGCGGGCCGATCGCGTCTTCTTCTTCTAACGCCAGGGATCGAGCCAAGCGGTCGATCCGGTGGCGGGCGTCGTTTTCTCCGACTCCTTCACGGGGGCCCAGCCGGCCTCCAAGAGTCGGATGCTCAACAGGCGGCGGGGAGGCGCGCCTCTCCCTGCGCGGGAGAGGCGGACGACCGTCCCGCCGTTCCACTGCTCGTGGGCGGCCGTCTTGGTCGCGCTCGATGGAGATGCGGGTGCGGCTGCGGCTAGCAACCGGTTCTTGGTCGCGGGCGCCCCCTGTCGGCGTCCGGGAGGTCGCGCCGTGCTCTCGGCGAGGGGGAAGGTTCCCGGCCTGCAAGCCGGGTTCCACCACGCGGCGGCCGCGTCGATGAGCTGCTGGACGTGCCCCGTCATGCAGCGACGCACGTTGCCCTCCAGGTGGTCCAGCTCGTCTGCCGCCGCCTGGGCGGCGCGTAAGTTCTCCATCGGCGTAGCGTAGACTGGGCGGTCGGCCCCCAACATGCTGGCGATGGCTGCGCCGCGCTGCCGGACCGTGCCCGCATGGCTGGGTTCGCCAGCAGCCGGCATGCCGCAGACGGCACGGTCGATCTCGCAGTGGTAGGCCTCGGTGAGGCGTCTCATGGCCGCCAACTTGTTGGCGCTGTCGAGGAGTGCGATACGGCATGCCTCCAGCGTTTCGCCGTTCGCACCAGGCGCTACAGGCGCGGACAGGTCCCGCATTGCCGCCTGCAACGGGTCCCGTCCGGCCTGGTCGGAGGCTCCGTCGTGGCTGATGACCAGCACCCCGGTGACGGTGCTGGTGCTGGCGCTGCTGTCTGCAGCAGGGAGCGGGTCGTTGAAGATCACCACGTCACCGGGAAAGGCATCAGAAAGCGCGACGTTGGCGTCGATGACCATGTCGTCGGACGGGTCGGTGGAGCCAACGGACTCCAGGTCGGAGACCGGCTCGTTGGCAATGTGAAGCTTGCCGAGGGAGTCGATGAGGCAGCTTTTGGGGCCGGCCGCGCCCGCGACGAGTGTGGGCTCGTCGGAGAGGCGGATCCCGCCGACGAGGTCGGCAAAGCTGATTGCGGTGCAAGCAACTTCCGTGCCGCGCAGCGTGTCGGCACAAACATCGTCAGGCGTGCCGGGCTGGCTGCGCTCGCCAGGAAGGAAGAGGGTTCCCGTCCAGAACGTGTTTTCGGACGATGGTGCACCTAGCCCCACGGTGGGCGCCAAATGTCGGGGGTATCGTGCGACATATGCCAAATGATAGCTTATCATGGATGGGGACAAAAGTACGTCGCCGGGCTCTAGAAGCGGGAGTGAGCGAGACCACGTACGCCTGCGAATCTTACCCAGGTTCGGGGCTCTCCTAGGAGATAACACCCCTAGTCCTGCTCTGCGGGGCCTCCGCATGATCACTACCTCAACAAGTAGCTACAAACTTGCTCCTTGAGCTGTTTTGCTAGAGGAGGAAGGAGGGCAAGGCTAGCTCTACTCCTCTCCCTATGTGTGTGTGTGAGTGCTGAACTCAGGAGGCTTTCTCGTCTCCACCAAGGTCCCAACCCCTTGCATGGGGTGACCTGGGGGGTTTATATAGGCTTACCCCCCAGGGATACAATGGTAATCCGGCCGGGCGTAGGACCCGGCCGTCAGTGTCTCTGATCGCCGGCTTCTCCGCCGACTGCAGGGGCCCGCCGCCTGGTGGGTCCCCCTGGCTGTCTCGTACTCGGCCGACAAGCCGGGCCCGCCGCTTGCGGGTCCTGTCGGCTGCGTAGCACTATAGCCGTGCCACTGATGATGCATGCTTGGTCGGGGAGAGCGTGGCTACAGTCCCGTCGCTTGGCGGGCGTTTCACTGTAGCCACTCCCCGTCTCTTCTGGTTAATGGCACACAAACTTCAAGGAAGGGGGAGGGCCGCCTGCTAGGAGCCGGCCTCCCCCTGAGCCGACTGGTCAGGGATCACCGCCTTCTGGCCTCTCACGGACAGGTAGGGCCCGCCGCCTGCGGGCCGTACCGACCTCCCATCGTGGAAGCATGGCTTCCTCTGCCATGGGTGATGTCATGAGCAGCATGGCAACAGTGCCGCATCGGGCGTGGGATGTCCGCTTGGTACGCCGCACTGTGGCCACGCTCTCCCCTGGATTTGGGGGTGGCAGGCTTGTACTGTAGCCACGCCCTGTCTCGTCGTGTTTATGTGGGTGCTAACTTCGAGGGCGCGAGGGGCCGCCTGCTAGGACCCGGCTTCCCTGGAAGCCGCCTGCTAGGAGTCGGCCCGCTTCACGGCCGTCTCCTGGACTCCGCCGCCTCCTGGCAACCGGCCGCTTGGACCAGCCGGCCCCAAGAAGGTGGTCCTTTGTCTTTGATGTTTGAGGGGCGCAGCCTGCCCCGATGTATTGAAATACCAAGGGGAGCTGATGAGGCTACCCATGGTCATTTACTCCGACAACAGTGCATGATTATCATTAGCATCATATTGCATTTCTACTCCTAAGTCAAAATTCAAATTTAAATGAAATTGAAAAATAAAGTTGTTCAACATAGAAACTAAAATGTTCAAAAAATAGCAAATATTCCAGAGACTGTTATAAAATTATAATCAACAATTAATAAATTAACTAAGTGACTCTAACAGTAGGAAAACAGAGTTGGTTAATACCTTTTTATTTAAATAAAATCCATATGAAAACATTTGGCCCCAAAACCATTTTATACCAGGGTTGGATATTGCACTGATGTTATATGAGCAAGTGCCATATTTTACACGAGTCATTTGGAGTAAAACAAAACACAAAATAGAAAAGAAAAGAAAAACAGAGAAAGACAAAAGACAAAAATGGAAAAGGCCCACTTTGCTGGGCCTCGAGTGCACAGTGCCGGCCCAGCCCACCTGGCGTCGTCCCCCACCTCCCGCACTGTTCGGTGCCTCGCTGTCGAGCACCTTGCGCACGTGAGCCAGGCCCCCCCTCCGTGCGGTCGACAGCGCGCCCGTGCCGGCGCTGGGGATAAGAGCAGCTCCCCACTCTCCCTGGCGAACCCTAGCCACCATTCCCCCCCTTCCTCCCTCGTTCCCCACCTCGCCCGACGCCGCCATGATCGGCCTCCGTTGAATCTCGCGGCCACCGCCTCTGCCTCGCCGCCGCGACGTGCCCACGAGCTCCGCCGTGCTCCTCTACGCCTCCTGCACCAACGAACCGGAGCCGAACGCCTCTGCATGGTCGGTCTGCGTCGTATTCTTCCCCTACGGCCGCCTGCGTCACCGCCGTCGATTCGCGCCTCCCTGAGCTCCTCCGTTCTTCCCCGGGCCTTCTCTGCAACGCCGTTGAGCCCCTGCGCCGAACGCACCCTTCCCTGCCCCCTCTAGTCACTCGTAGCCACTGCTCCGTCGAGGCCCAAACCCATCTCCGCCTAGTTTGGTCGCTGACGATGACATGTACCTGGGGTATGGTAATAGGCCTGACCTAGACACCCTTCCCAAGGACATTACCTTAAAGTCAGGGATATTCAAAGGACAATAGCATTCACTCGACCAGAAGCATTCCACTCGGAAAACCCAATTCCATTCGACCGGAGTGTACTCACTCGACCACATCAGAAATTACTCGGAAGACAGAAGATCTAAAGTCACTCAGAACGGCAACGGTCAGGCGTTCACTCCGTAGTCTTAATGATCATTTATATGCTTTTATTGCTGGCATTACCAGTAACATCCCATCTTTATGTACATTGGATCCTGTGTAACTGAGGGCTGGAGGGGTCTGGCGAACTCTATATAAGCCACCCCCCTCCTCAGGCACAAGGGTTGGCACCCCCTGTAACTTCACGCATAATCCAATCGACCGAGCCCCCGGGCACTGAGACGTAGGGATGTTACTTCCTCCGAGAAGGGCCTGAACTCGTAAATCTTGCGTCCACAACCTCTCCATAGCTAGGATCTTGCCTCCTCATACCTAACCCCTATTCTACTGTCAGACTTAGAACCACAACAATTGGCGCCCACCGTGGGGCAGGTGTCTTAGCGACTTTCCGGTGAGGTTGCGATTTTTTCCGATTCCCATCATCATGGTTTCTGGTGGAGGTTTGGCTGAGGGCCGCAAGATCCATCTCGGCGCGCTCGTCTTCATCGCCGATGACTCCGCCTGGCTCCAGGAAGCCCCCCTCGACGTCGAGACACTCCCCGTCCGCGGGGCGACGCACTTTCGCGCGTGTGTCCGCTGCGTCCTTCTGCGGCAGCCGTCGACCCAGTATCGGTCGGCTCCCGCAGTAAGTTCGTTCCCCATTGTTCGCCGTCGCAAGCGATCCGGTCGATCGCGACTTCAGCGGTGCGTGAAGCATGCGGTGGCACGTCAGTCGGCCACCCCTCAAGTCGCGGCAATCGATCCCGATGAATCTCTCTACGGCCTGTTCGATCTGTCGACTGGCTCCGTCGAGACCCTGTCCGAGTGCGACAGCAGCGAACCTACAGCAGAGGTCCTGATGGTCGACACACCGCGCAGCCCACCTGGCATGCGTCGCAACGGTGGCGATGACGGCGGTGGCGATCCGTCGCATGTTCATGAGGAATATCACCCCGAAACCCTCTCTTCGCAGCGGAGGGAGGAACTCCACCGCCGCAACGAGGAGGCACTCCACACGCCCATCGTCGGAGAGACCTTTGAGGCTCGGGCCTTGGAGGCAGCGCGCTTGGCCACTTTGGCTGAACGCACTCGACTGGAGAACCTTCAGCATGCACTCGACGAACGTGCTCTGCAGCAGATTCCTGAGTCCAGTCGACAGCGGCAATTGTTCCCGCCTCAACCTCAGGTATACCGCACTCCTATTCAGAATCTTGCGGCCGCAGCTCGTATAGCAGAGTCCATCCAACCATCCCAGTCGGAGGCTGGACGAGGTTTGATGCAGATCCGGGCTCTGCTCCGGGCAGCAGGAGAGCAAAACACTGCAGTATCTCAGTCGCGTAACAGAATCCATAGCAGATCTGTGGTGGCCGACACAGTCCAATCGGCTCACAGCCCAAGATCGCCTCCGCGGCGTGAGGGACGTGGGCATCACCAAGAGCAGTACTTGGGTCGGAACCACGAGCAATACGATCATTGGCTCGGCCGTGGTGACCCCCGTCGAGTGCCTACGCCCCCTCTGAGAGGCGGATCATATGTGCCCCGGCGTTATGATGACAGGCGCCCATACAGCAAAGAGCGGAGGGTGCCTGTGGACCCAAGAGGGTCAAGGTTTGATGCGAGGTCAATTTTGGTGCAAGGTTTGGTCGACAGGAACCGAGCACACAGAGAAGGGCAAGACAGAGATCATTCGAGTGGAAGCAGAGTACATGTTTCAGACCCCGAGTGTTTTAGTAGAGCCATTAGAGCTGCTGAGATCCCCCCCAACTTCAGGTTGGCGACTGGGGTTAGTAAGTTCACCGGTGAGTCGAAGCCTGACACTTGGCTGGAAGATTACCGAGTAGCTGTTCAGATCGGTGGTGGAAATGATGAGGTAGCTACGAAACATCTTCCTCTCATGTTGGAAGGATCGGCCAGAGCATGGCTAAATCAGTTGGCTCTAGGCAGTATATTCAGCTGGGAAGAGTTAGCTCGAGTGTTTGTCAGGACATTCGAGGGCACATGCAAATGACCTGCAGGGTTGACCGAATTGCAACATTGTGTACAGAAGCCGAATGAAACTCTGAGGGATTACATCCAAAGATGGACCACTTTACATCACACAGTAGAAAATGTATCCCAACACCAAGCAGTTTGCGCCTTCAAGGAGGGCGTTCAGTATCGAGAGCTTAACCTGAAATTCGGTCGGACAGGAGATATGTCTCGGACCCGAATGATGGAAATAGCCACTCGATGCGCTAATGGTGAAGAAGAGGATCGACTCCGCAGTGGAAAGGGCAAGCCAGTCGCCCAAGACACCGGAGGAGGTCGGAAGCAGAAACGCAAAGCCGAGCCAGCAGGTCCTGGTGAAGCTACAGTTGTAACTCAAGGAAAATTCAAGGGGAAGCCCAAAGGGCCCTAGATCCCCAAGAAGGTGAAAGATCAAGCGGGGAATGATGTGTTGGATTTGCCATGTCACATTCACACCAAGAAGGATGAAGAGGGTAATTTGATTTATCCCAAACATACCACTCGACAATGTCGGCTCCTAATCCAGCAGTTCCGAGAGAAACAACCCAATGAGAAGGAAAAAGAGTCTGACAAGGATGAGGACAAGGAAGAAGATGATGACGGTTTTCCTAACATCAATTCCACTTTGGTGATTTTTGCTGACATTGAAAGCAAAAGTCGACTGAAAGTCATCAACAGAGAAGTAAACATGGTTGCTCTGGCAGCGACGACATATTTGAAATGGTCAAAGACTCCCATTACATTCGACCAATCTAACCACCCACCGCACGTTGCCACCCCCGGGAGGCAAGCGTTGGTGGTCGACCCAGTCATTGGGGGCACTCGACTGACCAAAGTCCTGATGGATGGTGGCAGTGGCTTGAACATTTTGTATTCTGAGACTCTCCGTGGGATGGGCATTCCGATATCCAAGCTCAGTGAGAGCAACATGCGATTCCACGGTGTCATTCCAGGAAAGAAAGCTGATTCACTCGGCCAGATCGCTCTTAACGTGGTTTTCAGTGATTCAAAGAATTACCGTAAGGAGAAGTTGACATTTGAAGTTGTGGATTTTCACAGCGCCTATCATGCTATTCTGGGCAGAACTGCATATGCCCGTTTCATGGCTCGACCGTGTTACGTGTACCTCAAGCTGAAGATGCCTGGCCCCAGGGGCATGATCACAGTCACTGGTAATCGTCAACGAGCAGAAGAGTGCCTCCAGAAGGGCTCTAAGATAGCCGATGAACAGATGGCAGCAGTAGAAATGGAAGAATATAAGAAGACTGCAGATCCGAGTGATTTGTTGCATGCTAAGAATCCTGCTTTAGAGTCTGCATTTCATTCGTCCGGTGAAACAAAGCATGTTCACATTCACCCGACCGATCCCAGTGCTGCTTCAACTCATATCTCAACAACACTCGACAGCAAATAGGAAGAAGCGCTCATCCAGTTCCTCCGTGAGAACTGGGACATCTTCGCATGGAAGCCGTCTGACATGTCGGGTGTACCCAGGGGACTGGCTGAGCACCGTTTGCGAGTCGATCCAAAGGCAAAACCCGTGAAAGAGCATCTCCGTCGGTCCGCTGTGGAGAAGAGAAAGGCAATCGGCGAAGAGGTGGCTCGGCTTCTGGCGGCTGAGTTCATCCACGAAATTTACCACACCGAGTGGCTCGCCAATGTTGTCATGGTTCCCAAGAAGGATGATTCACTTCGTATGTGCATTGATTTCAAGCATATCAATCGGGCCTGCCCGAAAGATCATTTTCCTCTCCCCCGCATCGATCAGATAGTCGACTCGACTGCGGGATGTGAGCGATTGTCCTTCCTGGATGCATATTCCGGGTACCATCAGATCCGACTGTATGGACCTGATGAAATAAAAACAGCTTTATCACCCCATTCGGGTGCTTTTGCTACGTCACCATGCCCTTTGGTCTCAAGAATGCTGGTGCCACATTCATGCGCATGATACAGAAGCCTGCTAACTCAAATCAGTCGGAATGTGGAAGCATACATGGATGACATCGTTGTTAAGTCGCGTAAAGGTTCCGACCTGCTGACTGACCTTGCTGAAACCTTTGCCAATTTGAGAAGATATGATATCAAGCTTAATCCGTCGAAGTGTACATTTGGAGTTCCAGGTGGAAAGTTACTCAGTTTCCTCGTTTCCGAACGTGGGATCGATGCAAACCCAGAGAAAGTTGGTGCAATCCTCCGAATGAAACGCCCTGTGCGTGTACACGACGTTCAGAAGCTTACTGGTTGTTTGGCCGCTTTGAGTCGATTCATCTCTCGTCTCGGTGAAAAGGCATTGCCTCTTTACCGACTGATGAAGAAATCTGATAAGTTCGAGTGGACTCCTGAAGCTGACGCAGCATTTGCATAGCTCAAAGCCCTGCTTTCCACCCAGCCGGTGCTTGCTGCTCCAATCAGCAAAGAGCCTTTACTGCTTTATATAGCAGCCACTGGACAGGTTGTCAGTACAGTATTCACGGTCGAGCGGGAAGAAGAAGGTAAAACCTACAAGGTTCAACGCCCAGTGTACTATATTTCTGAAGTCTTAACCCCATCCAAGCCGAGATATCCACATTATCAGAAGCTTGTCTATGGAATTTACTTGACCACAAAGAAGGTTGCACATTACTTCTCAGATCATTCGATTACAGTCATCAGCGACGCTCCGTTGTCAGAAATTTTGAACAACAGAGATGCAACTGGTCGAGTGGCAAAGTGGGTGATTGAACTCCTTCTGCTGGATATCAAGTTTGAGGCAAAGAAAGTGATTAAATCTCAAGCAATAGCAGATTTCCTCGTCGAGTGGGTTGAACAGCAGCTACCGACCCAGATACAGTCGAAACATTGGACTATGTTCTTTGACGGGTCCAAGATGTTGAATGGTTCAGGCACTGGAGTAATCCTAGTATCTCCACGAGGCGACAACCTCAGATATGTTCTCCAGTATTGCTTTGATTCCTCCAACAATGAAGCTGAATATGAGGCACTCCTGTACGGGTTGCGTATGGCCATTTCACTCGGCGTCCGTCGCCTAATGGTTTATGGCGACTCAGATTTAGTGGTTAATCAAGTGATGAAGGAGTGGGACGTCAGGAGCCCAGCTATGACTGGTTATTGCAATGCAGTGAGAAAGTTAGAAAAGAAGTTTGAAGGGCTAGAGCTCCACCATATACCCCGACTGAAGAATCAAGCAGCTGATGACTTGGCGAAAATAGGTTCCAAGCGGGAGCCTATTCCCAGCAATGTGTTTTTGGAGCATATTCACGCACCATCAGTTCAAGAAGATCCCTTCACTGAAGAGCCCCCACAGCCTAAGAGCTCCACTGATCCGACTGAAGTTGAAATCCCAGCTGTGGTCGACTTGATGATGGAGGTTTTGGTCGTCATTCTTGATTGGACAGTGCCATATATTGCATATATTCTCAGGAAAGAGCTTCCAGAGGATGAAGAAGAGGCTCGTCAGATTGTCCGTCGATCCAAAGCCTTCACGGTAATGGGTGGACAGCTCTACAGAGAGAGTGTTACTGGGGTCGTTCAGAAATGCATCACTCCAGAAGAAGGCCGAATGATCCTCAATGATATCCACTCAGGGACCTGTGGTCACCATGCGTCCTCTCGGACCATCGTGGCCAAAGTATACCGAGCAGGGTTTTACTGGCCACGGGCAAATGAGATGGCAAAGGAAATAGTTGACAAGTGCGAGGGCTGTCAGTTCTACTCCAACATGTCCCACAAACCTGCTTCAGCCTTGAAGACTATTCCACTCGCCTGGCCATTTGCTGTTTGGGGATTAGATATGGTTGGACCTCCGAGGACTGGCAGGAGTGGCTTCACCCATGTGCTTGTAACAGTCAACAAGTTCACTAAATGGATTGAAGCTAAACCTATCAAAAACCTGGAAGCAAGTACTGCTGTCAGCTTCATCAGAGGGTTAACATTTAGATATGGAGTTCCGCACAGCATCATCACGGATAATGGGTCAAACTTTGATTCAGATGAGTTCCAAGCTTTCTGCGCTTGCCAAGGTACTCGGGTCGACTATGCTTCAGTCGCCCACCCTCAGTCGAATGGACAAGGAGAAAGAGTGAACGGTTTGATTCTCAAAGGGCTAAAACCTCGATTGATGCGCGACCTCAAGCATGCAACCGGCGCTTGGGCAGATGAGCTACCATCAGTCCTTTGGGGATTAAGAACAACACCAAATCGGTCGACCGGTCGAACCCCCTTCTTCATGGTCTATGGGGCTGAGGCTGTGCTGCCGAGTGACTTGCTTCACAATGCACCCCGAGTAGAACTTTTTTCAGAAGCCGAAGCAGAACGGGCTCGAGAAGACGCTGTTGATCTTCTGGAAGAAGAAAGAGAGATGGCCTTGATCCGATCGACCATTTATCAGCAAGACCTTCGTCGATTATATGCTAGAAATGTGAAGGGTCGAGCATTTCAGGAAGGGGACCTTGTGCTCCGAGTGGACCAGCAACGGCCTCACAAACTTGCCCCCACTTGGGAAGGTCCCTTCATCGTCACCAAGGTGCTCCACAACGGAGCGTATCACCTCTACAATGTGGAGTAGAATAAAGACGAGCCACACGCTTGGAATGCGGAGCTACTCCGCCGTTTTTATACTTAAGTGTTCAGACTGATGAGATGTAATAAGGAGTACCTTTCAGTTTGTTTATCAAAGACATGGTTTTACAATCTCCTAAATGATTGTTGTTACTAATACATGTGTCCAAAATCCCCCAGTGGGTGGCTTAGCCGCGAATCCGATTCGCCTAAGTTTAAACAAATCCTACCGAGTGATGAGCAACCCTCTCACTCGGAGGCTTAGCAGCAGTCCTGTACTCGCCTAAGTTTAAAAAATCCTATCGAGTGATGAGCAACCCTCTCACTCGGAGGCTTAGCTGCAGTCCTGTACTCGCCTAAGTTTGAAAAATCCCACCGAGTGAAGAGCAACCCTCTCACTCGGGGGCTTAGCTGTAGTCCTGTACTCGCCTAAGTTTAAAAAATCCTACCGAGTGATGAGCAACCCTCTCACTCGGGGGCTTAGCTGCAGTCCTGTACTCGCCTAAGTTTAAAAAAGCCCACCGAGTGATGAGCAACCTTCTCACTCGGGGGCTTAGCTGCAGTCCTGTACTCACCTAAGTTTAAAAAATCCTACCGAGTGATGAGCAACCCTCTCACTCGGAGGCTTAGCTGCAGTCCTGTACTCACCTAAGTTTAAAAAATCCTACCGAGTGATGAGCAACCCTCTCACTCGGGGGCTTATCTGCAGTCCTGTACTCGCCTAAGTTTGAAAAATCCCACCGAGTGAAGAGCAACCCTCTCACTCGGGGGCTTAGCTGCAGTCCTGTACTCGCCTAAGTTTAAAAAATCCTACCGAGTGATGAGCAACCCTCTCACTCGGGGGCTTAGCTGCAGTCCTGTACTCGCCTAAGCTTATAAAATCCTACCGAGTGATGAGCAACCCTCTCACTCGGAGGCTTAGTTGGAGTCCTGTACTCACCAAAGTTTGTAAAATCCTACCGAGTGATGAGCAACCCTCTCACTCGGAGGCTTAGCTGCAGTCCTGTACTCGCCTAAGTTTGTAAAATCCTACCGAGTGATGAGCAACCCTCTCACTCGGGGGCTTAGCTGCAGTCATGTACTCGCCTAAGTTAAAACACGCTCCATCCTGATCCGTCAGGACAATGAAGTGCAGGTCAACTGCGACCTTCTCTTCAGAGCTACGCCACAAGTACAATGTGTGCTCCATCCTGATCTGCAAGAATGACGAGGTGCAGGTCGTCCGCGATCCTCTCCTCAGAATTGCATCACAAGAACAAAAGTCTGTTCCGAGTGAAGATACAAGTTCCACTCGGAAATAAAAACAAGCATATTTAAGGGAAAACTAAGTTCGGACAAATCCCCATGAGGTTCCGGACCGCAGATTAAAGTACTCGGGCATCAGGCCCGAAAGAGTTTAACGGTTACAAAACCACTCGGCATACCGATCCAAATTTAATCGGATCATAAAAATTTTGTTCACTCCGCAAGAGGGCTGGCAGGCTCGACGAACTCATCCAGGTCGATTCCATCTGCAATTCGAGTAGCAGCACCAATAAAAGTCTCCATGAAGGACTGGAAGTCAAGTTTCTTGGTATTGGCAACCTTGATTGCTGCTAGCTTCTCTTCTTTGGCTTCCTTGCAATGAACACGAACCAGGGACAGAGCTACGTCGGCACCGCATCGAGCAGAGGACTTCTTCCATTCCTGCACTCGACCAGGAATCTCATTGAGTCGAGTCATCAAAGACTCGAGATCATTTTGGAGCGTTTCCCTTGGCCAGAGCGCCATGTCGATCTGTGACACCGCAACCTTCAGTCGAGCAAGGTAATTCATGGCGCTGGCAAGGCGAGACTCCAGTTGGAGCACGTTCATGGCAGCTTCATATTTAACAAGGGAGTTGATGGGGTCCAAGCTTGTCTCGACTCGTCCAGTCTCTTCCTCGAAGTTTTGACAGAATTCTGCACTCACAGAGAAATAATGAGTCGACGGTTATATGATGAGTCAACGAAAGCAAATCAATCGGACAGGGAAAAGTACCTTCAAGCATGAGGAATAACTTCTTGGCGAGTCCTCCCAGATAATTCTCTAGCTCGTTCCTCTTGCGGGTGATGTCTTCCACTTTGTCAGTCAGGGTCCCTTTATCCTTCTTCAGTTGAGTTACCTCTTTGTTGGCGTCATCGAGAGCAGTCTTCAGCTTGGTATTCTCTTCCTCCAACTTTTCGACTGAGGCCAGCTTTTGGTCAGCGAGTGCCGTTTTTTCTTCTGCTATTTTCTTCGCAGCCGCAAGGTCAAGGTCCTTCTTCTCCAAAGCCCATCTCATTGTTTCTAGAAAGAATAACATTCGAATCAGAAAGAAGAGGAGAAAAGATGGCAGGAGAACCAGTCGACAAGCTTTCCTTACCAGCAGCGTCATCCTTAGCCTTCTGCAAGTTATTCTGAGCCAACTCCAGATCAAGATTGAGCTGGATCTGCTTCTGCTCTAAGTCAGCGAACCAGGCTCCAAGTTCACAAGATTTCTGTGTTCAGAAGATAGCCAGTCGGCAGACACAATGATTGGTTGCTTCCGAGCAATAAAGTAACAAGTTCAAAGAGTTCTAAGACTACTGCCGAATCAAACATTCAACAATAGTCTCGGGGACTACACCCAGTGGGTGCACTCAGCGTGCCCCCACTGGTTCGACTTTTCAATTGACTTGGTCCGTCTAGTCAGAAAAAAAACTCAGACCATAGCCGACTGCCCGCAGTCGACTACGGTCTCGGGGACTACACCCAGTGGGTGCACTCAGCGTGCCCCCACTGGTCCAGGTTCCACTCGACATGATCTGCTCAGACCAAGTGGAAAAGTTCTGTTCAAAGACCCCCGCCGAATCAAACATTCGACGGCGGTCTTGGGGACTACACCCAGTGGGTGCACTCAGCGTGCCCCCACTGGTTCAGAGATTCAATCGACACAACCTAGTCAACTTAAGTGGAAAAACTACTCAACAGAAATTAAAACACCCAGTGGGTGTATAGACTGACAATGGGTGTGCAATTAAGGTTCCAAAACGCTCATCCACGGACGTCTTGCAGATAATAAAGCAACAGTTTCTAAATATCATATCCTAACAGAACAAGCGTCAAGATGGAGTTCAGTCGGAAGTAAGTTAACCTGGACATTGGCCTGGAGTGCTGAGCTGGCATCATAGGCAGCTTGACTGGCCTCGCGCACCACTTTCATCTGCTCCATCATAATGCCTGCCTGGCGTATGGCTTCCTTGGCAGCACTCACTTGGTCCTCTGGGACGTGATGGGCGGTGAAAAGTGGAGACGGTGGATCAGCTGCAGCAGCTTGAGAGCTTGAGGCATGAAGTTGCACAGATGAAGCAGGGGCCTGTGCAGTCGACGCTAAAGGACGACCACTCGACAAGGGAATCGCAAAAGTAACAGAAGCATGGTTGAGGTCCCCGGGCTGCTGGATAGCTGGTTCTGCCGCCGGCGTCGACTAAGGCATCTTGCTAGCTGGTGCCTTTTTGCCCAGGGTCCTGCTCCTCTTTCCCACGAGCTTCTGTGGCACATCTTCATCATCATATGGAAGTTCAATAACATTTTGCGGAGCTGCAAAAGAATCGACCACAAGAGTTCAATCGACTGTAGAAGTGGTTAGCAAAGAAAAGACAAGATAACAGGAGTCACACCCGCATTGGATGTGACCGCGTCCTCCATCTCCTCGTCATCATCATCTTTGTAAGCAGAAGTCCCAGAGGTAGCAGGACTGCAAATTTCAAGGTTCACTCGGTCAAGCAAGAGAATGGGTCGACAACTGATATAAGATTCTTGGAGCAAAGGGTGAAAACGAAACACTTACGCAGAGGCGACGGGAACATCAACCTTGATCTTGGGCAAGGCCTTCCGTGGCTTTGACGGCGCAGTCTTGAGCTGCTTCGGAGCCTTCTCAGTCGGCACCGGAGAAGATGTCCGAGTGCACTTCGAAGTTTGTCCAGTCGGTGCTGCCACTTTACCCTGGATACTTGCTAGGTTGTGCTTCTACTTGGAACGCTTTTCCACGCGAGGTGGAGAATCGACCTCCTCACCACTGCTCGAGTCTTTGCGCTCTTCATCACTCTTGTCATCAGAGTTCCAATCACCGCTGTCGCCTTCGCTCTCCTCTCCTTCCTGGATCTGCTCCCCGTTGGGCATCGAGTACATCTCAGTATATATCTGCAGAGCAAAGAATCATACAAATATCAATCGGATTGAAGCCTAAATAGGAAATCAGAGCAAAGGACATTCGGCACTGAAGATTGTACCTTATCCGGTTTGTTGGTCTTGTCGAATGGTGGGACCCTCTTGGACCCGTTGGGGTTATCTTTGTTACCAGTGATGCCTTGCAGCCACCGCTCCACTACCTCCCCGGTGACCTCCTCCGGGTGGATCCGAGTGGTGTCATCAATACCCGAGTACATCCACATAGGATGATCACGAGCCTGGAGTGGTTGGTTGTGTCGACTGTGAAATATTTCAAGCAAGTCCATACCAGTCACTCCATCGCGGACTAACTGGACTACTCGGTCAACTAGCATATTCACTTCTACTTTCTCCTCTGGGTTCACTTTCAAAGTAGAGGGCGGCTGGACTCGATCCATGGAAAAGGGAGGAAGCCCAGTCGACTGACTAGGAGTCGGCTGGTCTTTGCAATAGAACCAGGTTGACTGCCACCCTCTAACTGAATCGGGGAACGTCATTGCCGGAAAAGTGCTCCTACCCCTCATCTGAATTCCCAGACCCCCGCACATCTGGATCACATGTGTTCTCTCATCACTCGGATTGGACTTTTTTACGGCTTGAGAGCGGCATGTGAATATATGTTTGAAAAGACCCCAGTGCGGTCGACAGCCCAAGAAATTCTCACACAGGGAAACATATGCAGCAAGATAGGTGATGGTGTTGGGGGAAAAGTGATGAAGTTGAGCTCCAAAGAAATTCAAGAAAGCCCGGAAAAAGGGATGTGGAGGCAAGGAGAAACCACGGTCGACATGAGTCGCGAGGAGGACGCACTCACCCTCTTGCGGCTGCGGCTCGGTCTCGTTCCCCGGCAATCGCCAAGACTGGTGGGCAATCAAGCCCCCTTCAACCAGATCCTCCATGTCTTCCTTCCGGATCGTGGATCTGATCCAGTCGCCCTGGATCCAGCCAGGCGGCAGGCCGGACCTAGATGACGACCCGCCCCGACTCGTCTTCTTGCCCTTCGCTGCCGCCGTCACCTTCTTCGCTCGCTCCAGGGCCACCGTTTTCTCCTTTCCCATCGCAGCAGGCTGCGCTTGGATGGGGCGGCGGCGTCGAAGGTGGTGGCGAATGCGGTGGAGAAACAGAGGAAGAAGAAGGGGATAAAGAGCACAGTGCCAAACGCGCCGGCCCGGACGCCTTATATGGACTTGTTACCGAGTGACTGACTTGTGGGCCCAAGCAATCCCATCGAATCCCGCAGCAGTCGCGCACTCGGTATGTGGCGAGAAAGGTGGCGCGAGGATCGAGGCATCCCTGCCAAATCTGTTCCGTTTACTGCGGGCCTCTCCGTCAAGCGCGCTTCTCCAAATTTCGAATCCCGTGAGATCCGGGAACGACAGTGCAGTCAATCGCGCCAAAGATCTCATACCATGTCCACAATTGAAGCTTATCAACAAAATTCACTCGACAATTTAGGAATGGATCAAGGCGACTGAAAATGAAGTCGAAGTCGTTACGTGGTTCATTAATCTAAGCAAAACGCTCCCGAAGCGTGAAAACTGGGTCGGAACCATCTTCAACTCCTTTTGTCACTCGAAACCTGAACCATTCGGGGGCTAATGACATGTACCTGGGGTAGGGTAATAGGCCTGACCTAGACACCCTTCCCAAGGACATTACCTTAAAGTCAGGGATATTCAAAGGACAATAGCATTCACTCGACCAGAAGCATTCCACTCGGAAAACCCAATTCCATTCGACCGGAGTGTACTCACTCGACCACATCAGAAATTACTCGGAAGACAGAAAATCTAAAGTCACTCAGAACGGCAACGGTCAGGCGTTCACTCTGTAGTCTTAATGATCATTTATATGCCTTTATTGCTGGCGTTACCAGTAACGTCCCATCTTTATGTACATTGGATCCTGTGTAACTGAAGGCTGGAGGGGTCTGGCGAACTCTATATAAGCCACCCCCTCCTCAGGCACAAGGGTTGGCACCCCCTGTAACTTCACGCATAATCCAATCGACCGAGCCCCGGGGCACCGAGACGTAGGGCTGTTACTTCCTCCGAGAAGGGCCTGAACTCGTAAATCTTGCGTGCACAACCTCTCCGTAGCTAGGATCTTGCCTCCTCATACCTACCCCCTATTCTACTGTCAGACTTAGAACCATGACAGTCGCCGGCGCTTCTCCGGTGACCATTTGGTCACCCGCGCGTGACCAACGTGCTCGCCGTGCCGTGTAGGTGCCTCCTAGCGCATTCGTTTGACTCGCGCGTGACCGCATCGCCGTTTGCCATCGCCACCCGAGAACGGTCACCGCCGACGTGCTCGCCGCCGCTGCTACATGCCGTCTCCGGCCACGCCACCACCACCAATGCACGCGGCGTGGACCGCCCGATCGAACGCGCCAAACCCCACCCAAAATGGTGCACCGTAGGCAAAACCCGAGCTCGCCGGAGTTCGCTGCCGCGCTCGAGCTCGCCGGAGTGCTCTCCGGCCGGCGTCCGACGTGGACAGCTAGGCCCCACCCCCAGGGCCACTGGCCAGTGGGCCCCCTGGGCCCCCAGTTGACCTGTTGACCAGGTCAACTGCTGACGTGGCCGCCCCTGTCTCACTGACATGCGGGCCCCACTCAATTAAACTAATTTAAATAAATAGATAATTAGTTAATTAGTTAATTAGTTAATTAAATTCCTAAATAGACACTGACTACTGGGGCCCACACCTAATTAATCTGTAATTAGTTTTAAATAAACCCTAATTAACCTAACAGAGGCTAACATGTGGGTCCCATTGGACCCACTGGTCAGGTTTGACCTGGACCTGCTGGAGTTGACCTGCTGACGTCACTTTACACTATTTCGGATAATGTTGGTTTATTTAATAAAAATATTTCCAGATAATGCTAAAATCTTTAGAAAATCATATCTTTTAAACTGTAGCTCAGATCGAAAAACTTTGTACATGAAAGTTGCTCAGAATTTTGAGACGGATCCGAATACGCGGTCCGTTCGTCAATCACGCGTCCCTAGCTACCCGAACATGGAACCGTTCCTCTCAGGTCACCTGTCTGATAAATGTCCGGAACCAGGAAAACATTCCCGGATGAATTCCCCCTTCGCCAGTATCACCTGGCACTGCATTAGATCACCTCTGTCACCGTGTATTGCCATGTTATGCTTTGTGCTGCACTTGTTTGCTCTGTATTTATTGTTTCCTCCCCCTCTTCTCTTTCGTTAGACCCCGACGCAGTTTCCAGTATCGATGCAACTCCGGAGATCGACTACGCCTCTGACGACCTTGCCCTTGCCGCCGAGCAACCAGGCAAGCCCCCCCCCCCTTTGATCATCCCGATATCGCCCATTCTATTTTCTCATGCTTGCATTAGAATTGCTGCTGCTACTGCTTTACCTATTCTCATGCATAGCCTGTTTATTGTAACCTGCTATTGAAACCTTATCTGCTTATCCTAAAATGTCTAGTATTGGCTGGGTAGAGACCTATCAGTGACCCCACTTATCCCGATTGCCCCGCTGGATTATCCGAAGACCCGATCAACGGGATTGAAGACCAGGCCCCGGCACCACACATCACCCCCCCTTAGTTGTAATGACACTGCAGCGTTACTATCAAGTGCCGAGGGTGAAACCTCTTGTAGCACTTCTGATGTTAACTCTGTAGAGTAGCTATTTGGTCGTGGTCATCGAGGGTGATTCCTCCTTCACCACTTCCGATAACGACGCTGTCGTGCAACACCTCAAGTGTGAACCCATCGAGGGTGATTCCTCCGAGTTCACCTTGACGGTTACATCGAGTAGGAATCCAACGAGGGTGATACCTCGGATTCCCCTGATGTTATGGACACACGGATACTTGGACTGTACTATTGTTACTTGGAAAGGCAGGTCGATCCTGAGGGGTACCCGCGTGTGATGTGAAGGCGGGTTGCCTGGATGGTGCCTGAGTGAGAATACGAGGCATGGCCAGGCATTCTTGACCCTTGCCGCAAGTCCTCGAGACGGGGCGACGGGGTCACATCTTTCGTGAGTCTCTACTTGTTACCGCAGCCCCAAGGTACTAACGGTTTGGATATTTGATTCGAGTGGGCCTTTAGCCCGATAGCACTAACCATCACGTGGGAAAAGTTATGGGCACTCTGGATCGTATGCATCAGCCGAAAGCTCTGTCAGACGTCCAGTTCAGCATTGCGGCCGAGATGGACCGGCGCCCCCCTTGTGCCTGGCTTCCCCCTGCACGCAACGACTCGGAGTGCATAGGGCGATGGCCCAAGACCTCTGAGCGCTTAGGATGTAGACCGACGGGGTTCTCTCTGCTGAGTTCTAGGTAGGGCTGCGGTGTGTCGTTTGGCCGAGGTCGGGCATGACCCAGAAAACTGTGTCCGGCCAGAGTTAAGCGAGCATGGTGGGTAAGTTGGTGCACCCCTGCAGGGAAGAACTAATCTATGCATAGCCGGATCCTCGGTAACGGACACTTGGAGTTGTATCCTGATTGATACAATTAGAACTGGATACTTGGATACTATGGCTCTGGGATTGCTTCTCGCAGGGAGTCGAGAAGGGATCTCAGGACGAGGTTGATGACTGTATGGCTCTGGGATTGCTTTCTCGCAGGGAGTCGAGAAAGGATCTCTGGGTGAGGTTGATATCATTACTACTACATTATATTGTACTGTTCTACGCTCTTCTATTGCTGCAAGACCACTGAAGATGCTAGTCTTTGATAGGACTAGGCCTTCTCTCCATTCTGGCATTTCTACAGCCCAGTCCACATATACAGACTCTCTTTGATAATGTTGCATATGTAGTGTAGATCCTTGCTTGCTGAGTACTTCGGATGAGTACTCACGGTTGCTTTGCTTTCTTTTTCCCCCATATCCCTTTTGATGCGACCAGATGACGGAGCCCCGGATACAGCTACCCCCGCCGACGATTGCTACAACTTCCACCCCGAGGGTGGATACTACTACGAGTTAGCTGACGACCAGGAGTAGGATCGGAGGGTCCCAGGCAGGAGGCCTGCGCCTTTCGATCGTAGTGTTTTATTTTGCCCCGCCTTTCAAAAGGCCTTTCTATGTTTTCTTTTATATCTGTACTCAGATATATGATGCTTCCGCTGACGCTTGTACGCAAGCTTATGTATTCGAGCCCTCGAGGCACCTGGCTTGTAATATAAAGCTTGTATGACTTTATTTATGTTTTAGAGTTGTGTTGTGATATCTTCCCGTGAGTCCTTAGGCTTGATCATGTGCATTTGTGTGTATGACTAGTGCACGATTGAGCCGGGGGCGTCACAAGGGGGAAAGCGCAACTTACGTAGCAGCACGCCGAAGGCCATTGATAGCTTAGGAGCAGCAGAATCGTCGCTGGTGAGGGAGAAGATCGGCGGCGACCGAACGGAAGGGGACGGGGCGATTCCGGCGCTGTGGTGGCTTCGGGCTCCAGCTGCTACCACCAGACGTCGAGGAAGATCATGGTGAAGACGACGGACGCGTCGGCGGAGCGATGCGGTGGCTGTGGCCGCGGAGACGAGCGCGGTGCGGCGGCGATGGCGTTCGGTGGCGATGGGATCTGGGGGAAGAGAGCAAGGGGAGAGGGGAGGAGTGGTCGGGGAGGACCATGGGGAATGGAGGAGGAGTTCCTTATCCCCTCCGCTGCTCCTGTAGTGTCGGCGGGCGCCGGCGTGTCGCCGCCCGGCTAGCGCGCGCGCGCGGCCATGGCGCAGCCGACACGGGGAGGAGGGAGAAGGAAATGGTCCTAGTGGACTGGTCCAGGGGCACTGTGCACTTAGGCCCAGTGCACAGTGCCTCGTTTCATTTTTCTTATCTCTGTTTTTCTATTTTCTTTATTTATTTTCTGTTTTGCATTGGTTAGGACACTTTTGCACTTTTGTAAAATATGAGACTAGGCCCAAATATTACAATGCAATATTACCTTTCACCAAAAATTGGTTTGGGCAAATTTGGATTTCTTTTGGATTTGATATGAATTTAATTCGATTAAATAATTCTATTTTGGTGCTGTTTCATGTTGTTGGAGCCATTTAACTGATCCAAGTTTCATTGGTCATATTTTTATAAGTGCTTCTGGAATATTTGTTATTTAGTGAACATTTTTCCAAAGGTGTTTGAACAAATTTATTTTGCACTTTTGAATTTGAGTTGATTTTCAGAATAGAGTTTGAATTATTTAGATTAACCACTATGACTAGGCACTACAAATGAGATGACTTGGCACTATTAGCAGTTGATCATAGTGGCTATTACACAGGGGTGTTACAAATTCTCCTCCTCTAAAAGAAATTCTCGTCCCGAGAATTTAGGAGGTAGAAGGAAAGAGGTCGGGATATTCTTCTCGAAGATGATCCTCGCGTTCCCAAGTGGCTTCATCTTCAGTATGATTTGACCACTGCACTTTCAGGAACTTGGTCGTCTTCTGACGAGTTCGACGTTCAGCTTCATCGAGGATGTGGATCGAATGCTCCTTATAAGATAGATCATCTTGCAATTGGAGCATCTCGTGATCCACTGCGCGGTGTGGAGATTCCTTGAAGCATTTGCGAAGTTGCGACACGTGGAAAACATCATGGATATGAGAGAATTATGGTGGCAACTCCAATTTATATGCCACCTGTCCACGTCTGGCAACAATGCGAAAGGGACCAATATAGCGAGGAGCTAGCTTGCCCTTGATTCCGAATCGACGGTGCCCTTCATAGGAGTGACACGAAGATAAGCTTGATCACCTGGTTGATAAGTCAGACCCCATCGCTTGCAATCATAGTTGCTCTTCTGGCGGTCCTGAGCCGCCTTGAGATTTTCTCGGACAATTCTGACTTGTTCTTCAGCATGTTGGATAATGTCAGGTCCCACAAGAGGTCGTTCCCCAGTTTCTGACCAATTCATAGGGGTTCGACATTTACGTCCGTATAGTACTTCGAAGGGGGCCATTTTCAAACTGGCTTGATAACTGTTATTATAAGAGAATTCGGCAAACGGGAGAGATTCTTCCCACTTCTTACCGAGTGATATAACACAAGCCCGAAGCATATCTTCAAGTACTTGATTAACTCGCTCGACTTGGCCTTGGGATTCAGGATGATA
Organism: Thinopyrum elongatum; assembly: GCA_011799875.1. Lineage (NCBI taxonomy): Eukaryota > Viridiplantae > Streptophyta > Magnoliopsida > Poales > Poaceae > Thinopyrum > Thinopyrum elongatum. The sequence continues at coordinate 90,846,174 of CM022302.1, read as the reverse complement.
AGCTGAACTCCATGTAATGTGAGTTCCCATAGCTTCTTGGAAACTTTCCCAGAACTTGGACGTGAAAAGACCGCCACAGTCCAAACTGATCTCCTTCGGAATACCATGGAGTGAAACAATTCTGGAGATGTAAAGTTCTGCTAACTGACTAGCAGTGATAGTCTCCTTGACAGGTAGAAAATGAGCAACTTTGGAGAGTTGGTCGACGATGACAAGAATAGCATCGTGACCCTTCTGAGACTTGGGAAGACCAGAAATGAAATCCATTTGCACTTTATCCCACTTCCACAAAGGAATAGGGAGTGGTTGAAGAATTCCAACAGGCTTCTGATGTTCTGCCTTCACGCGACGGCATACGTCACATTCAACAATGTATCGAGCAATGTCCTGCTTCTTTCTAGACCACCAGTACCTCTGTCGGAGATCGCGATACATCTTGGTACTACCCGGATGGATAGACAGCGGTGTATCATGAGCCTCCTTCATGACTTTGTCTGTCATAAGCTCGAAGCGAGGTACTACAATGCGGTCTCTGAAATACAAGGTTCCATCTTCAGCAACCGAGAAATCCCTGTACTTCTCAAGGTGAAGATCTTTCTTCATCAAGTCAATTTCAACATCTTTGGCTTGCGCTTCCTTAACAGCCTTCTGAAGGTCCAGCTGTACCACAAGGTTATTAAGAGAACCCTGGGGAACAATTCGCAGATTCAGCTGAGTCAGTTCTGCATAAAGACGAGGTTGAGCTCGCCTAACCATGAGGTTGTTGCAATAGGACTTGCGGCTTAAGGCATCAACCATCACGTTAGCCTTGCCAGGGGTATATGAAATACCACAGTCGTAGTCCGTAATTGTTTCCAACCATCACTGCTGATGGAGATTAAGATCCGGTTGAGTGAACAAGTATTTCAGACTCTGATGATCGGTATAAATCTCACACCGATTACCAAGAAGGTAATGTCGCCATAACTTTAATGCATAGATCACTGCAGCAAGTTCAAGATCATGCACTGGATAGTTCTCTTCATGTGGACGCAATTGTCGTGAGGCATATGCAATTACCTTCCGTTCTTGCATTAGAACACATCCTAATCCCTGACGAGAGGCGTCGCAATATATCACAAAGTCCTTGCGAGAATCAGGAGGAGCAAGGACTGGAGCAGAAGTAAGCTTGTCCTTGAGGGTCTGGAAACTCTCCTGACATTTGTCTATCCACTCAAACTTAACGCCTTTGTGGAGCAGATTAGTCAGGGGCTTGGCAATCTTGGAAAAGTTCTCGACGAATTGGCGGCAATAACTTGCTAAGCCGAGAAAACTTCAGACTTGCTTGGCATTCTTCGGAGAAGTCCAGTCAAGAATAGCCTGAACATGCTCTGGGTTAACGGCGATACCGTCCTTGGAAATCACATGTCCAAGGTAGGTCACTTCAGAAAGCCAGAATTCGCATTTGGAGTACTTGGCATACAACTTGTGCTCTCGAAGCCTCTCCAGAACAAGGCGAAGATGTTCGGCATGTTCTTCCTTATTCTTCGAATATACCAGAATATCATCCAGATATACCATGACGAACTTGTTGAGGTAATCCATGAATATATAATTCATCAGGCGGGAGAACGTAGTTGGAGCATTCGTTAGGCCGAACGACATGACGGTGTATTCGTAGGAGCCATAACGAGTAACGAATGCAGTCTTCGGGATATCCTCTTCACGGACACGGATCTGGTGATAACCCAACCTCAAGTCGAGTTTAGAAACCGAAGATCCAGCAAGTTGATCATATAAGTCATTGATCCGGGGAAGCGGATATTTATTCTGAATGGTTGCCTGGTTGATAGGACGGTAATCTTGGACCAACCTATTCGTACCATCTTTCTTCTTGACAAAGAGAGACAGTGCTCCCCAGGCAGAGGAACTGGGACGGATGAAGCCTTCTTAAGTGATTTATCGATCTCTTCCTTAAATTCAAGAAGGTGATGTGGTGGCATCTTGTAAGGGTGCTTCGCAATAGGAGTGGTGCCAGGCTTCAAGTCGATGACAAACTCGACAGCTCTAGCAGGGGGTATTCCTGGAAGTTCTTCTGGAAAAACATCCTAGAATTCGCAGACAACTAGAACGTTCTCTATCCCCTCAAGCAGAGAAGCGTTCAACGCATTCAAGGCATAAATCTGAGCCTCGGCGTTTTGAGTGATATGAGCTCGGTAATTCACTAACTCATCTGATGGGTGTAGAAGGTGAACAACCTTAGTAGCACAATTGACTGAGGTGTAGTGAGCCTTCAACCAATCCATTCCCAGAATAAGGTCAATTTTTGAAGATTGTAGAATAATGGGGTTCGCATGAAAATGCAACCCTTCAATCTCAACAGTGACTCGGGGGCTGAATATAGAAGTTCGGCATCGTCCCGCGGGAGTGTTTACTACTAACGGATGTTGTAGCGTTTCACACTTAACGTCATGCAAGAGTGCAAAATGTTCTGACATGACTGAATGCGATGCTCCCGAATCAAATAAAACAGTTGCAGGTACTGAATTAACAAGAAGTGTACCCATCACAGTTGCTGGTTGTTCCGGGTCTTCATTAATGTTGACATGGAAGACCTGCCCACGGCCATAAGAAGGCCTGACATTGCTGTAGCGAGGCTGAGAATTCCCACGGCCATTACCACGGCCAGCAGAAGGAAGAGCTAGTTGATTCTGATTCTGAGAACAATCTCTGGCACGGTGACCTGGCTGGCCACACTTGAAGCAGAGTCCACTGTCAGGACGTGGTGCAGGAGCTCGAAGTGGTGGTGCTTGAAGAGGCTACCTCGATGGTGGAGGAGGCAGACGAGGTGCAGCATATGTTGGCCTGTACACTTGAGCTGCTGGACGGTACATGCTCTGTGGAATCCATATGCGGCACTTCTGGGAAGACGAGCCCGAAGATGAGCCCGCTTCACGAGTGCGTCTGGTCGCTTCCTTATGCTTCTTCAGACCGGTCTCGACCATGATAGCCTTATTCACCAAGGTGGCGAAGTCAGGATAGTATTGGACGAGCAGGGCTAACTGAATGTCATGATGCAGCCCTTCACGAAACTTCTCTTGCCTTCGGGCATCAGTGGGGATGTCTTCTTCAGCATAGCGAGACAAGTCAAGGAACTCTCACCGATAAACTTCTACGGTCTTGTTGCCTTGAACAAGGTTGCGGAACTCAGCCTTCTTGCGTGCTATAACTGCTTGAGGAATATAGCGGGCGCGAAAAGCAATCTTGAATTCCTCCCATGTGACAACAGTTCCAGGAGGTAGGGTCTGTCGGTGAGTGGCCCACCATTGCGCTGCGGGACCCTTCAAGAAGTATGTCGCAAAGGTGACATAGCTGACAAGGAGAACATCAGCTGACTCCATCTCATAGAAGATGTCACGCAGCCAATCATCGGCATCCAGCGGATTAACAGTGTTGTGGAATATCGATGGGTTGAGTCGGACAAACTCTGGCAGTGTGATTGAAGCTGGCTGATGGTTGGCATTGGGACGGGGGAATTGTTCCATAATCCCCGTCATGAACTGTCGGTTGAGTTCAAACTGTTGCATCATAGCTGCCATATAATCAGGCGGTGGCGGCGGTGGTGGATTGCTATTAGCCATCCTGCTAAATCAACGGGGTAGTTTAGCAGATGCCGTTGCGAGTGTTTAGGAACAAACATGATGTAACACGACGGAATTTAAGTAGTACAACAGATGCTTAATAGTAGTCATTAAGTCATACAGATCCATACAGAGTCGGTTACAAACGGGCAGCACAACGGCGCAAATTTAAAAGCTAGACATACTAGGCAGCGCGCAGGCACGCGGTAAGGAAGTACACAACAAGACATAGCAAAGGCTACATCAGCGTCGGAGAAAACCACGGAAACGGGGTAGCTGCAAGTGCGGACGACGGACGTTCGTCGCAGAAGGATCCTGCGCTCCATGTGCACTCTGATGCAGAACCCGGTCTCGAGCTGAAAGAAGAGGTCCACGTGCAGGCGTGTGACCTCCCACAGCAGGCCAATCAATACCTGGTGGCATCTCGGTCCTGCGCAGGTAAAGGATATGCTCCGGATGTATCCCTGCATGAACAACTGGTAGCAACTGCGTCATAGCCCCGTAGAGTCATACTCGAGTGGCGTACAACTCGACGGCAAGAGCCCGAACGGTGCGATCCAGAGCCTGAGTACACTGAATCAGAACTCGCGGATCATAGCGACGAGGCTTGTACGGGGCACTGATAGCCGTGTAGTATCCAGTAGCATCTCCAGCAGGGGCATACGGAATGTATCGAAACTCAGAGTCATTCAAGCTAGCACTGTGCTCTCCTCGGAGACGTGCGACAGCAGAGTAAGCGGCATCATGGACTGCCATCTCAATCGTCACGCCGATACCGTGGAAAAGGTACAGCTCAGTGTCTGAGTTATTCTGCTGATCATAGATACGAACATCAGCATAGTACTGCTCCTGGTTGAACTCACGGTAAACCTTGTAGACCATGTACTCAGGGTACCAGCTGTAACCCAGCCTGGTCAGGAGAGCGATCAGAACAGCTGGAAACCCAGGGACGTCTCGAGCCCAGGTGCGAAGCACAAGCTGCGTCATAGGGCGTGGGGGAAACAGACGGTCCATCTGAAACAGAGAAGATTTAGGATTGTCATTCGACGATGAGAAATATAACAGATCTCTAATGGAAAGGTTAAACAAAACAATGGAAAGGAAAAATGATTATCAGACTAATCAGATCAATGACAGGGAAATCGCACTGAATCCAGCTCTTCGGATGAATGGAATTTACGAGATCCTAAGTGTCGGTGTTAGTAAATTTATTAAACCCGAATAGAAGAGAGATCAGAGTCCCAGAGTAAAGACGAGGAATAAAAGATCCTAATACCACCCAGTTGGCGACGTGGGCCCGTAAGCCACACAACCAAGTTAGTAAAAGAGTTTTTTGGTTTCTAGACTCAACGTCAGCCAATGAGTTGGAAAGGGGAATTCCTAGAGGCAGTCGGCTCTGATACCAACCTGTGACGACCCTGGCTTAATCATGCACTAATCATACACGCAAATGCACATGATCAAACCTAGGACTCACTTGAAGATATCACAACACAACTCTAAAACATAAATAAAGTCATACAAGCTTTATATTACAAGCCAGGGCCTTGAGGGCTCGAATACATAGCTCGATGGCATACAAGTGTCAGCGGAAGCATCAGATATCTGGGTACAGATATATTACAGAAAAGGAGATAAGCCTCTAGAAAGGCGGGGTAAAATAAAACTCTACGATCGAAAGGCGTAGGCCTCCTGCCTAGGACCCTCCGAATCCTACTCCTGGTCGTCTGTCGGCTCCTAGTAGTAGTACTCGCCGGGAGGATAGTAGTAGTAGCCGTAGTCGTCGACGGGGGCAGCTATCTCAGCGGCTTCGTCATCTGGATGCGACAAGTGGATATGGGGAGAAAAAGAAAATAAAGCAAACATGAGTACTCATCCGAAGTACTCAGCAAGCGAGGATCTACACTACATATGCAACATTTTCAAAAGGAAGGCTGTATATGTGGACTGGGCTGCAGAAATGCCAGAATAGAGGGGAGAGCCTAGTCCTATCGAAGACTAGCATCTTCAGCATCTTCATCAGTCTTGCAGCATAAGGAGAGTGCAGAATAACATAATGTAAAGTAGTAGTAGTGTCATCAACCTCGGCCAGAGATCCTTCCTCGACTCCCTGCGAGAAAGCAATCCAAGAGCCATACTATCCATTTCATCTCAAGTCACCAGTTCTAGTTGTACCAATCAGGATACAACTCCGAGTGTCCGTTACCGTAGGACAGGCTATCGATAGATTAATTCTTCCCTGCAGGTGTGCACCAACTTACCCACCACGCTCGCTTAACTCCGGCCGGACACACTTTTCTAGGTCATGCCCGGCCTCGGCTAAGCAACACGCCGCAACCCGACCAAATACTTAACAGAGAGGTCAGCACGCTGGACTAACCTATGCCCCCAGGGGTCTTGGGCCTTCGCCCCGGGAACTCCTGCGCGTTGCGTGGGCGGCTGAAAGCAGACCTAGCAACCCCTTAATACAAGCGTGGTTGCGTAACCAGTCCAATCCAGCGCGCGCCGCTCAATCGCTGACGTCTATTAAGCTTCGGCTGAAGTATACGACGCAAAACGCCCATACTATGCCCACGTGATGGTTAGTGCTATCAGGCCAGAGGCCCCTCGGATCAAATATTCAAACCGTTAGTGGATTAGGAGCGCGCGGAAATGAGCAGAGACTCACGATCGATGTGACCCCGTCGCCCCGTCTCAAGGGCTTGTGGCAAGGGCGAGGAATGCCCGGCCACGCCTTGTGTTCAACTCTCGGGCACCATCCAGGTCCACCCGAGCCCACATCACTCGCAATTAAGCTCGCGCGGGTACCCCTCAGGGCCGACCCGTCTTTAGTATCATGTTTCAGTGTAAGTCACAGTAACAATAGTAACCGTGTGGCTAACACCAAGGGAACCCTGAGGAATCACCCTCGATGGAGTCCCACCTGATGTTCTCGTCAAGGTGAATGAAGGAGGTATCACCCTCGAGGTCCACACTTGAACAGTTGCACGACGATGCCGTTATCGGGGGTGGTGTAGGAGGAATCACCCTCGCTTACCACGACCGATTAACTAACCTACAAGGTTATCATCAGAAGTGCTGACGAGGTATCACCCTTGGCACTCGATAGTAACCTAGTAGTGTCGGCAACTAAGGGGAAGTGACGTGCGGTGTCGGGGCCTGGTCTTCAATCCCGTTGCACGGGTCTTCTGTTAATCCAGCGGGGTAGTCGGGATATAGTGGGGTCTCTGATGGTCTCTACCCAACCTATTCTAAACAGTTTAGGATAACAGGAAAGTATCAACAGCAGGTGACAAGTAAATAGGCTATGCAGCAGATATAGGATACAGTAACAGCAGCAGATTCTAATGCAAGCATAAGAGAGAAGAGAGTGGGCGATATCGGAATGCTCAAAAGGGGGGTGCTTGCCTGTAAGCTCTGGGGCAAGTGGCTGGTCGTCGGGGACGTAGTCGTACTCCGGAGCGGCGTCTGCCTCAGGAGCTACGTCAATGTCGGGATCTAATCGAGAGAGAAAGGGGGAGGAAATAGGTAAACATAATGCAATCAAATGCAACACGGGGCATGCTATGCTACAATGCAATGCAGGGTTGCCTAAAGATATGTCTAAGTCATTTTGGTTATTTTAGGATTAAAGTTGGATTTATTATCCAGTAGTTATGCACTAATCATCTACCGGATACGGATGAAATGTTACGGGTTCTCCTACGTAGGGGGTTCCGACATGGAAACAGACGACACAATCAGATTCGTCTCGTCGTTTTGAGCAACTTTCATGTTTTAAGTTTTTCGATCTGAGCTACGGTTTAAAAGTTATTAATTTTCAACATTTAAATGATTTTATGGAATTATTTTAATTAATAGAAAATGATATATGACGTCAGCATGACTTAGAGATGACGTCAGCAGTCAACAGAGACGCTGACCTGGTCAAACCTGACATGTGGGTCTAGCGGGTCCCACATGTCAGCCTCTGTTACTTTTAACAGTGAATTAAATTGATCAGAGTTAATTAGGGGGATGTGGGTCCCACGTGTCAGTGAGACATTAGTCTAATTAATTAGTTTTATTTATTTAAACATTTATTAGGTTAATTATCAGAGGGGGTCCCACATGTCAGTGGCTGGGCTCGGCCCAGTCAGCACGTTGACCCAAGTCAACAGGGTCAACGGGACCAGGGGAGCCACTATCAGCGACTAAGGACGGGCCCCACCGAGCCACGTCAGCACGGTGGCCGTAGATCGCGCCGGCGACCTCTCCAGCGGCGGAAGTTCGCCGGAGTGCGTCGGATTCGCGCTACAGGGGTCCATTTGACGCGAGGTTGGGCTGGTTCGATCGAGCATTCAACTGTTGGGGAACGTAGTAATTCAAAAAATTTACCTACTATCACGCAAGATCTATCTATGTGATATATAGCAACGAGCGGGGAGAGTGTGTCCACGTACCCTCGTAGACCGAAAGCGGAAGCGTTTAGTAACGCGGTTGATGTAGTCAAACGTCTTCGCGATCCAACCGATCAAGTACCGAACGCACGGCACCTCCGCGATCTGCACACGTACAGCTCGATGACGTCCCTCGAACTCTTGATCCAGCTGAGGCCGAGGGAGAGTTCCGTCAGCACGATGGTGTGGTCACGGTGTTGATGAAGTTATCGACGCAGGGCTTCGCCTAAGCACTACAACGATATGACCGAGGTGGAAATCTGTGGAGGGGGGCACCGCACACGGCTAAGACAACTGTCAACTTGTGTGTCTATGGGGTGCCCCCTGGCCACGTATATAAAGGAGGGGAGGGAAGAGGTGGCCGGCCCAAGGGGGGCGCGCCAGGTGTGGGGAATCCTACTAGGACTCCCCAGTCCAAGTAGGATTCCCCTCCTCTTTCCTATTCCTAGTAGGAGAAGGAGGGAAGGAAGAAGAGGGGAGAAGGAAAGAGGGGGGCGCCGCCCCCTCCTAGTCCAATTCGGACCAGCCCATGGGGGGGCGCGCGGCCACCCCTTGAGGCCCTTCTCCCCTTTCCCGTATGGCCCATTACGGCCCACTACTTCCCCGGCGAATTCCTGTAACTCTCCGGTACTCCGAAAAATACCCGAATCACTCGAAACCTTTCCGATGTCCGAATATAGCCTTCCAATATATCGATCTTTACCTCTCGACCATTTTGAGAATCCTCGTCATGTCCGTGATCTCATCCGGGACTCCGAACAAACTTCGTTCATCAAATCACATAACTCATAATACAAATCATCATCGAACGTTAAGCGTGCGGACCCTACGGGTTCGAGAACTATGTAGACATGACCGAGACACTTTTCCGGTCAATAACCAATAGCGGAACCTGGATGCTCATATTGGCTCCTACATATTCTACGAAGATCTTTATCGGTCAAACCGCATAACAACATACGTTATTCCCTTTGTCATCGGTATGTTACTTGCCCGAGATTCGATCGTCGGTATCATCATACCTAGTTCAATCTCGTTACCGGCAAGTCTCTTTACTTGTTTCGTAGTGCATCATCCCGTAACTAACTCATTTGTCACATTGCTTGTAAGGCTTCATATGATGTGCATTACCGAGAGGGCCCAGAGATACCTCTCCGATACTCGGAGTGACAAATCCTAATCTCGATCTATGCCAACTCAACAAACACCTTCGGCGATACCTGTGGAGCATCTTTATAATCACCCAGTTACGTTGTGACGTTTGATAGCACACAAAGTGTTCCTCCGGTATTCGGGAGTTGCATAATCTCATAGTCAGAGGAATATGTATAAGTCATGAAGAAAGCAACAGCAATAAACTTAATGATCATAATGCTATGCTAACGGATGGGTCTCGTCCATCACATCATTCTCCTAATGATGTGATCCTGTTTATCAAATGACAACACATGTCTATGGTTAGGAAACTTAACCATCTTTGATCAATGAGCTAGTCAAGTAGAGGCATACTAGGGACACTTTGTTTTGTCTATGTATTCACACATGTATCAAGTTTCCGGCTAATACAATTCTAGCATGAATAATAAACATTTATCATGATATAAGGAAATATAAATAACAACTTTATTATTGCCTCTAGGGCATATTTCCTTCAGTCTCCCACTTGCACTAGAGTCAATAATCTATTTTCACATCGCCATGTGATTTAACACGAATAGTTCACATCACCATGTGATTAACACCCATAGTTCACATTGCCAAGTGACCAACACCCAAAGGGTTTACTGGAGTCAGTAATCTAGTTCACATCGCCATGTGATTAACACCCAAAGAGTACTAAGGTGTGATCATGTTTTGCTTGTGAGAGAAGTTTAGTCAACGGGTCTGCCACATACAGATCCGTATGTATTTTGCAAATTTCTATGTCTATAATGCTCTGCATGGAGCTACTCTAGCTAATTTCTCCCACTTTCAATATGTATCCAGATTGAGACTCTGAGTAATCTGGATCGGTGTAAAAGCTTGCATCGATGTAACCTTTTACGACGAACTCTTTTATCACCTCCATAACCGAGAAATATTTCCTTAGTCCTCTTAGGTAACTAAGGATAACTTTGACCGCTATCCAGTGATCCATTCCTGGATCACTATCGTACCTCCTTGCTAAACTCATAGTAAGGCACACAACTGGTCTGGTACATAGCATGGCATATTTTATAGAACCTATGACTGAGGCATAGGGAATGACTTTCATTCTCTTTCTATCTTCTGCCGTGGTCGGGTTTTGAGTCTTACTCAATTTTACAGCTTGTAACACAGGCAAGAACTCCATCTTTAACTGATCCATTTTGAACTTCTTCAAAATCTTGTCAAGGTATGTGCTTTGTGAAAGTTCTATTAAGCGTCTCGACCTATCCCTATAGATCTTGATGCTCAATACTTAAGCAGCTTCACCGAGGTCCTTTTTATTGAAAAATTCTTATTCAAGTATCCTTTTATGCTATCTAGAAATTCCATATCATTTCCAATCAACAATATGTCATCCACATATAATATCAGAAATGCTATAGAGCTCCCACTCACTTTCTTGTAAATACAGGCTTCATCGTAAGTCTGTATAAAATCATATGCTTTGATCACTTCATCAAAGTGTATATTCCAACTCCGAGATGCTTGCACCAGTCCATAGATGGATCGCTGGAGCTTGCACATTTTGTTAGCACCTTTAGGATTGACAAAACCTTCTGGTTGCATCATATACAACTTCTTTTTAAAGATTCCATTAAGGAATGTAGTTTTTGACGTCCATTTGCCATATTTCATAAAATGTGGCAATTGCTAACATGATTCGGACAGACTTAAGCATCGCTACGAGTGAGAAAATCTCATCGTAGTCAACACCTTGAACTTTGTCGAAAACCTTTTTGCGACAAGTCGAGCTTTGTAGATAGTAACACTATTATCAGCGTCTGTCTTCCTCTTGAAGATCCATTTTTTCTCAATGGCTCGCCGATCATCGGGCAAGTCAGTCAAAGTCCATACTTTGTTCTCATACATGGATCCTATCTCAGATTTCATGGCCTCAAGCCATTTATCGGAATCTGGGCTCATCATCGCTTCCTCATAGTTCGTAGGTTCGTCATGGTCTAGTAACATGACTTCCAAAATAGGATTACCATACCACTCTGGTGCGGAACGTACTCTGGTTGACCTACGAGGTTCTGTAGTAACTTGATCTGAAGCTTCATGATCATCATCATTAGCTTCCTCACTAATTGGTGTAGGCATCACTGGAACTGATTTCTGTGGTGAACTACTTTCCAATTCGGGAGAAGGTACAATTACCTCATCAAGTTCTACTTTCCTCCCACTCACTTCTTTCGAGAGAAACTCCTTCTCTAGAAATGATCCATTCTTAGCAACGAATATCTTGCCTTCGGATCTGTGATAGAAGGTGTACCCAACAGTCTCCTTTGGGTATCCTATGAAGACGTATTTCTCCGATTTGGGTTCGAGCTTATCAGGTTGAAGCTTTTTCACATAAGCATCGCAGCCCCAAACTTTAAGAAACGACAGCTTAGGTTTCTTGCCAAACCATAGTTCATATGGTGTCGTCTCAACGGATTTAGATGGTGCCCTATTTAACGTGAATGCAGCTGTCTCTAATGCATAACCCCAAAACGATAGTGGTAAATCGGTAAGAGACATCATCGATCGCACCATATCTAATAAAGTACGGTTACGACGTTCGGACACACCATTACACTGTGGTGCTCCAGGTGGCGTGAGCTGTGAAAACTATTCCACATTGTTTTAAATGAAGGCCAAACTCGTAACTCAAATATTCTCCTCCACGGTCAGATCGTGGAAACTTTATTTTCTTGTTACGATGATTCTCTACTTCACTCTGAAATTCTTTGAACTTTTCAAATGTTTCAGACTTATGTTTCATCAAGTAGATATACCTATATCTGCTCAAATCATCTGTGAAGGTCAGAAAATAACGATACCCGCCGTGAGCCTCAACACTCATCGGACCGCATACATCGATATGTATTATTTCCAATAAATCATTAGCTCGCTCCATTGTTCCGGAGAACGGAGTCTTAGTCATCTTGCCCATGAGGCATGGTTCCCAAGCATCAAATGATTCATAATCAAGTGATTCCAAAAGTCCATCTGCATGGAGTTTCTTTATGCGCTTTACACCAATATGACCTAAACGGCAGTGCCACAAATATGTTGCACTATCATTATCAACTTTGCATCTTTTGGCATCAATATTATGAATATGTGTATCACTACGATCGAGATTCAATAAACCATTTATTTTGAGTGTATGACCATAGAAGGCTTTATTCATTTAAACAGAATAGCAATTATTCTCTGACTTAAATGAATAACCATATCGCAATAAACATGATCCAATCATATTCATGCTAAACGCAAATACCAAATAACATTTATTTAGGTCCAACACTAATCCCGAAGGTAGAGGGAGTGTGCGATGGTGATCTTATCAACCTTGGAATCACTTCAACACACATCGTCACCTCGTCATTAACTAGTCTCTGTTCATTTTGCAACTTGTGTTTCGAGTTACTAATGTTAGCAACTGAACCAGTATCAAATACCCAGGGGATACTATGAACACTAGTAAAATACACATCAATAACATGTATATCAAATATACCTTTCTTCACTTTGCCATCCTTCTTATCCGCCAAATACTTGGGGCAGTTCTGCTTCCAGTGACCAGTCCCTTTGCAGTAGAAGTACTCAGTTTCAAGCTTAGGTCCAGACTTGGGCTTCTTCCCAGGAGTAGCAACTTGCTTGCTATTCTTCTTGAAGTTCTCCTTCTTCCCTTTGCCCTTTTTCTTGAAACTAGTGGTCTTGCTAACCATCAACACTTGATGCTCCTTTTTGATCTTTACCTTCGCAGCCTTTAGCATCGCGAAGAGCTCGGGAATTGTCTTATTCATCCCTTGCATATTATAGTTCATCACGAAGTTCTAGTAACTTGGTGATAGTGACTAGAGAACTCTGTCAATCACTATTTTATCTGGAAGATTAACTCCCACTTGATTCAAGCGATTGTAGTACCCAGACATTCTGAGTATATGCTCACTAGTTGAGCTATTCTCCTCCATCTTGTAGGCAAAGTATTTGTCAGAGGTCTCATACCTCTCGACACGGGCATGAGTCTGAAATACCGATTTCAGCTCTTGGAACATCTCATATGCTCCGTGGTGTTCAAAACATTTTTGAAGTCCCAGTTCTAAGCCGTAAATCATGGCGCACTCAACTATCAAGTAGTCATCATATCGAGCTTGCTAAACGTTCATAACGTTTGCATCTGCTCCTGCAATAGGTCTGTCACCTAGCGGTGCATCAAGGACATAATTCTTCTGTGCAGCAATGAGGATAATCCTCAGATCACGGAACCAGACCGCATCATTGCTACTATCATCTTTCAACTTAGTTTTCTCCAGGAACATATCAAAAAATAAAATAGGGGAGCTATACGCGAGCTATTGATATACAACATAATTTGCAAATACTATCAGGACTAAGTTCATGATAAATTAAAGTTCAATTAATCATATTACTTAAGAACTCCCACTTAGATAGACATCCCTCTAGTCATCTAAATGATCACGTGATCCATATCAACTAAAACATGTCCGATCATCATGTGAGATGGAGTAGTTTCCAATGGTAAATATCTCTATGTTGATCATATCTACTATATGATTCACGTTCGACCTTTCGGTCTCAGTGTTCCGAGGCAATATCTGCATATGCTAGGCTCGTCAAGTTTAACCTGAGTATTCCGCATGTGCAAAACTGTCTTGCACCCGTTGTATTTGAACGTAGAGCCTATCACACCCGATCATCACGTGGTGTCTCAGCACGAAGAACTTTCGCAACGGTCCATACTCAGGGAGAACACTTATACCTTGAAATTTAGTAAGGGATCATCTTATAATGCTACCGCCGTACTAAGCAAAATAAGATGCATAAAAGATAAACATCACATGCAATCAAAATATGTGACATGATATGGCCATCATCATCTTGTGCTCATGATCTCCATCACCGAAGCATCGTCATGATCTCCATCGTGACCGGCGCGACACCTTGATCTCCATCGTAGCATCGTTGTCGTCTCGCCAATTTATTGCTTCCACGACTATCGCTACCGCTTAGTGATAAAGTAAAACAATTACATGGCGATTGCATTGCATACAATAAAGCGACAACCATATGGCTCCTGTCAGTTGCCGATAACTCTGTTACAAAACATGATCATCTCATACAACAAATTATATCTCATCATGTCTTGACCATATCATATCACAAGCATACCCTGCAAAAACAAGTTAGACGTCATCTACTTTGTTGTTGCAAGTTTTACGTGGCTGCTACGGGTTTAGAAGAATCGTTCTTACTTACGCAAAACCACAACGTGGTGTAGTGATTGCTTTTTTGATCTTCTAAAAGAACCCTCTTCATTGAAACCGATTCAACTAAAGTGAGAGAGACAAACACTCGTTAGTCACCTTTATGCAACGAGTGCACGCAGCGGTGAAACCAGTCTCGCGTAAGCGTACGCGTAATGTCGGTCCGGGCCGCTTCATCTCACAATACCGCCGAATCAAGAATCAACTAGTAACGGCAAGCAATATGTATACACCCACGCCCACAACTCCTTTGTGTTCTACTCGTGCATATCATCTACGCATAGACCTGGCTCATGATGCCACTGTTGGGGAACGTAGTATTTCAAAAAAATTACCTACGATCACGCAAGATCTATCTATGTGATGTATAGCAACGAGCGGGGAGAGTGTGTCCACGTACCCTCGTAGACCGAAAGCGGAAGCGTTTAGTAACGCGGTTGATGTAGTCGAACGTCTTCGCGATCCAACCGATCAAGTACCGAACGCACGGCACCTCCGCGATCTACACACATACAGCTCGATGACGTCCCTCGAACTCTTGATCCAGCTGAGGCCGAGGGAGAGTTCCGTCAGCACGACGGCGTGGTGATGGTGTTGATGAAGTTACCGACGCAGGGCTTCGCTTAAGCACTACAATGATATGACCGAGGTGGAAATCTGTGGAGGGGGGCACCGCACACGGCTAAGACAACTGTCAACTCGTGTGTCTATGGGGTGCCCCCTGGCCACGTATATAAAGGAGGGGAGGGAAGAGGTGGCCGGCCCAAGGGGGGCGCGCCAGGTGTGGGGAATCCTACTAGGACTCCCAAGTCCAAGTAGGATTCCCCTCCTCTTTCCTATTCCTAGTAGGAGAAGGAGGGAAGGAAGAAGAGGGGAGAAGGAAAGAGGGGGGCGCCGCCCCCTCCTAGTCCAATTCGGACCAGCCCATGGGGGGGCGCGCGGCCACCCCTTGAGGCCCTTCTCTCCTTTCCCGTATGGCCCATTAAGGCCCACTACTTCCCCCGGCGAATTCCCGTAACTCTCCGGTACTCCGAAAAATACCCGAATCACTCGGAACCTTTCCGATGTCCGAATATAGCCTTCCAATATATCGATCTTTACCTATCAACCATTTCGAGAATCCTCGTCATGTCCGTGATCTCATCCGGGACTCCGAACAAACTTCGGTCATCAAATCACATAACTCATAATACAAATCGTCATCGAACGTTAAGCGTGCGGACCCTACGGGTTCGAGAACTATGTAGACATGACCGAGACACTTCTCCGGTCAATAACCAATAGCGGAACCTGGATGCTCATATTGGCTCCTACATATTCTACGAAGATCTTTATCGGTCAAACCGCATAACAACATACGTTATTCCCTTTGTCATCGGTATGTTACTTGCCCGAGATTCGATCGTCGGTATCATCATACCTAGTTCAATCTCGTTACCGGCAAGTCTCTACTCGTTCCATAGTGCATCATCCCATAACTAACTCATTAGTCACATTACTTGCAAGGCTTCATATGATGTGCATTACCGAGAGGGCCCAAAGATACCTCTCCGATACTCGGAGTGACAAATCCTAATCTCGATCTATGCCAACTCAACAAACACCTTCGGAGACACCTGTAGAGCATCTTTATAATCACCCAGTTACGTTGTGACGTTTGATAGCACACAAAGTGTTCCTCCGGTATTCGGGAGTTGCATAATCTCATAGTCAGAGGAATATGTATAAGTCATGAAGAAAGCAACAGCAATAAACTTAACGATCATAATGCTATGCTAACGGATGGGTCTCGTCCATCACATCATTCTCCTAATGATGTGATCCCGTTTATCAAATGACAACACATGTCTATGGTTAGGAAACTTAACCATCTTTAATCAACGAGCTAGTCAAGTAGAGGCATACTAGGGACACTTTGTTTTGTCTATGTATTCACACATGTATCAAGTTTCCGGTTAATACAATTCTAGCATGAATAATAAACATTTATCATGATATAAGGAAATATAAATAACAACTTTATTATTGCCTCTAGGGCATATTTCCTTCATCAACGCCGCGTCTAGTGGTGGTGGTGGTTCCGCCGGAATCGGTCAGAATCGTCGCCGGCGTCGAGCAAAGGAGGCGCCGGAGTTCGGGCCTCAACGGAAACACGGCTACGCGGTGCTCTCGCGCGTGCTAACTAGCTAGGGGGGGAGCTGCGGACCTCCAGGGGCGCGTTGGCGCCACTAGCTCGAGCTGCCGAAGCTCGGGAGCGCGTCAATGGCTCATGCGGCGGCGGTCAGAGCACGGCCACGCTGGCAGCTCAACGGCGGCATGCTGGCGAGTGGAGAAGGGAGCAGGGGGAAAGCGCAACTTACGTAGCGGCACGCCGAAGGCCGTTGATAGCTTAGGAGCAGCAGAATCGTCGTCGGTGACGAAGAAGATCGGCAGCGACCGAACGGAAGGGGACGGGGCGATTTCGGCGCTGTGGTGGCTTCGGGCTCCAGCTGCTACCACCAGACGTCGAGGAAGATCATGGCGAAGACGACGGACGCGTTGGCGGAGCGATGCGGTGGCTGTGGCCGCGGAGACGAGCGCGGTGCGGCGGCGATGGCGTTCGGTGCCGATGGGATCTGGGGGAAGAGAGCGAGGGGAGAGGGGAGGAGTGGTCGGGGAGGACCAGGGGGAATGGAGGAGGAGTTCCTTATCCCCTCCGCTGCTCCTGTAGTGTCGGCGGGCGCCGGCGTGTCGCCGCCCAGCTGGCGCGCGCGCGCGGCCATGGCGCAGCCAACACGGGGAGGAGGGAGAAGGAAATGGGCCTGGTGGGCTGGTCCAGGGGCACTGTGCACTTAGGCCCAGTGCACAGTGCCTCGTTTCATTTTTCTTATCTCTGTTTTTTCTACTTTCTTTATTTATTTTCTGTTTTGCATTGGTTAGGACACTTTTGCACTTTTGTCAAATATGAGACTAGGCCCAAATATTACAATGCAATATTACCTTTCACCAAAAATTGGTTTGGGCAAATTTGGATTTCTTTTGGATTTGATATGAATTTAATTCGATTAAATAATTCTGTTTTGGTGCTGTTTCATGTTGTTGGAGCCATTTAACTGATCCAAGTTTCATTGGTCATATTTTTATAAGTGCTTCTGGAATATTTGTTATTTAGTGAACATTTTTCCAAAGGTGTTTGAACAAATTTATTTTGCACTTTTGAATTTGAGTTGATTTTCAGAATATAGTTTGAATTATTTAGATTAACCACTATGACTAGGCACTGCTAATGAGATGACTTGGCACTATTAGCAGTTGATGACAGTGGCTATTACACAGGGGTGTTGCAGGATGAAGGTGCCGTGGTCTCGTTCGGGATCAGATCGAACCCCGAGCAGGATTTTGGGCAAGCTCACCGGACTGGCTCGCACCTGACCCGGTGGATTTTACCGATCGATCGAGAGCAGAGATGGCAGCGGCGGCAACGGGGAAATTTTTTAGGGCTCTGAATACTAGATTGTCACGACCCGATAGTAAGATCTGAAGGGGGAGAGGGGATCGAAGAGGGGGAAGGACGAGGGTAGGTGAGAGAGAGAGAGAGAGAGAGAGAGAGAGAGAGAGAGAGAGAGAGACGACAGGAAGGAAATGGTTCATTCAATTCTCGATGCCCTCAGCGTCCACACACACGCATACAAGTAAGCCAAGCCCACACGCATTTCCCTGACAGTGGGCCTGGCCCGGTCCCGCTGACCAGGTAGTCGTTGTTGCAGGTTCAGAATTCTGAACTGCATTTCTTCAGTCTACTGTAGATTGATCTGCAGGCGTGACACATAAATATTGCTTTCGTCATGAATTGCATTTTTAGTAGCATGTTAAATATTCTGACCGGAAATACTTGTCGGAGAAATGGATGTATCTAGACGTATTTTAGGTCTAGATACGTCCATTTCTATCTATTTCTTCGACAAGTATTTTCGGACGGAGGGAGTATTAGAGATGCTATAGAAATAGTCGAAGTATGTATTTTGATGTTACGGAGAGTAAATAAAGATGGTATCTATTTTGTCTGAAGGAGGAGAGTATTAGTAGGATCATGCAGGACCCCTCACTTGAGGTTTACTGCCTAAGTGTAACTAAATTTGATCTGTTAGCGACTGGCTAGCTCATATCTATTTCTGAAAAGTATGTCTATAAGCTAGAAACGAGACGGTTCGGCTTTGCTACTCGACGAGCCCCTCATATGCCATTATAACAAGGTTCGATAAGCTAGGATGTCCAGTATTTCCCTATAATGGGGTTATTTGAACTACTTATCTTTTAGCCTTTACTGTGACCAGAATACCAGGTGTGGCCAAAAACTTGAGAATACGCCAGCAATAATAGTTGAAGGTGTAGCATTTTTTTTTAACCGTTCTCCTATAGCTGCTCTCTATTTGTAATGTTGGTTCTGTCCAATAATGCTGAGACGATTCAGTTTCTGATTTTTTTTTGGCACAATTTCCTCAATAGTAGTGAAGTTAATGTTTGCTATTTGTGTCATCCTGATACATAACTTTTGCGGCTTTTCTATGAATAAATTGTACAAATTGGTTTGACTGATGAAATTAATTGCCCCGCGGGGCCGCAGGTATCTAGGACTACGTTCCGGCGACTGAGATGCAGAAATGGGTTGTGTGGTGTAGGTTCTTCCACTGTGAAGGGGTCTGTGTTTACTGGATTTACCGGTGACTTGCTTGAATTAATTATTAGTGTTGCGTCTGGTTGAGTTTTCAGCTTCTTTACATCTCTGCTGATGTTATATGCCCCATGGTGCCGTCACAATAAATTAAAAAAAAATAGCACAGTTTCCTCAATAGTAGTGAAGTTAATGTTTACTGTCTGTGTCTTCTGATACATAACTTTTGCGGCTTTTCCATGAATAAATTGTACAAATTGGTTTGACTGATGAAATTGATTGCCCCGCGGGGCCGCAGGTATCTAGGACTACGTTCCGGCGACTGAGATGCAGAAATGGGTTGTGTGGTGTAGATTCTTCCACTGTGAAGGGGTCTGTGTTTACTGGATTTACTGGTGACTTGCTTGAATTAATTATTAGTGTTGCGTCTGGTTGAGTTTTCAGCTTCTTTAATCTCTGCTGATGTTATATGCCCCATGGTGCCGTCGCAATATTAAAAAAATTAGCACATTTCCTCAATAGTAGTGAGTTATGTTTACTGTCGTGTTCATCCTGATACATAACTTTTGCGGCTTTTCCATGAATAATTGTCAATTGGTTTGACTGATGAAATTGATTGCCCGCGGGGCCGCAGGTATCTAGGATACGTTCCGGCGACTGAGATGCAGAAATGGTTTGTGTGGTAAGGTTCTCAACTGTGAAGGTTTTGTGTTTACTGGATTTACCGGTGACTTGCTTGAATTAATTATTAGTGTTGCGTCTGGTTGAGTTTTCAGCTTCTTTACATCTCTGCTGATGTTATATGCCCCATGGTGCCGACGCAATAGATTAAAAAAAAATTAGCACAATTTCCTCAATTATAGTGAAGTTAATGTTTACTGTCTGTGTCATCCTGATACATAACTTTTGCGGCTTTTTCGTGAATAAATTGTACAAATTGATTTGACTGATGAAATTGATTGCCCCGCGGGGCCGCAGGTATCTAGGACTACGTTCCGGCGACTGAGATGCAGAAATGAGTTGTGTGGTGTAGGTTCTTCCACTGTGAAGGGGTCTGTGTTTACTGGATTTACCGGTGACTTGCTTGAATTAATTATTAGTGTTGCGTCTGGTTGAGTTTTCAACTTCTTTACATCTCTGCTGATGTTATATGCCACATGGTGCCGTCGCAATAGATTAAAAAAAATTAGCACAATTTCCTCAATAGTAGTGAAGTTAATGTTTACTGTCTGTGTCATCCTGATACATAACTTTTGCGGTTTTTCCATGAATAAATTGTACAAATTGGTTTGACTGATGAAATTGATTGCCCCGCGGGGCCGCATGTATCTAGGACTACGTTCCGGCGACTGAGATGCAGAAATGGGTTGTGTGTAGGGGTGGGCACTTCAAAACCGAAAACCGAAAAACCAAACCGAACCGAACCGATTTAACCGATTTGTCAGTTTATTCGTTGTTCGGTGTGAAATATGGTCGCTATTCGGTGTTCGGTGTCATGTTCGGTTTCCATCGCTAAGAAACCGAATTCACCGAAGAAACCGACCTGTCCGTATCCTACTTTGCTTGGTTACCGTAAATGCAAGCGCAACAGCCAGCAACGGAGTTATTGTGCTGATCGGCCTAACCCAATAGCTGCTCTACAATCTTATATTTAGCTAATATACATTTTCCTAACAAAAACTAATATACGGTTGCCACGACATCCGGCCGGCCGGACACATATACTTCTATGGCTTCTTCAAGTTCTAATGTGTTGAAACATTCTAAAATGAAAGTTCTTATCCGTCAATATACGTGACACCATACAATGCTATATTGACACCATACAATGCTTAGTTCCAATCTCACAATTATACATGACAGTGCGTTCATAGGGGTCAGGGTATGCGCATGTATATGATCGCTTGTGTCTGTACTAATGTTAAAAAAAAAGCATGCTAATGATTGGTTTAATCCATTTGGAATATTTTATCTTTGTTTTGGATGCAACGATGGTCAAAGAGCTAGTGAGTCCCCGAAAAAATATAGTTGGTGAAAAAAAGTAAGTGTGCGTATATACGTCTCATGAATCTAGTTATTTTGTGCATTTTGTACAATGCCCACACTACATATTAGTCGTGACACTTAGACTGATGGGTGCATGTAATTCGGTTTTTTGGTTAACCGAACCGATATATTTCGGTTAATATGGTTCGGTGTCTAAATTTTATGTAACTATTTCGGTGTTCATTTTCTCAAAACCGAATTTACAGAAAACCGAATAAACCGAACCGAATAAACCATACAAACCGAACGCCCAGCCCTAGTTGTGTGGTGTAGGTTCTTCCACTGTGAAGGGGTCTGTGTTTACTGGATTTACCGGTGACTTGCTTGAATTAATTATTAATGTTGCGTCTGGTTGAGTTTTCAGCTTCTTTACATCTCTGCTGCTGTTATATGCCCCATGGTGCCGTCGTAATAGATTAAAAAAAATTAGCACAATTTCCTCAATAGTAGTGAAGTTAATGTTTACTGTCTGTGTCATCCTGATACATAACTTTTGCGGCTTTTCCATGAATAAATTGTACAAATTGGTTTGATTGATGAAATTGATTGCCCCGCGGGGCCGCAGGTATCTAGGACTATGTTCCGGCGACTGAGATGCAGAAATGGGTTGTGTGGTGTAGGTTCTTCTGCTGTGAAGGGGTCTGTGTTTATTGGATTTACCAGTGACTTGCTTGAATTAATTATTAATGTTGCGTCTGGTTGAGTTTTCAGCTTCTTTACATCTCTGCTGCTGTTATATGCCCTATGGTGCCGTCGTAATAGATTAAAATTTTGTTTTTCAAAAGATATGGCGATGAAGACGATCATGAAGGTAACCGAGTGTGCGGGAGAAGATACGTCCCTTGTTTGTCACTAGAATGACAAGGATGTGAGTTCCGTTGCGTAGAGTTTCACCTTGTGATTTGTAGTATGCCCAAGTTTGTACTTTGTCCTGACATGAATTGTTCCAGTGGAAATACATCCAGAAGTTTGTAAGTTGCTTGGAAGTATTTACGCCCCCACTGATTTATTTTTTCTATCTGCCTCTCTGTAGCTAAGCAGAGGTTGGTAAACAGAAAAGGGCACAACAGCCTTCACTGTCAGAACTGCCATATCAGGCAGCTTCTTAAGATCTTGTCTAGGAGCGGTGACCGACCAGTACTCCCTCCGTTCTAAAATATAGTGTTTTCTTTATTCTTGTGCTTCAACTTTGACCATAAATTTAACCAACAAGACCGACTGCGGCGGGAACAAAAGTTATACCAGTGAATTCGTATTCAAAAGAAGTTTTTCAATTATATAATTTTTTCTCCCGCCGCAGTCAATCTCATTGGTTAAATTTATGGTCAAAGTTGGACCTCGGAAAGCATAGGCGCACTATATTTTGGAATGAAGGGAGTAATATGTTTCTCTTCTTTAGTGAATGGCACACTTCCTCCTACTGTGGCCATTTGGCAGTAATGGCAATGGATGAGTGCTGCTATGTTGAACACGCTAAATATGGCTTTCTTCTATCTTGGAGGTGTGGCGAAAAGCTTTGCTGAGTTGGGTTGCTTTATTAACATAAAATGGTGCAGCTGAATGGTTTGCAACCACCTCAAATGTCCAAATGGTCAATGCCCCCAGCAATGTCGTGCCGTCCGTCTGGCCCTGCCAGTGAGCGTCGCAGGAACAAATGGCACGACGCCCGAGGAGTGGCATCAATTAGTCAGAGATGAGAAAGAATAAGTCTTTGTTGAGTTACTTTTTTAGCGAACAGTGAGGATTAAGATCATAAGGTGAACATTGTTTCAAAACTTAATAAACAATTTTATAGAGCATGTACAATCTTGCATATAAAGAGAACTCAAACATGAAGGCAACAACCAGCAGAGAAGCTGGTCGACAAAGCCATAAACTCTTCTTCTACAGCTTCTGGTTCAACAACAGCTTACATACATACAGATCATCATATATGCTAGTGCCAGGTAACGGTGCAACGACGACAAGTTTAATCCTTCTCAAAGACACTGGAAATTCAAAATAAACCTCATGCATAGATTTCTTTGCTGTTCCTCACCATCACCATGTAGCCAGGCCCCTGGGTGGGGTGGAGAGAGAATAATAAGATTAATTAATTAATGATAACGTTGCTGAAAAGCAGTTAAGACACAAGGTGAATTTTCTTTGCTGACAAAAGAACTCTGTATGTTCCGTGAAACTACATCAATCCATATTGGTTATTACAGGCAAAGCAATCTGGTAAAATGCTCCATCTCACCTTTAACTTGTCTCGCCTTTATCGCAGCTAAAGTAGTAGTGATCGCCTCAACCTCTGCAGCAGATGCTTTAAACCAAGTAATCAACACATTTGCTCGATCTTCTGCACACACACAAAAATTAAGTTCGAAACACATGGTAGATCACATTTATTATGAACGGAAGACCGTGCAAAAAAAGATGGCAGCACAAGTCTAGGACAGAAATAAAGCAAACCTCTGTCCCTGGACCATAGCATTCTCAGGGCTGATATCAGTATGCACATCCCCATTAACTAACAGGAGAAGCAACTGGGGTTCCAAGAACCACATCTCCATCAGCAGTTCTTTCTGTAGTCATTTGCCCTGTTTGTTCATCATTGTAAGCAAATATGCCAGGTGCTCCTCCAGCTTGCATGTTAGCAGCAGCTGCTTGTTGTTTCAGCCGCAAGAAGGTCCTCTTGCAGCAAACCTGTGGTAGCAATTACATACTGAACCTATGTATTTCAAAACTAAAGGAAATGTAAAAATAATAATATGACCAGCTACACCACAAACAAAATCAACGAAAGTTAAAAAAGAAAGAAAGATAAATTATAAGATAGCTACACCGCACTGTTATTGATATGCACGGCACAAGGAATAGCAATTATGCATGTGGTCGCTTCTGAGCAGGATTCGAAACCAATCTTGGACACAGTTTCAAGGATCTGCTTGTACCAACTTCTGCCAAATTCTAAAATCAAAAGCAGAACTTCTACGGACCCTCCAAACAAATAGCCAACACCAATTTATGGAGTTGATTTTTCAAGTTCTTTTCATAACACATGGTGAAAAGCACGCCTCATTGAAATTATGCTCCCCAATGTGGCCAGAATTGGTGAGATTCAGCCATAATAAGGTGTACCAGCCCGAAATGGGGGTCTTCTGACTCTGTAACTCAGATGTCAACTCTCTAATAGTTCGCTCGTAACTTACATCGACAAGCTTTAACCATATTAATGTAAACTAAGGATCATTAAGGTTGAATATCAAACCCCTTGCACACCTTTTTTGAGAGAGGGGAAAATAATTCACAAGGTGCTACCTGCTGGTGGCCGGAGGGAGCTGGGCTTGTTGGCATCGGCAAATACGGGAGGCGCGTTGAAAGCCATCACTCGCTCAACACCCACCTCGACGCCAGCGATGGCGCCGCCACCCGATCTAAAGCGGGGAGGAAGAGAAGCCGACGACGTGAATCGACGGGCAGCACCCACCGAGGGCAATCCAAACCCCCGGGGAAGTAGCACGAAACCCTGGAGCAGCAGGAAATAGTGGGAACTGGGAAGTAGTGCAGATGTAATTCCCTCACCCTCGATACCGCCTCACTGTGCACTGTGCAATGGGTACGAAGAAAACCAGACCAGCCGGAACAAACCGAAGGAAGCCCAAACGCGCAAAAATTCAGCTGACCGGATCGATCCGAGACAATGTGAGAAGCAATATATATTGAATATCGCAACCTCCCAGATCGCATGAAAACTTCCGCATAGAGAGTTAACTGGTACTCCCTCCGTGAAGAAATATAAGAGCATTTAGATCACTACTTTAGTAATCTAAACGCTCTTATATTTCTTTACAGAGAGAGTCTAAAATCCATTTTAACACAACAGTTCCTCAATTCAAGAAGTTTACCAAAATGGCGACCAAATTATGATCCAGTCTTAGTCATAACAAGACGAGTAAAATCATAGCATGAATTACTCACTAGTTTGCAGCAAGGTACAACAATTATTCAACCAAGACCATTGCATTGCCCACACCAAGTGCAGCTCACACCAGATTAGATAGAAAGATAAAAAGATGTACAGTAACACTTTTGCGGTAGCGAAACGAGGAGAAATGGCGCCTCCTCCTACTACAGCTTGTACTTGTAGCGCGCGACCTCGGATTCGTTGGGGAAGAACCCCATGAGGCGCCCGGCGGAGTTCTGGTAGGCGTACATGAACCCGCCCAAAACGCCGATGAGGCCCCCCGTCACCATCGACGGCCCGCGGATCCCCGGCTTGACCCCTGCGAGCACCGCCCGAGGGCGCGGATCTGAGCCTCGGTGGAGAGGATGTTCGTGACTCGTGAGGGGAGAAGGTTGGGGGCTAGGAGGGCGTACCGGAGAGGTAGCCGACGGTGACGGAGACGGCGGAGATGGTGGAGAGGCGGAGGTAGTCGAGCGTGGAGAAGTTGCCGACGACTTTGGTGAAGGGAGAGTTCCGGTCCACCACCGGGTACTCCGGCTTCACCGACGCGGTGATGTCGGTGTTCATCGCGCGCCGCGGTGATGTCGGTGTTCATCGCGCGCCGCGGGGCTCTCTTCCTTCCTTCCTTCCTTCCGGCGGCGGCGGCGCGGCGGCAGATTTGGTAGCTGGGAGGAGGTGTGGTTCTCGGGTTCTCACAGTGGGACTGTGGGAGAGAGTAGTGGGCGCGCTGTGGGCCGGGATTGTTACAGCCCAAGTTCTGAAAGACGGGTCGGGTTGTTTACACTAAAAAAAAAAAAACTTCTTTGTAAGTGACAACCCTCAAAAGGAAAATCTTAAGTGACGAAGTTCGACCCTGCCAAGATAAATGAGTATGTCATGCGGAATTATCAAAAAGCAGAACACTTTAATTCGCATATCATCAGATACTACATTAAGTAAAATTTTTTTAGATCCTACACTAAGCATATCAATTAGATTCTACACTAAGCATATCATATCATCGAATAGTGCACTAAGCATATCATCGGATTTTACACTAAGCAATTTTCTACACTGAGATGAAGACCTTTAAGTAACATACCATGAGATGGCGGCCAATAACGTTGGTTCTTGTCAGATGGGTCACGAATGGCACCCCGACGTAGTCATCACGTGGCGCAAGTCATTCGAAGAAGTTGCCGGTCTCATCTTCGCTGAGCATAATTCTTTGGACAAAGACTGCATCGTCAAATGGGTCCTCCTCATCATCATCCGTGTTGAGATAGATAACAAAAACCCTGGGTCTTCTTCCTTTTAAGGAGAAGCTGGATCACCCCAGTGAGACGACTATGGGCGAGGAAACGATCCCATCCATCTTTTCCCATCTGGGTCATTCTTGGTCCTTTCTCAAGCTCCATAGTATTAGGGCCCTACGAGCCTCAAATATCACAGTGTCTACGGTAAGCTCATTGAAGTCGAACCTCACATTGCATTGCACGATCTGACAAAACACACAAAATACAATAATGGGAATAGCAAAATATACATATTCTGTTAGAGAAGAAGGTTTGTTACCTCTGCAGAAACATAACACTGCTGGAAATAGATGTCGAATAGATCTCCAGTTGGAAAGCTATTGGGGCCCCCTTAACTTGCACAGTTGACATGATGGTAGTGGCGCCATTCGGGAAAAAGCATATTAATTGATCAGATTCTGCACTAAAACAATTTGTATAGTACTAGAAAAATTCAACGACCCTACACAAAAGAATATCACCGGATTCTACACAAAACATTCCGGATTCTACACTATATAATTTGGATTGCGTACATTAAGCATATCAATCGATGATTTGACACTAAAAAAATTTCTACACTAATAAAATCGGCTTCTACACTACTAAATCGAATTCTACTAAGTATAATTGGATTTTACCTAAAACATAAAATCAACACAAAAGATTAGCATCCGATTCTATACTAAAACATATTCAACACTACAAAAAATTATACACTAAATATAAAATCGGACTATACACTACTACATCGAAATCTACACTAAAACATAAAATCAACACAAAAGACTATCATCCGATCCTACACTAAAACATATTCAACACTAAAAATAATTCTAGTATAAAATCAGATTGTACACTATTAAATCGAATTCTACTAAGTATAATCACATTCAACACTACTAGATCCAGTTGCACGGACACTAATATTCTACACAAACCAATTGAATCCACAGATTCCATGGCGTCCGCGGATGAAGGAGGTGTGAGGAGAGAGGAAGAAGAGGCGCGAGGGGAGGGGATCTCACCTACAGTCGAGGTGCCCCTGTTAGGCGGTGTGGCGATGTGCGTCTTGGTCCGGCGACAAGGTCCAGAGGTGACGGCAGAGCGCGCTGGTCGAGAGAGAGAGAGAGAAGGGGATCGAAATGGCTAGGTTTTTTTTACAGAAAGGAGTAGTGATAGAAGATGGACTAGTACTGGTGTGGGCCTAACAGGCCATGTCATAACAAAGTAAAGCCCAAAGAGAAAAAACCAGATAACACAAATGGCGTGCTAAAAAATTCCAATGCCAGTAGGAAGGGTTGGCGTACTAAATAGTCCACCGCCACACACAATAGTGATGACGTTGATTGGAAATGGCGCGTCACCAACTAAAGTCATGGCTAGCCGTTTCTCTACTAGCGTAGAACCGACCCAAACAGACAAAAAGCGGACCAATTTCGTATCTGTTTGCGTCGGCGCATTGGAGTTGGCCTTACATATTGTGACCAGCATGTTGGGAGGAATAGGTTAATAAAAATCATATGCTTTAGTTATGTACAGGTTTTACATGTGATAGACTCGCCACTAAATTCATTGCCACAAAATAATTGATCACGGGAACTATACATATTTTCCTTATTTTAACGCATTTTTTTCCATGGGACCTGTGTGCAAAACAGGAACTCCCAAGGGACCAAACCGCCCTCAAAGTTTCCAAATAAATAGCCGTGAAATCTTCTCCCCTTTTCCATCCCGCACCCTGTGCACGTTTCTTCTCCAGGCCCTCGCGAGTCAGCGGAATTGCCACGAGAGCCCTCCAAGCTTCTCCCGCCGCGATGGAACCATCCGGTTCAGGAGCAGCACAACCGGGCGAGGACAACCACGGCCAAGAACCGGCCCATGAGCGCTGCCGTGCCGCCGCCTTCTCCAATGGGGCCCCGAGCGCTGCTCTGCAGCCGCCTCCCCGCGCGACGCCCCTCCGCCTCGAGCAGGCCGGAGGCGCCGCCGACGGGTCGAGCTCCGCCGCGGCGGGGGTCGACCGGAAGGGCGAGGGGACGCTGCCGCCCAAGGTCATTCCTCCTCCTCCGGGCTCCGCGGGCGGCGGCAGCTCCTCCGCCCCCTCCCTCGACCGCGCCGCGGCATTGAGAGCCGGGGCCTTCGGAGGTGGGGGAGTCGAGCTCCGCAGCTGGCGGCGGCCAGGCGCGGGTGATGTGGAGCGACCCCGTGGTGGCGGAGACGAGGGAGGTTCCCAACGCGGCGACGCCTCCGCTCGACCCCAAGCTGGTGTCCAGGCGGCCGTCGACAAGGAGAACAGGCGATGGGGACAGCAGGTGATGATTGGCCTCTGCGACGTGCTGCTGTTGTTGTTTCTTGGAGTTCTTGGAGCGCTCCGGAGTGCGTTCTTGAGCGTTTCTTGGTTTCCTCTTGAGCAGTTCAACTCGTTGCGCGCGGGAGAGGCGATGCATAGGAAGGAACAGGTATGGTCTTATTGCTTGCTTGGTCGCTCGCTTGTGATTTGTTGGCCAATCTTTCTGTTCGGAACGTCCAATTGTGAACTCTAAGTCTGTTAAAATCTTGGGGTTGGGGATGATTTAGTAGTAGAAACGGAATCAAATTTAGGCAAATGTTGGGGACAGTTTGACGATTAGGCATTATTTCCTGATTATTACTCGAGTTCTTCTTGCGGCGCGTTATCAAATTTAGAGGTAGGCTAGGATCTTGTTGTGATTATTCGCAACTGTTCAAGATTTTGGAGTCCAGGCTTGTGCTAATTGATTTTTCTATTTGGTATGATAGCATGTTTTGCACTTTTGCTGCAAGTGACAAATGTGGGGATATTGTCTTGGCAGTGGTTGTCAAAACATATTTTGGCAAGAAATCTTGATGCTAAAATGTATCAGTTTCCAGTGTAGATGAATGTCGTTATAGGGGAAGTTAAGCTGAATGTTTGCTCGGGATTACTTAACTTGACGTACATTATCTGGATCTTTGCCTTTGGTCATCTGTTGACTGAAAGGCTGAAACTGGCTCCAAAGCCTCAAAACTCAATTCATATGAGTAATTGGCAAGAGTAGAAAGGATTTGGACAACTCAATATTTCAATCTTGTTAGCTCTTTCACCTTTGCTAATCCGAAATGTGTCATCTTGATGCTAATTCTGTTGAGCAGGAGAAACTATCACAAGTAAAGGCTGTGGTAAAGGTGAGACCCAAGCAGGACAAACTTTTCTCGATAAAGAGCGCCAAGCAGGACAAACTACTGCTAGTAAAGGGAAAATCGGTCCCGAGTCGGCTTAAGAGCAAGGTATGGCCTGAATCTTGTCCACTCTTCTCACTTGTGATTCGTGGGTGGTATGACCATATGAGCATTCTTGCACTTACCTATTTTTTGTGCATAGAAAGTAGAACTGGGATTTTTTGGTTTTCTTGGTTTCTGTTTGTTCATGTTAAATTTAGGACCTGTTAGTGTAATCAAGGCATGAAATCTTGGTTAGAGTGATACGTGGCATCCTAGCATATATGAGGAATCTTGGGCAAATGTTGGCAGCAGTACACACGTCCTTGTTGCTCATGGGTTTTTCCACAATCTGGCATTGTATTTTGAAGCAAATGGCTATCTTGTTGGAACTGTTGTCTGTAAAATGTGGGGAAATCATGAGGTCATGTCCTGATTACTGCAATATTTTGGTAACAGAGCCTGAAGTTGAATGTATCAATTGCCATTAGTAAACTGATGCTGCTATCAGAATCTTTAATCTAGACATTAGTTCAAGACTACATAACTGAGCATAATTCCTGTAAATCATTTGCCATTTACATGCAAAATCGGCGAGAACTTTAGGACTTGGTCGAGAGGTTTCGCCATTTGGTTGATTGGTACCGTCTCAGAATATAATTTCATGTAAATAATTTCCAAAAATAAAGAAGCTTTGGATGCACACGTTTTGTGGTCTTGCTATACATTATTGTTTTTTTCCTTTTGACCGGGAAAAGGAGAAAGGACTGGTTGTTTGTTAATTCCATTCGTTTTTCATTCCCCTATTTCTTCTTTTGAAATACTCGATCTTCTTGTCGATTCTGTACAATTGTAAGACTGGCAGGATGTATGATATTTAACTTCGTTTTCTTCATTTCCTGTCAAATAGATTTTTCGTAGAAAAGGAAGGGGAATATGTCCGGAACATGTGAAGCACCAGGTTCGTCTCCATTTTGCCTAATGTCATGCACAAAATGGAAGTGCAAGAAAAATCAGGATCAAAGCCCTATATCACAAGATACTGTGATTAGTGGTTCCTGTACAATCAACTATTCAGAAGGATTATGTTCTCTTTTATAAATACTAAATGTATGTTAACTCTTGGTTGTGATAGTTTGATGGGACCTGAATCATACTTTTACTCTTGTTAAGTTTATCACATGCTAGTAGATATCTTCTTGTTTTCTTACTGAATAACAACCAATCAGTATCAGTGATGGGATTATATACTAGTGGTTTCAAACATTTTCAAAGAACATGGAAACCCGAAAATTTGAATAAAAACAAAATTTCCATCACATTTTTAGATATGTTGTTTCCGTGTTTAACTCAGCATAATTTGAATTCTTATATTTGTGTGTTTGTTGCAGACACTTCGCATATCTGAAGTCAGAAGGCACTATAAGCTTACTTCTGACGAGGCGAACCATCTTGATGCTTATTCAGAATGTAGACCGGTGATTGGAGATGGGGAGTGTTTCTACAGGAGCTTCATATTTTCGTACCTTGTAATCGTCCTCCCCTCTTTTCCTTATCATAGGATGTAGGTTTAGTTATTTAACTTTCTCTGTTTTCGCTAATGTACAACAGGAGCAAGTTATTGATAGGCAGGACACACATGAGGAACACCGTCTCCTTAGAAGAGTGTCTACACAACGTGCAAATCTTCAATGGAACTCTGAGTTTTCCCGGAGCAGAAGAGTAAGTTCTCGCCTTCTCCATACTTGGTTCTTTCTTGTATAAACATGCTTGCAAGGGATGATGATTCTATTCAGGTTACATTACACTTCAAGCAGCATCTGGCATCTCACTATCTTTGTTTGTCATTTGCAGGAGATGCACAATTGCTTAACAGTAGTGGCATACCGTCACAGTTTTACACAATGTTGGCACAAACTCAAATTTGAAGCTTATTGTGAAGCTAACAACCCGATTGTAACAATGACCTTAAGAGAAATTTACTTGCAAAGGAACAACGGCAATATAACAGGGAAATAACATAATTTTATGCTTGTTTGAGCACTGCAACAATGCACACCTGGTGGTTATTATTGTACAGTCACCTCACCATTCTCGTTCTGTTACTATGCTATAGTATATGCTTAATGACTGAAGCTTCTCAGGGAGCTGTCTTAGCTGTGTTCCTTTATATCTTGCCATTGATCAATATTGTGCATGTATTATTGTAACCTATGGTATGTAATGATTATCAACTGTGAATAATTGAGTTGCTGATTCTTTCAGGCATTTAAGGAGCTGATTGAGAACGTAATGAAATGGAAGAGCACGGAATCAACTAGCAGGTTTTTGATTCTCTTGGTTTTCTGAAATTCCATCGAAGTATTGTAGCTGAATGCATGCCATCTCACTGACATGCTATGTGCCATTTTTAGTCGCCGTAAAGAGAAACTTCTCAAGTTCTTCAGCACGTATGATACGACGCAAGACAGTGAGAAAAAACACCCTTGATGTTACATTTCCTTCTGTTCATCGTAATTCATGTTTCTGACACATTTTATTGGTTAGTTTTTGTTTTCCTCAGATTACTAGTAGCTATCCAGATATGCTCGCACAGGGAGGTGTATGAACCGATTATACAAGGGCCCGGAGGAAATTACAGTCTGGAAGTTGTCAGTATCAGCATCTCCTCCCTTACATTACCTCGTGCTGAATTTCCATTGTTGGATACACGGCACTCATTTTACCTGACTTGTTGTTGCACAAACAGTGGTGCTTGCAGCACGTCATTCCAGCTCGTGTGTACGCGGACCATGTTATGATGGTGGCTTTGGCCAGAGCGCTTGAGGTCCCCCTCAGAGTGGAATCACTCCAACGAGGATATGCTCCAGATATCTACACTGGTCCTGGAGTTCCCCGTCCGGTTGTGACCCTGCTGTACACGGGTGATCACTACGACATCATCTACCCACGCGCTCCTTCTGCTGAGAGTTCAAGTCACCAGGCTTCCCAGAGAGAACATCCTGGTGATCAGAGTTCAAGTCATCAGGCTTCCCAGAGAAAACATCCTGGTGATCAGAGTTCGAGTCAACGGACTTTCTAGAGAGAACATCCTGCTGATCAGAGTTCAAAGTCAACAGATTCCGTCGGATTAAAGTTGAGTTGGGCTGCTGCCGTTGAATGAGAGTGCTGCTGAGTTTAGTGGTAAAGTAGATGCGCCGATGAAGTTGGGGTAGGCATAGCATATACTAGTTACTTGTGCATTCTTCTTCTGTTGGTGAACGTTCTGTGATCACATTCGAACTTCTTAATTGTGTTTTCGAAATTTGAACATGGGCATGATATCGGTTGATTTTTTTTTGTATGTAATGGAAGACACAAATATTGCTCTTGTTTGGACATGCCTCTTTGGTGGCTTGCCGTTTTGTTTACAGCAATGTGGATGATGACATTATCTTAGTTTTCACATTTATATTAGTCACTTAAACAAGGTTAAGTTGAGCTGTTCTGCTTCTGATGGCAATACAAGCCAATAGATCTCACAAGCAAAAATTCAACAGATTTTGCTAAGTTAATGTTGAGTTGGGGCTGCTGCCTACATATGAATGAATACAGTAATGAAGCAGAGATACTTGTGCATTCTTTCTTGTGTAGGCAAAGATACATACTGCTGATGCCACTGGATTGATCAGTTGGCATGTATACAGGGATGAATACAACCGTTTAATTAGTTTCCATGATTGGTTTATTTGTGATTCTTTCTATCTTTGCTTTGTTACACTGCTTGTGTCTGAACCTGTATGATAAGCTAATATATTTTCCAGGAATGGCTTGGGAACCTGTTTGAGACACAACCTGTTTTTTTTCTTTTGCTTTATATTGCGATGTACTCCCTCCGTAAAGAAATATAAGATCGTTTAGACCACTATACAGAGGGAGTACTAGTAACTACTGTATTCCAATAGTAGAGCGTTGGATTGTACATGTCATGCACCTTTGGACTGTTCCAGTCATATGAAGAAGATGAACATTTATACCCTTTCGCTTACTCGTCACAAGTTGCAGAAACCACAATCTTTAGTAGTGTCATCCATGGAAGGATCCAGCTCCGGAAGAACGT
Organism: Thinopyrum elongatum; assembly: GCA_011799875.1. NCBI lineage: Eukaryota > Viridiplantae > Streptophyta > Magnoliopsida > Poales > Poaceae > Thinopyrum > Thinopyrum elongatum. The sequence goes on along the minus strand of CM022302.1, from coordinate 90,812,416 downwards.
TGCAGACATCAACATTTAGACAACGACGAAGGAGAAGAAGGAAAATGGAACAACTGTATTGGTACCAGACATCAACATCTGGAGGCTTCAGAATTGCTGCAGTCCTGAGATATATAATTCATCTTCAGATTGGATCGGATCCAAGTGAAAGGATTCGAGATATTATTTACAGAGTGGGAAAGCTTCCTGAAGAGCATGCGTTCCAATAAATCATTGCTCATCTTCCTAGTTCTGATCCCTGTTGGAAGAAACTACTGGGATAGAGCAACTTTTTCTATACCATATGACCTTTTCACCAATTAGATAAATTGCATCAAATCGAAGAGCTTACAGGAGCAGAACAGTCGAAAACTAAACAGACATTCCTTCTGCTATCAATCGGGACAAACTGCGAAGTGTAACTCTGTAAAGAAAGCTGATACGTCCATTATCAACTTGACAAAATTTAAGAGGAATGACGTCAAACTTGTTCTCCACGGTTTCCAGTTCATTTTTCTTTTCCAACCGGGCAACCCCCTTCCATTTAACGAAAATACAAAGTTCACTATAGAAACTACAAAAGCAAGATAAGGATGTGGGAAAGAGAGGGAAGCAGTTGGTGCATTGCCAGGAAACCCGCCATGAGTGCTCGATCTCGAAACACTCATTATGGGACAAAAGCCTGGCAACACAAACTATGTTAGACGAATAAGCCGCGGCTGCGGCCAGGGCGCGTCGGGCGCGCGTGCGTGCGTGTGCCAGACGAGTCGGGCATGGTCTGGTCCATGTCAGGCCTGTAGCCGCGCGTGTGTGTGTGAGAGAGTTGGTTAGACGGACGCGCGGGATGTGGCCGCGCCGGGCGTCGGAACCAGTTGCGTCCCGTTGGCGTGCGTGCGCGGCGGGCGCGGGAGCTGAGGAGCGCGGGGGCGTGGCGAAGTGGGCGTCGGGGGCTGGGCGGAAGCAGCGGAAGAGCAGGCGGCTCACGCCGAGTCTCCAGGAGATCGCGTACGTGCGCGTGGAGCTCGGCGGCGGGCGTTGCGTGGGCGCTGCGTCCATCTGCATGCATGCATGAGTTGTGGGGTGGCCAGGTCGTGTGCGCGCCCGTGTATAAGCCCCGCGTGTTGTAGTCTCTGTGTACTTTGAGTTCGTGCTTGAGTAAAAGAATCGGCTGTTCGTGCGGCCGGCGGCATTCGTGCGCCGGACATATCTTGCTGTCCACTGCCTCGTTCCTCCTCCATCTTTCTTCTACGTTCCTGCGAGAGAGAGAGCTCCGGCGAGAGGCAAGGCGAGGCTACGGCAACAACAAACTAGAGTAGCAAAACGGCTAAACACCACACCTCCAACCAGCAGCAGGCAGCAACATCCAACTTACGCAGGAAGATCAGTCGACAAACCATGGAAACAAAAAACCTAACACAGCCAAGACAGAGCCACAACACATGACCAGCCGCAGCAGAGGAAAAGACAAAGTCATCCTCAGCGACGTGACCCACTCCCAGTGCAACAACTGGTGATTTCATCTGCCGAACAAGTGCCGCAGCTTCATACATCAACACACGAATCCCGCCTTGGAACACATCCTTGTCTGCACCTTTGAGTAAACCTGCCCAATATATACATCATGAAAGATTCACAAAACCCTGGACACAAAATTGGTAGGATCATTTTGGTGGAAGGATATTCTGAAATTAATGCCTACTTATAAAAGATTTGTTGTCTACAAACCTGGCAGTGGTGATACCCAGCAAATCCCAGAGGATTTTGGATGTTCCTTTTTTTAGCTATCGCTTGCAGTTTTCTGTGATCCCTTCTTATCTGAATCCGAATAAAATTTTCGTCACAGAAATCTTATGTATTGGCTTAGCTAATTTCCATTTTTTTCCAGAGAAATAGCTGAAGATTAGGGTTATGTACTTGTAAACACTTATGTACACATTTTCAGAGTAATTTTTTTTGTCAGAGCAATCTTATGTTCTTGCAAACACTTTAATCATCTTGTACTACTAGCAGAACTCTAGTAGACATTTATGGATTCTTCCAAATAAACTTGTTACTTGTTACAGAACTCTACTACAAAGTTTTGTTCTACTCTACATTAACTTGATTTCTTTTTACAGAGAATTCATTCACTAGAATCCAATAGTGTGTTAAATGAATTCCAACCAGACTGACCATCTTTTATTGGATGTCTTTTCTTTCTATTTCTTAAATGAATTCCCCTACAGTGTTGCTCATGGAAGACTCAAATTTGAACAACTATTAACTAGAAATAAATAAAATACTTTTTCTCTGAATGTAATGAGCACACATTAACGAGCTTCAAAATGAAGTAGTTACTTTACTTCATTTATTAATCAAAAAAATTGGTCAGTGAAGTTTAGTTGTTTCCTCTACTTTCCTTGAATTGACTTAAATTTTCCATTCGATGCACAGAATTTATTAAAATCCTTTGCGCAGCAATTCTCTTTTCTTCAAACAACATCTACATCAACTCATTTATTAATTTTTTCTCTCCCGCAGATGTCTACAGCGAATGAAACAATACTGAAGAAGAATCGCCAACATCTACAAGGGACAGAGTTGAGTGAGGACAAAGCACCTAAAAGGAAGAAAGTAAGACCAATCTTGATCTTCCTTTCCCTACTGCTTGATTCAAATCCTTTGTAACAACCAAAACCATTTTTCTTCAGTGTTGTGGTATTTATTCTGTTTCTAAAAGCACAAACCTCTTCTGTAGACAATCTTCTTAATTAATGCTGTTATTTAATTCCTCCAGGCAATTATTCTGGAGCATCTTAATTTGTTCATGAATTTTCTATCGGAACTTACTGAGGATCAAAAGCTGATAGTACATAAACTTGGGTTTGGTTCATTGCTTCACATTTCATGCAACTGCAATGTGGATGATTTATCCGAGTGGTTAGGCATCCAGTTTAACACAACCACATACAACATTGAGCTAAGGAATGGATTCAAATTGAAATTTACCAACTCTGTTGTCCACAAAATACTAGGCATTCCCTATGGAGGTCTACCAATTCATACCAACCCTTCTGAAGAAACAGTTGATTTCATCAATACATTCTTTCAATCATGTAATCCAACCCCAGATCATTTGTTGTCAATTATTTCTCCTAACATCACAGAAGAAGCTTTCTCTAGGATATTCTTGCTTTTGGCTCTTTCAACTCTCGTTGCACCTAATTCAAAAGGAGTTCCCAGTAAAAAATTCTTCAGTGCCTTGGTGAACATAGTTTCTATCCTCAAATACAATTGGTCCCTATTTGCCCTGTCATTCTTGGTTCATCAGATAAAGAAAATGCAATCAGATATAAGGAACAAGAGGACAGTTTTCCCAGCAGGATGCAAACTTATATTGGTGGTAAGAATTATTTATGCTTACATCAAATTTACTTTTTCCTTTTTTTATATACTATGTTTGTGTTCATTGAAGCTTATTTTATTTATCTTGCTTTCTTTCCATTATGGAAAATATGCAGATTATGCACTTTGAATTCTTGATCACCTTTGAATACAAGATTCCAACAAATACCTTTCCAAGGCTTCCATTGTGGTCATCAACAATTGAAATATTTTATCACTCTTGATACAATGCCAGGAGTGAATCTTCAGTTCTGGGAGGATTCCAGTAAGAAATGACAACTTCCATTTTTAATTTTCTTACAGCTTCATAATGATAATGAATATCTACTAGTAATCTTAGTACTATTTGAATAAGTAATAGCTACGTTCTTTTTCCCAAGAAAAGTGAACTCAATATATGATTTGGCATTTCTTTTTGAAACACACCAGATGAAGCACATATCTTCAACTCACTTCCATGATGCATCGAATGAATTAGAAGTAGAACTACCTGAATCATTTCTCCACTACATCAGCACCAGGTTCCCTTCAATTCACAATACAAAGGTTAGTTAATGTAATAAACTAGAACAACATTCATTCTTGTTAGCTGGTACACTGTTACTAATTTGATCTAACTCCTTGTCTTTTTTTGATCTATTATTTGAATCAAGAAAAGAAAAGGCTCGAATGTAGCACTCGGATTTTTTGGCAAACATTTATATCAATTTCCATTCCAACACTACACTCCTATATTGATGATGTACACAGCTCTTTCGGCTTGAAAAATATTTCCAAACACATTAATCATCATGCAATTTCAAAAGTGCCTTCTCTTTACAGAAAAAGGCTTTCGCCCTGCTTTATATATAAAGCAAAGATCATCAACAACCCGGTACAATGCACGCCATCAGAACACATGCACACACCCAAGGCAGGATATATAGGCGCTGAGCGCAGCAACACCACCCCTAGCACTACATGAGCCACCGGGGGCCTCAACCGTGAACACGCCACCGCGAAGAGAAGAAGTTACATATGACGCACCGTGGGCTCCAAGGCAGTGCCTACAGGAAGGTTACGACACCGAAGCACCGCCACCGCCCGACCCAAGGATCAGAGTTTCCCCCGGAGCAACACGATGGGCAGTGAGAGCCGCGGCGACGCCTTCAAGAAGGGAACGAGCTTCGTCGCCGCCGGTCCGTCTGGAGATAGAACAGGTTTTCACCCCGACCAATATTCACCGCCACCGAACGCCACACCCTGGCTACCACGCCGCCCACACGGCCATGGCCACCAGGCAGCACCAAGCCACGGGCTTTGCCCAGGAGCACCGCGACACCACCACCAGGGCCGCCGCCCCAGCATCCAGGACCTTGACGCCACCTCACCCGCCACCCACCGCTACCCCAACCAGAGAGACGAATGGAAAGGAACCACCTTTCGCACCCCTGAGCAGTCCCCAGCATCGAGACCCAATAGGCCGGCCAAAACTGGCCACCATCGACCCGTCTTGCCGCCGGGCGCGAGACGAGTTTGGTCCTGCCACCGGGCGCGAGACGAGTCAGGTCCTTCTGCCGGGCGCGAGACGAGCTCGGTCCTGCTGCCGAGCGCGAGACGAGTCCGGTCCTGCTGCCGAGTGCGGGACGAGCTCGGTCCCGATGCCGGGCGCGAGACGGGCGATGGGCGCCGCTGGGAGAGGGTCAACCCTTCGATGAAGGTAGCGCCCGAACGACGGGGAGAGGAATCGAAGGTCGTCAAGGGCGCTCACCGACAGGCAGACGCCGCCGTGAAATGACACAGACCACCGCCATGGGCCACCACCACGCCATGGCAGCCCACATCCACGCCGGGACCCCGAGGGGCAGCCCCGAGCCAGCGCCACCACCTTCGCCGCCAACGGCCGCCGCACGCAAGGTCGGCCGAAGCCCGCACCGCTGCCAACGCCACCACCAGCACGAACCACCATCACCACCGTGCCGCCGCCACCACCTACCACTGCAGGGCGGCCGCCCGCGACACAAGCCGCCCACGGCCCGCGCTGTGACAGGGCCGAGCAAGCAAGCCCGCGGCCACCCGCCCGTCTGGACGCGCACCAACCACCGCCGCCGCCACGCCTCGCCACCACCTGCCGGCAAGCCAGCCGTCGTGGCCAGGCGCGCACCACCAGCCCCGCCGCCCTCGGCCCGCGCCGCGGGAACCAGCAGCCCGCGCAGATCTGGATCCCGCCGCCGCCACTGCTTCCGCGCGCCCCGCCACCTGCAACGCCGCCCGAAGCCCAGCAGCCGCACCGGCGACCACCATGGTGACCGCACACCGCTGCGCCGCGACGCCTGGCGCCCGCGTCGTGCCTAGGACGGAGGAGCCGCACCGCGCCAACCCCAGCCACCGAGGGAACGAACTGGCCCTGCTGCCACCGGCTCCGGTCGGGCTTTGCCCGACCGAGGCCCAGGGCGGCGGCGGAGGAGGCGGGGGGAGAAAGGAGGGGGGCGGCGGCGCCAGATTTTAGGGTTCCCCCCGGTCGTCGCGCGAGGGCAACGCGGGAAGGAGGAGGAGGGTGCCTTCTCTTTCAATCATACAGTTGAACAATGCTACAACGAATTCTAGTATATATAAGTTCCAAAAGAAAAATCATCCAGACTTGCACTCATTCCTATCTTCAATTGATTTCATCGATTTTCCAGTTCCTCATAGTTATCCTCCAAGTTTTGATTCAGAATACAGCAAAGTATCAATTGAATCATTCATATGAAACTTCTCTGAATGTCTGCATATTGACAACCAAATAAACTTTGACCTTCTATTGCAAAAGGCCTCAAGTTTTTTTTAGCGCAAAAGAAAAGCCGATTCCAAATTTTCTATTTCCCGGCAAGTCTATGAGAGTCCTATTACGGATCCTCTGATCTTTAGCTTGAATGGTCGTGTTTTTATATAATTAGGTCTTTCTTCTGAGCTCTTCTATTACGGTACGGAAAAATCAAACCTATCACTCTCAAAGAATGGGTAAAAAGAATTCAAGCTAGGGGAGCCTACACTCTCTAACTACCTATACTACGCCCCCATTGATTGGAAACCCTCGGGGAAAATGATCCCATAGACCTCATCAACTACTAATGACTTGGATGCTATAAAGGTTTTCAAAACAGATCAAGACAACAAAACTGAGAGCTTTGCAGATACTCCTACTTTGCAAGGTAATCATTCTTTTTTTTTTCATACCTACCTTATTTTGATATTCTATCATACTCTTTTTTTTTCAAAGGCACTTGAAAACTATTTTAAATATTTTTCCCTTCTGCCGGTAACACTAGTTTTTATTTTCAATAACAATAAAGATGAATCAGTTATTAATTCCTATCTTTCATTTGTACTCAAACACATTGATTTTTTATTCAATGAAAACCGAACCAACCTGGAAGGAAATGAATGCAACAGAACTTCTAAATTGCAGACAAAAAAGTTCAGCATAAGTCAGTGGAAATTTATCTCAGCTACTTCATCTAACAGAGCTATTATCCCTTTTTCCTACCTCAAATAATCTGTTCTTTTTTCTTTTCATACTTCCAGTATTATAAGTTAATGTTTTTTCTCTGATCTTATCTTAGGAAATTCCATGTACCGTGCACCAGATCAACCAGAAATACCCCATAGGACTCAATTCTATGACGCTTCCTAACCATTCCTGCCAACAAACAAATCTGCAGAGAAACAAATCTGTTCTGACTGGCACTTTCCCGTCTATTCAAGAAACTGATCCAAAAACTGCACCTAGTTCTTCTATACAAAGCAAATTTCAAGACGATATCCCCTCTTTCAATGCAATAACTGTTGGCCTACAAGATGCACCTACACAGCAAATGACTGGTTACCAAACCACAAGATATTCAGTCCCTAGTTCTTCACATATATTGTTAACTCTGGTAGTAACTATCCAATGTTCTCCAATCACAAATCTCCATTTCTCTATAGCAATAGTCCACTGTGGCCTTTCAGCATCAACTCTGGACAACCAGACAACAGATTTGGAACTTCGCTTAACGATCCAAGGTTGTATAAACTTCTAGAAGACTTTGAAGCTGAATGCAAAAGAAATGACATTGAGGCAGGAAAGAAGTTGTTCTAGAAATTCTCTTCAGCATCAGTTGTTCATCAGGTAAAAAACATGCAGTACCAACAAGTTATTTTCTCAACACTGGTTCAAACTGAATTCTACAAGACTATGACCGCAGCTCTACCACATTTGGAGTCAAGGTATATTTGTTGCAATTTCTTAACTACTTCAAGCAAAATGTTTTATCAAAGCCTTTCTCCTTCGTATGTTTTGCATCTTTTGCTGCTAGTCCTTCAAGTAACTTTTTTGTATTTATTTCCAAAAAACAGCCAAAGGATATTCCAAGTCAACGAAGTTTGGGTTGATCAGAAAACATTGACTGTTTCGTTGAGACCTGGGTGTTGGGTGAGCGCCCATTCTTTGGATTGTTACTAAAAAATACTCAATACGGACCGACTAATCCGTGGAAGACAAGGGCTGATCCCCAACACTGATGTTATTAGACACATTGTCCAAAGAGAAGACATGATATTTTTGATATAAATTTACCTCCCTGTCCACAATAATGATAAAAAAGTAACACAAAAGATACAATCATCCAAGTTTTCTCGCTCCACAATGCAGGAGTTACTCATGCGCCCTCTATTGGATCATTCAGATCCAATATGTAGAGACATTTTAAGTGAAGCAAGAGTTAGCTTCAGTCTGGAAAACGCCAATTTCGTAAGTTCTCTAACTTGAAGAACAATACCTCATCGAATAACTTTTTTACATAGAATGTATGAGTAAGACAATATCTTTAACAAAAAAACTCTTTTATTCTTCTCTAGGTGCACTTACCGTGCTTCAATGATAAGCAGTGGATTGTACTTACGGCAAACCTGGAAACCAGGATGTATTTCGATATTATGAATCCTGATGGCTCTGGACATGATAAATTCACAACTATCAGCACTGTTGCCTACAACTTTAAGGCACTGTTTGCCTTGACCTACCCAAACTGCACTGCATTCAACATTAAGGACTTCGACTACAGATTTGTTGCAGTACCTAGAACTCATTTCAGGTTAACTTCTATTCTTTCATCAAGTTTCTTTGGATTTTCTTTTTCCTCCTCTATCTCATTTTGAAATTATAGCTAGTTAAATTGCATTTAAATAATTACAAATTAAGATTTAGTCATTCTTTGCTCCATCCCTAGGTATGATACAGGGGTTTTCCTCTTGCAAATTTTCAAAACCTACCGCGGAATGGGAGTTTTAGGGTTCTCAACTGTAAGTTCTTGTTCTCGTTACCATTTTTGTTCTAGATATTACAAATACCACAGAAACAAAAAGTGAAACCCCACAAAAACTACATGTTGCATACAGGTGGATTTGCAAGCTCTGCATGAAATTTTCTTGTATGAGATAGCAACATATAGCAACAGTGAGGTTCAATTACCAATAGTGAGGAACTTCCTTCAAAATCATGTCAGTTTTAAATCCTCTCTATTCTTTCTGTTGCTAAACTCTCTATTTATATTTTTCATGAAAAAAGTTTATTAATAAGGCATTTTCATTTTCTAAAGCTGACTTATTTGATGAATTTCTATTTTGCAGGGATTTAGGTCATTCAAATGAACGCTTAGTGTAATCACAAATCTAGAATTCCTAAAGGTAGGAAACATAAAATTTTCAGTGAAGAAGAACATGAAAAAAGTTTTCCATCATACAATTGTTCCAAAAAATGCTTGAACAAATTTCTGTGTTGTTCACAAATCTGAAATGCTTTCTTCCAACTAATTTTGCTGCTGTTCTTTGTTTCAGGCCACTCCATAAAAACTGTGAAATCACTTCTGATTGAATGACTCACAATTTTTTCTTTATTTTTTTTCATTTCAAATACTATTAAACATTTTTTTCTTTCCCTACAAGTGATGAACAAATTTTTATTTTCAGCTTTATGTCCTTCTGAAGTATTGTTTCAGATGATATATTTTTCCTACATGATATTTGTTCGAAATTAACGATTTAGTTCTCCAGCATCTTTTTTGATTTTGATTCTAGTCGCTTTAAGTCTGGCAACTTCTTTAAAAATGAACCGAAAGTACTTCGCGAAACATTAACGAACGAGAAAACGATTCACGAACACAATCGTAGAAACAGTCGAACAATGGGCCGTCGTAGAAACAGCCCAGAGAAGAAACCTATAGACGCCGCTTCTCCTAATCGGCGCCTTCAGTGCCGATTAGGAGTTCCCCTCTCCACCTCATCACGTAAGCAGACCCAGGCTACAAAAAATGAATCGCTGGCCATCTTGTCCGTTAAAAAAGGAAAATCTTTTTCAAATCTGCGTAGATTCCTCGTGCCTTCGTGGACCCTCGTCAATTCCCAGAGGCGGAACAGATCTGCGCGGCTGCGCCCGGGCGGCCAAGCGGCCTGGGCTCAGATCATCTCACCGCAGAGCAGCCACCTCCCCTACTGCGAATTGACAATCTGTTTGGCCACCTCTATAGGTAAATAATCTCTACCCGTATCATCCGACCCCCCCTCCCCCTAAGTTCCTCTGAATCAACCAAAATAAACTACTTGGTGATTTTGAATTGTACAGGATAACTCGAGTCAATTTTATTTTACTCTTAACAGGAAATTAAATATCTGAGATGAAGAGCGTGATGTATTTGCGAGCATATATGATATTAAGATTATACAATGCTATGAAAAATTGAGGAAATGAAAGGGCTACTACCTCACGCATATTATGGTAATAGTATATTACTCCTTCCGTTTCTAAATATAAGTCCTTTTAGAGATTCCAATAAGGGACTACATACGGAGCAAAATGAGTGAATCTATACTCTAAAATATGTCTATATACATCTGTATGTAGTTTGTATTAAAATCTCTAAAAAGACTTATATGAAATATCGGAGGGAGTATATTCTAATTTCTAGAATTTATGGAAAATTAACTTATCCTATGTTCAGTGTCTTGATTTTTGGAAACTGAATTTTATCTTTAAGCTTTAGGTCTTTCTACAACTGCTGATGAAGAAACAATGGGCTCAAATGAATCAAATCTTCATAAATTTGGTACCCACTTTTGAAATGAGGTACTTTATCGAATTGTTTACATCCTTTTGTCAAATTTTCTCTAGTGGTAATAATGAAGCTGTTTTTTCCTTCGAATTATGAATATGTGGTGTACTTCTGATATGCATTGATACTTGTTGTATAATAGTTTTAGGCATTTTTTATAGCCCCTTGATTTTAGCCCTAGGCTTTGAGAAATGCTGGCTCTGCCTCTGCGCATGCCTTGCGCAATCTAGATCCTGAACACGGCTGGGCCCCTCTCCCCCTCTAGAGTTTTGATTTCCGTTCAAGTAACTGGTAAGTGGTGTATATCCTGATTTTTTTTTTTGTAATACTCATGTAGAAAATTGGTTGCCACACCATTGGACTCTCATCAGGTTGTGAGCCATCCGTTTTTTCTTTTATGAGGCATCTGGATGCTCCTTCCAAGATCTGCAAGACTGCGTGAATACAAAGTGTTTCCCCCCTTCTCCATTTTAGCTACCTGATGACACAGGGTACCTATCCAAGGCATGCATCGCCAGTCCAACATAGCAGTTCCACACCCAAGGTCATCTGCGAACAGAGGAACACATTATGTACAAACCACGTGAAACTGAGGAGCTATGTAATTATGTAATATAGGCTTACAAGGTTTGCTAATTATAGGAGATGATCACTTCCTTGATTTTCTTCAGAGTTACGGACCTATTATGTTTAGTTTATCCCATGATGTCTCTTTGCTTTGTTAAACATGAAATTGCATCCTCGCTAACCATGTATTGTCATATTTGTGTAACCCAGGAACTGATGATATTAAAGAGAAGTATGGTGTTCAGTTGTATGGAAAGATTCGATACATCCAGTACTATGGTAATGAGAAAATTTCCTACATGACCAATGAAAATTGAATATATCACTGACCATGTATTCTCATATTTGCGCATCCGAGGAACTGATGAGATTAAAACAGAAGTATGGTGTTCAGTAAGTACTCATGCTCTTTCGGCCCAACTCTCTGAGACAGAGAAATTCTTAGTCACTCCGGCAAAAAATAAAATTAGAAAAGGAGTTAGTACTCTTCTGCTCCATTGATCATTATTAGTTTTGCTCTTATTGTTGATATTGGAGCTCCATCCATTAGTTTTATTCATTGTGCAAATCATAAATATGTAGATACGAAGATGATGATTAGTTTTGCTCTTATGTGTGCAGATCATAAATACAAGAACAGTTACACATAATACAAAATGACTATCTCAAAAACTCATTTGTATACCGCCTTTCATATCATGTCCAATTTGGAATCCCGCTTCTTAGCTAGTGTGTTTATATACATTCATATTTTTGTAAGTACATTTGATTACTTAGTAATATCACTATATTTAGTAGAAGACTTTCAAATAATTCACATTTTGCAATTTTTATAATTGTATTAATTTTTGTGTCTGATGCAATCTTTTCATCTTAAGGCCATATATTTACTATGCAAAAATGTTATTCAATTTATTTATTATGACATGCAAAGGGCTAAAAATTTCTGCAACAACGTGCGGGGTATCATCTAGTATCAATAAACACCCTGTAATAAAGGCTTAAATAAGAAATCTGCAGAAGTAAATAGTACAAGCTAGATCACTCATGGAGACCGGGCGCGAGGAAGCCTCCGTGAAATTTCTGCTTTAAACGACCAACAAAGCATGAAAGGATGGAGGCCATGAATTACTCTACTGGCCCTGGCTGTGGCCGGGCATGCTGGAAACGAAAACCATTTATTTGCAGCTGGTACATAGCGCTTTTGCCTCAACCATGCAAGCATCTCCATGGGTCGCTCTCTCTCTCACCCACCACCTCACTCTTTCTCTCCCCCGTCACATTTCACTGCCTCCCTCATGCATCCTTTCTCTTTTTTCTGCCTGCAGCGAGCACAAAGCTAGCTAGACCGGAAATAAAATCAAATCAGTGCCAAGATAAACAAAAGTGAAAAATCAAACCAGACATGGCACGAGTAGCTGTTTGCGCTCGAGATAATGCATGTGGAGAGGCATGGCTACAGCACAACAAATAGAGTTCTAAATCAACAGAGAACGAAAGATAGGCATGAGTTCTTAATAAGTAATTAAAACTCGAAGTACCTATATTAATACTAGTGCGATGGATTAATTGATCCATCCATTACCAGCATAACACGTGTAGACTGTAGAGAGAGATGGATGCACACACACCTTAATTTTCTTTCTTTCTTGAGCTTACTCCGACCTTGAGTACGTAACGTGCTAGCTAGGCAGGCTAGCTAGAGAAAAGAAAAGTAAACTAAGGACGATCGTATCCGGTAGGAGGCGCATCGTGCATGCATGTATGTTACTATGTTTGTCTCCATCCAATCCAATCAATGCATTGCTTGTGTACTAAGTATTTTTTAGAGGAGTATATTTGCTCCTCTAAAAGGTGTCGTTTTTAATTGAACTCCTAAACTGAACTCCTGGACAAATTTTGATCATAAATTCGGTGCAAATTTGACCCAAACAACTTCACCTAATTTGCTTTGAACTCGATTCAACCAGTTACATAAGCCATTTTACATAACTTAAACGAAACTTGATTTGAACTCGATTCAGCCCGTTGCATAAGTTCTACAGTTGTATGCTGTGTTACAATTTGTTGTTGCGGCTGCATTCATAACTAGTTTCTTCTGTGGTTGATCCATACATCACCGTACGTCCATCTCCAGCTAGCGGTGGGCAACAGCAGCAGATGTAGTGTGTGGTTCGCTGCATGTCATGCATGTGGATGCAAGGATAGAGAGCTAGCTTAGCTACGGATGGAGTACTTGCGCGTAAAAAGGCCACCAATGTGCATGTGCAAGGATGGAGAGGTACCACCATCCAGCCAGCGACTGATGCTCGGATCGGATGGATCAATTATTTACCGCCCGTGACCTATGTGCACAAGGCCAACAATTCCTTGCACCAATTCGGTCCATCACAGCCAGCTGCCAGCGTTTGTCATGCATGATTAGGATCCCTTCCCACTGTTACACTGCCAGCGTTTTGACGAGAGAACCAGCAGCCTCGTGGAGAGAGGAACCTTCACGAGAAAAAGCCCCTTGGCCTTGGACGATCGTTCGCTGGAAAATTCCCCCGAGCTGACGCGCGTCCTATATATATGCCCATTCCTCGTGTTCGTGTCCACCAAACAAACCTGATCGTGTTCGTGTCGACTGGCAGCTCACAACATAATTTGCAGGGATGAGCGACGGTGGCGACTCCGTCTCCAGCGATGACTGCATCGATGACTGCCTTGAGGCCTGCTGCTGCGACTGCTTCTGGGATGCCACCTGCTTCCGCATCGTCTGCGCTCTCGTGATCCTCGCCGTCCTCGCGGCCGTGGTCACCCTGCTCGTCATCGCCTTCATCCCCCGCCCCGTCGGTGTCAGCGTCAAGGACGCGGCCCTCTCCCGGCTCGGCCTCGCCGTCAAGAATGCCACGGCCACGGCGCTCGCCTACGACATCTCCATCGCCGTCGCCGTGCACAACGGCAACTGGTTCATGCCCGTCGAGCACACCGCGCGGCTCGACGCGGATCTGCTCTTCGACGGCGCACGGTTCGCACGCGTCGGGCTGTCGACCGCAGGGGCTGTGATCCGACCGCGGCGCAAGCAAGTGTACCACGCCACGGCAGCGGCCGACAGCGTGAGCGTCGCGCTGGGGAGCGCAGGCGTGGCCGACTTCCACAAGGAGAGCGCTGCCGGGCTGTTCCAGCTCGAGGTGAAGATTGTCGGCGAGGTCATGTACCGGCCACACCACAAGAAGCACACGCTGGACGCGATCTGCCTGCTAGAGTTGGCTCTGTCAAGGGCAACCTCGCCGGCGATGTTCAAGAAGGTCAAGTGCGATGTTCAGAAAGGGCGTTGATGCTCAGGATCGAAGCTACGTACGGTGGTTCAAGTTCTCTGTTTCTTCTCACTGGACGGAGTGGCTGTTGCACGGGTGATGGTTTATGTTTTTCTAGCTAATGTAATGTGGCGGGCTGTTCTAATAACCCGTGTGCTAGTTGGTAATTTGTGTTCTTAGTTTTGCCTAATTTGCGTGGCTGTTCTAGTACCCCGTGGTGCTTGGTGGCCAATGTTTCTGGCTGATGTAACCACCTCAAGAATAAAGTTTCATGTAACCACCTCATAACATTTCTTCTCGGTCGCCTCTAGTATTCTGATGCCATTACATTACATTACTTTTTCTTTTTCTTTTCTCGCGATCAGATTGGCTAGTTAGCTCATGTCGCTTTTACTTTTCTTCTCTATGGGAATGACCACATGTATATTCGCATTTTGTATAGCTCCAGGTTACCTAGATTTTTTTTTTGTAGAGTAATGCCTCTTAATTTTGTATATTGCAATGTATATAACTCTAGTTCTCCTATATGTGAAAAGTTTGTAAACTATTAATACAATTTTTAGTGTGCAGGGTACATGTATTGTGTCCCATATAGAGACAACCACTTAGATTTATTCTTGTGTTTTTCTTATTTCTTCCATCTTTTTTCCTCTGTTGCCTTGGCTTTAAATCAGGGGTAGCGGCAGAAGCAAGATTGCTCAAATTAGGATGTAAAATGGGAGGCAGTTAGATCTTAAAGACAGCGGCAGAGGCAAGATTGCTCAAATCACGCATCAAATTTTCAACCGCACATTTTTTTTTGGAATTTTTTGAATTTTTCTAATATTTGTTTGGATTTTTTCGTCAGCACGGGTGCAGAGATGGATTTTTTGAAATTATATGTATTATTCATACGATTATTAACAACAAATCCATGGTAGTATGCGGCTAGAACGATCACAACTTGCAAATTTAATTTATGTTTAAATAAGCGCCATTGCATGCATCCATTTTGTTCCACTGCGACCTAGCCTTGGAATCAAGGTTGCTATAACTTCTACCTATGTGTTGATAACTGCCTACCTCATTAATGCCACTCCTGTTGTACTCATAGCTGCATAGTACTACTCCTAACTAATGCACACTCCTAACTAATGTGTTACTATAGGAGAAGTTGGTATAAATGAGAGTAAACTGGAATAAGTACGTATTATTGTGTTATGAAATGATGTTGGGAAAGGAATTAAGCAGTGCACAACCAGCTGGTATCACTTTTGCTATAACATATATCACGCAATAATGAACACAGTAATAAGATCATCTGGCTGTACTGCCATGACTGAAGGTGAATAGATCAAAAAATTTCTCGCAAAAAACAGAAAAAATCACTGTAGATGGGCGGGGTACTGGAATTGTAACATATAGCACGTTGCAGTAATAAGAGGGTGCTTATTACAGGATTATGCAGTGCACGCTATAGGAGAAGTTGATTATTATAAATAAATCAACATGTAATAATAGGCCTCGATCTCTCTAGGTTATGATCCCTCTTCACAAAATAAACCTCCCAAGTTATAGTTTTCATTTAGGTTAATCTTTCTCTTGTTTAAATATAAATAAATATGTACTAGAAGAATACAAGCTAGATGAATCATGGAGACGCGCGCGGGCACGAGGAAGGCTCCGCGAAATTTCTGCTTGGACCAACCAACAAAGCGTGAAAGGTTGGAGCAGTGGCCATGGCTGTGGCCGGGCATGCCATAAACGGAAACCAGACGACGCGGCGTGGTAGGCTTTTGCCTCAACCATGCAAGCATTTGTTCTATCCCCCGTCACATTTACTCAGCTGGCAAAAGCCACGTTCCCACCTTCTCACACACTCTGTCCCCGTTCACATTCACTGCCTCCCTCATGCACCCTCTCTTTTACCTGCCTGCAGCTAACTTGCACAAGGCGCAAGGCACGACTAGCTGATCACGCTCAAGATAATGCATGTGAATGGCACTTCAGCAAACCCACATTCTCCAAAACTGGTGGAAATCATACGGTTCAAAAAGTAAGTGGAACTCACAAGTCGGGAGGGGATGGTAAGTGAAAGAGTAGCAAATTATTTTCGGGGTTCGTTGTGATCGAGCCCTAATTTTGCTATCAGTAGCATTGCTCAATTTAACATCATACTGTCACTCATCGTGTCATAATTTCCTTTTAGTCCTTTGCATATAACTAAAAACCAGTACCTTGTGAAGCACCTTGCAAGAATATCCATTCAACGTACTGCAAAAATCGTATACATGAATAAACACACATATTAGAGATAATGTCAAAATTCAAGATTTTTTAGATCTCATTTGCTAGTTTTTGGGTTTAAAATACATTTTTCGCATTTCTCGTAAAAAAGGAAATAACCTAAATGTGATCAACAAAAGTGAAAAATATTGTTGTTTATAAATTTCATGCAATGAAATAGGGAGCTTAAAGCTCCTTCAACAAAAAAAAAAGGAAAGGTAAAATGCACCGTTTTTAGACGGCGAGTGCCCGAGTTTTCACTTGGCACATCGACGAGAGCTAAACCCTAGCCCTCTGGCCTTGGCCCAAGCGAGAATGCACAATGCCATGTCCATGGCATTCGGTGCCGATCAGATGACATGAGTAGCGATGTCACGACCACCACAAACTCCCACCGCACCTGCGAGAGGAAGATGCCGCTTGCGAGCACACCCCGGGCCGAGTCCAAATCTCATCCACCCGAAGCACCAGCTTTGATCCGCCTCGGGCAGAGATCTGGCCCGCCCGAGCACGAACCCTAGCTCTAAGCCTTCCCCGTTGCGCGTGCGGCCAGCACCATCAGCACCCGCCCAGCCCCGCGCACCGTCGGCTCGAACCCAAGAGAAGGAGAGCCACCACCACCACCCCGCACCGCCTGTCAAAGAAGCTCGCAAACCTATATGTGTCGCCACTGCCTCCACAAGCTCGCACAACCAACCATGCCCGAGAAGGACCAGCAGTGGGGGAAGCCCACCACCGGCCACCGGGGCCCTCTTGCCACTAGCATCCGCAACAAGTTGGCCGCGCCGCGCACCAGAGCTGACCGCATCCCCGCACTAGTAGAAAACGGACCATTTGTCCCGGTTCCAGAGGCCCATTAGCCCCGGTTCTGGAACCGGGACTAAAGGGTCGGGACTAAAGCCCAAAACCTTTAGTCCCGGTTCACTTATGAACCGGGACAGAAGGGGCTCCACGTGGCTGCTGCGGGGAGCCCAGGCAGGAGGACGTTTCGTCCCGGTTGGTAACACCAACTGGGACCAAAAGGCATCCACGCGTCAGCATTTGGCAGGAGCTGGGTTTTTTTTTAAAGGGGGGGGGGGGGTTTAGGGGTTTTTGGAGGGTTAATTTAGGGGTTTCATATTGTGTTAGCTAGCTAATAGAGAGAAGTGTCCTCTCTTTCTCCGTGCTTGGTCGATGCTAGCTACTATACGTATAGAGAGAACTCGACACGCTAGCTAGTAAGCAAATGAAGGAACCATTAAGTACACAAGATCGTCATGAACATATACAGAGAGAAGTGATCGACCTCTCTTTCTCCGAGAGATTGGTCGAACAACAAGTTTTCGTATATCTATCTGACGCTACTAGCTACATATATACAATATATGATCTCTTACAATCCCTAACATCTAAAGTCTATATCCACATGGTATTCTCCGGCTTTATGTATGACGTAGTCAAGAAAGAATCCTGCCAATTCCTCTTGAATTGCTTGTATGCGATCATGTGGTAGGAGTTCATCCCGCATCTGCCACATCTAATTTAAAGAAGGGGGTCAATACATATATATGAATGAAACTCAACACAAATGATGGTAATAAAATAAAATTGTGAATATTATTGTTTACGTACTTCATATTGTTTTTCAGAGTAGCCCCACTTAGAGGCCGTCGCGTTGTAGATGAACTCGCAAACGTAGTATCCACAAAAATCATTCCCGACTTCCTGCCACAAGCACTTTACGAGAAATAGAGTTCAATCAAACTGATAATCAAGCATAATAAATGGTATTGATGAAACTAGCTAGAATCAATGGGAGATGCGCGAAACTAGCTAGTAGTACTTACTTTTGGGTGTGTAAATCGCAGCTCCCTCGGCAGTCCCGGAGCAATTGCGGTGAACTCTTTCCAAACCCTGCCAGGCAAAGAAAATAATTACTTGATATCAGAAAATGAACAAAGTTGCCGATATGGTGCTATAATGATCGATTGAACTTACTTCTGGAGCATTTCAGTCATGTCTGCATAGTCCTGGGGATCTTTTCATCTCGAGTCTAAGACAGTTACTACTCCCCGGTCAAGCTTAATCTCTAGCAGAATAAAGTGGAAGCTGCGCACGCATGCATAACTCATCAATTACATTACTATAACCTCGAGTAAGGGAAACCGAATATGCACAAGACAGTAACACTCACTTGAAGTTGTAAGGAAAGAGTATTTTATCTTTGTTTTGATTTTTAAGCAACGATTGTAGCAAGTTGTCCTCGGTATCTGTGACTCTGTTTTTAACCGTCCATTCATGTATGATATTTGGGTTAATGAACCCAATGTTATAGATTTGTGCTTTTCTGCATTCGAGGATCTTCAATCTGCATAATATAGTGAGGATAATTATATATACATGCAATGAAAGAGCTGAGCTATATATAGAGACTTAATTATAGAAGTAGTACTTACAGACACTAGCAAGTCACGAGTTGTTTGTCGAGGGCCATTTGATTGTATAACTGGAATAACTCGTCAAATTCAACAGGCAACAGCTCAGTTCCAACGAGGTCGTGCTCCTCTTTAATTCTCAGCATCAAACTATCCTTCCCTGACTCGCTGCAGGTTTTCATGTACCATTCATGCAATCTTCGCATCATCATTGTTAGAGGAGGATGATTAGGTTTGATGAGAGGCTGCCCGTACTGGTATCTGAATTCGTCCACCTTCATTGTTTCAAACTCTACATCATCGCTCAGGTAATCAGCAGGATTGGTACCGGGCACCATCCCCGGATGATTAGCGACGATATCGCTAGACACCTTGAGCGGGGGGCACGATTGGTTCGCCTGTTCGCCGAGCTGGGGATTTTTTTCCCACTTCTTCGTTCTGCTAACCTTGCATGACTGCAAGTACTTCCCGACCGCTCCGCTTCCTTATATGTTCTTTCAATAATGCGCTCATAGTTGGATTGCGGCGAAGGCGATGGTGGTCGCTTCAGGGCATCGATAGTGCGCTTCACTTTCACCGGATCTATCATTTCCTTCGGAGGTGGAGGTTTCCGTGCAAAATGTTCATGCACTTCGGCAGCACTGATTTTCGCGTTTTCCTCGTCGGTCCTCTCATATGGTAACTTTTCCAGAGGCTTGAGAGATGGACGGTATCTGAATTGCTTCCCGCCTCTGCTTGTATTGCTAGCCGCCGGAGCGGCGGTGGCGCTCTTCCGCCGTTGCTGACGAGGCGGAGGAGGAGGCGGAGTGCTCCGACGCACCGGAGGAGGCGGGGGAGGAGGCGGAGTGCCCTCACGCGCCGGAGGAGGCAGAGAAGGAGGCGGAGTGCCCTGATCACTCGCCGGAGAAGGAGGAGGAGGAGGCGGAGTGCCCTGACTCGCCGGAGGAGGAGGAGGAGGAGGTGTCTAGTTTGGAAGCTTGATGTACTCCTTCCTCCATAGACATGTACTCCTCAAAGCATTAACCAGCTGATTCTCCCCTTCACCTGTAGGGTGGTCAAGCTCCAGCTCCTCAAATCCCTCCATTATTTCATTCACCGTCACAACAGCATAGCCATGTGGACTCGGACCGCAGTGAAAAGTTCCTTCGGGTTGAGGAGGTGCAACAGAGCCGACAGCCGCCTTCAAAGTTAGGTTCTGCCATTTCATCATAACCTCGCAATGTTGAGCCTTCGTGATAGTATCCACGGGGCAGCGAGGAGCCGTGGAACCAGGCTGAACGAGCTCCGTGGAAGCCATGCTGCTTCTCCGCTGAGATGGCGGGGTACCTTCTGGGATAGCTTCATGCCGCTGAGATGGTTGGCCGGCAGCTGCAAGTTCCTCTAGCTTTACTAGTCTTGCATTGAGCTTCTGCATTTCGCTCAGCTCCACTTTCCTCTTTCTCTCCCGGCTTCTGTAATCGCCTGCGCCGGCAAACCCAACCACCCACGGAACGGAGCCTGGTGTGCCTCGTGTTCGTCCAGGGTGCTCAGGATTCCCGAGGGCCTCAGTCAGCTCGTCCTTCTCTCTGTCGGGAATGAACGTCCCTTCCTGCGCTGCGGTGATATAATCCTGAAGCTTCTTCATTGGTATTGCAAGTTGCTCGTCCGTCCAACGGCACTCCCCTGTTTCTGGGTCCAAAGTTCCCCCAACCCCGAAGAACCAAGTCCTTGAACGGTCTGGCCAGTTCAATGTCGCTGGTTGGACCCCTTTAGCAAGCAGGTCTGGCTCAGCTTTGTCCCACAACGGCCGGGCTTTGAGGTAGCCACCTGACCCCGTGTGATGGTGATACCGCTTCTTTGCAGCATTTTTCTTGTTTGTCTCGGACATTTGCTTACTCTTGTCTGATGTCTTGTAGGCCACAAATGCGGGCCAGTGATCTCTCAACTTCTCAAATCGGCCGGTGAATTTTGGAGTCTTCCCTTTGTCGACAAACTTTGTGTTCAACTCTTTCTTCCACCTCCTGAATAGATCTGCCATCTTCTTAAGAGCACACGCCTTGACCAGTGGCTCTATAACTTGTTGGGAAACGTAGCATGCAATTTCAAAAAAATTCTACGCTCACGCAAGATCTATCTAGGAGATGCATAGCAACGAGAGGGGGAGAGTGTGTCCACGTACCCTCGTAGACCAAAAGCGGAAGCGTTAGCTTAACACGGTTGATGTAGTCGAACGTCTTCGCGATCCAACCGATCAAGCACCGAACGTACGGCACCTTCGAGTTCTGCATACGTTCAGCTCGATGACGTCCCTCGAACTCTTGATCCAGCAAAAGGTCGAGGGAGAGTTTTGTTAGCACGACGGTGTGGTGACGGTGATGGTGATGTGATCCGCGCAGGGCTTCGCCTAAGCACTACGACACTATGACTGGAGGAGTAAACTGTGGAGGGGGGCACCGCGCACGGCTAAGAGAATATCTGTTGTACTATGGGGTGCCCCCCTGCCCCTGTATATAAAGGAGGAGAGGAGGAGGCCGGCCACAAGGGGTGCGCCATGGGTGGGGAGTCCTACTAGGACTCCCTGTCCTAGTAGGATTCCCCCTTCCTTTTCCAACAGAGGGGGAAAGAGGGAAGTGGAGGGAGAGAGAGAGAGGGAGAAGGAAAGGGGGCCGCGCCCCCTCCCCCTTGTCCAATGCAGACTCCACAGGGGGGGGGGGCGCCACCTCCTGCGGCCTACCTCCTCCTTTCCACTATGGCCCATGAGGCCCATTACTTCGGGGGGGGGGGGGGGGGGGGGGGGGGGTCGGTAACCCCTCGGTACTCCGAAAAATACCCGAACCACTCCGGAACCATTCCGGTGTTCGAATATAACCTTCGAATATATCAATCTTTACCTCTCGACCATTTTGAGACTCCTCGTCATGTCCGTGATCTCATCCGGGACTCCGAACAATCTTCGGTCACCAAAACACATAACTCATAATACAAATCGTCATCGAACGTTAAGCATGCGGACCCTACGGGTTCGAGAACTATGTAGACATGACCAAGACATATCTCCGATCAATAACCAACAGCGGAACCTGGATGCTCATATTGGTTCCTACATATTCTACGAAGATCTTTGTCGGTCAAACCGCAATGACAACATACGTCATTCCCTTTGTCATCGGTATGTTACTTGCCCAAGATTTGATCGTCGGTATATTCATACCTAGTGCAATCTCGTTACCGGCAAGTCTCTTTACTCGTTCTGTAATGCATCATCCTGTAACTAACTCATTAGTCACATTGCTTGCAAGGCTTATAGTGATGTGCATTACCTAGAGGGCCCAGAGATACCTCTCCGATACTCGGAGTGACAAATCCTAATCTCGACCTATGCCAACCCAACAAACACCTTCAGAGACACCTGTAGAGCATCTTTATAATCACCCAGTTACGTTGTGATGTTTGATAGCACACAAGGTGTTCCTCCAGTATTCGGGAGTTGCATAGTCTCATAGTCAAAGGAATATGTATAAGTCATGAAGAAAGCAATAGCAATAAAACTTAACGATCATTATGCTAAGCTAACGGATGGGTCTTGTCCATCACATCATTCTCCTAATGATGTGATCCCGTTCATCAAATGACAACACATGTCTATGGTTAGGAAACTTAACCATCTTTGATTAACGAGCTAGTCAAGTAGAGGCATACTAGGGACACTTTGTTTTGTCTATGTATTCACACATGTATCAAGTTTCCGGTTAATACAATTCTAGCATGAATAATAAACATTTATCATGATATAAGGAAATATAAATAACAACTTTATTATTGCCTCTAGGGCATATTTCCTTCAGTCTCCCACTTGCACTAGAGTCAATAATCTAGATTACATTGTAATGATTCTAACACCCATGGAGTCTTGGTGCTGATCATGTTTTGCTCGTGGAAGAGGCTTAGTCAACGGGTCTGCAATATTCAGATCCGTATGTATTTTGCAAATCTCTATGTCTCCCTCCTTGACTTGATCGCAGATGGATTTGAAGCGTCTCTTGATGTGTTCGGTTCTCTTGTGAAATCTGGATTCCTTCGCTAAGGCAATTGCTCCAGTATTGTCACAAAATATTTTCATTGGACCCGATGCACTAGGTATTACACCTAGATCGGATATGAACTCCTTCATCCAGACTCCTTCATTCACTGCTTCCGAAGTAGGTATGTACTCCGCTTCACACGTAGATCCCGCCATGACGCTTTGCTTGGAACTGCACCAACTGTCAGCTCCACCGTTCAATATAAATACGTATCCGGTTTGCGACTTAGAGTCATCCGGATCAGTGTCAAAGCTAGCATCGACGTAACCTTTTACGACGAGCTCTTTGTCACCTCCATAAACGAGAAACATATCCTTAGTCATTTTCAGGTATTTCAGGATGTTCTTGACCGCTGTCCAGTGATCCACTCCTGGATTACTCTGGTACCTCCCTGCTAAACTTATAGCAAGGCACACATCAGGTCTGGTAAACAACATTGCATACATGATAGAACCTACGGCTAAGGCATAGCGAATGACTTTCATTTTCTCTCTATCTTCTGCAGTGGTCGGGCATTGAGTCTGACTCAACTTCACACCTTGTAACACAGGCAAGAACCCTTTCTTTGACTGATCCATTTTGAACTTCTTCAAAACTTTATCAAGGTATGTGCTTCGTGAAAGTCCAATTAAGCGTCTTGATCTATCTCTATAGATCTTGATGCCCAATATATAAGCAGCTTCACCGAGGTCTTTCATTGAAAAACTCTTATTCAAGTATCCTTTTATGCTATCCAGAAAATCTATATCATTTCCAATCAATAATATGTCATCCACATATAATATTAGAAATGCTACAGAGCTCCCACTCACTTTCTTGTAAATACAGGCTTCTCCAAAAGACTGTATAAAACCATATGCTTTGATCACACTATCAAAACGTATATTCCAACTCTGAGATGCTTGCACCAGTCCATAAATGGATCGCTGGAGCTTGCACACTTTGTTAGCACCTTTAGGATCGACAAAACCTTCTGGTTGCATCATATACAACTCTTCTTTGAGAAATCCATTAAGGAATGCAGTTTTGACGTCCATTTGCCAGATTTCATAATCATAAAATGCGGCAATTTCTAAAATGATTCGGACAGACTTAAGCATCTCTACGGGTGAGAAGGTCTCATCATAGTCAACTCCTTGAACTTGTCGAAAACCTTTTGCAACAAGTCGAGCTTTGTAGACAGTAACATTACCATCAGCGTCTGTCTTCCTCTTGAAGATCCATTTATTCTCTATGGCTTGCCGATCATCGGGCAAGTCAACCAAAGTTCATACTTTGTTCTCATACATGGATCCCATCTCAGATTTCATGGCCTCAAGCCATTTCGCGGAATCTGGGCTCATCATCGCTTCCTCATAGTTCGTAGGTTCGTCATGGTCTAGTAACATGACTGCCAGAACAGGATTACTGTACCACTCTGGTGCGGAACGTACTCTGGCTGACCTACGAGGTTCTGTAGTAACTTGATCTGAAGTTTCATGATCATCATCATTAGCTTCCTCACTAATTGGTGTAGGCATCACTGGAACTGATTTCTGTGATGAACTATTTTCCAATTCAAGAGAAGGTACAATTACCTCATCAAGTTCTACTTTCCTCCTACTTACTTCTTTCGAGAGAAACTCCTTCTCTAGAAAGGATCCATTCTTAGCAACAAAGATCTTTCCTTCGGATCTGTGATAGAAGGTGTACCCAACAGTTTCTTTTGGGTATCCTATGAAGATGCATTTCTTCGATTTGGGTTCGAGCTTATCAGGCTGAAGCTTTTTCACATAAGCATCGCAACCCCAAACTTTAAGAAACGACAGCTTAGGTTTCTTGCCAAACCACAGTTCATACGGTGTCATCTCAACGGATTTAGATGGTGCCCTATTTAACGTGACTGCAGCTGTCTCTAATGCATAACCCCAAAACGATAGTGGTAAATCGGTAAGAGACATCATAGATCGTACCATATCCAATAAAGTACGGTTACGATGTTCGGACACACCATTACGCAGTGCTGTTCCAGGTGGCGTGAGTTGCAAAACTATTCCACATTGTTTTAAATGAAGGCCAAACTCGTAACTCAAATATTCGCCTCCGCGATCAGATCATAGAAACTTTATTTTCTTGTTACGATGATTCTCCACTTCACTCTGAAATTCTTTGAACTTTTCAAATGTTTCAGACTTGTGTTTCATTAAGTAGATATACCCATATCTGCTCAAATCATCTGTGAAGGTCAGAAAATAACGATACTCGCCGCGAGCCTCAACACTCATCGGACCGCATACATCAGTATGTATTATTTCCAATAAGTCAGTAGCTCGCTCCATTGTTCCGGAGAATGGAGTTTTAGTCATCTTGCCCATGAGGCATGGTTCGCAAGCATCAAATGATTCATAATCAAGTGATTTCAAAAGTCCATCCGCATGGAGTGTCTTCATGCGCTTTACACCAGTATGACCTAAACGGCAGTGCCACAAATATGTTGCACTATCATTATCAACTTTGCATCTTTTGGCATCAATATTATGAATATGTGTATCACCACGATTGAGATTCAACAAAAATAGACCACTCTTTAAGGGTGCATGACCATAAAAGATATTACTCATATAAATAGAACAACCATTATTCTCTGATTTAAATGAATAACCGTTTTGCATTAAACAAGATCCAGATATAATGTTCATGCTCAACGCTGGCACCAAATAACAATTATTTAGGTCTAAAACTAATTCCGAAGGTAGATGTAGAGGTAGCGTGCCGACGGCGATCACATCGACCTTGGAACCATTCCCGACGCGCATCGTCACCTCGTCCTTAGCCAATCTTCGTTTAATCCGTAGTCCCTGTTTCGAGTTACAAATATGAGCAACCGAACCGGTATCAAATACCCAGGCACTATTACGAGCATTAGTAAGGTACACATCAATAACATGTATATCAAATATACCTTTGTTCACCTTGCCATCCTTCTTATCCGCCAAATACTTGGGGCAGTTCCGCTTCCCGTGACCAGTCCCTTTGCAGTAGAAGCACTCAGTTTCAGGCTTGGGTCCAGACTTGGAATTCTTCCCGGGAGTGGCAACTTGCTTGCCATTCTTCTTGAAGTTCCCCTTCTTTCCCTTGCCCTTTTTCTTGAAACTAGTGGTCTTGTTAACCATCAACACTTGATGCTCCTTCTTGATTTCTACCTCCGCAGCTTTGAGCATAGCAAAGAGCTCGGGAATAGTCTTCTCCATCCCTTCCATATTATAGTTCATCACGAAGCCTTTATAGCTTGGTGGTAGTGATTGAAGAACTCTGTCAATAACACTATCATCAGGGAGATTAACTCCTAGCTGAGTCAAGTGGTTATGGTACCCAGACATTCTGAGTATGTGTTCACTGACAGAACTGTTCTCCTCCATCTTGCAGCTATAGAACTTGTTGGAGACTTCATATCTCTCAACTCGGGCATTTGCTTGAAATATTAACTTCAACTCCTAGAACATCTCATATGCTCCATGATGTTCAAAACGTCTTTGAAGTCCCGATTCTAAGCCGTAAAGCATGGCACACTGAACTATCGAGTAGTCATCAGATCGAGCTTGCCAGACATTCATAACGTCAGCATCTGCTCCTGCAGCAGGCCTTTCACCCAGCGGTGCATCAAGGACATAATTCTTCTGTGCAGCAATGAGGATAATCCTCAAGTTACGGACCCAGTCCATGTAATTGCTACCATCATCTTTCAACTTAGCTTTCTCTAGGAACGCATTAAAATTCAAGGGAACGGTAGCACGGGCCATTGATCTACAACATAGATATGCAAAAACTATCAGGACTAAGTTCATGATAAATTAAGTTCAATTAATCATATTACTTAAGAACTCCCACTTAGATAGACATCCCTCGAGTCATCTAAATGATCACGTGATCCATATCAACTAAACCATGTTCGATCATCACGTAAGATGGAGTAGTTTTCAATGGTGAACATCTCTATGTTGATCATATCTACTATATGATTCACGTTTGACCTTTCGGTCTCCGTGTTCCGAGGCCATGTCTGTACATGCTAGGCTCATCAAGTTTAACCCGAGTACTCCGCATGTGCAAAACTGTCTTGCACCCGTTGTATGTGAACGTAGAGCTTATCACACCCAATCATCATGTGGTGTCTCGGCACGACGAACTGTCGCAACAGTGCATACTCAGGGAGAACACTTATACCTTGAAATTTTTAGTGAGGGATCATCTTATAATGCTACCGCCGTGCTAAGCAAAATAAGATGCATAAAGATAAACATCACATGCAATCAAAATATGTGACATGATATGGCCATCATCATCTTGTGCCTTTGATCTCCATCTCCAAAGCACCTTCATGATTCCCATCATCACCGGCTTGACACCTTGATCTCCATCGTAGCGTCGTTGTCATTTCGCCAACTATTGCTTCTACAACTATTGCTAACGCATAGTGATAAAGTAAATCAATTACATGGCGTTTGCATTTCATACAATAAAGCGACAACCATAAGGCTCCTGCCAGTTGCCGATAACTTTTACAAAACATGATCATCTCATGCAATAACGTGTAACACATCATGTCTTGACCATATTACATCACAACATGCCCTGCAAAAACAAGTTAGACGTCCTCTACTTTGTTGTTGCATGTTTTACGTGGCTGCTACGGGCTTCTAGTAAGAACCGATCTTACCTATGCATCAAAACCACAACGATGTTTCGTCAAATTTGCTGTTTTAACCTTCAACAAGGACCGCCCGTAGTCAAATTTGATTCAACTAAAGTTGGAGAAACAGACACCCACCAGCCACCTTTATGCAACAAGTTGCATGTCTGTCAGTGGAACCGGTCTCATGAACGCGGTCATGTAAGGTTGGTCCGGGCCGCTTCATCCAACAATACCGCCAAATTAAAATAAGACATTGGTGGTAAGCAGTATGACTATCATCGTCCACAACTCTTTGTGTTCTACTCGTGCATATCATCTACGCATAGACCTGGCTCTGATGCCACTGTTGGGAAACGTAGCATGCAATTTCAAAAAATTTCTACGCTCACGCAAGATCTATCTAGGAGATGCATAGCAACGAGAGGGGGAGAGTGTATCCACGTACCCTCGTAGACCGAAAGCGGAAGCGTTAGCTTAACGCAGTTGATGTAGTCGAACGTCTTCGCGATCCAACCGATCAAGCACTGAACGTACGGCACCTCCGAGTTCTGCACACGTTCAGCTCGATGACATCCCTCGAACTCTTGATCCAGCAGAATGTCGAGGAAGAGTTTTGTCAGCATGACGGTGTGGTGACGGTGATGGTGATGTGATCCGCGCAGGGCTTCGCCTAAGCACTACGACCCTATGACCGGAGGAGTAAACTGTGGAGGGGGGCACCGCACACGGCTAAGAGAATATCTGTTGTACTATGGGGTGCCCCCTGCCCCTGTATATAAAGGAGGAGAGGAGGAGGTCGGCCACAAGGGGCGCGCCATGGGTGGGGTGTCCTACTAGGACTCCTAGTCTTAGTAGGATTCCCCCTTCCTTTTCCAACGAAGGGGGAAAGAGGGAAGTGGAGGGAGAGAGAGAGAGGGGGAGAAGGAAAGGGGGCCGCGGCCCCTCCCCCTTGTCCAATTCGGACTCCACAGGGGGGCGGGGCACCTCCTGTGGCCTGCCTCCTCCTTTCCACTATGGCCCATGAGGACCATTACTTCCCCGGGGGGGTTCCGGTAACCCCTCGGTACTCCGAAAAATACCCGAACCACTCCGGAACCATTCCGGTCCGAATATAACCTTCCAATATATCAATCTTTACCTCTCGACCATTTCGAGACTCCTAGTCATGTCCGTGATCTCATCCGGGACTCCAAGCAATCTTCGGTCACCAAAACACATAACTCATAATACAAATCGTCATCGAACGTTAAGCGTGCGGACCCTACGGGTTCGAGAACTATGTAGACATGACCGAGACATATCTCCGATCAATAACCAACAGCGGAACCTGGATGCTCATATTGGTTCCTACATATTCTACGAAGATCTTTATCGGTCATACCGCAATGACAACATACGTCATTCCCTTTGTCATCGGTATGTTACTTGCCCGAGATTCGATCGTCGGTATATTCATACCTAGTTCAATCTCGTTACCGGCAAGTCTCTTTACTCGTTCTGTAATGCATCATCCCGTAACTAACTCATTAGTCACATTGCTTGCAAGGCTTATAGTGATGTGCATTACGAAGAGGGCCCAGAGATACCTCTCCGATACTCGGAGTGACAAATCCTAATCTCGATCTATGCCAACCCAACAAACACCTTCGGAGGCACCTGCAGAGCATCTTTATAATCACCTAGTTACGTTGTGATGTTTGATAGCACACAAGGTGTTCCTCCGGTATTCGGGAGTTGCATAGTCTCATAGTCAAAGGAATATGTATAAGTCATGAAGAAAGCAATAGCAATAAAACTTAATGATCATTATGCTAAGCTAACGGATGGGTCTTGTCCATCACATCATTCTCCTAATG
Source organism: Thinopyrum elongatum (assembly GCA_011799875.1). Classification (NCBI taxonomy): domain Eukaryota; kingdom Viridiplantae; phylum Streptophyta; class Magnoliopsida; order Poales; family Poaceae; genus Thinopyrum; species Thinopyrum elongatum. Next base: position 90,782,810 of record CM022302.1, on the reverse strand, counting down.
ATGTGATCCCGTTCATCAAATGACAACACATGTCTATGGTTAGGAAACTTAACCATCTTTGATTAATGAGCTAGTCAAGTAGAGGCATACTAGGGACACTTTGTTTTGTCTATGTATTCACATATGTATCAAGTTTCTGGTTAATACAATTCTAGCATGAATAATAAACATTTATCATGATATAAGGAAATATAAATAACAACTTTATTATTGTCTCTAGGGCATATTTCCTTCATAACTGGGTTATTCGGATCCGCCTCTGGCGGTAGGGTGAAATTGGCCTTCAGCAAGGTCCAAAGATCATCTTTCTGTCTGTTGATGACATAAGAAACTTCAGGGTTTTCGTCCTTAGGCTTATGCCATTGCTTGATGCCGATCGGGATGCTGTCCCTAACAATAGCTCCACACTGAGCAGAAAATGCGTCCTTGGTCCGCTTGGGTTCAATCAGTAGGCCATCGTACGCGAGTGCTGTGATCGTGAACCTTTCATCCTGGCGCAAGCTTTTCTTCGGGCCTCGTCTCGTTACCGAAGTTTGGCTCGATCCGGAGGGCTATAAAAGAAGAAAGAAGAGTTAATATATGTACATACCAAAACAATTAATGCATCAATTAGCTAGTCAGCACTGGCTTAATTAATATATATACCTCGCCGGACTTTGCAACAGCTCCCTCCTCCGTTCGATCACCGGAGCCGTCATCATGGACTCCTTCTTCCTCCGGCATTCGGTCACCGGAGCCATCATGATCATGTCCTTCCTCCTCCATTGTTCGATCACCGGAGCCGTCATCCTCTCCTTCCTGACCATCGGTGTCGTTGAGAAACGACAAGACATCACCTCCGCCGAGGATTATGTCCCCCAACAACTGTGCTTGTTCCAAGTCTCTTTGCTCCATAGTTTCTGCAAATATTACAACATGGCAATTAATATACAAACATGAGAGATGGATATATTAGTGGCAAACATAGACCTAGCTAGCTAATCACAACAAGGAACCATATTAGTGGCCTCGACGCTTCTGCGGTTTGGGGTGGCCTCGACAATGCTTCTAGGGTTTGGGGTGGCCTCGACAACGCTCTTTTAACTTGGTAAATTTGGGTGGCCTCGACGCTTCTAGGGTTTGGGGTGGCCTCGGCAACGCTTCTAGGGTTTGGGGTGGCCTCGACGCTTCTAGTGTTTGGTCGGGCGAGAGGGGGTTGATCGACGTCCCCCCTCATGTTGAAGAGTTATCGGAGTTTTCTCATGAATGTCCGACGTCCGGACCGCCTCTCTCATGAATGTCAAACAAGGGATTCTCTTAACCTTTAAGAGATTTAACAAAATGGCGCCATTCTGGATGTGCAGAAAATGGTCCATATTTTTCCTGATCTCATCTACCCTTCTAGTTGTCACGTTGTCTAGTGTCAAAGGATTCAAGAAAACCAGGGCTTCATCATTAGCCAAAAGTAACAGGCGCATAATGGTACGAAGCTCTCCAAAATTGTTTTGGAACGGAGTCCCGGATAGGATAATTAGTTTTTTGGTACGAAGTTCAGCAAGAGCCTTCCGAATATCGCTATTTGGAAGGCCTTTGCTGAAATTCGTACCAAAAAGCAAATTATTCTATCCGGAACTCCGTTCCAAAACAACTTTGAAGAGCTTCGTAGCATCATACGCCTGTTACTTCCGGCTAATGATGAAGCCATGGATTTCTTTAATACTTTGACAGACAACGTGACATATAGAAGAATATATATATTGATGAGATCAGAAAAAAATTGGATCAACTTGTGCACATCCATAATGGGGGCATTCTTGATAAATCTATGTCAAAAGTTGCATATGTCAAATGTTGCATATGTCAAAATTCAAACTTTGACATATGATCAAACTTTGATATATGTCCACCGCGATATAAAATGATACATAGACTTGTTCGGGCGAGAGGGGGTTGATCGACGTCCCCCCTCATGTCGAAGTTACTGGAGTTTTCTTCTAGTGGTTTGGGTGGCCTCGAGAGTTTGTCGGGTAGGGGCGGGAGGGGGTAGGAGATCGACAATGCTTTTTTTCTAGGGTTTGGGTGGCCTCGAGAGTTGGTCGCCCGGTATATCGAGAGGGGGGTGAACATTTTACCTTATTAACTTAGAAAAAAAATGTTATCAGGGAGGGGGTATATCGACCCCCCCCCATCATGTCGAAGTTATCGGGGAGGGGGTATATCGACAACGACATACATACATGGAAAAAAATGATATCCATCTATACATACATAGCCACATACATATATACATGAAAAAAATGCTATGAAAAAAAATACATATATGAACAAAAAAATGCGATGAACAAAAAAATTAATACACATATGAACAAAAAAAATACATATATGAACAAAAAAATTAATACACGTATGAACATCCATACATACATATAGCCACATACATATATACATTATATATGAACAAAAAAATTCATCATATAAAAAAAATCAACATATATAAAAAAAATGCACAGAGCCGGGGCGGCGATGGCACGGCGACGGCGACGGTGGGGGCGGCATGGCACACGGCGACTGCGACGGTGGGGGCGGGCCAGGGCAGGGGCGCGCGCGGGGGCGGGGCAGCAGGGACGGGGGCAGGGGCGCGGGCTCGGGCTCGGGCTCGGGGAAGATGACGGCGACGGCGACGGCGACGACGGGGCACGGGCAACGGCGACGGGGACGACGGGGCACGGGCGACGACGACGGGGCAGCCTGGCGGGGACGATGATGACGACGGGGACGACGGGGCGCGGCGACGGCGACGGCGACGGTGAAAGGCGACGAGGAGCAGGCGGCGACGGGGCAGGGCGCGGCGACGGCGACGAGGAGCGTCCTGGCGGCGTCGGGGGAGAATGGGAGCACTTGTGGAAATTTTGCTAAGTGTTGGCTTATATAGCCACACCTTTAGTTCCGGTTCGGCCCACCAACTGGGACCAATGCCCCCCTTTGGTCCCGGTTCGTGCCACCAACCAGGACCAAAGGCCTGTTTTGGCTAGGCGAAAGGGCGGGAAGCACAACCCTTTGGTCCCGGTTGGTGGCACGAACCGGGACCAAAGGGTGGCATTGGTCCCGGTTCGTGCCACCAACCGGGACACCAATGGGCTTGCACATCGGCGTGGCGGTGGGAGTTTAGTCCCACCTCGCTAGCTGAGAGAGAGCCACACCTGTTTAAAAGGCACAGTGCACCTGAGCCTTCGAGCTCCTCTCTAAAGCAGGCTTATGGTCCTAACCTCTCTGTATATGCCTGTGGGCCTACTAGGCCTTCTGCGGGCCTGAATCCTAGCCCACCTGGCTGGTTGGGTTTCTAGTCGTATTCAGGCCGTGGTGGCCCGGTAGGCGGCATTTTTTTTTCTTCAGTATTTTTGTTTTGTTTTTTGCATTATTTATTTTCTTTTGTTTTTTTTTTCTTTTTTTAATTCTTTTTGCTGTTAGGTCACAAAAATTATAGACTTTCTGTTAGTGCCATTAGTTTTCAAATTTGAATAGTTTAAATTTGAATTCTTTAAAATTTGTGTGAATCACTAGTTTGTGAATAACTTTACTATAAAAATAGATTTTTGAGTGATTCTTTTTCCTGCTATTTAATATTACTGTGTTTTATCATTATATTCAATTTGGTAAATTTTAGGTTATTTTAAATGTCTGTTTTAATCAAAAACAGATTTTATTATTTTAGTTTACTATTAAAGTTTCTAACAAAAAATTTCTTTATGAAAATCCTTTTTGCTATTAATGTTTTCAACAGAAAATACTTTGATAATTTTAGTTGCATAAATTTTATATAATTTTAGTTTCAAAAATACTAGAGGTTTATAAAAGCTTTTTAGTTGATTCCTTTTGCTATTAGAGTTTTATAAAAGCTTTTTAGTTGATTCTTTTTGCTATTGAAGAATATTATAGTTTTGTTTTAGTTGATCATAACAGAATATTTTAATTGATTATTTTTAGTTCATTCTTTTTGCTATTAGTTCATTCTTTGAGCTAAATGATCCTGAAATTGAAAAGCACTTCAAATGAACTGTGAAAAGGTTGAAAGTTGGCATGGTATCATCATTTCACCCACATATATAGCATGTGCTAAAAAGTTGAGAGGGTTACGGCAAAAACTGGATGCACTTCATGTACAAAATGGACAATATCTTTCGAAGTATCAGGGTTTCGGACGAAAACTCATCTGTTACAAAGGGATTTCATTTTTTTTGAACTTATTTGAACTGTAGAATTTTTGTGTGTTCAAAATGCACCATTCAAAGCCACATCATCAATTTTCAACCCTTTCTGACTTCATTTGGTATTTTTCATGCATTTACTGGTATTTTTGAGCTAAATGACCCTGAAATTGAAAAGCACTTCAAATGAACTGTGAAAAGGTTGAAATTTGGCATGGTATCATCATTTCACCCACATAGCATGTGCTAAAAAGTTGAGAGGGTTACGGCAAAAGCTAGATGCACTTCATGTACAAAATGGACAATCTCTTTCGAAGTATCAGGGTTTCATACGAAAAATCATCTGTTACAAAAGGCATTTCATTTCTTCACATGTAACTGCAGTGGTATTACAGATCAAAGGCATCATCATAATAGTTATGGAGAGAAAGTCTTCACTTTTTCTTCGCTTGTGTCCTTTGCTTATTGCGCCGTAACCATGGATAATCTTCATCGTTTAACAGGGTGCTTGGGTTAGCCTTGACTTTGAAGGGAGGAATTTCATGAAACTTTTCATAATCTTCAGACATGTCTGTCTTGCCCTCCACTCCCACGATGTCTCTTTTTCCTGAAAGAGCTATGTGGCGCTTTGGCTCATCATATGATGTATTCGCTTCCTTATCTTTTCTTTTTCTTGGTTTGGTAGACATGTCCTTCACATAGAAAACCTGCGCCACACGCTAGGACGAATGGTTCGTCTATGTACCCAAGATTGTTCAGATCCACTGTTGTCATTCCATACTGTGGGTCTACCTGTACCCCGCCTCCTGACAGATTGACCCATTTGCACTGAAACAAAGGGACCTTACAATCATGTCCATAGTCAAGTTCCCATATGTCCACTATGTAACCATAATATGTGTCGACCTTTCCCCTCTTGGTTGCTGCATCAAAGCGGACACCACTGTTTTGGTTGGTGCTCTTTTGATCTTGGGCGATCGTGTAAAATGTATTCCCATTTATCTCGTACCCTTTGTAAATCAATACAGTCGAAGATGGTCCCCTGGCCAACGAGTACAGCTCATCAGAAACAGTGTTGTCACCCATGAGATGTGTTTGCAACCAACTGCCGAAAGTCCTGATGTGTTCACATGTAATCCAGTCGTCACACTGCTCCGGGTGTTTGGAGCGCAGAATATTCTTGTGTTCATCGACATACGGGGTCACCAAGGTAGAATTCTATAGAACTATGTAGTGTGCTTGAGACCAAGAATGCCCGTCCCTACATATTATTGAGTCCGCTCCTAGCGTGCCTTTTCCAGTCAGTCTCCCCTCATACCGCGATTGAGGGAGACCAATCTTCTTAAGGTTAGGAATGAAGTCAACACAAAACCCAATGACATCCTCTGTTTGATGGCCCATGAAGATGCTTCCTTCTGGCCTAGCGCGGTTACGAACATATTTCTTTAAGACTCCCATGAACCTCTCAAAGGGGAACATATTGTGTGGGCCCAGAATGGCAATCTCGTCAACTAGATGAACTAGGACGAGCGTCATGATATTGAAGAAGAATGGTGGGAACACCAGCTCGAAACTGACAAGGCATTGCGCCAAATCACTCCTTAACCTTGGTAGGATTTCTGGATCGATCACCTTCTGAGAGATTGCATTGAGGAATGCACATAGCTTCACAATGGCTAATCAAACGTTTTCCGGTAGAAGCCCCCTCAATGCAACCGGAAGCAGTTGCGTCATAATCATGTGGCCATCATGAGACTTTAGGTTCTGGAACTTTTCTCTGCCATATTTATTATTCCCTTTATATTCGACGAGAAGCCAGACGAGACCTTCATACTGAGACGGCATTCAAAGAAGATTTCCTTCTCTTCTTTGGTAAGAGCGTATCTGGCAGGACCTTCATACTGCTTTGAAGGCATGCCGTCTTTTTCGTGCACACGTTGCTAGTCCTCCCGTGCCTCCGGTGTATATTTTGTCTTCCCATACATGCCCAAGAAGCCTAGCAGGTTCACGCAAAGATTCTTCATCACGTGCATCACGTCGATTGCAGAGCGGACCTCTAGGTCTTTCCAATAGGGTAGGTCCCAAAATATAGATTTCTTCTTCCACATGGGTGCGCGTCCCTCAGCGTCATTCGGAACAGATAGTCCGCCGGGACCCTTTCCAAAGATTACTTGTAAATCATTGACTATAGCAAGTATGTGATCACCAGTACGGATGGCGGGCTTCTTTCGGTGATCTGCCTTGCCTTTGAAATGCTTGCCTTTCTTTCGACATTGATGGTTGGTAGGAAGAAATCGACGATGCCCTAGGTACACATTCTTCCTGCATTTGTCCAAATATATACTTTCGGTGTCATCTAAATAGTGCGTGCATGCGTGGTATCCCTTGTTTGTCTATCCTGAAAGGTTACTGAGAGCAGGCCAATCATTGATGGTTACAAACAGCAACGCATGTAGGTCAAATTCCTGCTGGTCTTGCTCATCCCACACACGTACACCTTTTCCATTCCACAGCTGTAAAAGTTCTTCAACTAATGGCCTTAGGTACACATCAATGTCATTGCCGGGTTGCTTAGGGCCTTGGATGAGAACTGGCATCATAATGAACTTCCACTTCATGCACAGCCAAGGAGGAAGGTTATAGATACATAGAGTCACGGGCTAGGTGCTATGATTGCTGCTCTGCTCCCCAAAAGGATTAATGCCATCCGCGCTTAAACCAAACCGTACGTTCCTTGCATCACCTGCAAAGTCCCCCCACTTTCTCTCGATTTTTCTCCACTGCGAGCCGTCAGTGGGTGCTCTCAACTTCCCGTCTTTCCTACGGTCCTCTTTGTGCCATCGCATCAACTTGGCATGCTCTTTGTTTCTGAACAGACGTTTCAACCGTGGTATTATAGGAGCATACCACATCACCTTGGCAGGAACCCTCTTCCTGGGCCGCTCGCCCTCAACATCAGCAGGGTCATCTTGTCTGATCTTATACCGCAATGCACCGCATACCGGGCATGCGTTCAAATCGTCGTACGCACCGCGGTAGAGGATGCAGTCATTAGGGCATGCATGTATCTTCTGCACCTCCAATCCTAGAGGGGATAGAACCTTCTTTGCTCCGTACGTACTGTCGGGTAATTAGTTATCCTTTGGAAGCTTCTTCTTCAATATTTTCAGTAGCTTCTCAAATCCGTTGTCAGATACACCATTCTCTGCCTTCCACTGCAGCAATTCTAGTGTGGTACCGAGCTTTGTGTTGCCATCTTCGCAATTTGGGTACAACCCTTTTTTGTGATCCTCTAACAGGCAATCAAACTTCAACTTCTCCTTTTCACTTTCGCATTGTCTCTTTGCATCAACAATGACCCAGCGAAGATCATCATCGGGCACATCTCTGGTTCCTCTTGATCTTCAGCTTCCCCCGTTGCAGCATCACCGTATTCAGGGGCACATAGTTGTCATCATCCTCTTCTTCTTCGTTGTCTTCCATCATAACCCCTCTTTCTCCGTGCTTGGTCCAAACAATATAGTGTAGCATGAAACCCTTCATAAGCAGGTGGGTGTGAAGGGTTTTTGAGTCAGAGTAAGACTTTGTATTCCCACATATAGGGCATGGACAACACATAAAACCATTCTGCTTGTTTGCCTTAGCCACTTCGAGAAAATTATGCACGCCCTTAATGTACTCGGAGGTGCGTCTGTCACCGTACATCCATTGATGGTTCATCTGCGTGCATTATATATAATTAAGTGTGTCAAAAACCATTACAGAACATCATGAATAGAGAAGTGACCAAATTAATATAAGTTCATCATCACATTAAAACCAAAGTACATACATAGTTCTCATTGAACAACACATAGCTCTCCAGAGCATCTAATTAAAACATACATTGAAACTATGTAAAACATTTCAATGCAACAACAAATGCAATCATAATCGCAACTAAGGTAACAATTGATCCAACGGCATAATGATACCAAGACTCAGTATGAATGGCATATTTTTTAATCTTTCTAATCTTCAAGCGCATTTCATCCATATTGATCTTGTGATCATGGACGACATCCGCAACATGCAACTCCAATCTCATCTTCTCCTCCTCAATTCTTTTCAATTTTTTCTTCAGGTAATTGTTTTCTTCTTCAACTAAATTTAACCTCTCGACAATAGGTCGGTTGGAATTTCCGGTTCACATACCTCCTAGATAAAAACATCTATGTCACGTTGTTCGGCATAATTGTCATAAACACTAAATGAACCAAATAGTTATAAAAGATAATATATACCACATCCGAATCATAGACAGGACGAGGGCCGACGGAGGAGGATACCAAAACCATCGCACTATATAATAACAAACAATAATAAAAGTAAGAAAATTATACAAGTATCTATCTAAATCATACAAGTAAGAACTTTTTTCTTTTAGAAAGAAGATAAGAACAAGAGGCTCACCATGGTGGTGACGGCGACGAGATCGGCACGGGCGATTGACGGCGGTTAGGACGGGGACGGGACAGGACGGACCACCAAACCTAGACAAATCTTGAGGAAAATGGAGCTTGGACAAGGAGCTTCGAGAGGAGAAAGCTTAAGTGTGGCTCGGGCATTTCATCGAACACCTCATGTGCATAGGAGGTGAGCTAGAGCACCACAAAGCTCTCCCATGGCCGGGCAAAAAAATAGAGAGATGGCTCTGCTCGCGGGCAGGGGCGGGGGTATATATAGGCCACTCTTTAGTCCCGGTTGGTGCCTAGAACCGGGACTAAAGGAGCACATTTGGTCCCGGTTCCAGCCACCAACCGGGGCCAATGGTTGTGGGCCAGGAGCGAGGCCCATTGGTCCCGGTTCGTGTCTAGAACCAGGACCAAAGGTGTCTCACGAATCGGGACCAATGGCCCCCAAGGCCCGGCCAGCGCCCTGGCCTCACGAATCGGGACCGATGCACCCATTGGTCCCGGTTCGTGAGTGAACCGGGATTAATGGGCTTTTCAGGCCTGGACCAAAGCCCAGTTTTCTACTAGTGCTACACCACCCACCAAGGAAATCCCCTGGCCAATCCAAATTGGGGCTGAGCGAGCCACTCCCATCGGCGTGCACCACCATCCCGACGACACCCAGCACACGGCCCATGTCCCGGTCCCCACCGAGGCACGGCCGGAGAGCCGTCGCGCTGCAGCACCCCGTGCCAGTGCCGCACTCCTCATGGCCACCCCGTCCCGCCCTGCCCGCCGAGGAAATCCCCTGGCCAATCCAGATCGGGGCTGAGCGAGCCACCCCCACCGGCGTGCACTACCATCCCGATGCCACCCAGCACACGACCCATGTCCCCGCTGAAGTAAATATGCCCTAGAGGCAATAATAAAGTTGTTATTTTATATTTTCTTATATCATGATAAATTTTTATTATTCATGCTAGAATTGTATTAACCGGAAACTTGATACATGTGTGAATACATAGACAAAACACCGTGTCCCTAGTAAGCCTCTACTAGACTAACTCGTTAATCAAAGATGGTTAAGTTTCCTAACTATAGACATGTGTTGTCATTTGATGAACGGGATCACATCATTAGGAGAATGATGTGATGGACAAGACCCATCCGTAAGCTTAGGATATTGATCGTTCAGTTTTATTGCTATTGCTTTCTTCATGTAAAATACATATTCCTTCGACTATGAGATTATGCAAATCCCGGATACCGAAGGAATGCCTTGTGTGCTATCAAATGTCACAACATAACTGGGTGATTATAAAGATGCTCTACATGTATCTCCAAAGGTGTTTGTTGGGTTGGCATAGATCGAGATTAGGATTTGTCACTCCGAGTATCGGAGAGGTATCTCTGGGCCCTCTCGGTAATGCACATCATAAGAAGCCTTGCAAGCAAAGTGACTAATGAGTTAGTTGTGGGATGATGTATTACAGAACGAGTAAAGAGACTTGCTGGTAACGAGATTGAACTAGGTATGAAGATACCGAAGATCAAATCTCGGGCAAGTAACATACCGATGACAAAGGGAATAACGTATGTTGTCATAACGGTTCGACCGATAAAGATCTTCGTAGAATATGTAGGAGCCAATATGAGCATCCAGGTTCCGCTATTGGTTATTGACCGGAGAGGTGTCTCGGTCATGTCTACATAGTTCTCGAACCCGTAGGGTCTGCACGCTTAACGTTCGATGACGATTTTGTATTATATGAGTTATGTGATTTGGTGACCGAATGTTGTTCGGAGTCCCGGATGAGATCACGGACATGACGAGGAGTCTCGAAATGGTCGAGAGGTAAAGATTCATATATAGGACGATGATATTCGGACACCAGAAGTGTTCCGGGGGTACCGGGTACATATCGGGTCACCGGAAAGGGATTCCGGGCACCCCCGGCAAAGATATGGGCCTAATGGGCCGAGAGGGGAAACACAGCAGCCAGCAGGGGCTGTTACGCCCCCCATATGGGCCGCACCTTAGGAGGAATGAAAGGGGGGAAGAGAGAAGGAAGGGGAGGGATTCGGCCTCCCCCTTCCTTCCCTCCTCCCTCCTCTTTCCTTCCACCTCCGGTGGATATGGTAAGGGGGGAGGCCGAATTGGGAGGCTCCCAAGTAGGATTCCTCCTACTTGGGGCGCCCCCTTGGCTGCCTCTCCTCCCCTCCAACCTATACATACGTGGGGGGGGGGGGCACCGCTAGAACACACACCAACAATTGTTAGCCGTGTGCGGCGCCCCCCTCCACAGATTACACCCTCGGTCATATTCTCGCTGTGCTTAGGCGAAGCCCTACGCGGATCACTTCACCATCACGGTCACCATGCCGTCGTGCTGACAGAACTCATCTAATTCCTCGATACTAACTTAATTTATCATGAACTTAGTCCTGATAGTATTTGCATATCTATGTTGTAGATCAATAGCTCGCGTATAGCTCCCCTGTTTTATTTTTGATATGTTCCTAGAGAAAAATAAGTTGAAAGATGATAGTAGCAATGATGCGGACTTGGTCCGTGATCTGAGGATTATCCTCGTTGCTGCATAGAAAAATTATGTCCTTGATGCACCGCTATGTGACAGACCTATTGCAGGAGCAGATGTAGATGTTATAAACGTTCGCAATGTCGATATGATGACTACTTGATAGTTTAGTGCGCCATGCTTTACGGCTTAGAACCGGGATTTTAAAAAAGTTTTGAACGCCACGGAACATATGAGATGTTCCAAGAGCTGAAATTGGTATTTCAGATTCATGCCTGTGTCGAGAGGTATGAGACCTCTGACAAGTACTTTGCCTACAAGATGGAGGAGAATGGCTCAGCCAGTGAGCATGTACTCAGAATGTCTGGGTACTACAATCGCTTGAATCAAGTGGGAGTTAATCTTCCAAATAAGATAGTGATTGACAGAGTTCTCTAGTGACTATCACCAAGCTACTAGAACTTCGTGATGAACTATAATATGCAAGGGATGACGAAAATGATTCCCGAGCTCTTCGCGATGCTGAAATTGGTGAAGGTAGAAACCAAGAAAGGGCATGAAGTGTTGATGGTTAACAAGACCACTAGTTTCAAGAAAAAGGGAAAGGGAAAGAAAGGGAATTTCAAGAAGAATGACAAGCAAGTTGTCACTCCCGTGAAGAAGCCCAAAGCTGGACCTAAGCCTGAAACTGAGTGCTTTTACTGCAAAGGAAATGGTCACTGGAAGCGGAACTGCCCCAAAACTTGGCGGATAAGAAGGAGGGCAAAATGAACAAAGGTATATTTGATATACATGTTATTGATGTGTACTTTACTAGTGTTCATAGTAGCCCCTGGGTATTTGATACCGGTTCAGTTGCTAAGATTTGTAACTCGAAACAGGAGTTGCAAAATGAACAGAGATTAGTTAAGGGTGAGGTGACGATGTGTGTTGGAAGTGATTCCAAGTTTGATAAGATCACCATCGCAGAATCCCTTTACTTTCGGGATTAATGTTGAGACTAAATAAATGTTATTTGGTGTTTGCGTTGAGCATGAATATGATTGGATCATGTTTATTGCAATACGGTTATTCATTTAAGTCAAAGAATAATTGTTGTTCTGTTTACATGAATAAAACCTTCTATGGTCTTACACTGAATATAAATGGATTATTGAATCTCGATCGTAGTGATACACATATTCATAATATTGATGCCAAAAGATGCAAAGTTGATAATGATAGTGCAACATGTTTGTGGAACTGCCGTTTAGGTCATATTGGTGTAAAGCGCATGAAGAAACTCCATACAGATGGACTTTTGGAATCACTTGATTATGAATCATTTGATACTTACGAACCATGCCTCATGGGCAAGATGACTAAAACTCCGTTCTCTGGAACAATGGAGCGAGCCAATGACTTATTGGAAATAATACATACCGATGTATGCGGTCCGATGAGTGTTGAGGCACGCGGCGGGTATCATTATTTTCTGACCTTCACAGATGATTTGGTCGGATATGGGTATATCTACTTAATGAAACACAAGTCTGAAACATTTGAAAAGTTTAAAGAATTTCAGAGTGAAGTAGAGAATCATCGTAATAAGAAAATATAGTTTCTACGATCTGATCGCGGAGGCGAATACTGGAGTTACGAGTTTGGCCTTCATTTAAAACAATGTGGAATAGTTTCACAACTCACGCCACCTGGAACACCACAACGTAATGGTGTGTCCGAACGTCGTAACCGTACTTTATTGGATATGGTGCGATCTATGATGTCTCTTACCGATTTACCACTATCATTTTGGGGTTATGCATTAGAGACAGCTGCATTCACGTTAAATAGGGCACCATCTAAATCCGTTGAGATGACACCGTATGAACTGTGGTTTGGCAAGAAACCTAAACTGTCGTTTCTTAAAAGTTTGCGGATGCGACGCTTATGTCAAAAGGGTTCAGCCTAATAAGCTCGAACCCAAAGCGGAGAAGTGCGTCTTCATAGGATACCCTAAAGAAACTATTGGGTACACCTTCTATCGTAGATCCAAAGGCAAGATCTTTTGTTGCGAAGAATGGGTCCTTTCTAGAGAAGGAGTTTTCTCTCGAAAGAAGTGAGTGGGAGGAAAGTAGAACTTGATGAGGTAATCGTACCTTCTCTCGAATTGGAAAGTAGCACATCAGAGAAATCCGTTCCCGTGATGCCTACACCAACTAGAGAGGAAGCAAATGATCATGATCATGAAACTTCATATCAAGTTGCTACTGAACCTCGTAGGTCAACCAGAGCACGATCCGCACCAGAGTGGTACGGTAATCCTGTCCTGGAAGTCATGTTACTAGACCATGACGAACCTATGAACTATGAAAAAGATATGATGAGCCCAGATTCCGATAAATGGCTTGAGGCCATGAAATCTGAGATAGGATCCATATATGAGAACAAAGTATGAAATTTGGTGGATTTGCCCGATGATCGGCAAGCCATTAAGAATAAATGAATCTTCAAGAGGAAGACAAACGTTGATGGTAGTGTTACTATCTACAAAGCTCGAATTGTCACAAAAGGTTTTCGACAAGTTTAAGGTGTTGACTTCGATGAGATTTTCTCACTCGTATCGATGCATAAGTCTGTCCAAATCATGTTAGCAATCGCCGCATTTTATGATTATGAAATCTGGCAAATGGACATCAAAACTGCATTCCTTAACGGATTTCTTAAAGAAGAGTTGTATATGATACAACCAGAAGGTTTTGTCGATCCTAAAGGTGCTAACAAAGTGTGCAAGCTCCAGCGATCCATCTATGGACTGGTGCAAGCATCTCGGAGTTGGAATATACGATTTGATGAGGTGATCAAAGCATATGGTTTTATACAGACTTACGGTGAAGCCTGTACAAGAAAGTGAGTGGGAGCTCTGTAGCATTTCTCATATTATATGTGGATGACATATTATTGATTGGAAATGATATAGAATTTCTGGATAGCATAAAAGGATACTTGAATAAGAATTTTTCAATGATAGACCTCGGTGAAGCTGCTTACATATTGGGCATCAAGATCTATAGAGATAGATCAAGACGCTTGATAAGACTTTCAATGAGTACATGCCTTGACAAGATTTTGAAGGAGTTCAAAATGGATCAGTCAAAGAAAGGGTTCTTGCCTGTATTCAAGGTGTGAAGTTGAGTAAGACTCAAAACCCGACCACGACAGAATATAGAGAGAGAATGAAAGTCATTCCCTATGCCTCAGTCATAGGTTCTATAAAGTATGCCATGCTGTGTACCAGACCTGTTGTGTGCCTTGCCATGAGTTTGGCAAGGGGATGCAATAGTGATCCAGGAGTAGATCACTAGACAGCGGTCAAAATTATCCTTAGGTAACAAAAAAGGACTAAGGAAATGTTTCTCGGTTATGGAGGTGATAAAGAGTTCGTCGTAAAGAGTTACGTCGATGCATTCTTTGACACCAATCCGGATGACTCTAAGTCTCGATCTGGATATATATTGAAAGTGGGAGCAATTAGCTAGAGTAGCTCCATGCAGAGCATTGTAGACATAGAAATTTGGAAAATACATACAGATCTGAATGTGACAGACCCGTTGACTAAACCTCTCTCACAAGCAAAACATGATCATACCTTAAAACTCTTTGGGTGTTAATCACATGGCGATGTAAACTATTGGTGTTAATCACATGGCGATGTGAACTAGATTATTGACTCTAGTAAACCGTTTGGGTGTTGATCACATGGAGATGTGAACTAGATTATTAACTCTAGTGCAAGTGGGAGACTGAAGGAAATATGCCCTAGAGGCAATAATAAAGTTGTTATTTTATATTTCCTTATATCATGATAAATGTTTATTATTCATGCTAGAATTGTATTAACCGGAAACTTGATACATGTGTGGATACATAGACAAAACACCGTGTCCCCAGTAAGCCTCTACTAGACTAGCTCGTTAATCAAAGATGGTTAAGTTTCCTAACTATAGACATGTGTTGTCATTTGATGAACGGGATCACATCATTAGGAGAATGATGTGATGGACAAGACCCATCCGTTAGCTTAGCATATTGATCGTTCAGTTTTATTGCTATTGCTTTCTTCATGTCAAATACATATTCCTTCGACTATGAGATTATGCAACTCCCGGATACCGGAGGAATGCCTTATGTGCTATCAAACATCACAATGTAACTGGCTGATTATAAAGATGCTCTACAGTTATCTCCGAAGGTGTTTGTTGGGTTGGCATAGATCGAGATTAGGATTTGTCACTCCGAGTATCGGAGAGGTATCTCTGGGCCCTCTCGGTAATGCACATCATAAGAAGCCTTGCAAGCAAAGTGACTAATGAGTTAGTTGCGGGATGATGTATTACGAAACGAGTAAAGAGACTTGCCAGTAACGAGATTGAACTAGGTATGAAGATACCGACGATCGAATCTTGGGCGAGTAACATACCGATGACAAAGGGAATAACGTATGTTGTCATAACGGTTCGACCGATAAAGATCTTCGTAGAATATGTGGGAGCCAATATGAGCATCCAGGTTCCGCTATTGGTTATTGACCGGAGATGTGCCTCGGTCATGTCTACATAGTTCTCGAACCCGTAGGGTCCGCACGCTTAACGTTCGATGACGATTTTGTATTATATGAGTTATGTGATTTGGTGACCGAATGTTGTTCGGAGTCCCGGATGAGATCACGGACATGACAAGGAGTCTCGAAATGGTCGAGAGGTAAAGATTGATATATAGGACGATGGTATTCGGACACCGGAAGTGTTTCGGAGGGTACCGGGTACATATCGGGTCACCGGAAGGGGTTCCGGGCACCCCCCCGGCAAAGATATGGGCCAAGAGGGGAAACACAGCAGCTAGCAGGGGCTGCTGCGCCCCCCCATTTGGGCCGCACTTGAGGGGAAGGAGAGAGGGGAAGAGAGAGGGAAGGGGAGGGATTCGGCCTCCCCCTTCCTTCTCTCCTCCCTCCTCCTTCCTTTCCCCTCCGGTGAATAAGGAAAGGGGGGAGGCCGAATTGGGGAGGCGACCAAGTAGGATTCCTCCTACTTGGGGCGCCCCCTGCTGCTCCCCTCCATCTCCCACCTATATATACATGGGGAGGGGGTGCCTAGAACACATAACAACATCTGTTAGCCGTGTGCGGCGCCCCCCTCCACAGATTACACCCTCGGTCATATTCTCGCGGTGCTTAGGCGAAGACCTGCGCGGATCACTTCACCATCACCGTCACCATGCCGTCGTGCTGAAGGAACTCATTTACTTCCTCGACACTTTGCTGGATCAAGAGTTCGAGGGACGTCATCGAGCTGAACGTGTGCAGAACTCGGAGGTGCCGTACGTTCGGTGCTTGATCGGTTGGAACGAGAAGAAGTTCGACTACATCAACCGCATTGTCAAACGCTTCCGCTTTCGGTCTACGAGGGTACGTAGACACACTCTCCCCCTCTCGTTGCTCTGCATCTCCTAGATAGATCTTGCGTGAACTTAGAATTTTTTTGAAATTGCATGCTACATTTCCCAACACCCGCCCTCGCCCCCGCCGAGGCACGGCCGAAGAGCCGCTGCGCTGCAGCACCCCGCGCCAGCGCGCATCACGTCGTGGCCGCCCTGTCCCGGCCCGAGACCAGCGCGAGAGGAGCTGAGGAGCCCCCCTCCCTGCCTGCCAGGCTTTGCCCGGCCCCGCTCTGTGGTGGCGGCGAGGGAGGAGGGCGCGGGGTGGAGGGAGCTTGTGGCGATGGCTGCTGGGCTGCCCTCCCCATCGCATACGGGGCGACGAGGGAAGGGAAGGGGGATATTTTTTTTGGCTCCTATTGTTTTCTAGCTGTCGGGAAAAATGTTTCTGAGAATTTTAGTACCATAAAAACAAGTTACAGTGCTTACAAGAAATTACAGGCGACAATTTATCTAGGCACTATGAAAAATTGCTAGGATTATGTCACTCATGATATAGCTAGTTGGATTTGGCAATAACGGCACTTCTGGTTTGCTCCCCCCGAAACCCATATCATGCTAATCACCGTTGTTGATATTAATATCTTTGTTGTCGTTGATTGCTTCAATGTAGTATTTTGGCTATTTGCTTCCGAAATGTTTCAATTGTTTCTTAAGATTTGGTGTAATTTGTGCCAACTTGATATTAATTCATTTCACTGTATCAAAAAATATTAATAAATATATATTACCATATAATTATAATTTTTATAGAGCGGCAAGAAGAAATTAAACACTTGGTTTTGGTTGGGTCCATACTGCGGTGACAACAATTACTCATCCAAATGCATCATCTATAAGATGCTCAACAATCATACTCGAACAGACATATAAATCCCAAACATGCAAAGTGTCCAAGATCTTGGATAGGAAGGCATCAGAAGTTAGCCAAATTAATTCTACCATGGATCAACAAGACACTAGCTTAGTTGAATCATTTTCTATCACGGCTCAGTTAGGAAGACGCGGGCGCGCGGAAGGCTCCGCGAAATTTCTGCTTCAACCGACCAGCAAAGCGTGAAAGGATGGAGCACTGGCCATGGTTGTGGCCGGAAACGGAAACCACCTATTTGCAGCAGGAAGAAGACGCGGTGTGGTAGCCTGGTAGCGCTTTTGACTCTAACCATACAAGCATCTGTTCTATCTCCATGGTGCTAGTACGTACTAAGCTGGGAAAGGCACGACGGGTCCCTCCCTCATACCCACCACCTTCGCACTCACTCTCTCTCTCTCTCTCTCTCTCCCTCTCTCTCTCACGCATCCTTCCTCTTTTTTCTTCCTGCAGCTAGCTAGCACAAGTGTTGCTAGAGTGGAAGTCAAATCAAGTCACTGCCAAGATAAACAAAAGTGAAAAATCGAATTAGACATGGCGCGACTAGCTGTTCACGCTCGAGATAGTGCATATGGATGACACTTCCTCAAAACCGACATTGTTCAAAACTGATATAATCAAGGGGTGACCTCAGGTGGAAATCGTACGGTTCAAAAATAAGTGAAGACCACAGGTCGGATGGGGATGGTAAGTGACAGTCTCAAATTATTTCGGGGATCATGTGAGCGCAGTGGGCCCTATTTTTTTATCAGTAGTATTGTCCAATTTAACATCATACTGCCACTCATCATCTCATTATTTCTTTTTAGTACTTTGCATATAACTGAAAATCAGTACCTTGTGAAGCGCCTTGCAAGAATATTCATTCAACTCCAAACTTTCTCTACTCCTACATGAATTAGAATACATATTAAAGATAATGCCAAATTTAAGATTTTTTTAGATCTCATTTCCTATTTTTTGGGTTTAAAATACTTTTTTTTTGGAATTTCTCATTAAAAATGAAATAACCTAAATGTGATCAACAAAATATTAAAGTTTGCATGGGCTCGTGCTATGGCTTTTGGATATAGGTGAAAAAGTCTCACAAGATTTGACAAAAGTGTGCTTTGTAATTGGTGGATCTCCTAGGATGTTTCTTAGACATTCAAGTCAAACCATAAGGTTTCAAGTGAGCAATTATTTTCTTTGTGCATGTAACTTCGAAAATAAACTAGAACAAATTATTTATATTAGTATGTATAAATTTAATACCCCCCCCCCCCCCCCCCCCCCACATGCATATTAATTGTAGATGCTTTAGTTGTACTAAAGCAGTGCCAATTAATATGGGTCAGAGGTAGTATCATATTTCTACTCTTCACGCCATAATTTCTTTCTAGTACTTTGCATGTACCTAATTATGGGTACCTTGTGAAGCACAATGCAAAAAATATTAACCCAACATACTCGAGATTTTTTCTGAATGAACTAAACCTTTGATTAAAGATAATGTCAAATTGTAAGATTAAAATGCATTTTTGCCATTTTTCATCCAAAAAATAGAAACCAACCTAATATGATCAACAAATTGTAACTTTTTTGCATGGGATCATATTTCGTGTGTGGGCACTACGTGAAAAAGTCTCACAATGTGTGATAAGAGTTTCTTGTACTTTGCGTGGATCTCCTAGGACGTTTCTTTGATATTCAACTTAAACTATGAGTTTTCAAGTGTCCAGTCAACAAATTTGATCAGTCGTGAAGACGCGGGCGCGAGGAAAGCTCCGCGAAATTTCTGCTTCAACCAACCAACAAAGCGTGAAAGGATGGAGACGATGAATTGCTCTACTCAGGCAACGCTTGGAGCACAGGCCATGGCTGTGGAAGCGGAAACCACCTATTTGTAGCAGGAAGAGGACGTCGGAGGGATGTGGTACGTAGGACGCGCTTTTGCCTCAACATGTAAGTATATGTGCTGCATCTATCCATCCAGCTACTTTACTCATCAGCTGGCCAAAGGGATGACGGGTGTTCACCAATCACCATCACACGGCCAGACGATCTGGGCAGGCTATCGCATGGGCCGCGCCCCGGCTCAGGTTGCCGTTTTCAGGTCATCAAGGCACTGCTGGCGACACGAGACACACCGCAAGCAGTATGCATGCGACCCACCCATCGATCGCTCGGTGCACGGTGACTGATCAACGTGCGTTGCCACTCGGCGGCCTAGCTACTACAACCACAAAGCCAGCGGTCCACGCATAGTACGTACGTACTAGTATTTCACTTGACTACGATGAATGAAACTCTTTTACAATGTACTGTGTATATATTCTTGGAACGAGCCATCCAGAGTCACACTTGGCCTCTAGATTGTCCGGCTGGACAACACAAGCATGTACTAGTGTAGAGATACTCCATGCATGAGATAACGACACCCCACATCCGATCCACATGGCCGGCCAGCATCAGCGGATGCCCATCATCACGCTATACTCACGAGAGGGAACCGACCGGGTTGTGATAGCGGGCGTGGACACAGTGTCAGTTTTGAAGCTAAAAACGGCATGTCCTTTTGACTATGCGCATCACCCGGCCCATGGAAGCTAAAAAAACAATGAGACCAACCCAAGGACGAACCCTCGTTGGCATTTTTTTATAGAAGAAACTCCGTAAGCACTGCGGCGTCCGAGTCGGGACTTGAACTCGGGTGGGTTGGCAGCTACCTCAGCTGCCCAGCTAACGGTCGACGCCCGGTCCTCATTCAGTTCAGAGAAAAATTCACCATCACAGAGGTAGTATGCCTTTCAACGTTTGCATTCAAAAAGCCATTACCAGATACCAACTTTTAGTGTCATGGACACGGTATGGTGAATTTCAACCAATCGGTTCAGTCAATTAAAAAAAAAACTTTTCTGTCGTCACGAATACCATGATGCTCTACACCTTCCTGTGCATTTATCTATTATTATACATTAAATGTGCATGACGGGTTAACAAGAAATGGAAAAAATATGGTAGAAATTCTCACAAAAATCAGAAATATCTGACCTTTAATTTAGTAAATCAGAAAAATCACACCGTCAATCTAAACGTTCGTGGCTACTTTTTTTGAGGAAATAATCATGATCTATTATGAAAGTTCAGCCGAACCACAAAGCACCTCAAACATAATAAAAACTACATCGAGATTGCGAGACTGCTGAACGACCAATACCGCCGCCAGAAAGAGCCGTTGATGCCGCTCCTCTACTGGACCCGGCTTCACCTTGTCGATGACAGCCGAGAAGTCTTTGTACACGTACCCCTAAGGAGCAGCGCCCTTGAGCCACATTAGTCGTCGTTAATTGAACCCTTGAGTAGATCTGAAGCACCTGACACCAAATCTCGGCGCACAACAAGAAACCCTAATGTCACCGCCCGAAGCTGACATCAGGAATCTACGCGACCGTGTCTACTCTAACCCTAAAAACCTTTTTTTTTGGGTATCCCCGTGGCAGTCGCCGACCATCTCTACGTGATCCTCCATCAACTGATGCCTTTATCACGCCTGGCCTTCATGGATTTTCCCTCTAGCTCCATTGCTTAAAATATATATGGCTATCTTAAACGTCCGTGTCTACTCTAGCCTGAAAAACCGAATTAACGGGCTAGGGTTTTCACCTAGAACCCTGACACGGAGAGGATACCCGCAACGACGCCATCAAGAGGTAAGTGACACATATAGGCATCACTGTCACCGGCGCTAAAGCATACAACATTCGCTTGAATCCTCGCCCGTGCCACCTGAGGCATCAAGGGACCAACCCAACCCGAGGGAAGAGCCACATTGCCAGCACGAGGCCTTCAGATCTTGACTAGGGAGCCATCATTGCCGAAGCCACTAATGTGCACCGCCTTGCCCTCCCCTCAATCTCCCCCGCCGACGTGCTTGCTGCCGCCATGACATCCCTCTAACCACCCCCCCCCCCTGCCTGGGATGGTACACCTCACTGCCGCTCGCACTGTTGCCTCCATCTCCCGCGAGGTCCTGGCTTGGCCTTCCCGGGGTCAACGCTCGTCCTTGTCGCTCCGCACGTTGGCTCATGTCTTCGGCATCGTCCCAAAATCTAAAATCGACCGAGGAGGGTAAATTTTCCACGCATATGAGATCTAGCAAAAGCGCAGGCATAAAGTGCACTTTCTCCAATGTTGTACACATTACCCTTGTATAATTTGGTTGAGTAATAAGTAAAGCACTTTGGTAGCAAAAAAGAAAAAAAAAGGAATAAGCGCTGCGCTGCGTGGGCATGCGCGGCCTCTGGTACACCGATCGCTCAGCGCTATATATGCCAACCAACCTCACAATCCCACTCCTCGCGTCCGCACTCCGCACTCTGCTGCTAGCTCTGCTGCTCACAACATAATTTACTAGGATGAGCGACTTCGACTGTGGCGCCATCGACTGTGGCGACCTTGATTGTGGCGACTGTGGCGACTGCTGCGATGAGTGCTTCGACTGCTGCGATGAGCCGTGCTTCTGCTGCGTCTGCTTCTCGGATGCCATCAGCGGCAAGGCACTCCTCTGCATCGTCTGTGGTCTCGTGATCTTCGCCGTCCTCGCCGCCCTGGTCACGCTGCTCGTCATCGCCCTAGTCCCCCGCCGCGTCGGCGTAAGCGTGGAGGACGCGGCCCTCGCCTGCCTCGCCCTCGGCGACAAGAACGCCACGGCCACGGCGCTCGCCTACGACATCTCCATCGCCGTCGCCGTGCACAACGGCAACTGGTTCATGCCCGTCGAGCACACCGTGCCGCTCTAGGCGGAGCTGCTCTTCGACGGCGCCCGCTTCGCCCGCGTCGGGCTGGCGACCGCAGGGGCCGTGGTCCGACCGCGCCGCAGTGAAGTGTATCACGCCACGGCGGCGGCCGACAGCGCGAGCGTCGCGCTGGGGAGCTCAGCGGTGGGGGAGTTCGCCAGGGATAGCACCGCGGGGGTGTTCCAGCTGGAGCTCATGGTTCTCGGGGAAGTCAGGTACCGGCCGCACCACAACAAGCACAGGCTGGACGCGATCTGTTGGCTAGAGTTGGCTCTGTCAACGGCAACGTCGCCGGCGATGTTCAGAAAGGTAAAGTGCGATGTTCAGAAAGATCATGGTGGCCGATGATGTTTTTTCAGCAACAAAAAAGACTGGGGTCCGAGTGTGCTCAGGATCGAAGCTACAGGTTGAAGTTCTCTGTTTCTTCTCATTGTCACTGGACGGAGTGACTTTTGCACGGCTGATGGTTTATGTTTCTAGCTGATGTGATGTGACTGTTCTAATACCCTCTGCTTGTTGGTAATTTGTGTTCTTAGTTTTGGGCAGTACTCAGTGGTAGACTTTTTTTTTTTTTTTGCGAATAGTACTCACAGGTAGACTTGTTCGTTATGTGTCACGTCATGTAATGTGGCTGTTCTAATGCCCCATGGTCTTGTTGGTAATTCGTGTTCTTAGTTTTGCATAATTTGTGTGGCTGTTCTAATATAATACCCCGTACTGCTTGGTGACCAATATTTCTAGCTGATGTAATTTGGGGAAGTTCGCTATGTGGCACGTCGCCGATGCCAAGAATAAGTTTCATGTAACCAATTCATGACAGTTCTTCTCTATCGCCCTCTAGTATTCAGATCAGATGCCACATTACATTGCCTTTTCTTTTTCTTTGTTAGAAAAATCAGATGGGCTTGTCTTTTTCTTGTTAAAAGAGGAAAAATCTGATAGCTCATGTCTCTTTTCCTCCTTTAATTTCTAATGTTGGTGAATTAGCTCAAACGCAAAGTACTTATTTAGGATGGCCTTAGTTTCTTCTCTATAAGAATAACACATGTATTTTGAATAGGGCGTTTTGAAGTCTGAGCTCCATG
Source organism: Thinopyrum elongatum (assembly GCA_011799875.1). Lineage (NCBI taxonomy): Eukaryota > Viridiplantae > Streptophyta > Magnoliopsida > Poales > Poaceae > Thinopyrum > Thinopyrum elongatum. Next base: position 90,759,447 of record CM022302.1, on the reverse strand, counting down.
CATGGATGCCTTAACTTTGAAAAAAAATTCAAACTTTTTATTTTCAAAATTCTGGAAATAAATATACATGTATACAAGGATGTAATGTATATGTATGTAATATTGCATGATGAAATACTTTGAATTGGGAGCTGCATAAAAAACAAAATTTAGGACTTTTAGCATGAACAATCAATAGGTTGAAAAGCTGTCGTGGGAGTAAGTCTGACAGTAGAATAGGAGGTATGTAGGAGGAGGCAGGATCCTAGCTACAGTGAGGTTGTGCACGCAAGATTTACGAGTTCAGGTGACGAGGACATGTATTGAGGGTAGGGTAACATGCCTGACCTAAAGACCTTACCCTAGGACACCACACACCTTATACTAGGCCCCAGGGCCAGATCAGCAGTCAGATTTTCTGCAGAGTTACATTCACTCGGAAGGCAATAGACCACTCGACGAACTCATTCCACTCGGACAAGCAGCATACTATCCACTCGGACAAGCAACGTACCATCCACTCGGATGACAGTTCACCACTCGACCGTACGACTCACTCGGGTATACGAAGACCAGCAGGCAGCAAAGCAGTCAAAGTATCATTCTCATAGTGAAGGCTTGGTAGTGAGCTGGCATTATGACATTCATGCCCCACTTTGTAACATAGGAGGTGAGGGGGTGGCGCACTCTATATAAGCCACCCCCCACCACTAGACTTGGGGGGCTCTTTTCTTCGACCTCTCTCTCTTTTCTACTAGTCTCCGGACTTAGCCCAGGCAGGGGATCCGTTCTCCTCTCTCTCACACATTGTAATCTCCGGATACATACTCAGACAAAACAAAACCTCTCCGGAGCACGAGACGTAGGGTTGTTATCTCCACCGGGAGAGGCCCGAACTCGCTAAAACCACTGTGTCACCCATATGCATCTCGGTAGATCATGCTCCTTTACCCTACCCCCTTCGTACTGTCAGAATCGTTCCCACGACAGTTGGCGCCCACCGTGGGGCATGGCGTCTATCGAGCCATGATGCAGATGGTTATTTCTTCAACCACCGCGGCAGATCAATACCCGCTGGTGCCCTCTATTCGGTTTGATCTTCATGTTTTAACATGTTTTTTGTAATGTTCATCTACACGACGAGCAAAGCATCGCAAGCAGAAGGGAAACAGACATCCATCCAAGCACTTACAAGGAGAACCATCGACCTTCAGCACGAAACCGGCTGCACCTCCGCACACGGTCACCGGCACTGTCCGCCCCATCGTCGTCTCCAACCTCAGTACAGCCGAGTGCGTCGCGGCCACCGCGCGGTCCGCCCCATCGTCGTCTCCGACCTCGGCACAACCGACTGTACGGCCACCGGCGCCATCCGCCTCATCATCGTCTGCAACCTCGGCACAGCCGAATGCATCTCGTCTGCGACGTCGCCGTTGAGTCCCCGCGCGCGGCCACCGGGCGCCGTCCGCCTCATCGTCGTCACGCGCGGCAGCCAGCGTCGTCGTCCCGCATGGCCGCCGGGGCCGTTCGCATCGTCGTTGACTCCAGCCTCGTGCTCTTGGGCTGCTCGGCGGCCACCTCCGCGATGGTGGTGCAGGCGCGCAGCGCTCCTTACTCTTGCGCCGGTCGCCGGCGACGGTCTCCGCGGAGGCGCGCTGCGGCGGCGACCTACGAAACAGCTTCAACCCGCGACCAATGGCCGTTCGGGGTTGAAGGAATAAATGGCTGGTAAGTGCATGCATAACGAGGGCCACCTAATCGAGCATTAACTGCATGCAGGGAAAAAAGAATCGGAAGGACATCTCCGGATCTCCCACACGAACGCGGCTCCACCGGCAATCATTAAGCGCATGCCTAAACGTCGGTCTCACAATTCCGCCAAGCATGGATTGACCGCTCTGTTAAGGTAATCACCTTATTAACCGGCCAATTGATGGGGATTACTAAGGCCACCTATCTAATTGCTTCCACAACCCACCGGTTCCGCGCCAGTTAATTCATGCATGCATGCATGTATAACCATCCGGTCTTCAACTTCGTGGCCGTACTTGCTAGTAACTTGCAGGGTTCCCCGATGGATCTTTCACTCGGACAGCAGCGAACCAGATTCGTTCAGAGTTCAGTCAGATAAAGCCACCCAGACACAGACTCAAGTTCACTCGGCCACGGACCCGAGTTCACTCGGACGGATTCCTCGTCCACTACATGAGCGCAGGTCAGAGAGGGAGGCGTGTCGCCACTCCGCGGGACGCGTCTACTTCACTCGGACGCCCGCGTGTTGTCGTCACTCGAATGTCACACAGTCGGACGTGTCTACACCACTCGGCCGTCCCGTGCATAGCCACTCGGCTGGGCATGTCATCATCACACGGCTGCCCCGCGCGTCGCCGCTCAGTTGGGCGCGTCTTCATCAACTTGCCCGCTCGGCCGCCCCGCGCGTCGCCGCTCTGTTGGGCACGTCTTCATCAACTTGCCCACTCGGCCGTCCCGTGCATAGCCACTCGGCTGGGCATGTCCTCATCACTCGGCCGCCTCGCGCGTCGCCGCTCAGTTGGGCGCGTCTTCATCAACTTGCCCGCTCGGCCGCCCCACGCCTCGCCGCTCTGTTGGGCCCGTCTTCATCAAACTGCCCGCTCCGCCGCCCCGCGCGTCGCCGCTCTGTTGGGCACGTCTTCATCGACTTGCCCGCTCGGCCGCCGTACGCGTCGCCTCTCAGTTAGGCACATCTTCATCGACTTGGCCGCTCGGCCGCCCCGCGCGTCGCCGCTCAGTTGGGCACGTCTTCATCTACTTGGCCGCTCGGCCGCCCCGCGCGTCGCCGCTCAGTTGGGCACGTCTTCATCAACTTGCCAGACTCGGCCGCCCCGCGTGTCGCCACTCGGTTGTGCACGCCTTCACCACTCGGCCGCCCCGCGCGTCGCCACTCGGTTGTGCGCGTCTTCATCAACTTGCCCGCTCGGCCGCCCCGCGCGTCGCCGCTCAGTTGGGCACGTCTTCATCAAGTTGCCCACTCGGCCGTCCCGTGCATAGCCACTCGGCTGGGCATGTCCTCATCACTCGGCTGCCCCGCGCGTCGCCGCTCAGTTGGGCGTGTTTTCATCTACTTGCCCGCTCGGCCGCCCCGCGCGTCACCGCTCTGTTGGGCACGTCTTCATCAACTTGCCCACTCGGCCGCCCCGCGCGTCGCCACTCGGCTGGGCATGTCCTCATCACTCGGCCGCCCAGCGCGTCGCCACTCGGTTTGTCACCTCATCACCACTCCGCCGTCCCGCGCGTCGCCACTCGGTTGGTCACCTCATCACCACTCGGCCGTCCCCCACGTCGCCGCTCAGTTGGGCACGCTTCATTACTTGCCCGCTCGGCCTCCCGGCGCTCGCCTGCTTGTTTGGTCCCTCCATCACACTCGGCCGCCCCCGCTCGCCACTTGTTGGTCCCTCTCACACCATGCACCACTCGGCCGCCCCGCGTCGCCACTCTTTGGTCACCTATCACCACTCGGCCGCCCCGCGCGTCGCCTCTTGGTTAGTCACCTCATCACCACTCGGCCGCCCCGCGCGTCGCCACTTGGTTGGTCACCTCATCACCACTCGGCCGCCCCGCGTGTCGCCTCTTGGTTGGTCACCTCATCACACTCGGCCGTCCCGCGCGTCGCCACTTGGTTGTTCACCTCATCACCACTCTCGGCCGCCCCGCGCGTCGCCTCTTGGTTGGTCACCTCATCACCACTCGGCCGCCCCGCGCGTCGCCTCTTGGTTTGTCACCTCATCACCACTCGGCCGCCCCGCGCGTCGCCACTCGGTTGGTCACCTCATCACCACTCGGCCGCCCCGCGCGTCGCCTCTTGGTTGGTCACCTCATCACCTCACTCGGCCGCCCCGCGCTTCGCCTCTCGTTTGGTCACCTCATCACCACTCAGCCGCCCCGCGCGTCGCCACTTGGTTGGTCACCTCATCACCACTCCGCCGCCCCGCGCGTCACCTCTTGGTTGGTCACCTCATCACCACTCGCCGCCCCGCGCGTCGCCTCTCGGTTGGTCACCTCCACACCACTCCCCCCCGCGCTTCGCACTCGGTTCCACTCGGCCGCCCCCCGCGTCGCCACTTCGTTGGTTCACCACCTCATCACCACTCGGCCCCCCCCGCGTCGCACTTGGTTGGTCACCTCATCATCACACTCGCGCCCCGTGCGTCGCCATTCGGTTGGTCCACTCATCACCACTCGCGTCCCCCGCGCGTCGCCATTCGGTTGGTCCCCTCATCACCACTCGGCCGCCCCGCGCGTCGCCCTGGTTGGTCACCTCATCACCACTCGGCCGCCCCGCGCGATCGGATCTTGTTGGTCACCTCATCACCACTCGGCCGCCCCGCGCGTCGCCTCTTGGTTGGTCACCACCTTCAATGCACCACTCGGCCGCCCCGCGCATCGCCATTCGGTTGGTCACCTCATCACCACTCGGCCGCCCCGCGCGTCGCCTCTTGGTTGGTCACCTCATCACCACTCGGCCGCCCCGCGCGTCGCCTCTTGGTTGGTCACCTCATCACCACTCGGCCGCCCCGCGCGTCGCCTCTCGGTGAGAGACATCTACATCAATCGGCTACCCCGCGCATCGCCATCGGTTGAACACATCTTCACCACTCGGCCCTTCGCGCGCCTTCAGACAGCTAAGTCATTCTACATGCACTTCATTCTGGTATTTCCGCGTTCCCGAGTATCTCATAATTCACACCTCACGTTCACTCGGAGGCCACGCCACCGAGTTTACCTCTACGCTCGGTTGCTTATTTTCGCATAGTTGCTTAGTACTGGTTATTTGACTCCCGAGTCCAACTTCCATTTTTACACACACGTCATTCACAAACACCATGTGTTCTTCATTTCGAGTTTGCATCGGTCCTCGGGGGATGCAACTCAGTCGGAACACTACACTACCTTTTATTTGAGTCCGGCGCTCCAGCACGTCCGATTGGATCCTTCACTTCGTCAAGTTTGATCGGATCCTTCACTCTTTCAGACTCTTGCTGGTTAACCAGCAAGCCCCTTGCACTCCCAGCGGGTGTCTATGGGTGTTATTCACACAAATTATTTCAGCACACATCAAATTTCCTCGGGAAATTATTACGTTGGCTTGTGCTATTTTCCATACACAAGTTACGCGATCACTCGACGGCCCTATGCGCCAACTTCATCGCTACTCAGACTCGGTCACCATACCGGTCTTAGCGCACCACAACACCGACCTTGTCGCTCTGTTGACTTTAAACACATCTGGGCAACCCCTCTGTGGAATCCTCTTCATCATATCAATGATATAAACCTCGTCAGGCATGAGACAGATAAGTCACTTTTGTAATCAAACAACACACTTCACTCCTTTGCGAGTTTGCCTCTTTCGAGCATCACTCGAAAGATTCTCCTCATCTTTACCCGAGTCCGACTCGATGAATTACAATTTATCCATTCAAAACTATATTTCTCATATTCTGACAATTCCATCTTCAAAGTCTGTAGTACGCTTGGGGGCTATGCCGCACTCGGGGGCTGCTGCTCATTCAGAACCACATTCTCCTGAGTGGTCGAGTACTTCATCACCACTTGGATCCTTCACTTCAACAAGTGCAGTCAGATCCGCTACTTCGACAAGTTTCATAATCACTCAGACACTCTGCGCGCCATCTTCATTCCTACTCAGGCTCAGTTGTCGCGCCGGACTTGTTGCGTCGCAACCACACTACACCGACCTCGTCGCTACATCAGCTTCGAAAGCATCTGGCTAACACCTTCGAAGACCATTTTTTCCACTTGGCTGGACACGTAATCCTCCACTCGGCCGCCCCGCGCGTCACCACTTGGTTGTGTACGTCTTCACCACTCGGCCGCCCCACGCGTCGCCACTTGGTTGTGCATGTCTTCACCACTCGGCCGCCCCGCGCGTCGCCACTCGGTTGTGCACGCCTTCACCACTCGGCCGCCCCGCGCGTCGCCACTCGGTTGTGCACGCCTTCACCATTCGGGCGCCCCGCGCGTCGCCACTCGGTTGTGCACGCCTTCACCACTCGGCCGCCTCGCACGTCGTCACTCGCCCCTCGGCCGCCCCGCGCGTCACCATCAGTGGGACATGTCTTCACCACTACACCCCCAGCCCGGGAGCGACTAAGTTACTCATATGATCAAACCTCATATCACACTCTGTAGCAAGCTTACCTCTTTCGAGAATCACTCGGGGGCTACGCACAGCCGTGGGCCATGCCGCCCTCAGAGGTTACGCCCATTTGATCAACCCGTTGATCACATCAGGAATATTTTTTCTGACCTTTCATGATCGGTCCGCCGAAGATCTATAAGGGTCGCACTGTCCACTCGGACGATCGCCCAAATCATTACCTAGAGTCATCTTCTGGGTTGCAAAAGGGTGAAAACGATGCTCCTCTACGGATATACTTGGTCCTTCTTCTAGGCTCCAAGGCGTCAGTTTCACAAACTTGGACTCGGAGATGGCATGTGCTGGTGTTCCCCCGGGATAATGAGTGGCCTCTCTCTGGAGAGTCAGTCCACGCGCTAGCCTCGCCACTCGGCTTTCATGGCACGTCCACATCAGACCACTAGTGTATCTCCTCCGGGAGACATACGAGTGCCACCAAGTTTTTCTTGCAGTCAACATACCCCGATCAGTCGGGAAGCACGTCCACTCGGACAAATACCCCTTTCATGGAAAAGGGCGAAAACAAGAAGCTAACGGTCAATGTAAGAAGTACTAATAGAACGATTACTCCCTGGAGTGTCCAGCTCTTTTCTACAGTCGGCAGTTTCGAGGCCGAATTCATTCATCGTGCCGAGAGCACGAAGATTCGCCTGCTTGACCCAGTTCCAGGCTGAACTTATTTACCGTGCCGAGTACACGAAGATCAGTCTGACTGATTCAGCTCCAGACTGAGCTTATTCACCATGCCAAGCGCGTGAAGATCCATTCCGAATGCATGAAGACCTGCCACAGTTCTAGGCTAAAGTCATTTACCGTGCCGAGCGCATGAGGGTTCACCTGTTTAATTCAGTTCCAAACCAGAAGACAGGCTCTAAGACTCCCGCCGACTGCCCGCAGTCGATGGCAGTCTCGGGGACTACACCCAGTGGGTGCACTCAGCGTGCCCCCACTGGAATGGTATCCACTCAGAACGGTCCACCCAGTCCGAGTGACGGCCAAATAACAATAAAAAAAGACAGGCTCTAAGACTCCCGCCGACTGCCTGTAGTCAACGGCAGTCTGAGGGACTACACCCAGTGGGTGCACTCAGCGTGCCCCCACTGGAATGGTATCCACTCGGAACGGTCTGCCCGGTCCGAGTGACGGCCAAATAACAACAAAAAAGACAGGCTCTAAGACTCCCGTCGACTGCCCGCAGTCAACGGCAGTCTCAGGGACTACACCCAGTGGGTGCACTCAGCGTGCCCCCACTGGAATGGTATCCACTCGGAACGGTCCGCCCGGTCCGAGTGACGGCCAAAAAAAAGAGACACGTTCCAGGCATGAAGAAATTCTGAGTAATCAGTTACTCGATGCAGGACCAGCACCAAATCACTCCAAATTTTTTTTTGCTATAAGGTGAGTTTAACGCTCCTCCGCGGACCCGTTTGAGCTCATTTCACTCGGACACCATGTAGTCCGGAATCCGTCAAGGCAACACGTGGAGATGAGACCGCCGGGTGACCAGAGGGAGTTCATGAGCGCCTCCGTAGCACTCGACTCATCTGGGAATTCACCTCGACTTGACCCACTCAACCTCGACCGATTCGGGGGCTAATGACGAGGACATGTATTGGGGGTAGGGTAACAGGCCTGACCTAAAGACCCGACCCTAGGACACCACACACCTTATACTAGGCCCCAGGGCCAGATCAGCAGTCAGATTTTCTGCAGAGTGACATTCACTCGGATGGCAACAGACCACTCGACGAACTCATTCCACTCGGACAAGCAGCATACTATCCACTCGGACAAGCAACGTACCATCCACTCGGATGACAGTTCACCACTCGACCGTACGACTCACTCGGGTATACGAAGACCAGCAGGCAGCAAAGCAGTCAAAGTATCATTCTCATAGTGAAGGATTGGTAGTGAGCTGGCATTATGGCATTCTTGCCCCACTTTGTAACATAGGAGGTGAGGGGGTGGCGCACTCTATATAAGCCACCCCCACCACTAGACTTGGGGGGCTCTTTTCTTTAACCTCTCTCTCTTTTCTACTAGTCTCCGGACTTAGCCCAGGCAGGGGATCCGTTCTCCTCTCTCTCACACATTGTAATCTCCGGATACATACTCAGACAAAACAAAGCCTCTCCGTAGCACGAGACGTAGGGTTGTTATCTCCACCATGAGAGGCCCGAACTCGCTAAAACCACTGTGTCACCCATATGCATCTCGGTAGATCATGCTCCTTTACCCTACCCCCTTCGTACTGTCAGAATCGTTCCCACGACATCAGGCCCTTCTCGAAGGAAGTAACAGCCCTACGTCTCGGTGCCCGGAGGCTTGGTCGACTGGATTATGCGTGTTGTTACAGGGGGTGCGAACCCTTGTGCCAGTGGAGGGGGTGGCTTATATAGAGTGCGCCAGGACCCCAGCCAGCCCACGTTACAAGGGGTTCAATGTACATTAAGGTTTGATGTTACTGGTAATGCCAATAGTAAAGACATATAAATGATCATTAAGACTAAGGAGTGAACGCCTGACCATTGCCATCCTGAGTGACCTTAGATCTTCTGTACTCCGAGTGGTTTCTAGTATGTTCGAATGATGATATCTTGGTCGAATGGAATTGGGTTATCCGAGTGAACTATTGGTCGAGTGGGTTGCACCCTGAGGTGATTTCAGTCGGTAGATGATGCTATCCTTTGAATGCCTTTGGCTTTGGAGCAGTGTCCTTGGGAAGGGTGTCTAGGTCAGGCCTATTACCCTACCCTAGGTACATGTCATCGTCATTAGCCCCCGAATGGATCTGGGTCCGAGTGGAGAAGGGGTTGAAGATAGTTCCGACCCAATTTATATGCTTCAGAGGCATTTTAACCGGGCCGGTGATCTATGTAAAAACTTCGACTTCATTTCCAGTCACCTGGGTCCATTCAGAGGTTGTCGAGTGAACTTTGCTGATAAGCTCCGAGTGTTGGTGTGATATAAAATCTTCAGCGTGATTGGTCGCACTGCCGCTCCTGGATCTCACAGGATTCAAAATTTGGAGAAGCGCGCGGGACGGAGAGAACCGCATTAAACGGAGCAGATTAGGCAGGGACGCCTCGATTCTCACGCCACCTTTTTCACCACATACCGAGCGCGCGACTGTTGTGGGATTTGATAGGATTGCTTGGGCCCACGAGTCAGCCACTCGGAAGCAGGCCCATATAAGGCGTCAGGGCCGTAGTGTTTGTAAAGTGTGCCCCATTCCCCTTCTTCTCCCTCAGCTTCTCCACCGCGTTCACCTTCACCCTCGACGTCGTCGCCCCGCCCGAGCGCAGCCTGCTGCGATGGGAAAGGACAAGACGGCGGCCCTGGAGCGTGCGAAGAAGGCGACGGCGAAGGCGAAGGGCAAGAAGACGAGTCGGGGGGGGGGGGGGATCGTCGTCGAGATCTGGCCTGCCGCCCGGCTGGATCCAGGGCGACTAGATTCGATCCACGATTCAGCAAGAGGATCTGGAGGATCTGGTCGAGGGAGGCTTGATTGCCCATGGATCCTGGAGGCTGCCAGGTGATGAGACCGAGCCGCGGCCGCAGGAGGGTGAGTGCGTCCTCCTCGCGACCCACGTCGACCGTGGTTTTTCCCTGCCTCCTCATCCTTTTTTTCGGGGTTTTCTGAACTTTTTTGGAGCCCAACTTCATCACTTTTCCCCCAACACCATCACATACCTCGCTGCGTTTGTTTCCATGTGTGAGAATTTCCTGGGTTGTCGACCGCATTGGGGTCTCTTCAAACACATCTTTACTTGCCGCTCTCAGTCTATGAAAAAGGCTAATTCGAGTGATGAGAGGACGCACGTGATCCAGATGTGCGGAGGTCTAGGGATCCAGAGGAGAGGTAAAAGCATTTTTCCACCTATGACTCTTCCCGATTCAATCAGAGGGTGGCAGTCGACCTGGTTTTATTGTAAGGACAAACCAACCCCTGGTCAGTCGACTGGCCTTCCCCCCTTCACAATGGAGCGAATTGAGAAGCCCTCTTCCTTGAAAGTGACTCCAGCAGAAAAGGTGGTGGTGGCTATGTTGGTTGAACGAGTAGTCCAACTTGTCCGCGATGGTGTGACTGGCATGGATTTGCTAGAGGTGTTTCTCAGTCGCCGCATCCAGCCGCTCCAGGCCCGCGATCATCCTATGTGGATGTACTCGGGTACTGATGATACCACTCGGATCCACCCAGAGGAAGTTGCCGAGGAGACGGTGGCGCAGTGGTTGCAGGGCATCACTGGAAACAAAGACAACCCCAGGGGGTCCAGGAGAATTCCACCACTCGACGCTGCTAACGAACCAGACAAGGTCTGACCTTTGGTGCCAAGTGACTTTTACTCTGATTTGTAAACTGTCTTTGGAACCGACTGATACTTGTTGTTCAATTCTTTGCCTCGCAGATTTATACTGAGATGTACTCGATGCCCAACGGAGAGCAGGATCAGGAGGGAGAGGCTAGTGGAGGCGAAAGCGGTGACTGGCAATCTGATGGAGAAGAAGAGGAGGAGGGCGAGGACTCAAGTAGCAGTGAGGAAGTCGACTCTCCGCCTCACTCTGAAAGACGCTCCAAGCATACCCATGATCCAGCAAGTGTCCGTGGCAGAGCGGCTGCACCGACTGTGCAGACTTCGAAGCGTACTCAGACATCCTCCCCCGCGCTGACTGAGAAGGCCTCGAAGTAGCTCAAGGTTGTGCCTTCAAAGCCCCGGAAGGCCTTGCCTCAGATCAAGGTTGACGTTCCCGTTACCTCTGCGTAAGTGTTTTGTTTCCACTCTTAGCTCAGGGACTCTTATATTTATTGTCGAATCATTCTCTTGCTTGACCGAGTGAGTTCTGAAACTTGCAGTGCTGCTACTTCTGGGGCTTCCATGAATCTTTACGAGGATGATGATGAGGAAACTGAAGACGCAGCCACTTCCAAAGGCGGTATGACTCTAACATCTTGTCTTCATTTTGTCAATTGATTCTTCAGTCGACTAAACTCTTGCGGTTGAGTCTTTCGCAGTGCCGCCAAATATTATTGAACTTCCAGACGACGATGAAGAAATGCCCCTGAAGCCTGTGGGAAGGAGGGGCAGGACTTCGGGCAGGAGGGTGCCAGCCAGCAAGGTGCCTCAGACGACATCAGTGCCAGAACCAGTGATCCATCAGTCCGGAGACCTCAATCGGGTTTCTGTTACATTTGCCGATCCTGTGTCGACTGAACGTCCTTCGGCGTCGACTGCTCAAGCCCCTGCCTCGTCCGTGCAACTCCATGCCTCAGATCCTCAGGCTACTGCGACTGTTCCACCAACTCCGCTCTTCGTCACCCATCATGTCCCGGAGGATCCAGTGAATGCTGCCAAGGAGGCTATACGCCAGGCAGGTCTTATGATGGAGCAGATGAAGGTGGTGCGTGAAGCCAGTCAGGCTGCTTATGACGCCAGCTCAGCTCTCCAGACCAACGTCCAGGTTAGCTGATTTCCGACTAATCTTTAGCTCATCTCTTGTTCGGTTAGGAAATGGTACTTGAAAACTGCTGCTTTATTATCCGTAAGATATCCGTGGATGAGCGTTTTGGAACCTTTAATGTGCATCTATTGCCAGTTTGCATCTTGTATCTGTACACCCACTGGGTGTTTCAACTTTTGCTGAGTAGTTTTTTCACTTGAGTCGACTAGGTCGCGTCTAGTGTGTCTTCGAACTAGTGGGGGCACGCAGAGTGCACCCACTGGGTGTAGTCCCCGAGGCCACCATCGAATGTTTGATTCGGCGGGGGTCTTTGAACAAAATTTTTCTTGAAGGTTCTTCCACTCGGTCTAGGTGGACCATGTCGAGTGGAAGCTGGACCAGTGGGGGCACGCTGAGTGCACCCATTGGGTGTAGTCCCCGAGACCGTAGTCGACTGCGGGCAGTCGACTGTGGTCTGAGAACAACTGTTGTCTTTTTTTCGTCTCTCTCTCGACTGGGCGGACCAAGTCGATTGAAAAGTCGAACCAGTGGGGCCACGCTAAGTGCACTCACTGGGTGTAGTCCCCGAGACTACTATTGAATGTTTGATTCGGTAGTAGTCTTAGGCCTCTCCTTGTTGTAACAAGTTGAACTTGTATTTTATTGCTCGGAAGCAACCAATCTTTGTTCCTGTCGATTGACTATCCATTGTCTGCAGAGATCTTGTGAGCTCGGGGCTCGGTTTGCTGACTTGGAGAAGAAACAAGTCCAGCTCAATCTTGACCTGGTGTTGGCCAAAGAGAACTTGCAGAAGGCCAAGGATGAAACCGCTGGTATGGGAGGTGAAAACTTGCCGACTGTCTCCCTTGTCATCTTTTCTTTCCTCCTTCTGAACCAAATGCTATTTCTTTCAGAGAAAATGAAGCAGGCACTGGACCAGAAGGACCTTGATCTTGCTGCGGCACAGAAAACGGCGCAAGAGAAAACAGCACTTGCCGATAAGAAGCTAGCTTCAGTCGGGAAGTTAGAAGAAGATAACGCCAAGTTGAAGACTGATCTTGACGAAGCTAGCAAGGAAACAACGCGACTGAAGAAGGACAAGGGGGTTCTGACTAACAAAGTTGAAGACCTCACTCGGAAGAGGGACGACCTGGAGAACTATCTGGGAGGGCTTGCCAAGAAAATGTTCCTTATGCTTGAAGGTACTTTCTCCTTCTGACTGATTTGTTATTGTCGACTCGTCATATAGCTGTCGATTCACCATTTACCTGTGTGTACAGAATTCTGCCAGAACTTCGAGGAGGAGACTGGGCGGATTGAAACGAGCTTGGACCCCATCAACTCCCCAATTAAGGATGAAGCTGCCATGAACGTGCTCCGATTAGAATCTCGTATTGCCAGTGCCATGGACTACCTCGCCCGACTGAAAGTGGCGATGTCGCGGATCGACACCGCGCTCTGGCCAAGGGTGACATTCCAGAATGATCTCGAGTCTCTGATGACTCGACTCAACGAGATCCCTGGTCGAGTGCAGGAATGGAAGAAGTCGTCTGCTCGCTGTGGAGCTGACGTGGCTCTGTCTCTGGTTCGTGTCCACTACAAAGAGGCCAAGGAAGAAAAGCTAGCAACACTCAAGGTCGCCAACACCAAGAAGCTTCAATTTCAATCCTTCATGGAGACCTTCATCGAACCAGCCACTCGTATTGCAGATGGAATTGACCTGGATGAGTTCGTCGAGCCTGCCAGCCCTCCTCCTGCGGAGTGAACAAACTTTATGTCTTGCTTAAATTTGCCTCGGAATGCCGAGTGATTTTGTAACCATTAAACTCCTTCGGGCCTGATGTCCGAGCACTTTTTTCCGTGGTTCTGAATCTTGCGAGATTTATCTGAACCTGGTTTTTCTTTGAACACAGTGTCTTTGGCTTTACCGCTTTTGAATCTCTTGACTCCGAGTGGAACTTGTCTTTTCGCTCGGAGCAGATATTTGTACTTGTGATGCAGCTCTGAGGAGAAAGTCGCAGACAACCTGCACCTCGTCATCCTTGCGGATCGGGATGGAGCGTACATTGTACTTGTGGCGCAACTCTAAGGAGAAGGTCGCAGACGACCTGCACCTCGTCGTCCTTGCGGATCAGGACGGAGCGTGTGGCCAAGTCCCCGAGCGAGAGGATCGCTCTTCACTCGGAGCGTATTTTAACTTAGGCGAGTACGAGACTACAGCTAAGGCCCCGAGTGAGAGGGTTGCTCTTCACTCGGTAGGATTTTTTCAAACTTAGGCGAGTATGGAACTGCAGCTAAGCCCCCGAGTGAGAGGGTTGCTCTTCACTCGGTAGGATTTTTTCAAACTTAGGCGAGTACGGAACTGCAGCTAAGCCCCCGAGTGAGAGGGTTGCTCTTCACTCGGTAGGATTTTTTCAAACTTAGGCGAGTACGGAACTGCAGCTAAGCCCCCGAGTGAGAGGGTTACTCTTCACTCGGTAGGATTTTCTCAATCTTAGGCGAGTACGGAACTGCAGCTAAGCCCCCGAGTGAGAGGGTTGCTCTTCACTCGGTAGGATTTTTTCAAACTTAGGCGAGTACGGAACTGGAGCTAAGCCCCCGAGTGAGAGGGTTGCTCTTCACTCGGTAGGATTTTCTCAATCTTAGGCGAGTACGGAACTGCATCTAAGCCCCCGAGTGAGAGGGTTGCTCTTCACTCTGTAAGATTTTTTCAAACTTAGGCGAATTGGGTTCGCAGCTAAGCCTCCGAGTGAGAAGGTTGCCTTTCACTCGGAGTTTGTTTTTGAAACTTAGGCGAATCGGATTCGCAGCTAAGCCACCCACTGGGGGATTTTGAACACATGTATAAGTAACAACAATCATTTAGGAGACTGTAAAACTGTGTCTTTGATAAACAAACTGAGAGGTACTTCTTATTACATCTCATCAGTCCGAATGTTTAAGTATGAAAATGGCAGAGCAGCTCCGCATTCCAAGCGCGTGGCTCGTCTTTCTTCTGTTCCACATTGTAGAAGTGATATGCTCCATTGTGGAGCACCTTGGTGATGATGAAGGGACCTTCCCAAGCGGGAGCAAGCTTGTGAGGTCGTTGCTGATCCACTTGGAGCACAAGGTCTCCTTCCTAAAATGCTCGACCTCTCACGTTTCTGGCATGGAATCGACGAAGGTCTTGCTGATAAATGGCCGACCGGATCAAGTCCATCTCTCTTTCTTCTTCTAGAAGATCAACAGCATCTTGTCGAGCTTGTTCTGCTTCAGCTTCTGAAAAAAGTTCTACTCGGGGCGCGTTGTGAAGCAAATCACTCGGCAGCACGGCTTCAGCCCCATAGACCATGAAGAAGGGAGTCCGACCAGTCGACCGATTTGGTGTTGTTCTCAATCCCCAAAGGACTGATGGTAGCTCGTCTACCCAAGCGCCTGCTGCATGCTTGAGGTCACGCATCAATCGGGGTTTCAGCCCTTGGAGAATCAAACCGTTTGCTCTTTCGGCTTGCCCATTCGACTGCGGGTGGGCGACTGAAGCGTAGTCGACCCGAGTGCCTTGGGAAGCACAGAAAGCCTTGAACTCATCTGAATCAAAGTTTGAACCATTGTCCATGATGATGCTGTGCGGAACTCCATATCTGAATGTTAACTCTCTGATGAAGCTGACAGCAGTACTTGAATCGAGGTTTTTGATGGGTTTGGCTTCAATCCATTTAGTGAACTTGTCGACTGCTACAAGCAGATGAGTGAAGCCACTCCTGCCAGTCCTCAAAGGCCCAACCATATCCACTCCCCAAACAGCAAATGGCCAGACGAGCGGAATGGTCTTCAAGGCTAATGCAGGCTTGTGGGACATGTTGGAGTAGAACTGACAGCCCTCACACTTGTCGACTATTTCTTTCGCCATTTCATTTCCTCGCGGCCAGAATAATCCCGCTCGGTATGCTTTGGCCACAATGGTCCGAGAGGACGCATGGTGACCATAGGTCCCCGAGTGGATATCATTGAGGATCATTCGACATTCCTCTGGTGTGATACACCGCTGAGCGACTCCAGTAACACTTTCTCTGTAAAGCCGTCCCCTAATCATGGTAAAAGCTTTGGATCGACGAACAATTTGACGGGCCTCATCTTCATCTTCCGGAAGTTCCTTCCTGAGAAGATACGCAATATACGGCACCGTCCAATCGGGGGTGATGACCAAAACATCCATGATCAAGTCGACCACGGCTAGGACTTCGATCTCAGTCGGATCAGTAGAACTCTTGGGTTGTGGAGGCTCTTCTGTGAAGGGATCTTCTTGAACTGACGGGGTATGGAGATGCTCCAAGAACACATTGCTGGGAATAGGCTCCCGCTTGGAACCTATCTTCGCCAGGTCATCAGCTGCTTGATTCTTGACTCGGGGTATGTGATGGAGCTCTAACCCCTCAAACTTCTTTTCCAATTTTCTCACTGCATTGCAATAAGCAGTCATAGCCGGACTCCTGATGTCCCACTCCTTCATCACTTGATTGACCACTAAGTCTGAGTTGCCGTAAACCATTAGGCGACGGACGCCGAGTGAAATGGCCATACGCAATCCGTACAGAAGTGATTCATATTCAGCTTCATTGTTGGAGGAATCAAAGTGAATCTGGAGAACATAACTGAGCTTGTCACCTCGCGGGGATACCAGGACTACCCCAGCACCAGAACCATTCAGCATCCTAGAACCGTCAAAGAACATGGTCCAGTGCTCTGAGTGAGTTCGAGTCGGCTGTTGCTGCTCATTCCACTCGGCCAGGAAATCTGCAATTGCTTGAGACTTAATTGCTTTCTTTGCCTCAAACTTGATATCTAACGGAAGGAGTTCAATCGCCCACTTTGCCACTCGACCAGTTGCGTCTCTATTGTTCAGAATTTCTGACAACGGGGCGTCGCTGATGACTGAAACTGAGTGGTCTGAGAAGTAGTGTGCAACTTTCTTCGTGGTCAAGTAAATTCCATAAACAAGCTTCTGATAATGCAGATATCTCTGCTTGGATGGAGTCAAGACTTCAGAAATATAATACACTGGGCGCTGAACTTTGTAGGCCTTGCCTTCTTCTTCCCGCTCGACTGTGAGCACTGTGCTGACAACTTGTCCAGTGGCTGAGATATACAGCAGTAGAGGCTCTTTGCTGATCGGAGCAGCAAGCACCGGCTGGGTGGAAAGCAGGGCTTTGAGTTCCACAAATGCTGCTTCAGCTTCAGGAGTCCACTCGAACTTATCAGATTTCTTCATCAGTCAGTAAAGAGGTAATGCCTTCTCATCGAGACGAGAAATGAATCGACTCAATGCAGCCAAACTACCAGTAAGCTTCTGAACGTCATGCACTCGCACTGGGCTTTTCATTCGGAGGATTGCACCTACCTTTTTAGGTTTTGCATCGATTCCTCGCTCGGAAACAAGGAAACCGAGTAACTTTCCACCGGGTACTCCGAATGTGCACTTTGAAGGATTTAGCTTGATATCATATCTTCTCAGGTTGGCAAAGGTTTCAGCGAGGTCAGTCAGCATGTCGGAACTCTTGCGTGACTTAACCACGATGTCATCCATGTATGCTTCCACATTCCGACTGACCTGAGTGAGCAGGCACTTCTGAATCATGCGCATGAATGTGGCGCCAGCATTTTTAAGACCAAAGGGCATGGTAACATAGCAGAAGCACCCGAATGGGGTGATAAAAGCTATCTTTATCTCATTGGGTCCATACAGTCGGATCTGATGGTACCCGGAATACGCATCCAAAAAGGACAGACGCTCACACCCCGCAGTCGAGTCAACGATCTGGTCGATGCGGGGGAGATAAAAATGATCTTTCGGGCAGGCCCGATTAATATGCTTGAAATCTATACACATACAAAGTGACTTATCTTTCTTGGGCTCCATAACCACATTGGCGAGCCACTCGGAGTGGTATATCTCTCGGATGAACTCAGCTGCTAGAAGCTGAGCCACCTCTTCGCCAATTGCTTTTCTCTTCTCCACGGTGGACCGGCGGAGGTGTTCCTTGACAGGTTTTGCTTTCGGGTCGACTCGTAAACGGTGCTCAACCAGTCCCCTGGGTACACCTGGCATGTCAGAAGGTTTCCATGCAAAGATGTCCCAGTTCTCACGGAGGAACCGGATGAGCGCTTCTTCCTATTTGCTGTCGAGTGTTGTTGAGATATGAGTCGGAGCAGCATTGGGATCGGTCGGGTGAATGTGAACAGGCTTTGTTTCACCGGACGACTGAAATGCAGACTCTGAAGCAGGCTTCTTAGCCCGCAACAAATCACTCGGATCTGCAGTCTTCTTATATTCTTCCATTTCTATTACTGCCATCTGTTCATCGGCTATCTTTGAGCCCTTCTGGAGGCACTCTTCTGCTCACTGCCGATTGCCAGTGACTGTGATCACGCCCCTGGGGCCAGGCATCTTCAGCTTAAGGTACACGTAACACGGTCGAGCCATGAAACGGGCATATGCAGTTCTGCCCAGAATAGCATGATAGGCACTGTGAAAATCCACAACTTCAAATGTCAACTTTTCTTTACGGTAATTCTTCGAATCACCGAAAACCACGTCAAGAGTGATCTGGCCGAGTGAATCGGCTTTCTTTCCTGGGATGACACCGTGGAATCGCATGTTGCTCTCACTGAGCTTGGACATCGGAATGCCCATCCCTCGGAGGGTCTCAGCGTACAAAATGTTCAAGCCACTGCCACCATCCATCAGGACTTTGGTCAGTCGGGTGCCCCCAACGACTGGGTCGACCACCAACGCTTGCCTCCCGGGGGTGGCAACATGCGGTGGGTGGTCGGACTGGTCGAATGTAATGGGGGTCTTTGACCACTTCAAATATGTCGTCGTTGCCGGAGCAACCATGTTTACTTCTCTGTTGATGACTTTCAGTCGACTTCTGCTTTCAATGTCAGCAAAAATCACCAAGGTGGAATTGACATTGGGAAAACCGTCATCATCCTCTTTGTCCTCATCCTTGTCAGACTCCTTCTCCTTCTCACTGGGCTGGCCCTCGCGGAACTGCTGGATAAGGAGTCGACATTGTCGAGTGGTATGATTGGGATAAATCAGGTTTCCCTCTTCATCTTTCTTGGTGTGAATATGACACGGCAAATCCAACACATCATTTCCTGCCTGATCTTTCACCTTCTTGGGGATCCAGGGTCCCTTAGGCTTTCCTTTGAACTTTCCTTGGGTCACGACTGCGGCCTCACCAGGACCTGCGGGTTCGGCTTTGTGTTTCTGCTTTCGACTGGAATTTCCTCCTCCTGTGTCCTGGGCGACTGGTTTGTTCTTGCCACTGCGGAGTCGCGGTCTTCTTCCTCACCGTTAGCGTACCGAGTGGCTATTTCCATCATTCTGGCCAGGGTCATATCTCCTGTCTGACCGAATTTCAGGTTAAGCTCTCTGTACCGCACACCCTCCTTGAAGGCGCAAACTGCTTGATGCTGTGATACATTTTCCACTGTGTGATGCAAAGTGGTCCACCTCTGGATGTAATCCCTCAAAGTTTCATTCGGTTTCTGCACACAATGCTGCAACTCAGTCAGCCCTGCGGGCCGTTTGCAAGTGCCCTCAAATGTTCTGACAAACACTCGGGCCAATTCTTCCCAGCTGAAGATACTGCCAGGAGCTAACTGATTCAGCCAAGCTCTAGCTGAACCTTCAAGCATCAGGGGGAGGTGCTTCATGGCCACATCATCGTTTCCACCACCAATCTGCACTGCCACTCGGTAGTCTTCCAGCCAAGTGTCAGGCTTCGACTCGCCGATGAACTTACTTACCCCAGTCGCCAACCTGAAGTTGGGAGGGATCTCTGCAGCTCTGACGGCTCTGCTAAAACACTCAGGTCCAGAAACATGCACTCTGCTTCCAGTCGGGCGATCTCTGTCCTGCCCTTCTCTGTGTGCTCGGTTCCTGTCGACCAGACCTTGCACGAAAATTGACCTAGCATCAAACCCTGGTTCCCTTGGGTCGACCGGTATCCTCCGCTCATCGCTATACGGGCGCCTGTCATCATACTGCCGGGGCGCATATGATCCGCCCCTCGGAGGGGGCGTAGGCACTCGACGGCGGTCATCACGGCCGAGCCGATGATCGTACTGCTCGTGGTTCCGACCCAAGTACTGCCCTTGGCGATGCCCACGTCCCTCACGCCGCGGAGGCGATCTTGGGCTGTGAGCCGACTGGACTGTATCAGCCACCACAGATCTGCTATGGATCCTGTTACGAGACTGAGACACTGCTGTGTTTTGCTGTCCTGCCGCCCGGAGCAATGCCCGGATCTGCATCAAACCTCTTCCAGCCTCTGATTGGGACGGCTGGATGGACTCTGCTATACGAACTGAAGCTGTAAGATTCTGAATCGGGGTGCGGTATACCTGAGGTTCAGGCGGGAACAGTTGTCGCTGACGTCGACTGGATTCAGGAATCTGTCGTTGAGCGAGCGCGTCGAGTGAATGTTGAAGGTTCTCCAGCAGCGCGCGCTCAGCCAAAGTGGCCAGGCGGGCTGCCTCCAAGGCCCGGGCCTCGGCGGTCTCCCCGACGATGGGAGTGTGGAAGGCCTCCATGTTGCGACGGTGCAGCTCCTCCTTTTGCTACAAAGTGAGGGCCTCAGGATGATATTCTTCGTGAACACACAACGGATCGCCGCCACCATCACCGTTGCCGCTGCGACGCATACCAGGCGGGCTGCGTGGCGTGTCGACCATCAGGACTTCTGCCCCAGGGTCACTGCTGTCGCACTCGGACAGGGCCTCGACGGAGCCAGCCGATAGGTCGAACAGGCCGTAGAGAGATTCGTCGGGCTCGATTGCAGCGACTTGAGGGGTGGCCGACTGACGGACCACCGCATGCTTTACCCACCGCTGAAGCCGCGACCGACTAGATCGCTTGCGACGGCGAGCAGCGGGGAGCGAAGTTGTTGCAGGGGCCGACCGATACTGGGTCGACGGCTGCCGCAGTAGGACTCCGCGAACACATGCGCGAAAGTGCGTCGCCCCGCGGACGGGGAGCGTCTCGACGTCGAGGGGGGCCTCCTGGAGCCAGGCGGAGTCGTCGGCGATGAAGACGAGCGCGCCGAGGCGGATCTCGCGGCCTTTTGCCAAACCGCCGCCAGAAACCATGATGAAGTGAATCGAAAAAAACGCAACCTCACCGGACGTCGCTAAGACACCCCGTCCCACGGTGGGCGCCAACTGTCGTGGGAGTAAGTCTGACAGTAGAATAGGGGGTATGTAGGAGGAGGCAGGATCCTAGCTACAGTGAGGTTGTGCACGCAAGATTTACAAGTTCAGGCCCTTCTCGGAGGAAGTAACAGCCCTACGTTTCGGTGCCCGGAGGCTTGGTCGACTGGATTATGCGTGTTGTTACAGGGGGTGCGAACCCTTGTGCCAGTGGAGGGGGGTGGCTTATATAGAGTGCGGCAGGACCCCAGCCAGCCCACGTTACAAGGGGTTCAATGTACATTAAGGTTTGACGTTACTGGTAACGCCAATAGTAAAGACATATAAATGATCATTAAGACTATGGAGTGAACGCCTGACCGTTGCCATCCTGAGTGACCTTAGATCTTCTGTATTCCAAGTGGTTTCTGGTATGGTCGAATGATGATATTTTGGTCGAATGAAATTGGGTTATCCGAGTGAACTGTTGGTCGAGTGGGTTGCACCCTGAGGTGATTTCAGTCGGTAGATGATGCTATCATTTGAATGCCTTTGGCTTTTGAGCAGTGTCCTTGGAAAGGGTGTCTAGGTCAGGCCTATTACCCTACCCTAGGTACATGTCATCGTCAAAAGCCACACCTAGCTTTGTTTTTATATAGATCTCATTTTAACGTATTTCATCATGAAAATTTACACACATGCACTATGTCTCTGGGTATATGTTTTGTTTTGAAAAAAATTGAAAAGTTAAAGTATGAATTAGATTTAAAAAATAATTAAGGCCTCCATGAAGCTCAGCCTCCAGTTGGCATTTCGATGTATAATCACATTTTTTTATAGTTCTAGGTTATACCTAGATTTTTTTGTAAAGTATACCGTCACCTAAATTTGTATTTGCTATGTCTTAAGCTACAGTTTCTAGATACGAAATTGATTCACAGACGATACATTATGCACGATCTGCAATCGATACATACGCACATACACTCACCCCTATGAACGTATCTTGAAATTTACGAAGTCACCGTAGGCGCCTCGTCGTCGACGGGAACGTCTCCTCCCACTGAAAGCGCATCGCCGAAAATCCTGAAATAAATCCAGAAATAATGCGAGCACCAGGACTTGAACCCTGGTGGGCTGGGAATACCACTGTCCCTCTAACCATCCAACCACAGGTTGATTCGCGGTCGGCCAGAGACTTGTCATCTGTATAGCAACGCTCTTTAAATATGTGAAACTTTTGTAAAATATTAATACGATTTTTAGTGTGCAGGTTTACATGTAATTGATGTGACTATTGCCGGCAATAGTCACATCAATTAGAGTCGGCAAAGCACGTCTTCCTCCAAGCCCAAGCAGAAGGCAAACCACTGAGGGCTCCTTTGATTCAAGGGAATTCTATAGAATTTTTGAAGGATTGAAATCCTTTAAAAAATTTCCTACGTTTGTCCTTTGATTTATAGGATTGAATCCCATAGGAATTTTTTCAATGAAATCTTTTGTACTACATTTCATAGGAAATCTAACATCCACTCTAACCTCTTTTTACAATTCCTTTGCTTTTTCCGTGAAATCAAACGCTCCTTGCTAATCCTATAGAATTCAAGTGGTCATGACACTCCAATCCTATATTTTTCCTATTCCTGCGTTTTCAAAATCCTACGAATCAAAGAGGTCCTGAAGTGACAGCCCAGGGTGTGCATGCAGTACTCCAGGTGCAAAGTAATTTGAAAGTGAGCACAAAAAACTTGGGATGCTGTGAGAGCGAACAGAGCGGCACAGGGAGCCATGCATGTGCCCGGCCGTTTCCTGAAGCGTGAAACGTCTGCAACCGTCGATAGCTGGCCGGGAAAAGGAATTTCTCTGAGAAAACAGGCGAGTGGAGTGGAGTGGACTCGATCGTGGTTTGGTTGGCGTACATCCTGTGAACGTGCGGTCGTCCGCCATCTTTACTCCGGACTGAGACTGAGGAAGTTTAAGTGCTCCTACTAATTAAGTAGCTCTTCCTGCATTTAGTTTTGATTTGGTTGCTAAGCCCATTTCTGGAAGCAGTCCGACGCAGCATCTGAGAAGCAGCAGGTACACACATATATGGGCCAATTGTCGTGGGGGGACGCATGGCAATTCGACGCTCACATGGGCTGTGTGGGTACGCATCATCATCACTCACGTAGCCAGCTTCATCTCTTTCTCTGTGGCCGCTCCATCCATTCCAGGCCCATTTCCGGAAGCGCGAAAGCAACAAGGGAAGGTGACGGTGAAACCTGCTTCATGGGTGCTAGAAAAAACTATTGAAATGGACAAGCTACTTTCCCTGGATTCAAAGGAGAGGCGGTCCCTAACTATAGCAGGATTTACCGAGGACAACAGTGTGGCTCTCATCTGGACAGTAGTCGGTCTCTTCATGATCCAGCTTGAGTCGTTGCAGTTCAGGAAGCTCTTGAAAACCAACATGTCTGTCTATCACCCATTTGAAAGTGTCCATATTGCAGCTAATAGCCAGCTTTACAACATGGGTATAAGTTAATTTTTGACACATTGTTGATGGAATAGTGTTCATTTTTTTCTTATTAATTTAGCAATTTTAAGTAGTCTCATAACACTATTTTATTTTGTTGCTTGATGACGTCTTCAACATATTGCGATTATGGTATGTGGTGTTATGTTCTGATGCTTGAATGGAAAGTACTACTCCCACTGTATTTGAAAAAATGCTGTGGAAAAAAAAACCTGCCTGTTTTGCGGGAAAGAAGGAGGGCAGGAGGGTTATTAGTGCTTGGTGGACAAAACTAACCCTGCTTATCCCGTTCCTCATTCTAAAAAATCGGCTCACATTGAATCCCCTCCTGGACAAACCCCTCGCCCCTTTGTCTTCCTCCTGCAAACATGTCACACAATCCACATGTGTGAGAAACAGAGGGGAGTAAAACAAAAGTCCACCTTTCCCTCCTTAATCCCCACGCTCAGGAGTAAACATGGAAAAGAATCGCTAGTGATTTGCCTCCTTAAACCCCGCGCTCAAGATTTCACGCCTTTCTTTCAAATATGGAATGAGTATCTGTTAGTGGTATCGAATTTACTTTATGGTCTGTAGCCTGGTGGTGGGCTCAATCGATGTACAGTTAAGCTCCATTTATATAATTTTTGTGGTTCAAGTCAGAACTAGCAAATTGTCCTTATCACTTTATTATATGAGATATCCATGCAATAAAACAATGGATAGAGACAAAGCTCATCCCTTGTTAGTTCTGCTTTAGTTTTCTCTTCTTCTCTTCGGTTTTGTTTGCCTTTTGCGTTTTTTTTTTGTTTTCCGGAGTTTCAGCCTCTTGTACTCTTGCGTCATCTTGACGTTTCCTTCAAATGCACAACGATGCGCATTTTGGTGCGTGTTTGAGAGTGGTTACCAAGACTGGCAGTTTTTTTTCTGTGATAGTTGAACTATGCAACATGATGCAGCTATACATTCCTTTGAAAAATAGCACATTTACTGGTACTCGGCCTGAATGAGAAACTAGTTAGATTTTTTTTCTAGATGCAATTCCGATCAAAACTATAGTTCTACCTGCAGAAGAGGTGGATCCTACCCTGTGGACTCCTTGCCAACGGATGCTGGTACAAAAAGTGTCACCGATCTTCATTTCAGATGCGGAGTCCGAACTGTTTCTCTTTCGTTATGTTCATGCCTGTTTCGTGCCAGGACATACATCTGGTTGGAACTCTTTTTTTCTTTTTTGGTTCGACGAGTCTTTGTTGGGTTTTGAAGTATCTAGAAGATGAACTTTCCCGAATCATTGATTATTTATGTTATGGTTAGCTTGTTCATAGACAAGAATCAGATCTATGGATTTCTATTTCTAGTAGGCCCTGTATGTTGTTATGTGTACAAGCTTGGAGATCAAGTTGGCAAGGTGTGCATTACGCCTATATCATGGGCTTTGGCCATGTAAGGAGTTGAATTTCGAGTTCAGTAGAAAAGCGGAAAACACCACAATGGTTGAGTGCCGCCAAAACCTTTGCTTGTTACCTTCCTGAGAAGGGAATTTAGAGTTGCTAGCGTGAAGATTTGATCTAATCAAACTGGGTGCCAGTTTCGGCTTCGGTTTCTTCCATCTTGTTTGATCCGAAGTGTCTGCTGCCACAATAGTTCATCGTTGCTTCGTCGAGCACCGCGAAAGATGGGTGCTAACACTCTTGCATTAGTATTTCATTTGTCCGTGCCCCAGCACAAGAATTATATATGGTAGCCGTAGCTGCAGTTTTTCCTCAAGATAAGATAATAGAATGGTTGCAAGTTGAAGACAACTACATGAAAACTAGCTTAAACCAGCTGAAATATCAAGCTCAGTAGGCACATTGGAAAATGAAAGCCAGTCCTATTTTCATTGAATAGTAATATCTCTATTCTCGAATGATCTTGCTACTAATCTCAAATCTAGAATGAGTGTTTGAAATTTACTAGATAATTGTTCCTTTCATCACTTTTAGGAGAGTCCTGCTGCCAGCGAGTAGCAAATCCATTTGTACCAGGGGAAACTAATAGATTGAGCTCATTTCATTTTTCGCGCTAAATTTACTTGAAGATAATGTAAATCTGAATAATCTCGATCACTTCTGTTGCTTGGTTTGTTATTATGATCTTTATAAGGCTAAATTTAACTTAAGATAATCAAAATCTTCATAGTCTTGAACGTTGCTAGGATTTATTACTATGATTATATATTTTTTGAAATATGTCGTGGAATGAGCTTAAACATTATGGATAACATGCCTCTTCTGAGTTTTGACCAGCTAATAGTCTGGGTGAGCATCTTCATTTTTTGATACCGTTTTCAGAATATTCATTAACTTTGATGTATACATGGTTTGTTTATATATTCGTAAGGGCATCTCTAACGTGTACCCTCAAAACGCCCGCATACTTCCGGATGCAGTTTGCCATCCAACACGGTACCCCATTAGTCCGCGGATCAGCCTGGTTATCCGAAATCCCGCAAACCGAATGCAAACTAGGGGAGGTTTGTGGGTGTTCGGATTGTTGCCACACACGGGTCCGCCACCCTGGACCCACCCAAAACCCTCTCTCGCGCTCCCTCCCCCGGGAAGCGGTTGCCATGCATTCATGCCGGTCAGCGTTGCTCCAGAGCGCCATGCCAGCCTAGAGCAGACACGACCTCTCACTGGAGCCGCCGTTGAAATTGTGAGCCGGTCGAGAGTGCCGCCCATGCCGCTTTGTGGTCTCCGTGCCTGTTCAATGCAGGAGCGATGTGGCTGGATGGGACGGGATGACTATCTACCGCATTCAAACAAGTTGCTTGTCCGTTCGCCTACCGACATTAAACAGGCGTGGCGGCCGAGAAACCCATTCCGGCGCCCCGCATTGACATAGCTCGTCTCTTGGCCTGTCTGGCACCTGCTATTTAAAGGCAGCCTTGCCTTACACGATCCGTACCACACCATGTCCGCTTCCAATCCTCCTTCGTGCACCGCCTCTACAATGACCGCGAGTTCTAGAGCGATTTGGGAGAGTCTTCCGGCGGAGCAGAAGCACGAGGTGGCTGGCCTTGTGGCTGGTTGCCAAGGCTGTCATGCGTGGCGGATACAGGTAGGCTTGCTGGTGAGCTCGCCAGAGGTGAGCGACGACCACCCAATGATGGAGAAAGCCTCTGACGACGAGCCGGTGCCCCTGCCCACACCGGTCGCCTACTTGACCATGGAGTAGGCGCAGGCGAACTTTGACACCGTCATGGCAGAGGTGCAGCCATAGGAGAAGCCGACACAACCGGTGTTGGCGTTCTGTAGGCGCAGGACAGGCAGCGCTACAACCTTGTCCTCCTCAAGCATCATAGGCTGGCGGAGGGCCAAATGTACGACGAGTTCGCGAGCACGGAGGCCTTCGCGGCCATGGCCGTGGAGGACCCGAACTTCGTCGAGGAGCAGCGGGCTCCCAAAAAGGCCGCACGCAACGCTCGTGCGGTGGAGTCAGACGCGCAGGCAGCGCATGCGGTCGCAGATGGGAACGCCGATATCTGCGCACCATTTGCGCTGCTACGACCACAAGGCCGGTCCGTCCACGTCATCGCAGACCTCACCTCCACCGGCGACAGCCAGGCTGCGGACTCTGATGAGGAAGAGTAGGACATGGGAGACGGCGGTGCCTCCTGTCCCATGTGGGCCAGTCAATGTCCCATGTCTTGTTCTTCCTCTCCAGCGACCCACAACTTCTCTTCCTTGGGTCCACGGCCATCGAGGATGCCAGACATGGGACAAGGACTTGGGGGACAGTCGCCGGCGAAGATTTAGACTAGGTTAGCTTCAAGACGCTTTTGTTGAATAAAATATGTTGAAAATGTAACGAATATGTTCCGGTTTAAATGAAATCATCCAGTTTGCATGAAAATTGTCCTGTTTGTCCAAATCCTATTTGAAATGTATGCGGGCACGGTTGGATGGCCGGCTCTTGTATCACTGTCCACAGATCAGTCCAAATGCTTCCATGGACGAATACCGTGTCTGTTTTTGGGGTCCGCGTTGGAGATGCCCTAATGTTGTATAAAAGAAATGATTTTTTTAACTCTACCATGAGTTTATTTGAATATCTTGTTGACGCCAGCCTCGTACCTATTTGGGTTTTCATTAAAA
The DNA here is from genome assembly GCA_011799875.1 of Thinopyrum elongatum. NCBI lineage: Eukaryota > Viridiplantae > Streptophyta > Magnoliopsida > Poales > Poaceae > Thinopyrum > Thinopyrum elongatum. The sequence goes on along the minus strand of CM022302.1, from coordinate 90,732,011 downwards.
TGTCATTGTGTTTGGCTTCTTATGCTTGCAGAAACAGGCATTGGTGGTGGACATGATGGAGCAGATCTTCTGCACAGTACATAAGATAGTTGTCTGATCAAATATGCTATGTGATGTACTGGTTGAGCAGGTAAGCTTATCTTCTGCATGTATGTCGAGGTATCTGAAACGTTCTTAAAAAAATGTGTTGCTTTCCTTCTTACGGTACTCTCTCAAGTACAAAATATTAAGAGTGCTCAGCTATTGCTTTCCTATCATGCTTTGATGCCATGCTAAATCTTGAATCCTCAGCAGCTATCAATTATTATCTTCCTCATTCCTTTTAATTGCTGATCATCTACCCCTATCTACTGGATATTCTCTTTTGTTTGCCCTCCCTTCCATTCAGCTTCCTTGCTTTCACTTTACCTCATACATCATACTCCCCAAGTTCCTGCTGGTAGTGGGTGGGCTCTTCACTCTATCCACTCTCTGGTGACATAATACTGTTCCTCATTTCCTATTTGTGCATATGTTTGTGTCTGCTCAGAGATGGGGATACTTTTCCATTAGTTAGTAGCAAATGAACTACTAGCCTTTTGCTCTGCTTCTGGGATATATTTCTGCTTCACTTTTACTCAATTTTCGCACTGCCTTTAACTTTTGTTTGTCATGTCGTAGTGTGATTTGAATGTTGTCGTGTCTGCACGAGTGATTGATAACTAACAATACCCATGCATCTGTCTTTAAATTTCCTTTTCTATGTGAACTTATAGGATTGCCATTTCATGTTGCTGCTTATTTTGGATCATTCTGTAATGCCTAGTGAACTAATGAATGTAACAATACTTGAAGGGTGTGCTTTTGTTAAACCTTTTTTAGGTCTGCTTTCCTTAAATCTTATGTCGCTGTTTATCTTTTTGCTTGCAGCCATTGTTGTTTTATGGACGATTATTCTAGTTTTAGGCTGTTTGGTTAAACATTTTCTCAGATCTCACTTGCTGTCCGCCAAACTTGTGTATATATGTAATTAACCACTAGCCACTATATAATTGATACGTCTCCAACGTATCTATAATTTTTGATTGTTTCATGCTATTATATTATCTGTTTTGGATGTTTTATATGCATTAATATGCTATTTTATATTATTTTTGGGACTAACCTATTAACCTAGAGCCTAGTGCCAGTTTCTGTTTTTTCCTTGTTTTTGAGCTTCGCAGAAAAGAAATACCAAACGGAATAAAACTTCACGATGATGTTTCTTGGACCAGAAGACACCCAGGAGACTTGGAGTTCAAGTCAGAAGAGCCGCGAGGCGGCGACAAGGGTGGAGGGCGCGCCCCCTACCTTGTGGGCCCCACGGGACTCCCCTGACCTATATCTTCCTCCTATATATTCACATATATTCCCAAACCATCAGAAGCATCCACGAAAACACTTTTTCATCGTCACAACCTTCTGTTCCCGTGAGATGCCATCTTGGGGCCTTTTCCGGCATCCTGCCGGAGGGGGATTCGATCACGGAGGGCTTCTACATCAACACCATTGCCCTTCCGATGAAGCGTGAGTAGTTTACCTCAGACCTACGGGTCCATAGCTAGTAGCTAGATGGCTTCTTCTCTCTCTTTGATTCTCAATACCACGTTCTCCTTGATGTTCTTGGAGATCTATCCGATGTAATCTTCTTTTGCGGTGTGTTTGTCGAGATCCGATGAATTGTGGATTTATGATCAGCTTATCTATGAATATTATTTGAATCTTATCTGAATTCTTTTATGCATGATTTTGTATCTTTGTATTTCTCTTCGAATTATCGGTTTGGTTTGGCCAACTAGATTGGTTTTTCTTGCAATGGGAGAGGTGCTTAGCTTTGGGTTCAATCTTGTGTGATTTCACCCAGTGACAAAGTAGGGGTAGCGAGACACGTATTGAATTGTTGCCATCGAGGATAAAAATATGGGGTTTACATCATATTGCATGAGTTTATTCCTCTACATCATGTCATCTTACTTAAGGCGTTACTCCGTTCTTTATGAACTTAATACTCTAGATGCAAGCTGGATAGCGGTCGATGTGTGGAGTAATAGTAGTAGATGCAGGCAGGAGTCGGTCTACTTGACACGGACGTGATGCCTATATTTCATAATCATTGCCTTGGATATCGTCATAACTTTGCACTTTTCTATCAATTGCTCGACAGTAATTTGTTCACCCACCGTATTATTTGCCTTCAAGAGAGAAGCCTCTAGTGAAACCTATGGCCCCCGGGTCTATTTTCATCATATTAGTTTCCGATCTACTATTTTGCAATCTTTTATTTTCAGATCTATACACCAAAAAACCCAAAAATATTTTATCTTTTGTTTAGTTTTATTTATCTATCTCTATCAGTTCTCACCTTTGCAAGTGACCGTGAAGGGATTGACAACCCCTTTATCGCGTTGGGTGCAAGTGTTTGATTGTTTATGCAGGTATTGGTGATTTTTGCGTTCTTCTCCTACTGGATTGATACCTTGGTTCTTAACTAAGGGAAATACTTATCTCTACTTTGCTGCATCACCTTTTCCTTTTCCAGGGAAAAGCCAACGCAAGCTCAAGAAGAAGCAGGAAGAATTGCTGGCACCGTTGCCGGGGAGATCTACGCCAAGTCAAGACATACCAAGTACGCATCATAAACTCTCATCTCTTGCATTACATTATTCACCATTTGCCTCTCGTTTTCCTCTCCCCCACTTCTAAAACGATTTTCGAAAAGATTTGCCTTTTTATTCGCCCTTCTTCTGTTCGTCTTTTTTCGTTTGCTTTTTGTTTGCTCGTGTGTTAGATTGCTTGCTTTGTCTCGATGGCTCAACCTAAGAACTTTGATCCTTACTATAAGAAGCTGGAAGAAATTGAAAATAATACTAGGAGCTTCATGTCCTTACAATTTGTGCATAATAGTTTCTTTAGGAACGAGCTCAAGGAGCAGAAATATTTTATGGAGTATATGAATAAAGAGCTCGATGATATGTCTAAAGAATTTTATGGTCTTAAATCTCAATTTGCTCATCTTCAAAATTTAGTTGGCCAGATTTCATATAAACAAACCACTTTGGTAAATAAGATGGCCGCTAAGCCGGAGTTTCGTGAAAAGAATGATGAAGATCTTAAAGTGATTGATGTGACTCCTATTGAATCTTTGTTTTCTAAAATAAATCTTGATAAAGATGGGACTGGAGATGAGTCAACTTTAGTTAAAAAGCGTCCCAATGATTCGGAGTTTATAGATCTTGATGCAAAAATTGATAAAAGTGGGATTGGAGAGGTCAAAACTTTGAGTAGCAATGAACCCACTCTTTTGGATTTTAAGGATTTTAATTATGATAATTGTTCTTTGAAAGATTGTATTTCCTTGTTGCAATCCATGTTGAATTCTCCTCATGCTTATAATCAAAATAAAGCTTTTACTAAACATATCGTTGATGCTATGATGAAATCTTTTGAAGAAAAGCTTGAATTGGAAGTATCTATTCCTAGAAAACTTTATGATGAGTGGGAACCTACTATTAAGATTAAGATTAAAGATTATGAGTGCCATGCTTTGTGTGATTTGGGTGCTAGCGTTTCCACGATTCCAAAAACTTTATGTGATGTGTTAGGTTTCCGTGAATTTGATGATTGTTCTTTAAATTTGCATCTTGCGGATTCCACTATTAAGAAACCTATGGGAAGGATTAATGAGGTTCTTATTGTTGCAAATAGGAATTATGTGCCCGTAGATTTCATTGTTCTTGACATCGATTGCAATCCTACATGTCCTATTATTCTTGGTAGACCTTTCCTTAGAACGATTGGTGCAATTATTGATATTAAAGAAGGAAATATTAGATTTCAATTTTCGTTAAGGAAGGGTATGGAACACTTTCCTAGAAATAAAATTAAGTTGCCATATGAATCTATTATGAGAGCTACTTATGGATTGCATACCAAAGATGACAATACCTAGATCTATGTGTTTTTATGCCTAGCTAAGGGCGTTAAACAATAGCGCTTGTTGGGAGGCAACCCAATTTTATTTTTGTGCTTTTTGTTTTGCTACTGTTTTTGAATAAAATACACATTACTACCTCTGTAGTAATTGTGTTTTGGTGTTTTAATTAGTGTTTGTGCCAAGTAAGACCTTTGGGATGGCTTACGGTGATAGTTGATTTGATCTTGCTGAAAAACAGAAATTTTTGCGTCCAGTCACATAATTGTTTAAATTCACTGGGCGTGAAAAAACCCTGAACTTTTTACACAGGATTTATATACAAATTTCCTCTGTTTTCCTAATTTTTCAGAAGTTTTGGAGTTACATAAGTATTAGAACAATTCAGATCTTCGCAGACTATCCTGTTTTTGACAGATTCTGTTTTCTTTGTGTTGTTTGCTTATTTTGATGAATCTATGGGTAGTATCGGGAGGTATGAACCATGGAGAAGTTGGAATACAGTAGAGATTACACCAATATAAATAAAGAATGAGTTCACAACAGTACCAAAAGTGGTGATTTTATTTTCTTATACTAACGGATCTCATGAGTTTTCTATTGAGTTTTCTTGTTGTGAAGTTTTCAAGTTTTGGGTAAAGATTTGATGGACTATGGAATAAGGAGTGGCAAGAGCCTAAGCTTGGGGATGCCCAAGGAACCCCAAGGTAATATTCAAGGACAACCAAGAGCCTAAGCTTGGGGATGCCCCGGAAGGCATCCCCTCTTTCGTCTTCGTCTATCGGTAAATTTCTTGAGGCTATATTTTTATTCACCACATGATATGTGTTTTGCTTGGAGCGTCTTGTATGATATGAGTCTTTGCTTTTTAGTTTGCCACAATCATCTTTGCTGTACACACCTTTTGAGAGGGACAAGCATGAATCATGATTTATTAGAATACTCTATGTGCTTCACTTATATCTTTTGAGCTAGGCAACTTTGCTCTAGTACTTCACTTATATCTTTTTAAAGCACGGCGGTGGTTTTATTTTATAGAAATTGTTGAACTCTCATGCTTCACTTATATTATTTTGAGAGTCTTTTTAAACAGCATGGTAATTTGCTTTGGTTATAAATTTAGTCCTAATATGATAGACATCCAAGAGGGATATATAAAAACTTTCATATAAAGTGCATTGAATACTATGAGAAGTTTGATTCTTTATGATTGTTTTGAGATATGAAGATGGTGATATTAGAGTCATGCTAGTGAGTAATTGTGGATTGTAGAAATACTTGTGTTAAAGTTTGTGATTCCCGTAGCATGCACGTATGGTGAACCGTTATGTAACGAAGTTGGAGCATGATTTATTTATTGATTGTCTTCCTTATGAGTGGCGGTCGGGGACGAGCGATGGTCTTTTCCTACCATTCTATCCCCCTAGGAGCATGCGCATAGTACTTTGTTTCAATGACTAATAGATTTTTGCAATAAGTATGTGGGTTCTTTATACTAATGTTGAGTCCATGGATTATACGCACTCTCACCCTTCCACCATTGCTAGCCTCTCTAGTACCGCACAACTTTCGTCGGTACCATACACCCACCATATACCTTCCTCAAAACAGCAACCGTACCTACCTATTATGTCATTTCCATAGCCATTCCGAGATATATTGCCATGCAACTTTCCACCGTTCCGTTTATTATGACATGCTTCATCATTGTCATATTGCTTTGCATGACCATGTAGTTGACATAGTATTTGTGGCAAAGCCACCGTTCATAATTTTATACATGTCACTCTTGAGTCATTGCACATCCTGATACACCGCCGAAGACATTCATATAGAGTCATATTTTGTTCTAAGTATCGAGTTGTAATTCTTGAGTTGTAAGTAAATAAAAGTGTGATGATCTTCATTATTAGAGCATTGTCCCATGTTAGGAAAAAAATAAAAGAGGCCAAAGAAGCCAAAAAAAAAGAGGCCAAAGAAGCCAAACAAAAAAAATGAGAGAAAAGAGAGAAGGGGCAATGTTACTATCCTTTTTCCACACTTGTGCTTCAAAGTAGCACCATGATCTTCATGATAGAGAGTCTCCTATGTTGTCACTTTCATATACTAGTGGGAATTTTTCATTATAGAACTTGGCTTGTATATTCCAATGATGGGCTTCCTCAAATTGCCCTAGGTCTTCATGAGCAAGCAAGTTGGATGAACACCCACTTAGTTTCTTTTTGAGCTTTCATAAACTTATAGCTCTAGTGCATCCGTTGCATGGCAATCCCTACTCACTCACATTGATATCTATTGATGGGCATCTCCATAGCCCGTTGATATGCCTAGTTGATGTGAGACTATCTCCCTCTTTTTGTCTTCTCCACAACCACCATATTCTATTCCACCTATAGTGCTATGTCCATGGCTCACGCTCATGTATTGCGTGAAAGTTGAAAAGGTTTGAGAACACCAAAAGTATGAAACAATTGCTTGGCTTGTCATCGGGGTTGTGCATGATTTGAATATTTTGTGTGATATGAAGATGGAGCATAATCAGACTATATGATTTTGTAGGGATAGCTTTCTTTGGCCATGTTATTTTGAGAAGACATGATTGCTTTATTAGTATGCTTGAAGTATTATCGTTTTTTTGTCAATATTAAACTTTTGTTTTGAATCTGATGGATCTGAACATATCATTTACCTACTCGAGGACGAGCAGGAATTAAGCTTGGGGATGCTTGATACGTCTCCAATGTATCTATTATTTTTGATTGTTCCATGCTATTATATTATCTGTTTTGGATGTTTTATATGCATTAATATGCTATTTTATATTATTTTTGGGACTAACTTATTGACCTAGAGCCCAGTGCCAGTTTTTTGTTTTTTTCCTTGTTTTTGAGCTTCGCAGAAAAGGAATACCAAACGGAGTCCAAACGGAATAAAACTTCACGATGATTTTTCTTGGACCAGAAGACACCTAGGAGGCTTGGAGTTCAAGTCAGAAGAGCCGCGAGGCGGCAACAAGGGTGGAGGGCGCGCCTCCTACCTTGTGGGCCCCACGGGACTCCCCTGACCTATATCTTCCTCCTATATATTCACATATATTCCCAAACCATCAGAAGCATCCACGAAAACACTTTTTCACCGCCACAACCTTCTGTTCCCGTGAGATGCCATCTTGGGGCCTTTTCCGGCATCCTGCCGGAGGAGGATTCGATCACGGAGGGCTTCTACATCAACACCATTGCCCTTCCGATGAAGCGTGAGTAGTTTACCTCAGACCTACGGGTCCATAGCTAGTAGCTAGATGGCTTCTTCTCTCTCTTTGATTCTCAATACCACGTTCTCCTTGATGTTCTTGGAGATCTATCCGATGTAATCTTCTTTTGCGGTGTGTTTGTCGAGATCCGATGAATTGTGGATTTATGATCAGCTTATCTATGAATATTATTTGAATCTTATCTGAATTCTTTTATGCATGATTTTGTATCTTTGTATTTCTCTTCGAATTATCGGTTTGGTTTGGCCAACTAGATTGGTTTTTCTTGCAATGGGAGAGGTGCTTAGCTTTGGGTTCAATCTTGTGTGATTTCACCCAGTGACAAAGTAGGGGTAGCGAGACACGTATTGAATTGTTGCCATCGAGGATAAAAATATGGGGTTTACATCATATTGCATGAGTTTATTCCTCTACATCATGTCATCTTACTTAAGGCGTTACTCCGTTCTTTATGAACTTAATACTCTAGATGCATGCTGGATAGCGGTCGATGTGTGGAGTAATAGTAGTAGATGCAGGCAGGAGTCGGTCTACTTGACACGGACGTGATGCCTATATTTCATAATCATTGCCTTGGATATCGTCATAACTTTGCGCTTTTCTATCAATTGCTCGACAGTAATTTGTTCACCCACCGTATTATTTGCCTTCAAGAGAGAAGCCTCTAGTGAAACCTATGGCCCCCGGGTCTATTTTCCATCATATTAGTTTCCGATCTACTATTTTGCAATCTTTTATTTTCAGATCTATACACCAAAAAACCCAAAGATATTTTATCTTTTGTTTAGTTTTATTTATCTATCTCTATCAGATCTCACCTTTGCAAGTGACCGTGAAGGGATTGACAACCCCTTTATCGCGTTGGGTGCAAGTGTTTGATTGTTTGTGCAGGTATTGGTGATTTGTGTGTTCTTGTCCTACTGGATTGATACCTTGGTTCTTAACTGAGGGAAATACTTATCTCTACTTTGCTACATCACCCTTTCCTCTTCAAGGGAAAAACCAACGCAAGCTCAAGAAGTCGTAGCAATAATCTGACTGATCCAAAATATAAGTATATATGTTTTGTGTGGAGTTTAATTTCTTCAATTTTTGCCACCAGTAATGTTTAAAACTTCATACGAAACAGATGATCAAATGGAATGACTAGATGACCATAAATACTGCTTTTTTATCACTAATGCCAGTTTTTTACTTTACTAACACATTATCATTGAAGTAGTGGTGAAACCGTGAAAGTATTGCTTGATGTCGTAGAGAGTAAAAAAAGGTAACAGTCATTTTCGAGCCATGTTAAGTCACAGTAGTAAGATGAACGCATGATCCCTTTTTGAGTCTTGTACTGCAAGAATTCGGTGAAATTCGATTTGTTAGTGGCTACCTAGCTTTAGAGCAAGATATCGTCCAATTTGTCACAACTCGGGGGTCATCGCTAAGATTATGACATATTGGTTGGCCCGATTTATCGGTCTGACAAGGGATTTATTGGCCATCTACAATTAAATTGATCGGGCCCCTCCAGACAGAAACATTAAAATCCCTCCCCGCACCTCCCGCCCGCCACCCCCCGCACAATATCTCACCCCTCTCGAAAGCGTTTGGGTACTGGCCAGCGCGCTGCCACCATGCTCCCGATTCACCCCGCCACCGCCACTCTGCTCACCTTCATGTTGGGAAATGTTGCATGGAAAACAAAATTTTTTCTACGCACACGCAAGATCTATCCATGAAGATGCATAGCAACGAGAGGGAGAGTGTGTCTATGTACCCTCGTAGACCGTAAGAGGAAGCGTTTAACAACGCGGTTGATGTAGTCGAACTTCTTCGCGCTCCAACCGATCAAGTACCGAACGTACGGCACCTCCGCGTTCTGCACACGTTCAGCTCGGTGACATCCTCCGCCTTCTTGATCCAGCAAGATGACGAGGTAGTAGATGAGATCTGGCAGCACGACGGCATGGTGATGGTGATGGTGAAGTGATCTCCGCAGGGCTTCGCCTAAGCACTACGAAAAATGACCGGGGGTGTAAACGGTGGAGGGGGCGCCGCACACGGCTAGGCAATTGTCTGTTGTGTGCTAGGCGCCCCCTCCCACATATATATAGGTGGGAGGGAGGGAGGAGCAGCCAAAGGAGGCGCCCAAGTAGGAGGAATCCTACTTGGGGTCTCTAACATCCCATGTATTAAACTACAGTGATCACCCTTTTGATTATGCCATGTCATCATGATCCACAGTGCTTAATCATTATTAGTATCATATCTCTTTTCAAATTCAAATTCAAATGGAAATTTCAAACTGAAAGTGGAAAATAAAAGTTGCTCAAATCAGAAACTAAATTGTTCATTAAATAGCAAATATTCCAGAGACAATTCTAAAATCATATCCAACATTCACTAAATTAATTAACTGACTCAAACAGCAGTAAAACAACACTATTTAATACCTTTTTAATTAAATAAAATCCAAATAAAAAGATATGGACACCGAACCAATTCTAGAAGTGGCTAATAATGCACTGTTATTATATGGGCAAGTTCCATATTTTACAAAAGTCGTTTGGAATGAAAATTAAAAGGCAAAACAGAAAACAGAAAAAGAAATTAAAAAAAAGAAAAGAAAAAGAAAACCCCCCAGGCCTCGGCCCAGCTGACCACAGCCTGCCAGGCCGGCCCACTCCCCACTGCCCCCTAGCCTATATGGCCTCGCTCGCCTCCCCTCGCCCAAACCCTAATCCTCACTCGTCCCCTTCCGTTTCTTCGGAGGCCGACGCCGCCGTCGCCGTCGCCCCGCCACCACCGTGGCCAGTGGCCTCCCCGGGCTGTCGCGAGCTGTCCAGGAGGGCCGCCGAGGTCGATTTCTTCCTCTCCATGCATCAGTTCGAGCCGCCAGCCTCTGCATCGCCGCCATCGGGTACCTCTTCACCGCCACGGCCGCGTCACCAGTGCCGTCGATCCACTCGACTTCGGTCTCCCCACGCCTCCCCGAGCCCTCCTCTGCATCCGATGTGAGCGCGCACCCCTTCCTCCTCTTTCCTGAGCTCGATTTCGAGCTCGCACGCGTGCTTGCGTCGAGGCCGTAGCCGCGCCGGCGCCTAGCTCCATCGTTCGGTCAGCTCCGGCGAGCTCTCGCCCTCCTGCAAGCTCCCCTGGATGCGCGCGAGCGCGGGCGCCCCACTGGTGCCTCTGGTTCGTCCCGCCGCTTCCCCTAGCAGCAGCTTCGCGCAGCGCCACCGCTGCCTCCACTCGGTCGTCGTCGTAGCCATCACTCCGGTCACCCCCTGCCTCGGCCGCTTGCGCCATTAGATGCGCGGCGAGACCCTCGTCCGATCCCTTCCCTCCACCGTTCAAAAGGTCGCCGGAGCGCGTCTCCGGTAGGCCGCCGCCGTGCCTGTAGCCGCCGGCAGGCACGCGCATGCGCTCGCGCGCTAACCAGTGGGTTGACCCACTTTGGCGTCTGCCCGCCCGCTTAATTAACCTAACTACTAATTAGGAGCTAACTCACCCCCGCTAATGACACTGACAGCCGGGCCCCACGTATGTTAATTAACCTAATAAAAATCGGTTTAGTTAAATAATAAATGACAGGCGGGGCCCACTGTACTGTTCCTGTGGATAAGACTCGCTGAGTCAGCGTGCTGACTCAGCCCTGGGACCCACCAGTCAGCCTCTGCTGACTGGACCCAGTTGACCAGTCAACGGTTCAGTCAACTGCTGACTGGGCAGTTGACTGGGCCCACCTGTCAGCCACTGTGCTAAACAGCTGGGTACACCCACTAGGTACCCGTAGCAATTTCCAGTTTATTTTCAAATTTAAATTAATTACAGAAATTAATAAAAACTTTAGAAAATCATATCTTTTAATCCGTAACTCCGATGAAAATAATTTGTACATGAAAATTGCTCAGAACGACGAGACGAATCCGAAATAACGGTCCGTTCATCCGCCACACGTCCCTAACTATCCGAACATGGAACCGTTCCCCTCTGGTCATCTGTCTGACAAATGTCCGGAACCGGGAAAACATTCCCGGATGGATTCCCCCTTCCCCGATGACGTGCAACCATACGTTAGGTCACCCCTAGCACCGCGTATTTACCATGCTACGCTTTGTGATGCTTTGATTGCTCTGTTATTTATTGTGATTCCCCTCCGTTACTTCTTTCCGGTAGATTCCGGTACCGACGTAGTCCCCGAGACTGACGCAGCTCCGGAGGCCGACGCCACCGTTGACAACCTTGCCCTTGCTGCCGAGCAACCAGGCAAGCCCCCCCTTTGATCATCCCGATATCGCCTATTCTATTTTCTCATGCTTGCATTAGAATTGCTGCTGCTACTGCTTTACCTATTCTGATGCATATCCTGTTTATTGTAACCTGCTGTTGATAATTACCTGCATATCCTAAACTACTTAGTATAGGCTGGGTAGAGACCTATCAGTGACCCCACTTATCCCGATTGCCCCGCTGGATTATCCGAAGACCCGATCAACGGGATTGAAGACCAGGCCCCGGCACCGCACATCACCCTCCCCCTTAGTTGTAACGACACTGCAGTGTTACTATCGAGTGCCGAGGGTGAAACCTCTTGTAGCACTTCTGATGATAACTCTGTAGAGTAGCTATTCGGTCGTGGTCATCGAGGGTGATTCCTCCTTCACCGCTTCCGATAATGACGCCGTCGTACAACACCTCAAGTGTGAACCCAGCGAGGGTGATTCCTCCGAGTCCACCTTGACGGATACATCGAGTAGGAATCCAACGAGGGTGATAACTCGGATTCCCCTGAGGTTATGAACACATGGATACTTGGACTGTACTATTGTTACTTGGAAGGCGGGTCGACCCTGAGGGGTACCCGCGTGTGATGTGAAGACGGGTTGCCTGGATGGTGCCCGAGTGAGAATACGAGGCGTGGCCGGGCATTCTTGGCCGTTGCCGCAAGTCCTCGAGACGGGGCGACGGGGTAACATCTTTCGTGAGTCTCTGCTCGTTACCGCAGCCCCAAGGTACTAACGGTTTGGATATTTGATTCGAGTGGGCCTTTGGCCCGATAGCACTAACCATCACGTGGGAAAAGTTATGGGCACTCTGCATCGTATGCATCAGCCGAAAGCTTTGTCAGACGTCCAGTTCAGCATTGCGGCCGGGACGGACCGGCGCCCCCCTGGTGCCTGGCTTCCCCCTGCACGCAACGACTCGGAGTGCACAGGGCGATGGCCCAAGACCTCTGAGCGCTTAGGATGTAGACCGACGGGGACCTCTCTGCTGAGCTCTAGGTAGGGCTGAGGTGTGTCGTTTGGCCGAGGTCGGGCATGACCCGGAAAAGTGTGTCCGGCCGGAGTTAAGCGAGCGTGGTGGGTAAGTTGGTGCACCCCTGCAGGGAAGAACTAATCTATGCATAGCCGGATCCTCGGTAATGGACACTCGGAGTTGTATCCCGATCGATACAACTAGAATTGGATACTATGGCTCTGGGATTGCTTCTCGCAGGGAGTCGAGAAGGGATCTCTGGATGAGGTTGATGACTGTATGGCTCTGGGATTGCTTTCTCGCAGGGAGTCGAGAAAGGATCACTGGGTGAGGTTGAGACTTAATGATACTGCTACATTATATTGTACTATTCTACTCTCTTCTATTGCTGCAAGACCGCTGAAGATGCTAGTCTTCGATAGGACTAGGCTTTCCTCTCTATTCTGGCTTTTCTGCAGCCCAGTCCACATATACAGCCTCTCTTTGAAAATGTTGCATATGTAGTGTAGATCCTTGCTTGCTGAGTACTTCTGAGTACTCACGGTTGCTTTGTTTTCCTTTTTCTCCCCATATCAGTTTGTCGTGACCCGAGGACGGAGCCCTCTGAGACAGATGCCCCGTCGATCGACTACTACTACTACCCCGAGGATGGATACTACTACGAGTTGACTGACGACCAAGAGTAGGTTCGGAGGGTCACAGGCAGGAGGCCTACGCCTTTCGATCGTAGTGTTTTATTTTGCCCCGCCTTTCTAAAGGCCTTTCTGCTTCTGTTTCATATATGTACTCAGATATCTGATGCTTCCGCTGACGCTTGTATGCGAGCTTTTGTATTCGATCCCTCGAGGCCCCTGGCTTGTAATATAAAGCTTGTATGAGTTTATTTATGTTTTAGAGTTGTGTTGTGATATCTTCCCGTGAGTCCTTAGGCTTGATCGTGTATATTTGCGTGTATGATTAGTTCACGATTGAGCCGAGGGCACACCAGGGTCCCTCCCAAGCCGCACCCCCCTTTCCTTATTTAGAGAGCGGGGAAAGGCAGGGGAGGGTGGCGCCCCCCCCCCCTTTCCTTTCTCCCATGAGAAGGAAAGGCAGGAGGGGCTAGCCCTCCCCCTTTTCCTTCCCTAGGGCTGGTCAAACAAGGGAGGATGTGCACCAGCCCCCTTGTGGGCTGGTCTGTCCCCTCCTTTGGCCCATAAGGCCCATAACTTGCCGGGGGGGGGGTGCCCGGAACCCCTTCTGGTGACCCGATTCCTTCCCGGTACGTCCCGAAACACTTCCGGTGTCCAAATACCATCGTCCTATATATCAATCTTTACCTCTCGTCCATTTCGAGACTCCTTGTCATATCCGTGATCTCATCCGGGACTCCGAACAACATTCGGTCACCAAAACATATAACTCAAATAACACTATATCGTCAACGAACATTAAGCGCGCGGACCCTACGGGTTCGAGAACTATGTAAACATGACCGAGACACCTCTCCAGTCAATAACCAATAGCGGAACCTGGATGCCCATATTGGCTCCTACATATTCTACAAAGATCTTTATCGGTCGAACCGTTATGACAACATACTTAATTTCCTTTGTCCATCGGTATGTTACTTGCCCGAGATTCGATCGTCGGTATCTTCATACCTAGTTCAATCTCGTTACCGGCAAGTCTCTTTACTTGTTCTGTAATACATCACCTTGTGACTAATTCCATAGTCATTTGCTTGCAAGCTTATGATGTGTATTACCGACAGGGCCCAGAGATACCTCTCCGATACTCGGAGTGACAAATCCTAATCTCGATCTATGCCAACTCAACAAACACCTTCGGAGATACCTGTAGCGCATATTTATGATCACCCAGTTACGTTGTCACGTTTGATAGCACACAAGGTATTCCTCCGGTATCCGGGAGTTGCATAATCTCATAGTCGAAGTAATATGTATTTGACATGAAGAAAGCAATAGCAATAAACTGAACGATCATTATGCTAAGCTAATGGATGGGTCTTGTCCATCACATCATTCTCCTAATGATGTGATCCCATTATCAAATGACAACACATGTCTATCGTTAGGAAACCTTAACCATCTTTGATCAATGAGGTAGTCTAGTAGAGGCTTACTAGGGACACGGTATTTGTTTATGTATTCACACATGTATTTAAGTTTCCGATCAATACAATTCTAGCATGAATAATAAACCTTTATCATGAATAACGAAATATAATATAAAATAACAACTTTATTATTGCCTCTAGGGCATATTTCCTTCAGTCTGCCACTTGCACTAGAGTCAATAATCTAGTTCGGATCACCATGTGATTTAACACCCATAGTTCACATCGCCATGTGACCAGCACCCAAAGAATTTACTAGAGTCAATAATATAGTTCACATCGCAATGTGATTAACACCCAAAGAGTATTAAGGAGTGATCATGTTTTGCTTGTGAGAGAAGTTTGGTCAACGGGTCTGCCACATTCAGATCCGTATGTATTTTGCAAATCTCTATGTCTACAATGCTCTGCATGGAGCTACTCTAGCTAATTGCTCCCGCGTTCAATATGTATCCAGATTGAGACTTAGAGTCATCTAGATCAGTGTCAAAGCTTGCATCGACGTAACTCTTTATGATGAACTCTTTATCACCTCCATAACCGAGAAACATTTCCTTAGTCCTCTTTAAGGCACCTAAGGATAATTTTGACCGCTGTCTAGTGGTCCACTCCTGGATCACTCTTGTACCCTCTTTGCCAGATAACTGGCAAGACACACATCAGGTGTGGTACACAGCATCACATATTGTATAGAACCTATGGCTGAGTGATACGTCTCCAACGTATCTATAATTTTTTATTGTTCCATTCTGTTATATTATCAATCTTGGATGTTTTACAATCATTTTATTGCAACTTTATATCATTTTTTGGGACTAACCTATTGACATAGTGCCTAGTGCCAGTTGCTGTTTTTTGCTTGTTTTTTATTTAATAGAAAATCAATACCAAACGGAATCCAAACACAGCGAAACTTTTTGGAGAATTTTTCTGGGCCAGAAGACACATGATGGGCCAAAGAAGTACCAGAGGGGTGCCCCGGGGGGTGGCACAACCCACCTGGGCGCGCCTGGGGGCCCAGGCGCGCCCTGGTGGGTTGTGCCCACCTCGGTGGCCTCCCGCACCGCCTCTTTGCTCTATAAATACCCCAATATTCCAGAAACCCTAGGGGAGTCAATGAAAATCAATTCCAGCCGCCGTAAGTTCTAGAACCATCAGATCCAATCTAGACACCATCACGGAGGGATTCATCATCCTCATTGGTGCCTCTCCGATGATGCGTGAGTAGTTCATTGTAGACCTACGGGTCCGTAGTTAGTAGCTAGATCGCTTCCTCTCTCTCTCTCTTTTGATTCTCAATACAATGGTCTCTTGGAGATCTATTTGATGTAACTCTTTTTGCGATGTGTTTGTTGGGATCCGATGAACTTTGAGTTTATGATCAGATCTATGTTTTTATCCATGAAAGTTATTTGAATCTTTTGATCTCTTATATGCACGATTACTTATAGCCTCGTATTTCTTCTTCGAATCTTTGGTTTAGTTAGGCCGACTAGATCGATTTTTTATTGCCACGGGAAGAGGTGCTTTGTGATGGGTTCAATCTTACGGTGCTTGATCCCAGTGACAGAAGGAGAAAAGACACGTATGTATCGTTGCCATTAAGGATAACAAGATGGGATCTATTTCTACAGAAATAGATCTTGTCTGCATTATGTCATCGTTCTTATTGCATTACTCCGTTTCTCCATTAACTTAATACACTAGATGCATGCTGGATAGCGGTCGATGTGTGGAGTAATAGTAGTAGATGTAGGTAGGAGTCTGTCTACTAATCTTGGACGTGATGCCTATATAATGATCATTGCCTGGATATCGTCATGATTATTTGAAGTTCTATCAATTGCCCAACAGTAATTTGTTTACCCGCCGTATGCTATTTTTCTCGAGAGAAGCCAGTAGTGAAATCTACGGCCCCCGGGTCTCTTCTTTATCATATTTTCCTTCGAGATCTATTTCTATTCGCTTTTATTTTCAGATCTATATTTCCAAAAACCCAAAAATACCTTGCTGCACTTTATTTTATTTTGCTTTTATTTGAGACCTATTTATCAAATCTATCATATTTTTATCCCGTCAACTTGGCAATTTTTGGCACTGTTACCCGAAAGGGATTGACAACCCCTTTAACACGTCGGGTTGCAAGTATTTGTTCTTTGTGTGCAGGTACTGTTTACGTAGTGATGCGTGATTCTCCTACTGGTTCGATAACCTTGGTCTCATCACTGAGGGAAATACCTACCGTCGCTGTGCTGCATCATCCCTTCCACTTTGGGGAAATACCGACGTAGTTCAAGCAGCATCACTGGGGCATAGAGAATAACTTTCATTCTCACTCTATCTTCTGCCGTGGTCGGGCTTTGAGTCTTACTCAACTTCAAACCTTACAACACAGGCAAGAACCCTTTCTTTGACTGATTCATTTTGAACTTCTTCAAAATCTTGTCAAGGTATGTGCTTTGTGAAAGTCCTATTAAGCGTCTCGACCTATCCCTATAGATCTTGAGGCCCAATATATAAGTAGCTTCACCGAGGTCTTTTCATTGAAAAATTCTTATTCAAGTACCCTTTTTATGCTATTCAGAAATTCTATATCATTTCCAATCAATAATATGTCATCCACATATAATATCAGAAATGCAACAGAGCTCCCACTCACTTTCTTGTAAATACAGGCTTCACCATAAGTCTGTATAAAACCATATGCTTTGATCACCTCATCAAAGCATATATTCCAACTCCGAGATGCTTGCACTAGTCCATAGATGGATCGCTGGAGCTTGCACACTTTGTTAGCACCTTTAGGATCGACAAAAACTTCTGGTTGCATCATATACAACTCTTCTTTACTATCCATTAAGGTATGCAGTTTTGACGACCATTTGCCAGATTTCATAATCATAAAACGTGGCAATTGCTAACATGATTTGGACAGACTTAAGCATCGCTACGGGTGAGAAAGTCTCATCATAGTCAACTCCTTGAACTTGTCGAAAACCTTTTGCGACAAGTTGAGCTTTGTAGATAGTGACATTACTATCAGCGTCAGTCTTCTTCTTGAAGATCCATTTATTCTCAATGGCTTGCCGATCATCGGGCAAGTCCACCAAAGTCCACACTTTGTTCTCATACATGGATCCTATCTCAGATTTCATGGCCTCAAGCCATCTGTCGGAATCTGGGCTCATCATAGCTTCTTCATAGGTTCGCCGTGGTCTAATAACATGACT
Source organism: Thinopyrum elongatum (assembly GCA_011799875.1). Lineage (NCBI taxonomy): Eukaryota > Viridiplantae > Streptophyta > Magnoliopsida > Poales > Poaceae > Thinopyrum > Thinopyrum elongatum. Next base: position 90,714,192 of record CM022302.1, on the reverse strand, counting down.
TCCAGGACAGGATTACCGTACCACTCTGGTGCGGAACGTGTTCTGGTCAACCTACAAAGTTCTGTAGTAACTTGATCTGAAGTTTCATGATCACCATCATTAGCTTCCTCTCTAGTTGGTGTAGGCATCACGGGAACGGATTTCTCTGATGTGCTACTTTCCAATTTGAAACAAGGTACAACTACCTCATCAAGTTCTACTTTCCTCCCACTCACTTCTTTCGAGAGAAATCTCCTTCTCTAGAAAGGATCCATTCTTAGCAACAAAGATCATGCCTTCAGATCCGTGGTAGAAGGTGTACCCAATGTTTTCCTTAGGGTATCCTATGAAGATGCACTTCTCCGCTTTGGGTTCGAGCTTATTAGGCTGAAGCCTTTTGACATAAGTGTCGCATCCCCAAACTTTTAAGAAATGACTGCTTAGGTTTCTTGCCAAACCACAGTTCATACGGTGTCATCTCAACGAATTTAGACGGTGCCCTATTTAACGTGAAAGCGGTTGTCTCTAATGCATAACCCCAAAACGATAGCGGTAAGTGACATCATAGAATGCACCATATCTAATAAAGTACGGTTACGACGTTCGGACACACCATTACACTGTGGTGTTCTAGGTGGCGTGGGTTATGAAACTATTCCACATTGTTTTAAATGAATGCCAAACTCGTAACTCAAATATTCGCCTCTGTGATCAGATCGTAGAGACTTTATTTTCTTGTCACGATGATTCTCTACTTCACTCTGAAATTCTTTGAACTTTTCAAATGTTTCAGACTTGTGTTTCATCAAGTAGATATACCGATACCTACTCAAATCATCTGTAAAGGTTAGAAAATAACGATACCCGCCGCGTGGCTCAACACTCATCGGACCGCATACATCGGTATGTATTATTTCCAATAAGTCATTAGCTCGCTCCATTGTTCCAGAGAATGGAGTTTTAGTCATCTTGCCATGAGGCATGGTTCGCAAGTATCAAATGATTCATAATCAAGTGATTCCAAAATCCCATCTGCATTGAGTTTCTTCATGCGCTTTACACCAATATGACCTAAACGGCAGTGCCACAAGTATGTTGCACTATCATTATCAACTCTGCATCTTTTGCCATCAATATTATGAATATGTGTATCACTATGATCAAGATTCAATAACCCATTCACATTGGGTGTGTGACCATAGAAGGTTTTATTCATGTAAATAGAACAACAATTATTCTTTGACTTAAATGAATATCCGTATTGCATTAAACATGATCAAATCATATTCATGCTCAACGCAAACACCAGATAACATTTATTTAGGTTCAACACTAATCCCGAAGGTAGAGGGATTGTGCGATGGTGATCGTATCAACCTTGAAATCACATCCAACACACATCGTCACCTCACCCTTAACTAGTCTCTGTTTATTCTGCAACTCTTGTTTTGAGTTACTAATCTTAGCAACTGAACCGGTATCAAATAACCAAGGGCCACTATTAATACTAGTAAGGTACACATCAATAACATGTATATCAAATATACCTTTGTTCACTTTGCCATCCTTCTCATCCGCCAAGTATTTGGGGAAGTTCCGTTTCCAGTGACCATTTCCTTTGCAGTAGAGGCACTCAGTTTCAGGCTTGGGTCCAGCTTTGGGCTTCTTCATGGGAGCAGCAACTTGCTTGCCATTCTTCTTGAAGTTCCCTCTCTTTCCCTTACCCTTTTTCTTGAAACTTGTGGTCTTGTTAACCATCAACACTTGATGCTCTTTCTTGATTTCTACCATCGCCGATTTCAGCATCGCGAAGAGCTCGGGAATCATTTTCGTCATCCCTTGCATATTATAGTTCATCACGAAGTTCTAGTAGCTTGGTGATAGTGACTAGAGAACTTTGTCAATCACTATCTTATCTGGAAGATTAACTCCCACTTGATTCAAGCGATTGTAGTACCCAGACATTCTAAGCATATGCTCACTGGTTGAGCTATTCTCCTCCATCTTGTAGGCAAAGTACTTATCAGAGGTCTCATACCTCTTGATACGGGCATGAGCCTGAAATACCAATTTCAGCTCTTGGAACATCTCATATGCTCCATGGCGTTCAAATCGTTTTAGAAGTCCCGGTTCTAAGCCGTAAAGCATGGCGCACTAAACTATAAAGTAGTCATCATATCAAGCTTGCCAAACGTTCATAACGTCTGCATCTGCTCCTGCAACAGGTCTGTCACCTAGTGGTGCATCAACGACATAATTCTTGTTTGCTGCAATGAGGATAATCCTCAGATCACGGACCCAGTCCGCATTATTGCTACCATCATCTTTCAACTTAGTTTTCTCTAGGAACATATCAAAAATATAGGGGAGCTATATCGCGAGCTATTGATCTACAACATAGATATGCAAAACTATACGACTAAGTTCATGATAAATTAAGTTCAATTAATCAAATTACTAATGAACTCCCACTTAAATAAACATCCCTCAAGTTATCTAAGTGATACATGATCCAAATCAACTGACCCATGTCCGATCATCACGTGAGATGGGGTAGTCATCAATGGTGAAGATCTCTATGTTGATCATATCTACTATATGACTCACGTTCGACCTTTTGGTCTCTAGTGTTCCGAGACCATGTCTATACATGCTAGGCTCGTCAAGTTTAACCCAAGTATTCTGCATGTGCAAAACTGTCTTACACCCGTTGTATGTGAACGTAGAGTCTATCACACCCGATCATCACGTGGTGTCTCAAAATGACGAACTGTAGCAACGGTGCATACTCAGGGAGAACACTTTTATCTTGAAATTAAGTGAAGGGATCATCTTATAATGCTACCGCCGTTCTAAGCAAAATAAGATGCATAAAATATAAACATCACATGCAATCAAAATATGTGAAATGATATGGCCATCATCTTGTGCTTTTGATCTCCATCTCCAAAGCATCGTCATGATCTCCATCGTCACTGGCTCGACGCCTTGATCTCCATCGTTGCATCATGGTCGTCTCGCCAACTATTGCTTCTACAACTATTGCTAACGCATAGCGATAAAGTAAAGCAATTACATGGCGTTTGCATTTTATACAATAAAGAGACAGCCATAAGGCTCCTGCCGGTTGCCGATAATTTACAAAACATGATCATCTCATACCATAACGTATATCACATCATGTCTTGACCATATCACATCACAACATGTCCTGCAAAAACAAGTTAGACGTCCTCTACTTTGTTGTTGCAAGTTTTACGTGGCTGCTACGGGCTTCTAGCAAGAACTGTTCTTACCTACGGCAAAAACCACAACGGTGTTTCATCAAGTTTGTTGTTTTAACCTTCTTCAAGGACCGGCCGTAGTCAAATTCGATTCAACTAAAGTAGGAGAAACAGACACCCGCCAGCCACCTTTATGCAAAACTAGTTGCATGTCAGTCGGTGGAACAGGTCTCCTGTGCATGGACATGTAAGGTTGGTCCGAGCAGCTTCATCCCACAATACAGCCGAATCAAAATAAGACATTGGTGGTAAGCAGTATGACTATCACCGCCCACAACTCTTTGTGTTCTACTCGTGCATATCATCTACGCATAGACCTGGCTTGGATGCCACTGTTGGGAAACGTTGCATGGAAAACAAAAAAAAATCTACGCACACGCAAGATCTATCCATGGAGATGCATAGCAACGAGAGGGAGAATGTGTCTACGTATCCTCATAGGCCGTAAGTGGAAGCGTTTAACAACGTGGTTGATGTAGTCGAACTTCTTCGCGCTCCAACCAAAATAGTACCGAACGTACGGCACCTCCGCATTCTGCACACGTTCAGCTCGGTGACGTCCTCCGCCTTCTTGATCCAGCAAGACGACGAGGTAGTAGATCAGATCCAGCAGCACAACGGCGTGGTGACGGTGATGGTGAAGTGATCTCCGCAGGGCTTCGCCAAAGCACTACGAAAATATTTCCGGGAGTGTAAACGGTGGAGGGGGGGCTCCGCACACCGCTCGGCATTTGTCTGTTGTGTGCTAGGCGCCCCCCCTCCCACATATATATAGGTGGGAGAGAGGGAGGAGCAGCCAAAGGAGGTGCCCAAGTAGGAGGAATCCTACTTGGGGTCCCTCCCAAGCCTCGTCCCCCTTTCCTTATTTGGAGTGCGGGGAAAGGCAGGGGAGGGTGGCGGCCCCCCCTTTCCTTTCTCCCATGAGAGGGAAAGGCAGGAGGGGCTAGCCTCCCCCTTTTCCTTCCCTAGGGCTGGCCAAACAAGGGAGGAGGTGCACCAGCCCCCTTGTGGGCTGGTGTGTCCCCTCCTTTGGCCCATAAGGCCCATAACTTGCCGGGGGGTGCCCAGAACCCCTTCCGGTGACCCGATTCCTTCCCGGTATGTCGCGAAACACTTCCGGTGTCCAAATATCATCGTCCTATATATCAATCTTTACCTCTCGACCATTTCGAGACTCCTCGTCATGTCCGTGATCTTATCCAGGACTCCGAACAACATTCGGTGACAAAAACATATAACTCATATAACACTATATCGTCAACAAACATTAAGCGTGCGGACACTACGGGTTCGAGAACTATGTAGACATGACCGAGACACCGCTTCGATCAATAACCAATAGTGGAACCTAGATGCCCATATTGGCTCCTACATATTCTACGAAGATCTTTATCGGTCGAACCGTTATGACAACATACGTAATTCCCTTTGTCCATCGGTATGTTACTTGCTCGAGATTTGATCGTCGGTATCTTCATACCTAGTTCAATCTTGTTACCGGCAAGTCTCTTTACTCGTTTCGTAATACATCACCTTGTGACTAACTCCTTAGTCATTTTCTTGCAAGCTTATGATGTGTATTACCGAGAGGGCCCAGAGATACCTCTCCGATACTCGGAGTGACAAATCCTAATCTCGATCTATGCCAACTCAACAAACACCTTCAAAGATACCTGTAGAGCATCTTTATGATCACCCAGTTATGTTGTGACGTTTGATAGCACACAAGGTATTCCTCCGGTATCTGGGAGTTGCATAATCTCATAGTCGAAGGAATATGTATTTGACATGAAGAAAGCAATAGCAATAAACTGAACGATCATTATGCTTAGCTAACGGCTGGGTCTTGTCCATCACATCATTCTCCTAATGATGTGATCCCGTTATCAAATGACAACACATGTCTATGGTTAGGAAACCTTAACCATCTTTGATCAACGAGCTAATCTAGTAGAGGCTTACTAGGGACACGGTATTTGTTTATGTATTCACACATGTATTTAAGTTTTCGATCAATACAATACTAGCATGAATAATAAACCTTTATCATGAATAAGGAAATATAATATAAAATAACAACTTTATTATTGCTTTTAGGGCACATTTCCTTCACTTTAGCGGCCGGAGCTGCCCTGGCCTGAGCCCCCAGCCTCTGGATCTCCCCCCTCGTCTTCCCTAGGAGCTGAAGCACCGGTTCCCTATGCATCTCCCAGCTTGTCCAGGAGCACACCGGTGCCCTCTCTTCACTGTCCAATATTATTTTTGTGTCCAATATAGCATATTTTTGACTTTTTAGTCCTGGAACCTACGATAGTGCTGATTAATAGTCGACAAATAAAATTGATTAATCGGCTAATTTTTTTATTAATCTAATCCCAAGCTGGCCGAGCAGTTAATGATACGTGATATCAAGTATTCATATCAGCTAAAAATATGTTATTCTACTCCACGAGCCTCTTGCGCAGACTAGATGTAGTGGAAACTTCTAATATTAGCAGTTAAAGGTGTGCTATTACACTGCACATTACCTATTGTTGTTCTCTGTTTCAAATGTTGGTTTTGTGTGATGGTTCTGAGATGGTTTAACTTTGGATCTTTTGACATAATTTCCACAATTGTGAAGCTAATATATCATGTTTGAGTCTATCAAATATTATGAGAATAACGACAACTTTTGATGAACAGATGACTGATGCATTGATGATAATACCTTTTCCTCGGGTATCTACAGCTACATTCTGGTGGCTGAGGTGCAGAAATGGGTTGTCAAGTTTAGTTTGTTCCGTTTATATGCTCGCGGACATTGAAACTCTATGTAGCATGTGCTGCTCAGCTCTGAAGTGACTTTCTAGGAATTAGTCTCTTAATTTGCTAATTTTCTTCTAGTATCTAACTCCCGTAGATATCCGTCAACTGGCATAAAGGAACACATATTTGCTTCTATTAGTTACTAGTATTTAAGCTCTGAAGTTCCGTGAGCGATTTGTTATTCGAATCCTTCTCTAGATTTGTTCAAGCGGGTTTGGAGGGAATGCATGTTTCTCCTGCCAGCTGATGGCATTCCCTCGTTTTCTTCTCAGTTATGTTTTTCTCTCCAATTTCTTGCACGAGGAAGGTGCCTACTCTTGCTTTCTTTCTTGCTGAGACTTGGTTGTTTTCCCCTATAAACCTCCAATCAGAAGGCCCACCCAGCGGTATTCGGGGTCACCATTCTCTTGGTGAGGTTGGGGGCATTACTTGGCCAGCTCCTGGTGAAATCAGCCCAGATCAGGGGCTTCATTCCGTGGCTGGAACAAGACTTCTCTATATATATGATGAAATCATCCTAATTATCCACATCATTGGTCTACATATTTTTAGCAGTATTCAGTGACAATGCGCGGGTTTTCTTCTAGTATAATACGAAAATGCATTGTGGGAGTATGTTCTGTTAGTTCTGTAGTGTGTCTTTGTTCAGAATGGCTGTTGTGATTTGTGCTACAGAGTTTAATATGTTTAGAGTTTTTGGTCGTCTTTCACCGTTTATAACAATGAAACACCATTTTAGTAGTCAATCTTGATCAGATGATGTTTACCAATATTAGATTCTAATCTCTTGGAGTGACCCGTAGATTTCACTAGAATCTGGCAGCAATAGTCGCATCAATTACAGCCCAAGCAAAAGAGGAATAAAAGAGGGAAGAAATAAGAAAAACACAAGAACAAATCTAAGTGGTTGTCTAAATATGGACACACTTCTAAGCTCATGATCAGCATCCAACCATCCTCATCTTCACCATACATGTATCCAACACATGAAAAATTGAACTCCCTCCGTCCCTACTAATATGTTAGAATTTTTGACATGTTAGAAAACTAGAGTTTTAGAAGTAGCAATACAGGAATACGAATTTAGGTCACAGTAATTTACGAAAATAAAACAAAAATCTAGGTAACCATTCCTCAAAAAACAAAGCAAGGTAATCCAGAGCCGAAAAATGTGTAAATATATTGGACTTATTACCCTCATGAAGAAAATGAGGCTATCCCAGTTAACTGCTTGCGTTTGAGCAAATTCGCCAAAACTATAAATTAAAAGATGAAAGAGACATGAGCTAACTAGCCCATCTGATTGTTCTAAAAATGAAAAAAAATCACAATGTAATGACATCTGATCTTGACCATCAGAATCCTAGGAGAGAGCGCGAATTGAGCGTACCTCATGGTTAGATTTCTTGTGGTGTAACCAGCCTATCAGGGTTTAAGTCCTAGACTTGACACCGGTGTTTACATTTTCCTAGATTTATTTCAGACTTTTCCGCGATGTTCTACATTTTTTCTAGATTTATTTTAGGTTTTCCGACAATGTTTGTTCAGTGGGAGAAGAGGTTCCCCTCGACTACGAAGCGCATGTGGTGTCGGCTCAATACCTGAGAGCGAGAAGAATTGCCATGAGTAGATGAGCTACATGAGGTGCATGACAAGCCTCCTCCTCTGATGGAAGCCTCTAACTTGGATTCCCTGTTATGCTTGTAACTTGACTTGGGTGTTGATCCATGCAAGGGAAAGACGATTTTGACATATGATCTGCTGTCCAAGTCTAGCCATGTTCGTCGCCAGTTAAATCTTTGTCGTGGATGCCTCCAGATCAATGTTGCATGAAAATGAACCACTAATAGAAAACAGACCTTTCATCCGCCCCTTTAGTCCCGGTCTGGTTTTGGCCCGAGACTAATGTGACCATTAGTCCCGGTTCCAACGGCTAGGAGCGTTCGGGGGCATGGCCACCATTAGTCCCGGTTCATTTGTGACCTATAGTCCCGGTTTGTGATACAAACCGGGACTAAAGGTGCAGCTGGGCACCACGAGCCCCTTTAGTCCCGGTTACAGCTGCACCTTTAGTCCCGGTTTGTATCACAAACCGGGACTAGTGGTAGACCTCTAGTACCGGTCTGTATAACCAACCGGGACTAAAGATATCCCTATATAAACCCTTCGTCCAGCCCGAGCCCATTTTTCTGTTTTCTCCTTTCCCCTCTCTGTTCTTCCCCTTAGCTCGAGCTCATCCTCCATTTTTTGCCAAGATTGTCAAGATTTGAGGCACCCCATCTCTCCAAGTGTTCACAAAGGTTAGCAACTTTGTCCTTTAATCTCTCATTGCTAGATTAGCTCGTGTAATGCTCTATAAGTATAGTGATTTGTGGGTTTTAGTTTGGGAGTTATTATGTGGGAGTTTATTTGATTTATATGCAATTTGAGCTCAAATTAACTTCTTAGTTTGCATATGTGTAGGTGTGGTTTACTTTGTGCCTTCCTGTCCCGTCCTAACCACCGTCGATTGCCCGCACCGTCCCGTCGTCGGCACCACCTTGGTGAGCCTCTTGTTCTTATCCTTTTTATAAAATAAAATCTTATTTGTACGATTTAGATAGTTACTTGTATAATTTTCTTACTTGTATGATTGTTTGTTATACATTGTGCCATGGTCTTGATATCCGTCCCCATCGGCCCTCGTCCGGCTTATGATTCGGATGTGGCATATTCTCTTTTATAACTGTTTGTTGCAATTCGTGTTTATGACAATTATGCCCATCAAGTTGACATAGATATTTTTATCTAGGAGGTATGTGAACCGGAAATTGCAACCGACCCTCTTGTCGAGAAGTTAAATTTAGTTGAAAAAGAAAACGGGTATTTAAAAGGAAAAATGAAAATAATTGAAGAAGAGAAGATGAAATGTGAGTTGTATGTTGCCGATGTCGTCGGTGATCACAAGATCAAGATGGATGCAATGCGCTTGAAGATTAGAAAGATTAGAAAATATGCCGTTAATAAAGAGGCTTGGTATCACTATCTTGTTGGATCAATTGTTACCTTAGTTGCGATCTTGATCGCATTTGTTGTTGCATTTAAGTGCTTTAGCTAGAGACTTTGTATGTTGTTTTATGAGAATAAGTGTATATGAACTTGTATTAATTTGGTCTTTTCTGTGTTGTGTAATGAAGAAGGGCCAGCAATGGATGTATGATGACAGACGCTCTCCCCAGTTCATTGATGGCGCGCATAGTTTTCTGCGTGCGGCTGAGGCAAACAAGCGGGATGATGGTTTTATGTGTTGTCCATGTGCTGTCTGTAAGAATGATAACAATTACTCTAGCTCAAGAGTCATTCACGTCCACCTGTTTACGTCTGGTTTCATGTCCGGCTATAACTGTTGGAGCAAGCACGGAGAAAGAGGGGTTCTAATGGAAGAGAATGAAGAAGAAGAGGATGATGACAGCTATCCTGGGTTCCCTGAATGCGATGGTACTACAATGGGGGAAGAAGCTGAAGAAGAGGCATCAGATGAGCCCGCTGATGATCTTGCTCGGGTCATTGCTGATGCAAAGAGAAACTGCGCAAGTGAAAAGGAGAAGTTGAAGTTGCAGCGCATGTTAGAGGATCATAAGTAATTGTTGTACCCAAATTGCGAATATGGCAAGAAAAAGCTGGGTACCACACTGGAATTGCTGCAATGGAAGACAGAGAATGGTGTATCTGACAAGGGATTTGAAAATTTGCTGAAAATGTTAACGAGGATGATTCCAAAGGAAAAAAGAATTGCCCGACAGTACGTACAAAGAAAAGATGGCTTTCTTCACTCTAGGATTAGATGTGCAGAAGATACATGCATGCCCTAATGACTGCATCCTCTACCGTGGTGAGGGGTACGAGAATTTGAATGCATGCCCGGTATGCGGTACGTTGCGCTATAAGATCAGCCGCGATGACCCTGGTGATGTTGAGGGCGAGTGCCCCAGGAAGAGTATTCCTGCCAAGGTGATGTGGTATGCTCCTATAATACCATGGTTGAAAGGTTTGTTCCAAAACAAAGAGCATGCCAAGTTGATGTGATGGCACAAAGAAGACTGTAAGAAAGACGGGAAGTTGAGAGTACCTACTGACGGGTCGCGGTGGAGAAAAATCGAGAGGAAGCAGCGGGACTTTGCAGATGACGCAAGGAACGTATGGTTTGGTTTAAGTGCAGATGGCATTAATCCTTTTGGGGAGCAGAGCAGCAATCATAGCACCTGGCCTATGACTCTATGTATCTATAACCTTCCTCCTTGGTTGTGCATGAAGTGGAAGTTCATTATGATGCCAGTGCTCATCCAAGGCCCCAAGCAACCCGACAACGACATTGATGTGTACCTAAGGACATTAGTTGAAGAACTTTTACAGCTGTGGGAGAAAAAAGGTGTACGTGTGTGGGAGCACAAACAACAGGAATTTGACCTACAAGCGTTGCTGTTTGTAACCATCAATGATTGGCCTACTCTTAGTAACCTTTCAGGACAGACAAACAAGGGATACCATGCATGCACGCACTATTTAGATGATACCAAAAGTATGTATTTGGATAAATGTAAGAAGAATGTGTACCTGGGACATCGTTGATTTCTTCCGATCAAGCATCTTTTAAGAAAGAAAGGCAAGCATTTCAAAGGTGAGGCAGATCACCGGAAGAAGCCTCGCCACTATACTAGTGATGATATACTTGATATGGTCAAGGATTTAAAAGTAATATTCAAAAAGGGTCCTGGCGGACGATCTGTTCCGAATGACGTTGACGGACACGCACACATTGTAGCACATAATAACACATTGTACCTAGGACCTACTCCTCTCTCATAGGACCTACTACCCTCTCTAAGGTAAAATGGCATAAAACAAGATAGGCCCTGACTCTCCATTATGGAGAATGGAGACTATCCTGTCTCCAATTCTTGCGCTTCACACAATGTTGGTTCCAAGAAGCTCCCTATGATTGTCCATACATTTTTTCCATGCTTTGATTGTCATGTCTTCATCGGTTTTAGAAATCCGGTATGAACAGCAGTGAAGCCTAGGATGACCTGGCCGTAAGCTAATATCATCAAGGCGACCTTTCGGAAACATCAGATGAGGCACACAATTCTTCGGGATTTTCTGTTGAAAAACATAGTAATAACATCGTAGTTAGCAATGTAGTTTAGCTTTAGAAGAATTTATGCAAAAGATGCACGGATGTCATAATAGTAAAAAATCTTACCATGCCATCTTCATAGATGTTACCGTAGTTCAACACGTGCACTAGTGGCACGTATTGACCATAATGTGCAGGAGTTTGATAATTGATATTGTAATTCTCAACATCAATAATAAATGAGATAAGATGATCTTTCTCCTGATAAGTTAATTCTGCGCCATCGGTGTAGTAGGTTCTGTCTACCATCTTCCATACATTTTTTGAAGAATGAAAATAAGCTATCAATGGAAATAAGCTGTCAACTATTTTGAAATAAATAATATAAATTACTTAATAAATATGTTTGAGAAACTCACATAGCGGTAGAATTGGAAGCGTATCAATAATGACCCAAATGTCCATATTCTCTTCGTTGATGTCAGGATCACCAAGATCCAATGTGACAAGCATACCCTCATGAAAATCATACGTCTTGCAAAGTGCTTCCCAATTCGGGCAACCAAAATGGGATACGCTCTCAGAATTGTATAGATTTACAGCAAAATCATAACCATGATGGGTCCTTAGGTGAACTATCTTGGTCTCCATATTTTCATGATCTTCAAAATCTAGCTTCTCCAAGACATAGCGTCTTGCATGGCATGGGATAAGCTAGTCGAATTGTAAAAGACGGAGATTACACATTGAAGAAGCAGAAGTCGTGCTTAATTACGAAAAAACACTTGTCGTCATTGCGTACCGTTTCAACATCGAAGGTCTCCTGGAGCTTAATACTGAAGCGCCGACCTTGTACCAGGTGAGGCCTGTCGCACAGACCCCATTCATCGCCGCACCAGTCGCACTCCGGGAGCCTATCATCGTCGGACAACATTTCCTATGTTCATAATTCAGAGATTAAACTTCTAAAATTAAATATATGTACTACAAAAACTAAATTAGATCATTATTATTCATCACGGGTTGACTATCGGTTTGTCGAGTATTTTCTTGAAAACTCTCAGCTCACGTGGTGTATATATTCGACCGTCGGTGATGGTAGCTCCTCCCTTCGTTCCCGAGTGCATTACACCAAATTGTCTAGCACACGGGAACGAAGGAGAAGCTACCCCCATGACAACAGTCGGGATTCTTCATCTCTGACATCTGCGACCGTCGGTGATGGTCGTTCTTCTCTTCCTTCCCATACATTACCACAAGGTCTATCACGAGAAGGAAGAGGAAGAACGACCCCCATGACAACAGTCGGCACTCTTCTTCTCTCATATATGGTGGAGTCCCGACAGACTTAAAGTTAACCCGAAATGTCGTTTAATTATCTTTCTAGAAAATCCAGGCCACTCGATATTTCCTACTCATTCTAGCACAAGTCATGCCAAAATTCATGGAAAAATCCGGCATGACCTTTGCTAAAAAAGGACATATTGAGCGCCTGAAATTTGCCGGAGCGGAAATTAATCAACACTCTGGCGAAACATAGGCCACTCGGAGGTGTTCCCTGCAAACATGGCCACTTGGGCAAGCACATATCCTATTTGAGCAACACTAGATATACATGTTTATATCTACATCATATGAGCATTCAAACTTGATGGTCATTGCATTTCAATGGTTGAAAAATATCTTATATATAATCCTAACATAACTAAATAAACTAGTTCTATTAACCACTTACTAAATAAACTAGTTCTATTAAGCACTTACTAAATAAACTAGTTCTATTAAGCACTTACTAAAAAACAGTAAAAAAAACTACATTATACAAGAACAGATCAGTGAGGAGAGATGGAGGGAGGCAGGAGTGAGGAGGGGTGGGAGGAGGGAGGAGGAGGAGGGAAGAAAGAGGAGGAGGGGGAGGAGGGCAGTGGGAGGAGGGAGGAGGAGGGAGGAGAGAGGAGGAGGGGGAGGAGGGCAGTGGGAGGAGGGCGGTGGGAGGAGGGCTGCCGGCAGAGAGCTTGGCCGGAGGAGGGGGGGAGGAGGGTCACGGCCGGAGGAGGGATGAGGGCGCGGCCCAAGGAGGAGGGAGGAGGGCGGTGGGAGGAGGAGGGAGGAGGGTCGCCACATACCGAGGAAGGAGGAGCGAGGACGGCGGCGACAATGCGGCTGCGGGTGAGGGCCGAACGTCGGCGGCGGCGGACGACGGGTGCATGGGAGACTGAGAGTGGGAGTGGGGGAGAGTGAGGGGCGGACAGTGTGGAGAAGATAAAGTACTTAACAGTAGCGCGTGTTAGGGGAAATCGCTACTGCTAAACTACCTAGCAGTAGCGCGTTTCAAGGGAAAGCGCTGCTGCTATACTTAGCCTGGCGGCAACAGTGGGGCAATTTTAGTAGTAGCGCCGTTTTCCCCAGCCGCGCTACTGCTATGTACATAGCAATAGCGCCTTCTGCTGACACGCGCTACTGCTAAGTAGCAATAGCGCCTCATTTTATCCAGCGCTACTGCTAAAGTTCTGTGTATAAGGTTTTCCCTAGTAGTGTCCGTATGAAGGTCCCGTCTGGCTTCTCATCGAATATAAAGGGAATAATAAATATGGTAGAGAAAAAGTTCCAGAACCTAAAGTCTCATGATTGCCACGTGATTATGACGCAATTGCTTCTGGTTGCATTGGGGGGGCTTCTACCGGAAAACGTTCGATTGGCCATTGTGAAGCTATGTGCATTCCTCAATGCAATCTCTCAGAAGGTAATTGATCTAGAAATCCTACCAAGGTTACAGAATGATTTGGTGCAATGTCTTGTCAGTTTCGAGTTGGTGTTCCCACCATCCTTCTTCAATATCATGACGCACGTCCTAGTTCACCTAGTCGACGAGATTGCCATTCTGGGTCCTGTATTTCTACACAATATGTTCCCCTTTGAGAGGTTCATGGGAGTCTTAAAGAATTATGTTCATAACCATGCTAGGCCGGAAGGAAGCATTGCCAAGGGCCATGAAACAGAGAAGGTCATTGAGTTTTGTTTTGAATTTATTCCTGACCTTAAGCCGATTGGTGTTCCTGAATCGCGGTATGAGAGCAGACTGGATGGAAAAGGCACGCTAGAAAAGGCAAGCACACTACACAGTTATACAAAATTCCACCTTGGTTGCTCCGTATATCGAGGAACACTTGGATATTGTACGCTCCAAGAACCCGGAGCAGTCTGAGCCCTGGATCATACGTACACACATGGCGTCATTCAGCGGTTGGTTGCAAACATGTCTCATGCATGACAACACTATTGGAGATGAGATGTACTTGCTGGCCAAGTCACAATCTTCGACTATATCGACTTTCAAAGGGTACGAGATAAATGGGAATACATTTTACACGATCGCCCAAGATAAAAAGAGCACCAACCAAAACAGTGGTGTCCGCTTTGATTGAGCAAACACCAATAGGCCAAAGGACACATATTATGGTTACATAGAGGATATATGGGAACTTGACTATGGACGTGAATTGAAGGTCCCTTTGTTTCGGTGCAAATGGGTCAATCTGACAAGAGGCGGGGTAAAGGAAGACCCGTGGTACGGAATGACCACAGTGGATCTCAACAATCTTGGGTACATAGACGAACCATTCGTCCTAGCCAATGATGTGGCGCAGGTTTTCCATGTGAAGGACATGTTTACCAAGACGAGAAAAAGAAAAGATAAGGAAGCGAATACATCACACGATGAGCCAAAGCGCAACATAGCTCTTTCAGGGAAAAGAAACATCGTGGGAGTGGAGAACAAGACAGACATGTCAGAATATTATGAAATGTTTCATGAAATTGCTCCCTTCATAGTGAAGACTGACCCAAGCATCCTGTTAAATGATGTCCATGGTTATGGTGCAAAGGGACACACGCGAAGAAAAAGTTTTATACCCCAAGATCCCACTCTAGGATGTGACCAGCTTCACCGTCATCACTTTCTTCTCTAGTGAGTTTCCGGACTTATTTGGAAAGTCCCACTTCGGACAAACTAGAGGGAATCTTTCTAGGAGTTAGGGTATATATGTGTTTTGGCATTTCAAATGTGAAGAAACATTATGTAGAAGTTAATCAATGCAATTATGTGCGAACAAAATATTTAACTATGTATTTTGCAAGGTTGATCAGATGCGGTTAGCCATGTCATCAATTTTCAACCCTTTCTGACTTCATTTGCTACTTTTCATGCATTTATTGATTTTTTTGAGCTAAATGACCCTGAAATTGAAAAGCACTACAAATGAAATATGAAAAGGTTGAAACTTGGCATGGTATCATCATTTCCCCACATAGCATGTGCTAAAAAATTGAGAGGGTTACGGCAAAAACTGGATGCACTTCGGGTACAAACTGGACAATCTCTTTCGAAGTATCAGGGTTTCGGATAAAAACTCATCTGTTACAAAGGCATTTCATTTTTTTAAACTTATTTTAACTCCAGACTTTTTGTGCGTTCAATATGCACCATTCAAATCCACGCCATCAATTTTCAACCATTTCTGACTGCATTTTCTATTTTTCATGCATTTATTGATTTTTTTAGCTAAATGACCCTAAAATTGAAAAGCACTACAAATGAACTATGAAAAGGTTGAAACTTGGCATGGTATCATCATTTCACCCACATAGCATGTGCTAAAAAGTTGAGAGGGTTACGACAAAAATTGGATGCACTTCATGTACAAATTGGACAATCTCTTTCGAAGTATCAGGGTTTCGGACGAAAACTCATCTGTTACAAAGGCATTTCATTTTTAAACTTATTTTAACTCCATACTTTTTGTGCGTTCAATATGCACCATTCAAAACCACGTCATCAATTTTCAACCCTTACTGACTTCATGTGCTATTTTTCTTGTTTTTATTGATTTGTTTGAGCTAATCATTTGCTATTTTTAGAATTTCATATATTTTGTTGAAATTATTTGATAATCATTTGTATTACACATAAGTGAGTATGTATAAAAATTAGGATGTGATTTGAAGAAGGCCAAAAAATTGACATAACATATGCAAAAAATAACATAAAAAATAAGAAAAATGCCCGCCTACTAGGCCACCACGGCCTGCATACGACTAGAAACCCAACTATATATGGGCTAGGATGCAGGCCCGCAGGGCAAGTAGGCCCCACAGGGCAGAGAGGAACCCAACTATATATGTATTGACTGCTTTAGAGAGGAGTTCAGGAGGGATATCGCAGCGGGGCTTATAATCAGGTGCGAGTGCCTCTCGCTTGGCGAGGTGGGACTAAACTTCCACCATGCCAGGACCAACCCTTTAGTCCCGTTTGGTGGCTCCAACCGGGACTAAAGGCCCCCCTTTAGTCCCGGTCCGAGCCACCAACCGGGACTAAAGGCCTGGGCTTCACGCCATTTGGGCTGGTGAAATTCACCTTTAGTCCCGATTGGTGGCTCGGACCGGGACTAAAGGGGTGCCTTTAGTCCCGGTTGGAGCCAGCAACCGGGACTAAAGGTCTGTGTATATAAGCAGCACTTAGAAAAATTCCAAAGGCCATCTGCAGTTCTATCTCCCCGACGCCCACCACCACGACACCGCCAGGCTGCCGGAGCATGCCGCCCCCACCCCTGAGCCCGTCCTCATCATCGCCGCCCCCGAAGCCGGCCGCCCACAGCTCCTCCTTGAGCTTCGACGCCACCAGGCTGCCACTTGTCGTCGTCGCACCGCTCCTCGTCTCCCTCAACCTCACCATCGCGTCGAAGGCGCCGCCGAGCCCGCTGTGATCGCTATATCTCCTCCCTCGCCCCCTCTCTCCACCCTTGAATCGATCAAAGCCCCCTCTCCCCTTCCGTCATTGCCGCCATCGCCTCGACCTCGCCATCCGCCATGGCCACCCCTCCCTGAGCCCATCCGGGCCCCCACTTAGCCGCCGCCCCATCCATCTCTGGCGTAGGAGCCCCGCCGGTGCTGGATTGAACACACACACACACATAAAAAATGAATGAGATGTATTTAATTTAGATGATGAATATATGTAAGTTAGATGAATATATATATGTTAGATGAATTTATGTATTTAATTTTGTGTGTAGATGAATGTTAGATATGTAGATGAATGATGGATATGTAGAATGATGTATATATATATGTTATGAAAAAATGAAGAAGGAAAAGAAAACCAAAAAAAATGATGTATGTTAGAATGATGGATGGATATGTAGAATGATGTATGTGCTTGCAATTTTTTTATAGTTCTCTGGATGGATATAGAATGATGTATGTGTGTGATGTCTATGCATCTTAGAGAGTTTTTCAGATTTGCCCATCTACTATATAGTTGTAAAAGTTTATTAAATACGAGTAGCATAATAAAATGACAATTATTGCATAGGAATTTGTTTTCATAAGAATTTGTTCTCGACGTCGACGATGCCCGGCCCGCATCCTCGTCGTCGACTCAGCGGCGACAACCTGCTTGAGAGGCGCCATGTCCGGGACTGGGCTTCGCCGGGCTGGCACAGGGAGGTGCTACCTTCTGGGGCGCGCAGCTTGGTGAGAAATCGGGCTCCCGTCGTCGACCCGGAGCTTCTTTGGTGGCGGTCGCGTGGGCCACTATCGATGCGGAGGCAGCCGGCCCCCAGGAGGTGGCACGTCGCCGTGTCAGGGAGGAGGACGAGCACGTCCGTCGCTACATGGTTGCGTTGGACGTCAGGTTCTCCAATATCTGGCAGGTTCTTCTGGGATCTCACCCGAGCTATGATCCTATGATGGTTCCTTCTCTTTGGGTGTCCACCGCCCGCGCCTCAGGAACCGCGAGTCAACTGGATTATTCGATAATATTCGAGCTGTATTAGTGATGTTATATGATAATATTTGAGATGTATTAATTGATTTGTATATATATATATATATTAACAAATCTTTATTCTCTTTTAGTCCTCCGGAACGAGCAAATCTTCTACAAGCAGGGCAGTACGAGGCCCGGCCATAAAGTTGTAGGCTGGCATCAAGTACAACATCGATGAGATCAAACCAAATGGCCAACCGCTTGCTCCTAAAAAGAATGCGGACAAATTTACTCGTCAATGCGGAGTTATTGTCAGGGACCAAATCCCAATCTCCGTTCAAGAATGGAATAAGCCAAAGGAAGATCGAGGAGTTAGTTTTGTTGACGAAAGAGCAAAAGATCTGCTTTGGGATATGCTCATGTCACATTTCACCCTACCAGAGCATTTCATAGATGTAGAATGGGAGAAAGTCAAGAAGAGTGCTCTTAAGAAGATGGCCACACAATTCTGCAATTGGAAGAAAAGATTATGTGCCGATTACATCGATGCAGACAAGCAGACTCCATAATTCACTGGACCACTGGAGAAGGTAAAAGATCACTGGGACTTATTTGTGGAGTTCAAGGAATCAGAAGCAGCTAAGGAACGTTCGAGAAAAAACAAGATAAATACTATGAAAAAAGCACCACCATGTTCTGGGGCCAGGTGGCTACAAGACTGGTCGGCCTAAGTGGGATGAATCTAAGGAAAAGATCATTGCTGGAGGGGTCACTCCAAAAACATTGGGTTGGCCCGACAGGTGCAAGACTTGGTTTTATGCGCATGGGGGGAAGTTGGATCCAAATACAGGGGAGATTATTGAGCAGCCAAGTCTTAAAGAAGCCTCGGACGCTTTACTTGTTGCAATAGAAGAGGATCGAACGGGGGCGTTCCAGCCCGAAAGAGAGAACGACGAGCTTACACGCGCCCTCAAGAATCCTGAACACCCGGGACGAACACGAGGCAAAGGCGTTGTTCCGTGGGTTGAGGGGTTTGCGGAGTGGAACACCACTTACAGAAGCCGTGCGAGAAAGAAGAAGCAGGAGGAAGAGAAGAAGAAGCAGGATGCAGACCGGCTTCAACACGTACAATCAAGGCACGCGGAGTTGGAACGCGCTTCCATGCGGCAGCAGGAGCAGATCGACACACTTAGCCTGGAAAGGGCATCTCAGCGATAGCAGCAAGCAGATCTAGCATTGGATAGCACTGTCCCATCTATGCCGAAAAGCTACGTGGGTTCCACGGGGGTCCCGGCCGATGATGCATGATAACCCACAAGTATAGGGGATCGCAACAGTTTTCGAGGGTAGAGTATTCAACTAAAATTTATTGATTCGACACAAGGGGAGCCAAAGAATATTCAAGAGTATTAACAGCTGAGTTGTCAATTCAAGCACACCTGAAAAGACTAAATATCTGCAACAAAGTATTTAGTAGCAAAGTAGTATGGAAGTAACGGTAACGGTGGCAAAAGTAACAGTAGCAGTTTTGTAGCGATTGTAACAGCAGTAGCAACGAAAGTAACTTAGCAAAGATCAATATGTGAAAAGCTCTTTGGCAATGGATCGACAATGATAATTGTGTCATATGATATTCATCATGTAGCAGTTATAACCTAGGGTGACACAGAACTAGCTCCAATTCATCAACATAATGTAGGCATGTATTCCGTATATAGTCATACATGCTTATGGAAAAGAACTTAGATGACATCTTTTGTCCTACCCTCCCGTGGCAGCGAGGTCCTAATGGAAACTAAGGGATATTAAGGCCTCCTTTTAATAGAGAACCGGAACAAAGCATTAGCACTTAGTGAATACATGAACTCCCCAAACTACGGTAATCACTGGAAAGAATCCCAATTATTGTCACCTTGGGGTGTGCGGATCATAACTCGTAATAGGTGTCTACAACTTGCAAGATAGGATCAAGAACACACATATATTCATGAAAACATAATAGGTTCAGATCTGAAATCATGGCACTCGGGCCCTAGTGACAAGCATTAAGCATAGCCAAGTCATAGCAACAACAATCTCAGAACATAGTGGATACTAGGGATCAAACCCTAACAAAACTAACTCGATTACATGATAAATCTCATCCAACCCATCACCGTCCAGCAAGCCTATGAAGGAATTACTCACTCCCGGTGGTGAGCATCATAAAATTGGTGATGGCGGAACGTTGATGATGATGATGGCGACAAATCCCCCTCTCCGGAGCCCCGAACGGACTCCAGATCAGCCCTCCCGATGAAGAACAGGAGGCGGCAGCGGCTCCGTATCGTAAAACATGATGAACCCTTCTCTGTGATTTTTTTTCTCCTTGAATAGGGTTATATAGAGTTGGAGTTAAGGTCGGAGGAGGTCCAGGGGGGCCACAAGCCCTCTAGGCGCGCTTCAGGGGGGGCGCCCCCCAGGCTTGTGGCCTCTGGGTGGACCCCCTCTAGTTAATTCTTGCGCCAGTATTTTTTATGTATTCCAAGAATATTCTCCATAAATTTTAAGGTCAATCTGAGAACTTTGATTTCTGCACAAAAATAACACCATTGCAATTCTGCTGAAAACAGCGCCAGTCCGGGTTAGTTCCATTCAAATCATGCAAATTAGAGTCCAAAACAAGGGCAAAAGAGTTTTGAAAAGTAGATACGATGGAGACGTATCAACTCCCCCAAGCTTAACCTATTGCTTGTCCTCAAGCAATTCAGTTGACAAACTGAAAGTGACAAAGAAAAACTTTTACAAACTCTGTTTGATCTTGTTGTTGCAAATATGTATAGCCAGTATTCAGGTTTTCAGCAAAGATTATGAACTAACCATATTCACAATAACATTTAGGTCTCACATTTACCCATATCAATGGCATAATCAACTAGCGAGCAATAATAATAAATCTCGGATAACAACACTTTTTAAAAACAATCATGATATAATATGACAAAATGGTATCTCGCTAGCCCTTTCTGAGACCGCAAAACATAAATGCAGAGCACCCCTGAAGATCAAGGACTGCCTAGACATTATAATTCATGGCAAAAGAGATCCAGTCACACTCATACTCAACATCAATTAATAACAAAGCATACAAATGATAGTAGTGGTCTCTAGCTGGTGCTTTTTATAAAAAGATGATGACTCAACAATAAAAGTAAATAGATAGGCCCTTCGCAGAGGGAAGCAGGGATTTGCAGAGGTGCCAGAGCTCAGAGCTTTTAAAACAGAGATGAATATAATTTTGAGCGGTATGCTTTCATTGTCAACATAACAACCAAGAGATCTCACTATCTTCCATGCTAGATACATTATAGGTGGTTCCCAAACAGAATGGTAAAGTTTTTACTCCCCCTCCACCAACAATCACACTCCACGGCTAGCCGAATCCACGGGTACCGTCCATACCAACAACAGTCCTGGGGGAGTTTTGTTTTTATTATTAATTTTGATTTGATTTTGAGCATGGAACTGGGCATCCCGATTACCAGCCACTCTCTCGTGAATGACAAGTGAATAAACACTCATCGTGAGAATAACCCACCTAGCATGGAAGATACTGATAGCCCCCAGTTGCTACATGAGCGATTCGTGCATAAAAAATAGAATATTATTTGATGAAGGTTTAGAGCTTGGCACATTCAAATTTACTTGGAACGGCAGGTAAATACTGCATATAGGTAGGTATGGTGGACTCATATGGAACAACTTTGGATTTAAGGAAGTGGATGCACAAGCAGTATTCCCGCTTAGTACAAGTGAAGGTTAGCAAAAGATTGAGGAGCGACCAACTAGAGAGCGACAACGGTCATAAACATGCATTGAGTGCAAGTATGAGTAGGATATAAATCACCATGAACATAAATATCATGGAGGCTATGTTGTTTTTGATTCAACTACATGCGTGAACATGTGCCAAGTCAAGCCACTTAAATCATTCAAAGGAGGATACCATCCTATCATACTACATCATAACCATTTTAAATTGCATGTTGGCACACAACACAAACCATTATCCACTCCTAGCTAATTAAGCATGGCATGAGTAACTATAATATCTAATTGTCATTGCAAACATGTTTCATTCATAATGGGCTGAATCAGGAATGATGAACTAATCATATTTACAAAAACAAAATAGGTCGAGTTCGTACCAGCTTTTCTCCATCTCAATCATTTCATTAGATATCGTCATTATTGCCTTTCACTTGCACGACCGAACGGTGTGAATAATAATTAGAGTGCACGTGCATTGGACTAAGCTGGAATCTGCAAACATTTATTCAAAGGAGAAGACAGGGTAATATGGGCTCTTTGTTAGATCAACAATAATGCATATGAGAGCCACTCAGCATTTTCATCGTGGTCTTCTCCTTACGACCCAAAGAAAAAGAAAAAATAATTTCAAAGAAACACACTGAAATGTTTTTGGAGTTTTTGTTTTTCTGAAGAAAGTTAAACGAAAATGAGAAAAACTATTTACACGGGAAAGCTCCCAACAAGCAAAAGAAGAATGAGAAATCTTTTTCGGTTTTCTTTTAATACTACAACTAAATAAACTAGAGAAAAAAAACTAAAAAGAAGCAAGAACTAATTTTTTTGGATTTTCTCAAAGTTTTTCAAACACATAAAAAGAAATCGAGAAAAATAAACTAACATGGATAATACAATGAAAACGTATGAACACCGACAACTGGAATGAGTGTGTGAACATGAATGTAATGTCGGTGAGAGGTACATACTCCCCCAAGCTTAGGCTTTTGGCCTAAGTTGGTCTAGGGCCACGGCTAGAAATAACCCTCTTCGCGATACAGCGGATGGTCCTGAGGGTTCCACTGGTTGGCGAGCTCCTGTGGCTCCCACTAATAAACTGGCTCCTGATATGGATCAGGAACTGGTGCTGGCTCAGGTGCTGGAGGTTGCGTTAAGCTCCAGTACACATAAATGTCCTTGGGCATATATTAGTGTACCTTCCTGAATGAATATCGAACAAAGAAGGTGCTGGCAAAGTAATAATCTCACAAGTACCCTGACTAAAAACTAGGTTGTAGAGGAGCCGCTTGTCGTCGTCCTTTTTAATAAAATCGTGTGCTACCATACTAGCATAGTTTAAATATTTAGTGGGTAACAACATCTTCTCCTCATCATCATGCCTAATGGGTATCGCAAAATGTTTAGCAAGGCAGGAAGCATAGACACCTCCAAACATAGCACCCTTCGAGCGGTTCATGTTCAACCGTCGAGCAACAATAGCTCCCAAACTAAAAGTTCTATCAGAATATAAAGCATGGCGCAAAATGGCAAGGTCAGGGGCACTGAGGCCTCCACTATCCCCACAACCAATCAAACATATCCCGGCAAATAATGAATAATAGCGTAAAACAGGAAAATGTAAACTAGCCACTCTTGCTTTCGACAATCCTCTCTCTTCCCCCACAGTAATTTCATCAATGAAATCCTCCACATCCCTAGGGCGTGGCTCACTGATGTTGTCCTCATAAGGTATTTTGCAAACATCACAAAAATCATAAAGTGTCATTCGCTTGGGCACATCATACAAGTGAAATTCTACCATGGGAGGATCCTTCCTAGAATGAAAATGAAAATTTTGCACAAAGGTATTAGTGAGTAGGAGGTATTGATCACACTTCTCTTGGATGAAGGCGGTGATGCCGGTATTCTCAGCCAAATAGTAGAAGTCATCAGAAATTCCTGCCTCCCTCAAGAATGTATCACATGGCCACTCACACGGCCGAACCTCCGCAGCGCGAGGAAGGTTGTACTTGGGCTTCTTATTCTCCTCGTCCTCATTTCCCTCTGAATTCAGGCTCGAAGAGCCCCTTCACCATCTCTTCATGGTTTTTCTGTCCTCTGAAAAATTCTGAAATTTTTAGATACTCAAAATAAAAGTGAACCAAACTCAACAAGATTGATAGCAACTACTCCCACAAGTGTCTAGAGGCTATATCATGGAACAAAACTACTTTAGACCATATAAATTTGGCATGCAAGCTCAAGAACAAGGTCACCACAGTAGCAAAAATTTGCAATATATAAAGCACTAGAACAAAAACTAATTGGACCATTGGAGGAGTCACATACCGAAGAACAATCCCCCGGGAAACGGAGTTCCGAGCAAGGAGATCGAAAATGGCAGCAAAATGAGCAAGAACACGGGTTTGAGCAATGGTGAGATTTTTTCTGGAGGAAGACGAAGTGGATGGGTGCTGGCATAAGTGAGGGGGACTTGATTTGAATAAGTTGACACCAACTAAAATCTCTTTGCAAATGGCCGATAAATCAACTGCTATACCCATCGGTATTAGTGAGGATGTGCCTGTCGTAGTTGCAAATGTTACTATTTAACGGACTTTGTTATTCTTGATATACCCAAGGACGATAGTATGTCGATCATCCTTGGTAGACCATTTTTGAATACTGCAGGGGCTCTTATTGATTGCAACAAGGGCAATGTTACTTTACATGTTAATGGTAATGAGCATACGGTACACTTTCCGAAGAAACAACCTCAAGTTAATAGCATCAATTCTATTTGAAAAATTTTAACTATTGCTATTGGAGGTTTTGAATTCCCTATTCCTACTGTCAAAAAGAAATATGATATTCTTATTGTTGGGGACATGCATATCCCCGTTGAGGTAACCTAGTGTTATTTGAAAATTCTCCGGTTTCATGTCACTCGGAAGAAGTTTGTTAATAAGACTTGATCAACCTTGTTAATGGATTCCTTTTGATGGGCATGAGATGGATGAATTTAGTAAACACAACTCTCTGTTCCCACTTTTTACTTTCTGTTATTTAGAATAAATAAAGCAAAAATACTATTATTTGCCTGTTTTCTGAATTATCCGTGCAATAAAAAATGTCCCGAAAATAAAATTTCTCCAAATGCCCTGAAAATTTAGTATGATTTTTTATGGAATATTTAAGAATTTCTGGCACTGAAAACACACCAGGGGGCAGCATCAGTGGGCCACAAGCCCACAGGGCGCGCCCATCCCCCTGGGCGCGCCTGGGTGGCTTGTGGGCCCCACGTGGGTCCCTCTCACTTATTCCAGCACCCATCTACTTCGTCTTCCTCCAGAAAAAATCAACCCGTTGCTCAAACCCGTGTTCTAGCTCATTTTGCTGCCATTTTTTATCTCCTTGCTCAATTCTCCATTCACAAAACTGTTTTTGGGGATTGTTCTTCGGTATGTGACTCCTCCAATGGTCCAATTAGCTTTTGTTCTAGTGCTTTATTTATTGCAAATTTTTGCTGCTGTGGTGACCCTGTTCTTGAGCTTGCATGTCAAATTTATATGGTCCAAAGTAGTTTTGATGCATGATATAGCCCCTAGACACTTGTAGCAGTAGCTGCAATCGATTTTGTTGAGTTTTGTTCACTTTTATTTTGAGTCACTAAAAATTTCAGAAATTTTTCAGAGAGAAAAATGTTTAGGAGGATTTATCAAGGGGGTTCCTCGACGAAGAAGGCCCCAAGACTTGCAATACATGAGCCAGACCTTGAACCACCGAGGGAAGCTCTAGTGCAGCCTTGTGAATGGCTGTCGGATCAATTCATGGTTCATGCTGGTTTTAAGGAGGAATTTAACGCATACATACAAAATGCTGGCCATGATGACTTCGTGTCAGATAAGTGTCGGCAGTACTATCACCTCACCGATTCATTTGTGCGAAGATTTAAGTTTACATCCCAGCGCAATACTCATTCTGTTTTATTTGATCTTTATGATAAATCATATACCATGGACCTTGAAGATTTTAGTGATGCATGCAAAATTCCACAGTGGGGCATTCATAGTGAGCCTCCAAAAATTGATTGTTTTGAGTTCCTCGCTAGCATCACCAGGGGAGAAACTAGAAATGTAACACAAGCTACTATAGGGAGCATTCACTTTCCTGCTATACATTATTTTGCTCTCTTTATAGGTAGATGCATTAATGGTAAACATGATCATAGCCACCTTTGTGCATCAGATCTTAGTGTTCTCAAGTGTGCGGTAATGGGTGATAAACGATTTAATTTGGGGGCCATTGTTGCAAGGCGATTACATAATAATGCTAAAGATGGAGATTTCTTTGGTGGGATTTATGCCACTCGGTTAGCTAATTATCTTGGGGTACCCATTAGAGAAAATGATGTTGAGTTACCACCCGCTTACCTTGACAATGATGCTTTGGTTTGTTACCAGTTTCTTGAGAGGAGCGAACATGCCCTCTTATACCGACTAATTTTTGACTGGGAGCGCGTCTTCTATATTACGCTTCCCGCTCCTGCCTTCTTTAACTTTCAGGTAAAACGGAGATACTTCATAACCAGAGAGGAGGCAGACGAGTATGAGAGAGGCGGGGAGGCCGCTCGCCTCCACGCTGCAGTCCTTCAGGCAGTGGCGGCCGCAGCTCAGTACAACCCCAACTATGATTTTGGTTACTATCCAGGACAACCGTGGCCCTAGACCAACTTAGGTCAAAAGCCTAAGCTTGGGGGAGTACGTATTTCTCACCGACATTACATTCATGTTCACACACTCATTTCAGTTGTCGGTGTTCATACATTTTCATTGTATTCTCCATGTTAGTTTATTTCTTTTTCTCGCTTTATTCTTGTGTGTTTGAAAAACTTTTAGAAAATCCAAAAAAATTAGTTCTCGCTCCTTTTTAGTTTTTCTTTCTAGTTTCATTTAGTTGTAGTATTAAAAGAAAACCCAAAAAGATTTCTTGTTCTTCTTTCGCTTGTTGGGAGCTTTTCCGTGTAAATAGTTTTTCTCGTTCTTGTTTTACTTTCTTCAGAAAAATAAAAACTTCAAAAATATTTCAGTGTGTTTCTTTGAAATTCTTTTCTTTTTCTTTTGGTCGTAAGGAGAAGACCACGATGAAAATGTTGAGTGGCTCTCATATGCATTATTCTTGATCTAACAAAGAGCCCATATTACCTTGTCTTCTCCTTTGAATAAATGTTTGCAGATTCCAGCTTAGTCCAATGCACGTGCACTCTTATTATTATTCACACCGTTCGGTCATGCAAGTGAAAGGCAATAATGACGATATATGATGAAATGATTGAGATGGAGAAAAGCCGGTACGAACTCGACCTATTTTGTTTTTGTAAATATGATTAGCTCATCATTCTTTATTCAGCCCATTATGAATGAAACATGTTTGCAATGACAATTAGAGATTATAGTTACTCATGAATGCTTAATTAACTAGGAGTGTATAATGGTTTACCTTGTGTGCCAACATGAAAATTAAAATGGTTATGATGTAGTATGATAGGATGATATCCTCCTTTGAATGATTCAAGTGGCTTGACTTGGCACATGTTCACACATGTAGTTGAAACAAAACCAAAATAGCCTCCACGATATTTATGTTCATGGTGATTTATATCCTACTCATGCTTGCACTCAATGTTGGTTAATCTCAATGCATGTTTATGACCATTGTCGCTCTCTAGTTGGTCGCTCCTCAATCTTTTGCTAGCCTTCACTTGTACTAAGCGGGAATACTGCTTGTGCATCCACTTCCTTAAACCCAAAGTTGTTCGATATGAGTCCATCATACCTACCTATATGCGGTATTTACCTGCCATTCCAAGTAAATTTGCATGTGCCAAACTCAAAACCTTCAAATAATAATCTGTTTTGTGTGCTCGAATCGCTCATGTAGTGACTGGGGGCTGTCAGTATTTTCCATGCTAGGTGGGTTATTCTCACGATGTGGGTTTATTCACTTGTCATTGAGGAGAAAGTGGCTGGTCATCGGGATGCCCAGTTCCATGCTCGAAATCAAATCAAAATATAAATATCAAACAAAACTCCCGCAGGACTGTTGTTCGTATGGACGGTACCCATGGATTCGGCTAGCCGTGGAGTGTGATTGTTAGTGGCAGGGGAGTAAAAAATTTACCATTCTGTTCGGGAACCGCCTATAATGTATCTAGCATGGAAGATAGTGAGATCTCTTGGTTGTTATGTTGACAATGAAAGCATGCCGCTCAAAATTATATTCATCTCTGTTTTAAAAGCTTGAGCTCTGGCACCTCTGCAAATCCCTGCTTCCCTCTGTGAAGGGCCTATCTATTTACTTTTATGTTGAGTCATCATCCTCTTATAAAAAGCACCATCTAGAGATCACCACTGTCATTTGTATGCGTTGTTATTAATTGATATTGAGTATGACTGTGACTGGATCTCTTTTGCCATGAATTACAATGTCTAGTCAGTCCTTAATCTTCAGGGGTGCTCTGCATTTATGTTTTGCGGTCTCAGAAAGGGCTAGCGAGATACCATTTTGTCATATCATATCATGATTGTTTTGAAAAAGTGTTGTTATCCGAGATTTATTATTATTGCTCGCTAGTTGATTATGCCATTGATATGAGTAAATGTGAGACCTAAATGTTATTGTGAATATGGTTAGTTCATAATCTTTGCTGAAACCCTGAATGCTGGCTATACATATTTGCAACAACAAGATCAAACAGAGTTTGTAAAAGTTTTTCTTTGTCACTTTCAGTTTGTCAACTGAATTGCTTGAGGACAAGCAATGGGTTAAGCTTGGGGGAGTTGATACGTCTCCATCGTATCTACTTTTCCAAACTCTTTTGCCCTTATTTTGGACTCTAATTTGCATGATTTGAATGGAACTAACCCAGACTGACGCTGTTTTCAGCAGAATTGCCATCATGTTATTTTTGTGCAGAAATAAAGTTCTCAGATTGACTTGAAAATTTACGGAGAATATTTTTGGAATGTATAAAAAATATTGGTGAAAGAATCAACCAGAGGGGGCCACCCAGAGGCCACAAACCCTGGGGGCGCGCCCTACAGGCTTGTGGGCCCCCTGGAGCTCCTCCGACCCTAATTAGAACTCTATAAGTACCTATTCGTGGAGAAAAAAATTCAGAGAGAAGGATTCATCGTGTTTTACGATACGGAGCCGCCGCCACCTCCTGTTCTTCATCGGGAGGGCTGATCTGGAGTTAGTTCGGGGCTCCGGAGAGGGGGATTCATCGCCATCATCATCACCAACCTTCCTCCATCACCAATTTCATTTTGCTCACCGCCGGGAGTGAGTAATTCCATCGTAGGCTTGCTGGACGGTGATGGGTTGGATGATATTTATCATGTAATCGAGTTAGTTTTGTTAGGGTTTGATCCCTAGTATCCACTATGTTCTGAGATTGATGTTGCTATGACTTTGCTACGCTTAATGCTTGTCACTAGGGCCCGAGTGCCATGATTTCAGATCTGAACCTATTATGTTTTCATGAATATATGTGTGTTCTTTATCCTATCTTGCAAGTTGTAGACACCTATTACGAGTTATGATCCGCATACCCCAAGGTGACAATAATTGGGATTCTTCCCGGTGATTACCGTAGTTTGAGGAGTTCATGTATTCACTAAGTGCTAATGCTTTGGTCCGGTTCTTTGTTAAAAGGAGGCCTTAATATCCCTTAGTTTCCATTAGGACCCCGCTGCCACGGGAGGGTAGGACAAAAGATGTCATGCAAGTTCTTTTTCATAAGCATGTATGACTATATACGGCATACATGCCTACATTATATTAATGAATTGGAGCTAGTTCTGTGTCACCCTAGGTTATAACTGTAGCATGATGAATGCCATCCGACATAATTATCCATCACTGATCCGTTGCCTATGAGCTTTTCACATATCGATCTTTGCTAAGTTACTTTGTCGTTGCTACTGTTACAATTGCTACAAAACTGCTACTATTACTTTTGCCACCATTACCGTTACTTCCATACTACTTTGCTACTAAATACTTTGCTGCAGATATTAAGTCTTTCATGTGTGGTTGAATTGACAACTCAGCTGCTAATACTTGGGAATATTCTTTGGCTCCCCTTGCGTCGAATCAATAAATCTGGGTTGAATACTCTACCCTCGAAAACCGTTGCGATCCCCAATACTTGTGGGTTATCATCGACATATTGTTGTCCTCGGGTATATCAAGAATAACAAAGTCTATTAAAATAGTAACATTTGCAACTACTACAGGCACATCCTCACAAATACCGATGGTATAGCAGTTGATTTATCGGCCATTTGCAAAGGGATTTTAGTGGGTGTCAACTTATTCAATTCAAGTCTACGATATAAAGAGAAAGGCATAACACTAACACCAGCTCCCAAATCACATAAAGCAGTTTTAACATAGTTTCTTTTAATGGAGCATGGTATAGTTGGTATTCCTGGATCTCCTAGTTTCTTTGGTATTCCACCTTTAAATGTATAATTAGCAAGCATGGTGGAAATTTCAGCTTCAGGTATCTTTCTTTTATTTGTAACAATATCTTTCATATACTTAGCATAAGGAGACATTTTCAGAATATCAGTCAAACGCATACGCAAAAAGACAGGTATAAGCATTTTAGCAAAGTGCTCAAAGTCCTCATCATCCTTTTTCTTGGATGGTTTAGGAGGAAAGGGCATGGGTTTCTGAACCCACGGTTCTCTTTCTTTACCATGTTTCCTAGCAATGAAGTCTCTCTTATCATATATTTTATTCTTAGGTTGTGGGTTATCAAAATCAACAACGGGTTCTATCTCCACATCATTATCATTACTAGGTTGAGCATCATCATGAACATCATCATTAACATTATCACTAGGTTCATGTTCATCACCTGATTGTGTTTCAGCATCAGAAATAGAGATATCATTTGGATTCTTAGGTGTATCTATAACAGGTTCACTAGAAGCATACAAAGTCCTATCATCGTTCTTTTTATTTCTAGAAGGACTAGGTGCATCAGTATTAATTCTCTGAGAGTCTTGTTCTACTCTTTTAGGATGGCCCTCAGGATACAAAGGTTCCTGAGTCATTTTACCACCTCTAGTCATAACTCTAACAGCATTACCATTGTTCTTATTATTCATCTCATTCAACAAATCATTTTGTGCCTTGAGAACTTGTTCTACTTGAGTTTTTACCATGGAAGCATGTTTACTAATAATCTTGAGATCATTAACAGTTCTACACATATAGTCACCCAAGCAGTCAAGCATATAAGCATTATGTTTCAATTGTCTACTAACATATGCATTGAAGTTTTCTTGTTTAACAATAAAGTTATCAAATTTATCCAAGCATTGACTAGCAGACTTATTATAAGGAATATCACCTTCATCAAATCTATAGAGAGAGTTTACCTCTACTACATGTGTCGGAGTATTAAGACCATGTATTTCTTCCATAGGTGGTAAATTCTTAACATCTTCAGCTTTAATACCTTTTTCTTTCATAGATTTCTTTGCCTCTTGCATATCTTCAGGACTGAGAAATAGAATACCTCTTTTCTTTGGAGTTGGCTTAGGTGGTGGTTCGGGAAGAGTCCAATCATTGTCATTACTCAATATATTATTCAGTAGTACTTCAACTTGTTCAACAGTTCGTCCCCTGAAAACACAACCAGCACAACTATCTAGGTGGTCCCTAGAAGCATCGGTTAGTCCATTATAAAAGATATCAAGTATTTCATTTCTCTTGAGAGGATGATCAGGCAAAGCATTAAGTAATTGGAGAAGCCTCACCCAAGCTTGTGGGAGACTCTCTTCTTCAACTTGCACAAAGTTAAATATTTCCGGTAAAGCAGCTTGTTTCTTATGAGCAGGAAAATATTTTTCAGAGAAGTAATAAATCATATCCTGGGGGCTACGCACACAACCAGGAGCAAGAGAATTAAACCATAGCTTAGTATCACCCTTTAATGAGAAAGGAAACAACTTAAGAATATAGTAATAGCGAATTTTTTCCTCATGAGCAAATAGGGTGGCTATATCATTCAATTTAGTGAGATGTGCCACAACAATTTCAGATTCATAACCATGGAAAGGATCAGATTCAACCAAAGTAATTAACTCAGGATCGACAGAGAATTCATAATCTTTATCAGTAACAAAGATAGGTGAAGTAGCAAACTTAGGATCATATTGCATTCTAGCATTCAAAGATTTTTCTTTCCACTTGCATAGTAATTTCTTAAGATCATCTCTATCCTTACAAGCAAGAAAGTCCCTAGCTACCTCTCCATCCATAACATAACCCTCAGGTATAACAGGCAATTCATATCTAGGAGAGCTAGGTCTAGCAGGGGGTTTCAAAGTGTTCAGTTTCAATAATTTCATCAGTTTCAGAGATATCATCAGTTTCACCATTCTCAATATCTTTAGCTCTAGCAAGTTGTTCATCAAGAAATTCACCAAGTGGCACATTATTATCAAGCAAAGTAATAGTATCATCATAAGCATCATGCATAGCAGAAGTATCATCATCAATAACTTGCGACATATCAGAATGAATAGCAGGTGTAGGTGTCGCAAACTTACTCAAAACAGAAGGTGAATCAAGTGCAGAGCTAGATGGCAGTTCCTTACCTCCCCTCTTAGTAGAGGGAAAAATCCTGGTTCTAGTATCTTTCAGATTCCTCATGATGATCAACAAATATAAATCCCAAGTGACTCAGAGAATAGAGCTATGCTCCCCGGCAACGGCGCCAGAAAAAGGTCTTGATAACCCACAAGTATAGGGGATCGCAACTGTTTTCGAGGGTAGAGTATTCAACCCAAATTTATTGATTCGACACAAGGGGATCCAAAGAATATTCACGAGTATTTGTAGCTGAGTTGTCAATTCAAGCACACCTGAAAGACTTAATATCTGTAGGAAAGTATTTAGTAGCAAAGTAGTATGGAAGTAACGGTAACGGTGGTAAAAGTAACAGTAGCAGTTTTGTAGCGATTGTAACAGCAGTAGCAACGAAAGTAACTTAGCAAAGATCAATATGTGAAAAGCTCGTAGGCAATGGATCGGCAATGACAATTGTGTCAGATGATATTCATCATGTAGCAGTTATAACCTAGGGTGACATAGAACTAGCTCCAATTCATCAACATTATATAGGCATGTATTCCGTATATAGTAATACATGATTATGGAAAAGAACTTGCATGACATCTTTTGTCCTACCCTCCCGTGGCAGCGGGGTCCTGATGGAAACTAAGGGATATTAAGGCCTCCTTTTAATAGAGAACCGGACCAAAGCATTAGCACTTAGTGAATACATGATCTCCTCAAACTACGGTAATCACCGGAAAGAATCCCAATTATTGTCACCTTGGGGTATGGGGATCATAACTCGTAATAGGTGTCTACAACTTGCAAGATAGGATCAAGAACACACATATATTCATGAAAACATAATAGGTTCAGATCTGAAATCATGGCACTCGGGCCCTATTGACAAGCATTAAGCATAGTAAAGTCATAGCAACATCAATCTCAGAACATAGTGGATACTAGGGATCAAACCCTAACAAAACTAACTCGATTACATGATAAATCTCATCCAACCCATCACCGTCCAGCAAGCCTATGAAGGAATTACTCAGTCCCGGCGGTGAGCATCATGAAATTGGTGATGGAGGAAGGTTGATGATGATGATGGCGACGAATCCCCCTCTCCGGAGCCCCGAACGGACTCCAGATCAGCCCTCCCAATAAAGAACAGGAGGCGGCGGAGGCTCCGTATCGTAAAACATGATGAACCCTTCTCTCTGATTTTTTTCTCCTCGAATAGGGTTATATAGAGTTGGAGTTGAGGTCGGAGGAGGTCCAGGGGGCCCACAAGCCCTCTAGGCGCGCCCCAGGGGGGCCGTGCCCCCAGGCTTGTGGCCTCTGGGTGGACCCCCTCTGGTTAATTCTTGCGCCAATATTTTTTATATATTCCAAAAATATTCTCCGTAAATTTGCAGGTCAATCCGAGAACTTTGATTTCTGCACAAAAATAACACCATGACAATTCTACTGAAAACATCATCAGTCCGGGTTAGTTCCATTCAAATCATGCAAATTAAAGTCCAAAACAAGGGCAAAAGAGTTTCTAAAAGTAGATACGATGGAGACGTATCAATGCACTGCTGGCTCGCTACCCCGTTGATGATATCAAAGAGATGACAACTTGTGAGCTACACATGAAACTGAAGAATATATCCATGAAGGTGGCGGTCGGCCATGCTTTACCAAATCCTCCTGAAGCAACCTTCCATGGCAATCCGATTCTAGCTGGCTATACTCGTGTCGGGGTGGATGAAGTGATGTCGGGATATGACTCACTAAAGCTTGACTTTCCTGGAGGTGAAGCGGAGAAGACATTGGGAGAAGTCATACGTGATCTCTGCTTATGGACAAAGGAATGCATCGTCTTTCCAAGGCCACCGACTCCTCCTCCAAGTCCGCCGCGTCGGCTGACTCCGAATCCAAGTCCGCCACGTCAGCCGACTCCTCCTCCAAGTCCGCCGCATCAGCCGACTCCTCCTCCAAGTCCGTCGCGTCAGCCGACTCCAGCCCACCCCGAGACTGCGCCCATTGCGTGTCCGCAATATCCATCTCTGCTGCGTGAGCCGACACCAAAGCGGAAGAGAGCACCAAGGAAGAAAGCCGATCCTCTTGCCATAAAGAAGTTGCCTTACGAGAAGACAGACGAGGAAACCAATGCCCAAGTGGATGCCGAAGTTAAGGCCCATTTTGCACCGAAACCGTCCCCGCCGCTGAAGGAGAAAATACCTAAGAAAGTCATACAACACTTTGAGGATCTTGCTAAACCGGCTGTGGAGAAAAGGTGATCAGACTATGAATGCTCTATTAGCAAGTCATATCATGCACAAAAAGATAAGGAGTCGAGCCTTACAGGTAGTAGTAAAAGAGGGAAAACTGTTCCCCAGCTGGGAGAACAGGCAGTGCAATCGATCCCCCCGCTCAAGCTGAGTACCGATTTGGCGGTAACCGACGACACTATTAGACAGATGGCTAGAGAGGCTGGTATCACTGTTGAACAACTCCTAGGCACCGAGGCCCTTCCCACGGAACCGAAGGATCTAGCATGGAAATATATCCCCGGGAACCCTCTGGTCAGGCCTAAGGAGGTCCCGCTTCTATCAACGCAAATGCGCAAATTGCATGACTGGTACTTGAGAGAAATAAAGGTCGGGCGAGAGAGCCTCATGGTGAAAGTCAAGCCAGAGCATTACTTCCATGGAAACGATCTGTGGATTGAACTTCTAGAACTTTTTCAGTTATTCAATCAAGACGCACTCGACAAATCTCTCGTCAGTTTCTATTGTCTGGAAGTGATTTCTTTCTGTAATTTAAGTCTCTAGCTCAGCTTGTTCATTGCCTGTAATTATCCTCACTATATTCTTTTGTATGGTTTTATGCAGAATGAAGATTTTTGAAATGAACCGAGATGGAGTCTATGGCATTGGGTTCATTGACCCAAATACCGTTTATGAAGAGGTGTTAAATAAGTACCCAAAAGACACAGAGGAAACCTTGCTGCAGTTTTTGAAGGAACTACATGCCAAACCAGAAATAGTATTTCCTTACAACTCCAGGTGAGTGTTACTGTCTTGTACTACAAATTCTATTTTGCTTGCTGGATGTTAAGTGTAGTTGATGAGTTATGCATGCCCGCTAATACAAACGTGTGTGCAGTTTCCACTGGATCCCGCTAATCATTAGAATTGACGCGGGAAAAGTTGAAGTACTGGACTCAAGAGAGAAAGACCCGAAAGAATACCATAACCTGTATTTGATGCTCGACAGGTAATTTCAATCATTATCGCACTATGTCGGCCTCTTTAGTTCATTTCCTGATATCAAGTAATTAATTAATAACTCCTCTATTCATTTTCTTTGCCGAGCAGGGTTTGGAAAAAGTTCACCAAAGAGATGGCCGGTGCATGGGAACCAAAGCTGAAATGGGTGTGAATCAGGGTAATTAAGTAGTACTAGCTACGTCAGTGCATCTCTTTAATTCTATAGTTTCAATACCATTATCATGCTTGATTATTATCTAATTGAATTCTATTCTCATAAAGTGTATGAGGCAGGCATCTTGGAATAATTTATGTGCATACTATGTTTGCGAGAACATTCGCTTTATGACCGAAAGGAGCAAAGATGGAATACAACTTTGGGTACGTAATAAACACTATTCACAAAATTTTTTATCCCGCACGATCTAATATATATACACACAACTAATATATTCATATTGATCTCCTTCTTTAAAGATGGTGGAGATGCGGGATAAGCTCCTATCAACGGACCGCATAAAAGCACTTTAAGAGAAAATTTCGGGATTTTTGCTTGAGCAGGTCATAGCTTCCGACGGAGAATACCATTACACCTAATGCCAGCCTGTAATGATCTGCAAATTGTAGGAGAAACTGTATATATATATATATATATATATATATATATATATATATATATATATATATATATATATATGTGTGTGTGTGTGTGTGCATGTGTGTGTGTGTGTGTGCATCTGGTCGTACGAGAAATTCTATGATATATGATTGGTCGTACGAGAAATACTATTATATATGCATGACGTGTACAGTATGTAGTAGCATAAAATATGTTTGAAATAAAAAACAATTAAATAGAAAACATAAAATGAAAATGAGAAATAAACAATAAACTCTAAACCTCTAAACCCCTAGTCCTTTTAGTCCCGGTTGGTCAACCCCCAGCGCGCGCTCGGGCCACGTGGTGGGCCTTTAATCCCGAGTCGTGGCCAACCGGGACTAAAGGTTGGGGGCCTTTAGTCCCGTTCACTTATTAGTCCCGGTTGGTGAACGGGACTAAAGACCCTTGCGAACCGGGACTAATGGCTGATCCTCTACTAGTGAACTATGATAAATCCTTATCTCCTGATGGTGCACCAGGTGCGCGAATGTTTCTTTGGAATGATCATGGATGGAGCTATCATTTTTTCATCATGTAGACAACCATTCTCTTATCGAGAGGAACTATGCACGTGCATGGAACGTTTATCTTATGATTCTCTAATTATCATTGACATGGACTCCCTTGTTGTGATGTTGATCTAAGCTCGTGACCTTGACAAATCGATCTACGCTTTTAAAGATTAATTACTTGATGTTTCTTCGTGAATGTTAATTAATCATGTTAGTTGAAACCAGAATAAAGTTCAAGCTATATAATAACGGGTTTGCTATTTCTCAGGTGCCTAAAATTCTTTTTCACACTTTTCTCCTTCTTCCTTCATTCTTCTTCTTCCTTCACTGTTGGCCGGACCTCGCCGGAGAAAAAACAAGCTTGCCGGAGAAGAGGCAGCCCCACCCCCACCATCTATCTTAAGGGAGATCTCATCTTAGGGTGAAGTAATAACCCCATTATGTATCTTTGGGGTGGGGGTGCAGGGGATTGTCGGAGTTCTCCATTGGTGCGGCGGGCTTAGAAGGATGGCCGGGCGGCGGCCAGCAACGGCGGTGGGGGAGGGCGGGAGCTGCTCATATAAGAAGTGACTGATGAATCTTTTTTTTTCAGTTACCTGATAAATAAATAGACGCTCCCGTGTAAAAACAGCACTTGACCGATCTGAACATCTCCGACGTAACACAAACCTGCAAACATGGAACGTATGCGCTTTAATTACTCCCGTGATCATATCCAACTCGGGTTTGGAACGTCAAACTTAAACGGACTAGGAGACGGGTAAAATATTCCGCGTATACATCTATCCGATCCATCTATATATGTATGTACTATTCTAACCCGCAACCAGCACCAAGCAAGCACACCGCGGCACTCACGCCTTCGGCCTGCTGCAAATCTGCCTCCTCTCCACCATGTCCGGCGACACCACCGCGTCCGACTGTGCCCAAGCCTGCTGCAGCTGCGTCCTGACGTCCATCCTCCTACTCATCGTGATGCTCATCGCCGCCTACGCCGTCGTCCTCCCGCTCCGCATCACGGCGGAGGACGCGTCCCTTGGCCGCTTCGCCCTCGCCGGACCCAACGGCACCGCGCTGGCTTACAACCTCTCGCTCACCGTCGGCCTTTTCAACCCCAACTGGGCCATGCGCGCCGAGCTGACCGCGCCGCTGGAGTCCGAGCTCAGCTTCGCCGGCGTGCGCTTCGACGGCGCCCGGCTGTCCGACGCGGGCCGGAGGATCGAGATCCACGAGACCGCCAGGTTCCGCGTGGAGGCGGGGGCTGAGGGCGCCGATGCGGTGCTCGGGAGCGCCGAGCTGGCGGAGCTGGTGAAGGAGAGCGCGACGGGGCTGTTTGAGTCGCTGGAGCTGAAAATCACCGGGAGGCTGAGGTACAGGCCGGTGCACGCCGGCGGT
Source organism: Thinopyrum elongatum (assembly GCA_011799875.1). NCBI lineage: Eukaryota > Viridiplantae > Streptophyta > Magnoliopsida > Poales > Poaceae > Thinopyrum > Thinopyrum elongatum. Next base: position 90,675,987 of record CM022302.1, on the reverse strand, counting down.
ACCAGGAGGCTTGAGGCCAGGTGCCCTCTGAAGCTGCGCTTGGCGCCGCCGGAGGGCATGCACATGCTTGTGCTGGACAGGGTGATCAAGTGCCACCGCCTTTAGGTCTGTATAAGCATATTGTGATTGATTAGGGTTTCGTCCTGGCATGATGATCGAGTAGTATATTATGATTGTGATTGATTAGGGTTTAGTCCATTGATTCTATGTAACCATATATCATTTCACTGCCCTCCTGCTGCTTTGTAATTAACTTGCTGGATAGATTTGTATCCGGCCGTTGGGTTAATATCTGGATGGATCTGTATCCGTTGTAGCAGCTAGCTAGCTAGGATGGGGGAAGCAGTCAGCCAGGCAAGTTCCTCCTTCAGGTGGAGTGGCGTGGCTGCAGGTTTCACCGTCCATTGTTGCTCTCGCGCTTCCGGAAATGGGACTGGAGCAGCCAGAGAGAGAAAAAGAGATGAGGCTGGCTACGTGAGTGATGATGATGCGTACCCACCCAGCCCATGTGAGCGTGGAATTACCATGCGTCCCCGAACCCACACAATTTGCCCATATATGAGTCTTGCTTCTCAGATGAAGCACAAATTTCATGCCGATAACAAAAAATCAAGCTTCAATTCCATGTACGCTATGGCTAACTGGCTATGCTAGCCATGGATGCTACGTTGGACCGCTAGTGCTAGTCAGGCTTAGCAACCAAATCAAAACTTCTTAGCCAGCTCCCACGCCCAATTCAGGCACACGCGCCCACTTTCACTCGGCCGTGCGTTCTCAGAAAAATTCCTTTTCTCGGCCAGCTATTGATGGTTGCAGACGTTTCACGCTTGAGGAAACGGCCGGGCACATGCATGGCTCCCGGTTGTGCCGCTCTGTTCACTCTTACAACAGCCCAAGTTTTTTCTTTGTTCTCACTTTCCAATTACTTTGCACCTACTGCACACCCTCTGGGCTGTCACTTCAGTGGTTTGCGTTCTCCTTAGGCTTGGAGGAAGACGTGCTTTGCCACGAATTAGCTACTAGACTAGAAATGGGCAATAGTCACATCAATTAGATTCGGTGGCCGAGCTAGCGGGACCAGTTGGAGCACTGGCACCCTAATACCGTGGATTTGTTGTCAGTAATGATATGAACAATGCTTTATTTTTTTTGCTCTAACCGCCTCTCATTTAACATCCTAATTTGAGTAATCATGCCTCTGCCCCTAATTAAAGCCAAAGCAACAGAAGAATAAAAGAAGGAAGAAATTAGAAAACACAAGAATAAACCTAAAAACTGTACTTTAAGACATAACAATATACAAACTTAGGTGACAGTACTTTACAAAAAAATCTAGGTAACCTAGAACTATAAAAATTGTGAATATACATCGGAATGCCAACTGGAGGCTGAGCTTCTTGGAGGCCTTAATTTTTTTAAATCAAAAATTCATACTTTTATGTTTCAATTTTTTTTTTTTTGAAAAACAAAACATATACCCAGAGACATAGCGTGCATGTGTGTAAATTTTCATGATGATACATGTTAAAACGAGATCTATATAAAAAACAAAGCTAGGTGTGGGATTTCAACCTATGTATTGTTCATCCCGAAAGTCCTAAATTTTGTTTTTTTATGCAGCCCGCAATTCAAAGTATTTCTTAATGCAATATTACATACATATACATTGCATCCTTGTATACGTGTGTATTTGTTTCTAGAATTTTGAAACTAAAAACTGTGAATTTTTTTTCAAAGTTAAGGAGTACATGTGTTATTCTTATAGAGAAGAAACTAAGGCCATCCCAAATAAGTACTTGCGTTTGAGCTAATTCACCAAAATTAAAAATTAAAGGAGGAAAAGAGACATGAGCTATCAGATTTTCCTCTTTTAACAAGAAAAAGACAAGCCCATCTGATTGTTCTAACGAAGAAAAAGAAAAGGGAATCTAATGTGACATCTGATCTGAATACTAGAGGCGATCGAGAAGAAATGTCATGAATTGGTTACATGAAACTTATTCTTGAGACCGGTGACGTGCCACATAACGAAATTCCCCAAATTACATCAGCTAGAAATATTGGCCACCAAGCACGGGGTATTATATTAGAACATACACACAAAATATGCAAAACTAAGAACACAAATTACATACAAGAGCATGGGGCACTAATTAGAACAACCACATTACATCAGACGTGCCACAGAGTACTACCCAAAACTAAGAACACAAATTACCAACAAGCAGAGGGTATTAGAACAGTCACATTACATCAGCTAGAAATATAAACCATCAGCCGTGCAAAAGTCACTCCGACCAGTGAGAATAAACAGAGAACTTCGACCACCGTACCTAGCTTTGATCCTGAGCATCAATGGCCACCAGGACCTTTCTTAACATCGCACTTGACCTTCTTGAACATCGCCGGCGACGTTGCCGTTGACAGAGCCAACTGTAGCCGGCAGACCGCGTCCAGCCTGTGCTTCTTGTGGTGTGGCCGGTACATGACCTCGCCGACCAGCTTCACCTCGAGCTGGAACTGCCCCGCTTCGGACTGCTTGAGGAAGTCGGCCACGCCTGCGCTCCCCAGCGCGACGCTCGCGCTGTCGGCCGCCGCCGTGGCGTGGTACACTTCCCTGCGCCGCGGTCGGACCATGGCCCCTGCGGTCGCCAGTCCGACGCGGGCGAAGCGGGCGCCGTCGAAGAGCAGATCCGCGTAGAGCGGCGCGGTGTGCACGGCGGGCATGATCCAATTTCCGTCGTGGACGGCGACGGCGATGGAGATGTCGTAGGCGAGCCCCGTGGCCGTGGCGTTCTTGTCGGCGAGGGCGAGGCGGGCGAGGGCCGCGTCCTCCACGCTGACGCCGACGCGGTGGGGGACGAGGGCGATGACGAGCAGGGTGACCACGGCGGCGAGGACGGCGACGATGACGAGAGCGCAGACGATGCGGAAACAGATGGCATCCCAGAAACGCTGTCAGCATGGCATCCCAGATGGCATCCCAGAAACAGACGAGCGCAGACGATGCGGAAACAGATGACGACCCAAAAAAAAAAAAAACAGTGTCAAGGGATCCTAATCATGCATGACAAACGCTGGCAGCTGGCTGTGATGGACCGAATTGGTGCAAGGAATTTGTGGTCTTGTGCACATCGGTCAGGGGCGGTAGATAATTGATCTATCCGGTCCGAGCATCAGCCGCTGGCTGGACGGTGGTAGCATCCAATCCATGCACATGCATTGCATCCATGCATGCTTGGGCCAGCCTTTGCATCCACATGCATGACATGCAGCGAACCACACGGTACATCTGCTGCCCTTGCCCGCTAGCTGGAGATGGACGTACGGTGATATATCGATCGACCACAGAAGAAACTAACTACATCCACAAAAAAGAAAAAGAAAAAGAAGAAGAAACTAACTACGAATGCAGCAGCAGCGACGACAACTAACTGTAACACAGCGCGCAACAGTAAAACAGCTAAAAATGCCCCAGCGTCGTCCCTCGCTCGAGCGACACGGGAGGAGCCCCAAACCTTGGAGCTGACTCATCGGCGGCCGGCGGCAGTCTTGGAGTCGTGTCCCTAGCCAATCCCGGTGTGGGTGCCTCCTACGGTGGACGCGCCTACCTAGACTCTGGAACTGATGCCGGGCTAGGAGTTGATGGACTGTCGTCGCTCTTCCTACCGTGGTTGAGTGCGCCATGATGTGCGCGGCATATGCTATCTAGCGACAGGGATGCCGGGGCGGCGGCTCTGGATGGCGGTTCGCATGGTTGCTCTCCGGCGGGCATCATTGCGATGGTGGTGGCTCTCCTCCAGGGTTGTGTGGGCAGCGGGAGGTGCAGTGGCTGGTAGCTCGGATGTGCCCTCTCGCTCGGAGGGGCGGCGTCCCGATCCGGATATAGGACTCAAGCACTTCGGCGTTACTGCTCGCGACCTCGAGGTGGCACGGGGTAGTTGCCGAGCGAGAGCTCTGTGCCTTGGCGCCGACGACGGCGACACCCGTGGGTGCCGTGCTCTTTTTGAAGATGTCATCGTGGTTCTTCTCTCCGTGTCAAGGCTTCGGGTGAAGACCTTTGTCTGGTGTGGACTTAGCAACGGCGATGCTCTGCGCCGTTTGCCCTCTTGGGGGCGTTGTCGTGGAGCTTAGGTTTGCTAGGTCGTAGTGTAGGGTGTGTCTTGTTCTCCCGGTGCTCTTTTTTGGTAGTGGTCGCGTGCGTTCTACGTGTGCTGATTATCTCAGGATCGGCTTTGTAAGAGGGTTACCTCAGCATCTTGTATCGTTCGGCTATGTACTTGTTCGGTTGTTGCTTTATCTATAAAGCAGGGCGAAAGCCTGTTTCGAGGAGCCCCAAACCTAGCCGCAAGGTCCGGCCGCACCTCCCTCCTTCCCCTTCACTGCGGCCGGGCTAAGCTCGGGTGGCCAATGGCGGTGGCCGAGGCCCTCTTCCCTCTGTCGTTGCGGTCGGGTGGTGCGGGACACCCAAGGACGCGGGGGTGCAACCCCGTATCCGGGTCGCGCTGGAGCGGCGGTCGCTACCGGTGATGGCGCGCGGAAGCGGCATGGTGTTGGGTGGTTGCGGCGGAGCTTGGAGGGCTAGTGGTGCCACTACAGGAAAATCATTTTTTGCCTTCTGTTCACGCGTGCGCCGAGAGTTTTGTATCGCCACCCGGCGTACAAGGCTATAAGCCATGTGTCTGGTGTGCGCGGCTCATGGCTAAGCCACGAGACTCTGCGTACATCCACGTAAGCTGTCCACACCCAAAAAAAAGGAGCGTACCCAGAAACGCTGGGCGTACATCGCACTAAGCCGAGTGTCCTCGCAGCACACATGGTGTACAGTTGTGCCACGTGGGCGTGCCCATCGCAGGCCACGGTGCCGTGACAGGGTCGTATGTAAGCTGTGCGGCACCCCCGAATGCCGTGACAGGGTCGGAATACTAGAGGTGATCGAGAAGAAATGTCATGAGCTGGTTACATGAAACTTATTACTGAGATGTGCGTTTAGCTCTCGGCGACGTGCCACATAACGAACTTCCCAGAATTACATCGGCTAGAAACATTGGTCACCAAGCATGGGGTATTAGAAGTTTAGAACAGCTACACGAATTACATAAAACGAAGAACACAAATTACCAACAAGCACAGCACATTACATCAGCAAGAAACATAAACCAACAGTCACTCCGTCCAGTGAGAAGAAATAGAGAACTTCAACCCACTTTTCGATCCTGAGCACACTCGAACCCAAGTCTTTTTCTTGCTGAAAAAATCATTGATCATCGCACTTTACCGTTCTGAACATGTAAATTGCCCGTAATTAACCCCGCCCATGGCCAGACCGATTCTACCATCGCTCGGAGGACGCAGCATGACAAACGCTGGCAGCTGGCTCTGATGGACCGAATTGGTGCAAGGAATTGATGGCCTTGTGCAGACGGGCACAGCAATATAGCATCTCCATTTCTTGTTAGAGGTGGTCACGGGCGGTAAATAAGTGATCCATCCGAATCCAATCCGTGCATCAGATCAGTCGCTGGCTGTGGGTGTAGCATCCATTCCATGCACATGCATTGCAGTCATGCTTGGGCCAGCGTTTGCATCCGTAGCTAAGCTAGCTTTCCATCCTTGCATTGCATCCACATGCATGACATCTGCTACGCTTGCCCGCTAGCTGGAGATGGACGACGGCGACATATCGATCGACCAAAGAAGAAACTAATTACGAATGTAGCAGCAGCAAGCCAGCAACAACAACTGTACTAACACCAGTAATGCTACATCGACGGACCCTTACGAATAACATGCGTTGGATTAAGGGGAGGGAGGAGCCCCGCCCACCTGAAAATCAGGGGTGGAGAGAATTAGAGGTAAGGTCCCCGTAAAGGTCATGTAAGGGTCCATACGTTTAGCATTTTCGGTACAAACACAGAGCAAACTGTAAAAAAGTAAAAAATGCACCCGCTCAGGCGACACGGGAGGAGCCTCAGACCTAGCCCCCAGGTCCCGCCGCACCTCCCTCCCTCCCATTCATTGCCGCCGGAGGGCTGAGGCCCTCTTCCTGTCGCATCGTGGTAGGGTGGTGCGGGACACCCAAGGACGCCTGGGCGCAACCCCGGATCTAGGTCGCAACGGAGCGGCGGCTCGCTACAGGCGATAGCGCACGGCGGCAGCGTGGTGTTGGGTGGTTGCGGTGGAGCTGGGAGGGTTGGTTTTGCTGCACGGAGAAGTGGAGTGCGGGAATGCCTATGACCAGATCTAGCCGGATTTGGCTTCGGTGGGCTGCCGTGCACGTAGAGTTGGCGACCGCCCGATGGGCTCTCGGATGCGAGATGGATCACGTTGGTGGGGTGATGGCCTCTCACGCTGGCAGCGTCCGGCAGTCGGCGCTGTCGTCCACGGTGGCTTGACGGTGGCACTGCCCGAGGTCCTCTCGACGATGATGGGGCGGTGCGGTAGCTATGGTTTGGCGGTGGTCCGATCCGTGTCATTGGCATGCTACAGTGGCGTCGCGGAACTTGTTCGTGGTTGTGGATGATGTCTAGCGCCACGCGGGTTCAAAGGGCAGACCTAGTCCTCGTTGATGGCTCGTTATGCCCTTCTTGTATGCAGGTTGGTGGCGTTGGTCCAACCGCGCCCTCCTGGCGCTACTATATCGTCAGACGGATCGGCCCCGATGGCTATGGGTGTGGTGACATGTGACCCCCCCCCCCCCCCCCCCCAACCCTTGGTGGTGGCCGTCAATATTCACTAGAACGCATGTATGGGCGCCTCCTACGGTGGAGGTGTCGACCCAAAGCCGGTAGTTGATCGGGCTAGGTGTGGTAGGAGGTGCCTTCCACCTTACCTGTTGTGGTGGGGTCGATGCCAGGATGGCGGTTCACATGATTAGCTCTCCGCACGGGCATCATGACAGCAGTGTTGGCTATGCATCTTGGTCGTCTGGGCGAAGCAGGGTGTAGCGGTAGGTGGCGCAGGCTCCTTTTTGTCGATGATAGTGGAGATGCTCAGATCTGTATATGGAGGCTTCTGCTTGCCTTGGCATCTCTGGGTGCCTCGTGGTGGCACGGGTGAGATGCAGAGCGAAAGCTCCGCGCTTTGGCGTCGACATTCTCTTGAGGATGTCGTTGTGGTTCTCCTCTTCATATCAGGGCTCCGGGAGAAGACCCTCGTCCATTCAGACTCGGGAGCGGCGATGCTTGGCGCCTTCTCCCCTCCCGAGGGTGTTATCGTGGAGCTAATTAGGTGTTCTAGGGCATGTGGTGACGTTGTATACATGCTTTCCTGTCTTCTCTTTCAGCAATGTAGTCGCGTTTTTTTTATGTCTTTGTAAGAGGGCTTTCTTACTACCATATATCTGCTCGTACAACTAAGCTCTGATCGAATGAGCAACCCCGCGTGAGCAGGAGCGCGGGGATGGTGACGACACCGCCGGCAAAACCCTCAAGAAAACCCTGGTCGTACGGCCGCATGGATGGAATTGAAAGAGGCCGATCGATGGGGCGGAGCAGGTGCAGATGGGAGAGTGTGACGATGCAGAGCTCAACTTGAACAAGAGCAGGTCGGCCGGGGTTTTCTTGTTAGAGGCTGGGAGGCCTCACAGTCCAGTCACTGGACGGTGGTAGCTAGGACGTTTAGAGGTTTTCACCGGGATAGCGCAGAGAACGCACATGCATGCTTGGGTTGGGTTCCCCGCCGGTGGATGCACACAACCACCGCGTCGTGCTCCTGCTCGCTGCTGGTCGTACCTACCCGTTCCTACGTTTCACGGTGGTGGCGCAGAGCTCGGTTGATTACATCTTATCTGCAATATGTGTCTTTGTTGCACCTTCCTTTTTGTGTATGAGATGCGTTTCGGCGGTGGCCTCTCACTCTCAAGAGTCGCCGAGGAGCTAGCTTTGTCGAATCTTGCGCTCGATGATCTCGATCGCGGCGACGGTGTACGTGCAGCTTTTCGTATGACTACTACGACTATTTTGAACAGATCGACTTAGCATATATATATTTTGTGCTAATAAGGCTCTCTCAGTTATGCCATTGTTGGCCCAACTAGCTCTCCCGCTGGACGTACCGAATCATGCCATTGTTGGTGGTGTTGCATGCATGGCTGCAGAAATTTGTTCCAGCTAGCCCCTACCTTGCTCGTCATGCATGCACAAGCAACACAAACACGCAGTACGAAAGAGAAATACTCACTATGTACCGAAATATATGTCGCTGGAGAAGTTGAACTACACACGACATATATTTCGATACAGAGGGAGTAGTACACTAGTAATTTCCGTGCGTGCGACTGCGTGCCGCTGCCGCTTACCGTGCATGCTTGCCGCTGTAGCTTGCAGTGCGTGCTTGCTTGCCGCCGCTGCACTGCTCGGATTCCGAGTCCGAGTACAGATTGAGAAGGTCCGTCCGATGCCGAACATCATCGTCCATGGGCTCGCTAGTGCTAGTATATATAAGAGGCCACGATGACACACGCCCGGCTTTCGCTACGCAACGAAATCTCCAAGAGAGGCCATCGCGAGCAACCAACCTTCTCGGCGAGAGTACGTCGCACGAGATCTGCTCGTTAATCGATCGGCCTCTCGCCCGACGACCAAGAAACATGGAGGCGAGGCAGCATGCCGGCGGCGGCGCGGCCCCGTGCGCCAACGGCTGCGGGTTCTTCGGCGGCGCGGCGACAGACGACCTCTGCTCCAACTGCTACAAGGAACGGCAGCTGCTGGACCTCATGGCCTTTGATGGCGCCGTCATGTCCGGCCTCAGGTCGCTGAAGCTGGCGAAAGCTGGAGGCGAGGAGGAGACGCCCGAGAAGACGGCGGGGGCGACCAAGAACCGATGCAATGCGTGCCATCAAAAGGTGGGGCTCCTGGGATTTGTGTGCCGGTGGTGGGCCACGGCCACCTGCTGCGGCGCGCGCCGCCATGCCGACGCACACGTCTGCTTCTTCGACTACAAGGCAGCCGGCCGCGAGCAGATCGCGCGCAAGAACCCGCTTGTCGTCGCGCCCAAGATGGCGAGGATTTCCTTTTTTTAAGAAAAAGGAGGTTAAATCCCGCCTCTCTGCATCAATCATCAATCGATGCATGCAGCCATCTTTATTAATTATTTTCTCTGTAAACTAATATAAGAATGTTCAGATGATTATTTTAGTGATCTAAACGTTCTTATATTAGTTTACGGAGGGAGTATTCCACAAAGGTCTGATAAGAACATATATAAATTCACCCGAAGCCACTACTTATATACCTACAAACTTGATAATGTGATGTTGTCGTCAATCCATCAACATAACATATCGGGACCAACAGCCGGTGCAGCAGACTTAAAGCGCACACCACATGCACACGTTTTAGAAGCCGCCATCATCATCGGACTACTGACCCATCTTCAAGAGAGAGATCCGCATCATCCTTGCCAGTCCGGACATCGAGGATTTGCATGTTTGCTTCTACCCACGACATGTACCTCAAATTGTGCTGACTCTTGCAGGAGACGCCCTAGAGATGAACTATGGAATTAGTATGTGTTTGGTTGCGTCTCCGTTGTTTCTACCTTTGTGACGAGGAGGCTATGTGTAATAACTAGCTAAACGATGCGCCTGTATTTTTTTCATCAAGTTAAATTCATACAAATATCCATTACATTCTTCACAAGTTAGTAAGCATCATGCATTTGGATGATAAACTGCCCGAATGTCTCATCCGATGTAACTCCTATGCTATTTGATTAATCAAACCAAGAAATAAAAATAAAAAAACCCATGAATCTGCGCAAAATCCAACAGGGTAACAGTTAGATCGATGAGGATGAGAGCTAGCCATGCTCTAAATTGCCAACTTTGGGTGGCCAATCAGTCCACCACATCCAGATCCAATCGGCTAATCTTCTTTTTCTGTCACTAGAACAAAGCCCGTGCGTTGCAACGGGATATAAATATTCTAATACATTAGCTTGTGATTTACCTGCCCATAATATGCGATTTGTGTAAATAAATGTTCATCAAATTTTATCTGTGATTTATCTTATATTTTGATCTGAAATGATTTACCTGCCCATAGTATACGATTGTGTAAATAAATGGTCATCCAATTCTGCCTATGATTTACCTTATACTTTGATCACAAGTTTGGTAAGTAAATTAAAGTGGAATTGATTCAGAAGGTAAGTAAATTAAGATACTTGATTATTATATGGGGAAGGTTGGACGAAGGGGTGGTGGGAAGAAAGGTGAAACGGAAACCTTACGCTTTTTTTAAGTAGTATACCTGCCCATAATATGCGATTTGTGTAAATAAATGTTCATCAAATTTTATCCGTGATTTATCTTATATTTTGATCAGAAGTGATTTACCTGCCCATAGTATACGATTGTGTAAATAAATGGTCATCCAATCCTGCCCGTGATTTACCTTATACTTTGATCACAAGTTTGGTAAGTAAATTAAAGTGGAATTGGTTCAGAAGGTAAGCAAATTAAGATGCTTGATTATTATATGGGGAATGTTGACGAAGGGGTGGTGGGAAGAAAGGTGAAACGGAAACCTTACGCTTTTTTTAAGTAGTACTAGAACAATGCCCGTGCGTTGCACCGGGATATAAATCTTCTAGTATGTCATCTTTTGATTTGCCTGTCTATAATAATGCGATTGTGTAAATAAATGATCATCAAATTCTGTCCATGAATTACCTTATATTTTGATCTGAAGTTTGATAAGTAAATTAAAATGGAACTGGTTCAGAAGGTAAGTAAATTAAGTTGATTTATTATCATACAAGGAAGGTTGGACGAAGGGGTGGTGGAAAGAAAGGTGAAATGAGAACTTTACATTCTTTTTAAATAGTAGAGATAGAGATAAGAGACCGCCGCACGTATGTCATACACGTGGTTAGAAAAATATATCAATAACCATTGTTTAAACTCACAAGATTTGGGTGACCTTAACAGTAGAATTCTTGAGAATTCAATTCATATATTCAACAAGTAATTTTCTTAGTCCATGCGATTGTTGTCATACGGAAGAATTATGAGGTGCTACAACGGCAAAAGAAATGCGTCTCGATGGCCTTGTGCAGATGGGCGCGTCTCCTTTTCTTGTGAGAGGCCGTAAATAATCGATCCATCCGATCCGAGCATCAGTCGCTGGCTGGATTTGCATCCATGCTTGGGCCAGCCATTGCGCGCAAGTGCTCCATCCGTAGCTCTTCATCCTTGCACCCACATGCATGACATGCAGCGAACCACACACTACATCTGCTGCGCTTGCCCGCTAGCAGGAGAAGAAACTACTCCCTCTGTAAAGAAATATAAGAGCGAAACATTTTTATATTTCTTTACGGAGGAAGTAATTACAAATGCAGCAGCAAGAACAACAACAAATTGTAACACAACGCGCAACTGTAAAATAGCTATAAAAAAACCCCGCATCATCCCCGCTCGGGTGACACGGGAGGAGCCCCAAACCTAGCCGCCAGGTCCGGCCAGACCTCCCTCCCTCCCCTTTGTTTCTGCCGCCGGGCTAAGCCCGGGCAGCCGATGGCGATGCCGAAGGCCCTCTTCCCTCTCGCATCGTGGTCGGATGGTGCAGGACAACCAAGGGCGCAGGGGGCAAACCCGGATTTGGGTCGCGACAGAGCGGTGGCTCGCTACCGGCGATGGCGCCCGACGGCAGCGTGGTGTTGAGTGGTTGCGGCTGGGAGGGCCGGTGGTGTTGCAGGGGGAAGTGGAGTGCGGGGTGGTCTATGACTAGATCCAGCTGGATTTGGCTCCAGTGGCCCGGCGTGTGGCGCAGAGGAGGCACCCGCCCGGTGGGGCTCTCGGTTGTGGGGTGGATCACTTCCGCGGGTGATGGCCTCTCACGCTGGCGGTGGCCGTCAGGTGGCGCTGCTGTCCACGGTGGTTGGGCGGTGGCGCTGCTCGGGGTCCTCCAGGCAGTGATGTGGCGGTGCAGGTGCTATGGTTTGGCGGCGGTGTGTTCTGGGTCATTGGCATGCTAAGGCGGCAGCGCAAATTTGGTTTGTGGTTGTGGGTGATGTCTGGCGGCGTGCTGGTTCAGAGGGTCGACCTAGTCCCTGCTGATGACACCTTGTGCCCTTCTTGTCTGCGGCTTGCCGGCGTCGGACTGAGTCGGGCCCTCTTGGCGCTGCTATATCGTTAGACGGATTGGCGCCTATGGCTACGGGTGTGGTGGGATGCGAGCTACCCCCTCGGCGATGGCCGTTGACAATCACTGGGTTGTTCCCCCTTGGTCCACTGGGGACTGGCTGGGAACGCAAGCATGGACGCTTCCTACAGTGGAGGTGTCGATCGAGACCTGGTGGTTTGTGCCGAGCTAGGTGTGGTAGGAGGTGCCTTCCTCTCTACCTGCCATGGCTGGGGTAGATGATGGTCCACATGATTGGCTCTTCAGTGGGCAACATGGCGGTGGCGGTGGTGGTGGCTATGCCTCTTGGTCGTCTGTGCGATGCGGGGTGTAGCGGTTGGTGGCTCGGGCCCCTCCCTGAAGATGATAGCGGAGATGTCCACATTCGGATATGGAGGCTTGTGCTCGCCTCGGCATCTCTACGTGCCTTGTGGTGGCACGGGTGAGCTACTGAGGGAAAACTTCATGCTTTGGCGCTCATGGTGGTGACGCCCACGCACTACTAAGAAAAACCCTAGCAGTAGCGCGGGTTAAAGGCCTATCAGTAGCGAGTGTTCCCGCGCTACTGATACGACGCTACAGCTAACTTTTAGCAGTAGCGTGGGTTCTGACACGAAAGGGTGACGTAGTACATCTCATTGTGTTGCGTGCGTGCAGCAAAAAATAACATAGTACTCCCTCTGTAAACTAATATAAGAGTGTTTAGATAACTAAAATAATGATCTAAATGCTCTTATATTAGTTTACGGAGGGAGTATGTTGTTACCCTACGTATGTACTGTACATGTTTCTGCTCTGAATCGAATTGACAGTGGTATGCGTACCAGTTGCAGGACGTGCCAGGACTTTTTTTCATGTCGTCGGGGATGTGCGGGTCCAGCACACCGCACCCTTCTTCGTGGCCGTCACCATCTTTTACCGTCGCCGCCGCCGCCGCGTCGGCCTTCTTCGCATCGTCGCCACCTTTCGCTGCAATGGCGGCGGCACAAGGGGGCGTGCCGCCTATAGCACCAGCGGCAGCGTCGTGCTTCTTCCTGCTCGCTCTCGCCGCGAGCCCCGCCACCGGCACGAAGAAGCTGGCGTGGTCATGATGACGACGGGGAGGAGGGGGCCTCGGCCGGGTGAAAGTTTGTGCCAGTGCCGGCACCGACGCGGGGGTGCAGAGCCAGGCGGCAGCTGAGCGTGGCGCGCAGGATGGCATGGAGATGGGCGGCCATCGTTGAGCTCCGCGCAGACCTACGTACCAGAACTGCAGGGGGCGGCTGGCAGGCAGAATCTGCGGATGGATGCACTTGATCTCTTGAAAATAGCATGCTCGAAATAGTACTAATAAGCAAGGGCCGGGATAATGGAAGGAGATCGGTTTGAAAAGAGATTCTGCTGGTTGCACGCCGGATTCGATCGAGGGCGAACTTTCCTTCAGGCCGGCATGGGTGGGGTCCACCCGCAGAGAAGTTTCTTAACACGAAAGGGTGTGCGCACTATTCTATAAATCAACGAAAATACTAACGCCACACATGTGATGCGTAGCATCCTGCCCACACGCGTCATCTGTCGTTGGATGTTTCGCACGAATATTGAAGCACAATAAATCGCCACGTCAGCCAACGAGCTCGTGCGGGTCAAGACCAACCGGCCCGGACGACGCCCACTCCTCCCGTCCCGAACGGGCCCACTCTATCTCACCTTCTCTTCCCCACTCATCTACACTTTCTCTTCCCCTATCCTCGCGACCGCCTCTAATCCGGCAAGCCCCGTGGATCCCGGTGACTACCGGCGAGGTCCGCGCTAGATGCGCGGTGGGGGTCACGGGATGGAGGTAGTTGGCTGTGGAGGCGGGCGGAGGTGGGCGGAGGCCACGGCGGCGGTGACCAAAAGTTGGATCCGGTTGAATCTTCCCATTGTCCTCCCCCGACTGCCTCTAATCCGACGAGGCCCGCGGATCCCGGTGACCGCCGACGAGGCCCGCGCTAGATGCGCATTTGGGGGGCACGGGATGGAGGTAGATGGCTGGTGAGGTGGGGCGGAGGCCGCGGCAGCGGTGAACAACAGTTGAATCCAACCCCGACGATGAGGGAAGGCGCCGCTGCTGCTGGGCTTCGAGCTCCGCCGCGCCCATTTCGTGCTACACTGGGAACGGAGGGGGAGCGCGCAGCTGGGGTCCCTGGCGCGGCTCGGCCTCCGCGGTGGACGCCGACGCAGGGCGGAGCTGTTCGACCCCGAGCGCAAGCACCACGTCGCGCGGCGACTACTCGCGACAACCGGGTGAGCCAGGTCGGCAGTGCGACGGCGACCCCCTTTTTTGTCGTTGTGTGGAGGGGATGAGAAGCAGGCGGCGGCCATGGCGGGGCGGCAACGGCACGTGGCCGCTGCTCGGGACGGCCGGCGACAACGCTGCTTCCCTCCTGCACCTCCATCCCCGCTCGTCACGCGCGGAGCCCTGTGTGCAAATCCTCCACCCCGCTCATGCAAAGTTTGTTCAGGCAAGTTTTCTAAACGTAGATGCAGCATTTGTTCCCCTAGGAGTATGCAATTCAATTCACAGATGTTTGCCCTTACGCGGCTCCTTTTTGTCCCTCATTAGCATTTAAGTTCATAGATGCAACTGCAGGGGGCAAGTTCGAACAGATGCAAGTGTAGGAGAACATTTTTTTGGAAGAGAGATCATTAGGAAATTCTGCATTAAAAACGCAGCAATTCTGCATATAGTGTATGTAGTCTGTAGCATGTAGTTCCCTGTTTCTGTATGAAATGAGTGTCTCTAGTATGCTTCTCTGTTTCTGCATATTTTTTGTCAGTCTATTTTCTCTGCTGGTTAGCGAGGATCCTCAAATCTCTTGCTTCCAGTCTCACCCAATTGCTGCTGTGCACAGAAAAATTGCAAGCCGGCGATGGAGCAATCTAGAGTAGTTGCCACGGCAAATTTCTCGTAATAGTTGGCGTGGACAGAATTTCTATGAGTAGTTGCCACGGCAATTTTTTTCTATAGTAGTTGCCGTGGGCAGATTTTCCAGAGTAGTTGCCATGGCAATCTTTTCATAATAGTTGCCATGGGCAGAATTCCTACAAGCAGTTGGCATGGCAAAAAAAATTGGTGTAGTTGCCATGGCACAATTCTGGAGTAGGAGTAGCTGCCATGTCATAATTGTTACGAGTAGTTGCCATGGCAAGTTTTTGCGGTAGTTGCCATGGCATAATTCAACAGCTACATCAGACACATGTCAAGTTTACTTTTGTAGCATGATCTAATTCCAATATGGTAGTTTTAGTTAAATTCCATGGAAATTCTAATATGAATTTTCCATGGCAAATTCATGTTCATTTTTTCATGTTCTTTTACATACATGGCAAATCTCTCAAATAAAACATGTAGATGTTCAAAAGTATGGCAACTTAAGATGTTGAAAAATATGGCAAAGCTATAGATGTTCAAAACATGTCAAAGTTATAGATGTTCAAAAACATGGCAAACTTGCCATGCCAACTTAATATGTGTACATAGCATGCAAATTTTTCTGCATTTGATCACATAGCAAGTTTAGAAAATGTTCCTATGACCTATTTTTCAAAGTTTGCCATGGCAAAAATGTCATGTTTATTTGCCAAGGCAAATTTAGGTTTTTTTTTTAACACGCCCACCACAATCTTTATGCTTTTGTTTCTTACTTAACTACGGCAAATTTAGTTTGTTGATAATGGCAAATTTAGTTTATTGACCATGGCAAATTTAGTTTATTGACCATGGCAAACTGATTTTGTTTGATCATGTCAAATTTAGTTTATTTGGTTCATGGCAAATTTAGTTTTCAAATCATGGCAAGTTTTAGTTTACGTGAATTTCGCCGTGGCAAGTTTTGATATGAATCTGCCATGGCATTTTTCTTGTTCATATTTGACTTTCAACTTTTTGTGTTTTTTCACACACGGCAAATTCATCATACAAACACATGGCAATTCTTGATACGAATTTGCCATGGCAATTTCCTCCATATTTTTTGTTTTTCAACTTTTTGTGTTTTACACACACGGCAAATTCATCATACCAAAACACGGCAATTCTTGATACAAATCTGCCATGCCAAGTTTTGATACAAATTTGGTTTATTGATCATGGCAAATTTTAGTTTATTGGTTCATGTCAAATTTAGTTTACAAATCATGGCAAATTTAGTTTATTGATCATGACAAATTTAGTTTTCAAATCATGGCAATTTAGTTTACATGATTTTTTCTGCCATGGCAAGTTTCAATATGAATCTGCCACGGCAATTTTTCTTGTTCATGGCAAATTTAGTTTACGTGAATTTCGCCGTGGCAAGTTTTGATACGAATCTGCATGGCATTTTTCTTGTTCATAATTGATTTCCAACTTATTGTGTTTTTTCACACACGGCAAATTCATCATTCAAACACACAGCAATTCTTGGTATGAATTTTCCATGGCAAATCTCTTTGTTCATACTTGATTTTCATTTTTTTTTTCTCACACACGGCAAAATCCTCCTTCAAAACACGGCAATTCTAATTAAACTTTCATGGCAATTTTAATTAAAAATGCCATTTCATTTTTGCCTTTTATTGTCCTGTCAAATTTTTGTGTTTTTTTCACATGAATTTTTCAACTATTTGTGTTTTGTTCACATGGCAAAATTGATTATTTTGTCATGGCAGATTTGCCATATTTCATTGGGGGATTAAATATGTGTTTATAAACCTTTGCCATTGTTAAAAAACAATATAATGTCAAATAGTTTGGTCAAACTTGCATGACAATTTTTTTGCTATTTTCAAAGTTGATGGCATTTTTTTAGTAGCTGAGCATAACCTGGGCTTTTATTTGTCACAGAAAAAAAATCTGGGCCTTTTTATTTAATTCGTTGTCAGTGGGCTTTTTGTTCCTTTTTTTCACAGGGGAAAAGGGCCTGGTGTGATGGAGGTGTGCGGGCTGTGGGTTCTCCTGCCGAACGAATTCGTGCAGGGGATCGATCCCCTCCTACCGAACGAGTCGTGTGGTAGGATGCTTCTCCTGCCACACGTGTGGGCAGTTCTAATATTCGCCCACACACAATCGTGTGGGCTGCCTGTTGGGTATGCCACACAGGTCGTGTGGGTGGATGTCCATTGTGCCACATGTGTGGAAGTTATCGGCGTCCTAAATCAATGGTTTAATATATCCGCGATGTAAAGCATGACATTAGCTGTAGTATAGACACTTTCAAATGAGTGATAGTGAGCCATGATGTTGGTTCCCAAGAATTTCTCAAACTGTAGTGACTCAAGATGGAACATGACAAGACCATCAATTGCCCACGGGAGAACCACATTATTGTCCTCGACAAACCCTAGTATCATTTCTGCTTTCAGTGAAGTAGCTTGTCAATTTCAATAGTTCTTCCAAACAACCATGAAGCAACATCATCACAATTGGTCCTTCTCTTCTAAAATTGGACACTGCAGCCTGACAAAGTGAAGAGACCAAGTCCACCACCATCTGCCAGTATCATGGAAATAGCTGAGGTCATTTACTGGCATAGGTATCACCGCTAGTTTTTGCCTATCCAAATCGAATTCAAGGATCTCATCCGAACTCCCAGTAAGCAACCAATAAAGAGAATCCCCAACCAGCATAGCAGGCTTGACCGTAGAAACCCCGATGCGAAAATGGGCAAGATCCTCAGATTGAAGCGGTGTTGTGATAAGATTGCCCCATACACCGCTTGCATAATTTGTCTCTCACTGTTGCCTACCAAGGCCACATGGAAGTGGTGGCCGTCTCCGGTAGAGCAAAGCACCGCCACGCTGATTGGGGATTCATCCATGTCGAACCAAGGGGAACGCTAATCCAGGTTTTCTTTGTAGCAAACGCAATGGGAACGGCAATGTGGTGCTGGTTGCCGGTGATGGGGTCCCACACGAGTAGCTGGAGACGCTTCCAAAGGAAGATGAGTACGAGGCCATGTACGAAGGGAGAGGAAGCGGCGGTGGCCGTCGTCGTGCTGCAAGGAGAAGCGTTCGGGCAAGACGATCTGGGGCGTTGAGGGTAGGTAAGAAGGAGATCTCATGGTCTACTTGGAAGAAACCGAGGAGGGGGACGGTTGCGGCGGTGGCAGAAACCTGGATCGGAGACGAGACAGCGCCAACGCTTGCAGACGAGGGAAGCGTGGGCCAGGGGAGGCAGGACGGCTGCGGGGGTAGCCGGAGGAGAATCTTGGAGAGCAGGTCGTCGTCCTTCAGCGGCGGCGGAGGCTGCTCATCTCCACAGTGTGACGTTTTGCTGCCTCTAAGGCAGTCTCTATGGCCATAGAGGCAGGCGCCATACACTGTGGAGATAGCCTCTAGCTCAAATTTGTTAAGCATCGACGCTATGCTTGGAGGCTAGCTGCCTCCAAGCCTTTTCTTTTAATACAATATTTCACTGGCCCAACATGTCATAGATGGAGTGTCTCAAGCAGCTAGAAAATGGTTCCTTTGAAAAATAGTATTCTACACATTGTAGGGACACCTTGGAGGCAAAGAAAATTTGCTATACACTACAAAGTTTTGAGCTGACTCTAGCAGCCAGCCATGGGTCCCAGCTCAGAGGCAAGCCTGCCTGTAAGCACCGTGGATGCCCTGAAGGATAGGCTCGAAAACTGGGCGTAGTGAAATGATGCTGAGAGCCTAAAACTGTGCTGGACACTGAAGCCCATGATCGGTAAAGGCACGTGTATTTGTTTGCCTAATAAAAGAAATTTTTGTTTGGGGGGAATTCAAAAGTACATCTTGTTACACATGTACATATTGTAGGTGTTGTATATTCTTTAAAATTTTGTATGGAAGAACACTTTTATTTGTAAGCTACACACAAAAATTTGAGCATCCACACTGGCAAATAGTAGGTCCAATTTGCATCCGCTATATGTTTATTGTGTGGCTAAAAAAAATGCATTAATAACAAATTATATTTTATATGGTTCACAACACATCTACAGTACATGTTTGTTGTAAAAGCATTAAGTATGTTTCTTCAGATCTTACAATATTATTTAGTTTTTACAATATTTTGGTAAGCCATATTCTAGCAAAAAAAAATGGCAAGCCGAGCTTGGTCAAGTCAATGCGCGCACTTGTAAAGAAGGTCGGCGCCAACGCGGCTTTTTTGGTAATGCATAAATGCTACTTATGTGATTTTTCTTGCATTGTCCTTCTCTAAATATTCAGAAATAGGACTGTAAATACAATATTGTTGAATCATGAATGGACCAATCCTATTTGTTCGGAGTCCCTTGTTTATGATGTACTTCCTCTATAAACAAATATAAAACGTCTTATATTTGTTTACAGAGAGAGTAAGTAGTACTCCCTCCATTCCTAAATATTTGTCTTTCTAGAGATTTCAACAAATGACTACATACGGAGCAAAATAAATTAATCTACACTCTAAAATAAGTCTATATACATCCGTATGTGGTAGTCCATTTGAAATCTCTAAAAAGACAAATATTGAGGACCGGAGGGAGTATATGTGTTTGGAGTGGTGGCTACCTCTACATTTTACTAGTGTCGATAGTGTCCTCGACGGCAGATGAGCACACTGCGCACCACACCCCAGCCATT
This sequence comes from Thinopyrum elongatum, assembly GCA_011799875.1. Classification (NCBI taxonomy): domain Eukaryota; kingdom Viridiplantae; phylum Streptophyta; class Magnoliopsida; order Poales; family Poaceae; genus Thinopyrum; species Thinopyrum elongatum. Next base: position 90,656,263 of record CM022302.1, on the reverse strand, counting down.
ATACAAGTCCTGATTTTCATAGACAGTGTATATGCTACCACCAATTCGCCGGCAAGACCATATTACTCAATTTGCTGATTCGGTCATATGGAAGCTGGATCCTGCTGGTTTATCTGCTTCCGTCGTCTCTTCCATGGACATAAGCCAGGGGAGCTTTTGCCATCTGGCCGCCCGGCGAGCAAAACAAGCTAGCCAATGGAGGAGTTTGGCCAAGTCTCCCTTCTGAAAAAGGCCAGTAGAAAAAGAGGTTGCGGACCGGTGCAGACTACGGCCATTGATTGAGGATGAGTTCATGTTCATGAGCAGGGCTGTCGCACACCGCGCTCCGCTTCAGTTGGGCACGAACTGGATTGTCGTACCTACCTCCCTCCATATCCCAGCTACACACACAGGTACCTTTTTGTTCGAAATTACTACTCCGAATTGGATTATATTTTTTCTTCTTCTCGCCCCGGCGAGCCGCCGCCCGAGCAAATCCTCCTCCGCCATACCTGGATTGTCAATGCCGAGAAACAATTGAGCACACTCTAGCGTTGGAATTCTGAAATCAATGCTGCGCCTCCTTCGCGTAACAGCACCGCCGGGTCAGATGGGCAGCACTGTCTCGCTCCTGATCACACAGGCGGCAAACGCTGTTGTGCGGCACGCCACTCAAATTAGCATGAATTGGCCCGGCTGCACCTTCGAACTGATCCGCTGCAACCCTCGTATCCTTAACCGACAACTTCTTGTACCGTGCCAGCCTCAAGATTTCCAGCACCAAAAAAGGAGCATCCCCGTCCAACCAAGGGTCCTTCCTGAGAATGGCCAAGCTGCCATCCCCAAGGGAGATAGGGGTGCCGCAGGAAAAGAGCTGCCTATCAACCTCATTGCACGGAGTCTGAGTGCCCTTCCATGGTCTCTTCTCATCATCCCACCTGAACCATTCCCACCACAGCCCAAGGGCTCGACTGAACATCTTTGGCGCGCACACTCGCTTCCAATTCACAAGGTGGTCAGGAAATAGGTAGCAGTTGCAGTCACCGCCCAGTTAATAAGCACCAGTCTTCCAGTCCTGTTGAGATGTCGCTCTTTCCATGGTGAGAGCTTGCCTGCAGCCTAGTCAAGCACAACCGGCTGTAGCTTAGCTTTCTGAACCCTACAGGCAAACCCAGATATCCATGGCCAATAAGCTTGCACTCCACCAAAATCACACAGTATACGAGATAAATCGATACCATCACAGGAAGTAGGATAAGCCACACCCTTCGCAATGTTAGTTCTCAGCCTGGATGCATCACCAAACGTCTTCAAGATAGCCTGGACAGCAGCAATCTTCCGGCACAGGATTATCTGTATTTAAGAAGTAAATATTAGACTGTTTAACTGTGCAAACAACCAAGACCGTACAACTGAAAAAACGTGGTCTTCATATTTGCACAAGGCAGTACAGTCATGCATATAAATTCAGTGCCAGAAATCCAAAGGCAAGAAACATTTTCTTGCATAATTCGAATCTAGACATGCAGACAGTCAAACAAAAAATGAAAAGGCCTTCCCCTCAAAAAAATAAAATGAAAAGGCCTTCTAGTATTAATATATTTTTCTGTCATTTATATGTTAAAATTGCAAGCTCAACTGAATCTTTCACAGCATTTCATCAACTACCTCCATTCCTAAATATAAGACGTTTAATTTAAACGTCTTATATTTAGGAATGGAGGTAGGACAAGATTATAGTACCTTGATATTTACAAAGCATTGTTAAAATTGTCCAGCCATGCTAAAATTTGCAGGTATATTTCGGCAGCATAGAAATGAAAAGTACACAGGAAGAATCCACTACAACTTTTAGAGTTGAATTGAATGGCCATTAGTTTGCTCACTATTTTTTTTCTCTTTTCCTGTAGTGCTGTGCAGCGGAATCTTCTTGGCAACTGCAGTTTCAGACAAGTAACATGGCTTTCGTGCTACTGGTAGTTGTTGCAGTCATGTTGCACCTAGCCTCTACATCAGCGCAGCCAGGCCCCCGATGCAAAACACAATGTGGTGATGTCGACATCCCTTATCCGTTTGGTATTAGTATTGGCTGTGCTATTAAAGGTTTCGAGATCATTTGCCGGAGGACTGCCGATGGAACCGACAAGCCATTCATGTTTGTTCAGGCCGTGGAGGTTCTGAGCATCTCAGTGCCCCGCGGTCAAGTCCGAGTTTTCTCCGACATCTCGACATACTGCTACAATACAAGTTCAAGATCAATGGTACAGAACGCTTGGTCCCTTGACTTCTCACAAAGCCCGTACCGCTTCTCTTATGTACACAACAAGCTCATAGTTATTGGCTGCAACACGCTCGCATACATCAACAACTTGGGAAGCACTGCAAAGTATACGACAGCATGCGCAGCGGTGTGTGAGAGCCCGGCAGCACTGACAAATGGTTCTTGTGTTGGTGCAGGCTGCTGCCAAAATGATATACCAAGGGGTCTAAGGGGCTATAGCTTCAGTTTTTATGATGTTTACAATAATTCCAACAGTACGCTTTTCAACCCATGTAGCTACGCCGCCATGGTGGAGACAGAGACATTTAGTTTCAGCTCGGACTTCATAACCACTACAAGGTTCAATGATACTGACGATGGGCGGAAGCCACTGGTGCTGGACTGGGTGGTCGGAAATGCAACTTGTGAAGTGGCCAGAGACATGCCTTCTTACGCGTGCCATAGCAGGAACAGCTTGTGTGTGAACTCGACTAACGGCCAAGGGTATCTATGCAACTGCACCGACGGATATGAAGGAAACCCTTACCTCTTTGACGGATGCAGAGGCAAGTTAATTTCTTTGCTCCCTGTGCATCTTTAGGCCATGCTCAATCGTTTTATGAGTAATACAGGGTACAGATCATCTTTTCCTGTTAATAGTTTGTAAGGAAAATATCATTACTTACTGTATGTCCCGATTTTGATGCCTGGAAATACTTGAGTTTTACAATCTGTTTTGATTTTTTTCTTCATCTAATTAGACTATTTACCTCATTTTACTTTGGTGCAAGAATGGCAAACGTTACACTCATTATGCCATTTAAAATTTGTATTTGTCAATCCACATATGCCGATTCTTTTTCATGCATTACTATTAAATCAATCACTTGACCCCAAATAATTTTGTTCTTTGTTGCTGCAGATGTCAATGAATGTGAGAAGAATTCAAGTATATGCCCGAAGTCTGCAACATGCCACAACACTATAGGAGGGTATCATTGTTCATGTTCTCCAGGCAGAAAGTTTGTAACGGAAACAAAATCTTGTAACCCAGACATCACCCTAATCATAGGTAAACCACTAGATGTTTTTAGCATTTGCTTAATTCTTGTTTAGAAAACAATGGCCAACTGTCCATAAAGATATTAATCACATTTAGCAAAAGAGGGCCCAGATAGTAGAATTACCAGCCCAGGCAAGCACATAGTCTATCCGAGGATGCTTTACAATAAAGAAATGAAATGAGGAAAATTGACAAAAACTCAAAAAAAGTCCAGAAACAAGCATCAGTGCATTTCTTTTAAAAGGTATAATTATATTGCATCACGGCCCTTTAGTCCACTTTACCACAGCAAGAATTTTTTTAATGCTTTTAGTATATACATTGTGGGCCTTCCCCGGACCCTGCGCAAGCGGGAGCTACGTGCACCTGGCTTCCCTTTTAGTATATCATTGTGGGATCAATTTGACTAACAGAAACACCTTTCATGTTGATCTCTACAGGCATTAGCATCGGTGTTGTCATTCTGATGATTATCATCTTCTGCATACGTGTAATATTTGAGAGAAGAAAGCTTGCGAACGTCAAAAAAAAGTATTTTCAGCAGCACGGAGGGATGCTATTGTTTGAGAAGATGAAATCAGATCAGGGACTTTCATTTACAGTGTTTACTGAAGCACAACTGAAACAAGCAACAAATAAATTTGACGAAAGCCAGATTCTTGGACATGGAGGCAATGGCACTGTGTACAAGGGAATAATTAAGGATGTCACTCCAGTGGCAATTAAAAGGTGTGCATTGGTTGATGATAGGCAGAAGAAGGAATTTGGCAAAGAAATGTTGATTCTTTCCCAGATCAATCACAAGAACATTGTCAAGCTATTGGGGTGTTGCCTTGAGGTGGAAGTCCCCATGCTAGTATATGAGTTCATCCCAAAAGGAACATTGTTTGATCTTATTCATGGCAAGAACCATAAACAGCAACTCCCTTTCAGTTCTCTTCTAAGGATCGTCAATGAGGCAGCTGAGGGGCTTGCATTTTTACATTCCTATGCAAACCCACCAATTCTACATGGTGATGTGAAAACCTCTAACATCCTTCTTGATGAGAATTACATGGCAAAGGTGTCAGATTTTGGGGCATCTATAATAGCACCAACTGACAAAGCCCAGTTCGTCACAATGGTTCAAGGAACATGTGGTTATCTGGACCCCGAATATATGCAGACATGTTGCTTGACAGACAAAAGCGATGTTTATAGTTTCGGTGTTGTTCTTCTAGAGATCCTAACTGGGGAGGAGCCACTGAAACTTGAAGGTCCTGAGGTATGCCGGAGCCTGTCGTCCAGTTTCCTGCTGGCTATGAAGGGGAACGATCTTGATAATATGCTCGACAATCAAATAAAAGGTCAAGAGAACATGGAGTTGATTGTAGGGGTAGCAGATCTAGCTAGGCAATGCTTGGAAATGTGCAGTGACAATAGGCCCTCGATGAAAGAGGTATCTGAGGAGCTTAGCAGATTAAGGAAGCTTTCGAGGCATCCTTGGATACAGCGTGATACTGAGACAGATAGCTTTCTCGGTCTGATTGAAATAGAACAAAGCTCTGAGTGCACAGAGAAGGATGAAAGAATGGCCATAAATCCAAGCAGTTTTTACCTTATGAGGTGAACGAAAACACTGCGAATTTTATGCTTTGGCACTTTCATTGTTCATTTAACCTTCTCCTCCTTTAGTTGTATGTGGCATTTCGGTGTAAGAGTCTCTTGGACCCTTGGGTATTACATAGACATGCCATAATGTAGCAAGAATAAATGTATCATGGTACAAAATGGGGACACATTCAGTGCTACCTATTTGAACTTGTGCGAGCTTTCATAGAAGTTTCCAAAATCACTCAAAGAAGATCAGTGGACGACTGGGTGTGAAAATGTGATCAAGTTTGGTATTGAAACTGTGCTATTACGTCAAGTGATTTAATTTTCCTTTTTCAGGGAAGTTCACTGATTTACTCGGTTGTGTGGGCTGGGCTCACTCACTTGGTTGGATGTTCCAATACAAGGAAATGTCATCTTGACTCCGTCGGGGTCTCTGCACTTGCCATGCTGCGGTTATATTCCATTTCATGAGACTTGCTAGATTATTTTATTTTCGCCGCTATATTCCAGGACAGGATGTATTCTAGGTCCCTAAACCTACATTTGGCTTCTAAACACATAATAAGATAAGAAAGAGATAGAATAACAAAATGCAGAGACATACTTCAGTTGTGTCATAAGTCTAACACACACACCCTCGCTTGTTTGCCGAGGCAGGGAGCAGACGGCGGCCGGGTTCTTTGCGTCACCGTACTGCCGCCTGCCGGCCGGCCGGCCGGGGATATCTCTTGTAATAAGGCTGATGCCATGTCCATGAGTTCAAGTCCCATGCCTGATGAACAAAAGAAAATTGTTAGGATGCTGGTTGAAGAACCATTAGTGATCTACTCGACACAATCTAGAAGTAGAACGATGTAACAAAGTAAAGTTCAGCAACCTGAGTATGACCGCAGGGATCCAATTGGACGGAACTGGAAGAAGGGGAATAATAGACCGAATGGCGAAGACGAACTCGTCGGGTTCCTGACCGCGGGGCAGGGAGGGGAGGGAGTCCGCCGAGACCGTAGGCCGTGGCTGGGGCTACTCCGGCCCACCCATCTGCGCGCGCCTGGAGACACGCATCGGCGTTGTAGGCAGGCGGCGGAGGAGGCCGTTCCCACGGGGGATGCCGGCGGGAGGAGGTCCGGGTGGTTGAAGAGGAGGTGGACGGAGCAGGCGGGCGGACCTCGCCGGAGCAGGCGGACGGACCCCGCCGGATTGGGGCGGAATGCGGCGGCGCACGCCGCCGCCGCCGTAGAGCGCCTTGGCCGGTGTGGTTTAGTTGCGGCACGGGAATCTTGGAGCTGTTCTTTTTCCAAAGCCGTTGGATCCCCATCGCACGGCCGGAAAATAGAAGAATACGTGAGAGGAATCTTAGAGCTGAGGATTATGTTGACTCAGCATTCTCAGCTAGAAGTTCTCCGTGCAAATAGAAGATTAGCCAATGCGTTTTGACACAGTCGATCATATTCAATGTTCAATATGTATTGTCATCAGAAACTTGACATATACACACTTCTCTGAATTACATGGGGACACATGAGATTTCTAACTGTTACTACTCTAGAAGCACGGGGACACAGATCAACAATGGCAACGATTAGATCTCTAGCATGGGAAGTTTGGCACTCGGGCGCTCGGCTATCTTGCTGATCGTAGGGGTGGATCACGAGCCGCTCCTTCATAGGCTTCCTTCCGTACGGCGGATCATCGGACGTCCGATCATCCAATCTCGGCTATTTAGCTCCTGCTCAGATCCAACTTTGGATGCGAGTAATTCCCATCTTGATAATTTGGGACCCGATGGATTCTCGAGAGCACTTGGAGAATAAAAAGGAGGAGCTGCTGAAGATGAATGCATGCATGGGCTAGAGAGCATGCCAGCGTCCGAACATGGAGGAGTTGCTCCTGGTCCTTCAACCCAAGACACAACAACCACCACGACAACAATGCAGGTCCACAAATCAAGAAATATTAATTCAAAGATCAAGTCCCTGATCTTCGTGATTGTGAAAGTGATTCTCATCCATGGGATACCAGAAGAGGAGCAGACGCCGGCTACGATAATCTACGCTCTTGCCCATGGGGAAGGAGAGGACCAGCGGCAGCGGCGGCTGTGATTCGCGTTCGTGCCCATGGGACAACAGAGGAGGTGCGGTAGGCAACGACCGCAATCCACACTCATGTCCGGACAACACAAGAGGAGGGGCAAGGTATCGCGAGGCTAGAGAGAAAATTATGGGATAGTAATCCCTGCTAATTGAGGACGAAGATAGTGCGCGAGGTAGTCTGCCGGTAGAACATTTAATCTGAGGCATTAGTTTGTGTGGCAGATACCGTCGGTTGTGATTTACTTGGATTGATCAGGCGTCTCTACTAATCCTGTGTATATTTTTTGGTGTGGCTATAGGTTATTAGACTCGTCCTTTTAATATGGAGGAGTTGCTCCCGGTCCTTCAACCCAAGACATAACAACCACCACGACAATAACGCAGGTCTACAGATCAAGAATTTATTAATCCAGAGATCAAGTCCCTGATCTTCGTGATTGCGAAAGTGATTCTCGTTCATGGGGTAGCAGAAGAGGAGCAGACCGCGGCGATGACAATCCACGCTCACGCCCATGGGGAAAGGAGAGGACCAACGACAACGGCGATCCGTGCTCCTGCCCATGGGACAACTGAGGAGGTCCGACGGACAACGACTGCAATCCACACTCACGTCCAGACAACCCAAGAGGAGCGGTAAGGTATCGCGAGGCTAGAGAGAAAATTATGGGATAGTAATCCCCGCTAATTGAGGACGAAGAGAGTGCGCGAGATGGTCTGCCGACAGAACATTCAATTTGAGGCATTAGTTTGTGTGGCAAATACCGTCGGATGTGATTTAATTGGATTGATCAGATGTCCCTAGTAATCGTGTGTATATTTTTTGGTGTGGCTATAGGGGAATTCATGTTTTCTCTTTAAATAATAGTGTAGATTTAGATAGTGTAGATAGGAGAGATATGATACACACACTCGTGCAAGAAAAAAAAACATACAAAAGGATACCTTCAGTGTAACTTTGGGCCCATCCATTTCCACATTTCATTTTGGGCTGCTGCTGCTTCGGTTCCACCCACCACATCCCGCACAGCCCGCACGACGGCACGAGCAGCGAGGGCGAAGCCGCCGCCGCCGCCGCCGCCGCCGCCGCCCCAACCTCCTCGCCGGCGATGGGGCCACTGGAGGACGGCGACCTGCTCCGCGAGATCCTGGCCCGCCTGCCCCCGCAGCCCTCCTCCCTGCCTCGCGCCTCCGCCGTCTGCAAGCGCTGGCGCCTCCTCGTCTCCGACCCAGGATTCTCCCGCCGCTTCCGCATCCACCACCGCCGCAGCCCTCCCCTCCTCGGTTTCTTCCGCAGAAATGACGCCCTGCCCTTCGTACCCACTCTCGACGCCCCGGATAGTGTCTCCCCCTGTCGTTTCTCCTTGCAGCGCGGCGACGGCGACCGGTTCATGTCCCTCGGATGCCGCCATGGCCTGGTGCTCGTCTTCAACAAACCTAAGAACCAGATCCTGGTGTGGGACCCCGTCACCGGCGAACAGCACCGCCTTGTCGTGCCCCCGGGGGTTGCGGCACATGCAGAGAAGACAACGATCAACGGGGCGGTGCTTCGTGCTCGTGCCGCCGGAGACGAGGCCCAGCACTTCCAGGTGGTGTTGGCAGTGGCAGACAACGACGACGAGCAACACAGGCGAGCGCTTGCCTGCGTTTACTCGTCAGAGACCGGCGCATGGGGTGATCTCGTCTCAACACAGCTTCCACCTGATGTTCTAATGAGTGATGCTCCCACCTTGGTTTCTACTGACAAGCCTGCTGTGCTTGTTGGGGATTCCCTTTACTGGAAGCTTGCTGGGAATATGGATGGAATTCTCAAGTTTGATTTGGAGAAGCAAAGCCTAGCTATGATACGGGTGCCAGTGCATATCCTTGAAGAGGGCCAGTACATGTTCTTGATTATGCGGGCAGAGGGTGGTGGCCTTGGTTTACTCATCCAGACAGACTGCAGCATCCAATTGTGGAAGATGAAGACTGATTGTGATGGTGTTGCTTCATGGGGGCTTGGAAGGACCATTGAACTGGACAAGCTACTTTCTCTGAATTCTGAGGAGACTGACATGTTGATACCAGGGCTCGAGGAGGAAAATAATGTGGTATTCGTGTGGACAGATCACATCGTCTTTATGGTCCATCTTGAGTCAATGAAGTTCAAGAAGCTTTCTGGAACCTACCCCCTTTCTCATTATCATCCATTCAGAAGTGTCTACGCTGCAGGTAAAGCATGTCTTCAGATATTCGTTGTAACAAAACCAAGTTAATTTTTGATAATTGGTTCATGGCATATATGGTTCATCCTTTCCTGTTGAGTTAACAAGTTTAAGTAGTGTCATATCACTTGTTCCTTTTGCTGCTTGATGACCTCTTCAACATATAGTGATTGTTTTCTGTAGTATTTCTATTCTGATTCTTGTGTGGTGGCGTTGTATGTAATGATTATGATTTGTTAGAAAGGAAATCTGTTAGTGGTATATAGTTTTGTATATTCTCGGCAGCCAGGCAATGGCCTGCAATTGGTCTATTGTCTAGTTTCACTTCTGTAATTCTTGTTGTTCAAGTCAGAGCTAGCAAACTGTCTTCATCTGTTTATTATCGTCCACAACTCTTTGCTTACATGTTCACCCGGTCACCTCCTTGCGTTGATGGCAGACTGCATCTTTGATGTTTTCTCCGGGCCCTGCTTCTCTTCCTTGTGCCTTTAACCACCTGACTTCTCTTTTATTTGCTAATGTTCTATCCCCTCTCTACTGGATGTGAATACTTCCGGTTGCCTTCCTGTTCAATCGAACTGCCATGCTTTCAGTTTACCTCCTCCTTAGTACTCCCCCAGTTCCTTCTGATAATGCAGGTTTTTCTCCCTCTAGCTCCCAGATGACTCAAAACTCATTACCCTTCCCCTCTTTGTGAATATGTTAAGTGGTAACATAATCAATATGTCCTCTTTTGTGTTCTTCATGGACGTATTTTTTGTTTGTTTTACTTCTACTAGTTGCTATATGCCTTTGATTATTTTTTAGTGGTTATGGATCTATCAAATCCTAATGCGATTTATGTGGTGTTACCTCTACGTGAGTATTTGATAACTATGCATGATCATTTGCTTCATGCTTCCTTCATATAAATGGGATAACTGATGATTGTCAGAATACTCGAAGATTAATTTTTGTATTTCTATTTATCCTTTTGTTCAATTTATTGCAGTTTTATGGATGATTGTTCTAGTGCAAGGCAGTTTGCTTAAATATTATTCTCAGCATATCTCTCAGTGTCTATCTAATTTGCATATGTAATCTGCCATGATCCACTAACATGATTTGTCTGGTCCAAAGCTATATGTATCAATGCTTTGCCGGCAGTCTATTTTCTGCACTTTTGGTCACTTTAGGTGTTTAAGACTTTATAAACATATGATTGAAATGGCATGACTAACAGATTCACTGTAAACACTGCTTTTGTCACAAATTGTATTTTTCTACTAGCATATTAATATTATCAGTAAACTAGTGGTCAAAGCATTGTTTTTGTTGTTGTGAAGAAAGAATAATGCATCTATTTTGGGCCGAGGGAACTGTGTCTATTAATAAGACAATGCACAATCCCTTAGATGAGACTTCTAGTACATGAGTTTAATTAAATTTGATTTGTGAGCGACTAGCTAGCTCGTACATTTCTGAAAAGTATGTCTATGAGCTATAAACTAGATGGTTCGGATTTGTTGCCCCATTAGCCCCTTGTGTGCCCATGATAACAAGGAATATTTCAAATGATTCGATAAGCTAGGATGTCCAGTATTTCCCTGTAATGGAGTTATTTGGACCGCTGATTTTATTTTATTTTATTTTTTGCCTTCACTGAGAACAGAATAACAGATGTAGCCAAAAACTTGAGAATATGCTAACAATAAGAGTTGAAGGTGTGGTGATAAAAAATGAACCGTTCTCCTGTAGCGGTTCTCTGTTTCTAATGTTGGTTTTGTCCGCTGATGCTGACCACTGAGACGGTCCAGTTTCAGAGCATTTGGCATGATTTCCACAGTACCAGTGAAGTTAATGTTTACTGTTTGAGTCGTACAAAAAGTTGAGATACATAACATCCACATTTTTTCTCTGAATGTATTGAGATACATAATTTTAACTTTGACTGATGAATTGGCTGCTCTGCAGGTCTCTAGGATTGAATTCCGGTGGCCGAGATGCAGAAAATGGTTATGGTGCTGCAGGTTCTTCCAATTTCTATGCTGTTCACGGGGTCTGTTATGTGCTATACCCGTAACTTGGCCCTCTGTGCTGGCCTTTGCAAACTTACCTGTCTATCATCTATGTTCTGTATGAGGACACGGTGACTTGCTTGGATTAATAATTAGTGTTGGGTTACTCTTGCGGTTCATTTGCTTGGTGCCTTTTAAGCAATCACGCCAAGGCAAGCCCACCTGTCAGTTGTATCGTTTGCTTGTGTCTCATGTTGTGTCAGGTTGAGGTTTCAGGTTGTAGGTTGCTTACAGGAGGTGGTCTCTTGCAGCTCTGTACACGTACGGATTGCAATACGAACCTCTGAAAGTGAAAAGATCAGTTCCTTGCTGTGGGCGTTCCGTGAAGCTTCCCTTTCTTTCAGGAGGCTGGGGTTTTGTTGTGAGGAATGATCGGGAGTCGGGTCATCTTCAGGGAGTCAGCTCCGCACTACATGCTGAAGCTTTGGCGCTGCTTCAACAAGCTGAAGCAAGCACATGACAATTAAATAATTGCCGTGTGTTGCATATGCCAATGTAAAAAGAAAATGTTTGTGCGAGGCGCTCGTTAGGGGATGGCAACCAGATTGTGTGGGCTGGCCATCTACCTCAGTTTGTACTGAATCTGTGTGCTGCCGACTTGTCCAGCGTTTCAGTTTAATTGGGTGCATCGGCAGTGTTACTTTCTGAAGAAAAAAAGCAAAAGGACAAACAGAGGCAGCTCCTTAAGATCTTGTCTAGTAAGGAAGCTCCCTTTTTTAATTTAGCATTGAGCAAATCTCCATTAGGAAAATACTTTGCCTTCAGAACAGTACCACACAAAGAATCTGGATTATCTATTAATTTCCATGCTTGTTTTGCTAGAAGAGCCAAATTAAAACAGTGGATGTCTCTAAACCCTATACCTCCTTTGCACTTCAGCGCACATAATTTTCACCAATGCATTCTCTTTTGGTTGTCACTGTCCCCCCAACATTAGTGCAACATCGAGTCAGATATTCCTTTACAAACTTGTTTAGGAATTTTAAAGATTGACATTGCATATGATGGTATAATCTGTGTAACTGACTTGAGAAGGATTTCTTTATCGCCCAATGATGATTGCCTCTCTTTCCAACCACCCTCTGCATGACACGATCAATCAAGTACTGAAAACAGTTTGTTTTATCCATCCTCACTTTAGACGGCAATCCCAAATACTTATCATTATCATTGAGCGCTTCTGTCATGATATTCAGTAAAGCACAAAATTTGGACCTTCACATTAACATCAGTATTGGGACCGAAGAAAACACTAGATTTATCCAAACTCAGCAATTGTCCGGATGCAACACAATATAAGTCCAATATTCTCTTTAAAGTTTGGGCATTCTCCATATGTGCTTTAATAAGGATCAATGGGTCAGGTGCAAACATGAGATTAGAGATTGATGGGGCCTCTCTGCACACCTTTATGTCCAGTAGATTCCCAGCCTCCTCTTCATGTGCAAGTAATACAGTTAAACCCTCCAAATTCAGCAAGATCTCTCCCAGGAAAACCCATTCAACACGGTTATAAGCCTTGTGCATGTCCAGTTTCACCGCACACAAACCAACCTTGCCATCCTTTTATTTTAATTGTGTGGAAACTCTGATAAGCAACCAACACATTATCTGTGATAAGGCGTCTAGGGACAAGCACATTTTGTGTGGGACTAACAATTTCAGGAAGAAAAACTTTGAAACGAGCTGCTAGCATTTGGAGATTACCTTATATACCACATTGCATGAGCTAATCGGTCTAAATTGAGTAACTTCTCTGATGAATTTACCTTTGGGATCATAACAATGGCAGTGTTATTCCAACCAACCGGAATCTTACATGTATTCACCGCTTGGAAGACTTCCTCAATTAGATCATCCCGTAGCATTGGTCAAAACCTTTTATAGAAAACCGCGTGTAACCCATCCAGGCCAGGAGCTTTGAGATCTCCAATGTCAAATAACGCCTTCTTACAATACTAGCGCGCTATAGCTAATTGGGTAGTAGTAGCGCGGGTGCCACCCCGCGCTACTACTAATTATCTGTAGCGCGTGTCTGGGACCCACGCTACTACTATTAATTTTAATTTCAAAAAAAAATTCTTCTGCGTATTTACGCAGTATACAGATTTTCTTGATCCCGTGCGTGCTGTCAGTGGCGGCAATGGTTTGATCCAGCGACTGCAGAGGTCGTCGAAGGCGCGGATGGGTAGCGGCAGACCAGATCTGGCGGCGGCTGCTGAAGAGGGACCGGATCTAGGGCAGAGCACGACGGCGGTATGGGCCCCCTCTTCGCAGCCAAGGCAGAGAGCTCCTGGTCGTCCATGGCGACGACCTGCACGGGCATGGCCATGGGAGGGTGAGTCAAACAAGAGGGAGAGAGGGAAAAAGAGAAACGAGAGAGAGAGAGAGAGAGAGAGAGAGAGAGAGAGAGAGAGAGAGAGAGAGAGAGAGAGAGAGAGGAAGGAGATGGAGGGAGTAGCGGGGCTGGTCGCCGGTGGCGAGGTGCTCCGGCGTGGTGGCATGGAGGCGCGGGAGAAGACTGGCGAGATCCTGGATGCCGGCGGCACGAGGCGGTGGCCTCCTTGGGCGCCATGGAGGAGGAGGCGTACATGGGCAGGAGTGTTGGGGAACGTTGCATGGAAAACAAAAAAAATTCTACGCACACGCAAGATCTATCCATGGAGATGCATAGCAACGAGAGGGGAGAGTGTGTCTACGTACCCTCGTAGACCGTAAGCGGAAGCGTTTATTAACGCGGTTGATGTAGTCGAACTTCTTCGCGATCCAACCGATATCAAGTACCGAACGTACGGCACCTCCGCGTTCAGCACACGTTCAGCTCGGTGACGTCCTCACCTTCTTGATCCAGCAAGACAGGCGAAGTAGTAGATGAGTTCCGGCAGCACGACGGTGTGGTGACGGTGGTCGTGATGCTATCTCCGCAGGGCTTCGCCTAAGCACTCCAAAAATATGATCGATGGACGAAACTGTGGAGAGTGGCGCCGCACACGGCTAAGAGATTGTCGTGACCTTGTGTGGCGCCCCCTCCCTCATATATATAGGTGGGGGGTGGGGGGGGGGGGGAGGCAGCCAGGAGGCGCCCCAAGGGTGGCCGAATCCCCCTTGGGCTCCTGCCCTTGGCCGCCCCCCTTTCCTTGTTTGTGCGCGGGAGGAAGGCAGGGGGAGGTGGCGCCCCCCTTTCCTTTCTCTCATGAGGAGGGAAAGGCAGGAGGGGCCAACCCTCCCCCTTTCCTTCCCCTAGAGTCGGCGGCCAGGGAGAGGGGCGCACCAGCCCCTTGTAGGCTGGTGTGTTCCCCCCTTTGGCCCATTAAGCCCATATAGCCTCCCGGGGCTTCCGAAACCCCTTCTGGTGATCCGATGATTACCCGGTACCTCCTGAAACTCTTCCTGTGTCCAAACATGATTGTCCTATATATCAATCTTTACCTCTGGACCATTCCGGAGCTCCTCGTCATGTCCGTGATCTCATCCGGGACTCCGAACAACATTCGGTCACCAAACCATATAACTCATATAACACTATATCGTCAACGAACGTTAAGCGTGCGGACCCTACAGGTTCGAGAACTATGTAGACATGACCGAGACACTTCTTCGGTCAATAACCAATAGCGGAACCTGGATGCCCATATTGGTTCCTACATATTCTACGAAGATCTTTATCGGTCGAACCTTAGGACAACATACGTAATTCCCTTTGTCTATCGGTATGTTACTTGCCCGAGATTCGATCGTCGGTATCTTCATACCTAGTTCAATCTCATTACCGGCAAGTCTCTTTACTCGTTCCGTAATACATCATCTCGTAACTAACTCCTTAGTCACTTTGCTTGCAAGCTTCTTGTGATGTGTATTACCGAGAGGGCCCAGAGATACCTCTCTGATACACGGAGTGACAAATCCTAATCTGCAGGGACGATTATAAGGGGGGACGAGGGGGGGCTAGACCCCCCCTAATGATCTCGTTACCCCTTAATAGCGATTAGGTATCACATATAATTTCCTTCATACGCACATAATTCTGGTTGTCTCGCCCCCCCTGTGATCCATCCGCATCCCACAGCGAGAGGCCTAGAGCCCATGTACGTACACAACTTGATGTGTGTGATTGCAGGAAGCAGGCCGAGTGGCCAACGACCCTAATATGAGGAAAAAGAAAAAGAAAAACAGCCCACGTGGAAGACAAGGAGTCTGGAAGCAATTCGCACGACCAGGAGCGAGTCCACGACGTACGCACGGTCGTTTCGTTTCCACAATCTGCTCGTTCGTCGTTCCTCAGTTCCTGCGATTGGAAAAACTTCGCTGCCGCCGCCGCTCGCCTAGTAGATCGTCCATCCTCTCCACCGAATCTCTCCATCCGCCGAGGAGGGAAGGCCTCCGTCCGACCGTCCCCGACGGCGCGACTCCCATCATGCCGATCCGCAGACCACAGGCGCATTCCGGCCGGCCACACACACGCGGATGAGCGAGCAGACGATCAACAAAAGGTTAGTTTATTTTCAGCATTATATTAGTCTGTGTCTTAGAATCTAATTGTATAAATATAGACATTAAAAACTAATTAGAAATTCTTGTATTATCCAATTATGTGTGTGTAGACATAAAGAGGAAGAGAACTCAGCCAATTCATATTTTTTTCAAGCAAATTGCTTCAAGCTCTCAGTAATGTGAACATGATGCTAATTCAAATGATGTGAACATGATTTCTAACTTCCTCTTTCAATCTACACTTTATTTTGATGTGTGCCTTAAAAACAATAGAACTAGAAGCTAGAACAATAAAAAATCAGAAAAAAATGACTGTCAAATTATGGGTTTGTTGGCATGAAGAGGAAGAGTTTCGTTGAGAACATTTTCTAGCCAATTGAAACTAGTAACGAATTCTGAAGAAATTATCCAGTCATGATTTTCATTCAGACTAATAGATATGCAAATTTATTCATATTGCCGAACCGCGGCTATATTTTGAGAATTCAGACCTCACGACTATGCTATATGCCCATATGATTATCTCTTATATGACTGTGACCGACTCTTCTAGTCAAGCCCATGCCCCCCCTATCGCCATTTTCTGGCTTCGTCCCTGCTAATCTGGATCCATGCCAACTCAACAAACACCTTCGGAGATACCTGTAGAGCATCTTTATAATCACCCAGTTACGTTGTAACGTTTGATAGCACACAAGGTATTCCTCTGGTATCCGGAAGTTGCATGATCTCATAGTCGAAGGAATATGTATTTGACATTAAGAAAGCAATAGCAATAAACTGAACGATCATATGCTAAGCTAACGGATGGGTCTTTTCCATCACATCATTCTCCTAATGATGTGATCCCGTTATCAAGTGACAACACATGTCTATGGTTAGGAAACCTTAACCATCTTTGATCAACGAGCTAGTCTAGTAGAGGCTTACTAGGGACACGGTATTTCGTTTATGTATCCACACATGTATTTAAGTTTCCGATCAATACAATTGTAGCATGAATAATAAACCTTTATCATGAATAAGGAAATATAAAATAACAACTTTATTATTGCCTCTAGGGCATATTTCCTTCAGTCTCCCACTTGCACTAGAGTCAATAATCTATATTACATTGTAATGAATCTAACACCCATGGCGTCTTGGTGCTGATCATGTTTTGCTCACGGAAGAGGCTTAGTCAACGGGTCTGCTACATTCAGATCCGTATGTATTTTGCAAATCTCTATGTCTCCATCCTTGACCTTTTCACGAATGGAGTTGAAGCGTCTCTTGATGTGTTTGGTTCTCTTGTGAAACCTGGATTCCTTTGCCAAGGCAATTGCTCCAGTGTTGTCACAAAAGATTTTCATTGGACCCGATGCACTGGGTATTACACCCAGATCGGATATGAACTCCTTCATGCGCTGCTTCCGAAGCAGCTATGTACTCTGCTTCACACGTAGATCCCGCCACGACGCTCTGCTTGGAACTGCATCAACTGACAGCTCCACCATTCAATACAAATACGTATTCGGTTTGTGACTTAGAGTCATCCGGATCAGTGTCGAAGCTAGCATTGACGTAACCATTTACGACGAGCTCTTCGTCACCTCCATAAACGAGAAACATATCCTTTGTCCTTTTCAGGTACTTCAGGATGTTCTTGACCGCTCTCTAGTGATCCACTCATGGATTACTTTGGTACCTCCCTGCCAAACTTATGGCAAGGCACACATCAGGTCTGATACACAGCATAGCATACATGATAGAACCTATGGCTGAGGCATAGGGAATGACTTTCATTTTCTCTCTATCTTCTGCAGTGGTCGGGCTTTGAGTCTGACTCAATTTCACACCTTGTAACATAGGCAAGAACCCTTTATTTGACTGATCCATTTTGAACTTCTTCAAAACTTTGTCAAGGTATGTGCTTTGTGAAAGTCCTATTAAGCATCTTGATCTATCCCTATAGATCTTGACGCCCAATATATAAGCAGCTTCACCGAGGCCTTTCATTGAAAAATTCTTATTCAAGTATCCTTTTATACTATCCAGAAATTCTATATCATTTCCAATCAACAATATGTCATCCACATATAATATCAGAAATGCTATAGAGCTCCCACTCACTTTCTTGTAAATACAAGCTTCTCCATAAGTCTGTATAAAACCATATGCTTTGATCACCTCATCAAAGCGTATATTCCAAATCCGAGATGCTTGCACCAGTCCATAGATTGATCGCTGGAGCTTGCACACTTTGTAAGCACCTTTAGGATCGACAAAACCTTCTGATTGCATCATATACAACTCTTCTTTAAGAAATCCATTAAAGAATGCGGTTTTGATGTCCATTTGCTAGATTTCATAATTATAAAATGCGGCAATTGCTAACATGATTCAGATTGACTTAAGCATCACTACGGGTGAGAAAGTCTCATCATAGTCAACCCCTTAAACTTGTCAAAAACCTTTTGCGACAAGTTGAACTTTGTAGATAGTGACATTACCATCAGCGTCTGTCTTCTTCTTGAAGATCCATTTATTCTCAATGGCTTGCCGATCATCGGGCAAGTCCACCAAAGTCCATACTTTGTTCTCATACATGGATCCTATCTCAGATTTCATGGCCTCAAGCCATTTATCGGAATCTGGGCTCATCATAGCTTCTTCATAGTTCGTAGGTTCGCCATGGTCTAATAACATGACTTCCAGGACAGGATTACCGTACCACTCTGGTGCGAAACGTGCTCTGTTCGACCTATGAGGTCCAGTAGTAACTTGATCCGAAGTTTCATGATCATCATCATTAGCTTCCTCTCCAGTTGGTGTAGGCATCACGGGAACGGTTTTCTCTAATGTGCTACTTTCCAATTCGAGAGAAGGTACAATTACCTCATCAAGTTCTACTTTCCTCCCACTCACTTATTTCGAGAGAAACTCCTTCTCTAGAAAGGACCCATTCTTGGCAACAAAGATCTTGCCTTCATATCTGTGGTAGAAGGTGTACCCAATAGTTTCTTTAGGGTATCCTATGAAGACGCACTTCTCCGATTTGGGTTCGAGCTTATCAGGCTGAAGCCTTTTGACATAAGTGTCGCATCAAACTTTAAGAAACGATAGCTTAGGTTTCTTGCCAAACCATAGTTCATACGGTGTCGTCTCAACGGATTTAGACGGTGCCCTATTTAATGTGAATGCGGCTGTCTCTAATGCATAACCCAAAACAATAGTGGTAAATCGGTAAGAGACATCATAGAACGCAACATATTTAATAAAGTACGGTTACGACGTTCGAACACACCATTACGTTGTGGTGTTCCAGGTGGCATGAGTTGTGAAACAATTTCACATTGTTTTAAATGAAGGCCAAACTCGTAACTCAAATATTCGCCACCGCGATCATATCGTAGAAACTTTATTTTCTTGTTGCGATGATTCTCCACTTCACTCTGAAATTCCTTGAACTTTTCAAATGTTTCAGACTTGTGTTTCATCAAGTAGATATATCCATACCTACTCAAATCATCCGTGAAGGTCAGAAAATAACGATATCCGCCACGTGCTTCAACACTCATCGGACCGCATACATTGGTATGTATTATTTCCAGTAAGTCATTAGCTCGCTCCATTGTTTCGGAGAACGGAGTTTTAGTCATCTTGCCCATGAGGCATGGTTCACAAGTACCAAATGATTCATAATCAAGTGATTCCAAAAGTCCATCCGTATGGAGTTTCTTCATGCGCTTTACACCAATATGACCTAAACGGCAGTGCCACAAGTATGTTGCACTATCATTATCAACTTTGCATCTTTTGGCATCAATATTATGAATATGTGTATCACTACGATCTAGATTCAACAAGAATAGACCATTCATCAAGGGTGCATGACCATAAAAGATATTACTCATATAAATAGAACAACCATTATTCTCCGATTTAAATGAATAACCGTCTCGCCATAAACAAGATCCAGATATAATGTTCATGCTCAACGCTGGCACCAAATAACAATTATTGAGGTCTAAAACTAATCCCGAAGGTAGATGTAGAGGTAGCGTGCCGTTGGCGATCACATCGACCTTGGAACCATTCTCGACGCGCATCGTCACCTCGTCCATAGCAATTCTTCGTTTATTCCTTAGCTCCTGTTTCGAGTTACAAATATGAGCAACCGAACCAGTATCAAATACCCAGCCGCTACTACGAGCATTAGTAATGTACACATCAATAGCATGTATATCGAATATACCTTTGTTCACTTTGCCATCCTTCTGATCCGCCAAGTATTTGGGGCAGTTCCGCTTCCAGTGACCACTCCCTTTGTAGTAGAAGCACTCAGTTTCAGGCTTGGGTCCAGCCTTGGGCTTCTTCACGGGAGCAGCAGCTTGCTTTCCATTCTTCTTGAAGTTCCCTTTCTTCCCCTTGCCTTTTTTTTTCTTGAAACTAGTGGTCTTATTAACCATCAACACTTGATGCTCCTTCTTGATTTCTACCTCCGCGGCCTTAAGCATTGCGAAGAGCTCAGGAATCATTTTCGTCATCCCTTGCATATTATAGTTCATCACGAAGCCTTTGTAGCTTGGTGGCAGTGACTGAAGAACTCTGTCAATAACACTCTCAACTGAAAGATCAATTCCCAGCTGAGTCAAGTGGTTATGATACCCGGACATTTTGAGTATGTGTTCACTGACAGAACTATTCTCCTCCATCTTGCAGCTATAGTACTTGTTAGATACTTCATATCTCTCAACCCGGGCATTAGCTTGAAATATCAACTTCAGCTCTTGGAACATCTCATATGCTCCATGACGTTCAAAACGTCTTTGAAGTATCGGTTCTAAGTCATAAAGCATGACACACTGAAATATTGAGTAGTCATCAGATCGAGTCTGCCCGACGTTCATAACATCAACAGTAGCTCCTGCAGCAGGTCTGTCACCTAGCGGTGCATCAAGGACATAATTCTTCTGTGCAACAATGAGGATAATCCTCAAGTTATGGACCCAGTCTGTGTAGTTGCTACCATCACCTTTCAACTTAGCTTTCTCTAGGAACGCATTAAAATTTAGGGGAACGAAAGCACGGGCCATTGATCTACGACATAGATATGCAATACTATTAAGACTAAGTTCATGATAAATTAAGTTTAATTAATTAAACTACCAATGAACTCCCATTTAAATAAACATCCCTCAAGTTATCTAAGTGATACATGATCCAAATCAACTAACCCATGTCCGATCATCACGTGAGATGGGGTAGTCATCAATGGTGAACATCTCTATGTTGATCATATCTACTATATGACTCATGTTTGACCTTTCGGTCTCCAGTGTTCTGAGACCATGTCTGTACATGCTAGGCTCGTCAAGTTTAACCCAAGTATTCTACATGTGCAAAACTGTCTTACACCCATTGTATGTGAACGTAGAGTCTATCACACCTGATCATCACGAGGTGCTTCGAAACGACGAACTTTGGCAATGGTGCATACTCAGGGAGAGCACCTTTATCTTGAAATTTAGTGAAGGGATCATCTTATAATGCTACCGCTATTCTAAGCAAAATAAGATGCATAAAGGATAAACATCACATGCAATCAAAATATGTGACATGATATGGCCATCATCATCTTGTGCTTTTGATCTCCATCTCCAAAGCATCGTCATGATCTCCATCGTCACCGGCTCGACACCTTGATCTCCATCGTTGCATCGGGGTTGTCTCGCCAACTATTGCTTCTACAACTATTGCTAACTCATAGCGATAAAGTAAAGCAATTACATGGCATTTGCATTTCATACAATAATTAAGAGACAACCCTAAGGCTCCTGCCGGTTGTCGATATTACAAAACATGATCATCTCATACAACAACGTATATCACATCACGTCTTGACCATATCACATCACAACATACCCTGCAAAAACAAGTTAGATGTCCTCTACTTTGTTGTTGCAAGTTTTACGTGGGTGCTACAGGCTTCTAGCAAGAACCGTTCTTAACTACGCAAAACCACAATGGTGATTATCAAGTTTGCTGTTTTAACCTTCTTCAAGGACCGACCGTAGTCAAATTCGATTCAACTAAAGTAGGAGAAACAGACACCCGCCAGCCACCTTTATGCAAAACAAGTTGCATGTTAGTCGGTGGAACCGGTCTCATGTGCGTGGACATGTAAGGTTGGTCTGGGCCACATCATCCCACAATACCGCCGAATCAAAATAAGACGTTGGTGGTAAGCAGTATGACCATCACCGCCCACAACTCCTTTGTGTTCAACTCGTGCATATCATCTACGCATAGACCTGGCTCGGATGCCACTATTGGGGAACGTTGCATGGAAAACAAAAAAATTTCTATGCACACGCAAGATCTATCCATGGAGATGCATAGCAACGAGAGGGGGGAGTGTGTCTACGTACCCTCATAGACCATAAGCGGAAGCGTTTATTAACACGGTTGATGTAGTCGAACTCCTTCGCGATCCAACCGATCAAGTACCGAACATACGACACCTCCGCGTTCAGCACACGTTTAGCTCGGTGACATCCTCGCCTTCTTGATCCAGCAAGATAGGCGAAGTAGTAGATGAGTTCCGGCAGCACGACGGCGTGGTGACGGTGGTGGTGATGCTTTCTCCGCAGGGCTTCGCCTAAGCACTCCGAAAATATGACCGAGGGACAAAACTGTGGAGAGGGGCGCCGCACACGGCTAAGGGATTGGTGGCCTTGTGTGGCGCCCCATCCCTCATATATATAGGTGGGGGAGGAGAGGGGAGGCAGCCAGGAGGTGCCCCAAGGGTGGCTGATACGTCTCCAATGTATCTATAATTTATGAAGTATTCATGCCATGCTTACAATAATTTTATATGGTTTTGGTATGATTTGCATGGAACTAATCCGGACTGACGCTGTTTTCAGTAGAACTACCGTGGTGTTGTTTTTTGTGCAGAAATGAAAGTTCTCCAAATGAGCTAAAACTTTTTGACGATTTTTTTGGGAACAAAAGAGACCCCCGAAGCTTCGTGGGAGGGCCAGAAGAGCCACAAGGAGGGCACAACCCACCAGGGCACGCCTGGAGCCCAACCCGAGGCGTGGTGGGTTGTGCTCACCTCGAGGCCCATATTCGCGTGAAACCAACGCCAAAAAATCCTATAAATACAGAAACCCCCAGAAATAACCCTAGATCAGAAGTTCCGCCACCGCAAGCCTCTGTAGCCACGAAAAACCAATCTAGACCCCGTTCCGGCACTCCGCCGGAGGGGGAAATCATCATTGGTGGGCATGTTCATCATCACGATGGCCACCATGATGAGGGAGTAGTCCACCCTCATGGCTGAGGGTTTGTACCAGTAGCTATGTGTTTAATCTCTCTCTCTCTCTCTCTCTCTCTCTCTCTCTCTCTCGTGTTCTTGAGATGTCACGATCTTGATCTATCGCGGGCTTTGTTAATATAGTTGGATCATATGATGTTTTCCCCTCTCTATCTTGTTATGAATTGAGTTTTCCCTTTAAGATTTCGTTCTTATCGGATTGAATACTTTTATGGATTTGAGAACACTTGATGTATGTCTTGCTATGAATACCCGCGGTGACAATGGGGTATCATATTGATTTACTTGATATATGTTTTGGCACTCAACTCGTGGATTCCCGAGGTGACATTGGGGTAATCTATGCATAGGGGTTGATGCACGTCCTTGTCTTTGTTTCTCTGGTAGAAATATTGGGGCACTCTTTGAGGTTCTTTGTGTTGGATTGAGTATTATGAATCTGAAATTGTTTGATGCATATCGTATAATCAACTCACAGATACTCGCGGTGACATTGGAGTATCTAGGTGACATTAGAGTTGGTTGATGTGTATCATATGGTGTTATTTTAGTGCGAACTCTTGGTTAGATCGATCCGAAAGAATAGCTTGGTGTTATTTTAGTACGAACTCTAGGATAGATTGATCGGAAAGAATAGCTTTGAGGTGGTTTCGTACCCTACAAACAATTTCTTGTTATGTTCTCTGCTAGATAAGAACTTTGGAGTGATTCTTCATCACATGTTGAGGGATGGTTATATGATCCAATTATATTAACATTGTTGAGAGATTGCACTAGCGAAAGTATGTACCCTAGGCCTCATTTTCAAGCATTTCAATACCGTTTGTGCTCCGTTTTATCAATTGCTACCTTTCTGTTTTTTGTTGTTCCTATTACAAAAATCATTATCTACTATCATTACTACGCTTTTATCACCATCACTTCACCTAACTAGTGCACCTATACAATTTACCATTGTATTTGGTGTGTTGGGGACACAAGAGACTCTTTGTTATTTGGTTGCAGGGTTGTTTGAGAGAGACTATCTTCATCCTACGCCTCCCACGGATTGATAAACCTTAGGTCATCCACTTGAGGGAAGATTGCTACTGCCCTACAAAACTCTGCGCTTGGAGGCCCAACACGAGTCTACAAGAATAAAGTTGCGTAGTAGACATCAAGCTCTTTTTTGGCGCCGTTGCCGGGGAGGTGAGTGCTTGAAGGTATATCTTTAGATCTTGCAATTGAATTTTTTAGTTTCTTGTTTTATCACTAGTTTGGTTTATAAAAAGAAAATTACAAAAAAATGGAATTGAGGTTGCATCATAGTATTCATCTTTATAATGTCTTTCGTGAAAATGATGGAAAGGAAAATTGTGCTCAATTGATAGAAGAAGAATTCTATAAAATGTTTGACAAAATTTTTTTGAATGATGAGCATGATTGCAATATTATTAGTATAAATTCTTTGAATATCCATGATGCTAACGATATGCAAAGCCATAAGCTTGGGGATGCTATATGTTTGATGAAGATGATATTTTTAGTCCCCCAAGTTTTGATGAGAAAATTTATTATGATGATAGCATGCCTCCTATTTATGATGATTATATTGATGAAAGTGGATTTGGAGTGGTCATGACTTTATTTAATGATGATTTCACTATTTTGGAAGAGGTTTCAATTGATTATGAAAACAAAGTTATTATCTATGATGATTATGGTGATGACATGTATGCTATAAAGAATAATGATAACCATGAAACTTGTCATCATGATTTTAATTTTCAATCAGATGATAGTTATTTTTTTGAGTTTGATTCCACTACTATTGATGAGAGTAAATTTGCTTATGTGGAGAGTAACAAAATTTCTATGCTTATGTAAGATGAAAAGAATGCTTTATGTGATGGTTATATTGTTGAATTCATTCATGATGCTACTGAAAATTATTATGAGAGAGGAACATATGCAATTACATATAGCAATAATATCAAGTTTCCTCTCTATGTGTTGAAAATCTTGAAGTTATGTTTGCTTTGCCTTCCTATGCTAGTTGATTCTTGTTTCAATAAGTTGTTTGCTCAAAAAATCCCTATGCATAGGAAGTGGGTTAGACTTAAATGTGCTTGCCATGTGATTCAAGATGCTCTTGTTATGTTTCAATTCTTATCTTTTATGCGAGCATCATTGAAATCATGATGCTTAGCTAAAAGGCATTAAAGAAAAGCGCTTGTTGGGAGACAACCCAATACTTTTACCTACTGTTTTTGTGTTCACATGATTAAGATACTGTAGTAATCATGTTTTATAGCTTTTGCTTCAATAAAGTGCCAAGTAAAGCCTTTGGGATTATGTTTGGTTATAGTTGATTTGATCTTGTTGGAAAACAGAAACTTTTGCGTCCAGTAAAACAATTTTCAAAAATCACAGAAGTGACGAAAGCTTCTGAATTTTTTTACACAAGATTGATATACAAATTGCCTACATCGTCCTAAGTTTTCAGAATTTTTGGAGTTACAGAAGTATGGTTAGAGTACAGATTACTACAGACTGTTCTGTTTTTTACAGATTCTGTTTTCAATGCATAGTTTGCTTGTTTCCTAGTTTCTATGGCTTATATTGCTCAATATAAATTGTGGAAATGATAAGGTACAATAGGCATTTTGTGAGAACAATTATGAATCTTGTATTTTACAGTACCAAAGTGAATGATTTGTCTTTATCATACTAACCTATCTCACGAAGTTCTGTTAAGTTTTGTGTGATTGAAGTTTTCAAGTTTCGGGTGACATATCGATATGAGGAGAATAAGGAGTGACAAGACCCTAAGCTTGGGGATGCCCAACGCACCCCCAAGGTAATATTCAAGGAAGATCCAAGCAACTAAGCTTGGGGATGCCCCGGAAGGCATCCCCTCTTTTGTCTCCAACATTATCAGTAACCTTACTTGGAGCTATATTTTCATTCGTCACATGATATGTGTTTTGCTTGGAGCGTTATTTTATTTTTCTAGGATTTGCTTGATTTTATTTAGAAGAATGTTTTACATCTTTTACTTCAATAAAAATGTCAAGTATAGCCTTTGCCATGCTTATTTTGCAAGTCTATATGTTGCTGTTTGAAAACAGAAAGTTGCACGCTAGTGCATAAATTCTTTAAAAAAGTCAGAATGTGATAAAATGTTGAATTTTTTTGCACAATAAGGTATGATAAATTTTCTACAGTTTGGTAAATTTTTAGAATTTTTAAAGTTAGAGAAGTATGAATCTTCTTGCATTCTTTACAGACTGTTCTGTTTAGACAGATTACTGTTATGTTTGCATATGTTTGCTTGTTTAATGATTCTATTTGAGGATAGAAGTATTAAATATGCAGAGGCATTTAGTATGCAAATAATTTTTTTAGTGATTTGTTACATTATAGAATGATAAGGTTTTGCATTGGTTTATACTAACTTATCTCACGAGTTCTTGTTGAGTTTTGTGTGGATGAAGTTTTTAAGATTTAGGGAAACCGTGATATAAAAGGAATTAGGGAGACACAAAAGCTCAAGCTTGGGGATGCCCAAGGCATCCCAAGATAATATTTCAAGAAGTCTCAAGCATCTAAGCTTGGGGATGCCCCGGTAGGCATCCCACCTTTCTTCATCAACAATTATCGGTTAGCCTCGGTTCAGCCTAAGTTTTTGCTTTTTCACATGACGTGTGCTATTCTTGGAATGCCATTTTATTTTGTTTTGCTTGCTATTTTAATAAAATACTTAGATCTGAAACTTTTAAATAAGGGAGAGTCCTCACATAGCTACCTATTTACTTAACTACTCATTTAATCTTCACTTATATCTTTTTGGAGTAGTTTGTCGAACACTCTCATACTTCACTTACATTATTTTGAGAGTTGATACTAGTGATGACAATTTGCACAAGCTATGAAATTGGTCCCAAAGTGATGGATATTCAAGAAGGATGTAACAAAAACTTTCATGTAGATCATTGGATATGATAAGTTTGATTCCTTGCAATAGTTTTGAGATATGGAGATAGTAATATGTGAGTCATGTTGGTGAGTAATTATGCTTTAGTAAGAATATTGGTGTTAAGGTTTGTGATTCCCTATGCAAGCATGAAAGTCAATAGTTATGCAATGTAATTACATCCTACTTGTGGTGCATTATTCGGTGTTAGTTATGCTCAATGCTCGTTTATGTGAATTTTTGTTTCTTGGTTGGTTGCTTCTCAATCTATTTGCTAGCCTCCATTTGTACTAAGTGGGAATACTACTTGTTCAACCAAAATTCTTAAACCCAGTTTTGCCAATGAGTCCACCATACCTACATATATGCGGTATTTCCATGCCGTTCTAAGTAAATTTCTACGTGCCATGTCTAATTTTCAAAGTGAATTTCCTTTTTTTGTGCTCGTACCGCTCATGAAGCGACAAGGGGTGGCTAATATTTTCCATGCTAGATGTATTATTCTCAAGATGAGTGTTTATTCACTTGTCATTGTACGAGAGTACGGCGGTAATAGTGATGCCCAGTCCCGAAATGAAAAAGAAATTTACTTTATGTTGCCAAATAATAAATTCCTTGGAAAGTGTTGGTATGGACGGCACCCATGGATACGGCTAGTCGTGGAGTGTGAAAGTACGGTGGAAAAAGGAATAAACTTTATTTCATGTTTGGGAACCGCCTATGATATATCTAGCATGGAAAGTGTTGGGAATTACTGGGTCGTTTTCGTTGACGGGAAAAGTATGCCTCCCAAAATATTTTTTATCTCTCAATTTAAGCTTTGAGCTCTGGCGCCTCTAAAATCATTGCTTCCCTCTGTGAAGGGCCTATCTATTTACTTTTATGCAAATTTTTATTTTTATTTTGAGTCTCCATCTTCTCTTATAAAGCACCAACTAGGGAGCACTATGATCATACTTGTGCATTGAATGTAGCTAATATTCGAGTGTGTTTCATGAATGGATCAATGATTGAGCATATGGGCTAGGGATAACTTTCTTTAGTGTTGATATTTTGAAAGACATGGTTGCTTGTTGATATGCTTGAGTATTGATGTCCTCATGTCAAATTATAGACTATTGCTTTGAATCATTCAAGTCAAAATGTCCATGCTACAAAAGAAAGAGTATATGATGAATATGATAGGTAGCATTCCACCACAAAAATTCCGTTTTCAATTGCTACTTTATCATGAAGAGTTTTATGAGAAAGAGTTTTTGTTATGATGCTAGGAAAAGTGAGTGAAATTATCATTGATCAAACTTATGCACTTTGCTAGCATTCACACTTCATAAATTATTTCTTTTATCATTTACCTACTCGAGGACGAGTAGGAATTAAGCTTGGGGACGCTGATACGTCTCCAACGTATCTATAATTTATGAAGTATTCATGCCATGCTTACAACAATTTTATATGGTTTTTTGGTATGATTTGCGTGGAACTAACCCGGACTGACGCTGTTTTCAGCAGAACTACCGTGGTGTTGTTTTTTGTGTAGAAATGAAAGTTCTCCAAATGAGCTGAAACTTTTTGATGATTTTTTTGGAACAAAAGAGACCCCCGAAGCTTCGTGGGAGGGCCAGAAGAGCCACGAGGAGGGTACAACCCACCAGGGCGTGCCTAGAGCACAACCCGAGGCGTGGTGGGTTGTGCTCACCTCGAGGCCCATCTTCGCGTGAAACCAACGCCAAAAAATCCTATAAATATAGAAACCCCAAGAAATAACCTTAGATCAGAAGTTCCGCCACTGCAAGCCTCTATAGCCACGAAAAACCTATCTAGACCCCATTCCGGCACTCCGCCGAAGGGGGAAATCATCACCGGTGGCCATCTTCATCATCCCGGCGACCACTATGATGAGGAGGGAGTAGTCCACCCTCGGGGCTGAGGGTTTGTACCAGTAGCTATGTGTTTAATCTCTCTCTCTCTCTCTCGTGTTCTTGAGATGTCACGATCTTGATGTATCGCGGGCTTTGTTAATATAGTTGGATCATATGCTGTTTTCCCCTCTCCATCTTGTTGTGAATTGAGTTTTCCCTTTAAGATTTCATTCTTATCGGATTGAATACTTTTATGGATTTGAGAACACTTGATGTATGTCTTGCTATGAATACCCGTGGTGACAATGGGGTATCATATTGATTCACTTGATATATGTTTTGGCACTCAACTCGCGGATTCCCGAGGTGACATTGGGGTAATCTATGCATAGGGGTTGATGCACGTTCTCGTCTTTGTTTCTCCGGTAGAAATCTTGGGGCACTCTTTGAGGTTCTTTGTGTTGGATTGAGTATTATGAATCTGAAATTGTTTGATGCATATCGTATAATCAACTCACGGATACTCGCGGTGACATTGGAGTATCTAGGTGACATTAGAGTTGGTTGATGTGTATCATATGGTGTTATTTTAGTACAAACTCTTGGTTAGATCGATCAGAAAGAATAGCTTGGTGTTATTTTAGTACGAACTCTAGGATAGATTGATCGGAAAGAATAGCTTTGAGGTGGTTTCGTACCCTACAAACAATTTCTTCTTATGTTCTCCGCTACATAAGAACTTTGGAGTGATTCTTCATCACACGTTGAGGGATGGTCATATGATCCAATTAGATTAACATTGTTGAGAGATTGCACTAGCGAAAGTACGGACCCTAGACCTCATTTTCAAGAATTGCAATACCGTTTGTGCTCCGTTTTATCAATTGCTACCTTGCTATTTTTTATTGTTCCTATTACAAAAATCAATATCTACTCTCATTACTACGCTTTTATCACCATATCTTCGCCAAACTAGTGCACCTATACAATTTACCATTGTATTTGCTGTGTTGGGTACACAAGAGACTCCTTGTTATTTGGTTGCAGGGTTGTTTGAGAGAGACTATCTTCATCCTACGCCTCCTATGGATTGATAAACCTTAGGTCATCCACTTGAGGGAAAATTACTACTGCCCTACAAAACTCTGCTCTTGGAGGCCCAACACGAGTCTACAAGAATAAAGTTGCGTAGTAGACATCAGTGGCCGAATCCCCTTGGGCTCCTGCCCTTGGCTGCCCCCCTTTCCTTGTTTGTGCGCGGGAGGAAGGCAGGGGGAGGTGGTGCCCCCCCCTTTCCTTTCTCTCATGAGTAGGGAAAGGCAGGAGGGGCCAACCCTCCCCCTTTCCTTCCCCTAGGGCCGGCGGCCAGGGAGAGGGGTGCACCAGCCCCTTGTAGGCTGGTGTGTTCTCCCTTTAGCCCATTAAGCCCATATAGCCTCCTGGGGCTTCCCGAAACCCCTTCCAGTGATCCGATGATTACCCGGTACCTTCGGAAACTCTTCCGGTGTCCAAACATCTGATGTTGGCTTGAACTACGTCGGTATTTCCCCAAAGAGGAAGGGATGATGCAGCACAACAATGGTAGGTATTTACCTCAGTGATGAGACCAAGGTTATCGAACCAGTAGGAGAACCAAGCAACACTACGTAAACAGCACCTGCACACAAAGAACAAATACTTGCAACCTGTGACGACCCCGGCTTAATCGTGCACTAATCATACACGCAAATGCGCACGATCAAGCCTAAGGACTCACTTGAAGATATCACAACACAACTCTAAAACATAAATAAAGTCATACAAGCTTAATATTACAAGCCAGGGCCTCGAGGGCTCGAATACATAGCTCGATGGCATACAAACGTCAACGGAAGCATTAGATATCTGGGTACAGATATATTACAGAGAGAGAAATAGGCCTTCACAGAGGCAGGGTAAAATAAAAGCTACGATCGAAAGGCGTAGGCCTCCTGCCCTGGACCCTCCGATCCTACTCCTGGTCGTCAGTCGGCTCCTCGTAGTAGTAGTACTCGCCAGGCGGGTAGTAGTACTGGTCGTCGGCTGGGGCGTCTGGCT
Source organism: Thinopyrum elongatum (assembly GCA_011799875.1). Lineage (NCBI taxonomy): Eukaryota > Viridiplantae > Streptophyta > Magnoliopsida > Poales > Poaceae > Thinopyrum > Thinopyrum elongatum. The sequence continues at coordinate 90,625,309 of CM022302.1, read as the reverse complement.
CAGGGGCTCCGTCGTCTGGTGGCATCAAGTGGAATATGGGGGAAAAAGAAAGTAAAGCAAACGTGAGTACTCATCCGAAGTACTCAGCAAGCAAGGATCTACACTACATATGCAACATTGTCAAAGGAATGGCTGTATATGTGGACTGGGCTGCAGAAATGCCAGAATATAGGGGGAAAGCCTAGTCCTATCAAAGACTAGCATCTTCAACAATCTTCGACAGTCTTGCAGCAATAGAAGAGAGCAGATCAACATAATGTAAAGTAGTAGTAGTAGTATCATCAACCTCGACCTGAGATCCTTTCTCGACTCCCTGCGAGAAAGCAATCCCAGAGCCGTACTATCCAGTTCTCATATCAAGTTCTAGTTGTACCGATCGGGATACAACTCCGAGTGTCCGTTACCGTAGGACAGGCTATCGATAGAAGTTTCTTCCCTGCAGGGGTGCACCAACTTACCCACCACGCTCGCTTAACTCCGGCCGGACACACTTTACTGGGTCATGCCCGGCCTCGGCTAAGCAACACGCCACAACCCGACCGAATACCTAACAGAGAGGTCAGCACGCCGGACTAAACCTATGCGCCCAGGGGTCTTGGGCCTTCGCCCCGGGAACTCCTGCACGTTGCGTACGCGGCTGAAAGCAGACCTAGCAACCCCTTATACAAGCGCGATTGCGTTCCCAGTCCAATTCAACACGCGCCGCTCAGTCGCTGACGTCCATTAAGCTCCGGCTGAAGTATACGACGCAGAACGCCCATACTATGCCCACGTGATGGTTAGTGCTATCGGGCCAGAGGCCCCTCGGATCAAATATCCAAACCGTTAAGTGTTTTAGGAGCGCGCGGAAACGAGCAGAGACTCACGATCGATGTGACCCCGTCGCCCCGTCTCGAGGTCTTGCGGCAAGGGCGAGGAATGCCCGGCCATGCCTCGTGTTATCTCACGGGCACCATCCAGGTCAACCCGACTCCACATCACTACGCATTAAGCTCGCGCGGGTACCCCTCAGGGCCGACCCGTCTTTAGTATCATGGTTTAGTGCAAGTCAACTCAACAACAGTAACTGTGTGTCTGACACCAGGGGAGCCCTGAGGAATCACCCTCGATGGAATCCCACCTGATGTTAAAGTCAAGGTGAACGAAGGAGGAATCACCCTCGAGGTCCACACTTGAGGTGTTGCACGACGACGTCGTTATCGAGGGTGGTGTAGGAGGAATCACCCTCGCTTACCACGACCGATTAACTAACCTACAAGGTTATCATCAGAAGTGCTGACGAGGTATCACCCTCGGCACTCGACGGTAACCCAGCAGTGTCGGCAACTAAGGGAAAGTGATGTGCGGTGCCGGGGCCTGGTCTTCAATCCCGATGGTCGGGTCTTCTGATATCCAGCGGGGCAGTCGGGATCAAGTGGGGGTCTCTGTCGTGTCTCTACCCAGCCTATACTAAGCAGTCTAGGATAACCAGTAAGGTAGCAAGGCAGGTTACAATAAACAGGCTATGCAGCAGATATAGGAAAACAGTAGCAGTAGCAGTTCTAATGCAAGCATAAGAGAGAAGAGAATAGGCGATATAGGCATGCTCAAAATGGGGGTGCTTGCCTGTTTGCTCGGGGGCAAGGGCAAGGTCTTCAGTGGTATCGTCGGGGACGTAGTCGTACTCCTGAGCTGCGTCTGCCTCGGGAGCTACGTCAACATCGGGGTCTACCGAGAGAGAAGAGGGGGAAGAAACAGGTAAACATAATGCAAACAAATGCAATACGGTGCGTGTGATGCTATGATGCAGTGCAGGGTTGCCTAATTATGCATCTAAGTCATTTTAGTTATTTTTAGAATTAATCTGGGATTTATTATCCGACGTGTGTGCACTATTCATCTGCCAGATTCGGGTCCGGAGTTACGAGTTCTTCTACATAGGGGGTTCCGATGAAGAAACAGACGACACGATCAGACTCGGCTCGTCGTTCTGAGCAACTTTCATGTTTTAACTTTTTTGATCTGAGCTACGGTTTAAAAGTCATAAATTTTCAAAGTTTATCTGGATTTTCTGGAATTTATTTATTTATCAGAAAATGAATTATGACGTCAGCCTGACGTCACTGTGACATCAGCGGTCAACAGCGCCGCTGACCAGTCAAATATGACATGTGGGACCCACAGGTCAGTCTCTGTTTATCTTAACAGTGAATTAACTTAATCCATAGGGTTAATTAGGGGGCGGGCCCCACTTGTCAGTGAGACATTAGACTAATCTAATTAATTTTAATTAATTAACTGTTTAATTAGTCTAATTAGCCGCTGGGGCCCACCCGTCAGTGGCACTGCGCTGTCACATCAGCGCGTTGACTGGTCAAACCAGTCAACGGGGGCCCCTGGGCCCACGGCCAGTGTCGCTGACCGGTGGGGCCGGCCCTGCCACGTCGGCGGTGGCCGGCGGCTCGACGCCGGTGACGCCAAACGCGGCAGCGCGGCTCGGGCGTTCGCCGGAAATCACGCACAGGGCTCGGAGAGGAACGGGGTTAGGCTCATTCGAACGAGCACTCAACGCCGCGTCCGGTGGTGGCCGTAGCTTCGCTGGACTTGGCCGGAGAAGTCGCCGGCATCGAGCTAAGGCGGCGGCGCGTACGGGCGCGTGACAGAGTCGGCGATGCAGCGCGCTTCGAGGCTAACGAAGAGATTAGAGAGGAGCTACGCGATGCGGCGAGCACAATGGACTCGACCCCGGGACCAAAAGGTCACCGGAAAGGCGCCGGCAGCGAGCAGAGGCGGAGGCGTGTTCGAGCACTCGCCGGGCTAGATGCTAGAGAGCACGGGGAAGTGCGTGTGCGGGTGCATTCGGCTCCTGGAAGCACCAGGAGCACGATGCCGTGCTCAGGCAGGCATGGCAGAGGTCAGGACCACGGCGACGAGGCGCTCAGCGGCGGTGAGCTCACGGCATCGACGCCAGCTAGCTATAGGCGTCGACGGGCAGCGCAAGGCATCAGGGAGGGAGAAGGGAAGCTCACCGAGTGGTCACGAAAGACCGTTGTCAGGTTAGTAGCAGCAGGGCTCGTCGGAGAGGAAGGGGATCGCCGGAGTCCGAGGAGGAAGACGACGCCGAACGGCAGCTGCAGGGCCTCCCCGCTCCAGCTGAAGGCACCAGAGGAAGTGGCCGACCGCAGCGGGGCTGACGGACACGGTCGGCGGGCACGGGACCGCCTGTGGCCGTGCGGTCGTCGACGGCGCGGCGGCGAGGGTGCCTGGCAGGGGATCTGGTGAAGGGAGAGAGACGAGGCGAGCAAGGGAGAGGACAGAGGAGTGACCGAGGAAGCCTGGGGGGGCGAACGGACTCGCCCTTATCCTCCCAGCCGCACTATTTCGTCGGTGGCGTCGGCGTGTCGGCGCGCCGACGGTGGGCGCGGGCTCGGCCAAGGCACCGGCGACACGCAGGAGAGAGGTAAGGGAAGATGGGCCTGCTGGGCCGGGGTTCGGGGCACTGTGCACTAAGGCCCAGTGCACAGTGCCTCGTTTTTATTTTTCTGTTTTTGTTTCTCTCTTTCTTTATTTTATTTTCTGTTTTGAAATAGTTAGGGCATTTCTATATTTTTGTAAAATGTGAGAGTTGTCCCAAGTATTGCAATGCAATTATTCCCTTCCACCAAAAGTGGTTTGGACAGATTTGGAAGCCATTTGAATCTGTAATGATTTTAAATGAATTAATATTGCTGTTTTGGGTGCTGTTTCATCTTGTTTGAGTCACTAGTCCAACTCCAAATATTTTGATATTGGTTTTAGAAATGTTCCTGGATTATTTGCCATTTAATGAACATTTTCCCAACTTCATATTTCACTTTTGAATTTGAGTTGATTTTCAGATGTGAATTTGAATTGGATCATTAACCCATATGACTTGGCACTGCAAATGATCATGACTTGGTAGTTTTAGCAGAGTGTCACAGAGCTTATTACAAGGGGGTGTTACACAACCCGACTAGTTAAAGGGGTTGTCAATCCCTTTCGGGTAACGGCGCCAGAAATTGGCAAACGGACGCGAGATAAATTGTAGTAGGTTGGATAAATAGATCGCGAATAAAATAAAGTGAATCAAAATATTTTTGGGTTTATAGAAATATAGATCTGAAAATAAAAGTGGCAAATAAATAAAAAGGCAAATAGCAAAATAGATCTAAAAATATATGATGAGAAAATAGACCCCGGGGCCATAGATTTCACTAGTGGCTTCTCTCGAGAAAAATAGCATACGGTGGGTAAACAAATTACTGTTGGGCAATTGATAGAACTTCAAATAATTATGACGATATCCAGGAAATGATCATTATATAGGCATCACGTCCAAGATTAGTAGACCGACTCCTGCCTGCATCTACTACTATTACTCCACACATCGACCACTATCCAGCATGAATCTAGTGTATTAAGTTCATGGAGAAACGGAGTAATGCAATAAGAACGATGGCATGATGTAGACAAGATCTATTTATGTAGAAATAGACCCCATCTTGTTATCCTTAATAGCAACGATACATACGTGTTGGTTCCCCTTCTGTCACTGGGATCAAGCACCGTAAGATCGAACCCATCACAAAGCACCTCTTCCCATGGCAAAAAAAATCGATCTAGTTGGCCTAACTAAACCAAAGATTCGAAGAAGAAATACGAGGCTATAAGCAATCATGCATATAAGAGATCAAAAGACTAAAATAACTTTCATGGATAAAAACATAGATCTGATCATAAACTCAAAGTTCATCGGATCCCAACAAACACACCGCAAAAAAGGGTTACATCAAATAGATCTCCAAGAGACCATTGTATTGAGAATCAAAAGAGAGAGAGGAAGCCATCTAGCTACTGCCTACGGACCCGTAGGTCTACAATGAACTACTCACGCATCATCGGAGAGGCACCAATGAGGATGATGAACCCCTCCGTGATGGTGTCTAGATTGGATCTATGGTTTCTGGAACTTGCGGCGGCTGGAATTGATTTTCATCGACTCCCCTAGGGTTTCTGGAATATTGGGGTATTTATAGAGCAAAGAGGCGGTCTGGGAGGTGGCCGAGGTGGGCACAACCCACCTGGGCGCGCCTGGGCCCCCAGGCGCGCCCTGGTGGGTTGTGCTCTGCTCGGAGCCCCCCTCAGGTACTTTCTTGGCCCAACTTGTGTCTTCTGGTCCAGAAAAAATCACCAAAAAGTTTCGCTGCGTTTGGACTCCATTTGGTATTGATTTCCTGCGAAGTAAAAAACAAGCAAAAAACAGCAACTGGAACTGGGCAGTATGTCAATAGGTTAGTCCAAAAAATGATATAAAGTTGCTATAAAATGATTGTAAAACATCCAATAATGATAATATAACAGCATGGAACAATAAAAAATTATAGATACGTTGGAGACATATCAGCATCCCCAAGCTTAATTCCTGCTCGTCCTCGAGTAGGTAAATGATAAAAATAGAATTTTTGATGTGGAATGCTGATACGTCTCCGACGTATCTATAGTTTATGAAGTATTCATGTCATATTTACAACAATTTATATGGTTTTGGTATGATTTGATTAGAACTAACCCAGACTGACACTGTTTTCAGCAGAACTACCGTGGTGTCATTTTTTGTGCAGAAATAAAAGTTCTCGGAATGGGCTGAAAATTTACGGTGATTTTTTATGGACCAAATGAGAACCCGGAAGCACAAGAGTTGGACCAGAAGAGTCCCGAGGCGACGACAAGGTAGGGGGCACGCCCTACCCCCCCGGGAGGGTGCTCCTACCTTGTCGCTGCCTCGTGGATCCCCTTGACGTGAGACCGACGCCAAAAATTCCTAGATCAGGAGTTCCACCGCCTTAAGCCTCTGTAGCCATGAAAAACCAATCTAGGCCCTCTCTGGCACCCTGCCGAAGGGGGCCATCATCACCGGAGGCCATGAAGGAGGATCCCGGAGGGGGCCATCATCACCATGGAGGCCAAGGACCAGAGGGAGAACCTCTCCCCATCTAGGGGGGAGGCCATGGAGGAGGAAGCACAAGGGGGAGACGCTCTCCCCCTCTCTCTCGGTGGCGTTGGAGTGCCACCGGGGGAACCATCGCCGCGGTGATCGTCTTCATCAACATCACCATCTTCATCACCATCCTCATCTCTTTTATGCGGTCCACTCTCCCACACCCCGCTGTAATCCCCTACTTGAACATGGTGCTTTATGCCACATATTATGATCCAATGATGTGTTGCCATCCTATGATGTTTTGGGTAGATTTCCTTTGTCTTTTGGGTTGATTGATGATCTAGATTGGTTTGAGTTGTATGTTTTATTTTGCTGCTATCCTATGGTGCCTTCCGTGCCGCGCACACGTGAAGGATTCCCGCTGTAGGGTGTTGCAATATGTTCATGATTCGCTTATAGTGGGTTGCTAGAGTGACAGAAGCTTAAACCCGAGTAAGGGGGTGTTGCGTACGGGATAAAGGGGACTTGATGCTTTAATGCTATGGTTGGGTTTTACCTTAATGATCTTTAGTAGTTGCGAATGCTTGCTAGAGTTTCAATCATAAGTGCATATGATCCAAGAAGAGAAAGTATGTTAGCTTATGCCTCTCCCTCATATAAAATTGCAATGACGACTACCGATCTTGTTAACAATTGCCTAGGATGATTCCGCACGCCGACCCATCATTATTCCACACTCGCTATTTATAATATATAGTAATATATTCTAACTTCATGTTAACAGCACCTAGTTTTATATTTAAGTTCTCCGATATCATGCAAAGTCATCCTCTTCATACCCACAACGTAGTTTATTTCTCGTTTCTAGATGGAAGCAAATGTTCGTTGTATGTAGAGTCGTATCAGTGGTAGATAGGACTTGAGAGAATATTGATCTTACCTTTAGCTCCTTGTGGGTTCGACACTCCATACTTATCACTTCCACCTTTGGGAATTGCTACGATGATTCCTTGCACTTGGGGATTATCAAATGCTGCCTAACATGTTCATCACATATTCTTTTCTTTGTAGCATGGACATTTGGACTTTTATATGATTCAAAGCAATAGTCTAGTTTTGACATGAAGATTTCAATACTCAAGCATATCAACAAGCAACAATGTCTTTCAAAATATCAACACTAAAGCAAGTTATCCCTAGCCCATTATGCTTAATCATTGATCCATTCATGAAACACACTCGCATATTAGCTACACCCAATGCTCAAGTACGATCATAGTGCCCCTTAGTTGGTGCTTTATAAGAGAAGATGGAGACTCAAAATAAAAATTGCATAAAGTAAAAGAAAGGCCCTTCGCAGAGGGAAGTAGGGATTTGTAGAGGTGCCAGAGCTCAAAGCAAAAAAAGTAGAGATAAAACATTTTGGGTGGCATGCTTTTCCTGTCAATGAAAACGATCGAGTAGTTCCCAATACTTTCCATGCTAGATATATCATAGGCGGTTCCCAAACAGAAAATAAAGTTTATTCCTTTTTCCACCATACTTTCACTTTCCATGGCTAGCCATATCCACGGGTGCCCTCCATACCAACACTTTCCAAGGAATTTATTATTTGACAACATAAAGTAAATTCATTTTTCATTTCGGGACTGGGCATCCCTAATACCTTTGCCGTACTCTTGTGCAATGACAAGTGAATAAACACTCATCTTGAGAATAACACATCTAGCACCAGTCTCGCAACGCGCAGGGTGCCCAGAGCGATGGCCCAAGACCTCTGGGTGCATAGGTTAGTCCGGCGTGCTGACCTCTCTGCTGAGCCTAGGTAGGGCGCTGCTTCGTGTTGATCTCCTGAGACCGGGCATTACCCAGCAAGTGTGTCTGGCCAGAGGTGATCGAGCGTGTTGGGTAACAGTAGTGCACCCCTGCAGGGATGAATAATCTATTGATAGCCGGTCCTACGGTAAAGGACGCTCAGTTTGTGTATCCCAATCTACTACTTGAACTGGATACTTGTTACTTAATTGAAGCTTCGGGATCGCTTTCTCGCAGGGAGTCGAGGAAGGATCTCTAGGCTTTGCTTCAACATGTTTGCTTAATAAAATGCTATTCTACTCTCTTCTATTGCTGCAAGATGGTGGCTCGTGAAGATGTTTGAAGATGCTAGTCTTCGATAGGACTAGGCCTTCTCTCTATTCTGGCATTTCTGTAGCCCAGTCCACATATACAGCCTTTCCCCTTTGATAATGTTGCATATGTAGTGTAGATCCTTGCTTGCTGAGTACTTCTGATGAGTACTCACGGTTGCTTTGTTACTTCTTTTCCCCATACCCCACTTTGATGATACCTCAGACGATGGAGCCCCAGAGCCAGATGCCACCTCAGGAGCTTACTACCAGGAGGGTCCAGACGGTACTTACTAATGGATCGAGCCAGCCGACCAGGAGTAGGATCGGAGGCTCCCAGGCAAGAGGCCTACGTCTTTCGATCTAGAGTCGTTGTTTGTGCTAGCCTTCTTAAGGCAAAACTTGTCTAACTATGTCTCTACTCAGATATTATTTGTATGACTGACTTATGTATTCGGATCCTCGTGATCCCTGGTCTATAATATTGTGGATCTCCGTTTATTGGTGTTAGAGTTGTGTTGTGATATCTTCCCATGAGTCCCTGTGCTTGATCGTGCATGTTTGCGTGTATGATTAGTGCACGATTGAGTCGGGGGCGTCACAAGTTGGTATCAGAGCCGACTGCCTGTAGGAAGCCCCCTTCCAAATTCCTTGGTCGAAGTTGCGTCTAGACATCGAAAAACTAATTTACTAACTTGGCTGTGTGGCTTACGGGCCCACGTCACCAATTGGGTGGTATTAGGATCTTTTATTCCTCTTCTATACTCTGGGACTCTGATCTCTCTTCTATTCGGGTTAAATAAATTTTACTAACGCCGACACTTAGGATCTCGTAAATCCCATCTACCCGGAGAGCTGGATACCTGTGCTTACTTCCTTACCATTGATATGATTAGTCTGATAATCATTTGAAGGAAATATGCCCTAGAGGCAATAATAAAGTTGTTATTTATATTTCCTTATATCATGATAAATGTTTATTATTCATGCTAGAATTGTATTAACCGGAAACTTAGTACATGTGTGAATACATAGACAAACAGAGTGTCCCTAGTATGCCTCTACTTGACTAGCTTATTTATCAAAGATGGTTATGTTTCCTGACCATAGACATGTGTTGTCATTTGATGAATAGGATCACATCATTAGAAAATGATGTGATGGACGAGACCCATCCATTAGCTTAGCATAATGATCATTAAGTTTTATTGCTATTGCTTTCTTCATGACTTATACATATTCCTCTAACTATGAGATTATGCAACTCCCGAATACCGGAGGAACACTTTGTGTGCTATCAAACGTCACAACGTAACTGGGTGATTATAAAGATGCTCTACAGGTGTCTCCGAAGGTGTTTGTTGGGTTGGCATAGATCGAGATTAGGATTTGTCACTCCGAGTATCGGAGAGGTATCTCTGGGCCCTCTCGGTAATGCACATCATATGAAGCCTTGCAAGCAATGTGACTAATGAGTTAGTTGCGGGATGATGCATTACGAAACGAGTAAAGAGACTTGCCGGTAATGAGATTGAACTAGGTATGAAGATACCGATGATCGAATCTTGGGCAAGTAACATACCGATGACAAAGGGAATAACATATGTTGTTATGCGGTTTGAGCGATAAAGATCTTCGTAGAATATGTAGGAGCCAAAATGAGCATCCAGGTTCCGCTATTGGTTATTGACCGGAGATGTGTCTCGGTCATGTCTACATAGTTCTCGAACCCGTAGGGTCCGCACGCTTAACGTTCGATGACGATTTGTATTATGAGTTATGTGATTTGATGACCGAAGTTTGTTCGGAGTCCCGGATGAGATCACGGACATGACGAGGAGTCTCGAAATAGTCGAGAGGTAAAGATTGATATATTGGAAGGTTATGTTCGGGCACCAGAATGGTTTTGGAAAGTTCGGACATTTTTCGGAGTACCGGGAGGTTACCGGAACCCCCCGGGGAAGTATTGGGCCTTCATGGGCTTTAGTGGAAAGGAGAGAAGGGCCGCAAGGGGTGGCCACGCGCCCCCCCCCATGGCAGGTACGAATTGGACTTGGGAGGGGGCGGCGCCCCCCTCTTTCCTTCTCCCTCTCCTCCTCCTTCCCTCTCTCCCCTCTTGGAAAAGGAAGGGGAGTCCAACTAGGATTGGGAATCCTAGTTGGACTCCCCCTATGGCGCGCCCCCTCCTAGGCCGGCGGCCTCCTCCTCCCTCCTTTATATACGTGGGCAGGGGGTCACCCCAAAGCACAACAGACAATCTCTTAGCCGTGTGCGGTGCCCCCTTCCACAGTTTAACACCTCGGTCATATCGTCATAGTGCTTAGGTGAAGCCCTGCGCCGGTAACTTCATCATCACCGTCACCACGCCGTCATGCTGAAGGAACTCTCCCTTGTCCTCAACTGGATCAAGAGCTCAAGGGACGTCATCGAGCTGAACGTGTGCTGAACTCGGAGGTGCCGTACGTTCGGTGCTTGATCAGTTGGATCGCGAAGATGTTCGACTACATCAACCGCGTTAAGCTAACACTTCCGCTTTCGGTCTACGAGGGTACGTGGACATACTCTCCTCCTCTCGTTGCTATGCATCTCCTAGATAGATCTTGCGTGAGCGTAGGAATTTTTTTGAAATTGCACGTTCTCCAACATCATTTTCCTTTCCATTGTTTTGTTTAACCTTTCTCTCCGAGTTGTGTTAAACTTCTCATTGTCGTTTGACAAACCTGCATTTCCTCTGTTTCAGATGGATCATTTGTTTCCACCATGTCCTACGACACAGCTTGTGCTTGCACTTGGGCTCGTGATGCCCCTGGGTTTCCAACTGTCCTGATCGCCCTCCTGACCAGACTTGGCTACCGCTGGTACCCCGAGTACATGGTCTACGAGGATTACCGCGAGTTCAACCAGGAGCAGTACCATGCTGATGTTCGTATCTATGATCAGCAAGATGACTCAGACACTGAGCTGCACCTTTTCCATGGTATCGGCGTGACAATTGAGATGGCAGTCCATGATGCCGCCTACTCTGCTGTCGCACGTCTCCGAGGAGAGTTCAGCAGTATCTTGGATGACTCTGAGTTCCGATACATTTCTTATGCCCCTGCTGGAGATGCTACTGGATAATATACAGCTATCTGTGCCCCGTACGAGCCTCGTCGCTACGACCCGCGCATTCTGATTCAGTGCACTCAGGCTCTGGATCGCACTATTCGGGCTCTTGCCGTCGAGTTGGTTGCCACTCGAGCACGTCTTTACGATGCTATGACGCAGTTGCTACCCGATGTTCGTGCAGGGATACATCCGGAGCACATTCTTTACCTGCGCAGGACTCAGATGTATGCTGGTATTGATTGGCCTGCTGTTGGAGGTCACACACCTACACGTGGACCTCTTCTTACAGCTCGAGACCAGGTACTGCATCAGAGTGCACATGGAGCGCAGGATCCTTCCGTGACGGCCATTCGTCGTCCACACTCGCAGTTACCCCATTTTAGTGGTTTTCCTCGACGTTGATGTAGCCTTTGCTATGTCTCATTGTGTACTTCCTTACCGCGTGCCTGCGCGTCGCCTAGTATGTCTAGTTCTAAATTTGCGCCGTTATGCTGTCCGCATGTACCCGACTCTGTGTATGGATCTGTATGTCTTAATTGACTACTGTTATGTATCTGTTGCACTGCTTAAATTGTTGTCGAGTTACATCATGCTTGTCGCTAAACACTCACAATTGCTTTCACTAAACTACCCCCTGTTGATACTTAGCAGGATGGTTAGACCAGGTGGTCGTGGTCGTGGTCGTGCCCCTGAACGCCCACCACCGCCAGACTATATGGCAGCTATGATGCAACAATTCGAGCTCAACCGCCAGTTCATGACTGGGATTATGGCTCAGTTTCTGCATCAGAACAACCAGAACCAGAACCCTCCTTCAATAACTTTGACAGAGTTTATGCGACTCAACCCCACTCAGTTCCGCAACTCTGACAAGCCATTGGATGCTGATGACTGGCTCCGCGACATCACTCACGAGATGGAGTCTGCTAATGTCGCCCCTGCCAACTTCGTCACCTTCGCGGCCTTTTTCCTAAAGGGACCTGCTGCTCAATGGTGGGACACACACAAGCGTACACTGCCTGCTGGAACAGTCGTTACCTGGTATGAGTTCCAGGCTGCTTTCCGTGCCCGATATATTCCTCAGGGAATTATGGACCAGATGAAGACCCAGTTCCGCAACCTCACTCAGGGCAACAAGACTGTCGAAGCTTATCAACGGAATTTCTTGACCTCTCCCGCTATGCTGAAGAAGACATCGCCACGGATGCTCATAGACAAGAGAAGTTCCGTAATGGACTCCACCCAGACCTCGAGCTTGCCCTTGCTGCTCAAGACTTCAACGACTTTTCTACTCCTGTGAACAAGGCTATTCTGGTTGAGACTGCTCAAATGAAGCATAAGGACTCGCAGAAGCGCTATCATGATGCTGGCTCATCTTCGGGCTCAGCACAGAAGCGTCGAGTCTGGATTCCCAGCAACGTGTTCCGTCCAAATTCCCCTGCGCCAAAGAACAACTATGCTGCACCACGTCTGCCTCCTCCACCACCGAGGCAGCCAAGAGCTCAAGCTATTCAACACAATGCTCCTCTTCGTCCTGAAGATGGTCTGTGCTTCAAGTGCCGCAAACCAGGTCACCTTGCTAAAGACTGCCGCCAGACTCAGAATCAGTTGGCTTTTCCTCGTACTGGCCGTGGCAATGGTCGTGGCAACAATCAGGCCCGCAACTATAATAGTGGGTCTGCTGCACATGGTCATGGACACGCTTACAACATTGATATTAAAGAAGTCCAGGATCAACCTGCTACTGTGATGGATACCCTTCTCGTTAACTCAGTACCTGCTTCTGTTTTATTTGATTCAGGAGCATCACATTCATTCATCTCTGGAAAATTTGCATTCATGCATGGCATTCGATATGAGAAGATGCATACTCCGTTAGTCGTTAAAACTCCCGGAGGTCATTGTCATGCTGACGTGATAGCACCTGACGTTATCGTCGAAATTAAAGGGTTGGAATTCCTTGCCTCACCCATCGTCTTGAAGTCTTCCACCATAGACCTCATACTCGGAATGGATTGGTTGAAAGCTCACATTGCTTCGATCAGTTGTGCCACTAAAGTCGTCCAACTTCTTCACCCCTCCGACGAGATAGTGAATTATACCGCCCGCATTACACGGGATGCTGAAGCTCAGATATATGCTCTGAATGCTTTGAACGCCTCACCTCTGGAGGGGATCAAGAACGTTCCTGTCGTTCGAGATTTTCCGGATGTTTTTCCAGAAGAACTTCCAAGAATACCCCCGGTTAGGGCTGTCGAGTTCGTCATCGACTTGAAGCCTGGCACTACCCCTATTGCGAAGCGTCCTTATAAGATGCCTCCGCACCACCTTCTCGAGCTTAAGGAAGAAATCGACAAGTCACTTAAGAAAGGTTTCATCCGCCCCAGTTCCTCTGCTTGGGGAGCACCTTCACACTTCGTTAGGAAGAAGGATGGAACTAACCGATTGGTTCAGGATTACCGGCCCAGTAACCAAGCCACAATCCAGAATAAATACCCATTGCCCCGGATCAATGATCTTTATGATCAGCTTGCTGGATCCTCTGTCTTCTCGAAACTTGACTTGAGGTTGGGTTATCATCAGATCCGTGTTCGCGAAGAGGATATCCCGAAGACTGCCTTTGTTACTCGATATGGCTCTTACGAGTACACCGTTATGTCATTTGGCTTAACAAATGCTCCAGCAACCTTCTCCCGGTTGATGAACTATATCTTCATGGATTACCTCGACAAATTCATCGTGGTTTATTTGGATGATATCCTTATATATTCCAAGAATGAAGAAGAACATGCTGAACATCTTCATCTTGTATTGGAGAAGCTACAGGAACATCAGTTGTAAGCTAAATTCTCCAAGTGTGAGTTCTGGTTATCTGAGGTGACTTATCTTGGTCATGTGATTTCCAAGGATGGAATTGCTGTTAACCCGGAACGAGTTCAGGCTATTCTTGACTGGACTCCCCCGAAGAATGTTAAGCAAGTCAGAAGTTTTCTCGGACTCGCTAGTTATTGCCGTCGATTCATTGAGAATTTTTCTAAGATTGCAAAACCATTAACGAATCTGCTCCACAAAGGTGTTAAATTTGAGTGGACAGAAAAATGTCAAGAAAGCTTTCAGACACTAAAAGATAAGTTAACATCTGCCCCAGTGCTAGCACCCCCGGATTCCCAAAAGGATTTCGTGATATACTGTGATGCATCTCGTCAAGGATTAGGCTGTGTCCTAATGCAAGAGCGTAAGGTGATTGCTTATGCCTCTCGACAATTGCGTCCTCATGAAGAAAATTATCCAGTACATGATCTTGAACTTTCTGCGGTTATTTATGCCCTGAAGCTATGGCGACATTACCTTCTCGGTAACCGTTGCGAGATATACACGGATCATCAAAGTTTGAAGTATCTATATACTCAACTAGATCTGAACCTTCGTCAACAAAGATGGCTCGAGACAATTGCCGATTATGATATGAATATCTCATACACCCCTTGCAAGGCTAATGTAATGGCCGATGCTTTGAGTCGCAAGGCTTATTGCAGCAACCATATGGTTTAGGAAACGCAACCTCTTCTCCATGAAGAGCTTCGCAAATTGAACCTCCATATTGTTCCACAGGGTTATCTTAATACCCTAGTTGTTGAACTAGATTTAGAACACAGCATTAAGACTATGCAACGGTATGACTCTGAAGTTGAAAGGATTAAGCGATACCTCGAAAAAGGAAAGCCGTCGGATTTCCATCTTGATAAGGATGGGATCCTATTCTTCCAACGCCGTCTCTTCGTACCCAAATTCAAGGATGAGAGGGACACATTATGAAAGAAGCTCATGACACTCCTCTGTCTATTCATCCTGGTAGCACAAAGATGTACCGTGACATTTGTCAGAGATACTGGTGGCCTAATATGAAGCGAGACATTGCTCGTTATGTTTCTGAGTGTGACGTTTGCCGCCGCATTAAAGCAGAACATCAAAGGCCTGCTGGAACTCTACAACCCCTTGCAATTCCTGAATGGAAATGGGACAAGGTCCAAATGGATTTCATTACTGGTTTTCCTAGGTCTCAGAAGGGTCATGATGCTATTTTTGTCGTCATTGACCGGTTCTCAAAGGTTGCTCACTTTCTGCTAGTTAAGGAGACAATCACCGCTAGCCAGTTAGCGGACTTGTATGTTTCCCGAATTGTGTCACTCCACGGTGTTCCCTTGGAGATCAGTTCTGATCGTGGCAGCCTCTTCACCTCTAGATTCTGGAATAGTTTCCAAGAAGCTATGGGAACTCATCTGTCGTTCAGTACCACTTTTCACCCTCAGTCACAGGGTCATGTTGAACGAGTTAATCAAGTGCTTGAAGATATGCTTCGAGCTTGCGTCATCTCCTTCGGTAAGAAATGGGAGGAATCTCTCCCGTATGATGAATTCTCTTACAACAATAGCTATCAAGCTAGTCTGAAGATGGCACCGTTTGAAGTTCTATACGGTCGTAAGTATCAAACCCCTCTGAATTGGTCAGAAACTGGGGAACGCTCACTCGTCGGACCGGACATTGTTCAGCAAGCCGAAGAACAAGTCTGCATTGTCCGTGAACATCTGAAAACTGCTCAGTCTCGTCAGAAGAGCAACTATGACCGAAGGCACCAGGAAATGGTCTATCAACCTGGCGAGCAAGCTTACCTTCGCATCACCCCGTTGAAAGGCACTCATTGGTTCGGAATCGAAGGCAAGTTAGCTCCTCGCTACATTGGCCCGTTCCGTATTCTTGCCCGTCGAGGAGAGGTGGCATATCAGTTGCAATTGCCGCCAAATCTTTCTCAAGTGCATGATGTCTTCCATGTATCCCAACTCCGTCGCTGCTTCAAGGATCCTATTCGAGCTGTGGATCATGAAATGCTTAAATTGCGGGAAGATCTATCTTATCCAGAATATCCCATCCGTATTCTTGATCAAGCTGAAAGCCAGACTCGTCAAAAGTCAATCAAATTCCTCAAGGTCCATTGGTCGAATCATTCTGAAGATGAAGCCACTTGGGAACACGAGGATCGTCTTCGTGAAGAATACCCCACTTTCTTTCAGTCTTTCTCTTAATTCTCGGGACGAGAATTCTTGTTAGATGAGGAGAATTGTAACGCCCCATGTCATTAGCCACAGTAATCACTTTTGTTAATGACAAGTCAGCTGGATTAACAGTGCATAATCATCATTTGCATCATATTGCATTTCAACTCCTAACTCAAAATTCAAATTAAATTAAAGTGGAAAATAAAAGTTGTTCAAATCAGAAACTAAAATTGTTCATTAAATAACAAATATTCCAGAGACAGTTCTAAAATTGAAACCAACATTATTGGAATTGGGTAAGTGACTCTAACAGTGTCAAAACAACAATATTTAATCCCATTTAGTTTTATAAAATTGCTAATGAAATGATATGAACTCAAAACCATTTTATGGCATTAGTAGATGTTGCACTGGAGTTTTGTGACTAGTTCACATATTTTACAAAACTAAATATGAGGCCACACTATTTGCAAAACAGAAAATGAGAGAAAAAGAAAATAAAATTTAATTAGTTAATTAATTAATTAATTAGTGAATTAATTAAGTTAATTAACTCTGTTTAGTTAATCTAATTAATTAGTTAGTTTAATTAAACTGTAATTAGATTAACTAAACATAATTAAGCTAATCAGACACTGACAAGTGGGACCCACACGTCAGTTTGACCAGTCAACGCCCTGTTGACTGCTGACGTCATGATGATGTCAGCCTACACTATTCTGGATAATGTTGATTTAAAATAATTAAATAAATTTCAGAAAATGATTAAAACTTTAGAAAATCATATAAAATAATCCGTAACTCCGATGAAAATAATTTATATATGAAAATTGCTCAGAATTTCGATACGAGTCTGAATACGCCCTCCGTATTCCTGTCAGATGCCCCTAGCTAGATGAACATGGAACTTTTAGACCGATTTCAATAAATAAATAGTGCCCAACTTTAATTAAATAAATCCGGATAAATTCCTAAATTAACTAAATCATTTAGTTAGGCAGTAGAACACCTCTGCATATCATTTAGGCATGTCATACATATTTTTTGCATTTTTGCCGTGGATTTATTGTTTCTCTCCCCCTCCTTCTCTCTCGATAGACGCCGAGACCGACGACGTTGCAGCTGGGTACGACTACGCTACAGACGAGCAGCCCGTTGACGACCCCTCCTTCTTGCCAGAGCAACCAGGCAAGCCCCCCCCCTTGAGCATCCAGATATCGCCCATTCCATTTCTTCTTCTTGCATTAGATTTTGCTACTGTTAATGTTTTGCTCCTGTTCTGATGCATAGCCTGCTTTTGTAACCTGTTTATTGTTACCTTACCTGCCTATGTTAAACTATTTAGTATAGGTTGGTAGTGAACCATCAAAGACCCCCCCACCTTACCCTTGTTGCCCCTGCTTGATCATCGACGACTCGATCAATGTGATCGTCGACCAGAGACCGACACATCACCTCACCCCCTTAGTTGTACGACTCTGCATAGCTACTCTTGAGTGCCGAGGGTGATACCTCGTAACGCATTCCTGATGAATACTCTGCAGTGTAGCTGTTCGGTCGTGGTCATCGAGGGTGATTCCTCCTTCTCCACTTCTGATACGACTCTGTCGTGCAACCCCTCAGTGTGAACCTCGAGGGTGATGCCTCATACGTTCACCCTGATGATTTCGTCGAGTGGAATCCACCGAGGGTGATTCCTCGGGGTTTCCCCCTCGATGTTATGACCACACGGTTACTTTGACCCTTGTTACAGGCGGGTCGACCCTGATGGGTACCCGCTGGGGATCTATGATGTCGGGTGTGCCGGAAGGGCACTCGAGTGTGATATTGTGGCGGAGCTTCAGAAACTCTGATCGTCTCTGCGTGTTACTAAATAAGCATATCGGATTTGGGTGTGTGATCTGAGTGGGTCGACGTGCCCTATACGCACTACCACCACGCGGGATAATGGTTTATGGGGCCCTCTGCGATGTACGTTTCTCCCGAAAGCTCGTCAAACGTCACGATTCACCGTGCAGGCTGATTGTCGGGATTGGGTTGGATACTTCACTGACGAGTTCAGTGTCGCGCCTGCACTCCGGCCAGTCTCGCAACGCGCAGGGTGCCCAGGGCGATGGCCCAAGACCTCTGGGTGCATAGGTTAGTCCGGCGTGCTGACCTCTCTGCTGAGCCTAGGTAGGGCGCTGCTTCGTGTTGATCTCCCGAGGCCGGGCATTACCCAGCAAGTGTGTCCGGCCAGAGGTGATCGAGCGTGTTGGGTAACAGTAGTGCACCCCTGCAGGGATGAATAATCTATCGATGGCCGGTCCTACGGTAAAGGACGCTCAGTTTGTGTATCCCGATCTATTACTTGAACTGGATACTTGTTACTTAATTGAAGCTTCGGGATCACTTTCTCACAGGGAGTCGAGGAAGGATCTCTAGGCTTTGCTTCAACATGTTTGCTTAATAAAATGCTATTCTACTCTCTTCTATTGCTGCAAGATGGTGGCTCGTGAAGATGTTTGAAGATGCTAGTCTTCGATAGGACTAGGCCTTCTCTCTATTCTGGCATTTCTGCAGCCCAGTCCACATATACAGCCTTGCCCCTTTGATAATGTTGCATATGTAGTGTAGATCCTTGCTTGCTGAGTACTTCGGATGAGTACTCACGGTTGCTTTGTTACTTCTTTTCCCCATACCCCACTTTGATGATACCTCAGACGATGGAGCCCCGGAGCCAGATGCCACCTCAGGAGCTTACAACCAGGAGGGTCCAGACGGTACTTACTACTGGATCGAGCCAGCCGACCAGGAGTAGGATCAGAGGCTCCCAGGTAGGAGGCCTACGCCTTTCGATCTAGAGTCGTTGTTTGTGCTAGCCTTCTTAAGGCAAAACTTGTCTAACTATGTCCGTACTCAGATATTATTTGTATGACTAACTTATGTATTCGGATCCTCGTGATCCCTGGTCTGTAATATTGTGGATCTCCGTTTATTGGTGTTAGAGTTGTGTTGTGATATCTTCCCGTGAGTCCCTGTGCTTGATCGTGCATGTTTGCGTGTATGATTAGTGCACGATTGAGTCGGGGGCGTCACAAATTATGACGATATCCAGGCAATGATCATTATATAGGCATCACGTCCAAGATTAGTAGACCGACTCCTGCCTGCATCTACTACTATTACTCCACACATCGACCGCAATCCAGCATGCATCTGGTGTATTAAGTTCATGGAGAAACGGAGTAATGCAATAAGAACGATGACATGATGTAGACAAGATCTATTTATGTAGAAATAGACCCCATCTTGTTATCCTTAATAGCAACAATACATATGTGTCGGTTCCCCTTCTGTCACTGGGATCAAGCACCGTAAGATCGAACCCATCACAAAGCACCTCTTCCCATGGCAAGAAAAATCGATCTAGTTGGCCTAACTAAACCAAAGATTCGAAGAAGAAATACGAGGCTATAAGCAATCATGCATATAAGAGATCAAAAGACTCAAATAACTTTCATGGATAAAAACATAGATCTGATCATAAACTCAAACTTCATCGGATCCCAACAAACACACCGCAAAAAAGAGTTACATGAAATAGATCTCCAAGAGACCATTGTATTGAGAATCAAAAGAGAGAGAGAGAGGAAACCATCTAGCTACTGCCTACGGACCCGTAGGTCTACAATGAACTACTCACGCATCATCGGAGAGGCACCAATGAGGATGATGAACCCCTCCGTGATGGTGTCTAGATTGGATATGTAGTTTCTGGAACTTGCGGCGGCTGGAATTGATTTTTGTCGACTCCCCTAGGGTTTCTGGAATATTGGGGTATTTATAGAGCAAAGAGGCGGTGCGGGAGGTGGCCGAGGTGGGCACAACCCACCTGGGCGCGCCTGGGCCCCCAGGCGGGCCCTGGTGGGTTGTGCTCCCCTCGGATCCCCCCTCAAGTACTTTCTTGGCCCAACTTGTGTCTTCTGGTCCAGAAAAAATCACCAAAAAGTTTCACTGCGTTTGGACTCCATTTGGTATTGATTTCCTGCGAAGTAAAAAACAAGCAAAAAACAGCAACTGGCACTGGGCACTATGTTAATAGGTTAGTCCAAAAAATGATATAAAGTTGCTATAAAATGATTGTAAAACATCCAAGAATGATAATATAACAACATGGAACAATAAAAAATTATAGATACATTGGAGACGTATCAACATCATCGTCCTATTTATCAATCTTTACCTCCAGACCATTTCGAAGCTCCTCATCATGTCCGTGATCTCATCCGGGACTCCGAACAACATTCGGTCACCAAACCATATAACTCATATAAGACTATATCGTCAACGAACGTTAAGCGTGCGGATTGTCGGTGTCAAAACCGGCAGATCTCGGGTAGGGGGGCCCAAGCTGTGAGTCTAAGGATCAATGGTAACAAGGGACAATGGGGACACGATGCTTACCCAGGTTCGGGCCCTCTTGATGGAGGTAAAACCCTATGTCCTGCTTGATTGTATTCGATGAGTATAGGGGATACAAGAGTTGATCTACCTCGAGATCGTAATGGCTAAACCCCAGCTGTCTAGCCTATGATTAAACTGATGGCCTCTACGGATTAAACCATCTGGTTTATATACACACCGGAGGGGCCCAGGGTCGTACAAAGTCGGTTTACAAAGGAAGGAAAGAGTACATCCGGACACCAAACTTGCCGTCCACGCATACAGGAGTCCCACCTGGACACGGGGGTTAATCTTCTGCTTTATCTTCATGGCCCATCAGTCCGGCCCATATCGAATAGACCGGACACCCGAGGACCCCCTAATCTAGGACTCCCTCAGTAGCCCCCGAACTTGCCTTCAATGACGATGTAGTATCCGGCTTATGTCTTCAGCTTTGCAAGGTGGGTTCTTCATCATACTCCGGATTGACGACAGTCCGGTTTTGACCTCCATGTTCTGCCTTTATGATTCCTCCCTGTCGTCGCCTCGATTTCCACGCATCGAGCGAATGTGAACAGTCCATAATTTTTTACAAATAAGCCCCTTATCATGCAAGGGCGGTATCTATATAAGGAGGTTAGATCTCCTAATGCCATCCCATATCGTGCAAAGAGCATCAAAGCAAACCACGAAAAATCAAAACATGGCGAGCGCTCCTGGCTCTTCCTCGCGCCCTCATGGCCCTCAAACGGGTGATTGGCAAAGTTGCTCAGTGTCTCACTTTCAGCTGAATCAACTTTAGACGCAGGGATATCTCCCTCCCACAGATCTAGTCTCCGTATGGGCGGGATTGGCCTCGATTGGCAATGATGTGCTAGCAGAGAACTTCCCCAATCCCAACAAGGAGGAGAGGGTGTGCTTCATCTTGTTTCGTCTGAGGGGCTTAGGATTCCCGATCCACCCCTTCCTCAGAGGTCTATTGGAATTCTACGGGATCCAGCTGCACAACCTTACACCAGGTTCTATTCTGCACATTTCTGGTTTTATCGCTTTCTGCGAACTATTCTTAGGCTGCGAGGCTCATTTTGAACTATGGAGAAAGTTCTTTTGCCTCGTCCCTCATCATCAAGGGGGTTCTATATTTGAAGTGGGTGGCGCCGAAGTGTGGCGCATAGCCAGATCAGGTTACCTCGTCGGAACTCCCAAGAAGGCATCCGAAGAATGGGCTTCGGAATGGTTTTATATCGAGGATGTTCCCCTTCCAGACCCAGTTCGACGTGGACTTCCCAAATTCTCCCGTGCTCCTTTGAAGAAACACCTCAACTGGCGCCCCCGGAGCCCCAAAGAGAAGACAGTGCGGAAGTAAGGAGGTTGGTCAGCAAGGTCAGGTTACTTGCCCATTCCGAACTCTCGATAATCGAAGTCATGGCCATCGTGATAAAGCGATGCATCCAGCCCCTCCAGTCCAGAGTGACCCCTTTATGGTGTTACAACGGAGAGGACGACGCATCTCGCTATAGGCGCGAGGGCCCGGATACCCCCGCCGCTCTGGCCGCCAATCTGGCAGATCTTTATAAGGGGGAGAAGGAAGAATTCCTCCATTTAAATTGTCGGGAAGGTTTCTCCATGCATAACCCCATTGAATGGGTGAGTTTTTTGATTATCAGCATTGTCCTACCTCATTATCGAGGCATACTAATTGAATTGTTCTGGTCGTCTTTAAAACAGACATGGAGGAAGGTCGTCGAAAATGTGCACTGCCCCTCCCCACAACCAGAGGACTATGCCCGCCACGAAGATCCCGGCCTCTGCGAGGATCTGGATATATTTATAGAGTTTGATGATGGAGTATTTTATCAAGCAAGCCTTGACGGTTCAGAAGTGGCCATTACGGCTGATTACCCCGGCCTTCTCCCATTCTCTAAGGTAAGTATTCGAAAATCATCCTCAGAAAGAGGAGTCCCCACTTGCATCTCACCCATCACACTGAATCGTGCTTTATAGGATCGGCGCTCAGCGAGCCGTACTCCATCGAGGGCGGCCCCTAGGAAGGTAGCATCTGTGCAGGGTGAGCCTTCAAAATGAAGGGAATTCGGGAGCGCCGTCGAACCCCCTCCTTCATCAAAGAGGTATAACCTTTAATATATGCCTAGGCATAAAACCAGATTGTCATATTTATCCTCCCATCTTATTCCAGGAGGAGCACACGGAGAACCGTGTCCAAAATCCCTGTTAGCCGATCATCAGCTAATCCGGCGCCGGGCTCATCAACCAGGATAAGAGCCAATACGGATGCAGCGCCAACTCATCCGCCTCATGAAGATTCGGATGGCGTATCTGTCACAAATTCTGAAGTAGAGAGCGTGATGAATTATCGACGACTGAAAGAGACCATGCGCACTCCAGTTTTTATGGAGCGAGAATTTACTGCCCTCAGCACCATGGATGCATATATCCGAGCCGCCCGAGACGGACTTGCTAGAGCTGCCCACCTATTTTCAAAAGATACGCAGTTAATGGTTTGTGTAAATTTAATAGATATATGCCAGTAGCCCCCGAGACTTGAAGCGGTTTAGGCCAACCGATTTAAGGATTGTTATGACCGCAGGTCCTCAAAGAGAAGAACAACGCACTGTCCCAGGAGCTTGAAACGAGCCGGACAAAGCTAAACGCCGCCACCACAGAGCTAGAAGAACTGAAGAAGGTCACGATGACCGTTGATCAAAAGAACAAACTGGAGGAGAAAAATGATAAGCAAGCCGAAGAGATAAAGAGCTTAAAGGCTCAATTATCAGATGCTCAAAAAGATAATAAAAAGTTAAAAGGCAGCATATTCAGTATGACCTTTGAACCATCCAAGTTACTCATATTATCCCATAATTCGAAGTGTTATAATGCTGCTCTTACAGGTCTGTTAACCGGGCGTCATGAAGAAGAAGTATCCGGATTCTGAGGCGATGTTTTAAAAGAGCTGTCCGTAGTGCATGAGCGGGCTCGGAAAGCCATGAGAAGTATGGCCAAGGCCTTATGGCCATCCGATGCCCCTCCAGAAAGTATGGAGGGGTTGGCAAACCTGTTCAAAGGTGCCCGGCGCAGTTTTGAGCTATGGAAGACGTCAGCATGCCGGGAAGGTGCACGAGAGGCATGGGCAATGGTAAAGACGCGCTACACTAGGCTTGATCCGAATCGTATGGCCCGAGTTGGACTGCAGGGACCGGACAGAAAAGAGATTCCCGTGAACTTGGTATATGACCAAGTGATGATAACTGCGAAATATTCGCAAGAAGACTGTATCTTAAGCAGTCTTATAGATGACATAGATAAAGAGTAGGCATTCGATTCAATGTATCAATGTACTTTATCATCGAACTTATCTCCAACCGAACTTGTCAAAATTTGTCATCGCAGGCCTTCGGCTTCAACCTCCAAACCAAGAAGTTGGAGTGTTTCCGGATACCATGTTAGAATGTAATAAACATTCATTATGTCCGGAAACCAGGCAATCCGGTCATGTTGCTCGAACAGACAAACTTTGTTCGGGGAGTTATGTTATATTACTTTTTAACGTAAGAAACATCTTCCAGAGAAAATAGTTCCGTTAAGGGTTCCTTTCCTTGGGTCGGCACGCTTAAGTATGCGTGCCTAGGCTTTGATCCGAGTTACGGGCAGCCTATCCCGTATTTGTTAGAAGAATTACACAAACGTAAATAATCTGTCATTGCTTGCCGACCAATTATTCCCTTAAGAACGCTAGCTTTCGGCTTCACCCGTCTGAGGTACAAATCCGGAGTATCCGGTTGTAACAATCGCAGAGGTGCTCCCTTTACACCCTAGCCTAACAATCAGGAATGTAGATATAAACACAGGAGTGAGGTAACCCGGCTTGGCAAAAACTTAAGTCATAGTGGTGCATATAATGGGAAAAGATGTATAGAACAAACGACATAAACAATGTAAGCAACAAGCTTTCAGTAATAAGCTTCGTCAAAGAAGCCCCCAGTTATAGTGGGGTGTATACATTTAAAGATGTGTACCCCTAACAGTTCGGTAGATCCGAACATACCCTGGGATAAAGAAGGAAAAAATAAAAAAGAAGAGGAGAAAAAAGGAACCTAATCAAAAAAGAAAAAAGGATGCGACCGAACTATCCGTAGAATCGTCGGAGCCGAGCAGCGTTCCATGGATTTGGCTCAAGGCGATTATCCGATGCGTTAAGAAGGCGATAGGCTCCTCCTGTGAGAACTTCATCTATGATGAAGGGGCCCTCCCATCTCGGTTTGAGCTTATCCTTCTTCTTCTCCGGAAGACGCAAGACGAGTTCGCCAACGTTATAAGTCTTAGCCCGCACTTCTCTTCTTTGGTATCGCCTGGCCTGTTGTTGATAAAGTGCGGAACGGGCTTGTGCAATATCACGCTCCTCTTCGAGACCGTCTAGGTCATCCTGCCGATCGAGCTCGGCTTCTCGCTCTTCTTACATGCGCACTCGAGGTGAGTCATGAATAATGTCACAGGGCAGGACAGCTTCCGCGCCGTACACCATGAAGAAAGGTGTATATCCGGTTGTCCGGTTAGGTGTAGTTCGCAGCCCCCAGAGCACGGAATCAAGTTCTTCCACCCAGTGTTTATCTGACTCCCGTAGGGAGCGCACCAGTCGGGGTTTGATGCCGCTCATTATCAGGCCATTGGCCCGTTCAACCTGACCGTTTGTTTGAGGGTGGTAGACGGATGCATAGTCGAGTTTAATGCCCAATTTAGCACACCAGTTTTTCACCTCACCAGCTGTGAAATTGGAGCCATTGTCAGTGATGATACTGTGCGGGACACCATAGCGGTGTACCACGCCGGATATAAAGTCAATCCCTGGTCCTGCTTCAGCCGTTTTTACTGGTTTGGCCTCTATCCACTCAGTGAATTTATCCACCATAACCAGTAAATATTTCTTTTTATGGCTTCCCCCTTTAAGGGGTCCGACCATATCGAGCCCCCAGACCGCAAAGGGCCAAGTAATGGGGATTGTTCTTAAGGCGGTGGGAGGCATATGACTTTGATTGGCGAAAAGATGACATCCCACACAACGCTGGACAAGGGATTGTGCGTCTGCTCGGGCCGTTGGCCAGAAAAAACCTGTCCGGAAAGCTTTGCTTACGAGGGCCCGAGCTGCGGCGTGATGGCCGCCCAGACCAGCATGTATTTCAGCCAAGAGTTGCCGTCCCTCCTCTTCGGAGATACACCTTTGGAGAACTCCGACAGTGCTTTTCTTGTACAGTTCACCTTCATGAACTTTGTAGGCTTTAGAACGCCGAACTATGCGATGGGCCTCATTTTGATCATCAGGAAGCTCCTGCCTATTAAGGTAGGCTAGGAAGGGTTCAGTCCATGGAGCAATCACGGCCATGATCTCATGAGCAGAGGGTGTTATTTCGATATCCGAACCCCCGATGATACCTGTATCATGTTCGGCTGATGGGGGTGTGATCAGGTCCGTACTTGCGTCTCCGCTCTCGTCCTGCCATACCACGGATGGCTTGAAGAGCCTTTCCACGAAGGTATTAGGCGGGACGGGGTCGCGCTTGGCGCCCATGCGAGCGAGTGTATCCGCTGCCTGGTTACTGTCTCTAGCGACGTGATGAAATTCGAGCCCCTCGAACCGAGCTGATATTTTTAATATGGCGTTTCGATATGCCGCCATTTTGGATCTTTTGCATCGAACTCTCCATTTACCTGAGATATTGCGAGGTTCGAATCGCTGCGCACCTCTAGGCGTTGTATGCCCATGGAGAAAGCCATGCAGAGACCATGTAGAAGTGCCTCGTATTCGGCTGCGTTATTGGAGTCCGTATACATGATTTGCAACACGTAGCGGACTGTGTCCCCCATAGGGGATGTCAAGATGACGCCAGCCCCCAGTCCGGCTAGCATTTTAGAGCCGTCGAAGTACATGATCCAGTTGGAGTAGGAACTGCACTCTTTGGGGAGCTCGGCTTCCGTCCACTCTGCGATGAAGTCGGCCAGCACCTGAGATTTAATAGCTCGGCGTGGCTTGTATGTTATTTCAAATGGTAAGAGCTCAATGTCCCATTTAGCTATGCGGCCGGTGGCGTCCCTGTTATTTATAATGTCGTTAAGTGGTACTTCGGATGCCACCGTGATCGAACACTCTTGAAAATAGTGTTAGAGTTTTCGGGATGCCATAAAGACCGCATAAGCTATCTTTTGGTAGTGAGGGTATCGGGATTTGCAGGGTGTAAGGACCTCCGATACGTAATACACTGGCTTTTGGATGGGGAATTTATGTCCCTCTTCCCCTCGCTCGACGACGAGTACGGCGCTCACTACCTGGTGAGTTGCGGAGATATAAAGCAGCATAGGCTCGCCAACACTTGGGGCGGCTAGGATTGGATTGCCTGCTAATATGATTTTTATTTCTTCCAATCCGGCTGTGGCCGCTTCCGTCCATTCAAAGTTGTCGGTGCGTCTGAGCAGTTTATAAAGTGGTAATGCTTTTTCTCCTAATCTAGAGATAAAGCGGCTCAAGGCCGCTACGCACCCTGCTAGCTTTTGGACCTGTTTTAGGTCTATTGGCGTAGCCAATTGTGACAAGGCTCGGATTTTAGCTGGGTTTGCTTCAATTCCTCTATGGGAGACAATGAACCCTAATAGCTTTCCGGCTGGAACGCCGAAGACGCATTTTTCTGGATTGGGCCGTATGTCGTATGTTCGGAGGTTGTCAAATGTGAGGCGAAGATCGTCCACCAATGATTCGACGTGTTTGGTATTGATGACCATGTCATCCACATATGCTTCTACTGTCTTGCCGATTTGTTTTTCCAATCATGCGTTGGTAAGTGGCACTAGCGTTTTTAAGCCCAAAAGGCATAGTGTTGAAACAGAAAGGCCCATACGGGGTGATGAATGCCGTTGCGGCCTGGTTGGACTCCTTTATTTTAATCTGATGGTATCCGGAGTAAGCGTCGAGGAAACACAATGAGTCGTGTCCCGCGGTCGCATCAATAATCTAGTCAATGCGGGGTAATGGGAAAGGGTCTTTAGGGCAAGCCTTATTGAGGTCTTTGAAATCGACACAAAGGCGCCAAGATTTGTCCTTCTTCGGCCCCATGACCAAGTTGGCTAGCCAATGCGGGTGTTTGATTTCTCTGATGAACCCGGCCTCGAGTAGTTTGGCTAGCTCCTCCCCCATAGCTTGTCGTTTGGGTTCGGAAAATCGCCGTAGCGTTTGCTTGACTAGTTTGAACCCCTTAATTATGTTGAGGCTGTGTTCGGCCAGTCTACGTGGGACGCCGGGCATGTCCGAAGGGTGCCAGGCGAAGATATCCCAATTTTCACGTAGGAACGCGCGTAAGGCGGCATCTACCGTCGGATCCAGCTGTGCTCCGATGGACGTTGTTTTGTTAGGATCCGTCGGGTGCACTTGAAATTTAACTATTTCATCTGCTGGCTTGAAAGAGGTGGATTTAGGTCTCTTATCGAGAATCACATCATCCTTGTCCACCGTGGATTGTAGGGTGGTTAGTTCTTCGGCCGCAAGGGCTTCGGAGAGTGCCTCAAGGGCCAAGGATGCGGTTTTTTTTTTTGGAGCGGAGTGTTGTATCCGGATCAGTTGTAACTATGATTATTCCATTGGGCCCCGGCATTTTAAGCTTCATGTACCCATAATGGGGTACAGCTTGGAAGCGTAAAAAAGCGCCCCGCTCTAGAAGGGCGTGGTAGCCGCTATTGAAGGGAGCGACGTGAAAGAGCAGCTCCTCCGACCTGTAATTTTCAGGCGTGCCGAATACTACGTCAAGTTTAATTCTCCCCGAACATCGTGCTCCTCGACTGGGGATGATACCTCGAAAGGTGGTACTGCTTTGCTCGATGCGTGTTCTATCGATCTGCATTTTGTCGAGCGTGTCCTCGTAGATGAGGTTAAGCCCGCTGCCGCCGTCCATGAGCACTTTGGTAAGTCGAAAGCCGTCCACAATTGGGTTTAGAACTAAAGCGACGGGTGCTCGGACTGATCGGGCCCTTGGTTCGTCGTCAGCAGTGAAGGTTATTGCCGCGTCGTTCCATGGGCTTACTGGTGGTTACTTGGTGGACTTCGGCAAGGTCGCGGAGTGCCCTCTTACGCTGATTATTTGAGGAGAAAGTCTCGAAGATCATAAGGACGTTAAAATCGTCATCCTCCGGAGAATGCTTCTCTGGAGTGGCGGTGGTGAGGATGGCCTCGCCACTTTTAGCTACCTACCGGAGTACCCAACATGCTCGAAGGCTGTGAGTTGAGTCAGTGCTCGGCGTCGTATGTACTGGACAGGGCTTGTCGAGGAGTTCGTCAAGAACGGACCTGTATCCCGTAGAGGGTTTGTTTTTCTTGCCGACAGGCTTATGGTCGGATGCCTTGTAAGGGTGTATCCGTTTTGCCCGGGCAGTGCACTGCTTAAAGGCAGCAGGTTCCAATTGGGTTTTCTGTGCCTTCCAAGTGCTTTCCATCGCGCAATACTTCCGTACTACGTGCGATAGCTCCGTGAAACTCTGTATGCGATGGTGGTTGAGGGCATTCCGAATTCCCTCATTGGTACAATTGCGATGAAAGACCGAGACTGCGTCGTCGTCGCAGCAATCTTTAATCTTGTTTTTGACAAGTAGGAATCTGGCCCAGAAGTGATGGACCATTTCCCGAGGTTGCTGCCGTACATACATTAGGTCACATATGTCTGGAGGGCCTGAATTACTTCGAGAGTATTGATTGTGGTGGGTGGGTGGGCAAAAACTCGAATCCCGACCCAAGATTGCATCCGGAGCCTGTAAAATCTCCGAAGTCACCAGTTCAGGTCCAGGGAGATCCAAGTGCTCCCCGGACCCAATGTCTGACCCTGAGTTCGGGGGACGCGGAGTCTCATCCAAAGGGAGGCTGTCCGACCCAAGAGGTTCGGAGACCCGAACATAGCTGGTCATTAGTTTAGGGGAAGAAGTGTTTTCGGCTCGTTCCTCGACGATCGCTACCAGGTGGGTGATCGGCGGGGAATTAATTTCCCTTTGGTCGGGTTTGAGCCCGATCTGATCATAATCCGTTGAAAGCCCCAAGGAGGCGATGTGATCTAGCAGCTCGTTTAAGGACGAGACGTCCGCCGGATCCATCTTTTCGAAGTGTTCGAGACCGATGCGGGGGTGATGTTTGGCGATCACGGGGGGCGCTGTTGGCTTGATGGCCATGCCGGCACCCACGATGAAACTGCCGAGCTGGAGGACCTGTCCAGAAGTTAGGCTCCTTCCAGAGGTGATATCGTCGTTGATGACAAGGCGAGCCATAGATCGCTTCTCGCGACTACACAGCGGAGCTCTCAATGAAAGCACCAATGTCGGTGTCAAAACCGGCAGATCTCGGGTAGGGGGGCCCAAGCTGTGAGTCTAAGGATCAATGGTAACAAGGGATAATGGGGACACGATGTTTACCCAGGTTCGGTACCTCTTGATGGAGGTAAAACCCTACGTCCTACTTGATTGTATTCGATGAGTATAGGGGATACAAGAGTTTATCTACCTCGAGATCGTAATGGCTAAACCCTAGCTGTCTAGCCTATGATTATTCTGATGGCCTCTACGGACTAAACCCTCCGGTCTATATACACATCGGAGGGGCCCAGGGTCGTACAAAGTCGGTTTACAAAGGAAGGAAAGAGTACATCCGGACACCAAACTTGCCGTCCACGCATACAGGAGTCCCACCCGGACACGGGGGATAGTCTTCTGCTTTATCTTCATGGCCCATCAGTCCGGCCCATATCGAATAGACCGGACACCCGAGGACCCCCTAATCCAGGACTCCCTCACGGACCCTACGGGTTCGAGAACTATGTAGACATGACCGAGACACTTCTTCGGTCAATAACCAATAGCGGAACCTGCATGCCCATATTGATTCCTACATATTCTATGAAGATCTTTATCGGTCGAACCTTATGACAACATACGTAATTCCCTTTGTCTATCGGTATGTTACTTGCCCGAGATTCGATCGTCGGTATCTTCATACCTAGTTCAATCTCGTTACCAGCAAGTCTCTTTACTCGTTCTGTAATACATCATCTCGTAACTAACTCCTTAGTCACTTTGCTTGCAAGCTTCTTGTGATGTGTATTACCGAGAGGGCTCAGAGATACCTCTCCGATACACGGAGTGACAAATCCTAATCTCGATCCATGCCAACTCAACAAACACCTTCGGAGATACCTGTAGAGCATCTTTCTAATCACCCAGTTACGTTGTGACGTTTGATAGCACACAAGGTATTCCTCCGGTATTCGGAAGTTGCATGATCTCATAGTCGAAGGAATATGTATTTGACATTAAGAAAGCAATAGCAATAAACTGAACGATCATATGCTAAGCTAACGGATGGGTCTTGTCCATCACATCATTCTCCTAATGATGTGATCCCGTTATCAAGTGACAACACATGTCTATGGTTAGGAAACCTTAACCATCTTTGATCAACAAGCTAGTCTAGTAGAGGCTTACTAGGGACACGGTATTTCGTTTATGTATCCACACATGTATTTAAGTTTCCGATCAATACAATTGTAGCATGAATAATAAACCTTTATCATGAATATGGAAATATAAAATAACAACTTTATTATTGCCTCTAGGGCATATTTCCTTCAAGGAGCGCCATGGGAGAGCCTAGGGATAGAGGGACGGGAGAGTGGACGGATACGGGGGAGGAGATGGGGATTTCCAGGCTGTTAAAAAACCCTCTACTTAGTAACAGCGTGGGGAATGAACCCTGTGTTGCTACTAAGTGGTCCCTGCTGTACCCCCCGCGCTACTACTATGGCCTGTCCTGGGGGTACGGTGGGGACCACTTAGTAGCAGCACGGGGTTCATACCTCGAGCTACTACTATCAACTTAGTAGCAGTGCGGAACCCCGCACTACTACTATGGCCTGTCCCGGGGACACGGTGGGGGCCACTTACTAGCAACACGGGGTTTATACTCCGTGCTACTAATAATTAGCAGCAGTGCGTGCCAGGTAACCACTTAGTGGTTACCTATAGGCTATAGGGGTTTTCCTAGTAGTGTTAACATCTTCTACGATGAAAGGAGACAATAAAGCATTGTTCATGTTATGCGTCACACATCGCTTCACCCATGATAGCACAATAGGATATGGCTTCATCCGTGATAACATAATAGGATATGGCTGTGGAACTTCTGAAGAAAATAGAATAGAGAAATACTCAACAATATGGCCTTTTAGTTCATTTGTACCTTCAAGCAAGAAAACTTGAGATAGAAGAAACATACTATTAGTGATCGATCACTCGTCCCTTATAGGCTAACCTCATGGTGCTCAGCTTTGGCTTCACTTGGCAAAGTATTATGGCAGGGGTGAACACTCTGAAACATGGGTGCATCTGGATGGGTGATGGACATAAAATCAATATTTGGGATGACCAATGGATTCTTGGTTCGTGTAACAGAAAATTCGTTACGTACTCTGCGTGGCAACCATATCATATTAAAAGTAAATGACTTGATTGATCCTCGTACTAAGCCGTAGGATGAGGAACTAGAGAGGCAAACCTTCTGGCAGGTGTATGTTCACCGAATCTTACCAATACCGCTCCTAAATAATGATATGTTTGACTTTGATGCATGGGGTATGATAA
Organism: Thinopyrum elongatum; assembly: GCA_011799875.1. Lineage (NCBI taxonomy): Eukaryota > Viridiplantae > Streptophyta > Magnoliopsida > Poales > Poaceae > Thinopyrum > Thinopyrum elongatum. Next base: position 90,592,985 of record CM022302.1, on the reverse strand, counting down.
AAAAATTTCAGGCTTTCTGTGAAATCATCATATTATGTTGAGTGGGATCACAGATTCGGGGGCAACCTATGTCAACCAAATGGACAAGAAACAATGCAGATCGGAAGTGTGTGGCAATTAATTTGGAGTTTGGACTATCCAGCAAAGGTAAAATATATTTGTCTGGAAAACTCTTCATGGAACTTTACCTTGTGGCGTTAATCTTTCAAACAGACATGTTAAGGTATCACCACAATGCCCTGCTTGCATAACAGGGGCTGATACTACTTTTACACGCATTGTTTCAGTGTCCAGCAACTATGCAAGTTTGGAAGGAACTTGGGCTGGATAACATTATTAGTAATGCATGTCTAATTGATAGAGCAGGAGAATGTGTGCTGGGTATCTCCTCGAGTTGCCAGAATAGGAGATATTTGTGCTAGGGCAAAAGAAAGTGCATGAAATAATAGTTATCACTTGTTGGTATATATCTATGGTGGGAGAGAAGGGAGCTCCGCCATGGCAAGAAAATTCAAAAATGCAGGGAACTGGAAAATTGACTTCTGTTACCATGTGCTATCTGCTAAAGCTATTGCGTTGCGATATGGTCTTTGCCTAGCACAAACAATCGGTTGCAACAATGTTATTGTCAATTCAGATAATATTGAGGTTATCAGTACGATGAATGAAGGAGGGCGATCTGCAGGTCCAGCGGCAACAATCTTTGATGATTGCTATCATATCGCGTGCAGCTTCCCTTATACCTTATTTGTGCACTGTCTTAGGGAGGCTAATTCGGTTGCTCATGAATTAGCAAATTTGGCTAAGGGCCCGTCTTGTAATAGTTTTTTTTGTTGAGCCTCCTAGTGAGCTCATCCCTCTCTTATTAAGTGATGTAACCTTGGTTGAATCGTAAATAAAGAGAGGGATACGATTAAAAAAAGATAGTTCCTCCTACTGATTCAATCATTAGGAAGGAATGCTGCTTCATCTCTGACATGTTTTTCTTGTTCTTGCCTCGAGGTGCGGCGAAGACTTTGAAGTAACTTTTGAATTTTAAGAAAAAATATTCCTCATTTCTTTCTTGCAGAAAAGGTAGATGAATTTGCTTTGTTGTATCCACTCGGGGAATTGGACAAGCCAAAGGGGAACGGTTTTTACATCATTATGGATTCCACACAGGTGAATTGATTTTAAATTTTGTTTTGAGGGGGAGCAGAAAAGGTAGACAAATCCACAGCCGAAGTTTTTTCTTTTCTTTAGTAGATATTTTCCAGGGGATTCATTTTTGAGTAAATGATAGAGTCCACAACATAGTGTGGGCGTTAAGGGCGCGTTTGGTTACCTGCATCGCTTTTGCCCTTTTGCATACTTGTCCCAGTTGGGCCCGGCTGAGCAAATGCAGGCCAAAAACCAACATCTGCACTTAGTTTGGTTGCCTGCATGTCCTCTCCCTGCATCGTAACGATGCCTCTACGCATCGTGTTTGGTTGCTCGCATTGTATGTGGCCAGATGAGTGCATGTTGTTTGGTTGCTTGCACGGAATATGATTAAGAATTAATAGCTACCCATAACACATAGTGTTACACTAGAGTGCCTCGGCGACAACGGTAGGCGAGCGACCTCATTGGCGGTGCAGTGAACTATTTGCTAGCGCCATCGCCGCAGAGAAAGTCCATGTGGAGTAACGAATAGAAGGGCGTTAAGGCAAAGGATGATGAAAAAAATGCAGTGTGCCCGCCATGGCGGCGTCGGTGTAGTAGAACGGGAGGAGGAGGCCGAAAAGAACGGCGATGATGACGGGGCCAGTGTAGTAGGACATGGAGAAGGAGGCCGAGAAGAACGACGATGAAAACGGTGCCATTGTAGGAGGACACGAGCGAGAAGGTCGAGAGGAACGACGTCAGTGGTGGCTTCAGTGTAGCAGAATGTGGGAGACGACACAGAGAGGAACGATGACCGAGCGAGTGTAGTAGGACATGGGAGAGGAGGCTGAGAGGAACGACACTGACGGTGACGCTAATGCAACAACACGCGGGAGGGAACGACGATGGCGACGACACTATTGTAGTAGGACGCGAGCGAGGAGGCGAGAGGAACGACGTTGGTGATGGCTTCAATGTAGCAGGACATGGGAGAGAATACACACAGGAACGACGACCGTGCGGGTGTAGTAGGACATGGGAAAGGAGGTTGAGAGGAACGACGCCGGCGGTGGCGCTAGTGTAACAGCACGCGGGAGAGGAGGCCGAGAGGAGCGATGCCGGCGGTGACGCCGATGTAGCAGGACAGAGAAGAGGAGACCGAGCTTAAGGAGTGTCGTTAACACAAATCACATATTTGTGTATATATTTCACGAGGAAGATGTCAGATTTAATTGTCTACGGTCGTTGAACTAAAAATGTGCAACACGAAAGTCATGTGAAACTGTAAGATGAAGCTACTGATCAAAGGAGAATTCAAATGGTCGACCGTGCGCGATGAATTTGACAAAATTCATCCAAAATAGCTCCAAACATGAACACAAAATTAAACATTTACGATCGACGAAACTACGAATTGATCATAAAAATGGAACCATAACATCGATGCACATCTTTTTCATGTAGAGCTTATCTTAAATTAACGCACCGTTGTGTGGATTAGAAGGGAGCTAAGAAAGGAGATTAGAGAACGAGGTTAATGGAGTTTTTTTTTTTTAGAGAAACAAGGTTACGGAGGTGGAAGAAGAAACGCTCGCATGCTCTCCTCATGTGAGCTCCAAGGTGGCTCGCCTCAGGCTGGCCCAGCAAAAACAGGTTGAGAGGTGCTTTGAGGTTTGTGCGGGTCAATTTTTTAATAGGACCTAGGTAACCAAACAGGCTAAAAACATACGGCGTGGGTATGGCTGGGCGTCATGCCTACCAAACGCGTCCTAAGTGTCTATCCAGCCCAAGACACCACAGCCTGGGATCCCGATCGATATTTTCATCCCGCATCCCGCGTCAGTTTCACTTACAACACCCCCGCACGGCCGCACCGCAGTGTACTGCTGGCACCCCACTTCAGTTTCAGTTTCAACACCCCCGCACCGCATCGCTCGATCCCGCATCGGCGACGAGAGGGCGAGATGCCGGCCAGCAGCCACCCGTCGTCGCCGGCGTCCCCGCTGGAAGACGACAACCTGCTACTCGAGATCCTGCTCCGCCTTCCCCCGCATCCCTCCTCGCTCCCGCGCGCATCCCTCGCTTGCACGCGCTGGCGCGACCACGTCGCCGACCCGGGATTCCGCCGCCGCTTCCGCCTCCACCACCGCCGCAACCGTCCCCTTCTCGGCTTTTTCGACGGGTCCGGAGGCCTGGACTTCCTGCCGACGCTGGAGGCCCCCGACCGCGTCGCTCCCGAGCGCTTCTCGCTGCAGCGCGACGAGGGCGACGGCGTTTGCAGGCCGCTCGGAAGCCGCCACGGTCTGATGCTAATCATAGTCCCGAAGCGTCTCCAGGTACTGGTGTGGGACCCCTTCACCGGCGACCAGCACCGCCTCGATGTTCCCCCGGGGCTCACGACTAATGGTTGGGATGAGCGCCTGATCAACGGGGCGGTGCTTCGCGCTGCCGCCGGAGACGCCGAGCACTTTCAGGTGGTCTTGGTGGCGGCAGACGGCGGGGTAGAAAACCGACGAGCAGTGGCCTACGTCTACTCGTCGGAGACCGGCGCATGGGGAAGGTTCATCACAACACCCTTTCCAAACCATGGTCATGCCAGCAGCTTATTTCTGAGGTATTCCACCAGCGTTTACATGGATCATGCTGTGTTGGCTGGAGATTCCCTTTACTGGCAGCTTATTGGGAATTTCCAAGGAATTCTCCAGTTTGATTTGGAGAGGCAGAGGCTGGCTGTAATGCCGGTGCTGGTGTCTATCTATAGCAAGGGCAACTGCTTCAAGCTTATGCGGGCCGAGGGTGGTGGTGGGATAGGTTTCCTGTTCATGTCGAATTCGGACTACATTGCCCAGTTATGGAGGAGGAAGACCGATGCCGATGGTGTTGCTTCATGGGTGATCGGAAGGTCTATCCAACTCGACAAGTTACTTTCGCTCCGTTCAGGGAAGGAGAACATAAGGATCGTAGGGTTTGCAGAGGACAACAACGTGCTACTCATGGATATGCTAAGTGGCTTCTTTATGATCCAACTCGACTCACTGCAGTTCAAGAAGCTTGCCAGACCCAAGGCGGCGGTGTCCTGTTGTCATGCGTTTGAAAGTGTCTACGCTGCTGGTACGTCATACCTTGCTTCACACCATACGTGTATATAAGTATAAAAAGAAGAAAGTTCGTTTTCGATAATTGGTTGATGGAAATACTGTTCATAAGCTTCCATATTAAGTTAGCAATTTGAAGTAGTCTCGTAACAGTACTTCTTTCTTTTGCTGCTTGATGGCATCTTCAACATATTGCGATGATGTGCTTTGCGGTTCTCGGGTTCTGCTTGCATGGTGGCCTTCTATGTAATACTTATGACCTTGCAAGTAGTATTCCCTCCGTATTTCAAAGGAAGCGCGGGAAAACCCCCGCCCGTTTTGCGGGAAAGAAGGGCGCATGAGGGTTATTAATGCTGTATGAACGAAACTAGCCCCACTTATACCATTCCCATTTTGAAACCGACCGGCTCGCACTGAGTCCCCTCCCGCACTCGGGATTAAATGTGAAAAAAATCCATACAATAAAACAATGGATTTTTGTTACTGGTATCTACCAGTGGTATCTAATTTACTTTACCTTTTGTTGCGGCTCATTTCTGTGATTTTTGTGGTTCAAGTCAGACCTAGCAAATTGTCTTTATCTCTTTATTATAAGATACGAAACATCGATACAATAAAACAAGTCAAAGCTCTAAGTTCTGCTAGCGCGCAGCCCCTGTACAGTGTTGCTTTAGTTTTCTCTTCTTCTCTTCAGTTTTGTTTTTCTGAGTTTCAGCCTCTTGCATTTTTGCGTCGTCTTGACATTTCATTCTAATGCACAGCAACGCACATTTGGGTGAGCATTCGAGAAAAAAAACAATGGATACCTTTTCTTTTCTTTTTTTGCGAAGAAAAACAATTGATTGGACACCTACTTTTGCCTACTAGTCAGGTCAGGATATTTGCCTGCAACAGTTGCCGAATTGTTTTGTTCACAAACCAGTGAAAAATAGCATGTTTACTAGTACTTAGGCTGAAGGAGAAACGACTCAGACTTTTTTGGTAGGTACAATTCCAATCGAGATTTTAGTTCTTCCTGCAGAAGAGGAGAAGTGCCATCCGTAGGAGAGTCTGAGCCTGTTTCAAGACACACACCTGACCTGATAACCTTTTTTTTAGATTGATGAGTCCTAGTTGGTTGCTGCAGGATCTAGGTGATCAATTGTTGGATCGCCTTTTTTTTGTTCGATGAGTCTTAATTGGTTGTTGAAGGATTTAGATGATCAGCATTCATAGATCATTGATTAGTTAAGTTATGACTAGCTTGTTTTTAGACGACGACAGTCCAATAATTTAAGGATTTTGATTTCTAGTAGATCTCCCATGTTATTGCGTGGACAAGGCTTGGAAATCAAGTTGGCAGGGTGTGCGCTACGCTATATCATGGCCTCATGGATGGCTTTGGCCATGTAAGGAGTTGAATTTCGAATTCAGTAGAAAAGCAGAAAATGCCACAATGGTTGGGTGGCACCAAATCCTTTGCTTCTTACTTTCCTGAGAGGTCAACAGTGAGTTGCTAGTGTCAAGATTGATCTAATAATCAATCTGGGTGTCAGCTTCGGTTTCTTGCTTCTTGCTTGATCCAAAGTGTCTGCTGCCACTATAGTTTATCGTTGCTTCGTTGAGCACTGCAAATGATTGGGCGCCAACACTTTTGCATTACCGTGTCTCACTAGTTCACGCCTCATCATAAAAAATGTTCTTATATTATGGGACGGAGGAAGTATAAGATAGCTGCAGTTTTTCCTCCAGATAAGGTAATATAACAGTTGGAAGTTGAAGACAACTACACTAAAACTAGCTTGTACCAACTGAAATATCAAATAGGTAGCTCAATGTGGACATTGGAAGCTGAAAGCTAGTTCTCTTCCTTCCATTCAATATTAATATCTCTGCTGATCTTGCTATTAATCACAAATCGATAATACCAAAATTGTTTTACTAGACAATTGTTCCTTTTATCACTTTTAGGAGAATCCTAAGGGCGAGTAGCAAGTGCATCTGTACCAGGAAAAAGTAATAGGTTGAGTTTATTTCAATTTTCAGGCTAAATTTATTTGAAGATAATCTAAATCTGAATAGTCCCAATCACTTATGTTCCTAGGATTTATTAGTACGATCTTTTTTAGGCTAAGTTTTTTGAAGGTAATCCAAATCTTAATAGTCTCGATAACTTCTGTTGCTAGGATTTTGTTGACTTAAATGTGTTTATAGAATTTATTAGTTTGATTTTTTTTTTCAAACATGGCATCGAATGATCAGAAAAATTACGGATACCCTTGTCTCTTCTGACCAGCTTATATTATTTTTGGAATGTTCATTAACTTTGAAAGTAGATATGCTTTTATTTATGTATTCCTAATGTTGTATCGAGATTGATTCCTTTTTTGAACAACAATTATTTATCTAAATATTTTGTTAATGCTTCCTCGTATCTATTTGGCTTTGCATTGGAATGTCATTGGTTGTTCTACTTATTATGCTTGCAGCAACAAGCATTCGTGGTGGACATGATGGAGCTGATCTTTTGCATAATACATAAGATGATTCTCCTGTCAGATATGCTATGTGATGTACCGGTTGAATAGGTAACCTTATCTTCTGCATGCATGTATGATGAGCTATCTAAACTATTCTTTTAAAACGAATCGCTTTGATTCTTTACCGTCATTTCTCAAGTACCAAATTGCAAGTGAGGACTCCTTTAAGATTTTCTCTACAACTCTTTGCTTAACTCTTCCCACCTGGCCACCTTCTATCATGCTTTGTCAGGCTAAATATTTAATCTTTTCTCCAAGCTCAGCTTTCTCATTCCTTCCTCATCAGCCCTTCATTCTCTTCCTGATGACTTTTAATTGTTGATCTTCCAAGTTTCTGCTGGTACTGGGTGGGCTCTTCTCCCTCTAGCCCCTCTAGTGATTGGTGACTTAGGACCTCTCCTCATTTCCTATGTGTGCATATATATGATAGTGCCTTCTCAGAGATGAGAATGCTTTCATGCTAGGATATATTTCTGTTTTAATTTTACTCATTGCTGCATTGCCTTTGACTTCTGTTTTCTATGGCCATGGTTCTATTGTGTCCTAGTGTGATTTGAATATACATAAGTGATTGATAACTGACAATACTTGTGCATCTGGTTTTAAAATTCCTTTTTTCAGCGGAATTATAGGTTTGCCATTTTACGTTGCTTCTTATTTGGATCATTATGATACCTAGTGAACTAACAACTGTCACTAGATTAAATATTATTCTGCTGTTTATCCTTTTCACTGCGGTTATTGTAGATTTATGGACGATTGTTCTAGTTTTAGGCTGTTTGGTTAAACGTTTTCTCATCATGTCACTCGTTATCCGCCAAACTTGCATATGCCACTAATATGATTTGGCTGGTCCAAACTATAGGTAGTATGCTTTGTGTGGAGTATAATTTTTTTCAGTTTTGGCCATTATTGATGTTTAATACTTCATACTATGAAACACATGAGCAAAATGGCATGACTAGATTCACCATAAAAAACTTATTTTATCCTAATGCCAGTTTTTTTGCTTTTACTGGCATATTATCACTAAAGTAGTGGTGAAAGTATTGCTTGATGATGCGGAGAGTAAAAAATAACATTCCTTTTGGACCGAAGGAAGTCTGAAGTATAGTATGCATGATCTCAGTTATATGTACTCTGAGAATTTGATGAAAATCAATTTGTTAGTGACTAGGTAGTTGTACATTCCTAAAAAGTATGCTTTAGAGCTAGAACCTGCTATCCTACCCCATGAGCCTCTACACACGAGATGTATTGCCTTTTGTTGTTCTCTGTTTCAAGTGTTGATTTTGTCTAATAACGGTGTGATGGTTTGACGCTGGAGCTTATGACAGAATTTCCACAATCGTGAAGCCAATGTTTTCTGGTTGAGTCATGGAAGAATTAGGAGAACAATCCCAACAACTTCTGATGAATGAGTAGTACAAGGTTTTATGTTTACTGATGATTTTTTTTTGCTCCACAGGTATCTACAATTACATTCTGGTGTCTCAGATGCAAAAATGGGTTGTCAAGTGTAGTTTCTTCCATTTGTATGCTCGACGCGGAGATACCAACCCAGCATGAACACAGCTCTTAACTCTGAAGTGAACTTTCTTGCATATGATTATCTTCCATGTTGTATCAGCAGGGAGGGATTTGGATGTCGGATTTCATGTATGTGTGTGTTTGTTGAATTTCTACCTGGTTTCGAACTCAGTATTTGGAGTCTTAATTTGCTTAGTTTTGACTGATGAATGTTGAATCCCATCAGTGTGACCTGGGAGTTGGAAGATGCTCCGATATGTTGGAATTAATGCAACTGCTTTCTTTGCGATGATGTGTTTCTACCGAGATTGGTATGACTTGCTTGTTGCATTTCTACTGAGATTGATTATCTTTCGGCTTGCAGATTTTATACTAGGAGTAGGATTTAGCAAGCAGTGTGAGTCGCTGCCTGCTAATTCGTATCTAGCAAATAGTCTATAGGACATTAGCTCAAGTGCCCATTGCGTTTCTTATTGCTCCAAGGTTATCTATTCTCTACTGACATTAGCTACAACTTTAATGAAACTTACGCATTATCCGGAGCTCTGCTGTCTCCGCGCTGGAGGAGGCCACCGATGCCTACCTCATCGGCCACTTCGAGGACAACCAGCTTGCCCGCCGCATCCTAGTGTTGCTTCCTGGCTCCTAGTGTCTGATCCGGAGGTGTAGACTAGAGGTGTGTTAGTTTCTTCTTATTAGCCTGTGGTAGTAAAGTCCTCGTTTGTTACTATCTTGTTATGATCATCAATGGGAAGTTACCCAACAGATTGAACTGAACTGAAGCATATGAACGTGAACACCACATGCAGTGGTGGAGCTAGGAAAATTGTATGACAGGGGCCGACTAAAGAGCACAACACTTTTGTACAGAAATTTTTGCAAAAAAATAGAAACAAACGTAATGTCAAAATATACTTCATTAATTATACCACCATTCATTGTCGACAGCAAAAGGATGTACACTTCTCGAATATACTAAAATACTAATAGGAAAAGTCAAGAGCAAGCTTAGGATTTATTGTGGCAGCTATTGCTGAATGCTGACGTGCTATTGGAGTGGCCAGACCAGCAGAATACATCACAAAAAATCGCTGATGTAATGAGCGTATTGGCTTGTTGGCCCGGGCCGGGCCCCTGCTGGCCCCCCTTGCCTCCGCCACTGTTCACATGTTCATTAGATTCTAATCAATTGCTAAATAAGTCTTTGGCGATAATCCTTATGCCCAGTTTAAAGCCTGTCAACTTAATTCACTACATGCCTTGTCCTCTAACAAATTCTACTGTAACCCCACTAAGAAATTTCAAATGGTTCGTATTCTGTTGGAAAACTTCGCCTTGAAATGACAGAATGCAGTGAGAACTCTCGAAACAGGATTTCGCCCCGCTTTATAAATAAAAAAACAACCGAAGAAAGACCACGGCTGAATGGTACAAGGTGGTGAGGTCGCCCTCTTACAAAGCCGATCCCAGAATAATCGGATCACGCAGAACACATGCGACTACGCTACCAACAGAGAACACAGGAAGATCTACACACACCGCCACGCTACAACCTAATACACCTAAGCTCCACGACAACGCCCTCAAGAGGGAGGGAGAACGCCGCCGAGCGTCGCCGCGGCCGAGTCCACAATGGACAAATGTCTTCACCCGGAGCCTTGGCATGGAGAGAAGAACCAAACCGACGTCTTCAAGAAGAGTGCGGTACCCACGGGTGTCGCCGTCGTCAGCGCGAAGGGCGCGGAGCTTTTGCTCGGCAACTCACCCGCACCACCACGAGGCCGCAAGGACGAGCATGACGAGGTCAGATCCCCAGATCCGGGTCAGGGCGAAATCCCAAGGGAGAGCACGCCTGAGCCGCCCACCGCTACACCTCCCGCCTCCCACACGGCCATGAAGGAGAGCCACCACCGCCGCAATGGTGTCTGCCGACAAGCAAACCATGCGGACCGCCATCCGAGGCCGCCACCCCGGCATCCTTGTCGCGAGACACCGTCCACCGCTCACTTCACATCGCACTCGGCCTTGGTAGGAAGAGCAGAGGCACGCCCCCTACTCCTAGCCCGGCATCAGTCACCGAGTCTGGGTAGGCGCCTCCACTGTAGGAGGCACCCACGCATGCGTCTCCAGCCAAGCCTAGTGGATTGGGGGGCAGCACGACTCCATGTCTGCCGATGGCCATCGGCAAGACGCCCAAGCCCTGGCCCAAGCTAGCATGCATGATGCCATGTCCGTGGCCACCGGCGCCGACCCGCCCAGCAACGCAACGATATCACGACCACCACTGCCGATCACCTCAACCGCGAGGAGGGCAAGAGCATCACCCGCGCGCACAACCCAAAACCGCACCTACCCGGAGCAAGCTCTCTGATCTGCCTCGAGCCCAGATCTGGTCCGCTCGAGCACAAACCCTAGGTTGTAGCCACCCGTCGGCCCATACCGAGGAGAAGGGAGGTTGTCACCGCCACCCCGCACCCCGTCGCCAAGCAGCAGACGCCATGCCACGCCCACACCAGCGACCCGTGTACCACCGAGCCACCACCAGCACACCACCCGAAGCACCAGAGATCCTCAGCAAAGGCCAGCCATGGCAGCACCAGCCGCCGAAGGAAATCCACAGCCAGGGTCGGCGACCGCCGCTAGAGGCCAGCTCCACCCCACCCCAGGCACCTGCGGCCAGATCTGGCCGCGCCAGACCACACCACCCGGCTGTTGGCAATAAAGCCACGACCAGCGAGTCCAGAGCACGTTCGGGCGCGGGCTGGACGCGTCGGGTGCGGTCGGGGCCGCGCCGGGAACGTGGCGAGCGTGCGTGGGTGCGTGCGTGTGTGGTGCATGGGTGCGCGTGTGTGCGTGCATGGAGTGCACCGTAGATGTAGGATGTCGTTGGCGAGCTGGGTGGTGTGATCAGGTCAGGCTGTTGCGGGCTCGGCGCGACCCAGGTGCGTGCGTGCGCGTCGTGGGCGCGGCTTGAGCGGGCCAGGTCGTGGCCTGACTGGGTGGGGGGCGTGCGGGTCGTGCCCAGCGCCTGGCCCAAGGTATAAAGCACCTGCGGGGCTTGTTGTAATGGCGGTGAGTCGAGTTTGTTGCTCGGGAATAGACCATTCGTGCGGTGGCGTTCGTGCGCCGAAAACGCTCGCCGTGTTCCTTGTGTGCTCTCTGATCCTCCTTCTTCTTCCTTCTGTTGTTCGAGCACAGAGAGAGAGAGAGAGAGAGAGAGAGAGAGAGAGAGTGAGCCACAGAGAAAGGCGAGCTAGGGTTTAGGGATAGACGCCAACAAGTGGTATCAAAGCCTCGGTTCGGAGGTGAACGCCGGCGGCCATGGCGCTCGTACCGCACGGTGGCGGTGGTGGCACGTTCTTGCTGCCGGTCTCGCCACTGACCACGATGAACTACACCTCCTGGGCGATCAAGGTGGAGGCCATCCTTGATGCCCAGGGGCTGTGGGGGGTGGTCGCTCCGGCGGAGGGCGCTGCGATCGACGCCGGCAAGAGCAAGACGGCGCGGGCAATGCTCCTCGGGGCGCTATCAGAGGAGGTGTTGCTACCGGTGTTGACAAAGCCCAACGCGAAGGAGGTATGGGACTCCCTCAAGGTGCGCTTCGTCGGCGCCGATCGGGTGCGGGCGGCCCGGCTCGCTTCTCTCCGCGGTGCGTTCGAGCGGCTGCGGATGGCGGACGGCGACGACCTACGCCGGGAAGCTCGGCGCCATGACGGCGCGATATGCAGGTCTAGGGGCGGTGCTCGACTACGCTGCGCTCGTGAAGAAGCTGCTGGATACGGTCCCGGACCGCTTGTACCCCGCCGTCGCCGGAATTGAGCAATTCTGCGATGTGGATGAGATGGCGTTCGAGGAGGCTTTGGGCGGCTCAAGGCGTTCGACGGACGGACACAGCGTCGCGGGCTGGACGGCGGCAGGCGCGACGGCGAGGAGTTGATGCTCACCGCTGCTCATTGGGCGGCGCGGCTGCGATAGCAGGGCGGGCGCGGTTTCGACGACCACGACGGCGACGGAGCAGCAAGCACGGCTTTAGGCGGCGGAGGGAAGCGGCGAGGGCGCTGCTACAACTGCGGCGAGCGCGGGCACTTCCGGCGTGAGTGCCCGAAGCCGCCGAAGGCGCAGGCGGCGGAGCAGACCCTTCTTGTCGACGCCAATGTCGAGTATGACGGACTCCTCTAGGTCGTGGCTTAGGGGGAGTGTGTTGGCAATAAAGCCACGGCTAGCGAGTCCAGAGCCCGTTCGGGCACGAGCTGGACGCGTCGGGTGCGGTCGGAGCCGCGCCGGGACCGTGGCGAGCATGCGTGGGTGCATGTGTGTGTGGTGCGTGGCTGCGCGCGTGTGCGTGCATGGAGTGCACCGTAAATGTAGGATGTCGTTGGGCGAGCGGGGTGGTGTGATCAGGTCAGGCTGTTGCGGCCTCGGCGCGACCCAGGCGCGTGCGTGCGCGTCGTGGGCGCAGCCTGAGCGGGCCAGGTCGTGGCCTGATTGGGTGGGGGACGTGCGGGTCGTGCCCAGCGCCCGGCCCAAGGTATAAAGCACCTGCGGGGCGGCGAGTCGAGTTTGTTGCTCGGGAATAGACCGTTCGTGCGGTGGCGTTCGTGCGCCGGAAACGCTCGTCGTGTTCCTCGTGTGCTCTCTGATCCTCCTCCATCTTCCTTCTGTTGTTCGAGCGCAGAGAGAGAGAGAGAGTGAGCCACAGAGAGAGGCGAGCTAGGGTTTAGGGATAGACACCAACACCGGCCACCATGTGTGCGCCGCAAGCAGCCACCCGCGCGGCCACCAGGATACACCGCGGGCGCGCGGCACGCACTGAATCCCGCCGTGGTGGCCCGCGTCTACGCCGAAGCGCCCCGCCGTCTGCCGAAGAGAGCCGCCCCGCGTCGGATCTCGCCAGCCGAGGGAGAAGAAGGTCCCGGTCGGCGGCGAGGAGGAGAGCGCAGGCCCGGCGGCGCTAGGGTATCACCCCCCACTGGCGGGGCCGCGCGCGGGGTCGCCCGTGGGAGTGACTCGGTCACTCGAGAGGGGTTCGTCCGAGTGAAAGGCTCTCTCCGCAGTGAGAACTCCATGGTATAGAAAATGTGTTCTACAGGTAGTTTGTTCATAGGAGTTAAATACTGGATTACTATAGTTCGCTTTTGTCCTGGCAATTGCCATCGCAACGGTAGTCGATTTCTTCACGGACGATACTACGGGGCTGAGCACCCCCGCTTCTCCTGCTCACTTTGGTTTCTCCCACTACCGGAACAGGGCCCGACACCGACGGCCAAATATATGCCGACGGCCCCCGTCGACGTACTCAAGGATATGCCGACAGCCGGATCCAGGCCGTCGGGCTATCCCGAGATATGTCGACGGCCCCCGTCGGCACAGATGAGCCGTCGGCTTAGCCCAGGCTACGCCTACAGCGGTCGTCGGCATACATGGGCCGTCGGCATAGTTGCGGGCCCGGCGACCCCTCTCGTGACGTGCGGCTAACAGCGTCCGATCTATGCCGACGGCCGAGAAGGGCGGCCGTCGGCATAGATGGGCGTGCCACGTCATCGATCCGAGGCGCACCGACCATCATCTATGCCGACGGCCGCCATCGGCATAGATGCCACGTCATCGATCCGCGGCGCGCCGTCCATCTGCCCTTGGCCGCAGCCGTCGGCATAGTTATTTTTTTTTCATTTCATATAGAATTTTCTATGTTTTTTTACATATTATTATCTGATTAACTTACATGTAGCATGTGTTAATATAAGCATAAATACTTTACTTTTCGATTCTATACGGAGGGGTGTGGTGTGACCCCCCTCACGGACGGCGCCGCCGCCGGCCGACACCTGGAGGGGGGAAACAGCCGCATCAGGTCTATACGGAGGGGATGTTGCTCCCAAGTGTTTATATGGGATGACCTACCACAACCGGGTGGTGTGGTGGCATGTCTGAAGAGGCGGCACGCGTCTCCGGGGTGTGGCCCCCCTCACGGAGGGCGCCGCCGCCGGCACCTGGAGGGGGGAAACGACCGCGTCGGGTCTACACGGATGGGATCTTGCTGTGGGTTTGGCCAGGATGTTGCTCCCAAGTGTTCCTATGGGCTGACCTAACACAACCGGGTGGAGAGGTCCACTGGTCAAAGCCCGTCCGTGGAAAGTCAAAGGGCTAGATCTCGTGGTCAACCGCTCCAGGGTTAGGCGGGACGAGGGCCCTGGGGGTAGCAATGCCACCGGAGCGTCGCACCGGGCCCTCATACATGCGGGGTGGTGTGGTGGCATGTCTGAAGAGGGGGCACGCGTCTCCGGGGTGTGGCCCCCTCACGGACGGCGCCGTCGCGGCACCTAGAGGGGGAAACGGTGCGTCGGGTCTACACGGAGGGGATGTTGCTGTGGGTTTGGCCGGATGTTGCTCCCAGGTGTCCCTATGGGCTGACCTAACACAACCGGGTGGAGAGGTCCACTGGTCAAAGCCCGTCCGTGGAAAGTCAAAGGGCTAGATCTTGTGGTCAACCAGCTCCAGGGTTAGGAGGGACGGGGGCCCTGGGGGGGGGTAGCAATGCCACCGGAGCGTCGCACGGGCCTCATACATGCGGGGTGGTGTGGTGGCATGACTGAAGAGGCGGCACGGCTCTCCGGGGTGTGGCCCCCCTCACGGACGGCGTCGCCGCCGGCACCTGGAGGGGGGAAACGGACGCGTCGGGTCTACACGGAGGGGATGTTGCTGTGGGTTTGGCCCGGATGTTGCTCCCATGTGTCCCTATGGGCTGACCTAACACAACCGGGTGGAGAGGTCCACTGGTCAAAGCCCGTCCGTGGAAAGTCAAAGGGCTAGATCTCGTGGTCAACCGCTCCAGGGTTAGGCGGGACGGGGGCCCTGGGGGGGGGGTAGCAATGCCACCGGTGCGTCACACCGGGCCCTCATACATGCGGGGTGGTGTGGTGGCATGTCTGAAGAGGCGGCACGGGTCTCCGGGGTGTGGCCCCCCTAACGGACGGCGATGACACAGTAGTAGACGTTCTGTGGTAATGGTGCGGCGTGAATATTATTAAATACTCGGAGCGCGATAAAATCGTGAGTTTTTTACACGACGTGGGCACATGTGCTATAGGACTGATGGTAATTTTTCATAATTTTTGGTGATGGAGAAGTATCTGAACACTTCCCTCTACGCGGATTGCCCTTCGCGTGTCTACGACTGTGGCCGCCGGCCTCCGGGGGCTAGCATGCCGCCAAATCTTGCGTAGGCGGCCTCTCACAAGTCTGGAAGTGTTGTGGAGGTTGCAAACGCCCGAGACGCGTCTCCGGGGTGCGGGCCTCCTCACGGACGGCGCCGCCGCCTGCACCTGGAGGGGGGAAACGGACACGTCGGGTCTACACGAAGGGGATGTTGCTGTGGGTTTGGCTCGGATGTTGCTCCCAGGTGTCCCTATGGGCTGACCTAACACAACCGGGTGGAGAGGTCCACTGGTCAAAGCCCGTCCGTGAGAATTTAAAGGGCTAGATCTCATGGTCAACCGCTCTAGGGTTAGGCGGGACGGGGGCCCTGGGGGGGGGGTAGCAATGCCACCGGAGCGTCGCACCGGGCCCTCATACATGGGGGTGGGTGTGGTGGCATGTCTGAAGAGGCGGCACGCGTCTCCGGGGTGTGGCCCCCCTCACGGACGGCGCGCCCCGGCACCGGAGGGGGGAACCGGGACGCGTCGGGTCTACACGGAGGGGATGTTGCTGTGGGTTTGGCCCGGATGTTGCTCCCAGGTGTCCCTATGGGCTGACCTAACACAACCGGGTGGAGAGGTCCACTGGTCAAAGCCCGTCCGTGGAAACTCAAAGGGCTAGATCTCGTGGTCAACCGCTCCAGGGTTAGGCGGGACGGGGGCCCTGGGGGGGGGTAGCAATTCCACCGGGGCGTCGCACCGGGCCCTCATACATGCGGGGTGGTGTGGTGGCATGTCTGAAGGGGCGGCACGCGTCTCCGGGGTGTGGCCCCCCTAACGGACGGCGATGACATAGTAGTAGACGTTCTGCGGTAATGGTGTGGCGTGAATATTATTAAATACTCGGAGCGTGATAAAATCATATATTTTTTGCATTATTTAGCTACTGTTGGATGTATGAATGGATGCATGGATGGATGTTGGATGTTGTTAGGTTGCTAGATGGATGAATGTTGTATTTGTCTTAGATGGATGGATGAATCTCGGCAAAATGAATTATTTTGCTACTGTTAGGTTACTAGATGGATGAATCTCGGCAAAATGAATTATCATAGTTAAAAAAGCAACTTGAGTAACTTAGTTTATAAAATTGTTAACGAAGCTTTTATTTTCAGTTTGTGATGTTGTTAAGTAGCTATGTGAGATGTGCTTCAAATTTGGGATACGATAAGTGGTTATTTCATCATGATGATCTTGCGAAAAAAATTTGATGTGTCAATGCTTAATGTGAGGTGATGACCTAAATTGGGATATGATAAGTGCTTCCAAATTTGACACTTGACAAAATATGATTTTTTTTTCATAGTTTAAAGTGTCAATGCTTAATGTGAGGTGATGACCTAAATTTTTTTCACTCGGTTTAATTAACAGGATTTGTGGTGTTCCATCTTCGTGGAGTGATCGTCGACGTTGGAGGTGTTGGTCCACGATCATCCCTCTCCTTTGATCGACTACATCATCTACATCGGAGGGTGAGCAACAATTCCATGATCTCGTCCGCTTTTTTTCCATGTCAGTAGATTAAATTTTCACATCAAGTCGCGTAACCTAGGCGTCTCCCGTCCGAAAGGGTTGCATCAATAAATATGCATTCAATTGCATATTTATCACCGCAGCTCTTTCGGATTGTCCAGCGTTTTCCACGGACAGCCCGAGGATGTGTAGATTGGGTACGTTGTCCATGCTCTACCCCATTCCGAGATAGGATTTCGGCGGCGCCTCCCCATTGTTCTCCGGATGCACATTCTCCCGGCATTTTGCCGAGACGTGTATTTGGAGAACAGCGGGGAGGTGCTGCCGAAATTTTGTCTCGGAATGGGGTAGAGCATGGACAACGTACTCAATCTACACATTCTCGGGTGGGATTAGGACTCATCTTTACCTATTAGAGATGTAGGTGGATTAAATGTCGTTTCTCATCAACCCTGTAAAAAATTAAAATATTGATGTGAGTAATTTAAATGAATCCTTAAATTTTTTTGTGTGGCTTCCAATAAAGCAGAGATGGCAGATAATCAGTGGATGTATAGTGGGTTTTTCCGTCGGAATCAAGTAACAACAGAGTGGGTCGAGAAAACTGATGTGTTTTTGAAAGAGATATTCCGTAGTCCAATGAGGATTGTGCCAGAATGCCCCTGTGCCAAATGTAAGAGACGTATGCGCAGAGATAAGAGTGAGATGACTAAGCACCTTCGCACACATGGATTTATGCCCAACTTTAATATGCCGATAAACTTTGCCCAGCGGGACCGTGGTAGAGAGGAGGTGATACGACAACGCGTCGCTGGTTATGAGGACGATGGGGTTAGAGACATGCTAGATGATGTCTTTGCTGCACAGCCGACACCTCCGTCACATTCAGCGAATGAACCGGAGGAGCCGGAGGAAACCACAAAGGCCTTCCTGGATATCTTGGCCTCGTCAAAGAAACCTATTTATGAGGGTGCCAAGCTCTCTGTGCTGGATGCCATCTCGCAACTGATGGCAGTCAAGGCCGAGTACGGCTGTAGCCGAGGTTGCTTCGAAGCATTTCTGGGAGTATGGGCTAACAGCCTCCCTGAGGGCCATGAACTGCCGAAAACCATGTACGCTACAAAGAAAATCATGAAGGCGCTCTCCATGGATTATGAGAAAATACATGTTTGTCCAAAGAATTGCCTTTTGTTTAGGCATGAGTATGCGAATGACAACTACTGTAGGAAGTGCGGTTCCTCTCGATATATTGAGGTGGTCGATGAGCAGGGTCAGAAGCAGCAGCTAAAAATCCCTGTGAAGGTTCTTCGGTATATTGATTTTATAAAAAGACTGCAGCACCTTTTCATCACCGAGGAGTCTGCCAAAATGATGAAGTGGCACAAGGAAGGGAAAAGGTACAATCCAAATAAAATTGTACATCCATCAGAAGGTGAAGTATGGAAGTCATTCGATATAGAATACCCGGAGGAAGCAGCCGAGGCTGGGAATGTCAGAATTGCTATATTAGGTGATGGGTTCAATCCGTATGGTATGTCGTCTAATCCATACAGCTGTTGGCCCGTGTTTGTTATTCCGCTCAATCTCCCTCCCGGCGCCATAATGCAACGCAAGACCATGTTCCTGTCGCTTATAATTCTGGGGCTTGAATATCCGGGGAAGAATTTGAATGTGTTTATGCAGCCGTTGGTGGATGATTTGCACCATTCTTGGTACTTCCCGAGGTTGACATACGACCGGCATCTGCAGAAAAATTTCTTGATGAAAGTTTGGCTATAGTATTGCATGCATGACTTTCCTGGCTATGCCCTATTCTGCAGATGGTGTACAAGTGGGAAGATGCCTTGCCCAGTGTGCATAAGAAGGCGCCGGAGTTGATATGCAAGCTAGAGAAGATCTTCCCGCCAGGCTTCTTTACTCCGATGACACATCTCATTTTGCACCTCACGAACGAGGTATTGTTGGGGGGCCCTGTGCAGAATCGTTGGTAGTACGGCCCTGAGAGACAGAACAAGCATCTGAGACAGAAATATGGAAACAAAGCTAAGATTGAAGCTTCCATAGCTGAGGCAGTTATCCTAGAGGAGGTGGCAGACCTCAGGACAGCGTACTATCCGGACCATGTTCCCTCGCTGCACAATAAGGTGTCTCGATACAATACAGAAGAACCCAAGTATAAACCCAGGCTGCCTCTATTCAGCGGGCAAGGTGGCAGGGCTGGATGCTCGACACCTTATATCATGCCACAAGATGAGTGGGAGGATGTCATGTTCTATATCTTGCACAACATCAAGGAAGTTGAGGATGAGTGGATGAGGTAATACCTTTGCACCATTCTTGTAGTCAATTCGTTATGTTCACTTTGCCTCGCTCTAATACCCCTTTTCTTATTTTAGTCGATTCATTGATGAAGAGTGGATGGGAATGCTGCCTCCTACTGAACCGGAGGCACTTGCTCTCTCCGAAAGGGTGCCGATGGAAGGAAAAAATTTGTTGCGTGGTTCATGGAGAAAGTAAATTTTCACACTTCCCTATTACCCAGTTCACCCTACAATTCCAATTAAACTCATGCACCCTATAATTTCAATTAAACTTGTAGGGAAAAGATCCGAACACATCAATGGATGAAGATTTGAGATGGGTTTCCATGGGTTTTAACAGTCGGGTCATGACATGCGAAAAGTATGATGTGAATGGGTATCACTTCCATACAGAGGAGCACCAAAACAGTCGGCCTGATCCCAAAACTCTAAATACCAGAGTCTTCACCGAAGGAGATAATAAAGTAGATTACTACGGAAGGGTAGGAAAAATATACGAGCTTACATTCAAACGTGGCCGCGAACCCCTAAGTCTCACTGTGTTCAAATGTCGATGGTTCGACCCCAAAAAGGGTCTGAGACATACGCCTTCTGTTGGTTTAGTTGAAGTTAAACCATCAACCGTCTATGCCGGAGCTGATCTCTTTATCGCCGCTACCCAGGCCACACAAGTATATTATCTGCCTTACCCATGCCAGAAAGAGTACCTAAAGGGTTGGGAAGTTGTGTTTAAGGTGTCGCCACATGGTAAGCTACCGGACCCGAACGATGATGATTACTACAACATAAACCCCATGACATACGAGGGAGTGTTCTTTCAAGAGCAACATGATGACGTGGTACGAAACAAGGACGGTGATGACTTGGGTTATGTTGACCTGGACCCAAATGATGATGATGCACGGATTGATGGTGAGGCAGTTGTGAATCAAAGAGACATAATTATGCTTGAAAAGTTAAATGAAGACGCTGACGATGAGGAAGAGCCTCCACCTCCGTCAGACAACGAAGAAGATATGCGTGATAGTGATGATGAGACCGGTCGACAAATAGATTACAATAGTGATGATTCATATGGGTTCTAGAAAATGTACGTTCTTTTAATGATCATTACAATAGTATGCTTAATGTGCTCTTCTGTTATTAATGTTCTTTCCTGTATGCTTGTTTATTTGATATCCTTACTAATTGTTTATTCTCTTCTCAATGTAGGTTTGCTAATCATGGGCAAGTCCAGCGGCGCCGGTTTCCTACGTAAATTCAAAGGACTTACTCGGACTGGACGAGCCCACAAGGTTCCCCCCCGACTACGCGAGGATGACACCTCACAGGGAGGTCGAGGGGTCGGGGGAGGAGACCCTAGAGGAGGAGGAGGCAGGGGGAGAGCCCCTAGAGGAGGAGGAGGAGGTGGGGGGAGAGCGCAGGGGGGTCAAAAAACTCCGGGCCGTGTCCGAAATAGGGGGGGTCTTCTTCGATGCCCTCCTATACTGAGGCACCTTCTGAGTCTGAGGAGGAGGAGTATGTTCCTCAGGAGGAGGAGGGCGAGGAGGAGGAGTGCGAGGAGGAGGGTGAGGAGGAGGGTGGTGGAGGGGAGGGTGAGGAGGAGGGTGGAGGGGAGGTTCACCCCGAGTTGTGGGGTGACTTGCCGTCGGGTGCTCCGAAGGGGTGGCTGCGTGGTATTGCAGAACTACCTACACCACCTTCTATCGAGGCCAACAAGTGGCTCATTGAACCCAAGGGGACAGAGTAAGTGCCTCTCAATCATATTTTGAACACATGCCAACATTTTCTTAGTGTACACATGCTAATTCTTTGATTTTCTTTTGCAGGAACTGGATCCTTCACGGACAGGGCCGTAAACCGAACGGCCTTATCACTGTCCTGTTGAAGGAGTTTTGGCCGGGCCTATTCTGCCCGAGGCTAGACAGGGACCCGGAGCTGCGGGTTTTGGCCACGAGCTGGGCCCACTACGAGGCTGCCAGCGTCGCGGAGTACGGGACGGCCGCTAAGGCCGTGATCACCAAATTTTGGGTAAGTTCTCTTCAGAATCACTTGTCTTCAGTTTCGTTCATAGTTTATCATCGAATCACTCAACGCATGCTTTGTTTGCTTCTGGCTTTATGCATGATTGCAGCAATTCTATAGAGTTCTTGACGAGCACAAGGCCAGAGCCGACGTGGTCTTGCTGGCTGCGACGAAGAAGAAAGCTCGTCAGTTGCAGTATGAGGTGCGCTGGGTTGCCGTCTCGCACTACTACCACACCTACCTTCATCAAAAGATGAGCAAAAGTGAAGCGCAGAGCAAGGACTTACCTTGAACAGGGAGCAGTACATGAAGGTAATATTAGAGACTTTTCATTCCAACGTATAAGCAGTCAATATCATTGTTTCGTGCTCACATGTCATGCTTCCATTATTTAGGTTATTCCTCCTTGGTGCTTTGGAAAGGATGATGGATGGGCGAGTTTGGTGGATAGGTGGCTTGGCGAGGATGCAGAGTTTGTTGCCAAGAGCAGCAAGGCCCGGGCTAACCGTGGAAAAGACGGGACACACGGCCAAGGAAACAGGAACCACTGGGGCTTCAAGGCCATGAAGGTATATCTATATGCATGATGCATTTTTGTTCTTCTTTTTACCGCCATGTTCTTATGTATGGCTAACTTCTGTTTGACGTTGCAGGAGGACAAGTTGAAGAGGCCGCTCTCAGACATTGAGTCGTGGAAGCTGGCCCGCGAGCGGAGTGATCGCAAGGCCGGCGAGAGCCAGTACTACGGCAAGACCGAGGAGCACCTGGAGTCTTACACTCAGCAGTTTCAGAGGTTGCATCCTGGTTCGGATGCTCCTGACGTCGTCCAGTCTCAGATCGACGACACGGCGGTGGTGGCCATCCAGCCGAAGTCCCATGGCCGGTATCCGTGTTTCGATGGCTTGATCACTCCTTCGGTCTCGTACACACGGCTTCGGGCTACCAACCCGAGCCCGTTAGAGAGTACGGGGCGTTCGCAACCTCCCTTAGCCCGCCAGCATGCTGTAAGTACTTCCCCTTTATCTTCTTTCTCTCTAACTTTCTCAGTTTATTTTCAGCATTGCTCACTTAGAAACAACCTAAATTTTGTAGGCATATAAGGCCTTTGTCGAGCATAGGAATCTCGAGGTGCGGGAGTACTTGCAACGAGTGAAGGCAAACGATGATTACAACCGTCAGATGATGACGGTTAGTTTTGCCCTCTTAAAACGAAGCTAAAATTTTGCACTTTTATTCCTTTTGACCTTCTAGTTTGCTTGTTTAACTAACATCCAGGCTATGTTGGCGTCTTGGAGTAACCGCACGGATCCACCACAAATGGGACCCCCACCACCACCTGCGGGAGAACTCCCACACGTGCCCACATTCGATGAATGGGTGGCACTAGGCAGTGATACTCCGGTTAGTACATTTGCCTAACTACTGACAAACTAGTTCTCGTTCATTCAACACTATCATATCATATTTACCGTTAGAATCTCTTCTCAAACATGTAGGGGACCGGTGGCTCGACTCCTGCTTCGTCGACCCCAGTGTAACACCCCCGGTGATTAGCAACCGTAATCACTTTTGATAGTGACATGTTAGCATGATTAAAAGTGCATAATCATCATTTGCATCATATTGCATTTCAACTCCTAAGTCAAATTCAAATTTAAATGAAAGTGAAATATAAAAGTTGTCCAACATAAAAACTAAAATGTTCAGTAAATAACAAATATTGCAGAGACCATTCTAAAATTGTAACCAACATTTAATAAATTAATTAGGTGACCCAAACCTCTTTTAACAGTGGCTGAAAATAATATCTACAAGCCTTTTAATTAATCTAAAACAATTATGAAATGATATTTTGCCCAAACTAGTTTTTGGTGTTAGGGTATAGTGCACTGGTATTTAAGGACTAGCTCACACTTTTTACAAAATCCATTTGGGGCCTAAACAATTAACAGAACAGAAAAGAAAAAGTAACAGAAAAGAGAAAAAGGAAAAGGCCTAAATGATCTACTGTACACTCGGCCTGCTTGCTACAGCGCCGGCCCAGCCCGTCCTCGCACCGTCCCCCACCTCTCGCACTGCTCCTCGCCTCGCTGTCGAACACCCTGCGCGCGCCGCACGCACGCACCCGGCCCCCCCTCTCCCCCTACTCGACAACGCGCCACGCCCACCGCGAGGATAAGGGCAAGCCCCGCAGCCCTCTGGTGCCTCCCTCGCCCCACTCTTTCCCCTCCCTCGCTCGCTTGCCGCCATGGCCGACGCAGCCATCGCCATTGCTCCATCGCCCGCGTAGCCACCTCCTCTGCCTCGCCACTGCGACGTGCCCACGAGCTCCGTCGTGCTCCTCTACGCCTCCTGCGCTGACGAACCGAAGTCGAGCGCCCTGCATCGCCCCCACGTCGCCGTCTTCTTCCTCGGATCCCCGCCACCGTTCGCCGTCGATTCCGGCTACTCCAGGCCTTCCCCGAGCCCACTTTGAACGGCTACGCCCCACTGTGAGCTCCTGCTCCTCCTCCCCCTCTCCATTAGCTCGCTAGCGTACCGTAGCCGCCGCTCCGCGTTAGGCCGCACCCACCGCCGCGGACCTCGTCGCCGGCGACCATCCGGCGACCATTTGGTCATGTGCTTCTGCCCATCTGCTTCGCCGCGTCGCATAGACCACGCCTAGCTCCTCACAACGCTTGGACGCGCGCCGTTTGGTCGATCCCGTAGCTCGCCCGAGAACCTCGCCGCCGACGAGCTCCTGGCGCTCAGCTCCGGCCTCCCCAGCACCCCGCACCGCCGCCATTCGACGCGCAACGACGAGCCGCATCGAACACAACCTACCCCAGCCCCTGAGACCCGCCATAGGCAAAACCCGAGCCAGGCCAGACTCGCGCCGCCGCGTTTTGGCTCGCCGGAGCTACTCCGGCGCGTCGCCGGCCACCGCCGACGTGGCACTGGCCGGCCCCGCCCTGTGCCACTGACTGTGGGGCCCCGCGGGCCCCGTTGACCCCGCTGACCGGGGTCAACGCTGATGTGGCCGCCCGGTCTCACTGACATGTGGGGCCCGGCCGTTTAATTGGATTTAAATAAATAGAAAATCTGTTAATTAGTTAATTAAACACTAATCAGTCACTGACTGCTGGGCCTCACCTATTAATTAACTCAAATGATTAAATTAACCTCTCTGATTAGGCCACAGTGTATGACATGTGGGTCCCACCTGTCAGGTTTGACTCTGGTCAGCCAGAGTTGACCACTGACGTCATGCTTAGGTCATGCTGATGTCATCGCAACACTGTTTCGGATAATGTTGATTTAAATAATTAAATAAATTCCAGAAATTAATAAAAACTTTAGAAAATCATATTAAATAAACCGTAACTCCGATGAAAATAATTTATATATGAAACTTGCTTAGAATTTCGATACGAACCCGAATATGTCCTCCGTATTCCCGTCAGACGCCCGTAGCTATAAGAACATTGAACTTTTAGACCGTTTTTAGTAAATGAATAGTGTCCAACTTTAATTAAATAAATCCAAATAAATTCCTAAATTAACTAAATCATTTAGTTAGGCAGTAGAACACCCCGGCATATCATTTAGGCATGTCATACATATTGTTTGCATTATTGCCGTGAATTTATTGTTTCTCTCCCCCTCCTTCTCTCTCTCGATAGACGCTGAGACCGACGGCGCTGCACCAGGATACGACTACTCTACCGACGAGCAGCCCGTTGACGACCTTGCCCTCTTGCTAGAGCAACCAGGCAAGCCCCCCCCCCCTTGAGCATTCCAGATATCGCCCATTCTATTCCCCTGCTTGCATTAGATTTTGCTACTGTTAATGTATGCTCCTATTCTGATGCATAGCCTGCTGTTGTAACCTGTTCATTGCTACCTTACCTGCCTATGATAAACTGTTTAGTTTAGGTTGGAATGAACCATCAGTGACCCCACCACTTTTCCCTTGTTGCCCCTGCTTGATCATCGACGACCCGATCAACGTGATCGTCGACCAGAGACCAACACCTCACTTCACACCCCCTTAGTTGTACGACTCTGCATAATTATTATCGAGTGCCGAGGGTGATACCTCGTAACGCACTCACGATGAATACTCTGCAGTGTAGCTATTCGGTCGTGGTCATCGAGGGTGATTCCTCCTTCTCCACTTCCGATACGACTCTGTCGTGCAACCCTCAGTGTGAACCTCGAGGGTGATACCTCATACGTTCACCCTGATGATTTCGTCGAGTGGAATCCGCCGAGGGTGATTCCTTGGGTTTCCCCCTTGATGTTATGACCATACGATTACTTGACCTCTGTTACAGGCGGGTCCACCCTGGTGGGTACCCGCTGGGGATCTATGATTTCGGGTGTGCCGGAAGGGCACTCGAGTGTGACATTGTGGCGGAGCATCAGAGACTCTGATTGTCTCCGCTTGATACTAATTGAGCCTATTGGATTTGGGTGTGTGATCTGAGTGGGTCGACGTGCCCTATACGCACTACCACCACGCGGGATAATGGTTATGGGACCCTCTGCGAAGTATGTTTCTCCGAAAGCTCGTCTGACATCACGATTCACCGTGCGGGCTGATTGTCGAGATTGGGCTGGATACTTCACTGACGAGTTCAGTGTCGCGCCTGCACCCCGGCCAGTCTCGCAACGCGCAGGGTGCCCAGGGCGATGGCCCGAGACCTCTGGGTGCATAGGTTAGTCCGGCGTGCTGACCTCTCTGCCGAGCCTAGGTAGAGCGCTGCTTTGTGTTGATCTTCCGAGGACGGGCATTACCCAGCAAGTGTGTCCGGCCAGAGTTGATCGAGCGTGTTGGGTAACAGTAGTGCACCCCTGCAGGGATGAATTTTCTATCGATAGCCGGTCCTACGGTAAAGGACGCTCAGTTTGTGTATCCCGATCTACTACTTAAACTGGATACTTGTTACTTAATTGAAGCTTCGGGATCGCTTTCTCGCTTGGGAGTCGAGGAAGGATCTTTAAGCTGTACTTCAACATGTTTGCTAAATAAAATGCTATTCTACTCTCTTCTACTGCTGCAAGATGATGGCCTGGTGAAGATGTTTGAAGATGCTAGTCTTCGATAGGACTAGGCCTTCTCTCTATTCTGGCATTTCTGCAGCCCAGTCCACATATACAGCCTTTCTCCATTGATAATGTTGCATATGTAGTATAGATCCTTGCTTGCTGAGTACTTCGGATGAGTACTCACGGTTGCTTTATTTTCTCTTTTCCTCATATACCCCACATTGATGATACATCAGACGATGGAGTCCAGGAGCCAGATGCCACCACCGGAGCCTACTACCAGGAGGGTCCAGAGGGTACTTACTACTGGATCGAGCCAGATGACCAGGAGTAGGATCGGAGGCTCCCAGGCAGGAGGCCAACACCTTTCGATCTAGTGTTGCTGTTTGTGCTAGCCTTCTTAAGGCAAAACTTGTCTAACTATGTCTGTACTCAGATTATATTTGTATGACTGACTTATGTATTCGGATCTTCGGATCCCTGGTCTGTAATATTGTGGACCTCCGTTTAAATTGTGTTAGAGTTGTGTTGTGATATCTTCCCGTGAGTCCCTGTGCTTGATCGTACACGTTTGCGTGTATTATTAGTGTACGATTGAGTCGGGGGCGCCACAAGTTGGTATCAGAGCCGACTGCCTGTCGGAAGCCCCCTTCTAATTCCTTGGCCGAAGTTGAGTCTAGAAACCGAAAAAACTAATTTACTAACTTGGCTGTGTGGCTTACGGGCCCACGTCGCCAACTGGGTGGTATTAGGATCTTTTATTCCTCGTCTATACTCTGGGACTCTGATCTCTCTTCTACTCGGGTTAAATAAATTTTACTAACGCCGACACTTAGGATCTCGTGAATCCCGTCTACCCGCAGAGCTGGATATCTGTGCGATTTCCCTGTCATTGATCTGATTAGTCTGATAATCATTTTCCTTTCCATTGTTTTGTTTAACCTTTCTCTCCGAGTTGTGTTAAACTTCTCATTGTCATTTGACCAATCTGAATTTCCACTGTTTCAGATGGATCGTTTGTTTCCACCGTGTCCTACGACACAGCTTGTGCTTCGCACTTGGGCTCGTAATGCCCCTGGGTTTCCAGCTGTCCTGATCGCTCTCATGACCAGACTTGGCTACCGTTGGTATCCTGAGTACATGGTCTATGAGGTTTACCTCGAGTTCAACCAGGAACAGTACTATGCTGAAGTTCGGATTTATGATCAGCAGAACAACTCAGACACCGAGCTACACTTTTTTCACGGATTAGGCGTGACGATTGAGATGGCAGTCCATGATGCCGCCTACTCTGCTGTCGTACGTCTCTGAGGAGAGCACAATGCTAACTTGGATGATACTGTGTTTCGGTACATTCCGTATGCCCCTGCTGGAGGTGCTACTGGATACTACACAGCTATCTGTGCCCCGTACGAGTCTCGACGCTACGACCCGCAGGTTCTGATTCAGTGCACTTAGGCTCTGGATCGCACTGTTCGGGCTCTTGCCGTCGAGTTGTTCGCCACTCGAGCACGCTACTACGAGGCTATGACACAGTTGCTACCAGCTGTTCGTGCAGGGATACATCCGGAGTATATTCTTTACCCACGCAGGACCGAGATGCCGCCAGGTATTGATTGGCCTGCTGTGGGAGGTCACACGCCTGCACGTGGACCTCTTCTTACAGTTCGAGACCGGGTTCTGCATCAGAGTGCATATGGAGCACAGAATCCTGCCGCGACGAACATTCGTCGTCCACACTTGTAGTTACCCCGTTTCGGTGGTTTTCTCCGACGTTGATGTAGCCTTTGCTATGTCTCGTTGTGTACTTCCTTACCGCGTGCCTGCGCGCCGCCTAGTATGTCTAGCTTTTGAATTTGCGCCGTTATGCTGTCCGTATGTACCCGACTCTGTGTATGGATCTGTATGTCTTAATCGACTACTATTATGTATCTGATACACTGCTTAAAGAACTGTCGTGTTACATCATGTTTGTCACTAAACGCTCGCAATTGCTTTTACTAAACTACCCCCTGTTGATACTTAGCAGGATGGTTAGACCAGGTGGTCGTGGTCGTGGTCGTGCCCCTGAACGCCCACCACCGCCAGACTATATGGCGGCTATGATGCAACAGTTTGAGCTTAACCGCCAGTTCATGGTTGGAATCATGGCTCAGTTTCCGCATCAGAACAACCAGAACCAGAACCCAGCTTCAATAACTTTGACAGAGTTTATGCGACTCAACCCAACTCAGTTCCGCAATTCTGACAAGCCACTGGATGCCGATGACTGGCTCCACGACATCACTCACGAGATGGAGTCAGCTAATGTCGCCCCTGCCAACTACGTCAACTTCGCGGCCTTTTTCTTAAAGGGCCCCACAGCTCAATGGTGGGACACACACAAGCGTACTCTGCCTGTTGGAACAGTCATTACCTGGTATGAGTTCCAGGCTGCTTTCCGTACATGTTATATCCCTCAAGCAATTATGGAACGCATGAAGACCCAGTTCGGTAACCTCACTCAGGGCAACAAGACCGTCGAAGCTTATCAGCGGGAATTTCTAGACCTCTCCCGCTATGCTGAAGAAGACATCGCTACAGATGCACGCAGACAAGAGAAGTTCCGTAATGGACTACACCCCGACCTCAAGCTTGCACTAGCTGGTCAAGACTTCAATGACTTTTCAACTCTGACGAACAAGGCTATTCTTGTTGAGACCGCTCAGATGGAACACAAGGACTCGCAGAAGCGCTATCGTGATGCTGGCTCATCTTCGGGCTCAGCATCGAAGCGTCGAGTTTGGATCCCCAACAATGCATTCCGTTCCAATACCTCCGTGCCAAAGAACAACTATGCTGCACCACGTCTGCCTCCTCCACCACCGAGGCAGCCTAAAGCTCAAGCTATTCAAAACAATGCTCCTCTTCGTCCTGAAGATGGTCTGTGCTTCAAGTGCCGCAAACCAGGTCACCAGGCTAAAGACTGCCGCCAGAATCAGAATTAGTTAGCCTTTCCTCGTACTGGCCGTGGCAATGGTCGTGGCAACAACCAGACCCGCAACTATAATACTGGGTCTGCTGCACATGGTCGTGGACACGCCTACAACATTGACATTGAAGAAGTCCAGGATCAACCTGCTACTGTGATGGGTACCCTTCTTGTTAACTCAGTACCTGCTTCTGTTTTATTTGATTCAGGAGCATCACATTCATTCATCTCTGGAAAATTTGCATTGATGCATGGCATTCGATATGAGAAAATGCATACTCCGTTAGTCATTAAAACTCCCAGAGGTCACTGTCATGCTGACGTAATAGCACCTGACGTTACCGTCGAAATTAAAGGATTGGAATTCCTTGCATCGCCCATCGTCTTGAAGTCTTCCACCATAGACCTCATTCTTGGAATGGATTGGTTGAAAGCTCACATTGCTTCGATCAATTGTGCCACTAAAGTCGTCCAACTTCTTCACCCCACCGAAGAGATAGTGAACTATACCGCCCGCATTACACGGGACGCTGAAGCTCAGATATATGCTCTGAATGCTTTGAACGCCTCACCTCTGGAAGGGATCGAGAACATTCCTGTTGTTCGAGATTTTCCAGATGTCTTTCCAGAAGAACTTCCAGGAATACCCCCGGCTAGAGCTGTCGAGTTTGTCATTGACTTGAAGCCTGGCACCGTCCCTATTGCCAAGCGACCTTATAAGATGCCTCCGCATCACCTACTCGAGCTTAAGGAAGAAATCGACAAGTCACTTAAGAGTGGTTTCATCCGCCCCAGTTCCTCCGCTTGGGGAGCACCTTCACTCTTCGTTAAGAAGAAGGATGGAACTAACCGTTTGGTTCAGGATTATCGGCCCATTAACCAGGCCACAATCCAGAATAAATACCCACTGCCCCGGATCAATGATCTTTATGATCAACTCGCAGGATCATCGGTGTTCTCTAAACTCGACCTGAGGTTGGGTTATCACCAGATCCGTGTCCGTGAAGAGGATATTCCCAAGACTGCATTCGTCACTCGATATGGCTCCTATGAATACACCGTCATGTCATTTGGCCTAACGAATGCTCCAGCAACTTTCTCCCGTCTGATGAATTATATATTCATGGATTACCTCGACAAATTCGTCGTGGTTTATTTGGATGATATCCTTATCTATTCTAAGAATAAAGAAGAACATGCTGAACACCTCCGTTTGGTACTAGAAAGGCTTCGAGAACACCAGTTGTATGCCAAGTATTCCAAATGTGAATTTTGGTTTTCTAAAGTAACTTACCTTGGTCATGTAATTTCCAAGGATGGAATTGCTGTTAACCCCGAACGAGTTCAGGCTATTCTTGACTGGACTCCACCGAAGAATGTCAAGCAAGTCAGAAGTTTTCTCGGACTTGCTAGTTATTGCCGTCGATTCGTTGAGAACTTTTCCAAGATTGCAAAACCTTTGACAAATCTGTTTCACAAAGGTGTTAAATTTGAGTGGACAGAAAAATGTCAAGAAAGCTTTCAGGCACTAAAAGATAAATTGACATCTGCCCCAGTATTAGCACCCCCGGATTCCCAAAAGGATTTCGTGATATACTGCGATGCCTCCCGTCAAGGATTAGGCTGTGTCCTAATGCAAGAACGCAAAGTGATTGCTTATGCCTCCCGACAATTGCGTCCTCACGAAGAAAATTACCCAGTGCACGATCTCGAACTTTCTGCGGTTATTTATGCCCTGAAGCTATGGCGACATTACCTTCTCGGTAACCATTGCGAGATATATACGGATCATCAAAGTTTGAAGTATTTGTATACTCAACCGGATCTGAACCTTCGTCAACAAAGATGGCTCGAGACAATAGCCGATTATGATATGAATATCTCATACACCCCTGGCAAGGCAAATGTAATGGCCGATGCGTTGAGCCGTAAGGCTTATTGCAGCAACCATATGGTTCCGGAATCACAACCTCTTCTTTATGAAGAGTTTCGTAAATTGAACCTCCACATTGTTCCACAGGGTTATCTCAATACCCTCGTTGTCGAACCAGATTTAGAACACAGCATCAAAACTATGCAACGGTATGACTCTGAAGTTGAAAGGATCAAGCGGTACCTTGAAAAAGGAAAACCGTCGGAGTTCCATCTTGATATTGATGGGATCCTATTTTTCCAACACCGTCTCTTCGTACCTAAGTTCAAAGATGAGAGGGAACACGTTATGATGGAAGCTCATGACACTCCTCTGTCAATTCATCCTGGTAGCACAAAGATGTACCGTGACATTTGTCAGAGATACTGGTGGCCTAATATGAAGCGAGACATTGCTCGTTATGTTTCTGAGTGTGACGTTTGCCGCCGCGTTAAAGCTCAACATCAAAGGCCCGCAGGAACTCTGCAACCCCTTACAATTCCTGAATGGAAATGGGACAAGGTCCAAATGGATTTCATTACTGGTTTTCCCAAATCCCAGAAGGGTAATGATGCTATATTTGTCGTCATTGACCGATTCTCCAAGGTTGCTCACTTTCTACCAGTTAAGGAGACAATCACTGCTAGCCAGTTAGCAGACTTGTATGTTTCCAGAATTGTGTCACTCCACGGTGTTCCGTTGGAGATCAGTTCTGATCGTGGCAGCCTCTTCACCTCCAGATTCTGGAATAGTTTCCAAGAAGCTATGGGAACACATCTGTCGTTCAGTACCACTTTTCACCCTCAGTCACAGGGTCAAGTTGAACGAGTTAATCAAGTGCTCGAAGATATGCTTCGAGCTTGCGTCATCTCCTTCGGTAAGAAATGGGAGGTATCTCTCCCGTATGCCGAATTCTCTAACAACAATGGCTATCAGGCTAGTCTGAAGATGGCACCGTTTGAAGTTCTATACGGTCGTAAGTGTCGAACCCCTCTGAATTGGTCAGAAACTGGGGAACGCTCACTCGTCGGTCCGGACATTATTCAGCAAGCAGAAGATCAAGTCCGCATTGTCCGTGAACATTTGAAAGCTGCTCAGTCTCGTCAGAAGAGCAACTATGACCGAAAGCACCAGGAAATGGTCTATCAACCTGGCGAGCAAGCTTACCTCCGCGTCACTCCATTGAAAGGCACTCATAGGTTCGGAATCAAAGGCAAGTTAGCTCCTCGCTACATTGGCTCATTCCGTATTCTTGCCCGTCGAGGAGAAGTGGCATATCGATTGCAGTTGCCGCCTAATCTTTCTCAAGTACATGACGTTTTTCATGTATCCCAACTCCGTCGCTGCTTCAAGGATCCTATTAGAGCTGTGGATCATGAAGTGCTTGAATTACGGGAAGATCTGTCTTATCCAGAATATCCCATCCGTGTTCTTGATGAAACTGAACGTCGGACTCGTCAAAAGTCAATCAAATTCCTCAAGGTTCAGTGGTCGAATCATTCTGAAGACGAAGCCACTTGGGAACGCGAGGATCGTCTTCGCGAAGAATACCCCTCTTTCTTTCAGTCTTCCTCTTAATTCTCGGGACAAGAATTCTTAATAGATGAGGAGAATTGTAACACCCCCGGTGATTAGCAACAGTAATCACTTTTGATAATGACATGTTAGCATGATTAACAGTGCATAATCATCATTTGCATCATATTGCATTTCAACTCCAAAGTCAAATTCAAATTTAAATGAAAGTGAAATATAAAAGTTGTCCAACATAAAAACTAAAATGTTCAGTAAATAACAAATATTGCAGAGACCATTCTAAAATTGTAACCAACATTTAATAAATTAATTAGGTGACCCAAACCTCTTTTAACAGTGGCTGAAAATAATATCTACAAGCCTTTTAATTAATCTAAAACAATTATGAAATGATATTTTGCCCAAACTAGTTTTTGGTGTTAGGGTATAGTGCACTGGTATTTAAGGACTAGCTCACACTTTTTACAAAATCCATTTGGGGCCTAAACAATTAACAGAACAGAAAAGAAAAAGTAACAGAAAAGAGAAAAAGGAAAATGCCTAAATGATCTACTGTACACTCGGCCTGCTTGCTACAGCGCCGGCCCAGCCCGTCCTCGCACCGTCCCCCACCTCTCGCACTGCTCCTCGCCTCGCTGTCGAACACCCTGCGCGCGCCGCACGCACGCACCCGGCCCCCCCTCTCCCCCTACTCGACAACGCGCCGCGCCCGCCGCGAGGATAAGGGCAAGCCCCGCAGCCCTCTGGTGCCTCCCTCGTGTAGGGTAACGCAGCAGAAAACAAAAATTTTCGACCTACGCACCAGCCCTGGACCACTATGGAGACTGCATACAAGGTTTGATCATTTTCGTTACCGACTCGTAGCGCAGCGGAAGTAGAGTCGATGACGATCGGCGGTGCAGATCCCCGCAGCTAGGATTTTACAACCTCCCAACCGCGAGGATGTACTCCCTCATCTGCCCCTCGGACAGCCCTCCGGGAGGCGGTCGAACAGTCCCCCGGACGGTGTCGCGGACAGCCCTTCGGGAGGACCTTCGAAACTCGGACGGTCACTCGGACAGCCCTTCGGGAGGACTCACAGAACTCGGACCGTCACTTGGACAGCCTTTCGGGAGGCACTCTCAAACAGCCCCTCGGGCACTAAGATCGAAACTACGACCTCTCTACAGAGTTGCACACATACGGTGTCACCTATCCGGCAGGACTTCGCCGTCCAGAACTAGTTCCTGCCGGAACCCAGACAGCCTTTCGGCTCTACGAAACTCTTTTCGTGGGAGGGAGAGAGAAGCCAGATAACATCTTGGCATGTGTATGAGAGCAAGGGATGGGGAGAATGGCAGCCCCTTCTCCTCCTTTTATAGGCCAAGGCAAGGGGTGGGGTGGGATGTTGAAATACCAAAATACCCAAGCTTCATGTCACACATGAAAGGGCATAATGGTAACACAAGGGGGGCACCAAGGAGACACCACCATGGCAGCCCTTGGGCCGGCCCACACCTTGTCTCCCCATGGGGGGGGCCCCCCCAACAAGCCACCAACATGTCTCCATGAAACATGCATGCTCCCTAGACAAAAAGCCACCAAACATGCAACCCCCGATTCGTGGGATCTTGTCCCCTCGCGCTGAGACAAGATGTTTTCCGCGAAACTTTTTCTGAAAAATTCCAGAAGGTCCCAGAACATTTCCGGCACCCTCTAAAATTATTCTGGGCATGATCCGAAACATTTTCGGTGCGGTGGTTTTCATCAGCGGAAAGCATTAACAGCGGTTACGGCAGTTTCGGAACATTTCCGGTTTTTCTCTCCGAAAATTCCCAGAAGTTCCCAGACCAATTCTGGCATCCTCTGAAAATTTCCAGGTGGTGCCGAAACCCTTTTTGACCAAATAATATATTCCGAAACAACTTTTCGGTTTTACCGAAACTCTTTCGGTGTTCTCTCTCTCGGAACTATTCCGTTGTGTCCGAAACATTTTCGGTGACTTTCTCTCAGACTCCCTGTCTAGCGTTCAACAGATAGATGACCCTTAAGCGTGTGACCCTATAGGTTCGGTGAAGTATAGACATGACACGGAACCCCTTCCGATCAATGATCAACATCGGAGCCGTGGACACCCATATTGACCCCTATACCCACACGAATGAATATTCGAGTGAACCTCCAGTTGCCGTGTGCTATTCCTGTTGCTTCGCGATATGTTACAAATACCCGAGGTGAGACATGTTGGCATTCCCGTGGATCAACAACTTGTCCACTATGCTAGTTATCTCGTTACCGGTATTGTTCTCTTTTCTCGTTACCGTGTTCCGGCATCCCCGTGATCAAATCACAAAGTGTCTGGCCAGACGATGATGGATACCGTAACACCGAGAGGGCCCAGAGATATCTCTCCATCGTCGGAGGAGCAAATCCCAATCTTGAGCAATCAAGTTACTTGACATACTTTCCCATGAACCCGTAAGCCGCCGTAATAGCCATCCATTTACGGATGACGTTTAACAAACCCCAAAGTTCATGAATCAAGCATGAAGAAACTCGATACTCTCATGGTCTGAGGAATCATGCAAACGTTAACTATCTCTGTGTTATTAACCATTAACTCATGACGAATGTATCTCATAGCATAACATCAATTCGGGTCGATTCAACACAAATGTTCTTCTAACATTGTGCCCTCAAAGTTGCTGGCATAGACATGCCCATGATCAGGAAAACAGAACCATCATGCAACACTTGAGCCAGTCATAGAGGCTTGACTAGGAATACATTTTACCGTTTATTATTCCACACGTGCATATGAGTCTTCCTCCGAGCCTCGTGGTTATTGCAGACTCGAGAACCATAGCAGTTATAGCATGGAACATAAACATAATAATGAGCATGGAGATAAATAATAACATTTATTATTGCCTCTAGGGCATATCTCCTACACCTCGCCCCACTCTTTCCCCTCCCTCGCTCGCTTGCCGCCATGGCCGACGCAGCCATCGCCATTGCTCCATCGCCCGCGTAGCCACCGCCTCTGCCTCGCCACTGCGACGTGCCCACGAGCTCCGCCGTGCTCCTCTACGCCTCCTGCGCTGACGAACCAAAGCCGAGCGCCCTGCATCGCCCCCACGTCGCCGTCTTCTTCCTCGGATCCCCGCCACCGTTCGCCGTCGATTCCGGCTACTCCAGGCCTTCCCCGAGCCCACTTTGAACGGCTATGCCCCACTGTGAGCTCCTGCTCCTGCTCCCCCTCTCCATTAGCTCGCTAGCGTACCGTAGCCGCCGCTCCGCGTTAGGCCGCACCCACCGCCGCGGACCTCGTCGCCGGCGACCATCCGGCGACCATTTGGTCATGTGCTGCTGCCCATCTGCTTCGCCGCGTCGCATAGACCCCGCCTAGCTCCGCACAACGCTTGGACGCGCGCCGTTTGGTCGATCCCGTAGCTCGCCCGAGAACCTCGCCGCCGACGAGCTCCTGGCGCTCAGCTCCGGCCTCCCCAGCACCCCGCACCGCCGCCATTCGACGCGCGACGACGAGCCGCATCGAACGCAACCTACCCCAGCCCCTGAGACCCGCCATAGGCAAAACCCGAGCCAGGCCCGACTCGCGCCGCCGCGTTTCGGCTCGCCGGAGCTACTCCGGCGCGTCGCCGACCACCGCCGACGTGGCACTGGCAGGCCCCGCCCTGTGCCACTGACTGTGGGGCCCCGCGGGCCCCGTTGACCCCGCTGACTGGGGTCAACGCTGACGTGGCCGCCCGGTCTCACTGACATGTGGGGCCCGGCCGTTTAATTGGATTTAAATAAATAGAAAATTTGTTAATTAGTTAATTAAACACTAATCAGTCACTGACTGCTAGGCCTCACCTGTTAATTAACTCAAATGATTAAATTAACCTCTCTGATTAGGCCACAGTGTATGACATGTGGGTCCCACCTGTCAGGTTTGACTCTGGTCAGCCAGAGTTGACCGCTGACGTCATGCTTAGGTCATGCTGATGTCATCGCAACACTGTTTCGGATAATGTTGATTTAAATAATTAAATAAATTCCAGAAATTAATAAAAACTTTAGAAAATCATATTAAATAAACCGTAACTCCGATGAAAATAATTTATATATGAAACTTGCTTAGAATTTCGATACGAACCCGAATACGTCCTCCGTATTTCCGTCAGACACCCGTAGCTATAAGAACATTAAACTTTTAGACCGTTTTTAGTAAATGAATAGTGTCCAACTTTAATTAAATAAATCCAAATAAATTCCTAAATTAACTAAATCATTTAGTTAGGCAGTAGAACACCCCGGCATATCATTTAGGCATGTCATACATATTGTTTGCATTATTGCCGTGAATTTATTGTTTCTCTCCCCCTCCTTCTCTCTCTCGATAGACGCTGAGACCGACGGCGCTGCACCAGGATACGACTACTCTCCGACGAGCAGCCCGTTGACGACCTTCCCCTCTTGCCAGAGCAACCAGGCAAGCCCCCCCCCCCCTTGAGCATTCCAGATATCGCCCATTCTATTCCCCTGCTTGCATTAGATTTTGCTACTGTTAATGTATGCTCCTATTCTGATGCATAGCCTGCTGTTGTAACCTGTTCATTGCTACCTTACCTGCCTATGATAAACTGTTTAGTTTAGGTTGGAATGAACCATCAGTGACCCCACCACTTTTCCCTTGTTGCCCCTGCTTGATCATCGACTACCCGATCAACGTGATCGTCGACCAGAGACCGACACCTCACTTCACACCCCCTTAGTTGTACGACTCTGCATAATTATTATCGAGTGCCGAGGGTGATACCTCGTAACGCACTCACGATGAATACTCTGCAGTGTAGCTATTCGGTCGTGGTCATCGAGGGTGATTCCTCCTTCTCCACTTCCGATACGACTCTGTCATGCAACCCTCAGTGTGAACCTCGAGGGTGATACCTCATACGTTCACCCTGATGATTTCGTCGAGTGGAATCCGCCGAGGGTGATTCCTCGGGTTTCCCCCTTGATGTTATGACCACACGATTACTTGACCTCTGTTATAGGCGGGTCCACCCTGGTGGGTACCCGCTGGGGATCTATGATTTCGGGTGTGCCGGAAGGGCACTCGAGTGTGACATTATGGCGGAGCATCAGAGACTCTGATTGTCTCCGCGTGATACTAATTGAGCCTATTGGATTTGGGTGTGTGATCTGAGTGGGTCGACGTGCCCTATACGCACTACCACCACGCGGGATAATGGTTATGGGACCCTCTGCGAAGTATGTTTCTCCGAAAGCTCGTCTGACGTCACGATTCACCGTGCGGCCTGATTGTCGGGATTGGGCTGGATACTTCACTGACGAGTTCAGTGTCGCGCCTGCACCCCGGCCAGTCTCGCAACGCGCAGGGTGCCCAGGGCGATGGCCCGAGACCTCTGGGTGCATAGGTTAGTCCAGCGTGCTGACCTCTCTGCCGAGCCTAGGTAGAGCGCTGCTTTGTGTTGATCTTCCGAGGACGGGCATTACCCAGCAAGTGTGTCCGGCCAGAGTTGATCGAGCGTGTTGGGTAACAGTAGTGCACCCCTGCAGGGATGAATTTTCTATCGATAGCCAGTCCTACGGTAAAGGACGCTCAGTTTGTGTATCCCGATCTACTACTTAAACTGGATACTTGTTACTTAATTGAAGCTTCGGGATCGCTTTCTCGCTTGGGAGTCGAGGAAGGATCTTTAAGCTGTACTTCAACATGTTTGCTAAATAAAATGCTATTCTACTCTCTTCTACTGCTGCAAGATGATGGCCTGGTGAAGATGTTTGAAGATGCTAGTCTTCGATAGGACTAGGCCTTCTCTCTATTCTGGCATTTCTGCAGCCCAGTCCACATATACAGCCTTTCTCCATTGATAATGTTGCATATGTAGTATAGATCCTTGCTTGCTGAGTACTTCGGATGAGTACTCACGGTTGCTTTATTTTCTCTTTTCCTCATATACCCCACATTGATGATACATCAGACGATGGAGTCCAGGAGCCAGATGCCACCACCGGAGCCTACTACCAGGAGGGTCCAGAGGGTACTTACTACTGGATCGAGCCAGATGACCAGGAGTAGGATCGGAGGCTCCCAGGCAGGAGGCCAACGCCTTTCGATCTAGTGTTGCTGTTTGTGCTAGCCTTCTTAAGGCAAAACTTGTCTAACTATGTCTGTACTCAGATTATATTTGTATGACTGACTTATGTATTTGGATCTTCGGATCCCTGGTCTGTAATATTGTGGACCTCCGTTTAAATTGTGTTAGAGTTATGTTGTGATATCTTCCCGTGAGTCCCTGTGCTTGATCGTACACGTTTGCGTGTATGATTAGTGTACGATTGAGTCGGGGGCGCCACACCCAGTCACTCCGATCTGGCAGAGTGGTGCTGGTCTTGGCGGTGGCGGTCTTGGCGGTGGCTTTCTTGGCTGATGTGTTTCGACGATGATGATGTTGAGGATCTTTAGATGATGAACTTTAGTATCTTTAGATGATGAACTTGAGTATCTCTATGATGATGATGATCTTGAGTATCTCTATGATGATGAACTTGATGATGATCTATAGATCTGTCTTATTTCTGTGTGTATGTGGATATTGTCATATTTTCTGGTTTTAAATGCTGTCAAACTGAATTGAAACAGAGAAAACAGAGCAATTTTTTTAAAAAAAGGAGAGATCTATGCCGACGGTTTTGCCGTCGGCATAGCTATGCCTCGGAGCGCCCAGCAGCGGCCACGTGGCAAATCTATGCCGACAGCTTGGCCGTCGGCATATCTCTGCTGCTAGGAGCGCCCAGCGGCTGCCATGTGGCAGAGATATGCCGACGGCTTGGCCGTCGGCATATCTCTGCCACGTGGCAGCTCGTGGTTCGTCAGCGTGTTTGATGGCGCCGTCGGTTGCCGTCAGGTGAGAATCATTGCCGACGGTGTAGATATGCCGACGGCCGGACGCCGTCGGCATACATGCCT
This sequence comes from Thinopyrum elongatum, assembly GCA_011799875.1. Lineage (NCBI taxonomy): Eukaryota > Viridiplantae > Streptophyta > Magnoliopsida > Poales > Poaceae > Thinopyrum > Thinopyrum elongatum. The sequence continues at coordinate 90,553,275 of CM022302.1, read as the reverse complement.
ATGCTGACGGCTTTCCTATGCCAACGGTCTGACACATCTACGCTGACGTGATCTACGCCGACGGGTATATGCCGATGGGGGCCGTCGGCCGTCGGCTTAGAGGGGCAGTGCGGTAGTGTCCAGGACGCCTGCTAAGTGTACGTCCTGGGAAACCGCCCCTGTAATCTTCTAAAAACTCTATCAATGAAATGATACGCTGCTAACCGCATTCGCAAAAAAAAAAGATACTCAAACAAAATATTTGGGGGTGAACTCTAGCTTGGAAGCCATAAAATGCTTCATAAAAACAAGATTTTCACATGATGTGCTTTAGAGAAAGAATCCAAGTGATAATCGGAGTGTGCTGTGGTCAGACTACAAATCCCTAGTCTTTAGGCACAAATAATACTACCACATGTACTCACTGATAAACTCATGCTGAAAAGGGAAAATGTGATCTTACGTTGAAAAGGGGAAAACCGATAATCCATCTCATAGAACAGAGGGCAGCTGATCAACAGAATTTATGTGGTTTACAGGCATCACCTGCGATAATCCGTACTCTTACGACACAATTTTGAACATCTCTTGTTACAACACAAATAAATATGGGATTAGGGTAATATTGCTTTGGCTTTGATTTTCCTATCCTTATCCTGATCACAGTAAACCCTTAAATTAAAAACAAAGAAAGCATCTCAAAGAAAGCAAATAAGAATATGTATGCATTAGCAAACATTACATGAACTTCTCCCAACATTCATTACTCAGAACTAGGATTCTAAATACTCAAACTTTAAACGAGAGAGAAATTAAACAAAAACACACATAATGAGACGTCATTGAACATAAGCAGAAATCTGACGTCGAGATCTCACCGCCTGATGCAGCACGGGAGATAATCATACGCATGCACACATGCACACACACTAAAAATGCAAGCAAAACCAGTTGACAAGTGAGCTCGTCGCAGCTTGCTTGAAAAGTATAAAGCCAAATAAATAAACCACAAGCTGAGTGCTAATTTGTCGAACTAAGGTAATGTGCCTTCATTCCTCATGCCAGTTGATGAATGTCCACAAGAATCTAACTAGTAAAAGAGTCTGAGCAACCCGGCCATACGAGTGCGCTGCGCTCGCGCTTTTATTTTTGGCCGCACGATCAATTTACTGCTCATGGTTTTACCCCTCTGTGGCAGGTCAGCCGTCCACTTTTCTTTACCCGCGCGCTGGTAGCTTCACTGAATGACTGCTGGGTCCGCTCTGCCGTGGGGGCAGTGTGCAGTGGCCGTCCTGCGGACTCGTCTGCGTCGCCGATTGGCGTATTTTGTTGAATGGCCGATGGCGCTCGTGCGTGGCGATTGGGGGAAAGATAAGAATGTGGGGATGGGGATGGATTTCATGCGCGTGCCTTTTCCTACTCGCTCTATGGATACACAGCCGTGTCAGTGGTCCCGGTTGCCCTTTGGCCCGCTTTGCAGCGTGATGGGTAAGCGAGCCAAACGAAAAGAGTGGACGTCAAGCACGGTGAAAAGTGAAAACCGAGCCCACCAGGAACCAATCCTCTCCCGTCCTCGAGCCCCGCGCACTGGCCTTCCCCTCCGTCCCGCCTCCCCTGCTCCTTACCTCCGCCGCACGCTCCTCTCGCTCGGCCACCGTCTCTCCACCCGGTGTCCCGCCTCATCGTCGGCCGCCCTCCTTCCTCGTTTCCCCCGCAATCAAGGCACGATAGCGGCGGTGTGGCTCCTCCGTCCTCGGCGGCGGCGCGGCTCCTCCTCATGGCCACGGCCACATCCTCCTCCACGTGCGCCCCATCCCCCCCGCGGCTGCTCGTCCTTTGGGTGCTGCCGGCGGCCTTGTTGGATCTTTGAATAGGTGAGCCCTTCTCTTTTTCTCTTTTCCCTGGTTCTTTTTTCTTCCTCACTTCTCCTCCTCAAATCTCTCCCGTTCAGGCACGGTGGAGACGACGCACACGGGTTAGGCTGGCTACGGGACGATGGCGCATTGCAGTGAGGACACCAGTGACAATGGAGGAACCCATCCTAGTTGAGCACCCACCCCGGCGGTTGCAGAGGAGGAAAGGTTGAGGAAAGCTCCCAGTTTGTGGAGGAGACACCGGCAGAGGTGCGCGTTTTCTTCCTCCTTTTCTCATCTTTCTATGGTGACCTGAGCTCTTGGGTGGGGGTTGATTTCTACATCTATGGTTGTATCGGCCAGCAGCTGCACCTCCCTCCGCAACCTTTCCCATCGAGCGCACCGAGCTGCGTTGATGTACAAAGAGCCTCTCTTTTTCGGTGATGCCATGGTGTTCCTCTCCAGGCTAGCTGCAACCTTCTTCCCCCATCATTCTCCAAACGCTTTTATTTTTGGCCGCACGATCAATTTACTGCTCAAGGTTTTACCCCTCTGTGGCAGGTCAGCCATCCACTTTTCTTTACCCGCGCGCTGGTAGCTTCACTGAATGACTGCTGGGTCCGCTCTGCCATGGGGGCAGTGTGCAGTGGCCGTCCTGCGGACTCGTCTGCGTCGCCGATTGGCGTATTTTGTTGAATGGCCGATGGCGCTCGTGCGTGGCGATTGGGGGAAAGATAAGAATGTGGGGATGGGGATGGATTTCATGCGCGTGCCTTTTCCTACTCGCTCTATGGATACACAGCCGTGTCAGTGGTCCCGGTTGCCCTTTGGCCCGCTTTGCAGCGTGATGGGTAAGCGAGCCAAACGAAAAGAGTGGACGTCAAGCACGGTGAAAAGTGAAAACCGAGCCCACCAGGAACCAATCCTCTCCCGTCCTCGAGCCCCGCGCACTGGCCTTCCCCTCCGTCCCGCCTCCCCTGCTCCTTACCTCCGCCGCACGCTCCTCTCGCTCGGCCACCGTCTCTCCACCCGGTGTCCCGCCTCATCGTCGGCCGCCCTCCTGCCTCGTTTCCCCCGCAATCAAGGCGCGATAGCGGCGGTGTGGCTCCTCCGTCCTCGGCGGCGGCGCGGCTCCTCCTCATGGCCACGGCCACATCCTCCTCCGCGTGCGCCCCATCCCCCCCGTGGCTGCTCGTCCTTTGGGTGCTGCCGGCGGCCTTGTTGGATCTTTGAATAGGTGAGCCCTTCTCTTTTTCTCTTTTCCCTGGTTCTTTTTTCTTCCTCACTTCTCCTCCTCAAATCTCTCCCGTTCAGGCACGGTGGAGACGGCGCACACGGGTTAGGCTGGCTACGGGACGATGGCGCGTTGCAGTGAGGACACCAGTGACAATGGAGGAACCCATCCTGGTTGAGCACCCACCCCGGCGGTTGCAGAGGAGGAAAGGTTGAGGAAAGCTCCCAGTTTGTGGAGGAGACACCGGCAGAGGTGCGCGTTTTCTTCCTCCTTTTCTCATCTTTCTATGGTGACCTGAGCTCTTGGGTGGGGGTTGATTTCTACATCTATGGTTGTATCGGCCAGCAGCTGCACCTCCCTCCGCAACCTTTCCCATCGAGCGCACCGAGCTGCGTTGATGTACAAAGAGCCTCTCTTTTTCGGTGATGCCATGGTGTTCCTCTCCAGGCTAGCTGCAACCTTCTTCCCCCATCATTCTCCAAACGCTTTTATTTTTGGCCGCACGATCAATTTACTGCTCAAGGTTTTACCCCTCTGTGGCAGGTCAGCCATCCACTTTTCTTTACCCGCGCGCTGGTAGCTTCACTGAATGACTGCTGGGTCCGCTCTGCCATGGGGGCAGTGTGCAGTGGCCGTCCTGCGGACTCGTCTGCGTCGCCGATTGGCGTATTTTGTTGACTGGCCGATGGCGCTCGTGCGTGGCGATTGGGGGAAAGATAAGAATGTGGGGATGGGGATGGATTTCATGCGCGTGCCTTTTCCTACTCGCTCTATGGATACACAGCCGTGTCAGTGGTCCCGGTTGCCCTTTGGCCCGCTTTGCAGCGTGATGGGTAAGCGGGCCAAACGAAAAGAGTGGACGTCAAGCACGGTGAAAAGTGAAAACCGAGCCCACCAGGAACCAATCCTCTCCCGTCCTCGAGCCCCGCGCACTGGCCTTCCCCTCCGTCCCGCCTCCCCTGCTCCTTACCTCCGCCGCACGCTCCTCTCGCTCGGCCACCGTCTCTCCACCCGGTGTCCCGCCTCATCGTCGGCCGCCCTCCTGCCTCGTTTCCCCCGCAATCAAGGCGCGATAGCGGCGGTGTGGCTCCTCCGTCCTCGGCGGCGGCGCGGCTCCTCCTCATGGCCACGGCCACATCCACCTCCGCGTGCGCCCCATCCCCCCCGTGGCTGCTCGTCCTTTGGGTGCTGCCGGCGGCCTTGTTGGATCTTTGAATAGGTGAGCCCTTCTCTTTTTCTCTTTTCCCTGGTTCTTTTTTCTTCCTCACTTCTCCTCCTCAAATCTCTCCCGTTCAGGCACGGTGGAGACGGCGCACACGGGTTAGGCTGGCTACGGGACGATGGCGCGTTGCAGTGAGGACACCAGTGACAATGGAGGAACCCATCCTGGTTGAGCACCCACCCCGGCGGTTGCAGAGGAGGAAAGGTTGAGGAAAGCTCCCAGTTTGTGGAGGAGACACCGGCAGAGGTGCGCGTTTTCTTCCTCCTTTTCTCATCTTTCTATGGTGACCTGAGCTCTTGGGTGGGGGTTGATTTCTACATCTATGGTTGTATCGGCCAGCAGCTGCACCTCCCTCCGCAACCTTTCCCATCGAGCGCACCGAGCTGCGTTGATGTACAAAGAGCCTCTCTTTTTCGGTGATGCCATGGTGTTCCTCTCCAGGCTAGCTGCAACCTTCTTCCCCCATCATTCTCCAAATTTTCTCTTCAAAATTTTACACACGAAGCAATAGGTTGGTCGGATCTGTTGTATGATGTATGAGGCAGAACAAGAATAAGAACAATTGTCAGTTTTTTTTATGTGCAGGTTTGTGATTGCATTAGAGATCTTGGAGTCTGCCTGTGCGCGCTATTTCAGGAGCTCGTATTATGCATTGCCTGCAATGAGTTAAGTGATTGGTTATTTCTTGTATTATCTGGACCTTATTTGGTTTGGTCAATTTAGTCATCGATCAGGTTGTCATGCATGTCAAATTTCGATGTGTCAAGCATAAAGGGTGCTGATGGTTTAATACAAATATGCTTGCATTGGAAGGCTGATTAAAGACGGATCTGCATTACCATGTGAAAGATCAAACATTTCATTCCTCCTTTTGTCTGATGCCGATACTTTGCTTATGTGGTTCCAGATTGACTTGTGATATGTTGAGCGGATCACCATGTCACGGAATGAGCAATTAGAGAAGAGTATTTTTTTTTTGCCAAAAGTGAGGTGAGATTTATTTCTGTTCATCTTGGTTGGATTTAAAATAAGATTTAGCTACATATAATCGTTAATTTCATGTCGTACATATCACAGGTTGTGCTTGAGTTTCACTGCTGACCTTAGATCGGGCATTCGGCATAGACACACTTTGCTCCAATCGACGCCGCAAACCCTAGGTAAATACCTCCTCTATTTGATTTCTTCGTCGTGAATGTTGATAAGTTCTATTGTTCATGTTCATGAATAAGATTTGCATTTGTAGTTCGACATCAAACTGTGGATGAAAAAAGTGGGCAAAAATTTGAAGTTTTAATTTATGCATGTGTGGGTTCTATCATCACATTGTCATGCTTCACGTTGCCGAGGCCAGAATCCCAGGTGAATGCCTCATCCTTTTGATTTCTTCACCATGAATGCAAATGTGCATTTCATAAAGTAATTGTGTTACTTGAAACATAATTGCATCAGTACTTGTTTTTAACTCTAATCCAATGGTATGGCTATAGATCGGCGGTGCTATTTTTGTGGACATATAGTTATGGACCAATTTGATCAGAGCAACCAACAAATAATTAGTTAATGGCACTCAATTTCAAACTGTCGTCCTGAACTTCAGTTACATGGTTTACACAAATAAGCCAAATGTTATACATGCATTTCACTACAAGTTAGGAACCTATGCGTGTTTCAATATGTTCTGGTCCTGATCCTCTTTGTTCAGCCCATAGTTTTTCTAATAATCTTCTTTTCTTCTCTTTCTTCCATTTGTGCGTATTTTCTCTTGTTTTCATTGGCAGAAATCCTGCTAGATAAGGATGTGGAAGTCAAGTTCGACAATAATCTGGAATCAGGTGAGGACACCGAGTCACCACATGCCAATCTGTGACTAAGGCTCGCCTTGGCTGTTTCCCATTTCCATGCTCTTTTTTTTTTTGAGAAAGCATGCCTGTATTCATACCATCATGCATCGTACAAAGCCCCAGCACATACAAGTACACCATACGCATACAACAGCACATACATAGCAGCTGAACATTTGCAGAGAGACCCCAGCAAAACAACAAGAGACAACAGAGCCCAGCCAGTCGCCAGCTTCAGCCCCGGCCGCGTCTCCGCCGCTCGAGATCCAGTCTTCCTCCGGCAGCGACCACCACTGAAGAGCAGCAGCAAAGAAGCCACCAAGCAGCCTGCAAACGCCATCGCCACAAAGGGCTTTGAGGACCGCATATGTGTCCCATCCGAACGGACGAGAACAGAGGACGGGTTCCAGTACATCGGCCGGGGATCCACCCCAGGCTCAGCAGGCCTCCTCAGCAGCAACGCCGCACGGAGAAGAAGAGGCAGAAAACTCGTGAACGGAGACGAAAACGAGAAAGAAGCAGCAGCCTTTCCGCATATCAGCCGCAGATCAGGCCCTCCACCCGCCCAGAACGACGGCACCAGCTCCTTCACCGTAGCTCCAGCACGCCGGAGCCTTGAAGGACACCGAGCCGCCTCAAGACCACAGCCCAAAATAGGGCCCGCAACCCAGGCACCCTTCGCCTCCACGGACGCCGCCACCGAACCCGGCGCAGCACCCGACGGCGAAAACCCCAAACGCGGACTCCGGTCGGCCGGATCCGCCACCCAAAAGCCCCCAGGCTCCTCGCCGGCGCCAACAACGACACCGAGCGGACGGGAAGGAGCCGGGACATCCATTATTCCACCCACCGCCGTCTTCACCGCCCCGACGACGACGCCCGAAAAGCACACCACTATATACACCACCGCGCAAGACACCAGGGTCCCCCACCCTTCCAGCAGCCCAGTCGGCCGCCGGAAGCGAGTGAGACCACCGGTTCTGCCAGCGGGATTTCTGGATCGCCCCCGAGTCGCCCTCTTCTACTGTTCAGGAGGGGATAAGAGGGGAAGGGGAAAGTTGCATTGCAGTATCTACTCCAGGTGTCTTGGGGCATGGCTATGATTGTTGCTTCTAGACACGCCGCCAGGTATATATGATCCTGTTTTCCATTTCCCTTTTGCTTTCTTTGTTTACTTTTGTACGTAGAAAAGCTCATGTAGGAATCTGACTTGAATATGCAGTCTCATACAAAGAACGAGAGAAGATAACTTGATGTCAGCGACTCTAAAGGTACGGAAATGAAAACATCAGAGTGAACTCCTTTTCCTCGCTTAAGTTATTAATTCAGATGGCATCTCATCCTATCATTCTGATTTTCTACCCTTATGATCTTGCCAGAAGTTACATTATTTGGTTCTTTGCTTACCAAAACTCAGAAGTACTTTATCTTGGTTGTACATTATAATTGATTTTGTGTACACTGAAATACTACCGAGTCTCAAACCGGAGCTGGACATCTCATCTCTGGGCATCAGAATCACTGATCAGTCCATGGGAGCTTACCTACGCCGCTACCGTGCCACATGATATACACTGAACTTGATTTCCCTGGTTTATGAAACTATTGAAGATGTTATATGTGCATGCTACTACAACAAAGGCGCTGCTGTTTGAGTGCCTTTTGTTCTAGATGGTAGCTTTTATATGACTTAAAATGCATCAGTGTGCATTTAGCTTGCCATTTAACGACATGTCTGCTTTTGTTGATCTGATATATTCAGATTTGGCGAGCGGCAAAAGATGAATGAATACAGTGATGGAAAGCCAAAGTTAAGGCACCATTTGATTTTGGTAATTTCCTTTCACTTCTTATTCAGTCATTTGCTTGATAATAATTAATAAGTGTTCCTTTTAGTATTGCGAACTAATTATTGTTCCAGAAATCGGTCGTATGTATGTTGCAAATGAAACAACACAGAGCTTCATCTAATTTATTGGTGTGAGTTGTTCTTATCATGTACATGCCATTTTAGTTAGCGGGAAACATTGTGATGCTCAGATCTTATTTGACTATTTGGAGAGCAGAAAAATACTGAAAATCAGCATCTGAAGCTAAATAAAATGCACACACTATCCACTTCTTCTGTGTAATGGTGAGCTACAGTTTGATGTTGTCTCCACTGCTCTCAGTTGGGTTCTACCACAAATTACTAAAACTTACGCATTTTATTTAGCTTCAGGTACTACCACAACGTACATTGTGTTGAGTTCAGTCCTCAATGCTCAATATTGATCTCTTTGCAGCTTCGCAAAGATTAGGTATATCATTATTGTTTTACTGAATGTAAATAACAAGGTAGGCCGGTAGGACTGTAACTTGTGACAGATTTTGTTGTATTGTCCCTTGGGAGCATTGTTTCCAGCAATACGGTTTCTGAAGGTGGTAATTTCTTTTTATTCCGATGTGTGAATGAATACTAAGTCCTGCCCCTCATTAATATGTGTCAGATATATTTACAGATTTCCTAAATTCTAAAGCAAATGTTCAGCTGAAAAATAGAACTGTGGTTCTTAGGCAAAATGTTATTTCTTTGTCCAAATGTATGAGCTTAAACTATTTAGTATGGTATTCATCCAACGGTCACTGTGAATATCCCGTATCTAAGTACCGGAAGAGGTTTGCAGCTTTGCATGCTAGAAACTAGCAACTATCTAATTTAACAAATTGTCAGAACAGTGGTTATCCATTTGTGCAAATTAGTATGCCAGATTACTTTCTTCTGGTATGGTCCAAACTGCATAGAATCGGGAGTAGAGAAGCTGATCGTATAGCTTATTGTCAGATGCGCTTTATCCTCCATTGCTTGATTATTCTTCTTTTTTTTTGCTTAAATATATCCTACTCTAATCACGGAAAAATAGGGCCTGAGCTTAATTCCAGAAAATGGTATGTATGCATTGTTACATTTAGGTTGTTGCACTTTGCTGGGTAATAAATACGTGATTAGTAAACATTCAGCCCTTTGTGAAATAGATAGCTGTGTTTATAATATCCAGTGTTGCCATGCAAGTCCTACATTGTCCTTGATATCATGATATTTAGACAAATAAGTGATTGAACATGATATAGATCGTACGTGTCTTTGATAAATTTTCAATGACTTAGCGATGAAGGTAGATAACATTAAGTCAGGTAAGTCACTAAACACTAGATTTACATTGTCCTTGATCTCATGATATTTAGTCATGCATTCATGTCAATGGTATTTGGAGAAGCTGAGAAACATATCTCCGCTGAAGAAAATAAGTGAATCAGTGAATAACATAGAGAGGATATGTTCTCATCTTCTTAATGCCCACATACTCTTCCTGTTAATTTGAATGCTACTTAACGAGCTTCCAGTGTTAAATTGATTAAAAGGCAAATCAGATCAGGCAAAACTAAACCATCTTACTATCATGTTAATTCTATAGGTGTTGATACAAAAAACATAATGAAAAGGGCACATATTACATTTGAGTTCTCAAGGCCCACAAGAACGATGGACCTGTTTTAGCAGGTTGTTCTATTCTTTTCCACGATACTGAAAACCAGCATACCCCAGACATGTAAAGGAATGAAGTTACAGGGTCATGAAGCATTATATATCATCATATTTTTGTAACTTTGCCTTGCGGTCTTTGGTACTTGTGGTTAGCTAATATTTGTTTTCTCATTCTACAGATTCCTGTGAGCAGGGATGTCAGTTCCATACAATAACCACATACATTAGCTTACTCTTCTGAGCGTTGTATTTTTTCCATCTAAAAACCGATCTAAGTCATTCAACTATCTGTAATACAATCCACATTGCATTGTCGTCTACATCTCCTACTTACTCACTACTAACATCACTTCTAACTGGCTTCTTGCGCCATCGGCGCAACCGGGTCATCTAGTTTGATAAAGATGGGAGGTACAGGTCCACCTCATAGCTGATCCTTGCATGTTACATAGAGAGCCCACGTCGAGCATACAAAATGAAAGAACCTACACCCAGCAACTCATTTCTGTCTCCCAGCCATTAGAATGTAGCTCTAGATACCTGCAAAGCAAGCAAGATCATCAGTCAAGCAATTTTGTACTATTCATTCACGAAAAGCTGTTGGAGTTACTGGAAATTATGCCAAAAGCTTCAAAGTTGAATCACCTCATCATTAGACAAAACCAACATGTGAAACAGATAAAGCACACCTTCAAACTCTAATATTAGCAGTTCTTGGCAACACCTGATCTAAGTAGAGGCTAAAAGAACAGTGGGCACATGAGGGGGTCATGAAGTAGCAAGATAGTCACACAAGTCGAGTTTCATAAATCCATGCAGTAGGGGATCATGCATCATCTTATTAATTGATATTTCTTTGGTTGAAAAGTACTGTACTTCTTTTACTCTGCATGTCACCAAAATTAATACTTCCACCACTACTTGATAATATGATAGTAAAAGTATAAAATGTTATCAGTGATGAAATCAGTTTTTATGACAAATCTGCTCATGCCATCTTGATCATATATGGTGGCTCGACAGTGGAGGCAACGTCACACGGAATAGAAGTCCTGTGACTCTATTCCCGTCCTGGTGTGGTCATCACGGCCGCCACGACACACACCAGTGAGTCTGTGGTGTTGTCATCCCATGGATCGTCGGTTCTAGATTTGGTGCAGGCACTGTGACTGCTCCACTCAGGCGAGTACTAGTGTATGTACTATGGCATAATGGGACACATAATGTGTAAATGTACAACTATGTTGACACGTCCCGGTCATTATGAAGAAAGAACGGAGAGGCATTGCAGATTTGAGCTGCCGCAAGAATACAAACGATTCAACAGCGGTGCTAGTTTCCCTCACAAAAAAACCCCCCCGACGGTGCTAGCTTACATGTGATAGAATCACATATGCATGCTTAGCCTGATCAGATCATCTATTCACAACACTATCCGGTGACTCAAATTGAGATATGTGGGATAAGTAATCTTCCAATTGGGTTAAACGGGCATCCAGCGACATAAAAACTCATACACCACAGGCTGCCGCTTAAGGTCGTATGAGGGGTAGGCCGTGCGCACGTCCTGCTGCGCACCCTTGCACCCTGACCTACCCTTATGATATGATGATACAACCGAGGCTTCCATATTTCTTAACTCCCCACATAACGACACAACGATGCAATCAGTATAAGCTATCGATTAACTAGAAAAGGGAGAGTAACCTCCAAATGCTAAGCACACGACCCAAGGGCATTCCAAGGAAAAGTCAAATAGAAACGAGGACACCTCAACAAGATATTTAGACAACACAACTATTAATTTGAGGAAAACAACTCTATTTTGATATAGTACTAAGTAATAGTTAAACGAAGCACACATACTGTCAAATTTATTGAATATTCCCAAAATAACATATACTCATTAATATTGTAGAGATAAAGAATGTACACTCACAGACTATTAACTGGTCAGAATAGAGAAGTCATTTAGAGCTATTCTTAAGCTTGTTCCACACCATGTTGGATATTGATAAATTATACTTGTAATAAAAAAGTCCTAGCAACATAAATGATCATGATATATATTATACTTTAATGTAAAATATGCCTAAAAAGGTGGAAATAAATTATGCCCATTTACTAATTTTCCGCGGTACAAATGGACTTGCCATGTGAACAGCAGAAGCGCGGGACAATAAAATGAACAATTTATCCATAAGTTCAAAAGAAAGTGGTTATTATGAATTATAGATTACTAGCAAGATCAGCAGACATAACTATGCCGAAAAAAAAGAATATAACTACTCTTAAGCTTCCAAATCTACCAATTGGGCTACCAATTTGACATCTTAGTTTCTTTTCCTTTTGTGGGTTATTTGAGATCTTAGTTTGTTCAAGCTAGTTCTCATGTAGTGAACTTCCAACTGCTGTGATCTCACCATGAGAAAAAAAAAGGCATACTATCGCTACGCTCTAACGCTTACACTAGATGATTCTCGCATTTGGCAACATGAAGGGATATTTACTTATTTATTTAGTTCAGTTATTCTACAAAGAATTTGCCAATCTTGCTATTTATTGTTTTATCAGCAGATATTTACATGATAAACTGATAAAGGCAGATTACTAGCTCTGACTAGAACCTAGAAAATTACATAAATTCAGCTAACAGTAGACAAATTACAGCCCACTGTCTGGCTACAGGACATAGAGTATATTAGATACCACTAATAGATAACATCCAGATGACCAAACACGGCGACTCAAGCATCAGAACAGAACAATATTACCACATGTTGAAGAGGTCATCAAGCAGAAAAAGAAACAACTTATATGACAGTACTTAAATTTGTTGGCTTACCACGAATTGGTGTGAAATAATTTCTTTGGCGAATTATCGAACAAATAATTAGTTTTGTTGTACGTTGAAGAGGTCATCAAACAGCAAAAGAAACAAGTGATATGATGCTACTTAACATTGTTAACTTAGCATGAAAGGATGTGAATCATATGCCATCAACCAATTATCAAAAAGTAATTTTGAGTTTGTTATAATCAATATGTGTGAAGGCATGCTATTACCTGCGGTGTAGACACTTTCGAATGGCTCATAATAAGTAACGTTGTCGTTTTCAAGAAGTTTCTTGAACTGCAATGAGTCAAGATGGACCATAAAGACGACGACGCCTTTTCTCATGAACATCACATTATTTTCCTCGGCGAGCCCTAGTATCCTCATGTCTTTCTCCTCTGAATTCAGGAAAGGTAGCTTCTCCAGTTGGATAGTTCTTCCAAGGACCCATGAAAAAGCACCATTAGAATCTGTGTTCCTCTTCCATAATTGGAAGCTGCAGTCTGTCTCGAAGAGTAAACCAAGGCCACCATCCTCTGCCCGCATGATCCAGTTTAGGGGACGCCCCTGTTCAAGCATATGCACTGGCACCTGTATCACAGCCAGGCTTTGTTTCTCCCTATCAAACTCGAGAATTACAGAAATCTTCCCAACAAGCAACCAGTAAAGAGAATTCCCAGCCAGCACAGCGGGCATGCCCGTGCAAACAACATCAGTCAGACTCATAGATGGAAGTACTGTTGATACGAGCTCACCCCATAGGCCGGTCTTTGAAGAGTAAACACACAAGAAAGCTCGCCTGTGTGGTCTGCCTTTGTCTGCCATCACCACGACCACCTGGAAGTCGTCGTCGTCTCCGGCGGCCCGAAGCACGGCCCCATTGATCATGCCCTTCCCCCCGCGCGTCATAAACCCAGGGGGCAAGAGGATCCGGTGCTGCTCGGCGGTGATGGGATCCCACACCAGGATCTCTCTCCAAGAATCGAGGGAGAGGAACACGAGTACAAGGCCATGGCGACATCCGATGGGCACGAAAAGGTCGTCGAGCCTCAGAGACAAGCCCCCCGCCGGGAAGCGATTGGGGGCCTCCACGGTAGGTACCAAGGAGAGATCGCCGTCCAAACCTTTGTTAAAAACACCGAGGAGGGGAGGGTTGCGGCGGTGGTGGAGGCGGAAGCGGCGGCGGAAGCCGGGGTCGGAGACGATGAGACGCCAGCGCCTGCAGACGGCGGAAGCGCGGGGGAGGGAGGACGGCTGCGGGTCGAGGCGGAGGAGGATCTCGGACAGCAGGTTGTCATCATCCAGGGGCGCCGCCGCCGACGACCGTGGGCGTGGGTGGTGGCGGCGGAGGCTACCCATCTCGCCCTCCTCTCCTCTCCTCTCCTCTCCTCTCACAACAGTGGCGTGGTCGAAGCCCAAAGTAAGTGATGTGCGGAAGAAAGTGGGTCGGCCCACTCAAGAAATCACGCTCACTATTTTTGTCCCGTTCCGTTTCGTTGTATTCCCTGAGCACATGTACGCACGTGCTTTAATTTGCTAGGAGTACAAGGCAGTTGTTTTGTACAGACATTTCTTTTTTGTTTTGTACAGACATGTCTAACAAAAACTTGTTTTGTACATACGAGAAAAGTTTAAAAGCAAATTGACTTTTTGTAAGAATTAGTTCTTGCTCTAGTTACCTTGTTCTTGATAAAATTTGACATGCTTAGATTTCCAATATCTTTCAAGTGTGTCATTGTTAATACTTACTTGTTCACAAAGTAATTGTTCATGTCACTGGATCATGTTCACTAAATGACTATTTCCATGCAAAGTCAGGCCAATGGGTGCGCAGTCTCGTCCTCCTCCGATTGGTTCTGGTTGATAGGGTGTTCTCTCACTACAAAAAATATGTCAACTTGCGACCATCACTATTGGTCGCTGAATGGTCATTGTTTTTCATTTGCGACCTTTTTATAATAAAAAACAATTGGTCAAAAGCTGACCGTCTTTAATAAAAATTAACGACCTTCTTTGTGATAAGGTCGTAGAAGGCAACGACCAAAATAAAAGATCGTTGGTCCTACGACTTTTTGTTTTGGTCGCTGGTTGTCTGCCCAGGCCATGTCGGATCCAACGTGGCAAGCTGACGTGGCAAAATTACGACCAATTGGATTGGTCGTTGATAAGAATCAGCCCGGTCCAATTCGGTGTCTATATGGGCCTAAGCCCATTAATTCAGCTCATTTAATTTATTTTTCCCTGTGCTTTCATTAGCTAAATGGGCCTGGCCCAACAATTCGGTCTTTTTTTTTTCAGATGCAGCCTTTTACAGTCTTTTTTTGGGCCTGAACCTTTTTAGAATCTGAAATTTATATAGCTCTTTTTAGAAACGAGTCCAACATAGTTTGGGCCATGGCCTTTTTAGAGCCTAAGTATTCAGTGCAATATAAATTCTGGACGTGGCCTTTTTACATTCCAATAGTGCTTGGGCCAAGCCCTCTTTTATTTACAGCCAATATTCTCAAATCAGTAATAGTAACAATACTCCCTTCCCACGATCAGTAATAACACAAGTATAGAAAACTTTATCTCACATGTTGCCAGCACAAAACTTTATCTCGCGTAACATTATACAAAACAACACATATTAATAACTTATCTCCCATGTGTTGGGGAACGTTGCATGGAAAACAAAAATTTTCCTACGCTCACGCAAGATCTATCTAGAAGATGCATAGCAACGAATGGGAAGAGTGAGTCTACGTACCCTCATAGACCGAAAGCGGAAGCGTTTCACAACGCGGTTGATGTAGTCGAACTTTCTTCGCGCTCCAACCGATCTAGTACCGAACACACGGCACCTCCGCGTTCTGCACACATTCAGCTCGGTGACGTCCTCGCCTTCTTGATCCAGCAAGACGGGCGAAATAGTAGATGAGTTCCGTCAGCACGACGGCGTGGTGACGGTGATGGTGAAGTGATCTCCGCAAGGCTTCGCCTAAGCACCACGAAAATATGACCGAGGGAGTAAACGGTGGACGGGGGCGCCGCACACGGCTAAGACAATCTTCTGTGTTGTTTGGGGTGCCCCCTCTCCTCTATTTATATATGTGTAGGGACTTGGAGTAGAAGGAATAGTGCCACATGAACAGTACCATGTGAATAGTACGCACGTGGACTTGGACTCCAAAGTCCAATCCTATTCCTACTAGGACTCTCCTTTTTTGCTTCCCTAGCTGCGTGGGCTTTTGAGGACTTGGTGCGCCTGGCCCAATAAGGCCAGGACGCCTCCCCTTAGCCCATGCCAGCCCTTGGGACGTGGTGGACCCAGTTGTGGACTTCCGGACCCCTCCGGAATCCTCCGGAACCTTCTGGAAGCTTCCTGGTACAATACCGAAAAAACTGCACCTTTTTCCGGAACCCAAAATATGACTTCCCATATATAAATCTTTACCCCTCGACCATTCCGAGACTCCTCGTGATGTCCGGGATCTCATCCGGGACTCTGAACAACATTCGGTCACCAAATCACATAACTCATATAATACTATATCGTCATCGAACGTTAAGCGTGCGGACCCTACGGGTTCGAGAACTATGTAGACAAGACCGAGACACCTCTCCGGTCAATAACCAACAGCGGAACCTGGATGCTCATATTGGCTCCTACATATTCTACGAAGATCTTTATCGGTCGAACCATTATGACAACATACGTAATTCCCTTTGTCCATCGGTATGTTACTTGCCCGAGATTCGATCGTCGGTATCTTCATACCTAGTTCAATCTCGTTACCGGCAAGTCCCTTTACTCGTTCTGTAATACATCACCTCGTGACTAACTCCTTAGTCGTTTGCTTGCAAGCTTATGATGTGTATTACCAAGAGGGCCTAGAGATACCTCTCTGAAACTCGGAGTGACAAATCATAATCTCGATCTATGCCAACTCAACAAACACCTTCGGAGATACCTGTAGAGCATCTTTATGATCACCCAGTTACGTTGTGACATTTGATAGCACACAAAGTATTCCTCTGGTATCCGGGAGTTGCATAATCTCATAGTTGAAGGAATATGTATTTGACATGAAGAAAGCAATAGCAATAAAACTGAACGATCATTATGCCAAGCTAACGGGTGGGTCTTGTCCATCACATCATTCTCCTAATGATGTGATCCCGTTATCAAATGACAACACATGTCCATGGTTAGGAAATCTTAACCATCTTTGATCAATGAGCTAGTCTAGTAGAGGCTTACTAGGGACACGGTATTTGTTTATGTACTCACACATGTATTTAAGTTTCCGATCAATACAATTCTAGCATGAATAATAAACCTTTATCATGAATAAGAAAATATAAAATAACAACTTTATTATTGCCTCTAGGGCATATTTCCTTCAGTCTCCCACTTGCACTAGAGTCAATAATCTCGTTCGCATCACCATGTGATTAACACCCATAGTTCACATCGTCATGTGACCTATACCCAAAGAGTTTACTAGAGTCAATAATCTAGTTCACATCGCCATGTGATTAACACCCAAAGAGTACTAAGGTGTGAGCATGTTTTTGCTTGTGTGAGAAGTTTAGTCAACGGGTCTGCCACATTCAGATCCGTATGTATTTCGCAAATTTCTATTTCTACAATGCTCTGCATGGAGATACTCTAGTTGATTGCTCCCACTTTCAATATGTATCCAGATTGAGACTCAGAGTCATCCGGATCGGCGTTAAAGCTTTCATCGATGTAACCCTTTACGATGAACTCTTTATTAACTCCATAACCGACAAACATTTCCTTAGTCCTCTTTAAGGCACCTAAGGATAATTTTGACCGCTGTCCAGTGGTCCACTCCTGGATCACTTTTGTACCCTCTTGCCAAACTTATTGGCAATCCACACAACAGGTCTGGTACACAGCATGGCATACTTTATAGAACCTATGGCTAATGCATAGGGAATGACTTTCATTCTTTCTCTATCTTCTGGCGTGTGTCGGGCTTTGAGTCTTACTCAACTTCACACCTTGTAACACAGGCAAGAACCCTTTCTTTGACTGATCCATTTTGAACTTCTTCAAAATCTTGTCAAGGTATGTGCTTTGTGAAAGTCCTATTAAGCATCTTGATCTATCCCTATAGATCTGGATGACCAATATATAAGTAGCTTCACCGAGGTCTTTCATTGAAAAATTCTTATTCAAGTATCCTTTTATGCTATCCAGAAATTCTATATCATTTCCAATCAACAATATGTCATCCACATATAATATCAGAAATGCTACAGAGCTCCCACTCACTTTCTTGTAAATACAGGCTTCACCGAAAGTCTGTATAAATCCATATGCTTTGATCACTTCATCAAAGCGTATATTCCAACTCTGAGATGCTTGCACCAGTTCATAGATGGATCGCTGGAGCTTGCACACTTTGTTAGCACCTTTAGGATCGACAAAACCTTCTGGTTGCATCATATACAATTCTTCCATAAGAAATCCGTTAAGGAATGCAGTTTTGACGTCCATTTGCCAGATTTCATAATCATAAAATGCGGCAATTGCTAACATCATTCGGACGGACTTAAGCATCGCTACGGGTGAGAAAGTCTCATCGTAGTCAACCCCTTGACCTTGTCGAAAAACCTTTTGCGATAAGTCGAGCTTTATAGACAGTAACATTACCATCAGCGTCAGTCTTCTTCTTGAAGATCCATTTATTTTCTATGGCTTGTCGATCATCGGGCAAATCCACCAAAGTCCACACTTTGTTCTCATACATGGATCCCATCTCAGATTTCATGGCCTCAAGCCATCTGTCAGAATCTGGGCTCATCATAGCTTCTTCATAGTTCGTAGGGTCGCCTTGTTCTAGTAACATGACTTCCATTACAGGATTCCCGTACCACTCTGGTGCGGATCGTGTTCTGGTTGACCTACGAAGTTCTGTAGTAACTTGATCTGAAGTTTCATGATCATCATCATTAGCTTCCTCTCTAGTTGGTGTAGGCATCACGGGAACGGTTTTCTTTGATGAACTGCTTTCCAATTCGAGAGAAGGTACAATTACCTCATCAAGTTCTACTTTCCTCCCACTCACTTCTTTTGAGAGAAACTCCTTCTCTAGAAAGGTTCCAATCTTGGCAACAAAGATCTTGCCTTCGAATCTGTGGTAGAAGGTGTACCCAATTGTTTCCTTAGGGTATCCTATGAAGACGCACTTCTCCGATTTGGGTTCGAGCTTATCAGGCTGAAGCCTTTTGACATAAGTGTCGCAACCCCAAACTTTAAGAAACGACAGCTTAGGTTTCTTGCCAAACCATAGTTCATACGGTGTCGTCTCAATGGATTTAGACGGTGGCCTATTTAACGTGAATGCAACTGTCTCTAATGCATAACCCCAAAACGATAGTGGTAAATCGATAAGAGACATCATAGATCACACCATATCTAATAAAGTACGGTTACGACAACCGGACACACCATTACGATGTGGTGTTCCAGGTGGCATGAGTTGTGAAACTATTCCACATTGTTTTAAATGAAGGCCAAACTCGTAACTCAAATATTCGCCTCCGCGATCAGATCGTAGAAACTTTATTTTCTTGTTACGATGATTCTCCACTTCACTCTGAAATTCTTTGAACTTTTCAAATGTTTCAGATTTGTGTTTCATTAAGTAGATATACCCATATCTACTCAAATCATCTGTGAAGGTCAGAAAATAACGATACCCGCCGCGTGCTTCGAAACTCATCGGACCGCATACATCGGTATGTATTATTTCCAATAAGTCATTAGCTCGCTCCATTGTTCCGGAGAACGAAGTTTTAATAATCTTGCCCATAAGGCATGGTTCGCAAGTATCAAATGATTCATAATCAAGTGATTCCAAAAGCCCATCTGCATGGAGTTTCTTCATGCGCTTTACACCAATATGACCTAAACGGCAGTGCCACAAATATGTTGCACTATCATTATCAACTTTGCATCTTTTGGCATCAATATTATGAATATGTGTATCACTACGATCGAGATTCAATAAACCATTTACATTGGGTGTATGACCATAGAAGGTTTTATTCATGTAAACAGAACAACAATTATTCTCTGACTTAAATGAATAACCGTATCGCAATAAACATGATCCAATCATATTCATGCTCAACGCAAATACCAAATAATATTTATTTAGGTCCAACACTAATCCCAAAGGTAGAGGGAGTGTGCGATGGTGATCTTATCAACCTTGGAATCACTTCCAAAACACATCGTCACCTCGTCCTTAACTAGTCTTTGTTCATTTTGCAACTCCTATTTCGAGTTACTAATCTTAGCAACTGAACCGGTATCAAATACCCAGGGGCTACTATGAACACTAGTAAAGTACACATTAATAACATGTATATCAAATATACCTTTGTTAACTTTGACATCCTTCTTATCCGCCAAGTATTTGGGGCAGTTCCGCTTCCAGTGACCATTTCCTTTGCAGTAGAGGCACTCAGTTTCAGGCTTGGGTCCAGCTTTGGGCTTCTTTATGGGAGCGGCAACTTGCTTGCCATTCTTCTTGAAGTTCACTTTCTTTCCCTTGCCCTTTTTCTTGAAACTAGTGGTCTTGTTAACCATCAACACTTGATGCTCTTTCTTGATTTCTACCATCGCCGATTTTAGCATCGCGAAGAGCTCGGGAATCATTTTCGTCATCCCTCGCATATTATAGTTCATCACGAAGTTCTAGTAGCTTGGTGATAGTGACTAGAGAACTTTGTCAATCACTATCTTATCTGGAAGATTAACTCCCACTTGATTCAAGCGATTGTAGTACCCAGACATTCTGAGCACATGCTCACTGGTTGAGCTATTCTCCTCCATCTTGTAGGGAAAGTACTTGTCAAAGGTCTCATACCTCTCGACATGGGCATGAGTCTGAAATACCAATTTCAGCTCTTGGAACATCTCATATGCTCCGTGGCGTTCAAAACGTTTTTGAAGTCCTGGTTCTAAGTCGTAAAGCATGGCGCACTAAACTATCATGTAGTCATCATATCGAGCTTGCTAAACGTTCATAACGTTTGCATCTGCTCCTGCAATAGATTTGTCACCTAGCAGTGCATCAAGGACATAATTCTTCTGTGCAACAATGAGGATAATCCTCAAATCATGGAACCAGTCCGCATCATTGCTACTATCATCTTTCAACTTAGTTTTCTCTAGGAACATATCAAAATAAAACAGGGGAGCTATACGCGAGGTATTGATCTGCAACATAGATATGCAAATACTATCAGGACTAAGTTCATGATAAATTAAGTTTAATTAATCAAATTACTTAAGAACTCCCACTTAGATAGACATCCCTCAAGTCATCTAAATGATACGTGATCCAAATCAACTAAACCATGTCCGATCATCACGTGAGATGGAGTAGTCATCAATGGTGAACATCTCTATGTTGATCATATCTACTATATGATTCACGTTCGACCTTTCGGTCTCCAGTGTTCCGAGGCCATGTCTGTACATGCCAGGCTCATCAAGTTTAACCCGAGTATTCCGCATGTGCAAAACTGTCTTGCACCCGTTGTATTTGAACGTAGAGTCTATCACACCCGATCATCACGTGGTGTCTCAACACGATGTACTATCGCAACGGTGCGTACTCAGGGAGAACACTTATACCTTGAAATTTAGTGAAGGGATCACCTTATAATGCTACCGCCGTACTAAGCAAAATAAGATGCATAAAAGATAAACATCACATGCAATCAAAATATGTGACATGATATGGCCATCATCATCTCGTGCTTTTGATCTCCATCTCCAAAGCATCGTCATGATCTCCATCGTCACCGGCTCGACACCTTGATCTCCATCGTTGCGTCGTGGTCGTCTCGCCAACTATTGCTTCTACAACTATCGCTAACGCATAGTGATAAAGTAAAGCAATTACATGGCGTTTGCATTTCATACAATAAAGCGACAACCATAAGGCTCCTGCCAGTTGCCGATAACTTATTACAAAACATGATCATCTCATACAACAACGTATATCACATCATGTCTTGACCATATCACATCACAACATGCCCTGCAAAAACAAGTTAGACGTCCTCTACTTTGTTGTTGCAAGTTTTACGTGGCTGCTACGGGCTTCTAGCAAGAACCGTTCTTACCTACGCATCAAAACCACAATGGTGATTTATCAAGTTTGCTGTTTTAATCTTCAACAAGGACCGGCCGCAGTCAAATTCGATTCAACTAAAGTAGGAGAAACAGACACCCGCCAGCCACCTTTATGCAAAACTTGTTGCATGTCTGTCGGTGGAACCGGTCTCATGAACGTGGTCATGTAAGGTTGGTCCGGGCCGCTTCATCCAACAATACCACTGAATCAAAAATAAGACATTGGTGGTAAGCAGTATGACAATCACCGCCCACAACTCTTTGTGTTCTACTCGTGCATATCATCTACGCATAGACCTGGCTCGGATGCCACTGTTGGGGAACGTTGCATGGAAAACAAAAAATTTCCTACGCTCACGCAAGATCTATCTAGGAGATGCATAGCAACGAAGGGGGAGAGTGTGTCTACGTATCCTCGTAGACCGAAAGCGGAAGCATTTCACAACGCGGTTTATGTAGTCGAACTTTCTTCGCGCTCCAACCGATCTAGTACCGAACGCACGGCACCTCCGCGTTCTGCACACATTCAGCTCGGTGACGTCCTCGCCTTCTTGATCCAGCAAGACGGGCGAAGTAGTAGATGAGTTCCGTCAGCACGATGGCGTGGTGACGGTGATGGTGAAGTGATCTCCGCAGGGCTTCGCCTAAGCACCACGAAAATATGACCGAGGGAGTAAACGGTGGACGGGGGCACCGCACACGGCTAAGACAATCTTCTGTGTTGTTTGGGGCGCCCCCTCTCCTCTATTTATATATGTGTAGGGACTTGGAGTAGAAGGAATAGTGCCACATGAACAGTACCACGTGAACAGTACACACGTGGACTTGGACTCCAAAGTTGAATCCTATTCCTACTAGGACTCTCCTTTTTTCCTTCCCTAGCTGTGTGGGCTTTTGAGGACTTGGTGCGCCTGGCCCAATAAGGCCAGGGCGCCTCCCCTTAGCCCATGCCAGGACGTGGTGGACCCAGTTGTGGACTTCCGGACCCCTCCGGAATCCTCCGGAACCTTCTGGAAGCTTCCTGATACAATACCGAAAAAACTGCACCTTTTTCCGGAACCCAAAATATGACTTCCCATATATAAATCTTTACCTCTCGAGCATTCTGAGACTCCTCGTGACGTCCGGGATCTCATCCGGGACTCCGAACAACATTCGGTCACCAAATCACATAACTCATATAATACTATATCGTCATCGAACGTTAAGCGTGCGGACCCTACGGGTTCGAGAACTATGTAGACATGACCGGGACACCTCTCCGATCAATAACCAACAGCGGAACCTGGATGCTCATATTGGCTTCTACATATTCTACGACGATCTTTATCGGTCGAACCGTTATGACAACATACGTAATTCCCTTTGTCCATCGGTATGTTACTTGCCCGAGATTCGATCGTTGGTATCTTCATACCTAGTTCAATCTCGTTACCGGCAAGTCTCTTTACTCGTTCCGTAATACATTACCTCGTGACTAACTCCTTAGTCGTTTGCTTGCAAGCTTATGATGTGTATTACCGAGAGGGCCCAGAGATACCTCTCCGAAACTCGGAGTGACAAATCCTAATCTCGATCTATGCCAACTCAACAAACACCTTCGAAGATACCTGTAGATCATCTTTATAATCACCTAGTTACGTTGTGATGTTTGATAGCACACAAAGTATTCCTCTGGTATCCGGGAGTTGCATAATCTCATAGTGGAAGGAATATGTATTTGACATGAAGAAAGCAATAGCAATAAAACTGAACGATCATTATGCCAAGCTAATGGGTGGGTCTTGTCCATCACATCATTCTCCTAATGATGTGATCCCGTTATCAAATGACAACACATGTCTATGGTTAGGAAACCTTAACCATCTTTGATCAACGATCTAGTCTAGTAGAGGCTTACTAGGGACACGGTATTTGTTTATGTACTCACACATGTATTTAAGTTTCCGATCAATACAATTCTAGCATGAATAATAAACCTTTATCATGAATAAGAAAATATAAAATAACAATTTTATTATTGCTTCTAGGGCATATTTCCTTCACCATGTTCACACGTACGTACATAACTTTATCTCACACAACATTATACAGAACTGTATCTTGCAGGTTCAAAGCACATAAACTTTATCTCACAGGTTCCCAGCAACAAAAGAAGATCACCTGATGTACATTTAACCTGCACATTCAAAAAGAAAAAACAATATGTCAAAGACAGACAAGCAAAAAATAGCCACTTGCATCAAGTAGACCTGATGTACGGATAGTAATCAAACTAGCATCTACTTTGCCCGAGAGATAACATCAAGCAGTTTTGATGCCATTCATGCAGGATTATTTCTGAGACTAGCAGCAAAAAAGACATAGGATGCCAAACAGCCGGCAGCAGTGCTCACATGCATCTTTCATAT
Organism: Thinopyrum elongatum; assembly: GCA_011799875.1. Classification (NCBI taxonomy): domain Eukaryota; kingdom Viridiplantae; phylum Streptophyta; class Magnoliopsida; order Poales; family Poaceae; genus Thinopyrum; species Thinopyrum elongatum. Next base: position 90,529,201 of record CM022302.1, on the reverse strand, counting down.
TTCGAAATGCTAACCAGATGACTAATTGGTTGGCAAAACGCTAGTGAAGGCATAGACAGAAACAAAGGTAACATGCATCAACATCAAAAAATACTAAGCAGTGACCCTAGATCATATATACAGTAGCATCACTAATCAAGTCGCCCATGTATGCTAGAAATCAAGAATCAAAGGGACATGCGCTTGTTTCAAATATCTTACCTTTACCTCTATTGTTCACAGTTCAGTAGAGAAATGGTCGAGCAGTGAGCGCTACGCCTCACGGACTTGGCAGTACACAATAGATTTCAGGATGGAGCACCGATAGAATACCTCAATCTGGAAAAGAACAATAAGGAGCTATACAGTTTAAGTAAGCATCCTTGGCTGTACAAATATGTGGTGAGAATGATATGGATCAAGGTAACTAGACTAACAGTAGGGTAATTCATGGTTTCGACTAACAGTTATACTGCGTGTGTGTGTACTAAATTAAATTAAATCAGTACACACTTGAACTTTTATGTTTGGTTGTTGTTTTTACCTTGGTGGAATTACTGGCAGAGTGCTTTCTTTCAGACCGATGTTTCTGCTGCTCCTTCTCTAGCAAGCACATCAGCCTGTTGTTCGCTTCGTCGAGGGCTCTGTTCTCCTCGAATAGCAGCTTGACCTTGAATTGAAAAACGCAAGAAACTTCTAACCGTTAGAACCACATTAGTGTCGCACAAATCTATTGACATTCACTGAGAAGGCGATAAGAGTCGCAGGTGCAGAACATGGGTGTTGCAAGGACAAGAGAGGTTCAGTATATATCATACCTCCTCTGCTTTGTTTAGGTTTGTCTTGAGTATCTCCTTGTCCCTCTGCAGTGCCTACACTTGTTCAGTCAGCTGCTGGTGAGTAAGATGAACGTTGGAGGATCAGGTTGGTTAAACAGATACAGTGGATGGAACATAGCAGAGATAGGCTATTATAGCAGAGATAGGCTAGTACAGTTTCATGCAAGAAAATGAACAAAAATGTTCAATTGGCACCATTACATAATACACTTTATATAAGTTTATTAGAATATGTTGTCGATGTCCATTTAAATCAGCGTTCCTAATTGTTCTGCTGCAGAGCACACTAGCCATAATCTGCCTCCCAAACTATGCCCACTCAACACTATGCAGCAGCTTGCACAATCAACCCCAAAAAATTATGCCCGTCCAGATGTGGTCTTTGAAATGCATAGCACAACCCACAAGTACTAGTAAACAGAGCAAGCCCTTTTAAAAGTATTCAGTGGATGGAACATAGACACGCCAGAATTTAACTACTGGTGCTTGAAATTTCAAATCAATGGAAACTCCAGTTTTTGTCATACTTGAATCAAAACGTGATATGTACACTGGATAGAGACAGAGTTTCGGTCATCCAAAAGCTCCAGTTTTAGTCATCCCAAAGGGATATTCATAGCAGAGCAAGATAGGTTGAAGCTAGACAAGCGGATTTTGAGTACTGATAAGCAAATCTGAGCATTGCACGTACATACAAAATTGAACAAACTTTGATTTGGATCTGGAGGTAGAGAGGGGAATCTCACCACGTTCGCTAGGCGGGGAAGAGGAGCTGGGGGAGAGGAGGCAGGGGCGAAGTGCTCCTCCACCTCCTCTGGCCATTAGGAGGGCTCGCCGGGGACGGCTGCTTTGGGAGGAGGACGCGAATCCGCGTGAGGACGTCGCCTTCGCTGTTGGGGACGTACGGGGCCGGAGAGGATTCGCTGGTAGGGGGCCGTGGCCGGCGTGTAGCTTGGGCAGATCCTCCTCGAGGAGCTTGGCCTTGGCGCGGCGGATCTCGGCGTTGAGCACGCGTCGTCGATGGTGGGAGAGGCGGCTGCCCGAGCAAATCAACGAGAAGGGGTCAGAGGTCGCGGCCGTGCGAGGCAAATTGACAGTAAAACGACTCAGCTGCGGGAGGAGATGGACATGATTTGGCCGGCGGGGACCGCTGCGTGTCCTCGCCATCGTGGATCCGGCCGCCATCTCGCCCGCATGGGCTGGATCCACCCGCCGCGTCGTGGTCGGAGTGGAGAAGATGGCGAGGTCGGGGGCGGAGCCGAAGGGGCCGGAGACGGAGGCTGGCCGCACCGGGGACGCCATGCGATGCTCTGCGATCCGCGGCTGCGCGTTTTCTCCGGTTGGACCGCGAACGGGAGGAACAAGCTGGACGGCGGGACGAGCGCGGCGGCCCTGCGGCGGAAGGCGGCGAGTGAGGCCTCCGGGACGGGGTGGGTCGGCGGCAGAGGAAGAGCGGCGTGGGGTCGTAGAGCGGGTGGTGGCGCGCGGGCGCGGGTGGCGGGATGGGCTTGAGGTAGGTGGCAGCGGCGAGGAGTGCACTGCTAGAAAAAAGGCTATAGCTAATATGGGCATTAATGGTGCGCCACTGCTATATAGCAGTGGCGCACCATGTACATGTACGTCATTAGTGTCCATATCACTAATGGCGCACCACACCTACGGTGCGCCACTACTGACAATTTTTTTTTTCAAAACTAGTAATGGCGCACCAGGGGATAGTGCGCCATTACTAGTTAAAACTAGTAATGACGCACCACACACTCCGTGCGCCACTACTAACAATTTTTTTTTACTTTTTTTTTCAAAACTAGTAATGGCGCACCCCAGGTGCGCCATTACTAGTTAAAACTATTAATGGCGCACCACAACCACGGTGCGCCACTAGTAACAATTTTTTTTTTCAAAACTAGTAATGGCGCACCACATACCAGGTGCGCCATTAGTAACCAGGGTTACTAATGGCGCATTCTTAGGAGGTGCGCCATTGGTAACCTGAGAGCAGCTAGATATTTTGGACAGCCACGTACCACACTCACTTTCCCCACTTCATTCTCTCCACCTCCTCCTCCAAGCTTGTCTCGGCTGCCTCCTCCTCCTCACCTCATTTGCACCATAGATTCACCCAAATTAAGTGGTTAAATTTTCTTTTTTTGATAGGTAAGTAAGGGGAAAGCTTTCTTTATGTTCTAGATCTACCTTCTCCCTCCAACAACGTGCACATGCACTTTTTATGGCCTAGATCTACGTATGTTTGTGGTGTTGCATATGTTTGTGTTTGTAGGTACCGGTATTTGAAATGCGATAGTTGCCAATATTTTGCCGGAATGTTGATTCATTTCCGTTTCGGCGAGAATTTGGCACTATGCATTCTTTTTGGTCCTATTTTTAGGTAAAGTCATGCCAAATTTTTTTTGGTTCTAAAATATCGTTTTGCTCTACCCCGCAGGCGACCATGGTCCACACGATGACCGAAGGCATCGTGAATAGGTTTTTGAGCTCCGCGAAGGCCGAGATGCTTCAAAAGAACGAGACGGAGATAAGATATCCGTGTCGAAGATGCAAGCTGAAGAGCCTTATGGACCCGGATTCCGTACAGGTGCGGGACCACCTGCTCTTGCGTGGTTTCATGGATGGCTATCGGTGGCAAGGTGATGAAGATGATTATGAAGTCGTCCATGGGGCCGGGCAAGAAATGAGGAAGGGCAGCAAGACAACCACGGCGAGGGCGGGCGAGAAGACGAAGAATCTCCAGGACATGATCACGAAGTAGATGCAGTACACAGTCATCATGTAGAAGATGCCGGACATGATGATGAGGAAGATCAAGACGAAGGGCATGATCATGAAGATGAAGATGCCGGAGCAGACGACGATGGACCATCAATGGGCTGGGTGTAGGACCCTCATATTCAAGAGCTGCTTCTCAAGCAGACGGATAACGCAAGAGCTGCCGCCCGAGAGAAAGCCAAGCTGGATCAACTGGAGATAGACGTGGTTACTCCATTGTATGAAGGATGCAGGCCCGAGGATACCCGCCTGAAAGTAACGCTCATGGCTCTGGAGATGAAGGTAAAACACAAAATGACCGACGCATGCTTCGACGAGAACATGTCATTCTGGCACGAACGTCTTCCCAAGGGGAACAAGTGCCCGACCAGTTTCGAGGAGGCGAAGAAAATCGTGTGTCCTCTGGATTTACCGCACGTGAAATACCATGTGTGCATGAACAATTGCATCATTTATCGGGACAAGCACGCGAAGTCTACCATATGTCCAGTGTGCGGCGTCACTCGATACAAGAAGAGGAAGAAAGCTCCTCGAAAAGTGGTGTGGTACTTTCCGATCACTCCTCGTCTGCAGCGGTATTTCACGGACCCTAAGATAGCAAAGCTCCTGCGTTGGCACGCGGATAGGGAGGAGAAGAAGCGAGAAGATGACGGAAATGATCCGGAGATAAATAAAAAAGACAAGATGCTGAGTCACCCTAAGGATGCGAGCCAGTGGCAAGCGTTGAACTTTGAACACCTAGAATTTGGGAACGATCCAAGGAACATCGTGCTGGGCGCGAGCACCGATGGAGTCAATCCGTTTGGCAGCCAGAGAAGCACACATAGCACCTGGCCTGTGTTTGTGTGGATGTACAACCTTCCCCCCTGGTTGTGCATGAAGAGGAAGTACATTCACATGAGTATGCTAATTGAAGGGCCGAAACAACCAGGGAACGACATCAATCTGTATCTAGGGCTGCTAAAAGAGGAGCTAGACACGCTGTGGAAAACGCCAGCCAATACGTGGGACACCGTAGAGAAAGAATATTTCCCTATGAGAGCCGCACTGCTCACGACGGTGCTCGACTATCTCGGTTACGGATATGTCGCGGGGCAGGTGGTCCACGGATTTCCTGGATGCGTCAGGTGCATGGATGACACAACGTATCGCCAGCTAGATAGAGATCCTGGGTCTTCGAAAACCGTGTTCATGGGACATCGAAGGTGGCTTCGCGACGATGACTCATGGAGAAAACGCAAGGATCTGCTCGATGGTGAAACCGAACCCCGAAGACGCCCGCGTACGAGGAGCGGCGAGGAAATAGACGAGCTATTGAAAAATTGGAAAGAGTGCCCACCGCCGGGAAAGAAGCGAAAGGCGCCAGAGCCGGGAAAGAAGCGAAAGGCACCAGAGCCGTTGCTGAAGGTATGGAAAACGAGGTCTGTTTTCTAGGACTTGCCATACTGGAAGATCCTCCGTGTGCCTCACAGCCTTGATGTCATGCATATCATGAAGAACGTGTGCGAGAGTCTGCTTGGTACCCTGCTCAACATGCCAGAGAGGACCAAAGATGGGCCGAAAGCAAGGGCAGACTTGAAATCAATGGGCATCAGGGAGGAGCTTCACGCTAATGATGATGATGATGAGGCGAAGGACACGGAAAGTCGTCGCAAAGGCAAAAAGGCCAAGAAGATCGAAAATGACTGCCCTCCCGCGTGCTTCACTCTAAGTCAGGAGGAGATCGAGCAGTTTTTCACCTGCCTCGTAGGAGTAAAACTTCCTTACGGTTACGCGGGGAAGATAAGCAGATACCTAGACTCAGCGAAGCAGAAGTTCAGCGGGATGAAGTCTCACGACTGTCACGTGCTGATGATGTAGATACTTCCAGTTGCAATCCGTGGGATCATGGACGCACACGTCCGTGAAACGCTATTTGGCCTATGCAACTTTTTCGACGTCATCTCTCGGAAGTCGGTTGGCGTGAGGCAACTCAGAAGGCTACAGGAAGAGATCGTGGTGATACTATGCGAGCTTGAGATGTACTTCCCGCCCTCATTCTTCGACGTTATGGTGCATCTGCTGGTCCATATCGTGGAGGATATCATCCAACTCGGGCCGACGTTCCTGCACAGCATGATGCCGTTTGAAAGGATGAATGGTGTCATCAAAGGATACGTTCGCAACATGTCACGTCCAGAGGGAAGCATAGCCAAGGGCTTTCTGACCGAAGAGTGCATCTCCTACTGCACGAATTATCTAGGCATCGAGAACCCCGTTGGTCTGCCCGTCAACAGGCACCTCGGCAGGCTCGCTGGATGGGGTCACCGCGAGGGTCGCCGCGAAATGCATGTCGACTTCGAGGGTCGACTCGCCGACTTTGAAAGAGCAAACCTAGTCGCGCTACAACACATAGACGTGGTTGATCCTTGGGTGGTAGAGCATAAAACCTTTATTGAGAAGACGTACAATGACCGAGGCCAACAGAGGACGGACGGAGATATAATCAAAGAGCACAACTCATGTTTCACGCGTTGGTTCAAGGAGAAGCTTCTGTCGTACCCTTTACATGAGGATTCTTCCGCGGAAGAAAAACTCATATTCGCCTTGTCACAGGGCGCCGAGCACAACCTGATGACCTATGAGGCGTACGATATCAACGGCTACACATTCTACACCGAGGAAAAGGACATGAAGAGCGATGGTTATCAGAACTCTGGGGTAACGACAAGGACAGATACTACGGAAGGATCGAGGAGATCTGGGAGCTGAGCTACACTGGAGAGAAGGTCCTGATGTTCCGTGTCAGATGGGCCAAGAGCGTCCTAAAAGAAGACCGGTATTTCACCACCATGGTTATACCCGAAGCCAAATCCAAGATCGCGGGCGCAAACGTCACCGCGAAAAATGAGCCATGGGTACTGGCTTCCCAAGTGGACCAATGCTTCTTCATTACCGACCCGTCAAAGCCCAGTCGTGTTGTCGTGAGGAGAGGCAAAAGGAAGATCATCGGAATGGATGGAGTCGCCAATGAGCAAGACTTCAACAAGTACGGCGACCCGAAGATGGAACATGACGACGACGATGAAGTACCATACACCACAAGAAGAAGCAGGACCACCCTACCTAAAGGACGTCCGTTCAAGAGAAGAACTCCATTTGCGAAAAAGAAGGGCAAGAAGATTGTGAAAAGATAGCTAGCTAAGATCGATTGTATTTAAATTGTAGTCTTCATTTCTCGATTGTATTTCGACATATGGAAATGACATTTCTTCTGTTCTAGTCCTCATGAATATTTATTTATGTTTATTCTGGTATTTATGTTTATTCTAGTATACCAATTTTTATTTAGGTTTATTCTGGTATTGAATTTTTAACTCACAAAAAGTATTGAATTTGTTAATATTTTTTGAACTCATGAATATTTTTAAATTTCATGGGCACTTTTTGAATTCATGAGTATTTTTTCAAATTTGATGATATTTTTTCATATTCAAAAATATTTTCAAATAACAAATTTTATGATATTTTTTCACATTCATACATGTTTTCAAATTTGATCGTCATTTTCTAAATAATTATTAGATGCAACTAAAAATCCAAAAAAAAAAGTTACTAATGGCGCACCAGGAGAAGGTGCGCCATTGGTATACGTATGTTTATGGCACACCTCTAAAAGGTGCGCCATTGCTAACCCTCCCCCCACTCGACTTGCTCCCCTCTCCCTCTGGCCTCTCTCCCTCCCTCGCTAGATCCACCTAACCCGACGACCCCCGCCGCCGTCCGCCCGCGCCCGCTCCACCGCCGCCGCCCTGCCTCCTCGGCCCCCCCTCCCCACTTGCCCCCTCACGCTTCCCCTCGCCCTCTCCGCCCTCTCCTCTCCCCCAGAGCCCAGAAAGCCTCGCCGTCGTCGCCCCATCTCCTCCCACCTGCCGCCAGACCGCCGCCGCCGAGGAGCCGCACAGCACCGGATCCACCTCATCTTCTTCCTCGGGTCGCCGCCGTCTTCCTCAACTCTGGCCACCTCAACTCCGGTCTCCGCTCCACCTCTGCTCCCTGGTTCAGTACACTAATCCTATTGTCTTTGACTACTTGATTTAACTTGCTGTACTTCCCACTGCAAGTTGATTTACTGAATATGCTACTCTAGTTCCCAAGAAGCCTGAACTGGTTTTCCTTAGCTATCGCCTTCATTTAGAAAATATTGGACAAGATCCAAAGAGACTTGGAGATATGTACAATATCAGTAAGATAATAGCTTGTTGTTTAAGCATCGTTGCAGTCAAACTCTGGAATATTTACAACGAAAATGACCAAAGGTATGGCCAGTGCCATCAGGAAATCACAGGTGAACCAATGCATCATAGTGGAACACTAAACTGACAATTCCATCATATGTATCACCAATCTTCTTGAGAACTTGTAAAGAAAATTCTCTCCTCGGAGAAGACAAGCTTCTTCCCTCAATTACTTCAACTATCTAGAGAAATTAGCTCATTTGGTTGGTGTCCCGAGGCAATCTTTTAAGTCAGAGTCCAAACTGTCAGTGTAACTCGTAGCTAAGTGTCTGTTCTGTTCATATGGTTGGTACAGCAAGTTACCTAGAAAAATTCTGTCTACTAACATATGGAGTGGTACTATGAAAGCTGTTAGCTTCTAGCTACTGTGGTCACTATAGCAAGTAACATATGGCACGGCATAGTCTTTGTTGTCACTATAGCAAGTAACCAGCTCTTAAACGTTAGGTTATTTCCTGTTCAAGTTTCCATCGTGTGATCAAGCTGTGAAACCAAAATGCATTGGCAGAAATCATCCAAACTTTTTTACTCTGTCAAGTGCTGTGCTGCATCATTGCTAGTCTGAACTTATTCTGGTGGTCACTACTACTACTATGAAGTTGTGAGCTGCATTGGTTTTCCAGCTACTGTGTACTGCTGTGAATGTATTTACTGAATTAACTTGTGATGCTGCTGTACTACTTGTGATGCTGCTGCTACTTGTGATTTTGTCAAGTGATGCTGCTGCTACTTGTGATCTTCTGAAATGACCCCTTTCTCCTGAAATGTTGATTAATTTCCGTTTCGGTTGAGAATGGGGCACTCCTAGGTCAAGAAAATTAGCAAAGGTCATGCCCAATTTTCTTGACCTAGAAGGTGCCTGATTCTCAACCAAAACAAAAATTAATCAGCATGTATCTTGACATCAAAACTAATCTCTGGTCAAAATGATGGGCTAATCATGATTAAATGATAGGATTAACCAAATTAGCGCGTTGTTGTAGACGAAGGAAGGACTGTTTGAAGGTGCTACTAGCACATTCCACATTAACACCTTTGAAAGATAAACTAGAAATATGATGAGACCTGGACCATCATATAGTGAGGTCCAAAAGGAAATTCAGGCTAGGCAACTCACTGATGCAAGTGTCATGCTCTCTCATGTACAACATGTTGCTACCACCGCAGCCACACTCGTAGCTCCCCCATGTGTTCTCACAGCTGCAGTCCTTGCACTGAAACAGATGATCAATTTTCAGCCCTTGGATTAGTTTAGTATTTTTTCACACACTCAGACACCCTTGCTTGCCATGTGTGTGAGAGAGATAGTGAGAGGAGACAAGAAGAAGGGGGTTAGGAAGGGACTTGGACCTTAGCAACAACACACTAACAGGTTCCATCCCAAAACACCTAGGCAATATCACAAACATCTCTCAATTGTTCCTTGACAATAACCAACTTTTTGGCGACATTCCTCGAGAATTAGGTTATTTGGTCAACTTAGAGATCTTGTTCCTTGACAATAACCAACTTTTTGACCAAACTTTTTTCCTATTTAGAGCGAACATGGCCCACAACGATGAGGCCGGCAGTTCGGGCGGCAAGGCATTCTGGGAGCTGTCCCAGGAGATGGAGGAAGAACCTCAGCGCTATGAGGACGCTGCGGAAGACACCGATCCTGACTACACAACCCCTAGTGGCGTCGGGGATGACACCACTGATGGTGCTGCCGAGGATGCCACCACTGATGATGGCAGCGCACGCACAGATGGCAGCCAACCGAAGAGGCAACGGAAGGACAGGCGCCCGAACGTGCTCGGCACCGTCAAGGAGGAATTTACTGAAGTGTCCTCCGGTGGGCATCCAACGGCGCCCAAAGAATTAGTCAAGGGGTACGCAGGACAGCTCGGGTGCATTCTCCGGAGCACCGTCTCGATCAACACCGAGAACCTAAGGCATCGTGACCGAGGGAATTTGCGCAACCTCCTCTTCATGAAGCTGCACGAACGATACAAGTTCCCCGGTGACTGCGCAAACACACGCCTCTCAGGGAATAAAGTGAACAGTGCCGCCCTCACGAAAATGAGCACGGCCCTGGCTACTTGGAGAGCCGCGGTGAAGAGTAGGATTCTAAGAGGTGATAGTTATGAGAAGATCAAGGAGAAAAATCCTTCGATCAGCGAAGCTGACTACCTGGAGTTCAAGATCAAGTGCGAGAGCAACGCATCCGAGGAATCAAGTCAGTGGGGGAAAGATATGCGGGACTTGAACTTAGGGGTCCGCACACTCGGTCCCGGCAGTTACAGAGTGGCGGAACCTATATGGGACAAGGAGGACGCGAAGCGTGCCGAGCAAGGCCTACCACCCCGCTTCGATAAATACCGTGACAAGCAGACCAGGAACTATGTCAGGGCCCGATACAAGGTGGACCCGGTAACAAAGGAGCTTACCACGAATACGAAAACCAAGGCGCTTGAGCTTGTTCTGGTAAGGAATACACCCCCGCGTAATTAGCTCCATATGGTTGCATTCTAATTAATGAAGCCAAATTTCTAAATGGTTCACGTTCCTTCCGCAGGAAACTGAAAGCAGTAGCGCGGGGTCGTCTAAGAGCTCCCCTTGGGACACCACTTTAAATGGGGCATTGAACGTAATGAAACACAAGGATAAGCTCAGTAAGCGGTCGTCAGCTGGTCGTGTGGCCGGCAAAGGCTTGTCCACGAAATGGTCGGATTACTATACCGCTGGGCGAAAGGAGAGAAAGACCAGCTCGGAAAGCCAGGAGCGCGAGGTTCAAGAACTCAAGGCACAAGTGGCACGGATTCTGGAGATAGTCGAAGAGCAAGTGCGAGACCAACTGGGAGTGACGATCACCGCCATTGTGCCTACCTTGATTGAGGGGCTGCAGGCGTGGATGGCGGGCGGCCAACAGGGGCCGCCCCCGATTCCCAGCTTCACGGGCAGCAACTCGCACAACGCGCCGGCGACGCCATTGGTGTCTCCGGCGGAGGCGGCATTGGTGTCTCCGGCGTCGGCGCCGGCATTGGAGCTTAATGCACCCGGGTGTGGGAAGAATACGCCTGCCGGCACCTCGGCAACAAGCGGCCCCTCCGTCACTTGCACGCCCGCCGTTGGCGGTGCCTCGACATTAGCTGAGCTCGACGCCATCATGGTAACTAATTAAGCCTCTCGGCCGATGACTTCATCTCCTTGCCTTTGACTGGGCATCCCTGACGCCCTACATGTTTTCGCAGGGCGCCGCCGACGTTCCATGCACTCTCCTGCACTTCATGGACGGCCAGTTGATCGATGTCGCCAAGGCCAGAATCGTTCAACCGGGCAGCCGCGTGTTCCACGGTAATCCGATGCCACCCACCGTGTATAGGGTTCAACTGGTTCGGGTGCTGCCGGGCTACGACGACTTGTTACCTCCGTTTCGACCCCCTGGGGCCGACGAAGATGATGTGATGACCCTCAGCGCCTGCTTAAGCTGGCCCCTGCTTTGGCCGAAGAGCCAGATTCGTTTGGGGGCGGGGGACACCACCCCACAGATAACACCGCCAGTCGTGCCGGCGCCAAGCCATGGCAAGACTGCCGCAACGCTACCGGACATGCCGGACATGCATATGGCACAGGATCCGGACATGCATATGGCACAGGATCCGGACGACGACGACGACGGTACATTTACCAACGTCGATAAGTACTTCAACGAACATGGGTACGGTGACGAATTCTTGGGGCCTCCTTCTCAAGAACCCAACCCTGCAAAAGACGATTGCGATCTAGCTGGTACCACGGAGAAACCCAATTGCAACAGGCGTCGTCTGGCGTTCAGTTCTCAGGAGACGCCTCCAGCTGCCGCCTTCACCGAGCCTCAGATAGCCGAGGTGCGAAATATTATCAGCCCCAACACACTCAAGAAGGCGGTCTCTGAGCAGAACTCGATCCCATTACAGTAGAAGAAGAAGGGACAGAAAAGAAAGAATAACAAGCAGGGTGCGAGCCAGCCGGCACCGAGTACGATCCGTGCTCAGGACGGGCCACCTTCACCTAAGGATATCTCGAGGAGGGTGCATGTGGCGGGTAGGCCGATGCTACCGACTAATCTGCTCAGTGCTGCAACCGGTGCTATGCGGAGTCTGCATGACAGTGTTCTTTCTTTGGAGAAGCGGCGTCTCTCCGAGAATGATGTGGCATACCCGGTTTTCGTGGCCAAGGTGCCAGAGGGCAACGGCTTTGTCGATAGCACCATCGGGGGTATGATCGTCCTGCGGTTTGATGACATCTTCGCTATGTTTAACCTTCATCCGCTGCACTACACCTTCATTCGGCTATTTTCGCTGAGTATGGAGATGCGGATCATTAGAGACAAGACCCCGGACATCGTGATAGTTGACCCCTTCTACATGCGTGCCAAGATCTTGGGCAGCGCTGGGGACCGGCAAGTCGCGAGTTCATACCTCGAAGGCGTCATTCTGGCAAACCCAGATAAGGATAACTTCCTCGTGCCTTACTTTCCCGAGTAAGTCATCCCCTCACCGCCCCGTAACATATGATTTCTTAGATTTCGATCGTTCTTTTTTTTTCTAACATTCCGTGTTTTGTGCAGTGACACACATTGCACACTCATCCTCTTAAGCCCAAAATACTCCACGGCCACGTATTTCGACTCGGACCGTCAGTCGAAGAAAGACTACACAAATATCAAGAAAGTTCTTGATGAAGCTCTTCCCGGCTACGCCAGATCTGGAGGCACCTTCAGCAGGCCAATTCGTAGGTACGGCAAGCACGTGTTCACCCACAATACGACGTTCCCCTGCGTCAAGCAGCCGCCTGGCGGTCAGAAGGATGCCTACTACGCCCTCCATCACATGTGGGCGATCGTACGGGACCATAATCACCTTCTGCTACCAAATAATCTCAAAGATTGGGCCGCACGCTTGTCGGCAATCCAGGACGCGGACATCAGACAAGAATTCTTTCGCATCCAGTCGGAGTTTGCGGAAATCATCCATCAAGATGTCCTTCGTACCTCAGGGCAGTTCTACCTCAGATATCAATCATCCAACAGTGAGATAGAAACAATGCTACAAATGCAGGCTGACAACACCCGCGATTTCATGACCATCACGAAAGACGGCAGCTTCATCCACGCTCCGGTCCCTGAGTCAAGTCGAAAGTAGTGATGCTATGTAGTTCTGAAATATCGATTAGCTCATGTTGTAATTAAACTTTAATGAACTTGTATGTCTCTTTAGTTTGGACAATCGTTCAACTCATATGTAATCGATGCTATTTATTAGTAGGACCATGAATCGTGCTATTAATGTGTTGCTTTTCTCTTCCGATCCTTTTGTTGCATACTTATATATTGCTTATGTATTGTCTGTGAATTGCTACTAACGTTTTGTTTGTCTAGTGCATAGAGATGCCGTCATATGTCGTGTACAAGGGTAAGGTTCCCGGAGTCTACGACGACTGGGAGGAGTGTCAGAGACAGGTTCACCATTTCAGCGGTAACAGTTACAAAGGGTACACCACTAGGGCGGAGGCGGAAGCTAGATACGTGCGCTATCTAGCGGGAGATAGGAGGGAGCGGAGGAGGAACCGGATGAAGACCAGTTTCATTGCGATGATGCTCATCGTGACCGCAGCTCTCTTCTATGTGATGGTTGTTTAGATGATCGATATCGACTTGTAATGTGAAGACAAACTCGCTACTCGCGGTCTCGAGACTTGTAATGTTCTAACTTTGTTCGGTATTTTGAATTCGGAGACTAATATGATGAATTGTATTCGGAGACTAATCTTCTATTGTATTCGATAAATCTGCTGTTTATATGTTGTGCTGTTTATATTCTGTGCAGTAATGTATTTTGTAACCTGTGCAAATATCAGAAAAGAAAAAAAAATCCTAATATTCATAGTAGTGGCGCACCATATTGCACTTTAGTGGCGCACTGAAATAAACACACCAGTGGCGCATTATCTAAAAGTGCGCCATTAGTAACCCATAGCACAAGGTAAATATGGCCCCCTGGGAGGCATAGTAATGGCGCACTGGTGGACATAGTAATGGCGCACTATGTGGTGCGCCACTATTATCTGGGATACTAGTGGCGCACCAGAGGTGCGCCATTACTATTTGTTACTAGTGGCGTGTTAATAGTGGCGCACCTGTAGTGCGCCATTAACAACAAAAATAGGTGCGCCACTAACAACCCTTTTTCTAGTAGTGGTGGATTTGAATCGGGGGAGAGGGGTCCGACGAGAGGAGTGGAGTTAGGGTTTGGGCTGCGGGTGGGTGGATGGATGGATGGATGTGTGCCATGTCATCGATCCATGGCACAAACATCTCCACCAATGAGAATTAAGCTTATGCAAATGTGTTTTTTTCTTTTTGTTTCTCTTCTTTGTTTTCACCTATGTGAAGAACCTATCAAATAATAGTTACAAAATTGGACCGCAACAATTTTCAAAAATATTTGACCGTATTTTATGTACAAATTGACCAAATGGTTCCCTCTTAAAAGTTTTCTGTCCACCTCTCGTCCATTTTTCGAGTGTCCAAAATGAGTTTTTTTGTGAAGGACCTAGCAAATATTTGTTGCAAATTTGGACCAAATCATTTTTCTAAAATATTACGCCATATATAGTGTTCAATTGACCAAATGATTGGCTGTCAGAAGCTTTGATCCACCTCTCGTGAAAAAGACAAATTCCCGCCGATTCAGCTGAAAGTGGGTCAAATTTGAACTGCAGCTAACTCATAGTTTGCTCATGATTTTTTCAAAAAAAAACATTTCTAGGTACAAAAGTGTCTATTTCATTAGAGAAACACCAAAAGTTTTCCAAGATTCAACCACTAGCTAGAAACGGTCATGCCCGCCGTTTTGACCGCATATTGAAATGGGCATGAAAAATTCAAAAAAAAAATCAAAAAATTGTAAAACCTTCGCATTGTGTCATTATATGTGGCCAAGTTACCAGGAAAAATAATAAACTTGTAATATGGTAATTATTTAAAAAAATTGTTCTCAGAAACGAGCTATCATGTGTGAAGATTAATGGCTTTCAGGGCAAATGATCAATGTTATGGTAGCATTCATGGCATTGTTTGTTAAAATGATCTCATATTGTGCACAAGGGTGCATCTTGGAATGGCAAACGATGTTGCCTAAGGAAGTTTTCATTTTCTTTTAACGAAAAATTAATTTTCCATTTTTCGAGTGTCGAAAATGAGTTTTCTTTGTGAAGGACCTACCATATATTTGTTCCAAAAGTGGATCAAATCATTTTTCTAAAATATTAGGCCATATTTAATGTACAATTGACAAAAAATTTGGGTGTCAAAAGCTTTGAGCCACCTCTCATGAAAAAGACAAATTCCCGCCAATTTAGTTGAAAGTGGGTCAAATTTGAACTGCAGCTACCTCATAGTTTGCTCATGATTTTTTCCAAAAAACATTTCTAGGTACAAAAGTGTCTATTTCATCAGCGAAACACCAAAAGTTTGGCAAGATTAAACACCTAGCTAGAAACGGTCATGCCCGCCGTTTTGACCGCATTTTGAAATGAGCATGAAAAATTCAAAAAAAATAAAAAATTGGAAAACCTTCGCATTGTGTCATTATATGTGGCCAAGTTACCAGAAAAAATAATAAACTTGTAATATGGTAATTATTTTAAAAAAGTGTTCTCAGAAACGAGCTATCATGTGTGAAGAACAATGGCTTTCAAGGCAAATGATCAATGTTATGGTAGCATTCATGGCATTGTTTGTTAAAACGATCTCATATTGTGCATAAGGGTGCACCTTGGAATGGCAAATGATGTTGCCTAAGGAAGTTTTCATTTTCTTTTAATGAAAAATTCATTTTCCATTTTTCGAGTGCCCAAAATGAGTTTTTTTTGTAAAGGACCTACCATATATTTGTAGCAAAAGTGGACCAAATCAATTTTCTAAAACCTTAGGCCATATTTAATGTACAATTGACCAAATGGTTGGGTGTCAGAAGCTTTGATCCACCTCTCGTGAAAAAGACAAATTCCCGCAGATTCAGCTGAAAGTGGGTCAAATTTGAACTGCAGCTACCTCATAGTTTGCTCATGATTTTTTCCAAAAAAAATTTCTAGGTACAAAAGTGTCTATTTCATTAGAGAAACACCAAAAGTTTAACAGGATTCAACACATAGCTAGAAGCGGTCATGCCCGCCGTTTTGACCGCATTTTGAAATGGGCATGAAAAATAAAAAATATATCAAAAAATTGGAAAACCTTCGCATTGTTTCATTATATGTGGCCAAGTTACCAAGAAAAATATTAAACTTGTAATATGGTAATTATTTTAAAAAAGTGTTCTCAGAAACGAGCTATCATGTGTGAAGATCAATGGCTTTCAAGGCAAATGATCAATGTTATGGTAGCATTCATGGCATTGTTTGTTAAAACGATCTCATATTGTTCACAAGGGATCATCTTGGAATGGCAAACGATGTCGCCTAAGGAAGTTTTCATTTTCTTTTAACGAAAAATTCATTTTCCATTTTTCGAGTGCCCAAAATGAGTTTTTTGTGAAGGACCTACCATATAATTGTTGCAAAAGTGGACCAAATCAATTTTCTAAAATATTAGGACATATTTAATGTACAATTGACCAAATGGTTGGGTGTCAGAAGCTTTGATCCACCTCTCATGAAAAAGACAAATTCCCGTCGATTCAGCTAAAAGTGGGACAAATTTGAACTGCAGCTACCTCATAGTTTGCTCATGATTTTTTCAAAAAAACATTTCTTGGTACAAACGTGTCTATTTCATCAGAGAAACACCAAAAGTTTTCCAAGATTCAACCACTAGCTAGAAACGGTCATGCCCGCCGTTTTGACTGCATTTTGAAATGGACATGAAATATTAAAAAAAAATCAAAAAATTGGAAAACCTTCGCATTGTGTCATTATATGTGGCCAAGTTACCAGGAAAAATATTAAACTTGTAATATGGTAATTATTTTAAAAAAGTTTTCTCAGAAACGAGCTATCATGTGTGAAGATCAATGGCTTTCAAGGCAAATGATTAATGTTATGGTAGCATTCATGGCATTGTTTGTTAAACCTATCTCATATTGTGCACAAGGGTGCATCTTGGAATGGCAAATGATGTTGCCTAAGGAAGTTTTCATTTTCTTTTAATGAAAAATTCATTTTCCATTTTTCGAGTGCCCAAAATGAGTTTTTTTGTGAAGGACCTACCATATATTTGTTGGAAAAGTGGACCAAATAATTTTTCTAAAACCTTAGGCCATATTTAATGTACAATTGACCAAATGGTTGGGTGTCAGAAGCTTTGATCCACCTCTCGTGAAAAAGACAAATTCCCACCGATTTAGATGAAAGTGGGTCAAATTTGAACTGTAGCTACCTCATAGTTTGCTCATGATTTTTTCCAAAAACATTTCTAGGCACAAAAGTGTTTATTTCATCAGAGAAACACCAAAAGTTTGGCAAGATTCAACACCTAGCTAGAAACGGTCATGCCCGCCGTGTTGACCGCATTTTGAAATGGGCATGAAAAATAAAAAAAATCAAAAAATAGGAAAACCTTTGCATTGTGTCATTATATGTGGCCAAGTTACCAGGAAAAATATTAAACTTGTAATATGGTAATTATTTTAAAAAAGTGTTCTCAGAAACGAGATATCATGTGTGAAGATCAATGGCTTTCAAGGCAAATGATCAATGTTATGGTAGCATTCATGGCATTGTTTGTTAAAATGGTCTCATATTGTGCACAAGGGTGCATCTTGGAATGGCAAACGATGTTGCCTAAGGAAGTTTTCATTTTCTTTTAACGAAAAATTCATTTTCCATTTTTCGAGTGCCCAAAATGTGTTTTTTTGTGAAGGACCTACCATATATTTGTTGCAAAAGTGGACCAAATCAATTTTCTAATATATTAGGCCATATTTAATGTACAATTGACCAAATGGTTCGGTGTCAGAAGCTTTGATCCACCTCTCGTGAAAAAGACAAATTCCCGCCGATTCAGATGAAAGTGGGTCAAATTTCAACTGCAGCTATACCTCATAGTTTGCTCATGATTTTTTTTAAAAAACATTTCTAGGTACAAAAGTGTCTATTTCATCAGAGAAACACCAAAAGTTTGGCAAGATTAAACACCTAGCTAGAAACGGTCATGCCCGCCGTTTTGACCGCATTTTGAAATGGACATGAAAAATAAAAAAAAAATAAAAATTTTGGAAAACCTTCGCATTGTGTCATTATATGTGGCCAAGTTACTAGGAAAAATAATAAACTTGTAATATGGTAATTATTTTAAAAAAGTGTTCTCAGAAACGAGCTATGATGTGTGAAGATCAATGGCTTTCAAGGCAAATGATCAATGTTATGGTAGCATTCATGGCATTGTTTGTTAAAATGATCTCATATTGTGCACAAGGGTGCATCTTGGAATGGCAAACGATGTCGCCTAAGGAAGTTTTCATTTTCTTTTAATGAAAAATTCATTTTCCATTTTTCGAGGGCCTAAAATGAGTTTTTTTGTGAACGGCCTACCATATATTTGCTGCAAAAGTGGACCAAATCAATTTTCTAAAATATTAGGTCATATTTAATGTACAATTGACCAAATGGTTGGGTGTCAGAAGCTTTGATCCACCTCTCGTGAAAAAGACAAATTCCCGTCGATTCAGCTAAAAGTGGGTCAAATTTGAACTGCAGCTACCTCATAGTTTGCTTATGATTTTTTCAAAAAAAAAAAATTCTAGGTACAAAAGTGTCTATTTCATCAGATAAACACGAAAAGTTTTCCAAGATTCAACCACTAGCTAGAAACGGTCATGCCCGCCGTTTTGACTGCATATTGAAATGGGCATGAAAAGTTCAAAAAAAATCAAAAAATTGGAAAACCATCGCATTGTGTCATTATATGTGGCCAAGTTACCAGGAAAAATAATAAACTTATAATATGGTAATTATTTTAAAAAAGTGTTCTCAGAAACGAGCTATCATGTGTGAAGATCAATGTCTTTCAAGGCAAATGATCTATGTTATGGTAGCATTCATGGCATTGGTTGTTAAAACGATCTCATATTATGCACAAGGGTGCATCTTAGAATGGCAAACGATGTTGCCTAAGGAAGTTTTCATTTTCTTCTAACAAAAAATTCATTTTCCATTTTTCGAGTGTCCAAAATGAGTTTCTTTGTGAAGGACCTACCATATATTTGTTACAAAAGTGGACCAAATAAATTTTCTAAAATATTAGGCCATATTTAATGTAAAATTGACCAAATGGTTGGGTGTCAGAAGCTTTGATCCACCTCTCATGAAAAAGACAAATTCCCGCCGATTCAGTTGAAAGTGGGTCAAATTTGAACTGCAGCTACCTCATAGTTTGCTCATGATTTTTTCCAAAAAACATTTCTAGGTACAAAAGTGTCTATTACATCACTGAAACACCAAAAGTTTTCCAAGATTCAACCACTAGCTAGAAATGGTCATGCCCGCCATTTTAACCGCATTTTGAGATGGGCATGAAAAATAAAAAAAACCAAAAAATTGGAAAACCTTCGCATTGTGTCATTATATGTGGCCAAGTTACCAGGAAAAAAAATAAACTTGTAATATGGTAATTATTTTAAAAAAGTGTTCTCAGAAACGAGCTATCATGTGTGAAGATCAATGGCTTTCAAGTCAAATGATCAATGTTATGGTAGCATTCATGGCGTTATTTGTTAAAACAATCTCATATTGTGCACAAGGGTGCATCTTGGAATGGCAAACGATGTTGCCTAAGAAAGCTTCCATTTTCTTATAACGAAAAATTTATTTTCCATTTTTCGAGTGCCCAAAATGAGTTTTTTTTAAGGACCTACCATATATTTGTTGCAAAAGTGGACCAAATCATTTTTCTAAACCTTAGGCCATATTTAATGTACAATTGACCAAATGTTTGGGTGTCAGAAGCTTTGATCCACCTCTCGTGAAAAAGACAAATTCCCGCTGATTCAGATGAAAGTGGGTCAAATTTGAACTGCAGCTACCTCATGGTTTGCTCATGATTTTTTCCAAAAAACATTTCTAGGTAAAAAAGTGTCTATTTCATCAGAGAAACACCAAAATTTTGGCAAGATTCAACACCTAGCTAGAAACGGTCATGCCCGCCGTTTTGACCGCATTTTGAAATGAGCATGAATAATTCAAAAAAATAAAAAAATTGGAAAACCTTCGCATTGTGTCAATATATGTGGCCAAGTTACCAGGAAAAACAATAAACTTGTAATATGGTAATTATTTTAAAAAAGGGTTCTCAGAAACGAGCTATCATGTGTGAAGATCAATGGCTTTCAAGGCAAATGATCAATGTTATGGTAGCATTCAAGGCATTGTTTGTTAAAATGATCTCATATTGTGCACAAGGGTTCATCTTGGAACGACAAATGATGTTGCCTAAGGAAGTTTTTGTTTTCTTCTAACAAAAAATTCATTTTCCATTTTTGAGTGCCCAAAATGAGTTTTTTTGTGAAGGACCTACCATATATTTGTTGCAAAAGTGGACCAAATCATTTTTCTAAAACCTTAGGCCAAATTTAATGTACAATTGACCAAATGGTTGGGTGTCAGAAGCTTTGATCCACCTCTCGTGAAAAAGAGAAATTCCCGATGATTCAGTTGAAAGTGGGTCAAATTTGAACTGCAGCTACCTCATAGTTTGCTCATGATTTTTTACAAAAAACATTTCTAGGAACAAAAGTGTCTATTTAATCAGAGAAACACCAAAACTTTGGCAAGATTCAACACCAAGCTAGAAACGGCCATGCCCGCCGTTTTGACCGCATTTTGAAATGGGCATGAAAAATAAAATAAAATAAAAAAATTGGAAAACCTTCGCATTGTGTCATTATATGTGGCCAATTTACCAGGAAAATATTAAACTTGTAATATGGTAATTATTTTAAAAAAGTGTTCCCAGAAACGAGCTATCATGTGTGAAGATCCATGGCTTTCTAGGCAAATGATCAATGTTATGGTAGCATTCATGGCATTGTTTGTTAAAACAATCTCATATTGTGCACAAGGGATCATCTTGGATTGACAAACGATGTCGCCTAAGGAAGTTTTGATTTTCTTTTAACGAAAAATTCATTTTCCATTTTTCGAGTGCCCAAAATGAGTTTTTTTGTGAAGGACCTACCATATATTTGTTGCAAAAGTGGACCAAATCATTTTTATGAAACCTTAGGCCAAATTTAATGTACAATTGACCAAATGGTTGGGTGTTAGAAGCTTTGATCCACCTCTCGTGAAAAAGAGAAATTCCCGATGATTCAGTTGAAAGTGGGTCAAATTTGAACTGCAGCTACCTCATAGTTTGCTCATTATTTTTTCCAAAAAACATTTCTAGGAACAAAAGTGTCTATTTAATCAGAGAAACACCAAAACTTTGGCAAGATTCAACACCTAGCTAGAAACGGTCATGCCCACCGTTTTGACCACATTTTGAAATGGGCATGAAAAATAAATAAAAAATAAAAAAATTGGAAAACCTTCGCATTGTGTCATTATATGTGGCCAATTTACCAGGAAAATATTAAACTTGTAATATGGTAATTATTTTAAAAAAGTGTTCCCAGAAACGAGCTATCATGTGTGAAGATCCATGGCTTTCTAGGCAAATGATCAATGTTATGGTAGCATTCATGGCATTGTTTTTTAAAACGATCTCATATTGTGCACAAGGGTGCATCTTGGAATGGCAAACGATGTTGCCTAAGGAAGTTTTCATTTTCTTTTAACGAAAAATTCATTTTCCATTTTTCGAGTGCCCAAAATGAGTTTTTTTGTGAAGGACCTACCATATATTTGTTGCAAAAGTGGACCAAATCAATTTTCTAAAATCTTAGGCCATATTTAATGTACAATTGACCAAATGGTTGGGTGTCAGAAGCTTTGATCCACCTCTGATGAAAAAGACAAATTCCCACCGATTCATCTAAAAGTGGGTCAAATTTGAATTGCAGCTACCTCATAGTTTGCTCATGATTTTTTCCAAAAAACATTTCTAGGTACAAAAGTGTCTATTTCATCAGAGAAACACCAAATTTTTTCCAAGATTCAACCACTAGCTAGAAATGGTCATGCCCGCCGTTTTGACCGCATTTTGAAATGGGCATGAAAAATAAATAAAAAATCAAAAAATTGGAAAACCTTCGCATTGTGTAATTATATGTGGCCAAGTTACTAGGAAAAATAATAAACTTGTAATATGGTAATTATTTTAAAAAAGTGTTCTCAGAAACGAGCCATCATATGTGAAGATCAATGGCTTTCAAGGCAAATGATCAAGTTACCAGGAAAAATAATAATCTTGTAATATGGTAAATTGGAAAACCTTCGCATTGTTTCATTATATGTGGCCAAGTTACCAGGAAAAATAATAATCTTGTAATATGGTTAATATTTAAAAAAAATATTCTCAGAAACGAGCTATCATGTGTGAAGATCAATGGCTTTCAAGGCAAATGATCAATGTTATGGTAGCATTCATGGCATTGTTTGTTAAAACAATCTCATATTGTGCACAAGGGTGCATCTTGGAATGTCAAACGATGTTGCCTAAGGAAGTTTTCATTTTATTTTAACAAAAAAATCATTTTCCATTTTTCGAGGGCCCAAAATGAGTTTTTTTGTGAAGGACCTACCATATATTTGTTGCAAGAATAGACCAAATCATTTTTCTAAAATATTAGGCCATATTTAATGTACAATTGACCAAATGGTTGGGTGTCAGAAGCTTTGATCCACCTCTCGTGAAAAAGACAAATTCCTGCCGATTCAGCTAAAAGTGGGTCAAATTTGAACTACAGCTACCTCATAGTTTGCTCATCATTTTTTCCGAAAAACATTTCTAGGTACAAAAGTGTCTATTTCATCAGAGAAACACGAAAATTTTGGCTAGATTCAACACTTAGCTAGGAACGGTCATGCTCGCCGTTTTGACCGCATTTTGAAATGGGCATGAAAAATTGAAAAAAAACAAAAAACTAGAAACCTTCACTTTGTGTCATTATTTGTGACCAAGTTACCAGTAAAAATATTAAACTTGTAATACGGCAAATATTTTTAAAAAGTCTTATCAGAAATGAGTTTTGCACACAGATCTTTTAGTTTCTTCAGTTTCTTTTAGTTTCTTTGTTTGCTTGTTATCGGTTTTCTTTATATTGAACACAGATCTACTTTTTCTCAGTACATATTTAATATTTTTAGAGCACGAGAGAAACATTTTCTCGATAAATGTTGGACATTTTCCAAATATATATAAAAAATACATGTGTTTGTAACACTTTTTGAATATATAGTAACATTTTTTCCAAATAAACGTTTGACATTTTTACAATGACAATAGTTTTCTATAACTACACAAATATCTTTTTATAGTGTATAAACATTAATTCAAATTTCACACACATTTTCAAGAAAACACGTGAATATTTCTTAAAATGTGACGATGCATTTTTTGAACGGAAATACACATTTTGTTACCTACACTAACATTTTTATTTTATATTTGTATATAACATTATTTAAAATGTCACAATTTGTTTATTTGAAATACGGGAATATTTCTATCACATGTGATGTACATTTTTTTAATCGCATGAAACAATTTTGTACATCATGCAAACTTTTTTTTTACATTGAATACATATTTTTTTAACAATATGCAAATATAATTTTTTGGGATTTTAAAGAAAATCTAATCATTGATGAACCATGTTGTCCATCCCATCCCACGGCTTGCATTGAACCATGATATATTTTTACAATCAAATTGTTTATTATTAATCTCTGCCATTCAAACACAATTTTCTTCTTCTTTTGAACAGGTACATGTCCACATGTAGGACTTGGACTCGACTCATTGTTTTCCTTTTTTTCTTTGAGACATCATTGTTTTGATATAAGCTTTTTTTTAGATAATTTTGCTATAAGCTGCTGGATGGAAATGTACCACTATAAAAAGCTGGCCTATGGGTTCTTGGCCCACTCACTCGGCACAGCCGAAAAAAGAAAAATAATTGGTGGCGGCCCAGGTCCAGGAACGAATCTTATAGCTCAATAGGGGTTGGTCCAGTTGTGTAACACAAAACTTGATGTGGCGTAGTGGTTAGCTGCGCGTAGCAGAGGCAGAGGGACGCCGGTTCGACTCCCGGTCTCGCTCTTTTTTTTGCTGGAATTATATCATTCAGCGGCTGTAGGGTGTCATGTGTCCCACTTGTCGTTGGTGGCGGGTCCCGCTTGTCGGTCTTGCATTTGTTACTTGGGTGGCACAAGGTGCGTGCCATATGGCAGGCCTCACAGACCAGTGGGTCCGATGATCCGACGTGTGGGTCCCATATGGTGGGTCCCATGGGTCAGCATGGCCGGACAGCAGGGTGGGTCCCACGTGGCGGGTGAAAAAGATGACTAAGCATGACACATATGGAGAATTGATAAACAAAATTGACAACTAAGCACAACACATAGGCAAAACTGATGAGGTGGCGCCTAGTCACAGGAATGCACCACAGTTTACAAGGCTATGACCATCTATATTGGTCATTATCAGCTAGAAATAAGGCAGCGGACCAGTGCTGTTTGCTTTACGACCATTTCGTGTAAGGAAATTACGACCTTTCTGACTAAAATGGTCGTTATGGTTTAGGGTTTGGAGCCCCCCGAACAGCTTTTGACCAATTGGTCCCAAATGGTCGTAGATTTATGACCAATTCTTCTAGGGTCACTGACAGAAGGTCACAAGTTGACATATTTCTTGTAGTGTCTTGGGAACCTTGGCCGGACCTCAATGACCGACTAGTTTGGAAGATGTAGCATTGGTGGGGCGTCTAGCCTGCTAGACCTAGAGCATGGGCGTCGGTGGTCTCTAGATCTGGTGCCTAGTACGGTCCGGCGAGATGGGCACGGGCATCATTACCTCCATGGAGGCATCATTGTGGTCCCTGTTGAAAGATCGTGGATCTGGCCTAGAGGAGGGGGGTGAATAGGCGCTTTAAAACAATTACGGTTTAGGCTTGAACAAATGCGAAATAAAACTAGCTTTTAATTTGTCAAGCACAAAACCTAAATCGACTAGGCTCACCTATGTGCACCAACAATTTATGATAATCAAGATAAACAACTAAGTGATAGCAAGATATATATCATGTCATACTATGGCTATCACAAAGTAAAGTGCATAAGTAAAGGGCTCGGGTAAGAGATAATCGAGGCACGCAGAGACGACGATGTATACTGAAGTTCACACCCTTACGGATGCTAATCTCCGTATGGAGTGGTGTGGAGGCACAATGCTCCCCAAGAAGCCACTAGGGCCACAGTAATCTCCACGCGCCCTCGCATAATGCAAGATGTCGTGATTCCACTAAGGGACCCTTGAGGGCTGTCACCGAACCCGTACAAATGGCAACCCTTGGGGGCGGTCACCGGAACCCGTACACTTTGGCAACCCTTGGGGGCGGTCACCGGAACCCGTACACTTTGGCAACCCTTGGGGGCGGTCATCGGAACCCATACAAATTGCTTGGGGCAATCTCCACAACCTAGTTGGAGACCCTGACGCTTGCCCGGAGCTTTACACCACAATGATTGAGCTCTGAGACACCACCAACCATCTAGGGCGCCCAAGCACCCAAGAGGAACAAGCTCTAGGGTACCAAGTACCCAAGAGTAATAAGCTTCTCAACTTTTCACTTCCACATATCACCGTGGAGAACTCAAACCGATGCAGCTAATGCAATGGCAAGGGCACACGGAGTGTCCAAGTCCCTCACTGTCAAATCCCACCAAAGCAACGAAAGCTATGGAGGAAAATGAGAGGAACAACAAGAAGGAGAATACCAAGAACTCCAAGATCTAGATCCAAGGGGTTCCCATCACATAGAGGAGAAAGCGATTGGTGGAAATGTGGATCTAGATCTCCTCTCTCTTTTCCCTCAAGAACTAGCAAGAATCATGGGAGGGATTAAGAGTTAGCAAGCTCGAAGAAGGTCAACAATGGGGGGGAAGAACACGAGTTCAAAGGATAAGAATCATTGGGGAAGAACACCCCCTTTTATAGGCCCCCTCAAATCCAACCGTTATGTGCACTGGACACACACAAGCAGTACTACCGCTCCAGGGAGCGGTACTACCGCTCGGGCGGAAGTACCCAGAGTATAGTGCACAGAAGAAGCATCCCGAGGCGGCAGTGCTGCCGGAGCGGTACTACCATTTGCCCCAGCGGTACTACCGCTGAGGTTGCAATATACAGGGGAGAAGCGGTACTACCGCCCCTTACAGCCGCCCTACAACCGCGGAGAGGAAAACGAGTCCAGAGGCGATAAAATAGGCAGAAGTAGCAGCGGTAGTGGTTGGCTGGTAGTACCGCTTAGAGCAGTACTACCGCTCGCCACTACCACCCTACTACCGCTGAAGCGATAAAGAGTCCATAAGCCGAAAACAAGCGGTAGTGCCCGCGGCATTGGAACCGCCGAAGTAAAAGGCCTAAGCAAAATAGATGGATGTATGAAAGCCTGAACTGCCATAACTTCCGCAAATGAGCTCCGAATAGAGCAAACTCAAGCTTGTTGGTTATAGTAAGAAGTGGCAGAGGGAGTATGCCTAAGTTATAGAGATGTGAAACCTCTATGAATGAAGAACTGGCAAAAACTCCAACATCGAAAACATCATAGAAGATGCATATATGAACTCCGTTTTCGATGAACTCACAAAGAGAAACACCAAACAAGAACCAAGAAAGATGATGCAAGGATGCAATGGTTTGAGCTCTCTCCGAATGATACAATCAAGCTACTTACTTGAGAGCCCCCTTGATAGTGCGGCAATCGATCCTATAACCCGGTCTCCCAACTACCACCATGAGACCGGTAAAATAGAAAACCTATCAAGGGAAATCTTTGCCTTGCACATAGTCCACTTGAGCTAGATGATGACGATCTTGACTTCCTCAAGTTGGACCACCTTTCTTAATTGCGGCTGCTCGATGAAGACTAGTAAATTGCTCCTCCATACTCCACTATGGGTGAGCCACTCTTCGGCATATCTTCACAAGTCCATTGTTGATACGTCTCCATTGTATCTATAATGTTTTATTGTTCCATGCTGTTATATTATCAATCTTGGATGTTTTATATTCATTTACTAGCAACTTTATATCGTTTTTTGGGACTAACCTATTGACATAGTGCCTAGTGCCAGTTGCTGTTTTTTGCTTGTTTTTTACTTTGCAGAATATCAATACCAAACGGAGTCCAAATGCCACGAAACTTTTTGGAGATATTTTTCTGCCCAGAAGACACCTAGGGATCCAAAGAAGCGCACGTGAGGAGGCCCATGGGGCCCAATAGGCACCTGGGCGCGCCAAAAGCCCCTGGCGTGCCCTGGTTGGTAGTAGAGCCCACGGGAAGCTTCTCCACCAATCTTCGCCTCTATAAATACTCTAAGATCCCAAAAACCCTAGGGAGTGGAGAGAATACAGTTTTCACCACCGCAAGTTCTAGAACCACGAGATCCAATCTAGAGGCCTTCTCCGTCACTCTGCCGGAAGGGGCAACAATCACGAAGGGGTTCTTCATCATCCTTGTTGCCTCTCCGATGATGCGTGAGTAGTTTACCACAGACCCTCGGGTCTGTAGCTAGTAGCTAGATGGCTTCTTCTCTCTTTTTGATCTTCAATACAATGTTCTCCTCGATGTTCTTGGAGATCTATTTGATGTAATGACTTTTTGCGGCGTGTTTGTTGGGATCCGATGAATTGTGGGTTTATGATCAGTTCTATCCATGAATATTATTTGAATCTTTGCTGAACTCTTTTATGCATGATTGTTATAGCCTCGTATTGCTTCTCTGAAATTTTGGGTTGGTTTGGCCAACTAGATTGATTTTTTTTGCCATGGGAAGAGGTGCTTTGTGATGGGTTCAATCTTGCGGTGCTCAATCTCAGTGACAGAAAGAGACATGACACGCATGTATCATTGCTATTAAGGATAAAAAGATGGGGTCTATTCCTACATACGTAGATCTTGTCTACATCATGTCATCGTTCTTATTGCATTACTCCGTTTTTCCATGAATTTAATACACTAGATGCATGCTGGATAGCGGTCGATGTGTGGAGTAATAGTAGTAGATGCAGAATCGTTTCGGTCTACTAATCTTGGCAATGATGCCTATATACATGATCACTGCCTTGGATATCGTCATGATTATTCGCTTTTCTATCAATTGCCCAACAGTAATGTGTTTACCCACCGTATGCTATTTTCTCGAGAGAAGCCTCTAGTGAAAACTATGACCCCCGGGTCTATTTTCCTATCATATTAAACCAAAATACCTTTCTGCAATTTTTCTTTATTTAGTTTATTTTGTGTTTTAGTTAGATCTATTTATCAAATCTCATATAATTTAATTTATCTCAATACCGAGGAGGGATTGACAACCCCTCTTATGCGTTGGGTTGCAAGTTTTTGTTATTTATGTGCAGGTGCTGTTTACATAGTGTTGCTTGGTTCTCCTACTAGATTGATAACCTTGGTTTCATAACTGAGGGAAATACTTACCTTTGCTGTGCTGCATCATCCTCTCCTCTTTTGGGAAATACCAACGCAGATTCAAGCAATCAATTGTCACCACAATGGATGACAAGCTTCAAGCATGATCTCTTCATGATGCTCCACTTGAACTTGCACACCGCAATCTTGATGACGATCACCACTTGATGTCATCCTCCATGGGTTGTTTGAGATCTTCCTCTTGACGCAAGCCCATGGAAACATGCCTAACCCCACATAGAACTCTCACATAGACCATGGGTTAGTACACAAAGTGTAATGGACAATGTTTACCATACCATGAGATCACTTGATCCCTCACTACTGGAAACAGAGAATTTTCCACCAGTCTGCTCTTTGCCGTCTGCTTATAAAAAACGGACGGTAAAGACATGGCTGACAGCAAAGAGCCTAGTTGCCATCAGCCATTTCTTTGCCATCTGCCAGCAGACAGCAAAGAATCTTTGCCGTCCGCTAGCAGACGGCAAAGAGGTGGGTGGGGTCCAGTGGAGGCCTAAACCCTAATGGCACACCGGCCCCACCTCATTGTCGTCTGCCAGTAGACAACAAAGATTCTTTCACGTCTGCTGGTAGATGGCAAACCAAACGCTACCTAACGGCCGGCCCCCCACCCCACCTCCCACTCTCTCTGCCTTCTCACTGCACCATGCCCCCGACCCCAACCGCCGCCGCCCCCGACCCCACCGCCCTCGCGGCCGCACCGCGCCGCCCCACCACCCGCCCGTGTGGCCTCGCCGCCCCCACCCCACCTCCCACTCTCTCTGCCCTCTTACTCCATCGCGCCCCCGACCCCAACCATCGCCGCCCCCGACCCCCACCGCCCTCGCCGCCCTGCCGCGCCGCCCCACCACCCGCCCCTGCGGCCTCGCGGCCTCGCCGCCCCGCCACCCCGCGGCCTCGCCGCCCCACCCGCGGTCTCGCTACCTCGCCGCTCGCCGCCCCGGTGCCCCGCCGCCCCACTCCGATGAGCCTCTCCCCTCTGTTTTTTCTTTTTTTCTACTGTTTAGTTAGGTTAGTTACTAGGGTTAGTTAGGTTAGTTAGGTTAGTTACTAGTGTGTTAGTTAGGTTAGATAGGTTAGTTCTAGGTTAGTTCTAGAAAAAAAATTATTAGGAGAAGAAGAGAAGAAGAATAAGAAGAAGGAGAGGAGAAGAAGAAAAGGGGGAGGAGAAGAAAAGAAGAAGAAGAAGAAGTAGAGGAGGAGGAGGAGGAGGAGAAGAAGATGAGAAAAAAGAAGAAGAAGTAGAAGAAGAAGATGAAAAAGAAGGAAGAAGAAGATGAAAAAAAGAAGTAGAAAAAGTAGAAAAAGAAAGAAAAGAAGGAAAAGAAGGTCGAGGGGTCGAGGTGTCGAGGGTCGAGGATCTCCGAGGGGTCGAGGGTCGAGGGTCGCCGAGGGGTCGAGGGTTGCCGAGGGGTCGAGGGTCGAGGATCGCCGAGGGGTCAAAGTTTTTTTCATAGTTTGAAGTGTCGATGCTTTATGTGATGTGATGTCCTAAATTTTCTTGACTCGATCGGTAAAATTTACAGGCTTTGTGCCATTTCATCTCCTTGGAGTCATCATGGTCGAAGTTTTTGGTCCGTGATCCCACCATTGTTCGACTACTTCCTCTACAGCCAAGGGTGAGCTACGAATCCACCTTCACCTCCTACGCTGTTTTAATCATGTCAGTAGATTTCATTTTCATGCTAAGTCGCGTAACCAGTATGCGTCTCCCGTCCGAAAGGGTTGCATCGATAAATATGCATTCAGTTGCATATTTATCACCGTAACTCATTCGGATTGTCCTGCGATTTCCACGGACAGCCCGAGGATGCGTAGATTGGGTACGTTCTCCATGCTCTACCCCATTCCAAGACAAAATTTCGTCAGCGCCTCCCTGTTGTTCTCCGGATGCACATTCTCTCGGCTTTTTGCCGAGACATGTATCAGGAGAACAGCGGGGAGGTGCTGCCGAAATTTTGTCTCGGAATGGGCTAGAGCATGGAGAACGTACTCAATCTACACATACTCGGGTGGGATTAGGACCTATCTTTACCTATTAGAGTGTAGGTTGCATGGACGTAATAAAATTGACAAACTAGATTAACTGATGAATATACATGCTGAATTATATATATTTCTTGTCTGTCCAGTAGCTAGGCAAGATGAGTGATCGTGCGTGGATGTACACCGGTCACACTAGTCAGAAAGAGATGACCAATGAATGGTTAACAAAAACCAAGGGGTTTGTGAAAGCCGCATTTGCAAATGGCCAGAGGAAAAACTGGTGCCCCTGTGTCCGGTGCAACAATTAGGAAAAGAGGACAGAGGATGAAATGGGCAAACACCTTCAGAAGAGTGGTTTTACGCCCGGTTATACGGTGTGGACATTTCATGGTGAGTCTGCCCAACGTGCCAGAGCTGAGGTGGTTCGTAGTCGCACCGACGAGCATGGTACCGGGATGGAAGACATGGTGCAAAACTTTGATGATGCTTGGGATTCAGACGATGAGATGGAGGAATCTGCAAAGGCCTTCAATGAAATGCTGGAGTCTTCAAAACGTGCTGTCCACGAGCACACTGAGCTTTGTCAGCTAGATGCCATCTCACAAATAATGGCTCTGAAGGCTCAATTCAACTTGGGCAGAGAATGCTACGACGCGATGATGATAGTATTTGGACGCTTTCTACCCAAAGGCCATGTAATGCCTGCAAACCTGTACCAGTCAGACAAAATCCTTCGTGCTCTTAAGATGCCCTATGAGAAGATACATGCCTGTGAGAAAGGATGTGCCTTATTTAGGCTTGAGTATGCGGACTTGAACTATTGTCCCATTTGCAAGTCTTCCAGGTATGTTGTGGTAGACAATGGTATGGGTGAAAAGACGCAGACCAAAATCCCCGTTAATGTTCTTCGGTATATGCTAATCGTACCAAGACTTCAACGTCTTTTCGAGACGGCCAGACAGATGACATGGCACAAAACGGGCAAAAGAACCGAACTAGATGCAGATGGGAATCTGATGATGGTACACATATCAGATGGTGAAGCGTGGAAGTGCTTCGATGCATTACATGCTCAAAAAGCGGCAGATCCAAGGCATCCTCGAGTCGCCATCAGCACGGATGGGTTCAGTGTGTTTGGTCTGACGGCATCCCAAACAGTTGTTGGCCCGTATTTGTCAGTCCACTCAATCTCCCCCCCGGACAGATTATGCAAAGAAAGAACATTTTCCTGACGTTGATAATTCCAGGGCCAAACTATCCGGGGAAGAATATGAATGTGTACATGCAACCACTTAAGGACGAATTGCAAGAAGCTTGGGATAATGGGTTCAAGACATACTATGCCTTTAGCAAACATAACTTCATAATGCGTGTCTGGTACATGTACTCGATGCGTGACTTGCTGGCGTATGCGCTATTCGTTGGCTGGTGTGTGCATGGAAGGTTCCCGTGCCCCACATGCAAGGCAGCTCTTGAGTTTCGTTGGCTGCAGGCGGGTCGCAAGTTTTCTTGCTTCGACTTGCATAGAAAGTTCCTGGATCCTCGCCATAAGTTCAGGAAAGACAAGAAGAAATTCATCAAAGGTAGAGTTGTCAAAAACTCTGCACCACCTCCGTTGACAGGCCAAGAGACCCTGGATTAGTTAAACACTCTCAAGCCAGATCCAGAGCATCCACGGTATTTCAAGGGGTATAATTCGAAACACGCCTGGACTCACAAGACATGCTTGTGGGATCTGCCTTACTTCAAAGACCTCCTTTGCCCACACAACATCGACGTGATGCACACTGAAAAGAATATCGCCGAGGCCCTATTTGGTACATTGTTCGGCATAGAGGGGAAGTCAAAGGCATGGTTCAATCTTGGAAGGCCAGCTATGAGGGAAATTATCTTGTGGGTGAAAATGCAGTTGATGTTCCCCGATGGGTATGCAGCGAATCTAAAGAAGGGAGCGAGTCTTGAAAAATTGAAAATATTTGGTCTCAAGAGTCATGATTGGCACATATGGATTGAGCGGGTAATGCCGGTGATGTTGCGTGGCTTTATCCCTAAGGATGAATGGCTAGTACTGGCAGAGCTGAGCTATTTCTTCCGTGTTCTTTGTGCGAAAGAACTATCGCCTGCCGTGCTAGAAGAAATGGAAGAGTTGGCACCGGAGTTGATTTGCAAGTTAGAGAAGATCTTTCCGCCGTGCTTCTTTAATCCAATGCAACACTTGATTTTGCATCTCCCGACCGAGGCAAGATCGGGGGGCCCGTGCAAAATCATTGGTGCTACGCAACTAAGAGGATGCAGAAGACGCTCCGAGCAAAATGTAAAAATAAACGTAGAATTGAAGCATCGATAGCCGAGGCATTCATTACTGAGGAGGTGGCAAACTTCGTGACAGCACACTACGAAGCCAAAAATTGTCATTTGCATAATTCAAAGCCTCGGTACAATGCTGGCGACCCTAAAAAAGGTGGATCCAACCTCAGCCTATTCAAAGGGAATCTCGCACCAGCCGGTGCTTCTAAACCAATATCGTTGGATGTCAAAGAATGGCGGACCATTTCGTTGTATATTTTCAACAAACTAACAGAAGTGCTGCCGTACATAGAGTAAGTTATCATGGTACATTGTTTCGCAACTTCTAATTCCTTTGAAAATCTCTTATTCTCAGATATTTGATACAGTCGATACGTCGCCAAATTCTCGAATGGAGTGGAGATCGAAAAGGAATCCATCAAAGAGTATGAGCTTCTGGCAAAGCAAGGAGGCGGCTTTCCCGGTTTCATCTCTTGGTTCAAACAAATGGTAATTTCCATTAGACCATTCTCATTTCTTCGTCTAATTTGCGGCTAATGCAACAATCCTTTCGTATTAAACTTGTAGGCTAATTCAGAGTCTATGGACGCCGAATTGAGACAAGTCGCTAATGGTTTTGACTATAAGGTCCGTTCATTTGACAAATACGACATCAATGGGTATTGCTTTTGTACCTACGGCAAAGAGCTATCTATGGCCGACCGGAAGTCTACAAATTGTTGTGTCTCTGCTATCGGTGATGGAGGTATCGAGTATTATGGGAGAGTTGAAGTAATTTATGAACTTCTATTCTATGGTGAAAACCCACCGAACGTTGTAGTCTTCAAATGTTATTGGTTCCAGCCAAAGGAGACTAGAAGAACTCATGAACATATAGGGCTAGTCGAAATCAAACAAAGCACCCTTTTAGATGTTCCCGATGTCTATATTACGGCTCAACAGGCGACCCAAGTTTTATATCTACCGTGGGCCTGCCAAACTGATCCAAATCTGAATGGTTGGGATGTCGTTTATGAAGTGCCGCCATGTGTTAGATCACCTCCCCCCAATGAAGAGGATTATGAACCTCACATTTACCCAGACACATATGAAGGTGAATTCTTCCAAGAAACACGTCTTTCCAAAAAAACGCTTCAAGAAACGCTCTACTTCACCCCAGAACATTGAAGGTGGCGACAGTGAATCCGACTTCACCCCTGAGCCGGAACAAGAAGAGCCTGAACAAGAAGGGGTTACTGCTGCGGATGACTTGTCAATGCTTGACCGATTACATAAAGGTGGCCTTCCACATGTTGATGCCGCTGAACCCGATGAGCACGTCATTCATGATAGTGATGATGATGATACATTTATTGACCCCGGAGCATTTGTTGAACCCGACAATCAAGATTATTATTAGGTATTCAGTTTTTTTATGTTGTACTTGATTTATATAGTTACTTGTATAATTTTCTTACTTAGTATGATTGTTTGTTATACATAGTGCCATGGTCTTGATATCCGTCCCCGTCGGCCCTCGCCCGGTTTATGGTTCAGATGTGGTATATTATCTTTTATAACTATTTGTTGCATTTCGCATTTATCACAATTATGGCCATCAAGTTGACATAGAGATATTTTTATCTAGGAGTTATGTGAACCGAAAATTGTAACCAACCCTCTTGTCGAGAAGTTAAATTTAGTTGAAAAAGGAAATGAGTATTTGAAAGAAAAAATGAAAAGAATTGAAGAAGAGAAGATGAAATTGGAGTTGTATGTTGCCGATGTCGTCGATGATCACAAGATGAAGATGGATGCAATGCGCTTGAAGATGGATGCAATGCGCTTGAAGATTAAGAAGATAAGAAAATATGCCATTGATAATGAGGCTTGGTATCATTATACCGTTGGATCAATTGTTACCTTAGTTGCAATCTTGATCGCATTTGTTGTGATGAGGGTAAGTTTTCCCTAGTGTTTTGCTTAACAAATGCATACTTAGCTTCGTACATGCTTGTTAGCCCTATTATGCCACATACTTAGCTTATTTTCCCCAAAAAAGACGTACTTAGCTAATTATCCTCCAAAATGATATAATTAGCTTATTTAGTTCATTTATGACATAATTAGCTTATTCATTTAAAAATGGCATAATAACCTTGGTTCTCTCATAAATGTCATATACTTAGCTTATTTTCCTCCAAAATGGCATAATTACCTAAGTTAGATAAAAAATGAGCTATTTAGATACATTATAACTGAGCACTTTTCCTGCCCTCTCAGGCCATTAGCCTTCTTGGCCATTGGATCGTCACTTCTGGGCATTTTGTGCCGTCCGATTGTCTCTAATCCCACCCCCAGTCGCTTTGTTCGATCCTAACGAGCGCTAACCCTTCTTGGGCCGCTGCTCTGCTGGCTTTTTTCGGCTTCTGTGATTAAATTGGGCCTACCAGGCCTGTAATCGTCCCTCGCGTGGAGAGGCTGAGAGACTCTCTCTGGCAAGCACGGCCCATCTGGAAAAAGAGCAGATGTGCGAGACGTCTCCTCTTCCCATCATCCTTGCTTCTTCCCGCAACCACTCCTGCGCGTGGTGGCCAGGGTTAGCGATGTTCGATCCTCTGATGCGGAGCGGTGCGAGGCGAGCGGATGCAAGCAGCTGCTGTGGCAGGGAGGTAGGATTGGTAGCGACTGTCGAGTTGCGATTAAAGATAGCCTGCCGGCATAAAAGCGGTGAAGTGTCCGTTCTTGGTAGCCATTCATGGCACCAATGTGCGCCACTCGCCTCAAGGGCGACAAGTTGGTACGAGCGGCCACCCCTCGGGAAGAACTAGTGTAGGCTCCGCCATCACTGATTTGGGATCCGTCCCCGTTTCCCGGAGCTCAATCTCTTCCTCCTCGTCTAGCAGGCCATCACGCTACACCGACGTCGACCTCGAATGGTAGTGCACCTCCCCGAACCTCAACCTCGAACAGCGCCGCCACCAAACTCGGCATCCCCATGTGCGCTACCGCACAACATGGACGTCGCCTTGCCGCACTGCTCCACGCTGGCTACAGGTACAACTCGTATTCCCCACTTACGCAATATGCTTCAGACCAAAACACAGGATCCCACGAGCAAGACATGGCTGCAGACGACCTCACGCAATATATTAGGAGCAAGAATATCTTCATTACATGAGAACTTTGACATGATACAAGGCCCCTGACACTGATCGTAGATACACTCAGATTGAATCATGTGAATTCCATAGTATCTACACAATATATATTTTCTACTTATCATAGGAATTCCAAATAAACTCAAATTACTCTCTTCTTTTTTATATGATGGCGTCGTATGTTTGAAGTGTGCACTGTATGTTGCTGATAAGTTTTTAATTGGTTCTTTCTCTTTTACAAAATTGAGCAGAAAGAAAAGAACAGATCTTTTGGTTTAATTTAATAGAGAAAGGTTGAAACATGGAAGACGCTTCAATTCTGTCAGAGGAATGGACGCCCAAGTATTTTGTGTTTCACTTTGAGGGGAAACCGCATCAATAGAAATTCAAGAATCCGTTGTCTAACAAGGTTTAATAAATGTCTATGCATTTCTCTTATTTATTTTATGTATCCATTGCTCATTTTTTTATTTCTCTCTTCATCTTTTGAAATTAGTATGAAAACCAAACATCTTTCCAAACTGCTGTGTAGAAACTAATATTTGAAGCCAACATGCACAACGGGGATGGTTATCTGCTTCTTTAAGCCGTCCAATGTCACATTAATTCCTTTCTTCGCAGCTCCTGAGAAAATACAAATTACTGTTTTAGAAGGAAGTGAGCCTCCTTAGTTTTACCTAGATCCTTCAGCACGGAATCTGCAAATCATTTCTACCTTTTTTCTTTTTCTTTTTTTCACAAGATATTTAATCTTAGTTTATATGCAGACTGCACATGTTAATGTTCTTTGTGATTGAAGGCTACCTAGATATGCTTACAAATTGCATCCTGCTCGGGTTTTGTTTTCATTGCAGATGCATACCAAATAAGCTTGCCATTTACAGGATGCAGTTCGAGCAGTTGTTCGACGAATTTGAGCATTTGTTTTATACAGAATTTTACTACAAACCTTGTTCTATTTATAGAAAAGGTTAGCACACTGACTTCAATTGTACGCATGCGGGTGGGTTTTACAGATCTCAAACCTGAATGTGATATTGTCATTTGAAATTGTTATCTTGCCTGAATTTGTCTTCTGTCATCATCCATCAATTGGCGTACTGTACTATAAATCTTCCTACCACTTTGTTCAACAGAACCCAACTTTTCAAGGCTTTGACTTGTTTTCACTCCGCGACTCGTAGGTTTTGTTCACTCTATAGTTTAGAATTTACTTTGGACAAAATATTGACATTTTTCTTTTGGCTCTTTGTTTAATCATTCTTATATTGTGATGCAGTGCTATATAGAGTTACCTGAGCTTTTCATTGTGTACTATATACCCATGCTAAAAACAGGTATGTTCTCTTAAGTAGTGATAGGCTATCAATTATTATGATTTACATGATACATCGTACATTTTCATTATTATATATATTTATTCATACATGTGACTCTTTATGCCAACTTTGAGGCTGCCAAGCCAATATCTACAAAATAATTGTCCCTGGGAGTCGCAAGATGCACTATTTAGTAGTTGGGTCATGATATTGTCCTCTCGGTTGCTAATAAAGGAGCGCAATACAAGTTGACAGAGAGAATACTCTTTTATTATGATGTTTTTCAAGTGCAAACTGATAATGTATTGAAGTGTTACATCTGGAAGATAAATCCCCATATGCGGCGATGTTTGTAGAGAGAAAAAGGAGATCTTGCACGTTGCACAAAATTCTTGTCATTTAATATGATATACATAGTATACTCGCTACAGTTTGCGCTGATTGTTCCATCTTGGAAGACATTCTCCAATTGCAGCCATATTTAGGGTGCATTGGCTCTCGATGCCGCTTGGCACAAATGATTCTGAAACATCACCTGGGCCATGAAAAGTTGAATTGGTGAACTCAAGCGAGAAATTCAATGTAGCTGAATTATAGCTTTTTTGACTACATATTAGCCTCTTCTCCTACGGGATAAGTTGAATTGCCAGCACTTATACTCATGTATTACATTATAACAGTGTCCTATTCCTATGTACGCATACTTTGTGTTCTTGTATAACTACCAAATCACCACGAAATCATTTTATGCTCTATTACTA
Organism: Thinopyrum elongatum; assembly: GCA_011799875.1. Classification (NCBI taxonomy): domain Eukaryota; kingdom Viridiplantae; phylum Streptophyta; class Magnoliopsida; order Poales; family Poaceae; genus Thinopyrum; species Thinopyrum elongatum. Next base: position 90,491,176 of record CM022302.1, on the reverse strand, counting down.
TTGTCTATATATAGACTGCCAGTTCTCCAGGGCTGAATCATCCAAAGTTATGGCAATGCATGTTTACATCACCCACTGTTATCATGTGTATGCTTTGTGCTTTCAATGATCCAGCTTCTGACAATATTAGGGGAAATCATCTATGATGCTGCCTTGATTATGAACAATTAAAAAAAAGAATATTCAGCGGCGTCTCAAATCTCAAATACCTCATGTGTGAGACCAAACTTGAAGCAAACTGAAGTTAAGAGTTAAAAAAACCCAGTCCCCTACCATGGCACTACTTGGCTCTTCCCAATTGTTCCCCAATATATAGGCAGTTTATACAAATGTAACTTTGGTGTTCTTTTGCCACTATCTTTTTGATAGCATGTTTTATGACTATGTATACATAAAGGTCCTATCATTCCATTGGAAAAATAGACGGGCGCGGCAACGCGCGCCATCAATGATCTAGTACTTACGTAAGTTGGCTCAAAAATGGCATCATCACCTAGGTTAGCACAAAAATGACCTATACTTACCTTATTTTCCTCCAAATTGACATAATAAGCTTAGTTAGCTAAAAATGGCATAATTACCTAAGTTAGCTCTAAAATGACACAAATAAGGAATAAGAAGAAGAAAAACAAGGAAGAGGAGAAAAAGAAAGAATAGAAGAAGAAAGAGAAGAAAAAGAAAGAATAAAAGAAGAAGAATGAGGATGAAAAGGATAAAAATATAGAAAGAAGAAGAAAGATGAGAAAAGAAGAAGAAGAGAAAATATCTTCTTCTTCTTCTTCTTCTTCTTTCTTCTTCTTCTTCTTCTTCTTCTTCTTTCTTCTCTTCTCTTCTTCTTCCTTCTTCTTCTTCTTCTTCTATTCTTCTTCTTCTTCTTCTTCTCTTCTTCTTCTTAACTTTCTTACTCCCATTTTTGCAGGTTTGATTCACTTCATGGAAGCAGCATTGATGGACTGCTAGTGTTTAGTTCTTGTTTTCATTTGTATTGATGAACAATGTGAAACTATGTATGTATATATGGATGAACTCCATGAAACTATGTATGTATTAGATCTTTTAATACCCTATGTGTTCTGTTGCATTGATGGACAGCTAGATGTTTGATACATGGGCTATGTTTGAGGTTGAAACTATATATATCATATATATCTTTTGAAAATGCAGGGATATTAAAGAAAACAGAAAAAACAGAAAAAATACAGGCACTTTGCCGTCCGCCACCGTCGGCAAAGAGGCCACGTGGCAGCAACCTATGCAATCTAGGAGCTGACCCATTTGGTTACTTTGCCGTCTATGGCAGACGACAAAGGCTGTGGGAGTTTGGCATCTGTGGAGGACGGCAAAGGCTTGGGGGGCATGATGCGTGGCTGACGTCAGATAGCAGACGGCAAAGGGGAGGGCATGTTTGCCGTCTGCTGGCAGACGGCAAAGCCTCTCGTTAGCCACCTAACGTGCCTAATGGCTGTTATTTGCCGTCCATGTTCTTTGTCGTCTGCCACCGACAGCAAAGGGTCTTTGCCATCCGCTTTGAGGAAGCAGATGGCAAAGAACCTCTTTACTGTAGATTTCTTTGCCGGGCACCTTGACGGCAAAGAGGTTTGCCGTCCGCTTTTGGTTCCTTTGCCGTCTACCATGGCAGACGGCAAAGAAGCTGATTCCTGTAGTGCCTCTCGGTACATCTTGTAAGCTTTGTGTGTTGATCAACTTGATTCACTCTTTGACTTGGTCTTGATCAACCTTGTATCGTGTCTTCTACATGACCAATCTTTGGATAGTTCCTTGAATAGCACTTTGGTCATCACATAATTGAACGAAATATGCCCTAGAGGCAATAATAATTTGTTATTTTATATTTCCTTATTCATGATAAAGGTTTATTATTCATGCTAGAATTGTACTCATCGGAAACTTAAATACATGTGTGAATACATAAACAAATACCATGTCCCTAGTATGCCTCTACTAGACTAGCTCGTTGATCAAAGATAGCTAAGGTTTCCTAACCATAGACATGTGTTGTCATTTGATAACGGGATCACATCATTAGGAGAATGATGTGATGGACGAGACCCATATGTTAGCTTAGCATAATGATCGTTCAGTTTATTGCTATTGCTTTCTTCATGTCAAATACATATTCCTTCGACTATGAGATTATGCAACTCCCGGATACCGAAGGAACACCTTGTATGCTATCAAACGTCACAACATAACTGGGTGATCATAAAGATGCTCTACAGGTATCTCCGAAGGTGTTTGTTGAGTTGGCATAGATCGAGATTAGGATTTGTCACTCCGAGTATCGGAGAGGTATCTCTGGGCCCTCTTGGTAATACACATCAAAAGCTTGCAAGCAAATGACTAAGGAGTTGGTCACGAGGTGATGTATTACAGAATGAGTAAAGAGACTTGCCGGTAACAAGATTGAACTAGGTATGAAGATACCGACGATCGAATCTCGGGCAAGTAACATACCGATGGACAAAGGGAATTACGTATGTTGTCATAACGGTTCGACCGATAAAGATCTTCGTAGAATATGTAGGAGCCAATATGGGCATCCAGGTTCCGCTATTGGTTATTGACCGGAGAGGTGTCTCGGTCATGTCTACATAGTTCTCGAACCCGTAGGGTCCGCACGCTTAACGTTCGATGACGATATAGTATTATATGAGTTATGTGATTTGGTGACCGAATGTTGTTCGGAGTCTCGGATGAGATCACGGACATGACGAGGAGTCTCGAAATGGTCGATAGGTAAAGATTGATATATAGGACGATAGTATTCGGACACCGAAAGTGTTTCGGGGGGTACCGGGTACTTATCGGGTCACCGGAAAGGAGTTTCAGGCAACCCCGGCAAAGATATGGGCCTTATGGGCCAAGTGAGGGAACACACCAGCCCACAAGGGGCTGGTGCGCCCCTATAGAGGCCGGCCCTATGAGGAGGAGAAGGAAAGAGGGGAGGGAAAGGAAAGTGTGGAGTAGGACTCCCCCTTCCTTCCCTCTCCCCCCTCTTTCCTCCCCCCTTGTTTATATATGGCAGGGGGGCGCGGCTTGGGAGGGACCCCAAGTAGGATTCCTCCTACTTGGGCGCCTCTGTTGGCTGCTTATCCCTCCCTCCCACCTATATATATGTGGGAGGGGGCGCCTAGCACACAACAGACAATTGCCTAGCCGTGTGCGGCGCCCCCTCCACCGTTTACACCCCCGGTCATATTTTCGTAGTGCTTAGGCGAAGCCCTGCGAAGATCACTTCACCATCACTGTCATCACGCCGTTGTTCTATCGAAACTCATCCACTACCTCGCCGTCTTGCTGGATCAAGAAGGCACGGACGTCATTGAGCTGAACATGTGCTGAACGCGGAGGTGCCGTACGTTCGGTACTAGATCGGTTGGATTGCGAAGAAAGTTTGACTACATCAACCGCGTTGTGAAACGCTTCCGCTTACGGTCTACGAGGGTACGTAGACACACTCTCCCTTTTCATTGCTATGCATCTCCTTGATAGATCTTGCGTGGGCGTAGGAATTTTTTTTGTTTTCATGCAACGTTCCGATACAGTGCCATCATGAGCCAGGTTTTTTGCGTAGATGATATGCACGAGTAGAACCCAAATAAGTTGTGGGCGGTGATGTTCATACTGCTTACCACCAACATCTTATTTTGATTCGACGGCATTGTGGGATGAAGCAGCCCAGACCAACCTTACATGTCCACGTACATGAGACCGGTTCCACCGACTGACATGCAACTAGTTTTGCATAAAGGTGGCTGGCGGGTGTCTGTTTCTCCTCCTTTAGTTGAATTGAATTTGATTGTGGCCGGTCCTTAAAGAAGGTTAAAACAGCAAACTTGATAATTCACCGTTGTGGTTTTTGTTGTAGGTAAGAACGGTTCTTGGTAGAAACCCGTAGCAGCCACGTAAAACTTGCAACAACAAAGTAGAGGACGTCTAACTTGTTTTTGCAGGGTATGTTGTGATGTGATATGGTCAAGACATGATGTGATATACGTTATTGTATGAGATGATCATGTTTTGTAAGTTATCAGCAACCGGCAGGAGCCTTATGGTTGTCTCTTTATTGTTTGAAATGCAAATGCCATGTAATTGCTTTACTTTATTGCTATGCGCTAGCAATAGTTGTAGAAGCAATAGTTGGTGAGACGACCATGACGCAACGATGGAGATCAAGGTGTCGAGCCGGTGACTATGGAGATCATGACGATGCTTTGGAGATGGAGATCAAAAGCATGAGATGATGATGGCCATATCATGTCACATATTTTGATTGGATGTGATGTTTATCTTTTATGCATCTTATTTTGCTTGGAGCAACGGTAGCATTATAAGATGATCCCTTCACTAAATTTCAAGATATAAGTGTTCTCCCCGAGTATGCATCGTTGCGAAAGTTTGTCGTTTCGAGACACCACGTGATGATCGGGTGTGATATACTCTACATTCACATACAACGGGTGTAAGACAGTTTTCCACATGCAGAATACTTGGGTTAAACTTGATGAGCCTAGCATGTACAGACATGGTCTCGGAACACTGGAGACCGAAAGGTCGAACATGAGTCATATAGTAGATATGATCAACATGAATATGTTCACCATTGAAGACTACTCCATCTCACGTGATGATCGGAAATGGTTTAGTTGATTTGGATCATGTATCACTTAGATAACTTGAGGGATGTTAATTTAAGTGGGAGTTCATTAGTAATTTGATTAATTGAACTTAATTTATCATGAACTTAGTCCTGTTAGTTTTTGCATATTTATGTTGTAGATCAATAGCTCGCGATATAGCTCCTCTATATTTTTTTGATATGTTCGTCGAGAAAACTAAGTTGAAAGATGATAGTAGCAATGATGCGGACTGGGTCCATGATCTAAGGATTATTCTCATTGCTGCACAGAAGAATTATGTCCTTGATGCACCGCTAGGTGACAGACCTATTGCAGGAGCAGATGCAGACGTTGTGAACATTTGGCAAGCTCGATATGATGACTACTTAATAGTTTAGTGTGTCATGCTTTACGACTTAGAACTGGGACTTCAAAAACATTTTGAATGCCACGGAGCATATGAGATGTTCCAAGAGCCAAAATTTGTGTTTCAGACTCATGCCCGTGTCGAGAGGTATGAGACCTCTGACAAGTACTTTGCCTACAAGATGGAGGAGAATAGCTCAGCCAGTGAACATGTGCTTAGAATGTCTAGGTACTACAATCGCTTGAGTCAAGTGGGAGTTAATCTTCCAGATAAGATAGTGATTGATAGAATTCTCTAGTCACTATCACCAAGCTACTAGAACTTCGTGATGAACTATAATATGCAAGGGATGACGAAAACGATTCCCGAGCTCTTCGCGATGCTGAAATTGGCGGAGGTAGAAATCAAGAAGGGGCATCAAGTGTTGATGGTTAACAAGACCACTAGTTTCAAGAAAAAGGGCAAGGGAAAGAAAGGGAACTTCAAGAAGAATGGCAAGAAAGTTGCCACTCACGTGAAGAAGCCTAAAGCTGGACCCAATCCTGAAACTGAGTGCTTCTACTGCAAATGAAATGGTCACTGGAAGCGGAACTACCCCAAATATTTGGCGGATAAGAAGGATGGCAAAGTGAACAAAGGTATATTTGATATACATGTTATTGATGTGCACCTTACTAGTATTCGTAGTAGCCCCTGGGTATTTGATATTGGTTCAGTTGCTAAGATTAGTAACTCGAAACAGGAGTTGCAGAATAAACAGAGACTTGTTAAGGGCGAGGTGACGATGTGTGTTGGAAATGATTCCAAGGTTGATACGATCACCATCGCACACTCCCTCTACCTTCGGGATTAGTGCTGAACCTAAATAAATGTTATTTGGTGTTTGTGTTGAGCATGAATATGATTGGATCATGTTATTGCAATACAGTTATTCATTTAAGTCAGAGAATAATTGTTGTTCTGTTTACATGAATAAAACCTTCTATGGTCATACACCCAATGTAAATGGTTTATTGAATCTCGATCATAGTGATACACATATTCATAATATTGATGCCAAAAGATGCAAAGTTGATAATGATAGTGCAACATACTTGTGGCACTGCCGTTTTGGTCATATTGGTGTAAAGCACATGAAGAAACTCCATGCAGATGGACTTTTGGAATCACTTGATTATGAATCATTTGATACTTGCGAACCATGCCTCATGGGCAAGATGACTAAAACTCCGTTCTCCGAAACAATGGAGCGAGCTGATGACTTATTGGATATAATACATATCAATGTATGCGGTCCGATGAGTGTTGAAGTACGTGGCGGGTATCGTTATTTTCTGACCTTCACAGATGATTTGAGTAGGTATGGGTATATCTACTTGATGAAACACAAGTCTGAAACATTTGAAAAGTTCAAAGAATTTCAGAGTGAAGTGGAGAATCATCGTAACAAGAAAATAAAGTTTCTACAATCTAATCGCGGAGGTGAATATTTGAGTTACGAGTTTGGCTGAGTTTGGCCTTCATTTAAAACAATGTGGAATAGTTTCACAACTCACGCCACTTGGAACACCACAGCGTAATGGTGTGTCCGAACATCGTAACCGTACTTTTTTATATATGGTGTGTTCTATGATGTCTCTTACCAATTTACCACTATCGTTTTGGGGTTATGCATTAGAGACAGCCACATTCAAATTAAATAGGGCACCGTCTAAATCCGTTGAGATGACATCGTATGAACTGTGGTTTGGCAAGAAACCTAAGCTGTCATTTTTTAAGTTTGGGGATGCGATGCTTATATCAAAAGGCTTCAGCCAGATAACCTTGAACCCAAATCAGAGAAGTGCGTCTTCATAGGATACCCTAAGGAAACTATTTGGAACACCTTCTACCACAGATTCGAAGGCAAGATCTTTGTCGCTAAGTTTGGATCCTTTTTAGAGAAAGAGTTTCTTTCGAAAGAAGTGAGTGGGAGGAAAGTAGAACTTGATGAGGTAATTGTACCTTCTCTCGAATTGGAAAGTAGCACATCAGAGACAACCATTTCCGTCATGCCTACACCAACTAGGGAGGAAGCTAATGATGATGATCATGGAACTTCGGATCAAGTTACTACAGAACCTCATAGGTTAACCAGAACATGATCCACACCAGAGTGGTACGGGAATCCTGTACTGGAAGTCATGTTACTAGACCAAGGGGAACCTACGAACTATGAAGAAGCTATGATGAGCTAGATTCCGACAGATGGCTTGAGGCCATGAAATCTGAGATAGGATCCATGTATGAGAACAAAGTGTGGACTTTGGTGGATTTGCCCGATGATCGGCAAGCCATAGAGAATAAATGGATCTTTAAGAAGAAGACTGACGCTGATGGTAATGTTACTGTCTACAAAGCTCGACTTGTCGTAAAAGGTTTTTTGACAAGTTCAAGGAGTTGACTACAATGAGACTTTCTCACCCGTAGCGATGCTTAAGTCCGTCTGAATCATGTTAGCAATTGCCGCATTTTATGATTATGAAATCTGGAAAATGGACGTCAATACTGCATTCCTTAATGGATATCTTAAAGAAGAGTTGTATATGATGCAACCAGAAGGTTTTGTCGATCCTAAATGTGCTAACAAAGTGTGCAAGCTCCAGCGATCCATCTATGGACTGGTGTAAGCATCTCGGAGTTGGAATATATGCTTTGATGAGGTGATCAAAGCATATGGTTTTATACAGACTTACGGTGAAGCATGTATTTACAAGAAAGTGAGTGCGAGCTCTGTAGCATTTCTGATATTATATGTGGATGACATATTATTGATTGGAAATGATATAGAATTTTTGGATAGCATAAAAGGATACTTGAATAAGAATTTTTCAATAAAAGACCTTTGTGAAGCTGCTTACATATTGGGCGTCAAGATCTATAGAGATAGATCAAGACGCTTGATAAGACTTTCAATGAGTACATACCTTGACAAGATTTTTGAAGGAGTTCAAAATGGATCAGCCAAAGAAGGAGTTCTTGCATGTATTGTAAGGTGTGAAGTTGAGTAAGAGTCAAAGCCCGACCACGGCAGAAGATAGAGAAAGAATGAAAGTCATTCCCTATGCCTCAGCCATAGGTTCTATAAAGTATGCCATGCTGTGTACCAGACCTATTGTGTACTTTGCCATGAGTTTGGCAAGGGGGTACAATGGTGATCCAGGAGTGGATCACTGGACAGTAGGTCAAAGTTATCCTTAGGTGCCTTAATAGGACTAAGGAAATGTTTCTTAGTTATGGAGGTGATAAAGAGTTCGTCGTAAAGGGTTACGGCGATGCAAGCTTTGACACTAATCCGGATGACTCTAAGTCTCAATCTGGATACATATTGAATGTTGGAGCAAATTAGCTAGAGTAGCTCCATGCAGAGCTTTGTATACATAGAAATTTGCAAAAAACATACGGATCTGAATGTGGAAGACCCATTGACTAAACTTCTCTCACAACCAAAACATCATCACACCTTAGTACTCTTTGGGTGTTAATCACATGGCAATGTGAACTAGATTATTGACTCTAGTAAACTCTTTAAGTGTTGGTCACATGGCGATGCGAACTATGGGTGTTAATCACATGGCAATATGAACTAGATTATTGACTCTAGTAAACTCTTTGGGTGTTGGTCACATGCCGATGTGAACTATGGGTGTTAATCACATGGTGATGTGACCTAGATTATTGACTCTAGTGCAAGTGGGAGACTAAAGGAAATGTGCCCTAGAGGCAATAATAAAGTTGTTATTTTATATTTCCTTATTCATGATAGAGGTTTATTATTCATGCTAGAATTGTATTGATCGGAAACTTAAATACATGTGTGAATACATAAACAAATACCGTGTCCCTAGTATGCCTCTACTAGACTAGCGCGTTGATCAAAGATGGTTAAGGTTTCCTAACCATAGACATGTGTTATCATTTGATAATGGGATCACATCATTAGGAGAATGCTGTGATGGACAAGACCCATCCGTTAGCTTAGCATAATGATCATTCAGTTTATTGCTATTGCTTTCTTCATGTCAAATACATATTCCTTCGACTATGAGATTATGCAACTCCAGGATACCGGAGGAACACCTTGTATGCTATCAAACGTCACAACGTAACTGGGTGATCATAAAGATGCTCTACAGGTATCTCCGAAGGTGTTTGTTGAGTTGGCATAGATCGAGATTAGGATTTGTCACTCCGAGTATTGGAGAGGTATGTCTGGGCCCTCTAGGTAATACACATCAAAAGCTTGCAAGAAAATGACTAAGGAGTTGGTCACGAGGTGATGTATTACGGAACGAGTAAAGAGACTTGCCAATAACAAGATTGAACTAGGTATGAAGATACCGACGATCGAATCTCGAGCAAGTAACATACCGATGGACAAAGGGAATTACGTATGTTGTCATAATAGTTCGACCGATAAAGATCTTCGTAGAATATGTAGGAGCCAATATGGGCATCCAGGTTCCGCTATTGGTTATTAACCGGAGAGGTGTCTCGGTCATGTCTACATAGTTCTCGAACCCGTAGGGTTCGCACGCTTAACGTTCGATGATGATATAGTATTATATGAGTTATGTGATTTGGTGACCGAATGTTGTTCGGAGTCCCGGATGAGATCACAGACATTACGAGGATTCTCGAAATGGTCGAGAGGTAAATATTGATATATAGGATGATAGTATTCGGACACCGGAAGTGTTTCGGGGGGTACCGGGTACTTATCGGGTCACCGGAAAGGAGTTTCGGGCAACCCCGGCAAAGATATGGGCCTTATGGGCCAAGTGAGGGAACACACCAGCCCATAAGGGGCTGGTGCGCCCCTATAGAGGCTGGCCCTATGAGGAGGATAAGGAAAGAGGGGAGGGAAAGGAACGTGTGGAGTAGGACTCCCCCTTCCTTCCCTCTCCCCCCTCTTTCCTTCCCCCTTGTTTATATATGGCAGGGGGGCGCGGCTTGGGAGGGACCCCAAGTAGGATTCCTCCTACTTGTGCGCCTCCTTTGGCTGCTCCTCCCTCCCTCCCACCTATATATATGTGGGAGGGGGGCGCCTAGCACGCAACCGACAATTGCCTAGCCGTGTGCGGCGCCCCCTCCACCGTTTACACCCCCGGTCATATTTTCGTAGTGCTTAGGCGAAGCCCTCCGGAGATCACTTCACCATCACCGTCATCACGCCGTCGTGCTTTCGGAACTCATCCACTACCTCGCCATCTTGCTGGATCAAGAAGGCGCGGACGTCACCGAGCTGAACGTGTGCTGAACGCGGAGGTGCCGTACATTCGGTACTAGATCGGTTGGATCGCGAAGAAAGTTTGACTACATCAACCGCGTTGTGAAATTCTTCCGCTTACGGTCGACGAGGGTACATAGACACACTCTCTCTTCTCGTTGCTATGCATCTCCTTGATAGATCTTGCGTGGGCGTAGGATTTTTTTTTGTTTTCATGCAACGTTCCCCAACATAAACTCCTTGAAACCAACACATGTAATTCAAGAAATGCCTACGGACAAATCCATCAAATATAACTCAAGGCAACCATTAGTCCATAGAGATTGTCATCAATTACCAAAACCAAACATGGGGGCATCACATGTTCTTTCACCTGTTCATGTCTCCGCGATCACCTTCAGCCTTCAGCAATGGGAGAAATCCTAGGTTATATGTCAAGACGAGCGGCAGCGGTGCCACGCTGATGACCCACAAGTATAGGGGATCAATCGTAGTCCTTTCGATAAGTAAGAGTGTCAAACCCAACGAGGAGCAAAAGGAAATGACAATTAGTTTTCAGCAAGGTAATTTCTGCAAGCACTGAAATTGTTGGTAACAAGTAGTTTGATAGCAAGATAATTTGTAACAAGTAACAATAGTAACAATAAGTGCAACAAGGTAGCCCAATCCTTTTGATGGCAAAGGACTAGCCGAAATGGTCTCAGATAATAAGCAACGTGTTCTTGAGGGCACGCGAGAATTTCATCTAGTCACTTTCATCATGTTGGTTTGATTCGTGTTCACTACTTTGGTAATTTGATATGTGGGTGGACCGGTGCTTGGGTGTTGTTCTTACTTGAACAAGCCACCCACTTAGGATTAACCCCCTCGCAAGCATCCGCAACTACGAAAGAAGTATTAAGATAAAATCTTACCATAGCATTAAACATATGGATCCAAATCAGTCCCTTACGGAATAGCGCATAAACTAGGGTTTAAGCTCCTGTCACTCTAGCAACCCATCATCTAATAACTACTCCACAATGCATTCCCTTAGGCCCAAAGATAGTGAAGTGTCATGTAGTCGACGTTAACATAACACCACTAAGGGAATCACAACATACATATCATCAAAATATCGAACACATATCAAATTCACATGATTACTTGCAACATGACTTCTCCTGTGGCCTCAAGAACAAAGGTAACTACTCACAAATAATATTCATGCTCAAGATCATAGGGATATTAAATAGCATGATGGATCTGAGCATATAATCTTCCACCAAATAAACCATATAGCATCAACTAGAAGATGTAATCAACACTACTAGTCACCCACAGGTACCAATCTGAGGTTCCGGTACAAAGATTGAACACAAGAGATGAACTAGGGTTTGAGGGGAGATGGTGTTGTTGAAGATGTTGATGAAGATTGGCCTCCCAAAGATGAGAGGGTTGTTGGTGATGACGATGGCTTCGATTTCCCCCTCCGGGAGGGAAGTTTCCCCGACAGAATCGCTCCGTCGGAGGGCAAAAGTGCTCCTGCCCAAGTTCTGCCTCAAGACGGCAGCGCTCCGTCTCGAAAGTCCTCTACTTATTTTTTCTAGGTCAAAAGACCTTATGTACCAGAAGATGGGCACCGGAGGTGGGCCGAGGGGGCCACTACCCACCAGGGCGCGCCTGGGGGGCCTGGCGAGCCCTGGTGTCTTGTGGCCACCTGGCAGCCCCCCTCTGGTAGTTATTTCCTCCAGTATTTATTATATATTCTAAAATAATTCTCTGTAAATTTCAGCTCATTTGGAGATGTGCAGAATAGGTATCTCTGACATAGCTTTTTCAGGTCCAGAATTCCAGCTGCCGGTATTCTCCCTCTTTGTGTAAACCTTGCATATTATGAGAGAAAAGGCATTAGAATTACTCCATAAAGTGTTATAAAGCATAAAAACACTACAAATAACAGTAGGAAAATATGATGCAAAATGGATGTATCAACTCCCCCAAGCTTAGACCTCGCTTGTCCTCAATCGAAAACCGATATCGAAAATCATGACCACATGCTTAGAGAGAGAGGTGACGATAAAAAAAAATACGGACATAGTAGCATCATGCTTATTATTATAACAGCAACAAACTTTATCATATAACTTCTCATGAACAAGTAACAATTCATCACAACATCGAAGTAGAAAGCATAAACTTTATTGAAAACTAATAAACTATGTTCTCAGTGAACTTTGCAACTAAAATTCATCATATTTTTAAAAAGGGTCTCGTATGAGAGCCTTTTGTCAAGTCCACGTACTCAACCATCATTTAATCTTCTATGATTGCTAACACTCACAACATATATATGAGCAAAATGTTTCAACCGGACCCATAGAAAGATGGGGGCTTATAGTTTCGCCTCCCAAGTTATTCACCTCAAGGGTGATGTCAACAATAATAACTCATCCTCACTCATATCCAACTGGATATATGTGCCTAGATCTTTCCCCACCACATGATGCTTGCCAAAGAGAAAAATAAAAAGGAATAGAGGGAAATACTTTGACTCTTGCATAAAAGTAAAAGATAGGCCCTTCGCAGAGGGAAGCGGAGGTTGTCATGCGCGGTTTGGTTTTGTATGCACAATCCCTTAATGCAAAAGAACATCACGTTATATTGCCCCTTATGATAGCAACCTTTATTATGCAGTCCGTCACTTTTATTACTTTGCCATCACAAGTTCGTACAACACTTATTTTCCTTTACACTAAAAGATCAAACACATTTGGAAGCAATTTTTATTGCCTTTTTGCACCGATGACAACTTACTTGAAGATCTTACTCAATCCATAGGTAGGTATGGTGGACTCTCGAAACATGGATTTGGGTTTAAGGGTTTTGGATGCATAAGTAGTATCTCTACTTAGTGCGGATTTTTGGCTAGCAAAGATATTGAGCAAGCACCACATGTTGAAGGATCTATGACAATATAACTTCGATGTGAATATGAACAAACATAAATCATTACGTTGTCTTCCTTGTCCAACGTCAACAATTTGGCATAAAATATTTAATGGGGGCTCACAATCATAAAAGACGTCCAAGATAGTATATTTGCATGTGAATCTTCTCTTCCCTTATTAATTCTTTCATGAGTTGCATCATTGACCAATGCTATGTTTGTCAACTTTCAATAAATTTTAGGGATAATTAGATTTATGCCCCTAGTTGTGTCCCACTCATTTGTTTTACCACTAGTTCCCAAAAGTCACCGGTTCTGTCCAAGTCACTTTGCTCCTCTTATGCTTTTGCCCTTTGACCGTTTTACCGTCAGTTTGAAAACTTCATAACTAATTCATACTAAATCAGAAAAATGCAAATAAGATACCAAAATGTTCAGAAAAACATCACCTATATGTCAGTGTCATTTGCATTCATGAAAAAAGTGTTGGAAAGTGCACATCCGAGTTTTAGCTCTTTTGATACCACCATGAATAGTAAAATCTAAAAAAATTCAAAACAATTCAAAAAAAATATGGTGGCAAAGAACGATAAATGTTCTAAGTGCTTGCCAAGTTTCATCAGGGAACGACATTCGTGGAAGTCGTGGCAAAAAATAATCTATTTTGGAGTGCTGATTGTTTTTTTTGTCGCAGCACCCATGAATGTTATTCCTTGATGAAACTTGGCAGACACTTAAAACATTTGTCATTCTTTGCCACCAAATTTTTTTGAATTTTTTGAACTTTTTTAAATTTTACTATTCATGGTGGTAGCATTAGAGCTAAAACTCAGATGGGCACTTTCCAACACTTTTTTCATGAATGCAAATGACACTCACATATAGGTGATGTTTTTCCGAACATTTTGGTATCTTATTTGCATTTTTCTGATTTAATATGAATTAGTTATGAAGTTTTCAAACCGACGGTCAAACGGTCAAAGGGCAAAAGCATAAGAGGAGCAAAGTGACTTGGACAGAACCGGTGCCTTTTGGGAACTAGGGGTAAAACAGACGAGTGGGACACAACTAGGGGCATAAATCTAATTATCCCTAAATTTTACCACTTATACTTTTCTTTATGTGATGTCATTACTTACCATAAGATTAGCATATGATCTTTTTCATTATTTCCTTTTATTTTGATTGGAACATAATAGTAAAGAAGCAAAAACTCAAACTAAACTTTATTATATAACTCTCACTCGATTACATAGATAGATAGATCATGAAACTAGCACTCGAAAATAGATCATACTAAACTTTTATTCAACTAAATCACGAAATAGCTAAGGATCGAACTAAGATAGGTAAAGGTAATAAAAGTGATGATGATAAGATACCAGGGCATCTTCCCCAAGCTTGGAACAAGCCAAGGGGAGTGCCCATACCCGTGTACTCAAGTCTCCTTTAGTGATGATGATGATGATGATGGTGTGGTAGTAGGAACTTCACACTTCAGCCTCAGTAGGTACTCCAATCTACGATTGATGCTCCGGAGGGCGATGTTTTGCTCTTCCAACAAAATAATTTCACGAGTGAGATATTTATTCTGAACACAAATCACTTCAAAGGCCTTCAAGGCTTCAATTTCAGTGGGGGTGAGATTATCGTAGTAAGGTTGAAGGATATCCTCCTCTTTCTCGGCCACCTCTGCGAACATGGCTTGCCCCCCTTCTTGAGCCTGATCCCCTGCAACTTCCTTGACCTTGTCCTCCTTAGTGGCTTCTTTTGGTTCTTCCCTCCTTAGCTCCATCTTCAACAGCAAAGCATCGCCTTCTACATTGTTGGAGGAGGTAGAAGACATGATGCCTAGCTTGATAGATCAGATGAAAAATAGCCCAAAACAAGAATAGAGGGTTTCTCCGTGAGTATATATAAAGATTTTTTTTATCTTGGGAAACAAGCATACGGAAGGAAAACGGAGTCGGTAAGGTGCCCGAGGGGCCCACTACCCACCAGGGCGCGCTAGGTGGGGATGGCGCGCCCTGGTGTCTTGTGGGCACCTGGGTTGCCTTCCCGGTTGTTTCTTATTTTCTATTTTTTCTAATATTCCAAAATTGACAGAAAATATTTTTGCGGATTTTTCGGAGTCCGTTTACTTACCGTATCATGTACCTCTTCCTTTTCAGGGTTCTGGAGTGTTCTGGAAGGTTTCTTTTATGTGTTCCTCCGGTGTCATGGTTTGGATAATGTTAGTTTCAACATTAATAGGTGTACCTGAAATATAGTGTTTAATTCTTTCCCATTGACCACCTTCGGGTTGGTACCTTCGGCATTGTTAATCTTGATAGCTCCAGAGCGATGAACTTCTTCGATGATATATGGTCCTTCACATTTTGGAAAGAAGTTTTCCTGCAAAAAATCTAAAACGAGAATTGTACAATAGAACATACTAACCAACTTTGAACTCCCGCTTTTGGCTTCTTTTGTCATGCCATCTTTTAATGTTTTCTTTGAATAGTTTGGCATTTTCATAAGCTTGGGTTCTCCATTCATCTAGTGAGCTAATATCAAATAACCTCTTTTCACAGGCAAGTTTGAAGTCATAATTGAGTTCTTTAATTTCCCAATATGCTTTATGTTCTAATTCAAGAGGCAAATGACAAGCTTTTCCATAAACCATTTTATATGGATACATACCCATAGGATTTTTATAAGCTGATCTGTAGGCCCAAAGTGCATCATCTAATTTCTTAGACCAATTCTTTCGGGACCTATTGACAGTTTTTTGTAGTATTAATTTTATTTCTCTATTGCTAAGCTCAACTTGACCACTAGATTGAGGATGATAGGGTGATGCAATTCTATGGTTAACATCGTATTTAGCAAGCATTTTACAGAAAGCACCATGAATAAAGTGTGAACCACCATCAGTCATTAAATATCTAGGGACTCCAAACCTCGGGAAGACAATTTCTTTAAGCATTTTAATGGAGGTGTTATGATCAGCACTGCTAGTTGGAATAGCTTCTACCCACTTAGTGACATAATCAACATCAACCAAAATATGTGTACACCCATTAGGGGAAGGAAAAGGTCCCATATAATCAAAGCCCCAAACATCAAATGGTTCAACAACAAGTGAATAATTCATAGGAATTTCCTGACGCTTACCACTATTACCAATCCTTTGACATTCGTCACAAGACAAGACAAACTTACGGGCATCCTTGAAAAGAGTAGGCCAATAAAAACCAAATTGTAATACCTTATGCGCAGTTCTATCTCTTGCATGATGTCCTCCATAGGCTTCGGAGTGACACTTCTGTAGGATTTGTTCCTGTTCATGCTTAGGTACACAACGTCTAATAATACCATCTACTCCCTCTTTATAAAGATGTGGGTCATCCCAAAAGTAATGTCTTAAGTCATAAAAGAATTTTTTTTTCTTTTGTTGGTATGTGAAACTAGGTGGTATAAATTTAGCAACGATATAACTAGCATAGTCAGCATACCAAGGAGTGTTATGAGAAGCATTTATGAAAGCTAGTTGTTCATCAGGAAAGCTATCATCAATAGGTAGGGGTCATCAAGAACATTTTCTAACCTAGACAAGTTATTAGCTATGGGGATCTCACCTCCCTTCCTATCAGTGATATGGAAGTCAAATTCTTGTAGCAAAAGATTCCACCTAATGAGTCTAGGTTTAGCATCTTTCTTTTCCATAAGATATTTTATAGCAGCATGATCGGTGTGAACAATTACTTTGGAATCAATAATGTAAGATCTGAATTTATCACAAGCAAACACAACTGCTAAAAATTCTTTCTCATTAGTAGCATAATTTCTTTGGGCACTATCTAGAGTTTTGCTAGCATAATGGATAACATTTAATTTTTTATCAACTCTTTGGCCTAGAACAGCACCAACAACATAATCACTAGCATCACACATAATTTCAAAAGGCAAGTTCCAATCAGGTGGTTGAACAATAGGTGCAGAAGTTAAGGCTTTCTTAAGTGTTTCAAAGGCTTCTACACAATCATCATTAAAAACAAATGGAATATCCTTTTGCAAAAGATTAGTAAGAGGCCTAGAAATTTTAGATAAGTCTTTAATAAACCTCCTATAAAAACCAGCATGACCAAGGAAGTTACGAATACCTTTAATGTCTTTAGGACATGGCATTTTCTCAATTGCATCAACTTTAGCTTTATCCACCTCAATACCTCATTCAGAAATTTTATGCCCCAAAACAATGCCTTCATTAACCATAAAGTGGCACTTCTCCCAATTCAAGACAAGATTTGTTTGTTCACATCTCTGCAAGACTCGATCAAGGTTGCTTAAGCAATCATCAAAACAAGTTCTGTAAATGGAAAAATCATCCATGAAAACCTCAACAATCTTTTCATAAAAATCAGAGAATATGGCAGTTATACATCTTTGAAAGGTAGCAGGTGCATTACATAAACCAAAGGGCATCCGTCCATAAGCATAAGTTCCAAAAGGGCAAGTAAAAGTGGTTTTCTCTTGATCAGGTTGTGATACAGGTATTTCTATCATTTGATCAATGTGTGTGCTTAATATCCATCAAGAAAGCAAAAGTGTGTGTGCTTAATAGTATTTCTAACATTTGATCAATGAAACGCAGAGGGTAATGATCTGTTCTAGTAGCTTTGTTGAATTTCCTAAAATCAATTACCATTCTATAGCGAGGGACAATTCTTTGTGTGATAAGTTCATTTTTATCATTAGGAACAACAGTAATACCTCCTTTCTTAGGGACACAATGAACAGGACTTACCCATGTACTATCAGATATGGGATAGATTATACCTGCTTCCAAAAGCTTTAGTATTTCAGTTCTTACCACTTCTTTCATCTTAGGATTTAATTGTCATTGATGACCAACAACAGGTTTAGCATCAGGTTCCATATTAGTCTTGTGCTGACAGAGAGTGGGACTAATGCCCTTAAGATCATCAAGAGTATATCCAATAGCACCATGGTGCTTCTTTAGAATTTTTAATAATCTCTCTTCTTCATGTTCTGAAAGGTTAGCACTAATAATAATAGGATATATCTTTTTCTCATCAAGATAAGCATACTTCAAAGTGTCAGGCAATTGCTTTAATTCAAACATAGGATCACCTTTAGGTGGAGGAGGACCTCCTAAAGTTTCAATAGGAAAATTGTGTTTAAGGATAGGTTGTTGTTGAAAGAAAATTTTATCTATTTCATTTCTTTCATGCAAGTGCGTATCATTCTCATGGTCTAGCAAATATTGTTCTAGTGGATCAGTGGGAGCTACGGCAATAGAAGCAAGACCAATTATTTCATCCTTACTAGGTAATTCTTTATCATGAGGTTGTCTACGAAACTTAGAAAAATTAAACTCATGACACACATCACCAAAACTAACACTGACAGTTTCTTTCTCACAATCTATCTTAGCATTGACAGTGTTCAAGAAAGGTCTACCAAAAATTATGGGAGAGAAATCATCTTGTGGGAAACCAAGGACTAGAAAATCAGTAGGGTATTTTATTTTCCCACACAAGACTTCGACATCTCTAACAATCCCAAGTGGTGTGATGGTATCTCTATAAGCAAGTTTAATAGTAACATCTATGTCTTCTATTTCAGCGGGTGCTATATCATTCATAACTTCTTGGTATAAAGTAAAAGGGATAGCACTCACACTAGCACCTAAGTCACATAAACTATGATAGCAATGATCTCCTATTTTAACTGAGACGACATGCATGCCAACAACAGGTCTATGTTTATCTTTTTCATCGGGTTTAGCAATTCTAGCAGCTTCATCACAGAAATCGATAACATGCCCATCAATATTTTGAACCAAGAGATATTTAACCATAGCAACACTAGGTTCTACTTTAATTTGTTCATAGGGTTTAGGTGCTTTAATATTACTTTTGCGAACCACTGTTGATACCTTAGCATGTTCCTTTATCTTAACAGGGAAAGGAGGTTTTTCAATATAAGCAGTAGGCACAACTGGATCAACATTGTAAATGATAGTTTCATCTTTAACTATTACTGGTTCTTTAATTTCTTATTTAATAGGGGGATGATATTTAAACCACTTCTCCTTAGGGAGATCACATGAGTAGAAAATGATTCACAAAATAAGGCTACTATCTCAGAGTCAAGTCCATATTTAGTGCTAAACTTGTGAAAAGCATCGGTATTCATAATAGATTTAACACAATCAAACTCAAGCTTAATACCTGACTCTTTACCTTCATCGAGTTCCCAATATTCAGAATTGTGTTTAATTCTTTCTAAAAGATCCCACCTGAATTCAATAGTCTTCTTCATAAAAGAACCAGTACAGGAAGTATCGAGCATGGATTGATCATCATGAGAAAGCCAAGCATAAAAATTCTGAATAATAATTTCTCTTGAGAGCTCATGATTGGGGCATGAATATAACATTGACTTAAGCCTCCCCCAATCTAGAGCAATACTTTCTCCTTCACGAGGCCAAAAATTATATATATAATTCCGATCACGATGAACTAGATGCATAGGATATCTTTTTGGGTGAAATTCCAATTTCAATCGATTCCAGTTCCAAGATCCAATATCATCGCATAGCTTATACCATGTCAATGCTTTTCACCCCAAAGATAAAGGGAAAACCTTCTTCCTAACTTCATCTCCTGGTAAACTTACAAGCTTAAACAATCCACAAATTTCATCCCCATGTATCAAATGGATAGCAGGATGTTTCGTTGCATCTCCTCCATAAGGATTAGCTAGCAGTTGTTCTATCATACCCAAAGGAATTTCATAACTAATATTTTCAGTAGGTGCATTAGGTTGAGGGGCAACTCTTTGTGTTTCCAATCGAGGTGAAGATACCCTGAACAAACCCCTTAAAGGATTGTTTTCCATAGTAACAAGTGACAATAAATTTCAGCACGTAGTATAAGTTTTCCTTACCGATTTCCACTTACCAAGAGCGCTTCACTCCCCGGCAATGGCACCAGAAAAGAGCCTTGATGACCCACAAGTATAGGGGATCAATCATAGTCCTTTCGATAAGTAAGAGTGTCGAACCCAACAAGGAGCAGAAGGAAATGACAAGTGGTTTTCAGCAAGGTAATTTCTGCAAGCACTGAAATTGTCGGTAACAAGTAGTTTGATAGCAAGATAATTTGTAACAAGTAACAAGTAACAATGGTAACAATAAGTGCAGCAAGGTATCCCAATCCTTTTGATGGCAAAGGACAGGCCGAAACGGTCTCAGATAATAAGCAAAGCGTTCTGGAGGGCACACGGGAATTTCATCTAGTCACTTTCATCATGATGGTTTGATTTGCATTCGCTACTTTGATAATTTGATATGTGGGTGGACCGGTGCTTGGGTGCTGTTCTTACTTGAACAAGCCTCCCACTTATGATTAACCCCCTCGCAAACATCCGCAACTACGAAAGAAGTAATAAGATAAAATCTAACCATATCATTAAACATATGGATCCAAATCAGTCCCTTACGGAATAGCACATAAACTAGGGTTTAAGCTTCTGTCACTCTAGCAACCCATCGTCTAATAACTAATCCATGATGCATTCCCTTAGGCCTAAAGATGGTGAAGTGTCATGTAGTCAACGTTCACATAACACCACTAAGGGAATCACAACATACATATCATCAAAATATCGAACACATATCAAATTCACACGATTACTTGCAACATGACTTCTCCCATGGCCTCACGACCAACTTAACTACTCACAAATAATATTCATGCTCAAGACCAGAGGGATATTAAATAGCATAATGGATCTGAACATATAATCTTTCGCTAAATAAACCATATGGCATCAACTACAAGATGTAATCAACACTACTAGTCACCCACAGGTACCAATCTGAGGTTCCGGTACAAAGATTGAACACAAGAGATGAACTAGGGTTTGAGAGAAGATGGTGTTGTTGAAGATGTTGATGAAGATTGGCCTCCCAAAGATGAGAGGGTTGTTGGTGATGACGATTGAGGGAGTCATGGACTAGGGGGTCCTCGGGGGGCCGGACTATCTCTCAGGGGCCGGACTATTGGGTCGCACCGTATCGGGATTAAAGACTTCTTATGCCTTGAAGTGCACTCCAAATCAAGATAAAAGACCCGGAGTTTCCTTGATGTAACCGACTATTTGTAAACCCTAGCACCCCTGGTGTCTATATAAACCAGGGGGCTTAGTCCGTAGGGGCTAGAGGAACAATCACCATCCTACCAGTTAGGGTTTAGTTCGTCTGATCTCGTGGTAGATCTACTGTGTAACCCCCTCATACACAAGCAATATAATCAAGCAGGATGTAGGGTTTTACCTCTTAGAGAGGGCCCGAACCTGGGTAAACATCGTGTCCTACGTCTACTGTTCCCCATCGATCCAAGGTCCATAGTTTGGGACCCCCTACCCGAGATCGACCAGTTTTGACCCCGACATTGGTGCTTTCATTGAGAGTTCCACTGTCGGATCGCCAAAGGATCGATGGCTCGCCTGATCATCGGAGACAGCATCAGCACCGGAGACATCTTTGTCCCCGGGCAACTTTTCGCGTTCGGCAGCATCGTTCTGCATGCCGACGCGACCGGCCACCTCAACCAGATCAACAATTTCACCCCTAGGCAACAGATCAGGTTTGGAAACTTTGAGTACGTCACCGATGCGTGGGGCGATCCGATCTTTTCAGGCTTCTCATCCTCGCCTGCAACATCCATGGCCTCTGAAGTATAGACCTCGGGGGCTATTCCTGATCCGATCTCCGGATCGGCCTTTACAACACAACCAGCGTCAAGCTCGGAAGCCTCTCCCATGTCCGAAGACCATGAGTCAACCCTGTTCGGACCATCCCTCCTCGATGAGGATTCGGCATCGAGCCTTGATGAGAATTCGGTGTTCGAAGACAGGGAGCCAACCCCCACTGAACTCGCCCTCCTCCACCTTGACGCAAGTGCGGCGCTCGACAACCAAGGTTTTGCCCTGACCGGACCCTTGCCTTGGACCACCATTGCGATGGAGGTCAGCTCCAAGGAAGCTTTGTACGCCGCTCCGGCTAGCCTTGCCTTGTTAAACGAGATGCTTGACTGGATCCAGATGATGGCTATTACTGATGGCCCATCCTCGGCTCATGCTCAACAGAGCTTCGAGGTAGACCATAGGGAATTTTATGTCCCACCCACCACCCACTTGATAGCCACTATCGAAGATTTAACCGACATGCTAGACTATGCCTCTGAGGAGGCCGACGACATGGACGATGACAAGGAGGCCACAGCTCACATGAACACCGCCCCTCCAGTCACCGGCCACTGGACGGCCACATCCACCTACGACATCTACATGGTGGACACCTCCAAGGACGACGGCGCTAATGGGGACGGCACCCCAGAAGGGATGGTAAGAATCCCGGAGAGGAGCCCCCCAAACGCCGAAGACAACGTCGACGATCCAAGGGACGACGTAGCAGGGAAAGCAACACGGGCACCAGAGAAGGGGACACTCTGGAAAATGCGGAGGACCTCGGTGACCCCGCCCCTGAGGACCAGTCTGACGGCTCGAAGGGGCATGAGGACCAAGACAACCCCGAGGACCCAGATGATTCCAAGGATAGCAATTATATAACCCTCTCCAAAGAAGAGATCAGCCTTGGAGCCGAAGACTTCATCGTCCCAGAAGACCCACTGGATCAGGAACGCTTCAAGCGACAGCTTATAGGCACTACACGCAGCCTAAAAAAGCAGCAGCAAAAGATAAAAGCGGAGCAAGATACCCTCAATGACAGATGAACTAAGGTCTTGGCGGCCGAAGAAGGGTATGGCTACGAGCGGCAAACAAAGAGCTACCCCATGCGCAGGTTATTGCCACAATTTGATGACGAGGCCGTCAAGCCCGCACAACCCAGTCAAACCCAAGGCAAGCAGCCCGACAGCCCCCTCGAGGAAGGGACAGAGCGGCTGGCGAAGCCAAACACCCACCTGCCCCTCCCCGCCGCAAAGGCAAGGAAGCGGCACAACAAGAATACCAATTCGATCTCCAACACGACCTGGCCGCTAAAGCCGGTCAGTCTAGGTCCATCTATGGGTCAAGAGGGCATCCTCTCGATAACAGAGACGGATACCAGGCGTGGCTAGATTGAAACAATAGAATTCGGGATCAGCACCGGGCCAGGATGGACTCCGAGGTTCAACGCGACGTAGCCCGAAGAAGGGGCACTGATACGTCTCCAACATATCTATAATTTTTGCTTGTTCCATGCTGTTATATTATCATTCTTGGATGTTTTACAATCATTTTATAGCAACTTTATATCATTTTTTGGGACTAACCTATTGACATAGTGCCCAGTGCCAGTTGATGTTTTTTGCTTGTTTTTTACTTCACAAAAAATCAATACCAAACAGAGTCCAAACACAACGAAACTTTTTGGAGATTTTTTCTGGACCAGAAGACACCTGTTGGGCCAAAGAAATACCAGAGGGGGGCTCCGAGGGCAGCACAACCCACCTGGGCGCGCTTGGGAGCCCAGGCGCGCCCTGGTGGGTTGTGCCCACCTCGGCCGCCTCCCGCACTGCCTCTTTGCTCTATAAATACCCCGAAAATCCAAAAACCCTAGGGGAGTCGACGAAGCACAATTCCAGCTGCCGCAAGTTCCAGAACCACCAGATCCAATCTAGACACCATCACGGAGGGGTTCATCATCCTCATTAGTGCCTCTCCGATGATGCGTGAGTAGTTCATTGTAGACCTATGGGTCTGTAGTTAGTAGCTAGATGGCTTCCTCTCTCTCTCTTTTGATTCTCAATACAATGGTCTCTTGGAGATCTATTTGATGTAACTCTTTTTTTGCGGTGTGTTTGTTGGGATCCGATGAACTTTGAGTTTATGATCAGATCTATTTATCCATGAAAGTTATTTGAGTTTCTTTGATATCTTATATGCATGATTACTTATAGCCTCGTATTTCTTCTTCGAATCTTTGGTTTAGTTAGGCCGACTAGATCGATTTTTCTTGCCATGGGAAGAGGTGCTTTGTGATGGGTTCGTTCGTGCGGTGTTCTTTCCCTGTGATAGAAGGGGCAGCAAGACACGTATTGATCATTGCTATTAAGGATAACAAGATGGGGTCTATTCCTACATGAATAGATCTTGTCTACATCATGTCATCGTTCTTATTGCATTACTCCATTTTTTCATGAACTTAATACACTAGATGCATGCTGGATAGCGGTCGATGTGTGGAGTAATAGTAGTAGATGCAGGCAGGAGTCGGTCTACTAATCTTGGACGTGATGCCTATATAATGATCATTGCCTGGATATCGTCATAATTATTTGAAGTTCTATCAATTGCCCAACAGTAATTTGTTTACCCGTCGTATGCTATTTTTCTCGAGAGAAGCCACTAGTGAAATCTACGGCCCTCGGGTCTTTTCTTTATCATATTTGCCTTGAGATCTATTTTTATTTGCTTTTGTTTTCAGATCTATTATTCTAAAAACCCAAAAATACCTTGCTGCACTTTTTTTCTTTCTTTATTTTATTTTGTTTTATTGCAAGATCTATTTATCTAAAATCATACAAACCAATCTATCTTTTACCAGAGAGGGATTGACAACCCCTCTTACGCGTCAGGTTGCAAGTATTTGTTCTTTGTGTGCAGGTACCATTTACATAGTGTTGCTTGGTTCTCCTACTGGTTCGATAACCTTGGTTTCATAACTGAGGGAAATACCTACCGAAGTTGTACTGCATCATCCCTTTCTCTTCGGGTAAATACTGACGCGGATACAAGCCATCAGGCGGCACTCGCCCAATGTGCTTCACCGATGAGGTGATGCAACACCAATTCCTGGAAGGGTTTAAACCCATGAATATCGAGCCATACGATGGCACTATAGATACATCAGTGTGGATTGAGGACTTTCTCCTCCACATTCATATGGCATGAGAAGATGATCTCCACACCACCAAATATCTGCCACTAAAGCTTAAATGACCGGCCCAGCATTGGCTCAACAGCCTCCCCGAAGATTCCATCGGGAGCTGGGAAGAGCTCGAGGATGCTTTTCGAGCCAACTTCCAAGGCACTTATGTTCGGCCTCCAGATGCCGATGACCTAAGTCATGTAGTCCAGCAGCCCGGCGAGTCAGCTCGACAGTTTTGCAACAGGTTTCTAACGAAAAAGAACCAAATAATCGACTAGCTCACACGCTGAGGCTATAGCCGCGTTCAAACTCAATATCCGGGATGAATGGCTCGCACGCCAGCTTGACCAAGACAAACCGAGGACAATGGCGGCCCTCACCTCCCTCATGACTCGCTTTTGCGTGGGTGAAGACAGTTGGTTGGCCCGTAGAAGCACCAACCCAGAAGTACCCGGCACTTCGGAAGTCCGGGATGGCAACGGAAAGCCAAGGCGTAATAAAAACAAATGCCAACATAATGGCACCGAGATCGATGACATGACAATAAATGCTGGATTCCGTAATTCCAAGTCAGGGCCGCGCAAGAAGCCCTCTAAAGGAAACCAGGACGGACCCACTAAGTTGGATGTTATCTTGGATAGGCCATGCCAGATACATGGTACTGCAGAAAAGCCTGCCAATCATACGAACCACAACTGTTGGGTGATCA
Source organism: Thinopyrum elongatum (assembly GCA_011799875.1). Lineage (NCBI taxonomy): Eukaryota > Viridiplantae > Streptophyta > Magnoliopsida > Poales > Poaceae > Thinopyrum > Thinopyrum elongatum. Next base: position 90,465,315 of record CM022302.1, on the reverse strand, counting down.
AGCAGGCCGGCAAACTAACAGCCAAATACATGGGCAAAATCCCCCGAAGCGAGGACGATGAAGAACCTCACAGGCCGAACAATGGAGGCCAGAAACAGTTCCCTCCCGAGGTTAAAACAGTAAACATGATCTATGCCACTCATATACCGAAGAATGAGCGGAAACGCGCACTTCGGGACGTCTATGCCATAGAGCCTGTAGCCCTGAAGTTCAACCCGTGGTCAGCATGTCCGATCATCTTCAATCGCAAGGACCACCCGACCAGCATCCATCATGGAGGGTCAGCGGCCTTGCTCCTAGATCCCATCATCGATGGATACCACCTTACCAGAGTCCTTATGGATGGAGGCATCAGCCTCAATCTGATCTATGAGGACACAGTCCGGAAAATGGGTATTGACCCATCAAGGATCAAACCCAGTAACACCACCTTCAAGGGGGTCATCCCCGACATCGAAGCCCGCTGCTCCGGCACCCTCACCTTGGAAGTGGTATTCGGCTCTCCGGACAATTTTCGGAGCGAAGACTTGATCCTCGACATCGCCCCCTTCCACAGCGGATACCACGCCCTCCTGGGCCGAATGGCATTCGCTCGTTTTAATGCCGTCCCCCACTATGCCTACCTCAAGCTCAAGATGCCTGGTCCGAAAGGCATCATTACAGTCAATGGTAACACGGAGCGCTCTCTTCGAACGGATGAACATACCGCGGCCCTGGCGGCCGAATACGAAGGACCTAAGTGTCTGCCCACCATCAAGGTGCGAGAGGCAAACAAGCGAGCACGGGCCCTATCCCATCCAGGGGACCTCCCTATATTCGGTGTACATAGGGATACGCCCCCCATAGCCCGCCCAACCCAGCAGCATGTTACATGCCCCGATATCACAATTTTGCACTCAAAATACCATGGGCAGCTATGGGGCTTAATTACCAAGAGCACAGTTCGACCGTACCATGACACAATGCGTCTTCGGATGACAAACAGGTACCATCAAGGACCTATGCGGCATCAAGCCTTAACAATGCAGCGATCTCTGGAAGGCCCCTTCTCAAGGGCCCGCTGCCGGACAATCACCCCATGATGAGACCCCCCCAATAGAAGTAAAGGCGCAGACATGCAGTAGGGCACAGTTCGGGAATTAACCCACACATCAAGGCCCTGCGTGAACCTTTCGTTTGTAAAAATTTTCTTGTTCTTTTTTGAAAGAATGTATCCTTCCTGACGCTTTGTTCGCCAGTTTGAATTGTATGACTAAAATGTCACGAGACCACGGGAAATAATGCAAGCCTTTTCAGGTCCTTATACAGTTATTCATACCATGTTTTTTCCCTTCTCTTCGATCTTGCCCCGAACTTGTATGGTACATACTTGCCCTCCCATGCAAACCGGCTTATAAACCGGGGGCTCGGCCGTAAGGCTCGCCCCGCATGCTAAGTCCGGCACCCTACCTTCTAACGTGTCCAGCGTCTCGAATATTGCATTATATGCATCAGTTCTGAATTATGTCTTGGGTCAATAGTCGGGTTGCCTGGCTCCTATGCTTATCTCCCGGCTAAGAAGGTAAAGGGAGAACCACTGCGATTGTACATCCGCCTCGTGCGGTCAAGTGCTTCAGTGGATAAAGCCAAAAACTGAGTGTCATAATAGGCGTGAACTGGTCAGCGATCCGATTACTGGTATCAAACCCGCAATCGTTGGCGATCAGCCTGTGTAACACAACCAAGGTATAAAACATCGAGGTTCAACCATAGTTTAATACACAACGAGGTCAACTATCCAAGGATTACATCCTTGGAACATAATGCCTCTACGGCCCGAGCACCGTCCATCACGGCGGCGAAGTATTGCTCCGGGCGCCTATGCTCCTTTCCAGTTGGGGGAGATCAGGTGGCCATCTCGAAGGGTTTGATCTTTGGCCAATGCACCATGGTCTTCGAGAACGCCATCCGAGCCCCCTCAATGCACGCCGAGCCCTTGACGGTCTCTACCTAGGCCGGAGCGTCGCACAACCTCGCCACAAGACCAAAATAGCCACTACTGGAATCAGCTGCTTTGCCGTCTGCCAAAGCAGACGGCAAAGGCACTGTTGGCGGACGGCAAAGGCTTTGCCGTCCGCCAGCAGACGGCAAACACTCCGGCAAAGCCGATGCCGGTAAAGGCCGCTTTGCCGTCTGCTGGCGGACGGCAAAGAAGGAAAGTTCTTTGCCGTCTGCTAGCAGACGGCAAAGCTTGTGGACGGCACAAAAAAGGTGACAGCCCCGTTAGGGGGCTAACGGCGCTCTTTGCCGTCTGCTGGCAGACGGCAAAGACCCTGCTCCTTTGCCGTCTGCTGGCAGACGGCAAAGACCTTGCCCTCTATGCCGTCTGCTGGCAGACGGCAAAGAGGCCAAATAGGCCAGACCAGGTGAACAGCGTGCTGCCACGTGGCCAATTTGCCGTTTGCTAGCAGACGGCAAATTGGCTATATAACCCCTGTTTTTTCTTAAATTCAATCAATTTCACAGATATATATATATATATATTCATTTCAAAATATTTCAACAAGTACATATAGCCAACATATCCCTGCCATATGGATCATCCAACATATCCAACACATATATCATCATCCAACACATATATACACCAAATGAAAAGTCCAACATATCCAACAATTAAGCAAAAGGTCCATATACAATATAGCCACCATCCATCCATACATATATACGTAGCAAGTTTCAAATTGTTCATCCTACAAAATCAAAACAAAAAGGAAGGACAACGAGAAGAGTAGACTCCAACGCAAGCTTCCGTGATCTGAAGCAAATCTGCAAAATGGGAAAGAAGAAAGTTAGAAGAACAAGAAGAAGAAGACTAGAAGAAGAAAAAGAAGCATAATTTTTCTTCTCTTTCCTTTTCTTCTTCTTATTGCTTACTAGTGTCATTTTAGATCTAACCTAGTTAAATAGGCCATTTTTGACCTAAATAGGCTAAGTATGTCATAAATGAACTAAATAAGCTAAGTATAGGTCATTTTGGAGAATATTAAGTCTTTTTTGAGCTAAATAAGTCATTTTGGAGCTAAATAGGTCATTTTGGAGCTAAATATGACTTAATATGCTCCATATTAAGTCATTTTGGAGCTAAATAGGTCATTTTGGAGCATATTAAGTCATTTTGGAGCTAGATAGGTCATTTTGGAGCATATTAAGTCATTTTGGAGCTAAATAGGTCATTTTGGAGCATATTAAGTCATTTTGGAGCTAAATAGGTCACTTAGGAGCATATTAAGTCATTTTGGAGCTAGATAGGTCATTTTGGAGCTAAATAGGTCATTTTGGAGCTAAATATGCTCCAAAATGACTTAATATGCTCCGGACATGACTTAATATGCTCCAAAATGACTTAACATGCTAAATAGGTCATTTTGGAGCATATTAAGTCATTTTGGAGCTAAATAGGTCATTTTGGAGCTTAATAGGTCATTTAGGAGCATATTAAGTCATTTTCGAGCTAAATAGGTCATTTTCGAGCCAAATAGGTCATTTTGGAGCATATTAAGTCATTTTGGAGCTAAATAGGTCATTTTGGAGCTAAATAGGTCAATTAGTAGCATATTAAGTCATTTTCGAGCTAAATAGGTACGAAAGCGATACCCGTTCTCGACCCGCGCCCACCATCTGTCAACACCTGCAATGACAAAGAGTAAACAAAATTAGTACAACATAAAAAGAATGAATACCTGACATGAATAATATGTATATAATTTTAGTGTATCATCATCATGAACATAATAAAAAATTGAATACCTAACATGAACTAATTAATAATATATATGTACATAATAATAATTGAATAGCTGACATGAACTGAAATATTAATCTTCATCGTCATCATTAATAAATGCATCATCATCATCGTCTATATATGCTTCGGGGTCAATAAATGCATCATCATCATCACTATCAGTAATGACGTGCTCATCATCATCAATAAATGCATTAACATGTGGAAGGCCTCTTGTACGTAATCGGTTGTCGCATGTTTTGTAGCGGTCTACCACATAGAGCCTGCTGATCGACTCTAGCCTTAGGATTATCCTTTGTTTTCCCCTCTATGCCGAACAATGTACTAAAGAGGGCCTCGCCGACATTCTTTTCAGTGTGCATCACGTCGATGTTGTGTGGGCAAAGGAGGTCTTTGAAGTAAGGCAGATCCCACAAGCATGTCTTGTGAGTCCAGGCGTGTTCGGAATTATACCCCTTGAAATACCCTGGACGCTCCGGATCCGGCTCGAGAGAGTTTAACTGATCCAGGGTCTGTTGGCCTGTCAATGCAGGTGGTGCAGAGTTTTTGACAACTCTACCTTTGATGAAGTTCTTCTTGCCTTTTCTGAACTTATGGCGAGGATCTAGGAACTGTCTATGCATGTCGAAGCAAGAAAACTTGCCACCCGCCTGCAGCCGATGAAACTCAAGAGCTGCCTTGCATGTGGGGCACGGGAACCTTCCATGGACACACCAGCCAACGAATAGCGCATACGCCGGCAAGTCATGCATCGAGTACATGTACCACGCACGCATTAGGAAGTTTTTTTTGTAGCGGCGTGGTATGTCTTGATCCCATTATCCCAAGCTTCTTGCAGTTCATCCTTAAGCGGCTGCATGTACACATTCATATTCTTCCCCGGATAGTTGGGCCCCGGAATTATCAACGTCAGGAAAATGTTCTTTCTTTGCATAATCTGTCCGGGGGGGAGATTGAGTGGAATGACAAATACAGGCCAACAACTGTATTGGGCTGCCATCATACCAAACACATTGAACCCATCCGTGCTTATGGCGAGTCGAGGATGCCTTGGATCTACCGCTTTAGCATGATGTATTGCATCGAAGTGCTTCCACGCAAAAGCGTCCGATGTGTGTACCAACATCGGCTCCCCATCTGCATCTAGTTCGGTTCTTTTGCCCAATTTGTGCCATGTCATCTATCTGGCCGTCTCTTCGACCATGAAAAGACGTTGAAGTCTTGGTATGATTGGCATATACCGAAGAACATTAACTGGGATTTTTGTCTGACTCTTCTCACCCATACTGTTGTCTACCTCAACATACCTGGAAGACTGGCAAATGGGACAATACTTCAAGTCCGCATACTCAAGCCTAAATAAGGCACATCCTTTCTCACAGGCATCTATCTTTTCATAGGGCATCTTAAGTACACGGAGGATTTTGTTCGACTGGTACAGGTTTGCAGGCATTACATGGCCTTTGGGTAGAAAGCGTCCAAATAGTGTCATCATCGCGTCGTAGCATTCTCTGCCCAAGTTGAATTGAGCCTTCAGAGCCATTACTTATGCGATGGCATCCAGCTGACAAAGCTCAGTGTGCTCGTGGAGAGGACGTTTTGAAGACTCCAACATATCATTGAAGGCCTTTGCAGATTCCTCCATCTCATCGTCCAAATCCCGAGCATCATCAAAGTCTTCCACCATGTCTTCCATCCCGGTACCATGCTCGTCGGTGCGACGACGGCCCTCCTCAGCTCTGGCATGTTGGGCAGACTCACCATGAAATGTCCAGACCGTATAATTAGGCGTGAAACCCAACTTCTGCAGGTCTTTGATCATTTCAAACTCTGACTTCTTATGAAAGTTGTTGCACTTGAGACAGGGGCACCAGGTTATTTCCTGTCCATTTGCAAATGCGGCTCTCACAAACCCATTGGTTTTTCTCATCCATTCATGGATCATGTCTTTCTGACTAGTGTGACCGGTGTACATCCACGCACGATCACTCATCTTGCCTAGCTACTGGACACACAAGAAATACATACATAATTCAGCAAACCATATTCATCAGTTAATAGAGTTTGTCAATTTTATTACGTCCATGCAACCTAGACGCTAGTAGGTAAAGATAGGTCCTAATCCCAACCGAGTATGTGTAGATTGGGTTCGTTTTCCCATGCTCTGCTCCGGATCCGATGCAAAATTTCGGCAGCACCTCCCCGCTGTTCTCCTGATACACGTCTCGGCAATAAGCAAAGAGGATGTGTACCCGGAGAACAACAGGGAGGCACTGACGAAATTCTGCATCGGATCCGGAGCAGAGCATATGGGAAAACGAACCCAATCTACACATACTCGGGATGTCCATGGATAACGTTGGACAATTCAAAAGAATCATGGTTATAAATATGCAAATGAATGCATATTTATAGATGTAACCCTTTCAAACGGGAGATGCATAGTGGTCACGCATACTAATGATTGACACCTACAGCTAGCAAGTTTCATCGGCATGAAGACCGAAACAGAGCAAATGAAGGGGGGAGGAGGAGATGTCATTTGTGCTCACCCACGAACGCAGAGGCGGAGCTCGTCGAACGCACGGGGAGGTCGTCGAACACCAGACCCTCGCAGCAACGAAAGAACTGCACATTTAAATCAGAAAATATATGACCTAACTCATAATTCACAAATATATGACGGGGTGTCGGGTCGGGGTGTCGGGTTGACTTTCATTCCGTCGATGCTCCCTTCAACAACTCTCACCTCTCAAGTGCTGGTATATATGTATGGTGGGGCACTCATTGCCTGTTTATTTCAACCGTCGGTGACGGTCGTTACTCCCATCCCTTGCCGCGTTACCAAGGTCTCACAGCAAGAGATGAGGAGCAACGACCACCTACGACAACAGCCGGTGTCTTTCCTCTTATAACATCTCTCATCTCTCAATGTTATTTCGACCGTCGGTGATGGTCGGTCTTTTCGTCCTCCCCCTGCTTTACCAAGGTCACAGAGGGGGAGGACGAGAAAGACCGACCACCTACGAACAGCCGGTATCCTTCCTTCAAGAGCATCTCATCTCTCACTCTCATCTCTTTCAAAAGGAAGCACCATCAGAATGAAAGTCATCCCTCGACCACTCGACCTCTCGACGACCCTCGACCCTCGACCCCTCGGAGATTCTTTTCCTTCTTTTCTCTCCTCGACGACCCATGAACGACTACACCGCACCGAACTCCAGCCATCGACACAACGACCAGAACAGAGCAAATAGGGGAAGGTCAGGGAGGAGATGACAGTCGAGCTCACCCTTAGACTGTAGAGGCGGTAGTCGAACGACAATGACAACGGCAACGGGACCGACAGTGCTCCTGGAGGTGAAGAGAAGATCCCTGCACATGAAAAACAATCCAACATAAGCACCGCAGAACAATATAATCAACAACATCTAACCTAACGGAATAAAAAGACACTATTTTTTAAATGAAAATCCATACATAAATCCACCCATACATCTATATAGCATTCATCCATCTTTCCATCCATACATCTACACAGCATACATCCATCTAGCAATCCATATAACAACTACAAATTGTTCAAAATCACATATACATACATCCATCCACAGATTGCTGGCACCGCCCCTGTATACATACATCCATCTATCCATCCATCCTTACATCAATCTATCCATCCATCCACAGATCCATCAACTCCTAAATCAATACATGCAAAAAAAATAAGAACAAAGAGGGGACCGGTGCTCACCGTGGGCTGGGCAGAGGGGGCAGAGGGCAAGGAGGAGCTGGTGCGGCGGGGGGGTGGTGGAGGAGGGGTGGGAGGGCTGGGGGACGGCTGGGGCAGAGGGGCAGAGGGAGGGAGGCAGGGGTGGTGGAGGAGGGGGAGGAGAGGGAGGGGGGGAGCGGGCAGCGGAGGAGGGGGAGGGGGCGCCGGTGGTGGAGATGGGAGGGGGCCACGGTGGTGGAGGGGGGAGGGGGCGGCGGTGGAGGGAGGGAGGGAGGGGGGGGCGGCGGTGGAGGGAGGGAGGGAGGGGGGCGGTGGTGGAGGGGGGAGGGAGAAGGGGGGCGGCGGTGGAGGAGGGAGGGAGGGGGGCGGCGGTGGAGGGGGAGGGGGGGGGCGGCGTCGGCGGTGGAGGGAGGGGGCGGCGGCGGCCTGCGCGGGAGGGGGCGGCGGCGGCGGCCTGCGCGGGAGGCAGAGGGTGGGGAGGCGGTAGAAAGAGATGTGGAGGAGGGCGCGCGCGCGGGGGGCCAAATTAAACCCCCGCATTGCCGTCTGTTTTTTTTCTCTTTGCCGTCTGCTGGCGGACGGCAAAGAATTCTTTGCCGTCCGCCAGCAGACGGCAAAGAGGATGACCCTTAGACCACCACTGCCGTGAAACTGTGGGCCCCTCTTACCTCTTTGCCGTCTGCTGGCAGACGGCAAAGAAATCTTTGCCGTCTGCCAGCAGACGGCAACCTCTTTGCCGTCTGCCGGCAGACGGCAAAGAAGTGGCCCGTGTGACCTACCCAGTGCAGTACCCCCGTGGGGTCCACTTTGGACTTTGCCGTCTGCTGGCAGATGCCAAAGACCCTGTTTGCCATCAGCTGGTTCTTTGCCGTCTGCTTTGAGAAGACAGACGGCAAAGAGCCTCTTTGCCATCAGCTGGCAGACGGCAAAGAGCTGGCAGATGGCAAAGACCCAGATTCCAGTAGTGAGCTATTCGGCAGGGGCTTGGAGGGCCACAGCTGGACACAAAGGTCTTTCATGACCGGCTCCGCCATCCAGTGCAGCTCCATCAATTGTTTCATTTGATTAACAAGGAGGGGTGGGTGCTCGGGGGCTTGAAATTGCGCCCAGAATAGCCTCAAGTCGGCGTCACCTTCTCGAGCCGCATAGTACCTTGGCGCATCGGCCGCATTCCTCAGGAGCTCCGCAAAGGCACCTGCGGAATGCCAGACTCGCGTAAGCAATGCAAATATTTTGCCACAGAAGACACTTTGCAGTAAGTACTTCTTACCATTCACAATTTGCTTTGCCTATCGGAGCTCTTCCCGAGCACCTCGCGCCTCTGTTCGCACTTCCTGGGCCTCCGTCTTCATCTTCACCAGCTTGGTGGCATGTTCTTTATTCTTTCGCTCAAGGTCCACACACTTTGTGATGGTGTCCTTGAGCTCCTGCTGCACCTCGTCCACCCTGGCCTCGTGCTTCTCACTGTCATTTTTCACCGACGTGAGCTCGGTGGCCATTCGCTCGGCCATCGTCTTTTGTTCGGCTGCATCGGCTTTCGCCTTTTGCAGCTCGGCCTTGAGGCTTTCACCCTCTGCGGCACCAGCTGCAATGATTTGCTTGCTTAAGGGATCATCCCGAAAAGTCTACTTAAACATAAACTATGCAAAGTACTATGTTTCGTACAAGACCAACCTTGTGCTTAGTCTAGCCGCTTGTTGATGAGGTTGAGTTCTTCCTCGGAGCCATTCAGCTTCCGATTGATCTCAACCAACTCAGGGGCATTGGCAGTAGCCACCAATGCCGAAGCCTACAAAATAGAAACAAGCTGATTCTTTGGCCAACATCTTCCCAATTTCGACCCTCTGCTAGGTTTCTTCGCAACCTACCAGATTCTCGAGGGCTGCTACATATAAGGATGCACTGCTACGCGTCTGTGCTATACAAATGGTTTTTAACCCCTTTCCACGACGGCATTTGGAACCGTCGCCAAGTGAGTGTGGGCAATAGGGGGGTCCTTCCCAGACGACCCAGAAACCGTTGGGGTTAGGGAGCCAAGATGCATATACAGTACTCCTACTCGTTTGTGCTCGCATTGCCATCGCAGTCGGTATTCTATGGTGCTACGTTTACGATGCGCGGCCCATCACAAACGGTTCACTATTATAGAACGTGTATGATAAGCATACAATCACACACATTCGATTTTTCCAAACCGTATGCGATAACTAATTAAGAAGATTAGCTAATCGTCGTACGAGTGTCGGACAGGATTACGAAATGTCGGACCGTTGTAACATCGTCGTACACGACAACTATCGCACACGCTGTTCTGTGGTGCAACTTTTATGATGCATACTTCATCAGAAACAGTTCATGGTTGCGAATCATGTACGATAAGGCAACTAAGACAAATGTTTAGTTTGCCCGCACCGTTTGTGATATTGTCTGACATCGCACATGCTTTGTAAACGGCAACTGTGTGTATGCTTGCGCACGTTTACTCTCTGTGAACCGTGTCGGATTATTGTCGGGGTATTCTCGCGACAGATGCCAGGGGGTGGCTTATCGTGGATGGGGCCGAAAGGACATCGCCGGGCCCTGGAAGCGGGATTGGGCGTGAGCTCGATCGCACACAAGACGTACCCAGGTTCGGGGCTCTCCGGGGAGATAACACCCCTAGTCCTGCTCTGCGGGGTCTCCGCATGATGACTATGATCAAATGGTGGCTACAAGGTTGCTCCTTGAGCTGCGTTGCTAGAGGAGGAAGAAGGGCAGAGCTGCTACCTTGCTCTCCCTAGCTATGGTGTGTGTGAGTGGCGTGTGTGCTGAACCCTTTGCATGGGTGATCCTGGGGGGCTTATATAGGCCTGCCCCCCAGGGGTACAATGGTAACACGGCCGGGTGTAGGACCCAAACGTCAGTGTCTAGGGTCACCGGGTTCTCCGACGGCTGCTGGGGCCCGCCTCCGAAGGGCCCCGCCGGCTGCCGAGAATCCAGCCGACAGGTAGGGCCCGCCGCCTGCGGGCCATGCTGATTGCCTTTTCCTGTAGCGTTGTACTTGATGACGGAGGCCGCGTCAGGAGTCGTATGGCTACAGTCCCGCCACTTGGTCAGCGCACACTGTAGCCATGCTCCGTCTCATCGAAGTAATTGAGCGCGGACTCTGAGGGGAGGGGAGGGCCGGCTGCTAGAGGCTGGCCCGCCCCCGAAGCCGCCTTCTTGGGCAGCGCCGTCTTCTGGGAGCTCACGGACAGGTAGGGCCCGCCGCCTGTAGGCCGTACTGATTGCCTTTTGCTATAGCATGACCCTGGCTGACGAGGGCCATGTCATGGGTCGCATGGCTACAGTCCCACACCTGACAGGTGGGTGACAGCTTGGTCAGCTTGCACTGTAGCCACGCTCTCCCGGGATTTGGGGGAGTGGGTGGCCCTGTAGCCATGCCCATCTTGTCATAGTGGTTGAGTGCAGACTCCGAGGGGAGGATGGGCCGTCTGCTAGGAGCCGGCCTCCCCTGAAGCCGCCTTCTAAGAGCGTGCCATCTTCTGGGAGCCGGCTGCTTGGGCCTAGCCGGCCCAAGGAGCCGGCTGAGAGTCCGGAAGGTGCGAGGGGCCTTGCTAGCCCCGATGTCTTGAAATGCTAAGGGGTGTGGACGAGGCTACCCGTGGTCAATCCCTCCGACAGTAGTCCCGAAGCTGGTGAGGCACCACGGCTCAAAGCCGGAGTGCCTCAGCAGTTTCCTCCTCCGAGAGATCCTGTGCTCTTGCTTCATCCGGCTGGGAGAAGCCGTCCAACAGGAGCCGGCCGAGGCAAAGCCGGCCGTCTGGTGAATTTGAACCGTCGTGGCGGGCACCGAGATGACGCCACCGGGAGGCGCGCTTGCTGCCCGTTGTTCGCTTGCCACGTGGCGCCAGCAGGCTAGGCCGGCCTGCCAGCCCATGCGTGCGATGGGATGTCGCCGCAGGCCCGGGCCCACCACTACAGGGCCTCGGCACGCGCGCGGATCCGCTGCGGCCGAGATGGGTGGTTGCCCTTCTGTGGCATAATGATCACGCGGCTTTAAGGGGCGAGATTTACGGGGTCGTCTAGGACGTCGGTGCAGATAATCCCCACGTTCCCCATGACCTGTCGCTTCGGCTCCGCCGCCGTTGCCGTATAAGTAGGAGGGAGGGGGTGCGGCCAAACGCATGCGTCCCCCTCCGCTCTTCTTCTTCTTCTTCTTCTTCTTCTTCTTCTTCTTCTTCTTCTTCTTCTTCTTCTTCTTCTTCTTCTTCTTCTTCTTCTTCTTCTTCTTCTTCTTCTCGCTCCTTGCTGCCGCTGTGCCGCTGCGCCGCTCACCACCGAAGCGCCACCGTAGCTCGTCGTCGCCTAGCCTCGCCGCGCCACCGTAGACTTGCCGCCACCCCACCTCGCCGCGCCGCCGCCAACTCTCCACGAACCATGGCGCGAGGCGAGTGGGATGGCTCGAATGTCCATGATGGGCATGTCGAGTTCCTCCGTGCGACATGGCGGATGTCCAACGAGGCGTGCATGGGGACGCGCCTTTCGGACATGTGGGAGATCTCACCGGCGCTGCGGGCCGGTGAGTACGTCGTCTTCCGCAACCACTTCCTCCGTGGCTTCAGCTTGCCGGCGAGCGCCTTCCTCCGTGAGTTCCTCGACTTCTACCGCCTTCAACCTCACCATCTCATGCCCAACACGGTGGTCCTCCTCTCCGACTTCGTCACTTTCTGCGAAGGCTACCTCGGCGTCCTGCCCACACTCGAGTTGTGGGGCGGGTTCTTCTACCTTAAGCTCGACACCGCGGCCAAGGGCGAGCCGGCCCAGTGCGGCGCACCGGCGCCAGGACCCGATTTCACCCCGTCGTCTTGCACGAGTCGGCGAAGTTGTGGCAGAAGTCATACTTCTACGTCCGCAACGTCCACCTGACCCGTGATTATGTCAACCTGCTGGCCTTTGTGCCTGGCTCGCCTGCTAAACCGCGGATTAATTGGGGGCAGCAGCCCAAACCGTTGCCTGCTGCCATTACCAACGCCCTCGACCAGCTTCAGGAGATGACGGACTCGGAGGGGCTCCAGCCGGCGGACCTGCTGGCCGCCTTCGTCTACTGCCGAGTGTCGCCCCTCCAATTCTGGACGCATCCGATCTGCCACATGAGCGGCCGTCGGGACCCCTGCCGGATGCCGACGAAGGAGCTGCCAACTGTTGAGGTGGTCCGGCATGTTAATTACTTTTCCAACAGCCAACTGAGCGAGACCGACTGGAGCTTTGGCAAGCCACCGTATAGCCGCACCAAATCGCCGCGTGCGGTTAGTATTTGGTCCTCTTTCTTTTCTCATGCTATGCTCTTCATCCGCCCTGACCACCCTAACGCGGCATAGCGCTTCGCCGGCCAGGCAGGAGCCGCCGCGCCGGCTCCTGGCCACCAATGGATGGCGGACTGGGAGGTGAGCGACATGGGCGACCCCGGGCTGGGGGCGGCCGCTTTGGAGGAAGACGACGCCGCTGGGGGAGGCGGCGCTGGAGCAGGCAGAGCCACAGGAGGCGGCACGGGAGGCGATGTCCGGGACTGGCCGGATGATGATGAGGACGGCGATGGGCAACGCCGCTCTGAAGGCACCGACATGGCGGGTGCCAGATCCTCGGTGGCGCGATCGACAGGTGGGGCGCCGACTGGGGCACCCGGCGCGTCTAAGCGCCGCTCCGATGCGGGGATGTTCGGCAGCAGGCCGACCAAGAAGGCCAAGTCGACAGCCGCCACCAGGCGGCAAGAGGCCGCGAAGACGGCTGCCGTCCGGAGGACCCCGAAGGAACGCCCACTGGTGTCCGCGTGAGTGCTCTTACTGCTCTTGTCTTGATTGTTTTGTCTTGGCTTTTCCTCTCTTGCGAGTTTCTTATCTTTGCTTGCTTTTCCACGCAGGGCTCCCCTTTCCGTGTCACGGGCTTCGTCCGCCTCACTGATCGGGGCAGCAGGCGCCTCTGAGGAGGCCCGCCGCGTGGACCCGGCCGCCGCCCTTCGGGAGGCGACATAGAGGAACGCGCGAGAAGCACGGGAGGAGCGGGAGGCCACGGCGCGACTGGAGGCCGAGGCGGCCACCACGGCGCAGGCGGAGGCCGACGCCACAGCCAAGCCACAGGCGGATGCGGTAGCCAAGGCGTAGGCAGAGGCCGATGCCAAGGCCGCGGAGGACACGGCCCGCAGCATGGTTCCAGAGGCCACCGACTTGCAGCAGTCGAAGCCGCCGGTGGTGGAGGATCAGGCACTGACTGCAGCAGCCGGGGCTGACCAGGCGGCCCCAGAGCGGGAGGGGACCGACCCAGTCGTCCTAGAGATGGAGGTGGCCCAGCGCGCGCCAGATGCTGGCGAGCGAGGTGGAGGCCATCCCGAAGGGCCGGAGGTGCCACCTGCCAGCACTGAGCTGGTGACGAGCCGGGCCATGACGACACACGCCTCCGCGTGCCTGTGCCCATCACGGGCGGCTTCCGCGCAAAGGCCGGCAGAGGCCGGGGCCATGAGCTCACCGGGAGCCGACACCGAAGCCTCGAGCTCTGCTCTGCCTGGTTGGACACCAGGAGCCGGCCCGGCCGCCCTGAACCTCGCGGTGTAGGACGTCCTGGACAAGTTCTCCGTCCATGGCGCCACCCCCTCCTGAAGGCGAGGAGCGAGATCGTGGCGATGCAGACGTCTGTCCGGGTATGTTCTTAGTCTTGCTTTTTTATCTTTGCAATCTTCAGTGGGGGCGTGCCAGCGCACCCACTGGGTGTAGCCCCCGAGTTCCAAGCGGGCTGCTGAGCAGGCGGTTTGGAACTTTTAAGGCGTGTTTCTGAATGCTGAAGTGTTGCTCTTGCCGCAGGACTACCACAACCTGCGTGCAACCGCCTTCAATTCACAGAACCAGCAGCTTGCCAACCGGACCGCTGAGTTAACCAAGAGCTGAGGTACGTAGGCCAGCCATCTGTGGGGCCGCACAAGCGCACCCACTGGGTGTAGCCCCCGAGATTCGGGCCGACTGTTGAGCAGCCGGGCCGGATCTTCCCGGTGACTTCTTGTCTTGATTGACGCTGACGGTCCTTCTTTGTCTTTGCAGAGGCCGCCGCCAATCTGCGGAGCCACGTGCACGAGCTCGAGAGCCAGCTTCAGGCCAAGGAGCTGGAGTGCAGCCAGGCGGCCGCGGAGCGCAACCGGCTTGAGAAGGAGTTGGGTGACCAGGCGACCTGGCATGTGGACCAGGTCCGACAGCTGAAAGATGGGGAGGAGCTTCTCAAGGCCGAGTTCGAGTCTCAGCGCTCGGGCTGGGCCGAGATGGAGAAGTGCCTGTCGGAAGGCTATGAGGTGATCGAGGCCATGCTCGAAGGTAACTTTTCTTTCATGCTTGGGGGTGCCGGCTGTTGCTGGAAGCCGGCCTCTTATTCCTTTGTTTTCTTTTTACGCAGAGTACTTCCCAGACCACGCCGGCGTCATCAGCCAGGCGATCGAGGCACGGAGCGAGCAGTGCAGGCAAGTGGGCGAGGAGATTGCGCTGGACCGGCCGCGGACCTTGGGCGAACAGTTCCGTGCCGTCCAACTACGCCTTGTGTCGGTCCGCCGGCTGCTCCGCCGCTTTCAGCGTGCCGGGTCCCAGGTCTTGGAGGGGCTCTGGCCGGGTGTGCAGGTGCCCCGGACTCCCAGTCGGACCGCCGACTGGTTGGAGGTGGTGGCCGAGCGGCTCGATGCTTGGAAGGGTGCTGCGGCACGGGCAGGCGCCAAGGCGACGCTGGAATTCATCAAGGCGTGGTACCCAGGCATGAGTTTGGCTCAGCTGGCCACTTTTCGCCAGGAGGCAGCGTCGGAGCTGGAGGCGGAGTGCGAGGCGATCGCCGAACACGCGGCAGCCCTTGCCGACTATGCCGACGTCAGTGTCTTCGTCCCAGAGCGGGCGGAAGACGGCACTGAGGTGCCGCCCTCTTGGTTCTTCCTTAGTCGTTTTTCGTGTGGACAACATTTCCGGCCTTTAGATCTTGCCAGCCGGACAGTTGCGCTGTGAGCTGTAGCTAAGGCAAAGAGAGGGCCTTGGCGTCGGCACACTACTTAGCCGACTTCGGGTGGTGCCAACTTAGGTTAAGGCGGCGAGCCCCCGGGCCGGCTGACCGGACCCGGACAGGGAGGAAGAATGAAAGAACACATTCATAGGCGAAGCTTATCATATAGATAAAAACGTAGCCCCCGAGTGTGCCTCGGGGGACCTATTGTCTTTGCAAGTACAAAAGATAGCGTGGTACATACACTGCACTGTAAAATGGGCGAAGAAGGTTCGCATTCCATGGACGCTCCGTCTCTTGGCCGGCATTGTCCCTTGTGGCACCCCGGCTCAGAGCAACTGGTTTACCTTGCATTGCCACCCCAGAGATCTTGTCTTCTGGCAACACACAACAACTTGGTATAGAATACAACCACTTTATTGATGCTAGCGGAAACATAAGTTCGATATTACATCAAGCAGCGAGGCCAACTGGCACACACGATGCGGCTGAACAGTATGTACATTATTTAATGAACACGAAGGGGCCTCGATCGCGACAACTACGCGGCAGCGGAACAACGACGAAGCGGCACTCCATAGACAGGGACACCGATGTGGACACGATCTAGACACAGGAAGCACTCCGATCCGGTAAGACTTTCCTGAAATCTGGCATGACATGCCAGGTCAGTACATTGAATGTACTTGCAAGCTCACAACAAGTATAAGCATAATGGCAAACAATATTATGACAATTAAGCAGGTTAAATGCAATACTTCAACATACTACTCATGCAGCGAATCATACTTGTGCACCGAGTCCCTCGGACTCTCTTACCAAACGGGTTACCTCGTAACCAACATCATCAAAACGGTGATCATTCCCTGATCACAAACGAGGCCAACACTTTGGTTCCCACACCAACGACCATCTTCATGGTCTCAACAATCTCATCACATAGCCAGTGTCAACCATATAACTTTAGTGTGCAAGATTAACTTAATCATGTTGATCCATGGTGTGACCTACTTACAAGCTGTGTCCGTAACCGAGGACATGGCTATCGATAGATTTAATAAACACTCTGCAGAGGTTAGTACACTGTACCCACACCACGGAACCCATGGCCTCGCACTCCCATTCGGGTGGACCAACGGCATTCCGACAGATCCCTCCCATTGCCATGAAACTCTCTCGGACACTCTGACCAACTCCCCTCTGGGCTAAGTCATGCGTGGCCCCGATGTCTACCAAAGACATCCAACGGCCACCGTCATGGCAAAACAAATCAACGGTCCCAAACAGGGACAAGGTACCATAACAACAACGGGCACACAAAGTTATGTCTGCTTACCGGGCCAGGGTACCGCACGCCCATAACCTTCCCTCGTTGGAGGCACCGACCAGAGGCATGACAATGGACTGAATAAAGGCCTTCCCATAAAGGCAAATGTGGTTGCACTGGGAAGCTCGATCCAGTGGCACCATGACCCGATCAACATTATATTCAAGTTGAATTATTATCAGGTTTAACTTGAAATAAAAGCACTCGAGTCATAGTATGCCATGAACATGCAACTATCTGACATGCCCTATATTCACATAGCACTAAAGTAAGCGGATCAACATCATAGAATCACTCTACTTGCACTTCTAATCACTTTAGCTCACTGGTTTCAACTTCACTGGTTTTAAATCTCATCACTTTTAGTTATGCCATTAACATATTAAAATCAATACCTCATATATGAAAATGATACCGATCATAACCAAATCATAACCATTCTTCCAAAAATACTTCTACTGCCTCATACTAGTCCATGCATTCAAACACTACTGTAAACTAAGCATTTCAATCATGACAAAGTAAACTAACATAAGCAATATTCATTAAATGATTAAATGCATGAAATAAATCATATTCAAGTTAAAAAAATCATAAATATTGAAATGACACCATGCAAATATTTGTGTGGCTTGCCTTAGCACAGAGGAGGGTCACACTCCTCCTGGTTCTCCTCTAGGCAAGCTTCTCCTTCTGAAAAATAATTAAAACATCAAAAAGAAAACATCAAGAACACTTCTGAAATTCACCAGAAATTCTAGGCAGCAGAGAAAAATCTCAAATTTTGTGTGCTGCTAGAATATTCCAATACAAACACAATACAAAAAGAATCAATTCATTTGGACGTATGGTTTAAAAGTTATGGCTGGTCAAAGTTTCTGGTCAATATTTGAATTAAATTCAAATAAAAAGAAAACAGAGGGTGGGGGTGACGTCGAAGACGTAATCCCGTGGAGTGCCACCACTTATACCGCTTCGGCCGCGGCTGAGTGGCTGACAGTGGGCCCCCGCTGTCAGGTTTCGAGAGAGAGGGAGGGAAACAGAGGAGGGGCGGTGATTCGCCGGCGTTTCTCCGGCGAGAAGAGGTCGGCTGCCGCCGTGGAGGGGGGATGGATGTGCAAGACTACGGCGAGTCTGTACGTACCCGAAACGTGGCTAGGGTTGGACGGAGCGAGTCGCGGTGGTCTTATCCAGAGATGTCGGCGGAGGGAGCTTGTCGGAGATGGCGATTCCGGCAAGGCAGGGCATTTCCAGGGGCTCCAACTGCACCTGCACGCAACAATGGATCACCAGAGACACGCCAGAGGAGCAAGTCAAGCTCGAGCAGCTCTGGAGAGGTGGGAAGCAGCAGAGGGGATCGTCGGCGAACTCCGGTCGGGAACGGCGGCTGAAGGCCTGCCTGGCCGGGCTGCGGCTATCTACGGTGTCGTGGTGGTTGTGTGAGTGTGTTGCGGTGCTCGGAGAGGCTGGGGAGGGGCCGTATTTATAGGCGAGGGAGGAGGGGGGTCGGGGCTCCACCGGAGTTCTCTGGAGACGGCGCCTGGCGACAAGAGGTGTCATTGATAGGGGGAGGAGAAGTCGTGGCTCACGCTGCCACTGTGGGAGGGAGGAGACGAGCACAGGGCTCGGGTGGCGACGAGCACAGTGGGCACGGGAGCACTGTCCACTTGGCCGCGTCGTGCCCATGCTTGCTGCGGCAAGCTCCGGCGTCGGCGAGCGCTAGGGGGAGTTAAGGGCGTCGAGACGATGATGGTGGCGGGGTTTGGCAAGGTGCGGCGAGCGGGGAAGCGAGCACGAGCGAAACAGAGCCGTCGGCGGTGTCCAGAGCGCATCGACAAGCATCCTGGCATCATGCACACGCTTGGTCACCGCGTGAACTTTGGCATCGCGCCACGCCGCGCATTAATTTCATGTCTGGCGTGTAGTCCTTGATTGTTTGGGTTGATCCAAAGTCTTGAGTTGCTCATAGGTCAACTATTTGAGAGTGTAGCATCTTGGCAAGTTTCTGGATAGAAACTTGTGAGGTTAATAGGGAGAGATCTAGAAGGAGTTTAGGGCTAATCTCTGGAGGTTAAGGTTTTCTTAGGAGGGTAATGAAGCCCTAAAAATTTCAGCTTCATTGGATCAAGGAAAAATGCACTTCCTATAGAAACTGCATTTTCTGGCCAGAACAGAGAAGATTTTCTGTAGAAAAAATATTCCAAATAACTATGAAATATTTTTGCACAGGGAGGTGTGCCAAGGTCCAAAGAATATTCAGGAATTTTCTTAGATGTTTGTGGGCAAGAAAAATGAGGGTTGCTTTGGAGCATATGTGACTGAAGTGATTTTCAGAGAAGAAAATGTATATTTTTCATTTATAAAAAATATTCCTATGGCCAGTGACTGATATATCAGAGAAGAAATGATGTGTTTGAGAGAGAGGTGAGTCACTTGGGTGAAAATCAAGGACATGCCCAAATGATTAAGTCCAACTGAGTTGATTCAAAACTCCGAATTCAAATCAAATGGCAATGAAATCCAGAAAAAGAAAAAGAGCAGAAACCAGGATGTCACAAACCTCCCCCACTTAGGATGAATCTCGTCCTCGAGATTCGGTTGCTCGGGAAAACAATTCTGGATAGGCTACTCTTAAAAAGTCCTCTCTTTCCCAAGTTGCTTCTTCCTCGGTGTGATGCTTCCACTGTACCTTATAAAATTTTATCGCCTTACTGCGAGTGACTCTTTCTGTCTCATCCAATATTCGGAACGGTTTCTCTTCATAGGTTAAATCCTTAGCAAGCTCTATCTCTGCCATATCAGTCCTTTTCTCGGGTGGCGAGATACACCTTCTCAGCTGTGAGACATGGAACACATTGTGCACTTCTGACAATTCCGGTGGCAGTTCCAACTGATAAGCAACTGTACCAACTCTGGACATAACTGGGAACGGACCAATATATCGAGGTGCAAGTTTTCCTCGGGTCTAAAACCTCTTGACTCCTTTCATGGGTGTGACTCGGAGGTACACATACTCTACGGGTTCAAAACTGATCTGACGGTGCTTTGAGTCATAGTAGCTCTTTTGTCGGGACTTAGCCAGTTGCAGTCTATCTCGGATCTCCTTGACTTGCTTTTCAGCCTCCGTCATCAAGTCGGTTCCGAAAATACGGCTATCTTAGGTTTGAGACCAGTTTAGCGGAGTGCGGCACTTACGGCCATACAGAGCTTCATATGGTGACATCTTCAGGCTGGTATGGAAACTGTTGTTGTAGGAGAACTCAGCATAAGGCAGACAATCTTCCCACTTGGGTCCTTGGGCCAAAGCACATGCTCGGAGCATATATTCAAGTATTTGATTTACTCGCTCAGTCTGCCCATCTGTCTAAGGATGATAGGTTGTGCTATACTTTAGTGCGGTCCCCAAAGCTTGATGGAGACGTGACCAGAACATGGAGGTAAAGAGAGAACCTCTGTCAGAGGTGATAGTCCTTGGCACTCCATGAAAACTGATGATTCTGGACACATGTAGCTGTGCGAGTTGATTGGCTTGGTAGGTGGTTTGGATGGGAATGAAGTGAGCTACCTTTGTCAGCATGTCCACCACAACCCATACTGCATTGTTGCCTCGGTGAGTCCTTGGTAGACCTGTGACGAAATCCATACAGCCATCGTCCCACTTCCATTGTGGAACGGGCAATGGTTGAAGAAGTTCGGCGGGTTTCTGATGTTCCGCCTTCACTTTGTTGCATATATCGCAACAAGCGACAAAATAGGCGATGTCCTTCTTCATTCCATCCCACCAAAATGCCTGACGGAGGTCTTCATACATCTTGGTACATCCTGGATGGATCGAGTATGAAGATTCATGCGCTTCTGTCAAGATCTTCTTTCTCAGGTCTGCTTGCTCAGGTACGCAAATCTGTCCTCGAAACCTTAGAGTACCTTGCTCATCCTTAGCGAAATCCTGGGTCTTGCCTTCTTGCATACGCTTGACATGGTGTTGCAGGACTGAGTCATCTTGCTAGGCAATGCAGATCTCTTCCTCGAGGGTACGAGTAACTTCCAATATATTGGCAAGGCCAGCATCAACAATAACCAAGTTTAGTTGAGTGATCTCTTCTTGGAGTTCGGGAGGCAAGGACTCCATTAAGGCGTTCAGGTTGGCAGGCTTGTGACTGAGGGCATCAGCAACCACGTTGGCCTTAGCAGGATGGTAATTTATTCCAAGATCATAATCCTTGACCAATTCAAGCCATCTTCGCTGTCGGAGGTTCAGGTCCGGTTGGGTGAATATATACTTGAGACTCTTGTGGTCGGTAAATATCTGAAATCTCTTGCCAATGAGGTAATGCCTCCAAATTTTTAATGCGTGCACAACTGCTGCCAATTCCAAATCATGGGTGGGGTAGTTCCCTTCATGCGGTCGTAGCTGTCGAGATGCGTATGCTACAACCTTGCCATCTTGCATTAGTACACATCCAATACCTCTCCTGGATGCATCACAATATACATCAAAGCTGCGGTAGATGTCTGGGAGGGTCAACACAAGTGTTATCATCAATCTGGTCTTTAACTCATTGAAGCTTTTCTCACAGTCCTCAGTCCATGCAAATTTCTTATCTTTCTTGAGGAGTTCTGTCATTGGCTTGGCAATCTTGGAGAAACCTTCGATGAATCGACGGTAGTATCTGGCTAATCCAAGAAAACTCTGGATCTCAGTTATAGTCGTGGGTGCTGTCCAATCAAGCACGTCCTTCACTTTGCTTGGGTCCACAGCTATGCCTTCTGCTGAAAGAACATGCCCCAAAAATCCGACTTGCTTGAGCCAAAACTCACATTTGCTGAATTTTGCGTATAGCTGATGGTCACGAAGTATTTGCAAGACTGCTCTGAGATGTCCCTTGTGCTCTTCTTCACCTTTTGAGTATATGAGGATGTCATCAATGAAGACCACCACAAACTTATCCAAGAAGTCCATGAATACTTTATTCATCATATGCATGAAGAAAGCAGGGGCGTTGGTGAGGCCGAATGACATGACCGTATATTCGTAAAGACCATATCGAGTGGTGAATGCGGTCTTAGGAATATCTTCCTTCTTGATTTTGAGTTGGTGATATCCGGTCCTCAAATCAATTTTGGAGAATACTTTTGCCCCGCTGAGCTGATCGAACAAATCATCAATTCTTGGAAGTGGATATTTGTTCTTGATAGTGACATCATTCAACTGACGGTAATCCACACACATTCGGAGACTGCCGTCTTTCTTGTCCACGAATATTGCGGGTGATCCCCATGGTGAAGAGCTTGGAAGGATGTATCCTTTCTGAAGCATCTCATCAAGCTATTTCTTTAATTCCACTAATTCTGAGGAAGGCATCCAATAATACTTCTTGTATAATGGTGCGGTTCCGGGCACAAGGTCAATTGCAAACTCAAGCTCTCGGTCTGGTGGCATTCCTGGTAATTCCTCAGGAAATACATCTGGAAACTCACTGACCACAGGAATTAGATCCAATTCTTCAGCTACAGCTGTGAAGACCATGTCTTTCTTGGGTATGCTTCTTCGAGCAAAGAATTTTGTAGCCCGACCTTCCCGACTTGTCAATGTGACTTCTCTGGTCGCACAGTTGATGCATACTTGATGTTGGGTCAACCAGTTCATTCCCAAAATAATATCCAACTTGGCAGACTCGATGACTACCAAAGAAGCTGGGAAGATGACCCCCTTGATGTCAATCTCCAAATTGCGGCAGACCAGATTGCTTTTGAGCACGGATCCCGCGGATTGTACCATCATACTCTTTCCCAAAATCGAGCAAGAAAACTTGTTTTGGGCAACAAAACTCCGCGAAATAAAAGAGTGGGAAGCCCCAGAGTCAAACAAAATTATTGCAGGTATGCTATTAACAGGAAACATACCAATGATGACTTCTGGGTCCTCTTGGGCTTCGTCTGCGGAGAGGTGGTGAACTTGCCCTTGGATGGTCTTCTGGCCAGGGTATGGTCCCATATGGTTGATTTGCGGCTTGAATGGAGCATTTGACTTGCCGCTCTTGGGGCATTGCCTTGCATAATGTCCGATTTGCCCACAATTAAAACACGAATTGTTACGCTAACACTCTTCGCGTACCGGGCTAGTCACGACATTCTTGACTTGGGTAGTGATCTTGTTAACGTTCTGCTGCCAAGTGGGCTTGTACTCAACCTGAGTCTGCTGCCAGGTACGAGCCTTCTGCACTGGCGGTCCATCCTTCTTAGGCTCGAATTTGCGCTTATGATCATTATTAGCGGGCTTATTGTCGTACACGAGCTTGTGTTCTCTTTCTGCAAAGAGGGCTTTGTTTACCAGAGTCTGGAAATCTGGAAAATCAAACATACTGAGAGTGCATCTGAGGTGTTGATTCAGTCCTCCAAAAATCTGTCGATCTTCCTTTCTTCTGTAGCCACATCATAGAGAGAATAACGGGCCAAATGGTTGAACTTATGCAGATACTCACTTACTGACAGGCTTCCTTGGGTGAGAGCGAGGAATTCATGTTGCTTGACCTTCATAATACCGGCGGGAATATGGTACTTGCGGAAATGGTCCTTGAATTTAGCCAAAGTGATTTCATCGTCCGCAGACCACATAGCTTTAACATTATCCAACCATATGGCGGCAGCTCCCTCAAGATAGTGTGTAGCAAATGGAACTTTGTTGGCTTCCTTAGTGCGAGCAATCTCAAGCTTCTTCTCAATAGTCTGCAACCAATCATCGACTTCTAAAGGATCGATAACTTGACTGAAACTGGGAGGCTTAGTCCTCTGAAAGTCTGACAGTTTGGAGTGATGGCCATTCTGATTTCCATTCTGCCCAACCATAGCTTGCACACTTTTCAACAGCTCAATTAGATCGTTGTTCCTTCTTTCTTCGAACATGCGCATGATTTGTTCAGTGGATGGCGGATGTGGCGGTGGAGGCGGTGGTGGAGGATACGGCTCGGGGGAATGTCCTGCCTATCTTGCCGAGCGACGAACAGGGACATCCTCACAAGCATGACTGCTGCTGCCTCCCAGCGTCATCCTATTGTTTGTTTTTCCCAATATAAAGCAACCGAGATGAGCAACATCCAAAAATGGGAAGAAAAGCAAGCGACAAACCTGAAAGAAAGCAGCAAAAACCAAAGCGAATAATAAAAAGTTCCAACATAATTATACATAGACTCATACATGAAAGGGAAACATCATGACGGGTTCGACTATGCTCATACATGAAACGAAACATCATGACACGTACGACTACATCCGTACATCAACATCATGACAACTGCGGATACTCTGACGATCTAGTGCTCTGCCGGTCCTGCTGGGTCCTTTCCTGAGCCGGACTCAGATTCTGAACTGAAGATGTTAACGGAAACCTCCGGGTTAAAGGTAACACAACGACGCTGCCTCGAGGGCTCTCCCTCAGGGGCAGGTGCAGGATGAGGCTGGAGCATAGGGGCTGCAGGAGTAGCGAGAAGGGAAGCCCACTCGGCAGGGGCACTGTGGGGAGTCACAGTCGAGGTACCCGAGCTACTCGAAGGAGTAACCGGGGTAACGGGCGAGCTAGAAACTGGTGCGATATAGGGAGTAAATCCCATGGAAGGTGAGTGGGATAGGACCTAGCGGCCACTAAAGCAGTGCGAGCACGAGTCAGCTCTTGAGCCAGCTCGTGAATCAGAAGATAACAAGCAGTGATGTAGCGGGAAAGGTGGCTAGTAGCGCTATCGGCCGCCGGATCAATGATAGGAAAGCAGACACGACCATCGTCGTGTAGGGATGGATAGTAGTAAAAACCTGGGTGGTTCTGCATCTGGATCTCGTTATAGCGTAGCGCAATGAGGATCTCAATTGCAGCAAACTGGACAGCCTGAGCGGGGGTAGAAGCGAAACCACTCCTAGAAGAATGAGTGTAAGAGCCTGATGTCGAACTGCTGCGCAAGGTAACCACTGCGTGATACTTATATACTGAGTCTGCTAGACTCTCCTGGTACACCTGATACACTGGGTCGTCACCGTGAGGGTAGAGTCGACGCCATACACTCCGAAGAAGGTGTGGCGAAGTGTATGTTGGCAGCTCCAACTGGCACGCATATGGTACTAGACCCATCAACACTCACAACCATTAGTCGGTTAGAAATAATAATAAACCAAGTGCTTGCAATGCAGCAATCATATGCAAACACTACCGGCACTCAAATTAGGCTAGCTACCGGTCAACTAATGTGTCGGCGGTCTAGCGTGTCCTACAGTCAGCGCGGCTCTGATACCAAGCGTTGTGGCACCCCGGCTCAGAGCAACCGGTTTACCTTGCATTGCCAGCCCAGAGATCTTGTCTTCTGGCAACACACAACAACTTGGTATAGAATACAACCGCTTTAATGATACTAGCGGAAACATAAGTTTGATATTACATCAAGTAGCGAGGCCAAGTGGCACACACGGTGTGGCTGAACAGTATGTACATTATTTAATGAACATGAAGGGTTCTCGATCACGACAACTACGCGGCAGCGGAACGACGATGAAGCGGAACTCCATAGCACAGGGACACCGATGTGGACACGATCTAGACACGGGAAGCACTCCGATCCGGTAAGACTTTCCTGAAATCTGGCATGACACGCGAGGTCAGTACATTGAATGTACTTGCAAGCTCACAACAAGTATAAGCATAATGGCAAACGATATTATGACAATTAAGCAGGTTAAATGCAATACTTCAACATACTACTCATGCAGCGAATCATACTTGTGCACCGAGTCCCTCGGACTCTCTTACCAAACGGGTTACCTCGTAACCAACATCATCAAAACAGTGATCATTCCCTGATCACAAATGAGACCAACACTTTGGTTCCCACACCAACGACCATCTTCATGGTCTCAACAATCTCATCACATAACCAGTGCCAACCATATAACTTTAGTGTGCAAGATCAACTTAATCATGTTGATCCATGGTGTGACCTACTTACGAGCTGTGTCCGTAACCGAGGATGCGGCTATCGATAGATTTAATAAACACTCTGCAGAGGTTAGTACACTGTACCCACACCACGGAAACCATGGCCTCGCACTCCCATTCGGGTGGACCAACGACATTCCGACAGAACCCTCCCATTGCCATGACACTCTCTCGGCCACTTCGACCAACTCCCCTCTGGGCTAAGTCATGGGTGGCCCCGATGTCTACCAAAGACATCCAACGGCCACCGTCGTGGCAAAACAAATCAACGGTCCCAAACGGGGACAAGGTACCATAACAACAACGGGCACACAAGGTTATGTCTGCTTACCGGGCCAGGGTACCGCACGCCCATAACCTTCCCTCGTTGGAGGCACCGACCAGAGGCTTGACAACAGACCGAATAAAGGCCTTCCCATAAAGGCAAATGTGGTTGCACTAGGAAGCTCGATTCAGTGGCACCATGACCCGATCAACATTATATTCAAGTTGAATTATTATCAGGTTTAACTTGAAATAAAAGCACTCGAGTCATAGTATGCCATGAACATGCAACTATCTGACATGCACTATATCCACATAGCACTAAAGTAAACGGATCAACATCATAGAATCACTCTACTTGCACTACTAATCACTTTAGCTCACTGGTTTCAACTTCACTGGTTTTAAATCTCATCATTTTTAGTTATGCCATTAACATATTAAAATCAATACCTCATATATGAAAATGATACCGATCATAACCAAATCATAACCATTCTTCCAAAAATACTTCTACTGCCTCATACTAGTCCATGCATTCAAACACTACTGTAAACTAAGCATTTCAATCATGACAGAGTAAACTAACATAAGAAATATTCATTAAATGATTAAATGCATGAAATAAATCATATTCAAGTTAAAAAATCATAAATATTGAAATGACACCATGCAAATATTTGTGTGGCTTGCCTTAGCATAGAGGAGGGTCACACTCCTCCTGGTTCTCCTCTAGGCAAGCTTCTCCTTCTGAAAAATAATTAAAAAAGCAAAAGGAAAACATCAAGAACACTTTTGAAATTCACCAGAAATTCTAGGCAGCAGAGAAAAAACTCAAATTTTGTGTGCTGCTAGAATATTCCAATACAAACACAATGCAAATAGAATCAATTCATTTGGAGTTATGCTTTAAAAGTTATGGCTGGTCAAAGTTTCTGGTCAATATTTGAATTAAATTCAAATAAAAAGAAAACAGAGGGGGGGTGACGTCAAAGACGTAATCCCGCAGGGAGCCACCACTCATACCGCTTCGGCCGCGGCTGAGTGGCTGACAGTGGGCCCCCGCATTCAGGTTTGGAGAGAGAGGGAGGGAAACAGAGGAGGGGCGGCGATTCACCGGTGTTTCTCTGGTGAGGAGAGGTCGGCTGCCGCCGTGGAGGGGGGATGGATGCGCAAGACTACGGCGAGTCTGTACGTACTCAAAACATGGCTAGGGGTGGACGAAGCGAGTCGCGGTGGTCTTCTCCAGAGACGTCGGTGGAGGGAGCTCATCGGAGATGGCGATTCCGGGGAGGCAGGGCATTTCCAGGGGCTCCAACTACACCAGCGCGTAACAATGGATCACCAGAGACACACCAGAGGAGTTTGTCGCGCTCGAGCGTCTCAGGAGAGGTGGGAAGCAGCAGAGGAGATCGCCGGTGAACTCCGGTCAGGAACGGTAGCTAGAGGCCTGCCCGGCTGGGCTGCAGCTATCTACGGCGTCGTGGTGGTTGTGTGAGTGTGTTGTGGTGCTTGGAGAGGCTGGGGAGGGGCCGTATTTATAGGCGAGGGAGGAGGGGGCTCGGGGCTCCATCGGAGTTCTCTGGAGATGGCGCCCGGCGACGAGAGGTGTCAGTGAGAGGGGGAGAAGAAGCCATGGCTCACGCGGCCACTGTGGGAGGGAGGAGATGAGCACAGGGCTCGGGTGGCAACGAGACAGTGGGCACGGGCGCACTGTACACTTGGCCGCGTCGTGCCCGTGCTCGCTGCGGCGAGCTCCGGCGTCGGCGAGCGCTAGGGGGAGTTAAGGGCGTCGAGACGATGATGGTGGCGGGTTTTGGCAAGGTGCGGCGAGTGGGGAAGCGAGCACGAGCAAAATAGAGCCGTCGGCGGCGTCCAGAGCGCGTCGACAAGCATCCTGGCATCGTGCACACGCGTGGTCACCACGTGAACTTTTGCATCGTGCCACGCCGCACATTAATTTCATGTCTGGCGTGTAGTCCTTGATGGTTTGGGTTGGTCCAAGGTCTTGAGTTGCTCACAGGTCGACTATGTGAGAGTGTAGCATCTCGGCAAGTTGCTGGACAAATACTTGTGAGGTTAATATGGAGAGATCTATAAGGAGTTTAGGGCTAATCTTTGGAGGTTAAGGTTTTCTTAGGAGGGTAATGAAGCCCTAAAAATTTTAGCTTCATTGGATCAAGGAAAAATGCACTTCCTGTAGAAACTGCATTTTGTGGCCAGAACAGAGTAGATTTGCTGTAGCATAAATATTCCAAATAACTATGAAATATTTTTGCACAGGGAGGTGTGCCAAGGTCCAAAGAATATTCAGGAATTTTCTTAGATGTTTGTGGGCAAGAAAAATGAGGGTTGCTTTGGAGCATATGTGACTGAAGTGATTTTCAGAGAAGAAAATGTATATTTTTCATTTATGAAAAATATTCCTATGGCCAGTGACTGATATATCAGAGAAGAAATGATGTGTTTGAGAGAGAGGTGAGTCACTTGGGTGAAAATCAAGGACATGCCCAAATGATTAAGTCCAACTGAGTTGATTCAAAACTCCGAATTCAAATCAAATGGCAATGAAATCCAGAAAAAGAAAAAGAGCAGAAACCAGGATGTCACAAACCTCCCCCACTTAGGATGAATCTCGTCCTCGAGATTCGGTTGCTCGGGAAAACAATTCTGGATAGGCTACTCTTAAAAAGTCCTCTCTTTCCCAAGTTGCTTCTTCCTCGGTGTGATGCTTCCACTGTACCTTATAAAATTTTATCGCCTTACTGCGAGTGACTCTTTCTGTCTCATCCAATATTCGGAACGGTTTCTCTTCATAGGTTAAATCCTTAGCAAGCTCTATCTCTGCCATATCAGTCCTTTTCTCGGGTGGCGAGATACACCTTCTCAGCTATGAGACATGGAACACATTGTGCACTTCTGACAATTCCGGTGGCAGTTCCAACTGATAAGCAAGTGTACCAACTCTGGACATAACTGGGAACGGACCAATATATCGAGGTGCAAGTTTTCCTTGGGTCTGAAACCTCTTGACTCCATTCATGGGTGCGACGAGGGCTCTAGAGGCGGCATGGTGGCCACATTCGCCTTGATGAATATCCCTGAGGATTGCTATGCCCTTCTCCAGCTCTACGCAGCACTGGAAGACATTAGTCACGCTGCGCCTGACGAGCTCTCTGTTGACAATTGTGTATGCGGCCGCCCAGCGTTGCACCTGCCGGGCCAAGATCTCGTCGGCTTACCAAAAAGTTGAGGATGGGCTGCGCCCAGGATGGAGCTTCCACCACCATCATGATGGCAACCGGTACCAGGGCGGCCAGGTTGGGAGGCGGCAGGTCATAGCCGGCCGCTGCTTGCTGCGTCGCTGAAGTACCCGGGTCGACTGCAGCAGTCCTCGGGCCGGGTTCTAGGGTCCCTGGGCCGGGTGCGGGTGCTGCAGCCCCCGTTCCGCCTGCAGAAGTCCTCAGGCCGACTGCTGAAGTCCCCGAGCCGGATTCGACTGTTCTAGGGTTAGCCGGCACGAAGATGGATTCTGATTCTGCCGAAGGTTTGACAGACGGCTTGCGCAGGCACTCGAGGGAGACACCAGCTGGTATGGCCTGCCGAGTGGAGCCAATCCGTGCCAGGGCGTCGGCTGCTTCGTTGTCGGCCCATGGTACATGGAGGAACTCGCACCCGTCGAAGTGTCCGCTCATTTGCTGGACGAGGAAGTGGTAGCTAGCCATGTTGGCGTCCTTGGCGTCCCAGTCGCCAGATGACTGTTGGACCACCAAGTCCGAGTCGCCATAGCCCACAATGCGGCGGATGCCGATCTCCTTTGCTAGCCGGAGCCCGTGGACGAGCACCTCATACTCGGCCACGTTGTTGGAGGCGGCAAAGTGGATCTGTAGCATGTACTTGAGCTTGTTGCCTTTGGGAGAGGTGAGGACGATGCCGGCTCCCAAACCGGTGTGCATTTTCAAGCCGTCGAAGTGCATCCACCAATGCATGGAATCTGGCACTGACGGCAGGTACTGGGTCTCGGCCCAGGTGACAAGGAAGTCGGCCAGCGCTTGGGACTTGATGGCGGTGCGGGGCTGGTAGAGGATGGTGTGGGGAGCCAGCTCAATGGCCCACTTTGCCATCCGGCTTGAGGTGTCTCTGTTGCCCATGATCTCTGCAAGGGGGGCGGTGCAGACGACCGTGATGGTGTGCTCCTGGAAGTACTGCTTCAGCTTCTCGGCGGCAAAGTACACGCCGTAGCACATCTTCTGGTAGTGGGGGTAGTTCTGCTTGGAGGCAGATAACACCTCGCTCAGGTAGTTGACCGGCCTCTGGACCGGCTGTGCTTTGCCGTCTTCTGGGCGTTCGACAATGATCACGGTACTGACGACCTGGCTAGTAGCGGCGATGTAGAGGAACATGGGCTCTTTAGCAGCCGGAGCGGCGAGTATAGGCGGCGTGGATAGCATCCGCTTGAGCTGGAGGAATGCCTCGTCCGCCTGATCGGTCCACTCGAAGCATGTGGTCTTCTTCATCAGCTGGTACAGAGGGAGGGCCTTCTCGCCCAGCGGACTGATGAACCGGCTGAGAGAGGCTAAGCACCCAGTGAACTTCTGGACATCCCGCAGCCGGGTCGGCTTCTTCATCCGCTCAATGGCCTTGATCTTCACGGGGTTGCACTCGATCCCGCGCTCAGAAACAAGGGAGCCAAGGAGCTGGCCGGCTGGTACTCCGAAGACACACTTCTCCGGGTTGAGCTTGATCTGGAAGCGGCGCAGGTTGGCGAAGGTCTCCTTGAGATCCTCCAAAAGGGTGCCGCGCTTCTCCATCTTCACCACAATGTCGTCCACATAGACGTGGGCGTTCCTGCCAGTTGCTTCAGGAGGCACTTCTGCATGCAGCGCTGAAATTTGGCGTCGGCATTCCTCAAGCCAAACGTCATGGTGATGTAGCAGAAGGCGCCGAAAGGGGTGATGAAGGCGGTCTTTAGTCGATCGGCCGGGTCCAGCTTGATCTGTTGGTAGCCGGAGTAGGTATCCAAGAAGGACAGCAGCTTGCAGCCGGCCGTGGAGTCGATCACTTGATCTATCCGGGGCAAGGCAAAAGGGGCCTTGGGGCAGGCTTTGTTGAGGCTAGTGTAGTAGATACACATGCGCCACTTGTTGTTTTTCTTCAAAAAGAGGAGTGGGTTGGCAAGCCAGTCTGGGTAGAACACTTCCATGATGAAGCCGGCTGCCAGAAGCCAGGCGATTTCTTCAGCAACGATCTTTCTTTTCTCTTCTGATAGGCGGCGGAGGGGTTGCTTGACCGGTTTTGCATCTGATCTCATATGCATCTTGTGCTAGGTGAAATCCTTCGGAACACCCGGCATGTCCTTGGGGGACCATGCGAAGATGTCCCGATTCTCACGGAGGAAGTCGACGAGCTTGCATTCCTATTTACTGTCGAGGTGAGACCCCACGACAGCAAATCTCTCCGGGTGCGCCGGGTCCAAGGCGATCTTCTTGGTTTCCTTGGCCGGCTGGAAGGAGGCCCCGGTCTCCGCGTCCTTGGGGTCAGATGGAATGGCCGGCTGCTTGCTGGCCATGGCCACAGCCCGGTCAAGGAGGCGCTTCTCTTCGGCGATGATGAGGGACTCGGCCAGCCGGCTGCTGGCAGCGGCGCACGTTCTGGTAGTCGCCGGCAATGGTTATGATGCCCTTGGGACCCGGCATCTTCATCTTCAGGTCGGCGTAGTGCGGCACTGCCATGAATTTGGCCAGCGCAGGCCGGCCCAAGAGAGCGTGGTAGGGGCTGTCCAGGTATACCACTTCGAACCAGATCGGCTCACGGTGGAAGTGGGTCTTGTCGCCGAACAGGACATCAATCTTGATCTTGCCGATTGGGGAGCAGGAAAGCGCGGGGACGATGCCATGGAACACGGTCCGGCTGGGCAGGAGCTGCTTCTCCTTGATGCCCAGCTTCTCCATGGTGTCGCGGTAGAGGATGTTGATGCTAAGCGGCAGGTATGCCTCTCCGTTGAGAAGGTGGAGTCCAGCACCATTTCATAAGCACCCGGCAAGGGCATCACGGCCGGGTGGTCATCACGGCTCCAGGAGATGGGCCTCTCGGACCATTGTATGAATTGGGGGACCTCTGAGGTGACATCATTCACCTCGCGGTGGTGCTGGCGCCAGCTGTGCTTGTCGTCGGCTTCACTGGTGAAGACAACGTAGGTGGCGTTGGCGTCGGGGAACTCGTCTTGGAGCATGCCGACTGGGCGGACCGCCGGCTGCTGAGGAGGAGGAGCTGCCGCACCGACAGGAGGAGGCGGCAGGCCCTCACCCTTGGCAATTCTGGCGAGCCAGTTGCACTGCTGGGTGGTGTGGTTAGACGGCTTCGCGCCGCTGTGGAACTTGCACGGGGCATTGAGGGTTTGCTCAAAGGAGAAGGCAGGCACCCTTGATGCCCTTCTGGTGCTTGGGGCCGGGTTGCCCGGCCGGCTGCTGATCCTCGACAGTGGCCACTTTCCGGTTGCTGGTAGCCGGCTGCTGGGCCTTGCTCTTGTTGTCGTTCGGCTGTTGGCGCCGGTTGGAGTCACCAGCCGGCATTTGGGGAGCCGGCGGGAGCACCTTCTCGGACGCGTCATCCCGGATCTCCGACTTCATGGAGGAGTCGACGGTGGCGTACTTGTCCGCCACGACCAGGAGCTCGTCCAATGTAGTCGGCTTGTCGCACAGAAGCTTGTGCTTGAGCAGGGTGCCCTCTCTGCACCCGGCGGTGAAGTACTCGATGGCCTGCACCTCGTGCACCCCTTCGAAGGAGTTGCGCAGCTTGGCCCAGCGCGTCAGGTAGTCGCGGGTGGACTCAGTCGGGCCTTGAACGCACATGGAGAGCTGGCGTGGCTTGGGGGGCCGCTTGTTGGTGCCGGTGAAGTTGCGGACAAAGATGTCGGTGAAGTCCAACCAGCTGTTGACGCTGTAGGGTTTGAGGCTGTTCAGCCATGTCCGGGCCGTGCCCTGAAGCATGAGCGGAACATACTTCACGGCAACGCGCTTGTTGCCATTTGCTATGCTGACTGTCGTAGCATAGTCGGTCAGCCAGTCCTCCGACTTTACGGAGCCAGTGTACTTAGGAGTGTGTCGGGGGAGCGAGAACCCTTTGGGGAAGGGCTCGTCGCGGATGCGGGGGGCCGAAGTAGGCCGGGCCGATAGTGTCCTCCTCCTCGACTGCCAGGGACCGAGCTAGCCGCTCGATCCGGTGGCGGGCATCATTCTCGCTGACTCCTTCACGGGGGCCTAGCCATCCCCTGAGAATCGGGTGGTCTACCAGCGCCGGAGAGGCCAGCCTCTCCCTGCGAGGGGGAGGTGGATGCTCATCCTACTGGCGCCGGTCCTCCACTCTTGGAGGAACTTGCCGGCTGTTGACAACCGTCAGGCGGGTGCACCGGCTGCGGCTAGCAGCCGGCTCCAGGTTCCGCTAGCCGCGGTCGCCGCCGCTTGGGGACCGGGAGGTCGCTCCATGCTCGCGGCGGGGGGGATGGTTTTCGGCTTGCTTGCCGGCTTCCACCGCGCAGTTGCACGCGTCTTGCTGCGTATTCGCAGAGTCAAGGAGCTCCTGGAGGCGCACCATCTGGCTGTGCCGCTCGTCGCCCTCCAGGTGCTCCAATTCTTCTGCCGCCGCCTAGGCGGCGCGCATGTTCTGCGTGGGGGTGGTGTAGATCGGGCGTCCGACCCCAGCATGTTGGGTATGGCCGCGCCGCGTTGCCGAATGGCGCCGGCTTGGCTGGGCTCGCCAGCAGCCGACGTGCCGCCTGCGATGCGGTCGATCTCGCGCTGGTTGGCCTCCGTGCGGCGCTTCATGGCCGCCATCTTTTGGCGCTATCAAGGAGCGTGACACGGAACGCCTCTAGTGTCGCCCCATCGGTGTGGGCAGCAACGGGAGTGGCCAGGCCCTGCATGGCTGCTCGCAACGGGTCCTGGGCGGCCCCATCGGAGTCCCCGCTGTGGCCAGTGACCAGCATCTCCGCGACGATGCCAGCATCGGCATCGCTGGCGACAGGAGGGAGCGGATCGTCAACGACCACCACGTCCATGGGGAACCCGTTGGTGGAGGCCGCGTCGGAGACGGTGAGCTTCTCGAAAAGCTCGGAGAGCGGGTTGACGGAGCGGAGGGCCTCGGCATTAGAGGCGGGCTCGTCGAAGAAGCTGGCCTTGCCGAAGAGGTCGACAAGGCAGCTCGCGGGGCAGGCTGCCCCCGCGTCGGGCGGTGCACTGGTGCAAGCGCAAGCGGGCACGCCGGGCTGGCTGATCAGGCCGGCCGCGACGTGCTCGCCGGAGAGAAAGAGGGTTCCCGTCAAGAACGTGTCTCCGGCTGACGCTGCATTAGGCCCCACGGTGGGCGCCAACTGTCGGGGTATTCTCGCGACAGATGCCAGGGGGTGGCTTATTGTGGATAGGGCCAAAAGGACATCGTCGGGCCCTGGAAGCGGGAATGGGCATGAGCTCGATCGCACATGAGACGCAACCAGGTTCGGGGCTCTCCGGGGAGATAACACCCCTAGTCCTGCTCTGCGGGGTCTCCGCATGATTACTATGATCAAATGGTGGCTACAAGGTTGCTCCTTGAGCAGCGTTGCTAGAGGAGGAAGAAGGGCAGAGCTGCTACCTTGCTCTCCCAAGCTATGGTGTGTGTGTGGCATGTGTGCTGTGGCACCCCGGCTCAGAGTAAACCGAAACGCCCCGTATTCCAGCCCAGGGACAAGTCCTCTGGAATACGGCACTGTTGGCATAGAACAAATCAGCTCTTTATTACAATGGATATGGTTACAAAGGGTACATGGATTACATCGGCATGGCGACACTACGCCTGCCCAGGGTAGCTCTATGCTAACAGCGGAGAAACTCTCTCAGCAGCGGAACAGCGACGACGGTGATGGACTCCACTCCGCAGGGACTCTGGCTAGAACGTGTATCCTAGGTCGCAAACTCGGGATCCTCGACAAGCAAGCAATCATGGCATGACCTGCAAACTGGCATGACCTGCCAGGTGAGTACTTTGAATGTTCTCGCAAGCTCATAGCAAACATCAGCATTAAAGCAAGACAACATCATAGCAAGATAGCTACTGAAATAGATGCAGTAAGGTAGAGTATATCAAGTAGTTTGGTCTATACTCTGAATAACCTCAGGATCCAATCCGAACCTGTGCCAAGTCCATTCATGTGGTCATCCGACCACTCAACTCATAGCCATCCCATGGCTATCATATCATGTACCTGATACCAACTGTACCACAAGACTGACAAACTTACTCTCTTTCGGGCTGTCTCACAACCCTCAGAATACTCATGATCCATCGAGTAACTTCTGATCTTACGATGAGTTCTTCCATCATTACCACTACCATGGTTGACCGCCTAGTGAGGTCTGGACGAACTGTCCAATACCGTGGACATGGCTATTCGAATAGATTTTACACTCTGCAGAGGTTGCGAACTTTACCCACACCATGGAGCACTGACCTCGTGATCCCATTCGGGTGGACCAGCGTTGCTCCAACGAAACCTGCCTGACCCGTGACTCTCTCATCGTACCACCGGCAATCATCCTCCCCCGGAGTCAAGCCCTGGGTGGCCCCTGTGTCCTCATGACACCTGCCACCGTCGTGGTTACACTGAACTATCCCAAATGGGGACCTGGTACCATACAACTCAACTGGGCTCACAAGGTTATCGCCGCCTACCGGGCCAGGGTAGTGCGCACGCATAACCTTCCCTGTCAAGCGGTACCAATGAAAGAGCACGCGATCAGACCAAGTCAAGGCCGTCCCATACCGGCAAATGTGGTTGCACGGATAAGTCCGGACAGGTGACTCAAGGTCAACCATGAAATATCTAATCCCCAAATAATATTTCTGTCATGGCTGACACTCCAATAACCAGTATACTTAAGCCACTGCTATTACTCATCTTCACAACTACCGGATGAATTCCAGAATAATCGTAGACAGTGATCTCAACATCATAGTATCAACAAGTGGGTAAGCTACTAGTCACTAATAATCCGATACCCAACATGGTAGTCACCTATCCGAGAATTAACTCGAACATTGCATAATCCAATTCATTTCACAGATACTCATACTTGCTGATAAAGTAAATAGTTAAACTATGACATTGCAATGCGATGATGCAGATGAGAGTTGTGGCTTGCCTGAGGATGAAGAAACCATCGGGAAGGAGTGCGGGGAGTCCGCGGAAACGATCGCCGGAAGTAGTTCTCTCTCGGAGGGGGCTGTTTACGGACAAGGGCAAAATGGTCATTTCCATAGTAGGACCACATAGTGAAAATGATAACAACATGACGGGCTCGACGAGACGAAGACGTGGGCGTTGGATTCACCTCGATCAGAGTTACGAGCAAAAAGTTGTGATGGTTTTTCTACCAGGGACCCATCTATAAATAAAATCTTCACAAACAGGCCCTCGGCTGAAAAACAGATTGCGCACTTTCAGGAAATGCGCTTCCCAGAGGAGAAAGCGTAATCTAGCCCGAAGAGCAACGAAAATACGCTTTCGAGGAGTGAAAACGTAAACGGTGTTTACGCTTCCACTTAACCAGGCAGCGGGCCCACGTTGACTTCCTCTCCGGCTGATTGGTGGGGTCGCGCAGGCGGTGGGGCCCTCCTGGCCAGGGTCGTCGCCCACCTCGGTCTCGCCCACGAGGCAGAGACGGGGCGCGCGCTCGCCGGCGCCCGTCCGGCCGGCTCCGGCCACCGTTCGGGGTGCTCGGTACACCGCTGGATGCAGGAGACCAAGGAGGTCCCGAAGGAGCAGGGCACGGCTGCCGGGGACCTCGAGTCAGAGTGGGGCACCTCCCGCGGCGGACGACAGCGATGGCGAGCTCGGGGCTCGGGCTGCGGCGGCGGGGAGGTAGGGATGAGGTTGGGCAGAGCTCCGGTGAGGTGGTGGTGGTAGGCTAGGGTAGCTAGAGGAGCAGAGGAGGCTCAGGTGACCGGAATTTAGGGGAGGCCGAGCGATGGCCGGGGCGGAGCTCGCCGGTGATTGGAGCCAAGGGAGCTCGAGTGGCTCGGTTGGAGGGGTTCTGGGAGGGAGAGGAGAGTACTGGGGTGGTGTCGTGCTCGGGGAGGCTCCGACCTCGGCTATTTATAGCCGGGACGGGTTAGGCGATGAGGACGGCCGCTGTGGCGAGCTCATCCTCGCACTGGTCCTCCAGTGACATGCGGCAGGAGGGGGAGATGTCGGCAAGGTCTCTGGGACAGTGGAGGAGCTCGTAGGAGCTTCGGGAGGGCTCGAGAAGGAGGGGCAGAGGAAAACGACGACGACGGCCATGTGCGCTCACTGTTTCTTGACGGGAACGGCTCGCCGGGGAGGAATCCGGAGGGGGAGAGGGATCCAAAGCGCAGGCGGCGACAAGGGGAAGCCCCTGGACATGATTATATGGCGAGGGAAGAAGGAACGCGACGAGACTAAGAGGTTCCATCGCCAGAGTGCGCTCGCTGGCATGCCAGCAGCGTGGTCACCGTGTGCACTGGTGCACGCAGTGCACCCTGGCATGCCAAGTCATGTCCATCACAAAATACATCCAAGGAAGGGCCCCTCTGAGGCAATAGTTCATCAAAAGAGGCCAAAAGTGGATGTGAGGCTTCACTGAAAGTTTGCTATAGCAAACTTGACCACACCTCTGTGATGAACATGAAGGTGGTAGGGTCAAAATGATATGTCTGGGAGTGTTAGGGTAGGAAAGACTATATTCCTGTGAAATTTGGAAAGAATTGGACCATTATTTAATTGGGTTACTTTGTAACTGACCAATCTGGTCCAGAAGACAAACATTGATGTGCTACTCACATGGAGTAGCAACTTGAGCTGAAATAGAGTATAGGATGATGATTTGGTCATATGAGTGTGCCATAAAAAATTCATGCCATTTGGACAAGCCAAAATGGTACTTCCTTCACAGCTATCCTCTTTGACCAGAATCTTAGGAAAATTATAGGGAATTAATGGGAAGATGAAATGAGCCCAAATTTTGTGGATATAAGTTATATGGGTAGGATAATGCTCTGGTAAATTTTCAGCAATTATGGAGCAATATAAAATATAGTTGCTTCACAAGGCGAAAATATGACCAGAAACAAAGATTTAATACTGTGGTCACATAGATGATTGGATAAGGTTGAAACTTGGTGGAGAGTCATGATTTGAGCATAGGAAGATGCTTGCAAAATTTCAACTCATTTGGATACTCCTAGCTAGCACTTGCTTCACAAAGATTCCAGTTGCCCAGAAACTTTGGAAATTAGCCAAGAGAGGTTTAATATCCAAATAAAGTTGAATTTTGGCATGTGGCAATGACATGGATAGGAAAGACTGCACACAAAGTTTGAGAGCAATCAAGCAAATATAAAGGGTACTTGCTTCACAAACTGCCAGCTGGGCAGAATCAGAAAAGGAATATTTGTGAAATATTTTTGCACATGGCAAGGAAGGGTTTGACATATTTGTGGAATATGTGACCCACACAATTTATGAGAATTATTTGGGAATTTTGGGAATGATGGAAAGGTGGGTTGCTTCACAATGCAGAGCAACAGGGTTATTCCTTTAATAGAAAAAGGAATATTCCCATGAAAAGAATATTGGGATTGGTCCAAGATGGAAATGGCAAGGTCTTGGGATGGTTTTGAGGTTGGCAAGCCACTCGGGAAGAAAAATGAAGGGTGATCCCTCCAGGTTGCAAGACTACTAAGCCACAAAAAAACAAATCCGGACCAAATCAAAAGAAAAAAAAAAGGGCAAAATCCAGGGTGTTACATGTGCTGAACCCTTTGCATGGGTGATCCTGGGGGGCTTATATAGGCCTGCCCCCCGGGGTACAATGGTAACACGGCCGGGTGTAGGACCCGGACGTCAGTGTCTAGTGTCGCTGGGTTCTTCGCCGGCTGCTGGGGCCCGCCTCCGGAGGGCCCCGCCGGCTGCCGAGAATCCAGCCGACAGGTAGGGCCCACCGCTTGTGGGCCACACTAATTGCCTTTTGCTGTAGCATTGTACTTGATGACGGAGGCCGCGTCAGGAGTCATATGGCTACAGTCCCGCCGCTTGGTCAGCGCACACTGTAGCCATGCTCCGTCTCGTCGAAGTAATTGAGCGCGAACTCTGAGGGAAGGGGAGGGCCGGCTGCTGGAGGCCGGCCCGCCCCCGAAGCCACCTTCTTGGGGAGCGCCGTCTTCTGGGAGCTCATGAACAGGTAGGGCCCACCGCATGTAGGCCGTACTGATTGCCTTTTGCTGTAGCATGACCCTGGCTGACGAGGGCCATGTCGTGGGTCGCATGGCTACAGTCCCACTCCTGGCAGGTGGGCGACAGCTTGGTCAGCTTACACTGTAGCCACGCTCCCCCGGGATTTGGGGGAGTGGGTGGCCCTGTAGCCATGCCCATCTTGTCGTAGTGGTTGAGTGCAGACTCCGAGGGGAGGATGGGCCGTCTGATAGGAGCCAACCTCCCCTGAAGCCGCTTTCTAAAAGCGCGCCGTCTTCTGGGAGCCAGCTGCTTGGGTCTAGCCGGCCCAAGGAGCCGGCTGAGAGTCCGGAAGGTGCGAGGGGCTTTGCTAGCCCCGATGTCTTGAAATGCTAAGGGGTGTGGACAAGGCTACCCGTGGTCAATCCCTCCGACAATTATGGTGTATATCGCAAACGTTTATGTTTTACCAACTGTGAGTGCCGTAACTACCTGGAGAGCATAATTTCACTGTAATTTAATTGCTGCTATTTCAAATTGTACCGGATTTGAATTTGAATTTGAATGTATGCTATAGCTTTATTCATATCCATCAGGTTCAAACAACCAATGCATTATTCAATTCATAGGTACATATGTTCAAGAATTACATAAGAACCAAATAAAGAATGATGAACCATAGTTGTATACTTGTACTATTAAAGACGGTATAGAAAGAGGCGAAATACATTCTAGTTGCTGAACAAGGTGAAGCGGAATGCCCATATTGTGCCCTCCTCCATGCAGAAGGCACGCATGACTCTAGTCCAACCCCTTGTGATGGCCGACCGCCCATCCTTCACGGTCTTAATGAAAACATCTAGATAATCATCGTGTTCTGGTAGAAATAATTTAACCTTTGCATGCCCACCAATCATGTAGTTTGAGAGGTAATCTTGAGTAAACTGCTTTGGCAACCACTGCAAAGGAAAAAGATTCAGACATTGTCATCTAACACAACTCATTATGGGCAGTAAAAAGAAGGTTGCAGATTTCTTACTTACCAAATAAAGAATTATGGGCAGTAAAATGTAAACAAATAGTTTAATTGCCATCTTTTGACCCATTTTACTAACAATCTTTATCAGCTTCCTCACTTGATGCTGGTTCATCGATATCTCATTGCCCCATACGCAGAAAGGGTCGAAGCGCGGATCTTTACCAATGACATATGTACCTAAAAGCACCAAGTTAATATTAGAAGCTAAACAGCAATTGCACAATGATGTAGTACAACACTCTTTTATAATATCTTATAACATCCAATATACTCACATATTAGATGAATTAACATCTTATATTATGGGTTGGAAGGAGTTTATTGCATTCTTACAAATTATCGGCTGATTAACTACTGCTGTATCCATGGGTTAGAGTTAGTTTGAGCTAGTTCGGGCTCAAATAGCCCCAAATTATATCCAAACATGAGGGCTAGTTTGAGCTAGTTGCATCTAACCCACCCAAAAAAACTATCCAACCCAAGAGGTGCTAATTGGAGCTAGTTCTCCTAGTGCATTTATTGTCAATCTAACCCTGTCATCCAAACACCTCTTTGGATGGAGTTAGTTCAGGCCTTCAGGGTTAGTCATGAGCTAGAAACTAACTCTAACCTCTAGCTAACTTGAGTATCCAAACAGGGCTGTGTTGTTGTTGTTGTGGCTGCTGCTCTTCTACGTATATCTAGACATCATCAGAACATTAAGGTAACACTCTTCCTTGTTGCTATGTAGCCTAGGATTGCATATTTAGACATTAAGTACAGTGCATGTTGCTATGTAGCCTCAGATATATTACATATGGCCCTAGTTAACCTAACGATAAATGGGTTACAGATATATTCAGTTAAAAGTCCGATTCACTGATTAGTCCCTTATCAGCCCCCGGCCTACATGGTACCAGCTACCGATATCCTGAATAGTGAGTATATATAAGCCATGGGATAAAACTAACCTCGATGGAAAACAACAGTCATTCCCAAAATTGTCCTGTGTAGGTACATCAAGAGGCATGTTAAGCACAACAGGCTAAACATTAACCAAAATTATCCATGGCAGACAAAATAATCTCCAAAAGATAGCTTCAGTGTGCAGGTTTAAGCACACTAGTAAAGCAAAACAAGTGGAAAGGTGTGTTAACTGCAACAGGCCTAACATTTAACAACAAGCAAACATAGTCATTCAAACTGGTATTGTGCTGGTCTAAGTACACTAGTTATTGTTAAATAAAAATGGAAAGGCGTGTTAACTACAAGATTCAGCAACCAAATGTAGTCACTCATAGTGGTATTGTTGAATCTGGTACTGATGAAATTGAACTGCACAGTTCATACTTGCACATATAGAACATCACGTTGTGAATAACTGGAGTAAACAAGGCATACTTTGAACAACCAAAGATAGCATTTGAAACTGGACATATGCTAACTACAAACAACCGAAAAATCAAAAAACTTTTAAAGAGGCATATGCTAGCTATAATAGGCTTAACAGCAAGCAAATGTATGAATTCCTATCGGTATGTTTAAAACTGGATTGATAAATGTACTACATAGTAAATAATTGCATATATAGAGCATCACATTGTGAACAACTGAAATAAAGAAGGCATATTGCAAACAACCAAATATAGCAATTAAAACTGGACATATTCTCACTACACTACAAAAGGGACTCGATGGGTTTCCTCACTTGTCACGGATGGGCTCGTTCCCGTGGGAAGAGGACAGACCCTGGATGCGCTCCATGTTGTCGTAGATGGGCTCCTTCCCCTTGGAAGAGCATAGCTGTAGGGTGCCCTCCCTGATGTCACAGACGGGCTCTTTCCCCTTGGAAGAGCAGATGGGCTCTTTCCCCGTGGAAGAGCCAGAGAGGGTGCCCTCCTCGTGGTCGCCGTCGATGAGGTCTGACTTGGAAGCTGTGGATCCCAAGCCAGCGTCGTAGAACGTGTCCTTCGGAAATGACAAAAGGGGCTCGGTGGCAATGTAGGATGGCAAATTCTTGACAACGAGCCAGAGGAGATCAGCGGTGGGGCCATGGATGAGATTGATGGCGGTTGAACCTGAGGGGTTGGGGGTGGGCCACTTAACCTGTGACATAGCCCGCCTCAGGCCGTCGTTGTCGACGACCTCGATGTCATAGCCGGCATCCGCGACATACCCGCATAATCTAGCCCACTGATTGCGTGCCTGCGGCCAGTAATGGTCGTCAGCTTCCTCGGCGACGTCGGGCGAGGAGACCACAATACACCTCTTTTGGGCCGGTCGCTCCTTGAGCTCCATGGGAAGCGTAGCCGGGCTGAGGCTGCAATGCTCTGGAGTGGGGGATGGGGATGGGGATCTGTGGGAAAGGGGGCGTTTGGCAGGCGTCATCTAAGAAACTCAGGGTGGCCTGGGTATGGAGATCGGTGGGTAAGCTGCACGGGCAAACCGGCAGATGTTGACAATGAAGGCCTTGCGGCGGCGGCGGGGACCTTGCTAGGGTTTCGAGCAAGGGAGGGTATGTGTGTGTGCGCGTGCGCCCGAGGAGGTTTTGGTGTGTGTGTGTGTGTGTGGAGGGGGCGGGGGGTGTGTTTGAGGAAATGACGCGGGTACTGAAAATTTTACTATGCGGGAGTCAAACGC
Organism: Thinopyrum elongatum; assembly: GCA_011799875.1. Classification (NCBI taxonomy): domain Eukaryota; kingdom Viridiplantae; phylum Streptophyta; class Magnoliopsida; order Poales; family Poaceae; genus Thinopyrum; species Thinopyrum elongatum. The sequence continues at coordinate 90,422,352 of CM022302.1, read as the reverse complement.
GGGAGTGCAATGCCGGGGCTATTGAAAATTTTGATGATGGTGCATCGCACACGGTCCGGAGATAGCAACCGTGTGTTATAAAACAGAAAAACCCTGAAGGCGGGCAGATATTTTCGTGGGATGCAGGCGGGATTGGGAACAAGAAACATCACACACGGTCGAAACACAATAACTATGTGTTATCAAATAGAAAAAAGCTGCAGGCGGGTAGATATTTTTGAGAGGGGAAGCCTCGTGGAGCCCAATGTACTGTGCGGATGTGTGCGTGACAGGGGCACAGGCGTGGCACATGGTTAGTTTGAGTGAACCGTGCCTGTTTTGTCATTCGACTTGTCTAATGTTCATAAATTTGGCAAAAAATGACGCGGGAGGGGGTCAAAACACGAACACGCTTGCATGTGGACCAAATTTATGTATGAAAAGGGTGGTTTGATGTTCAAATACCAAATGCAACTTCGATGTGGCACCTATCTCGCAAAGCGCACGGTATTGCTTACCCCCCCTTGTGTCGGCACGAAGGGAAACCTAAGCTATTAATGCATGCCCCCCCCTCGTGTCGGCACGAAGGGAATCCTAAGCTATGAATGCATGCCCCCCCAACCGAGGTTCACCTAGCAAAGTGCGAAGTAGCAGCCCCCCCTCCACACACACACTTTCTGTTGGCGGGCCAGAGAGGCATCTCACCAAGATGGATCGTAAAACGGACCAAGAATAATCCACCTTGGTCATACAACCGCTCTCTTGTTGTTGGTCAAAGTGATGGCCATCCATGCAACCCCAGAGATGGTCTAGCTCGCCAATAATCACGCAAGTAGCTAGTCCTCGAAGACAACCACTGCATGCGTGTGGCCCAAACACATGTATGGAGAGGCGTGTTTTTGAATACACAATGGAACAACTTTGATGTGGCACCATGATTTCAAACTAGAAATCCCCACATTGAGTGAGGGTTAGGTTGACGATCCATATGTATGTTACACCACACTTCAAGCCGACGACGGGGATTCATGCATGCATGCGTGCATAGTATATGCGCTCAAACTTAATTAGGTCTGAATCTCACCATGACTTATACTACGATAACACGAACCAAAGGAAGAATCCACCATGGTAACCTATCTTGTTGTCGGTCAAGGTGATCATGGATGTCCACGCGGGCCCATGAATATATAGGCTTGTCGCCGATAACCACACGAGGGAGTGTACCATTCAAAGACAACCACTACATGCATATGTATGGAGGTGATGCGTGCATGCATGTTTGAATACCATTTCACAACATTGATGTGGCGCGTGCGTCGAAAATCGTACAGTCCCCACACAGAGCGAGATCGGTTCATGATGTGTAGCCACTTCGACTCGATGGGAGGGATTCATGCGTACACATGCATGTGTGTGTGCTCAAACTGTATCATGTCATCCCAGAGCATGACCTATATATATACCGTATTACAAGCAAAAAAATAATCCCCTCCTAAGTCAAATTAACCTCTCTCGTTGTCAGGCAAAAAGTAGTGATGGACCAAGCGGGCCCACAGATGGAAAGCATCGATATTTCTGATAACCGCTTAAGTGGGTGCGAGAGGACAACCACCATCGCTTTGCATGTGGGGCGCCAAACATATGTTGAATACCGAAAATGCACAACCTTGATGTGCCACATGCCTCAAAAACCGTAAACCCCCCACACAGAGTGAGGAATTCATGAAGCGTACTACATATGATGGTCCCCTTCCCCCTCTTCGACACATACTATATGCTCCTACCGTAATACAACCCAAAAAGAATCCTCCTCGATGGTGAAATTAATTAACCTCTCCCGATGTAGGTCAAAGTGATGCATGCATCGATGATGGCCTCGTGGGCCCACAGATGGAAGCGTCGCACGTGAGTGTCCTAGCTAGGATAACCACCGCCTGCATGCATGTGGCCCAAAGAGTTGTTTTGTGATGTTTGAATAGCCAATTTCACAACTTTGATGTGGCGCGTGCCTCGGAAACCGAAAAGTCCCGACACTGAGTGAGGTGTACTTGTTCACGGACGCGTACGTATAGTATATATGCTAGTCCCCTCCCACCTCTTCGACGCGTACTATATACCACCATAACACAAACAAAAAAGATTCTACCTTGCTGGTCAAATTAACCTCACTGCCGGCTGTTCGTCAAAGTGATGGACTACGACATCGCGGGCCCACAGAAAGCGTCACACGCGAGTATCGAGTGTCGTGTAGGACAACCATCGACTGCATGTGGCCAAAACATGTATGTGTGAAAGGGTTGTGTAATGTTTTAAATAATGAATTCACGACTCTGATGTGGCACCTGCCTAACAAAACGGCCAATCCACACGGTGGCTCACAACTCGTAGTGTACTGCGAGCCACCCGCCACCCCCAGACGCACACACCCACACACACACCTTGAATCCACCGCAACTATGATGCATGTTAAATTATCCCGCGGTGAACATATGTTACCAAAGGAGGGACATTTTAATTTCGAAAAAAAACAGAGATCATTAAGACGTTTTAGTACATTAATTGATTGATTTTCTGCGGGTATAATGTGCAAAAATTAAATTTGAGCTACATGCACACGTGACAGTGCACCTAAATGGATTGCAAAAACACATGTGTCTCAGTGGGTGCATGTGTACTCCCCGTGCAAGAAATTTCAAACATTGAGAATCTCAATTTTTAAATTCTAGTACATCCAAAACTTATTTGAAGTTCATGAAACTTATCATGTTGTCATGTGGACACCAATACAAAGTGGCATTATACTTTTTTTTGTCAAATTTGAGACCAGTTTTGATGTAATCTTTATCTAATTACAAACGGGAGATTATTAATAATTGGGAACCAATATCCCAAACGGATTATTTATTCGAACCGTGAGCGTTAGACCAACAATGGATACGTGCCATGGTTCGGTTAAGCAATAAAGCGGCAACATTAATCATCCAAATAGAAAAACAATATACGTGCCACCACGCGACCCGTGTGCCGTGCGAGCAGGCGTGAGTTGACGGGACGCATGCGAGCAGTCCGCCGCGCAGGCAGACCAGGAGGCATGCGTGCAGGTGTGTGAATTGACGGAGGCGTGCTCGCTGCGCAGTGGCATCGGGAGGCGTGCGAGTAGCTGTGTAAAACAACGGTAGGCATGCCAGCAGTCCGGTGAGCAGGCTCATCGGGAGGCAAGCCAGCGGTTTGACCGCCGCCGGCCTCTCTCCCACTACTCCATATTAATGGTGCGCCCGAGCGGCCGCACCCCCCATCCTCGCCACACACACAATCCTCTCTCTCCGCTTGCATCCTCGACACCGCTCTCAGTCCTAAAAGCCGTCAGTTTATGAGGATGCCGCCGAAGCGCCCCATCAGAGGGAGTGGCGACGCCGGGGCTGCTGAAGCACCGGAGCACGGCGTGGAGACGGAGACAGAGGTTGCCGTCACCGCCGGCGAGTAATCGCTGCACCCTGGCGTCGAGCTTCCACAGACGGAGGCGGAGTTCCACACCGACTCTGGTGACGACTCGGGCGATGACCCCGGCGACGATTCTGACGACCACTCCATCGACGACTCCGACGACCACGGACAACTGGTTAGTCATCTATACCCATTTATGTGTCAAATAGATCCTAGGGTTTCTCTGGTTACTCCTGCCTCCCCCTTTTTGGAATAGAAATCCTATGGTTATGTTCTCCCAATCCATGAAATCTGAGTAAGTTTCGTTAGATCCGTGTAGTGTATTGATTGTTTGAATGGTACAAGTGATAAGTGATTAGTTGTTTCATCTGTGCAAATGATTTCTGCTAGTAATCCGACTAGGGTTAGTGTTCGTGCTAATAATTCCTAGCCAGGACTTGACAATTGATTTTGAATGACCTACATATATGTTTGTGCTATTATTTTCCTCAAGATTGGTCTGTACACAGATGACTGTGCTTAAAAATCGAACCATAATCTCTGGATATGTATAAAAAAATAGCCATAAATTCCTAATCCTACTTCATGGCATGTAAACATTGATTTGATGCCAAATTTGTTTTACTATTTGTATAGGTGCTGTCTGACGATGTGGACATCGAGGATGAAGATGGCCAGAGGAGGTGCAAGAGGCAAATCCTGAGGGAGCTTTATGTGGGAATGCATAACAGGCGTATTAGGACCTTGAACGGTGGCTATCGATGCCCATTTTGCAACCACAAGCTTCATGATGCATATCAAAGTGTTCTGGTGCATGCAAGAGGACGGGCCGTTGGCTCCTTCAAGCAGAAGTATTCTCGTAGGGTGGCGCACAGCGCATACGCCGAGTACCTGGAGAAGCTTCAGGATCGTGCCGGCATGTGAGATGAGATGTGGGATCGAACTATGTACGCTTGAGTATGCTTAGTGACAGTTGAACTATGTACTTATGGTTGAACTATGCTTGTGTACGTGTACGCTTATTATCTATGTCTGAGTATGTTTAATCTATGTTTACTTATGTCTAACCGTGGGATATGGATGCAATCAGTTCGGTTGATGGAATCTACCTCCGTCCTAGTTTATTGGTCCCCATTGTAATTTGTGTTAAATTTTGACCAAAGATTTAACTGACAAAATGTTAGAGCAGGTCAGCAAAAATTATATCGTTGGATGGGTATTTGAGCATAGTGTTCAATGATATAATTTTTGGTTACATGCATAAACATTTCTTAGTTAAGTATTTGGTCAAAATTTGGTACAAATTACAAAGGGGACCAATAAACCAGGACGGAGGTAGTACGTCAATCACACACGGTTCCCAAAATTGGAACCGTGTGCAATGACTTTCCTTTTGCGTGTTGCGTCAATCACACACGGTTGGCTCTAGCAAACCGTTGCCTCTGAAATTCTTTGTGGGACAGAAAACCCTCACCACCCAATTCAAAAAAGAAAAAAGAAAACCCTCACCATCCCCACGTCACAAAAACCCTCACCCCGCCCGCCACCCCCTCCGGTCCTCATTCACACCTGCACAAGCTCCTCCGCGTCTATGCATGGCACCGACTATCGCGGCGGTAACCACTTAGCTCGCCGCCTGCCACCGCCGCCAGTCTGCCGACAAACGCCACCGCATTTCACCACTTCTGCTTGCTGCCGCCTATCGCCATCGACTTTTTCGATGCTGCTCGCGGTCAACCCAGCTCCGCTCGGTTGGGGAATCTGCCGTACTAAGGGTTCTTTCTCATGGACAATAAGGTAACTAATTTAATGAGATATTATCTCATCTCTTATCGCAGTTCATCTGCCTCCTTTAATCACCCGGCCGAAATCGCCGTGAATTCATTTTTATTTGAGCTGATTTGAGGGTTTTCTTTCATTCATATAGTGTACAGTGCGCAGACACATCAGGACTTTGCGGCCTCCGCCAGACATTCCATCTCACCGTACTAGATGACTTGAGGATGCGCGCGGTATGTTCAATCTCACCCTAAATTGGTTGGCATGGCCTACTTTCCTGAACATATTCTAAATATTGCTACATTTGGATAAAAGGTGCCACATGCACCATATACGTCAAAGGGGATTTTTACCCCTCTTCTTTCTATATTAGGCAAATTAATGATGTATTGTTCTTTCGATTACTCTCATATTTCCATGACATCATGTTTACCCTATCTATTTAATTTTAGATTTTTGTCCTTCGATTTCAACTATTGTACAGATCTTTCAATTTGGGCCCATATTTGCATGTTACCATATCTTCTTTAACAATCCTACCATTTTCTGCAGCGCATCCCTTGCTATGCAACAGAATCTGTAGTGCACAATCTTTCCCTTTACATAAATCAAGACTGCAGGGATGTCATACTGAACACAAACCATGGATTTACAATCGTTGCTGCTGTAAGACTTGATGAACGTGTTGACTCCTATTTTGGCACTGGCCTTTGGAAAGAAATTTCTAAGTTTTATGTACTGAAAGCTGGCACTATAATTGCACTGCACATAAAAGGGCCTGGTCATGAGATATATGCTAACTTCCCCGACGATATCATCCGTCCAGACTTTGTTCGAAGTAAGTTTTGTTTTCAAGTATCTTCATGTTGACTTACCCAGCAATATCAAATGAACTATGTAGTATTTAAGCAACCAATAGTTATTCCATTTTCTTACTATATTCCTACCTAATAACTTCTAGTTACCAATACACTTTTCTATTGCCCTATTTTAACTAAATATTCCCTGTACTCCCACTTCTATCAGAAAGCGCCGCTGACAAGGAGACTCCGGAGCTGGAGAACGGGGCTGCCAACAAGCGGAGGTGGGGCGAGCAAGAATTGCAAGCGACTCCAGCAGGCCTAGACTTCATCAGCAACCTCCCCGATGATATGTTGACAGTCATCATGTCCCTCCTCCCAATCAAATATGGGGCACGGACAACCGTCCTTTCCCGGCGGTGGTGCCCCCTATGGAACTCCACCCCTCTCGACCTCATCGACACCCACGAGCTCTGCCATGGCTATCGCAAAAGCTTGGATGCGTTCTCCAAGATCCTCGGCAGTCACCTTGGCCCAACCAGAGGCCTTAGAATGGGCAAGTTCCGTTCCAACGGCAAGGACCGAGCCAAGCTTGATGACTGGTTTCGATCCCCCGCCCTAGATCAGCTCGAGGAGCTCACTTTTGATGATGGGCATATGCGCTCGCTGCCAACGTCCGCGCTCCGCCTCGTGCCCATGCTGCGCGTCGCCAAGTTCAGGAACTGCCATCCCCCCTTAATGACGGGCCCGCTCTTATTCTACCACGACTGAAGCACCTCGAGCTCGTCGTCGTCTGCCTCCCAAACGGTGATATGGAGCGCCTTCTCCATGGCTGTACTGCACTCGAGTACCTTCGTCTTCAGGCGATCAATGGGTTGAGTAGCTTCCACATCACCTCCATGACTCTCCGGACTATTTATGTGTGTTGATGGTGCGGCAGGAAGACATCACAAGATGTGTACCACGGTATCATCATTGAGGACACACCTGCACTTGAGAGATTACTTGTAGTTGATCAAGAAGGTCCAACAAGAATCAATGTCATTTCAGCGTCGAAATTGACAGTGGTGGGCTACTCGTTTGACAAATACTCCGAACTTGTTATTGGATCCACACCCATTCAGGTACAACAGCCGCCTTCTACCTCTCCTTCTACAAATTAACATTATTTCTAATTTTGAAGATGTTTGTTCGTCTGTCATCCAGAAAATCATTTCGACAAGCTTGACCCCGAAACTGCGCATAGTGAAGGTCTTGGCACTAGAATCTATCAGCCCCAACCTGGAGCAAGTTGTCAGTTTCCCGAGATGCTTTCCATGCCTGGAGAAGCTATATATCAAGGTGATGTTCCATTCCTGTTAAATGTTAACCATAAGGGAGTTCAATTTGTGACACCTTTTTCCATGTTTACAATGACAATGTACTACAATTTCTGAAGGATTCTTTTGGAGGATTTTAGTACATACATGTTCCCCCCTCCCCATATTGGTTGCTTGATCCATATGGTTACAATCCATAACCATTTCTCCTTTGGATTCATCTATACTAGTTTTCTTAGGGAACTTTTCATCCACTCCAACCTCTTGTGAAGAAGGCTACATTTTTCTAGAATGTAATCAAATGCCCATGTTAATCATGTCAGATCGAAGATGGCATGTTAGTGCATTTTACAAATCCTGCAAACCAAATAGGCATGTAGTAGTGTTCAAAACTGCATGTAGGCACTAATACATTTTCTTCTTTTGCAGATAAGATTAGGCCCATTGGTGGATAATGTGATACAATATAACAATCATGTCGAATGCCTAGATCTACATCTCTCAGAATTTACTTTGAACTCCTACCGAGGGACCTTACCGGAGATTATATTCGCCAGGTTCTTTGTTGTCAGAGCAAGGGTGCTGAAGGTAATGAGGTTTGCCCTACATTTATTTCGCAAAAATGAATGGTTTGTTGATCAGTGCGAGCGCCTGCGGCAGAATGGAATATGCTCTGAAAATGCTGAATTTCATTTTGGAACTTCAGATGACAGAGTAATCGAAAGTCATCGTGTCGACCCCATACATGACTTCTCAGTGGCTGACCCCTTTGCAAAAATTATGAGGTTTCGAAACCAGACTTAGAAGTGGTAATATTAGTTTGAACCTCTCTGATATCCATGTTCAGCGGATCTGCGCGAGCGTTTGCAGCTGATGAGCTGAATTTCATTTCTAATATCAGTTTGAACCTTGTAATCTTTGAATTTGAGCCATATAACTCTAGAATTTGAACCTTGTAATATTTCGATCTTTTGTGGTACAATCATTGAAATGGCATCGTATGAGACTCGTATATTGGTAGCAGTATTTTGACCTTAATATGCAATGGTCTTAGATTTTATTAACCATTCTCGAATATGTTTACCTTGTCGGTCTCAAAGCACATGATCTGTATAGCTAACTCGACTACGATCTTCGACATTATTGCACACAGTTGGTTTCTTCAACTGTGTGCCCTGTAGAGCGCAGAATGAATTATCGCACTCGAGTGTCGATCATCACCCTTCTGTGTAACTTTGACCTCATCACCCACGGGTAAACTTATGACCGAAGTCATTCCACTCACTTCGTTTTTACAAAGCTTTTTGCCAATAAACGCCCATGATTTGTCCCTCTTCTAGCCGACGCGTGGCCAAACTAGCCGGGCGGGAAGCTTGCACGGTAGCGCGGGAACAGGCTCACCGACGATACATTTGGCGCCTCTTCGAGCCCACGCGTGGTCAAACAAAACGCGTGCGGTACGGTGTTGTCAAGGGTGCACTGGAATCCTCCGCTATGAACGCCGTGACAAGACGTGATGATTACAGGCCGGCCGGCCCCCATTTATTACAGCAGCCATTTAACCCTTGTGTCTCTTCAACCTTTCGATCGCGCCCCACCATTGCAAGAAGCACACCCACCATGACAAATTCTTAGAGGGTATCCTGCGCGGCCCAAATGGCGCTCCGAGCGGCTGCCGACAACGAGCAGCAGTTCACCATGCATGCCGTGGTGGACACCCACAGCAGGTTCATGGACCTCTCGGTGGTGTACACCAATGACCCGGTCTGGGCAGAGCACTCCATCCACATCATGGAGTTGTTGCTTGCCGAGGAGAAGTACAAGGTGGTCGGGTTCGACCTCGAGTACACCCGCGCTCGTGCCGGGTCTCGTCCCAAGGTCGCCGTTGCCTAGATGTGCGTGCGCCACCACGTCCTCGTCTACCAGTACTGCCTGGTCACAAGGCCTTGTGAGGGTTTCGCAAGGTTTGTCAACAGCCCCCACTACATGTTCGCTATGGTGGACATCACCAATGATGTAAAGGCGCTCGAGAATTCGGGCATCGCCTGCCAGAATCTTGTCGACATCCAGGGCCAATACAAGATCTAGGGCAGCAAGGAGCATGAGAAGGACTCACTAGTTCACCTCGCCGAGGCCATCATCGGCCCCTACTATAGAGACATGAAGGATTCCTGCAACAAGGACAAGCGTGCCTGGCACTCGGCCTGGATGGAGAAACTCGACAAAGCTCATGTCGTGTACGCGGCCAAGGAGGCGTACGTGAGCTATGACATGTACAGGCGGATCGTTGACATGAGGAAGTGCCTCCTTCCCCAAAATGGCCAGGGATCCAGCCGGAAGCAGAGCAATGGCAAGCGTCATCGCAACAATAAGTAGATGATTAGATCCTCGTTTCTCCTAGTTTAGTATGCATGTAATTGCTTACTTTGGTGTGTGGAAATGTTATGTGTGTAGTCACTTGTGTAATTGTATGCTTAATTTGGTCATGCAATGCTGTCTTTTTAAGTATATATGTTGATGCTGTGTAGATAGAGCGTAGATGTTGTGCGGACAATGAAAATCATATCGCACATGGACTAAACAATGGAACCCGTCGGTGATGTTTTCATCAATCACTCACAATTGTATACCAGCAATCGTTTGCTCACAACACACATGGCTTGTTAAAAGGAATCATCTGTGTTGTTATCGGTCTTCCCACATGTTTCCGATCAGACCTGTTTGCCGTGTATCACACACATCTTGTTAAGTTGAACCGTTTCTGTTCTCTTCACTCAACGCAAAACAGTTCATCCAAGTGAACTATATGCCTTATATCGCACACACCTTGATCTGGCTGACCATTTCTTTTGTGTTGCCTAATCACAAATAGTTCATCCGAGTGAACCGTATGCTGTATGTCGCACACGCCTTCATCTAGCTGCCCGTTTCTTTTGTTCCGCCTCATCGCAAACAGTTCCTTGAACTGAACCGTATGCCCCTCATCCCACACGCAACTAAATTCTCAACCGCTCAGGCTCCAGAATCACCATCTAGGAAGGCTCGGCTTGCCCGAGCTCCTTCTCCTTGTCTTCGGTGGCCGAAGCGTTAGCTTCAGTCATGACAATATCCTCATCCCCCCATGTTCGCCACGAGTGGGATCCTCTGCGACAGCACCTCCTCGGTCTCTCCGATGACCGGGGGAGCCGCAGAATGTGATGCGCCTCCACTCTCTGCCAGGTTGGCGGGCAGAGAAGTGCCCTCCGACACTTGGTTAGTGGGGAGGTCGCGGGGTGGGCTGCTAAGTAAAAGAACATATGCTTTTTGATGCGGCTTGAAGCTACGTCGGTATTTCCCCAACGAGGAAGGGATGATGCAGCACAGCGGCGGTAGGTATTTCCCTCAGTGATGAAACCAAGGTTATCGAACCAGTAGGAGAACCAAGCAACACTACGTAAACAGCACCTGCACACAAATAACAAATACTCGCAACCCGGCGTGTAAAAGGGGTTGTTAATCCCTTTCGGGCAACGGCGCCAAAAATTGGCAAACGGACATGAGAGATTTAGTAAATATTGATAGATCAAACGCCAAATAAAATAAAGTGCAGCAAGGTATTTTTGTATTTTTGCTTTAATAGATCTGAAAATAAAAGTTGCAAATAAAGAAAAGGGCGAATAGCAAAATAGATCTTGAAAGCAAATATATTGGAAAAGAGACCCGGGGGCCGTAGGTTTCACTAGTGGCTTCTCTCGAGAAAAAAAGCAAACCGTGGGTGAACAAATTACTGTTGAGCAATTGATAAAACTTCAAATAATCATGACGATATCCAGGCAATGATCATTATATAGGCATCACGTCCAAGATTAGTAGACTGACTCCTGCCTGCATCTACTACTATTACTCCACACATCGACCGCTATCCAGCATGCATCTAGTGTATTAAGTTCATGGAGAAACGGAGTAATGCAATAAGAATGATGACATGATGTAGACAAGATCTATTTATGTAGAAATAGACCCCATCGTTTTATCCTTAGTAGCAACGATACATACGTGTCGGTTCCCCTTCTGTCATTGGGATCAAGCACCGTAAGATCGAACCCACAACAAAGCACCTCTTCCCATTGCAAGATAAATAGATCAAGTTGGCCAAACAAAACCCAAATATTGGAGAAGAAATACGAGGCTATAAGTAATCCTGCATATAAGAGATCAAAGAAGACTCAAATAACTTTCATATCTAAAAAGATAGATCTGATCATAAACTCAAAGTTCATCGGATCCCAACAAACACACCGCAAAAAGAGTTACATCATATGGATCTCCAAGAGACCATTGTATTGAAGATCAAGAGAGAGAGAGAGGAAGCCATCTAGCTACTAACTACGGATCCGTAGGTCTACAAAGAACTACTCACGCATCATCGGAGAGGCACCAATGGAAGTGGTGAACCCCTCCATGTTGGTGTCTAGATTGGATCTAGTGGTTCTGGACTCTGCGGCGGCTGGAATTGATTTTTGTCGACTCCCCTAGGGTTTCTGGAATATTGGGGTATTTATAGAGTAAAGAGGTGGTTCGGGGGGCACCCGAGGTGGGCACAACCCACTAGGGCGCGCCTGGGCCTCCAGGCGCGCCCTGGTGAGTTGTGCTCCCCTCGGAGCACCCCCCCCAGGCGCTTCTCCGGCCCACTGGATGTCTTCTGGTCCAAAAAAATTCCACAAAAAGTTTCGCTGCATTTGGACTCCGTTTGGTATTGATTTCCTGCGATGTAAAAAACATGCAAAAAACAGCAACTGGCACTTGGCACTATGTCAATAGGTTAGTACCAAAAAAATGATATAAAATGACTATAAAATGATTGTAAAACATCCAAGAATGATAATATAAGAGCATGGAACAATAAAAAATTATAGATACGTTGGAGACGTATTAGCATCCCCAAGCTTAATTCCTGCTTGTCCTCGAGTAGGTAAATGATAAAAACAGAATTTTTGATGTGGAATGCTGCCTAACATGTCATCTCATATTCTTTCCTTTATAGCATGGACATTTGGACTTTTATATGATTCAAAGCAATAGTCTAGTTTTGACATGATGACTTAAATACTCAAGCATATCAACAAGCAACTATGTCTTTCAAAATATCAACGCTAAAATAAGTTATCCCTAACCCATCATGCTCAACCATTGATCCATTCATGAAACACACTCGCATATTAACTACACCCAATGCTCAAGTACGATCATAGTGCCTCCTAGTTGGTGCTTTATAAGAGAAGATGCAGACTCAAATTAAAAATAAAAATTGCATAAAGTAAAGAAACGCCCTTCGCAGAGGGAAGTAGGGATTTGTAGAGGTGCCAGAGCTCAAAGCGAAAAACTTAGAGATAAAAACATTTTGGGAGGTGTCCTTTTCCCACCAACGAAAATGACTTAGAGTTCCCAACACTTTCCATGCTAGATATATCATAGGCGGTTCCCAAACAGAAAATAAAGATTATTCCTTTTTCCACCATTTCTTTCATTTCCATGGCTAGCCGTATCCACGGGTGCCCTCCATACCAACTGAAAGTGCATCTAGCCCCTAAGTGTGGTTTTGGTAATTGAATGACAATCTCCATGGACTAATGTTTTCAGTGAGATATATTTGAAGGGTTGGCCATAGATGGTGCCACAAGGATATTGGACTAAATCAAGGATGAAGTCCATATATATGAAGATAGTGTCTCAAGGATATTGGATGGAATCAAAGATGAAGTCCATATAGATGAAGTTATATGTGCTCTAAGCTTTGGTATTAAATGACAATTCCTATGGAGCATCAAGTGCATTGGATCTTATATGAAGATATCTTCCATCGTGATGCTTGAAGTTATTTGGGTTGTTATGTGAAGATTGCCATCAAAGCATCCGAAGAAGTCCTCATGGTATCCCTCTCTGGATACCCCTTGCACACGGGCTTGTACCGTGTGCACGGGGTCGAGTGTCAACTCTCTGGATACCCCGTGCTCACGGGGCCTAGGTGTTGGCTCTCGAGATCCCATATCCAGTGAGGTTTCAGTTCTTTGGAGGATCTCAAAGATTGACATATTTGGGCTTCTAAGGATCAAGGCTTGAGAGAATAATCAAAGAGAAGAATTTGAGTTATGGTTTCAAGACAAGATCATGGTGAGCTCATGTGTTGGGTTTCGGTTGATCAAGTCTTGAAGCAAGCAACTAGAGTGAAGAATTCATGGTGCCTCTCAAGAGCTTGTGATGGAGTTCTTAGAAGGGCAAGTGGTGACCAAGATGATATTCATAGTGGAACTTGATATGGTCATGAAAGAGTCTTTGGTGATATAGTCTTGAAGCAACGAAGGGAAATGAAGAGTTCATTGTGGCTTTCAAGAAACCAAGATGGAGCTTGAAGTAAAGATGTTGGTTGACCAAGATGAAGCTCAAAGATTATATCTAAGTGTTCAACCCACAAAGCACAAACATTGTACCACATGAGATCAAGTGATCTAGTGGTATGGTAAGTAACTGTGAATTGTGCTTTGTTACCTAACCCATGCTATGTGTTTGTTATGTCTATGTGGGTTAGGTGTTTCTCATGGGCTTGCAACAAAAGGAAAGATTTCAAGTAGCCTATGTGTGGATGACATCAAGAGGTGATGGTCATCGGGTTCGAGGAGTCCATGTGCAAGATGAGAAGCCGGAGGTTATATGCTTTGAAGCTTGCGGTCCACATCATGATAATGCACATGTGAAGGTGGGCTTAAGTTAAGGCTTCCCTCATTACAATATGAGGAAGCAATTCGAGTATCTTCACCAAGTGGTTGTGGACAAGAAAGGGATTCCAACTTGAGGCAAGCATTAAAGTCATCATCAAGCTCAAGTTGAATATGCAAGGCAAAGGTATAACTTAGCTAGGTTTTCCTATTTTTTCCGGTCTCATAGTGCTTGGTGGGAGACCGGATTATAGGTTCGATAGCCGTACTATCAAGGGGGACTCTCGGGCAAGTAGCTTGATCGCGTCGCATGTAGAGAGCTCAAACCTTTGCATTACTTGCATCATTCTTTCTTGTTGATCTTGGGTGGTTCTCTATGTGAGGACCTTGGGCTTTTCCATAGCTTCAAAACGAGCCCAAGATCATCGAATTCGGAGTCCGTATGCCAAAGTTATCATCGTTTGAGTGGGCTACTGCTGGCTGTCCTGGGGTACCCCATGGACACGGACTATCCATTGCATCCCCTCTCTTCAATCTCCTACTTTCTTGAGTTTCATCTTGTGAGATTGAGAGAGTGGGTTGAGCATTTGTTGCTTAACCTTGCATTGCATTTGTTGCATTGGTTTGAGCTCCCCGCATCGATTAGTTCGAGTGAGAGCTTGAGTTTATTACTCTTGGAGGCTTCCGCCTCCTAGACGGTTTGGTGACATATTGTGAAGATTGTGAAGTGGCCTAGGTGGTCAAGGTTCCCCCGGAAGCTTCCTTTTGTGGTGTGCTCTGGGGAAGGGTGTTGAAGTGGCCTAAGTGGTCAAGGTTCCTCCGGAAGCTTCCTTGCTTGTGGTGTGCTCCGGAGAAGTTTGTAAAGGTGTGGTGGTCGCCTTCAAGACCAACCCCGAGTGAATCGAGGCTCATCAGTTGGGGGTGACTCGAAAGGGAGAATACGGTGAGCCACTTGGTGGCGCCCCGAAGCTTTGGCTTCGGCACCGCTCTAACGGAGATTAGCACTCTCACGAGTGTGAACTTCGGGATAAATCCGCGTCTCTGACTCACTTGTGGTTATCTCATACCCTCACCCTTTACTTACCGCAATTCATACTTGCTCATATTGATATATCTTGTGCTAGTTGAATTGCTTAGTTGTTCCTACATTTCCATATCTTGTGATATAGTTTGTGCTTGCTAGTTTCCTTAAGTGCCTATCTTGTTTAGCATAGATTGTTGGTGCACTTAGTTGAGCCTAGCATATTTAGGTTTTGTGCTTGAAAGGTATCCGTTTAGTTTAATTCCGCATTAGGATAAAGCCAAATCCGTAACAGATTTAAAACGCCTATTCACCCCCCCTCTAGTCGTCATCTAGATCCTTTCAATTGGTATCAGAGCTTTGGTCTCTCCTTGCTAGGCATCACCGCCTAGAGAGTAAAGATGTCGACTAGTGGTTTGGTGCATGATGACACTTTTTGTTTTAGTGGCACAAACTATCACTTGTGGAAAATTCGCATGCTTTGTCATTTCCGGGCCATGGGTCCAAATTTTGTGTGAATTGTTCTTGTAGGGGCTCCTCCGTGGAAGGATGAACTTTTTCCCACTATTGAAGAAAATGATAATATGCTTTGTGGGTATGGTGCTAAGAATGTCTTAATCCGATCTATATCCCTCGAAGTGTTTGAGTCAATCATGACTTGTGTGTCGGCTCATGAGATGTGGACCAAACTTGGAGTAATATATGGTGGGTCCAATCTTGATGAGGTTCATCATCTTACGTAGGAGTCAACTGAGGAGGTCTCCACATCTTCATATCATGAAGAACTCCATATTGCTTCTTCCTCCGTGTGCTTGGATAATTCAAATACTTCCACCTCACCATCATATGACATGTCCCAAGGTAATAACATGGTGAGTGGAAATATCATTTGTGATGATGATGTTGTGCTCAACATTGATGATCTTTCATGCATAAATGCTAATGTTGTAGCTTCTTTGGACTTGAACACATCTAGCAAAAATGACATACATTCTTGTGTTAATAGTCCATGCATATCATATAGAGATTCCTTGAATACTTCATGTGATGATATGCTTGATACTCCTTGTTTCCATGATATATATGCTTCTATTTCCTCTAGTTGTTGTTTGACTAACAATGTAGAGGAAATAAGAAAAAATAGTGCACACATCATTAATGAAGAAATTGCTAGAAGAGCAAAGAAGGACATCACCACATTGGAGAGGAAATGCTATGAGTGTCAAGAGGATGGACATGGATATCCTACTCTTGATGATGAAGAATCTCCCTCTCCAAAAGAATCATCATCAACCTCCGATGTTCACATGTGCCTCATGGCAGGAGGTATTACCGAGGTATTATCTACTCTTTGTAGTGATAATGATGAGTGTGATGATGAAACTAATATTGATATGAGTCAAGAAATTTATGAAATTGGTAAAGCTCTTCATGGGGTTAATAAGAACACTTATGTGATGTTTAAAGATCTTATTGCCCATTTTCGGAAGTGTAATGATTTACTTCATGAAGAGCAAGAACTTAATGAAAAACTTGACTGTAACCTTCTTGATGCTCTAGAAACTCTTAGAGACTTGGAATCTTCTAAAGAAGAGATTGAAGTTGCTCATGATCAACTTAGAGAGGATTTTGAGCACCCTGACCTTGGCTACAAGAATGTCAAAGGCGAGCTCACCAAACTCTCTAAGTCCTATGAGGAACTTCAAGCTACTCATGTGAAGTCTCTAGTTTCTTCTAGCTCCTCTCATATTGTTAATAATGCTTGTGCTACTAACTCTACTTCTTGTGAAGCATCTATCTTGAAGGAGAATGTTGAGCTAAGGGCTCAACTTGGTTTGCTAACTAGCAATTATGGGGAATTAGAAGAAAGTCATGAAAAGCTCTCGGGCTCTCATGATGATCTTCTTATCTCCCATGAAAGGCTAAAGTTAGCTCATGAGGCTATTGTGACTAAGGTAACATCTTGTGAGCCTCATGTGGACATTAGCACTATTTCTACTCAAAATGCTTTATTGACATGTGCTAGTCCTAGTGATTCATCTAGACATATTATTGCCAATTCTTGTAATGAATTGCTCTCCTTGCGTTGTTGCTCTAACCATGAAGCTTCTACTTCCTCTAGTACTTTTGTTGATACTAACCTTGTAGAGGAAAACAAAGAGCTCAAGGCCCAAGTCACTAATTTGAAGAAAGACTTGGAAATGTGTCATGAAGGAAATTCCACTCTCAACACTATCTTGAGTGTTCAAAAATCCCCACATGACAAGGGTGGACTTGGTTTCATCTCCAACAACAAGAAGTCCAAGAAAAAGAAGAAGGGACAAGACCAAGTCAAGAATGAGGCCAACATTACATGCTTCAAGTGCAAGAATGTTGGACACCATGTGAGATCTTGTCCATTGAAGAAGAAGGCTTCAAATGTGAAGCAACAAGGGAAGCGGCCTCAACTTCAATCTCAAGGTCAACCTCAAGTTCAATCTCAAGGTCAACCTCAAGCTGAAGAAAGGCCACTATCAATAATGAACCAAGGAAATGCTCCCCAAGTTGAGAAAGTAAAGAAGAAGAGAAGGGGGAGCACATGTTGCTATATTTGTCGTGAGAAGGGACACATATCTTCATCTTGTCCCAACGGTAACATCCCTAAGCCTCCTCTAGTCAATGATCATTATTCACTTAGGAAGGATGTTGTTGGCAATTTGTTTGCCAAGTTTGTTGGCGCCCAAAGTGGGTTGGAAATGGAAAAGGCCATTTGGGTTGCCAAGCCTATTGTGACTAACTTCTTAGGACCCAACTTGGTTGGAGACCATCAAGCTCAACCTTGATCAATAGGTGTGTGGAGGACATTGGAGATTTGGCTAGTTCATGAAGAAAAGAATATTCATCATTTATTTGTTCGAGCCAAGTCATGTGGATTATCTTCATATTATCTATCCAATGTTCCTCCTTGCGGTAACTTGTATTTTTATTGCTTACATTGAAAGTTACTCGCCCCTTGCATGCTTAGGTTTTGTATCTAGCATGTGCATTTATTTGTTGTGCTTCCTAGTATGCTTGATTTGTGTTATCTAGCATGTGTAGGTTGCATTGCACATCATATAGTGGTGTTTGTAGTCTTGAGCCTTTATTGTATCTTGTTTGGCTCTTGCGAGATATTAGTGGATCATCACATTATGGGGGAGTGTTATGTTTTGTGCACATCACAAACCCAAAATGTGAATATGAGAAATGCCACATAGTATTGATATTCAATTTTATCTAGTCACTATGTGGTATGTCAAGCTCATTTGAAATTCAATTTCTCAAAGTATCCACTAATTATCTCTTGTTGGTTGATTATTTGCCTTTGTTGCGTGCTTCGTCGCGGTGTCCTGTGAGGTTCTTCAGTAAGTTTCTGGACACCCCGTGTACACGGGGTCTCTGACCTCCGTGCGCACGGGGTACCATGAAACTTACTGGACACCCCATGCGCACGGGGTCCTTGACCCCCGTGCGCACGGGGTGGTGGTTTCTCCTCTGGACACACCGTGCGCACGGGGCTGAGCTAGCCCGTGGGCACGGGGTCCAATGGGCAGAAATGCCCACTCGGCCAAGTACGCTATAAAGCTCTCTTATGCTTTGGATTGATTTTGATCTTGTGCTTCTTCGGAATCTACCACCGAGTGTTAATTCCAAATACCATTTGTATTCTCTTACAATTGGTATTTCTTCATGTGGTAGAACTTTGTGATCATCTTCTTCTCGGCTTGTGCTTCAACTTGCAGTATCTCTCTGCTCGTACTTTCTATTATCTACTTGAGTGAGATAAGCCTTTGAGCATGTTTGTAATGTATATCCTATATGCTCATTGGTTTTTGCTTAGTTCATTTGTTGTACTTTGTGTGCGGTCCTGTGTGGATTCGTCACTTGATATAATTTGGACAACTTGAATGCTTTATGTTATTATTGGAGTATTCTTCATCTTTGTGTTCTTTCGTCCAAATTGTATCTCTTTGGATCTTGGTAGGCATGTGCATGCATATTTATTTATATTCTTCTCCATGCCTTGCTTGCTCTACTTGATCCTCTCTATAGGGTAAACTCCATAATATCCTTAATGGTTAAAGATGTGCATGAATTTCGAGTTCCTATACATTTGCACATATTTATTGTGGAGTTTGCCCTATGTATTGTGGTTGTGCTAACTACTTCGGCCCCAATATGTTTGGGGACCAAATTGTACCTTCATGTGTTTTAGGTACTTTGGATAAGCATTGGATGCTTGGCTTATTCACGAGGAAGGTGGAGACACCGTGGGAAATTATTAGAGCCAAGCTTGATTGATTCTTCGATTTGAGGGAGAAGATAAATGAAAACCCGGTTCTGTTGTAAGTGTTTCATTCTCATCATGAAAACCCGGTTAACTATATTTGGGTCTTTTTATTGGATATGCATCAAGCTCCCACACTTACTTATTCTCAATAAATCCACTGGATGTATTGAGGAAATGGCGAATGAGGAGTTTGATGAGGATAACGGCTTCCATGTAGAGCAAATTGTTTCAAGTGTTGTAGGTGATGAGGCTCCTTCCCAAGCTACAAGTACAATGGGGATTGGTCATATTCTTCCACAAGAAACACCCCATGTCCATGTAGAAGAAGGAGTAAGAGCCCCTCTTGTGGATCCACCACAAGGGAAGTCATCAGCCCCAACACAAGAGCAAGATACTATGGGAGATCATGTACCTATCCAAGAACAAGATCAAGTCCCTCATGTTCATGTGCTAGATCAAGGCCCCCTTGAACCAATGCTCTCTCGGTAACAAGTTCTTACTTCATGCAATTATTTAAATTAGAGTCAACATTATGTATGTTGCATCATGGCATGATTAGTACTTGTTGAGTTTGTGTTTATTGCAAAAGCTTAAACCTCCTTATTGCATCTATGAGACTTTTGAGAAGAAGCATATCATGTGGATCTATAAAACCATGCTCATGGTTCACTTATCCCAAATATGCCAATTAAGCAACTTATTGCATACCAATTCCTCAAAGTGCTCTTATGTGCAATATTGATATAATTGCAAGAAACAGTCTTTTTGGTTGTGGAATTTGCTCTCATGCTGAGTAATTCATTTTTATGCAAATGAGATCAATTTGCGCCATGTGCCTTGTGTCATGTGCCATGTGACAAAGCTCTTATGCTAAGATCAAGTTTGTATAATAATGGATTCATTCTTGGATATCATGTTCTTATCTTTTGTATCTTTTTGTGTGTGCAAGTTTCTTTGTGGATGCTCATCTCGATGATTATTGGCCACGTAAGAAACTTATACACATGAGAAAGTGCATATCCCTCTTTGATATCCTTTATTCCTTGCCAGTCACTTGGATTGTCTCTTTTTATTCTCTGGTGAATCTGGTAAGAGGTTGAGTAGTGAGTGCTTGTATGTATTGCATATATCTTTGCACTCATGAGTTGTTGGATATATTTTGGACCCATGCTTAGTCAAGTGATGATCCTATTTTGTGCACGTTGTATCCAAATACAAAACTAAATAATGCACAAATCATGGGGAGCTTCTCTATGTTCTTTAGAACACTCCTATGATCATATCATAATATCTTTTTGGTGCATTCTATGGATCCTCAATATAGTGTGAATTTCTTCGTTTGTTCGTAACTGGATATGTGCATTTGATTCCACTCACAATATGAGAAATGCACAAACTAAGGAGGAACTCATACTATATTGGTCTTCTAGATTTTTCCTCCATTTTGGCACTTGTTGCCAATGGGGGAGAAGTTTAGAGGGTTTAGGAAAAGTGGGTTGGTTCTTGTCATTCATGCATATCTACCATTTGTTGTGTTTGCTTGTTGCATGGATGTGTATATAGAGAAAACTCCACCAAGTTCTTTCCCGTGCATATATTGTGGGGGAGTTTGCTCTATATAGTGTGGTTCTACTAGCATCAAATTCTTGTGTAGTATTTCGATGCTAGTACAACCGGTTTTGATAACATCAACTATCTTTGGGATATTTGAGGCTATCATAACCACCTCAAGTATTCAATTTATTCTCGGATAGATTGCATACTTGTTTTAAATTCATTATATAAACCCTCTTGTTGAGATTGTCATCAATTACCAAAATGGGGGAGATTGAAAGTGCATCTAGCCCCAAAGTGTGGTTTTGGTAATTGAATGACAATCTCCATGGACTAATGTTTTCAGTGAGATATATTTGAAGGGTTGTCCATAGATGGTGCCACAAGGATATTGGACTAAATCAAGGATGAAGTCCATATATATGAAGATAGTGTCTCAAGGATATTGGATGGAATCAAGGATGAAGTCCATGTAGATGAAGTTATATGTGCTCTAAGCTTTGGTATTAAATGACAATTCCTATGGAGCATCAAGTGCATTGGATCTTATATGAAGATATGTTCCATAGTGATGCTTGAAGTTATTTGGGTTGTTATGTGAAGATTTCCATCAAAGCATCCGAAGAAGTCCTCATGGTATCCCTCTCTGGATACCACTTGCACACGGGCTTGTACCGTGTGCATGGGGTCAAGTGTCAACTCTCTGGATACCCCGTGCTCACGGGGCCTAGGTGTTGGCTCTCGAGATCCCATATCCAGTGAGGTTTCAGTTCTTTGGAGGATCTCAAAGATTGACATATTTGGGCTTCTGAGGATCAAGGCTTGAGAGAATAATCAAAGAAAAGAATTTGAGTTATGGTTTCAAGACAAGATCATGGTGAGCTCATGTGTTGGGTTTCGGTTGATCAAGTCTTGAAGCAAGCAACTAGAGTGAAGAATTCATGGTGCCTCTCAAGAGCTTGTGATGGAGTTCTTAGAAGGGCAAGTGGTGACCAAGATGATATTCATAGTGGAACTTGATATGGTCATGAAAGAGTCTTTGGTGATATAGTCTTGAAGCAATGAAGGGAAATGAAGAGTTCATTGTGGCTTTCAAGAAACCAAGATGGAGCTTGAAGTAAAGATGTTGGTTGACCAAGATGAAGCTCAAAGATTATATCTAAGTGTTCAACCCACAAAGCACAAACATTGTACCACATGAGATCAAGTGATCTAGTGGTATGGTAAGTTACTGTGAATTGTGCTTTGTTACCTAACCCATGCTATGTGTTTGTTATGTCTATGTGGGTTAGGTGTTTCTCATGGGCTTGCAACAAAAGGAAAGATTTCAAGTAGCCTATGTGTGGATGACATCAAGAGGTGATGGTCATCGGGTTCGAGGAGTCCAAGTGCAAGATGAGAAGCCGGAGGTTATATGCTTTGAAGCTTGCGGTCCACATCATGATAATGCACATGTGAAGGTGGGCTTAAGTTAAGGCTTCCCTCATTACAATATGAGGAAGCAATTCGAGTATCTTCACCAAGTGGTTGTGGACAAGAAAGGGATTCCAACTTGAGGCAAGCATTAAAGTCATCATCAAGCTCAAGTTGAATATGCAAGGCAAAGGTATAACTTAGCTAGTTTTTCCGGTCTCATAGTGCTTGGTGGGAGACCGGATTATAGGTTCGATAGCCGTACTATCAAGGGGGACTCTCGGGCAAGTAGCTTGATCGCGTCGCATGTAGAGAGCTCAAACCTTTGCATTACTTGCATCATTCTTTCTTGTTGATCTTGGGTGGTTCTCTATGTGAGGACCTTGGGCTTTTCCATAGCTTCAAAACGAGCCCAAGATCATCGAATTCGGAGTCCGTATGCCAAAGTTATCATCGTTTGAGTGGGCTACTGCTGGCTGTCCTGGGGTACCCCATGGACACGGACTTGTACCGTGCACACGGGACCCCGTGTGCACGGGGTCTAACCCCCCGTGTGCACGGGGTGCCCAGGAAATGCCCGTTGAGCCCCAACGGCTAGTTTATGTGTTTGGATATTTAAGGGCTGCGTCCCCCCTCTGGTTTGTGGGCTGTTCACACACCTTCTAAACACCATTTTGAGCCTCTCTCCACCTCTCCCAAACCCCTATCTCCCCTCTATGTGAAGGGGGATTTGTGGATGGATTTGTGAACCATTTGTTGATCCTATCCATTGCATCCCCTCTCTTCAATCTCCTACTTTCTTGAGTTGCATCTTGTGAGATTGAGAGAGTGGGTTGAGCATTTGTTGCTTAACCTTGCATTGCATTTGTTGCATTGGTTTGAGCTCCCCTCATCGATTAGTTCGAGTGAGAGCTTGTGAGTTTATTACTCTTGGAGGCTTCCGCCTCCTAGATGGTTTGGTGACATATTGTGAAGATTGTGAAGTGGCCTAGGTGGTCAAGGTTACCCCGGAAGCTTCCTTTTGTGGTCTGCTCCGGGGAAGGGTGTTGAAGTGGCCTAAGTGGTCAAGGTTCCTCCAGAAGCTTCCTTGCTTGTGGTGTGCTCCGGAGAAGTTTGTAAAGGTGTGGTGGTCGCCTTCAAGACCAACCCCGAGTGAATCGAGGCTCATCCATTGGGGGTGACTCGAAACGGAGAATACGGTGAGCCACTTGGTGGCGCCCGAAGCTTTGGCTTCGGCACCGCTCTAACAGAGATTAGCACTCTCACGAGTGTGAACTTCGGGATAAATCCGCGTCTCTGACTCACTTGTGGTTATCTCATACCCTCACCCTTTACATACCGCAATTCATACTTGCTCATATTGATATATCTTGTGCTAGTTGAATTGCTTAGTTGTTCCTACATTTCCATATCTTGTGATATAGTTTGTGCTTGCTAGTTTCCTTAAGTGCCTATCTTGCTTAGCATAGATTTTTGGTGCACTTAGTTGAGCCTAGCATATTTATGTTTTGTGCTTGAAAGGTATCCGTTTAGTTTAATTCTGCATTAGGATAAAGCCAAATGCGTAACAGATTTAAAACGCCTATTCACCCCCCTCTAGTCGTCATCTAGATCCTTTCACCAACACTTTCCAAGGAATTTATTATTTGACAACATAAAGTAAATTCATTTTTCATTTTGGGACTGGGCATCCCTAATACCTTTGCCTTACTCTCGTGCAATGACAAGTGAATAAACACTCATCGTGAGAATAACACATCTAGCATGGAAAATATTAGCCACCCCTCACCGCCTCGCGAGCGGTACGAACACACAAAAGAGAAGTTTATTTTGAAAATTAGAGATGGCACATACAAATTTGCTTAGAACGGCAACAGAATACCGCATATAGGTAGATATAGTGGGCTCATGTGGCAAAACTGGTTTAAATGGTTTTGGATGCACAAGTAGTGATCATACTTAGTGCAAAATGAAGGCTAGCAAAAGATTGAAAAGCGACCAACCAAAAAATGAATAATCTCATAAGCAAGCATTAAGCATAATTAACACCGAATAATGCACCACAAGTAGGATATAATTTCAATGCATAACTATTGACTTTCGTGCTTGCATAGGGAATCACAAACCTTAACACCAATATTCTTACTAAAGCACAATTACTCATCAACATAACTCACATATCACATCATCATATCTCAAAAATATTACAAGGAATCAAGTTTATTTTGTCCAATGATCTTCATGAAAGTTTTTATTATATCCTTCTTGGATATCTATCACTTTGGAACTAATTTTCATGTGTTGCTTTTGATAGGCTCAAACAAATATAAGTGAAGATCATGAGCATAATACTTCTTTCTCTCAAATTAATTTAAGTGAAGCAAGAGAGAATTTCTTAAAAAATTTACTAACTCCCAAATAAATCTAAGTGAAGCATGAGAGCATTTCTTCAAAAATACTAAAGCATGCCGTGCTCAAAAATATATAAGTGAAGCACTAGAGCAAATCCATAGCTCATAAAAATTTAAGTGAAGCATAGAGAGCAATTCTAACAAGTCATGGCATAATTTGGCTCTCTCAAATAGGTGTGTCCAGCAAGGATTCATAACTTAGAACACAAAGCAAAACAAGCAAAGACTCATATCATACAAGACGCTCCAAGCAAAACTCATAGTATGTGACGAATAAAAATATAGTTTTGAGTAAAATACCGATGGTCGTTAGAAGAAAGAGGGGATGCCACTCGGGGCATCCCCATGCTTAGTTGCTTGCTTCTCTTTGGATAATAGCTGGGGATGCCATGGGAATCCCCAAGCTTAGGTTCTTCTTACTCCTTATTCCTTCATCCATCGTAAGATAACCCCAAACTTCAAAACTTCAATCACACAAAACTCAACAAAACCTTCGTGAGATCCGTTAGTATAAGAAAGCAAGTCACTACTATAAGTACTGTAGAAAACCAATTCATATTTTATTCTTGCATTATATCTACTGTATTCCAACTTTTCTATGGCAAAAACTCATCAAAGAAAACCATAGAATCATCAAAACAAGCACACAACGCAAAGAAAACAGAATCTGTCAAAAACAGAACAGTCTGTAGCAATCTGGATATTTCGAATACTTCTGAAACTCCAAAATTTCTGAAACATTAAGACAACAGAGGAAATTTGTATATCAATCTTGTGTAAAAAATTCAGAATTTTTCGTCTCTGCTGTGAATTTTCAAAATTGTTTTACTGGACGCAAAAGTTTCTGTTTTCCAACAAGATCAAATCAACTATCACCCAACATAATCCTAAAGGCTTTACTTGGCACAAACACTAATTAAAACACAAAAAACACAATTATAACAGTAGCATAATTGTGCAAAAACTCAATAACAGAAATCAAAAAGCAAAAATAAATTTTATTCATTGGGTTGCCTCCCAAGAAGCGCTATCGTTTTATGCCCCTAGCTAGGCATAAATTTTATTGATGCTCACAAGGAAGATAATAATTGAAACACAAAGAGAGCATCATAAAACATGTGACAAACACATTTAAGTCTAACATACTTCCTATGCATAGGAATTTTATAAGTAAACAAATTATCAAGACAAGAAATATCTAGCATAAGCATGGAAGAAGACAATAGCAATCTCAACATGAAGAGAGGTAAATTAGTAACATGAAAATTTCTACAACAATATTTTCCTCTCTCATGATAATTACATGTGGGATCATAATCAAATTCAATAATATAGCTATCACATAAAATATTCTCAACATGATCCACATGCATAAAAGTTTTATAATCTTCCAAGATAGTGGGATTAATATCAACTAAAGTCATGACCTCTCCAAACCCACTTTTATCAATAATTTCATAAGATTGAACTCTCTCCAAATATGTGGAATTATTTTTACCTAAAGTTGACACTCTTCCAAACCCACTTTCAATATTATCGCAAGCATATTCATTATGAGGTTTAAATAAATTTTCAAGATCATAAGAATCATTATCACCCTAATCATGATCATTGCAACAAGTAGTGGACATAGCAATATTATCATCCCCAAGCTTGGGGTTTTGCATATTATTAGCACAATTGACATTAATAGAATTTATAATAACATCATTGCAATCATTCTTTTCATTCAAGGAGTTATCATGGATCACTTTATAAATTTCTTCGTTTAACACTTCATCACAATTTTCAGATTCATAGATCTCAAGCAAAACTTCATAAAGATAATCAAGTGAACTTAATTCACTAGAAATTGGTTCATCATAATTGGATCTTTTGAAAAGATTAGCAAGTGGATGAGGATCCATATCAATATATTATTAGCAAGCAAAGATGCAAGCAAATAGAAGGCACATGGTAACACAAGTAAACCAGAGATCTGATGAGAAAAGACGAACGAAAAGAGGGGCGAATAGAACGGCAAATTGGTGAAGTGGGGGGGAGGAAAATGAGAGGCAAATGGCAAATAATGGAAATTGCAAGGAGATGAGATTTGTGATTAGAAACCTGGTATATGTTGAAGATCCTTCCCGGCAACGGCGCCATAAATTCCTTTTGATGCGGCTTGAAGCTACGTCGGTATTTCCCTAAAGAGGAAGGGATGATGCAGCATAGCGGTGGTAGGTATTTCCCTCAGTGATGAAACCAAGGTTATAGAACCAGTAGGAGAACCAAGCAACACTACGTAAACAGCACCTGCACACAAATAACAAATACTTGCAACCCGACATGTAAAAGGGGTTGTCAATCCCTTTCGGGCAACGGCGCCAAAAATTGGCAAACGGACGTGAGAGATTTAGTAAATATTGATAGATCGAACGCCAAATAAAATAAAGTGCAGCAAGGTATTTTTGTATTTTTGGTTTAATAGATCTGAAAATAAAAGTTGCAAATAAAGAAAAGAGCGAATAGCAAAACAGATCTTGAAAGCAAATATATTGGAAAAGAGACCCGGGGGCCGTAGGTTTCACTAGTGGCTTCTCTCGAGAAAAATAGCAAACGGTGGGTGAACAAATTACTGTTGGGCAATTGATAAAACTTCAAATAATCATGACGATATCCAGGTAATGATCATTATATAGGCATCATGTCCAAGATTAGTAGACCGACTCCTGCCTGCATCTACTACTATTACTCCACACATCGACCGCTATCCAGCATGCATCTATTGTATTAAGTTCATGGAGAAACGGAGTAATGCAATAAGAATGATGACATGATGTAGACAAGATCTATTTATGTAGAAATAGACCCCATCGTTTTATCCTTAGTAGCAACGATACATACGTGTCGGTTCCCCTTCTGTCACTGGGATCGAGCACCGTAAGATCGAACCCACTACAAAGAACCTCTTCCCATTGCAAGATAAATAGATCAAGTTGGCCAAACAAAACCCAAATATCGGAGAAGAAATATGAGACTATAAGAAATCATGCATATAAGAGATCAAAGAAGACTCAAATAACTTTCATGGCTAAAAAGATAGATCTGATCATAAACTCAAAGTTCATCGGATCCCAACAAACACACCGCAAAAAGAGTTACATCATATGGATCTCCAAGAGACCATTGAATTGAAGATCAAGAGAGAGAGAGGAAGCCATCTAGCTACTAACTACGGACCCGTAGGTCTACAAAGAACTACTCACGCATCATCGGAGAGGCACCAACGGAAGTGGTGAACCCCTCCATGATGGTGTCTAGATTGGATCTGGTGGTTCTGGAGTCTGCGGCGGCTGGAATTGATTTTCGTCTACTTCCCTAGGGTTTTTGGAATATTGGGGTACTTATAGAGCAAAGAGGCGGTTCGAGGGGCCACCCGAGGTGGGCACAACCCACCAGGGCGTGCCTGGGCCTCCAGGTGCGCCCTGGTGGGTTGTGCTCCCCTCGGAGCACCCCCCAGGCACTTCTCCGGCCCACTGGTTGTCTTCTGGTCCAAAAAAATCCACAAAATGTTTTGCTGCGTTTGGACTCCGTTTGGTATTGATTTCCTGCGATGTAAAAAACATGCAAAAAATAGCAACTGGCACTTGGCACTATGTCAATAGGTTAGTACCAAAAAAATGATATAAAATGACTATAAAATGATTGTAAAACATCCAAGAATGATAATATAACAGCATGGAACAATAAAAAATTATAGATACGTTGGAGACATATCACTTTTAACATTGGGTTAGTGAAACTGATGACCGGAAAGTCTTCGGACTCTTACCATTTGGCCTGGGCCTTGATTCTGGAAACCCGCTCCGGGACCTTCTCCGAAGCTGCGGACTCCTTATTGGAACCCGAGCTATCATCAAGGATGACGAGCTTTCCCCTTCCTCTCCTCTTCGGAGCTGGGGAAGTGTGTTCCCCTCAGTTTCGGCCGGCGCCGCCCTCTTCTTAGAGCAGGAGGAGTCGCTCTCCTCTTCGTCCTCGTCCTCGTCACCATCTTGGATAGAGACGGCCGCAGTGTCTCCGGATCTGCTGTTCGGATGACCTCTTGTGCGGAGGCCCCCTGGCCTCCAGTACATTCTTTTTCTTCTTCTCCTTTTTTCCGGGCGCCTGGTAGGGCGTCACGACCAACATCTCTTGTAACAAAGCCTGCATGGGATCTTCGGGCAGTGGCGCGGGACAATCTATCTCCTCGGCTTTCTTGAGCCAGCCCTGGAGAACAAGTTGAGAGAGTTGAGGATCAAAATAAGATAGTAAATATCCAAACACAAAGGGGACGGTGTTACATTACCTCCCTGGGAGGTTTGTCAGCGTCGAGGCCGATGTCCTCCTCCTCAGCTGGCCACGTCTTTTGTGGCCTGAACAGAGCCATCCACAATTTCTCGCGGGTGGTGCCATGAAGGTACTGCGCGGTGCGGGGGTCCATGGGCTTCCAAGACCACATTGGGGTGGCTCAGCATTGGCAAGGCAGAAGACCACAGAAGATCATAATCTGGACCACATTGGTCAGTGCGGCCCCCGCCTTTATCATATTAAAGATGCGTGTTTGTAACGCCTCTACTTTAGTGGTAGAACCCCAATCGAGGCCTTTTCTGGTCCATGAGGTTAACCTCGCTGGGGGCCTGGATCTGAATTCTGGAGCGGCGGCCTAGGCCGCGTTGCGGGGCTCGGTGATATAGAATCATTCCTTTTGCCAGACCTTAACCATGTTAACAACCATGCCCTCCGGCCAGCCGACTCAGGAAAGCCTGCTGATCATGGCGCCCCCGCAATCTACATGCTGGCCGTCACCGATTTTTGGCTTAACGTTGTAAACCTTAAGCCATAGGCCAAAGTGCGACTGGACCCGAAGGAAGGCTTCACAAATGATGATGAAGGTCAAAATATGGAGGAAAGAATTCGAAGCTAGGTCGTGGAAGTCAAGGCCGTAGTAGAACATCAACCCTCGAACGAACGGATGGAGGGGATGCCTAGTCCCCCGATAAAGTGGGGGACGAACACCACCCGTTCACCTGCGTGAGGCGTCGGCACGATCTGGCCTTCTTCTGGGGCTCGATGGGCGATGTTGGGGGAAA
The DNA here is from genome assembly GCA_011799875.1 of Thinopyrum elongatum. NCBI lineage: Eukaryota > Viridiplantae > Streptophyta > Magnoliopsida > Poales > Poaceae > Thinopyrum > Thinopyrum elongatum. The sequence continues at coordinate 90,392,517 of CM022302.1, read as the reverse complement.
GGAAGCCCCCCCGCTTTAGGTCCTTGATGTTGCCGTCGGTGACGAATGAGGCCTCCCACTTTCCCTTTGCTCCAGATCTGGTCATTGCCGTACTCGATTTGGCAGAAAGAAGGGTTGGAGTGCTTGAGCTCTGTAGATTGGGCGAGAAGGGGAAGAAGGCGTACGGGGATAACCATGGCTGCCCCTCTCTATAAGCAGTTGTAATACCAGGAGTCCTGTAAATGCGCCGCCCACCTCGCCTCTTCCCGATATATTCGTAGCGTTATGCACGAGTGGGATACTGGGAATCATTGATCAAATCCCTTAAAAAATAGGGCATGATCTCCGCCTTGAAGGGACGTGTCATCAAAAGGGGGCGGCCTCAATTCGTGCATCGAGTCTTCACGTTTATGACTAGACGCGACCCTTCACCTAAAGTTGTCAGTAAGAGATATTGTTCGTATTCGAATGAGCGGCCTTCAAGGCTAAGTAAAGCAGATAGTTCGGAGCCCAGATATGACTCGGCGTATGGCCGGATTGAGTCAAGTACCATGCGAAGTATTACCTGGGAGAGGCTCATTCCAAGAGTTCAGGGCAAAGGGAACTCGCCTGCAGGCCGGAGCCTGTAGACTTGGGAGATTTGAGAAGCCGATGTTGGAGGCTAGTTCGGGGGCTACTGAGGGTGTCCTAGACTAGGGGGTCCTCGGGGGGCCGGCCTATCTCTCATGGGCTAGACTGTTGGGCTGCACCGTATCCGGATTAAAGACTTCTTATGCCTTGAAGTGCACTCCAAATCAAGATAAAAGACCTGGTGTTACCTTGATGTAACTGACTATCTGTAAACCCTAGCACCCCTGGTGTCTATATAAACCAGGAGGCTTAGTCCGTAGGGGCTAGAGGAACAATCACCATCCTACCAGTTAGGGTTTAGTTCGTCTGATCTCGTGGTAGATCTACTCTGTAACCCCCTCATACACAAGCAATATAATCAAGTAGGACGTAGGGTTTTACGAGAGAGGGCCCAAACCTGGGTAAACATCGTGTCCTATGTCTACTGTTCCCCATCGATCTAAGGTCCACAGTTCGGGACCCCCTACCCAAGATCCGCCGGTTTTGACATCGACAACGATGGCTTCCATTTCCCCCTCCGGGAGTGATGTTCCCCTGGCGGAATCACTCCACCGGAGGGCAAAAGTGCTCCTGCGCAAGTTCCGCCTCGAGACGGCGGAGCTCCGTCCCGAAAGACTTTCCTTATTTTTTCTAGGTCAAAAGACCTTATGTACCAGAAGATGGGCACCGGAGGTGGGCCGAGGGGGCCACTACCCACCAGGGCGCGCCTGGGTGGCTTGGCGCACCCTGGTGTCTTGTGGCCTCCTGGCAGCCCCCTCTGGTAGATATTTCCTCCAGTATTTATTATATATTCCAAACTCATTTTCCGTAAAATTTCAGCTCATTTGGAGATGTGCAGAATAGGTATCTCTGACATAGCTTTTTCAGCTCCAGAATTCCAGCTGCTGGTATTCTCCCTCTTTGTGTAAACCTTGCATATTATGAGAGAAAAGGCATTAGAATTACTGCATAAAGTGTTATAAAGCAAAAAAACACTAAAAATAATAGTAGGAAAACAAGATGCAAAATGGATGTATCACACGCCGTCATTCGTTCCTTGGAGGGGTCACGATAGGTGCCCCTAGAGTGCTCCAATGTGGCGGCAGGAGATGCTAGCTTCCAAATATTTTCTGTGATGCTAGATGATGGTGTGATGCTCGTGTGGGCTCTGAGGTATGAGGTGTGTCGTTATCAGCACATCATGGGTGATGCCTTCCCTAATTCTGCCCCAGTTTTCCCTTCAAGTGGTCGGGACTCCTTACGCGCCATGCTGGGGGTTATGTTGATCATGGCAGCCTTGTGGTCGAAGTGTGTGACAATCATTGTGAAGTGGCTTTTGAGGCCCTATGCAAGGAAGGTCTTGTGTATCTACTACATTCTAAATTATGGAGCGCCTCCTCATCTGGTTATTGTTTGTTTGTCAAATTGTTCTTCTGGGAATGTTATGTTAGAACACGACGTTGCTAAGTTGTGATCCAAATTCATATAAAGTATAAAGGCTAACTTGTGACAGAGTGGAGAGGAGAGGAGCCCATCACCGGGAGGTGGACGATGACCATGTTATGGATCGGTATCGATCTAGGCCACCTCTACTATATATATACTTTGTAAGCCGCTGCAGGTGATAAGTCCATCAATTGTAAATCCACGGCGTTTGTAACCTCTACCTATACAGTGAAGTTTCGTTGGCTGGCTCCCTTGGTTTTTCTCCTTCGCATTGGGAGGGGTTTTCCACCTTAAAATGTTGTGTCCCTTGTGATTGATTCATTCTTCTTCAATTTATTGCATGTCGTATCTCTAACAGACGTTTAGTTATGGCCTCAAGCACCCATGATCGATGCTCATGTATAGCTGAGGTAGTTAACTAAATACAACTCGCTTGTAACCTTATATAAACGCTGTCAAGAGGATCAATATAAGCTATCAATTCCTCAACTCTATTTCTACATGCTATTAGTCTTCTAAATCCTTGGACTCTCTCTTTCGCTCCTCTTTGATAGACATCTTCTCCAACACCTCCTCGACTGGCAACAATCCCTTCGCTGACCAGCTATCGGGTCCTCTTTCCACACTCACCATGCTCCCATGTACCTGTCACCCTCCATCTCAAGCCACCAAACTTCACCCTCTTATCAACCTTCTTCAATGACATGACTCAGTCATTTGGCCTCACCGACCACATTGATGGCACAGTGGATGCCCCGCAGCACCTCTCCGACCACGTGTGGCCCTCGATGGACCGGTGCATCGTGCGGTCTGGCTCTATAGCATCATCTTAGAGGAGTTCCTCGGCACCATCCACGTCGACCACCCCACGGCCAACATGTTGTTCATGGCGATCCACACCCTTTTTTGCTCCGCGATCAGCAAAGTGTGCAGACGCTCCAAGAATTTCATGGACTCTTTAAGTGCCATTTCCCCCATCCAGGAGTACTACCCCAAGTTGAAGACCCTCGTCGACATGCTCACCGACTGTGGCATCCCGCAATGCGAGCATGCCATCGTCTCCAACATGATCCGTAGGCTTAGCCAGAAGTTCGACCATCTCATCACTACCCTCACCTACGATGACATGTGCCTCTCCACCTTCCACCAGGTCCGCTTCTATCTCCTATAGGAGGAGAGTCGCCTTTCCCACCTCGCCACGCATGAGACAGCTACTGCCATCTACGCTGGTCGCGCACCCAAGCCCCCAACTCTAACATCGCAGTCGGCCACCTCCCATGGCTGTTAGTGTGACTGCAAGTGCTGCAAGTCCAGCACTCAGTACCCCGTGCAACAAGGCCAACCCGCTTCCCCATGGCCTCGTGCCCCAACGCCGTCGTTGACCTTCAACCCGTCGAAGGGAGACACCTTTGAGGCTTAGCCGGTGTAGCCGCGGCCTCCTGTTGTCGGCATTCTAGGCCCATGCCCCACCTTCGGGCTCACTACATCGTCCTAAAGCGCCCTGCGACCGGTGCCCCCCTCAATGGTGCGCTTGCGCCCTACCGTGTGCCTCCTTTCCTATGGCGTGCCCTTCGCGTGAGACCCTCCGCCACCCGCACCGTTGTCGTGGTTGAACACGATCACCTATGGGGCCGGTCAGCCCCTTGTGGTTCGGCAGGGGGGAGATCACATTGCACAAAGAGCGAAAGCCATGGCACAGCAAGACAGTGGTGACGCTGTTGGTTTTTTACCCAGGTTCGGGCCGCTGTGAAGCGTAAAACCCTACTCCTGCTTTGGTGGATTGAAGGGAGGACCATAGTGGAAATGCAGCGCTCAAGCCCGGCAAGGTCACCTCGGGGAGAGCAGCTACGCGCGTATGAGTGTACAATGGTCCGAATCCTTTTCTAGGTTGCCATGGCCCTCCTTTTATAGGCTAAGGGGTAACCACAGTGGCAAAACAGTTATTATCTACTGATTAGATAGCCAACAGTGCTATCATACCTAACTCTGGCAGTGAGAACAAAGTGCATTAAATGCACTGCTAGGTGTCACGCTATGGATGCAGCCCGGGAAGCCTGCCATGCCACTTAACCATCTTTTACCTATCTGCATGACACGCCTCTGGACGGGTGTCATATAGGGGGAATCTCCCTTCCAAATGGCTGCCATGTGCAAAATGACAGCCACTTAATCACCTGGGGGCTCGGCACCACACTGATAAGTGACTTGCGTCGCTGTGCGGTGGAGCGGTGGAGTCTTGGCGGCCCCGGCAAGCCCGTCGGGGAAATCTTGGGACTAGTTCTATGTGAGGCCTCGACCCGACCAGACTCGCCTGCCCGGTAAGGGAGGTCTTTCCTTAGTGACATCTTGTTCCCTTGGCTCGTCTTGGTCTTCTTGATCCACCCTTTGATTCCTCATAGAGCTATTTTTCTGACTTGGTCTCGTCTTGGGAGCTTGGTGCTGCTGTGTTTGGAGGCCTACTGTCCGTGCGCAAGTCAGGGGAAACATAGACCCCTGTTTGTGTACACCGAAAGTCATCCTCCGGTAACTCGTGGGATGCCCCCACACTTCCGCAAGCGCTCTTCTTCGTCCAACAGTAACCCTACTTCGAGGCGGCGACTAGTTCCTCGACACAGACGCCTTAGGGCGACACGGTGGGAATGTCCGGCCTTCCTCCAATCTTTTACGGCTTAGCCATGTCCTGATCTCTCCCTCTCACATTAAGAATTTAGTTTTTGTTTGTGCTCTTACTCGTGACAATTTTGTATTAATTGCATTAGACCTGTTCAACTTCTCTATTAAGGATCTTCACTCGGAGATGGTGGTGCTCCGATGAAACAGCCCCGGTGAGCTTTATCCACTCCGCGATGTCCCCTCCACTAGATCAACCACTCTATTCGCCAATGCAACCAACTCTGAATTATGGCACGAATGTCTTGGTCACTCTGGCCGAGCATCTCTTTCCATGGTTTTAGCTCTCAGAGTTGTGTCGAATATTGTGTACAAGGTAGGTTACAGTTGGACTCTGAGTAGTACTGTGTTTATAGGATATGGAGTCATGTCCAAGTAGGACACTTGTATCCTAGGCCTCTCATATATAGTGAGGGTAGACACACGATGTAACCTATGCCAACATAATAGCACCGGAACGCAGGGGAAGCCGGTGGCATGTGCCGGCGTCCATGGCGACCGGGTGCGGTATTGTAGCGGTATCATGGGGAGGAGCGCCCATAGTCATGCCTCAGGGATGTAGCCATATCGGCGAACCTCGTTAAAAAATCTCGATGCCATGCCTCGTGTGATTGCTTGGTCCTCGGATGATCGACGGTATTCCTTGGATTTATTATAACAAGTGGTATCAGAGCAAGGTTGTGAGCTCCTAAGGTCGCAGATCGTTGATCCAGAGGAGGGAGATCATCGACGGGAATCTGCATGATGCGGTCGTTATACGGGACGAAGGATGTCGGCGAGTTGCGATCTAAAGTAGAGTTGGTCGTGTTGTAATCTTCAGGAAGCAATCAGAAGCATCGGTGAGCGGCGCGTTGTACGTGTTATGTGGGTGATCGGTCCGATGGAGCTGTAAATCAGATCACGCGTGTGCAGTTGTCGGAGCGTTCGGAGGTCTCGGCGAGTAAGCGGCAATTGGCCAGATACGATCAACAGAGCTATGAGGCGGCAGCATCGGCACGGCAGCGGTGCACGTGGTGCACTCAAGGCCCATGCAAAGCTGTGAGCCGGGTGGAGGCCAGCCCACGAGTCGTAGCGTGTAGTGTCCATGTGGGCGTGGAAGCATGTGTGGAGCTCAGGCGGAGGGAGAGACACGCTGCCGCTGGAATCAACGAGATTTGTTTGGTGAAAAAAATATTGGCACAAGGACTCAGAGTATCGTGATGCTCATCAAGAAAGAAATAGAGAAGTTCATTCAAAAGCTACGTATGTGTGGTGAATTAGGAGCTTGGCTTGCTTTGTTGATCTTCTTTGGTGTTCACGCGGGAAGGCTATGAAGGATTGTGCGTTGGGTTTTCTTTGTTGGTACACATTTGTGTATGGATGGCGATTGTCATGATGACGGCTTGAGGAGTCTGGAGCGTGTCATGCAGCCGGACAAGTTTGGATGGGTCGGACTAGATAGTCTGAAGGATCGACGCAAGTCAGTTGGTGCAGAAGGCGGTGGTGGGATCGGCGACAACGACATAGGAACATGATGCTGATGATGACCTACTTCTGGGCATGGAAACACGTGGCACAGGCCCCGAGGGCTTGTGTGGCTTCGACAAGACTATGGCGCGGGGTTGATTCAAGGTGTTGTACACACGGAGCTTGAAGTCGACGTGGCGTGGGGTGGACTGATCATCTACCATGGAGTCATGTTGAAGGTGGAGCTGGAGTCTGACGGAAGACTTCACTTGGTGCTGATTGAGGGGCTATGGTGTAGGTCGACAGAGATTCGAAGCCTATTCAGCGGGAGAAAAAAGCGAATGACACGTAGTTCGGACAGGAGCCCAGTGGTCTGATGGAAGCATGCAACTCATCATCGGTCGGCGATGATCGATGGTACTCTATAGTGGGGGTTGAGTGGTGTGGGTTCGCGACCCTTGAGACTCGACCGGGACAGCGGAGGCTCGACGCGGTAATAGCGGCGAGGTGTGTGGTACGCATAGGGCATGGAGATGGACAAGAGCTCTGGTAGTCATACATGTGGTGAGACAACTGCGAATTTGACTCGGGATGACTACACGCAATGGTGAAATTCCTTTAAGTTTCAGACAGACGGTCAAGGAAGAGAGGTGATGTTGAGTTCATGTAACTCTTATGTGTGACACCCAATATGTGAGTTGTTCACTTTCATGCAGGTCAGTCATCTGTGTGTGATGGCGGTGGACGTATACTCTGGAAGTTGGGAGCGCAAACTAGAGTAAAGAGGAACTTAATTTTGCTCGAGTGTTGACTATGGTCAAGAAAAAAAGGGACTACAAGTTGCAGGTGGAGTCACATGGAGTCTTTGGAGTAGCAGCGATACTCATGGGATAAGCTCAAGTCCAATGTACATGGAAGTTTAACGCATGGATGAATCCAAGGTGGTGAAGAATATTCGCCAAGGTGGAGTTTGTTAGAGTTGTGTCGAATATTGTGTACAAGGTAGGTTATAGTTGAACTCTGAGTAGTATTGTGTTTACACGTTATGGAGTCTTGTCCAAGTAGAAAACTTGTATCCTAGGCCTCTTATATATAGAGAGGGTAGACACACGATGTAACCTATGCCAAGATAATAGCACTGGAACGCAGGGGAAGCCGGCGGCATGTGCCAGCGTCCAGGGCGACCTGGTGCGGTATTGTAGCGGTGTCATGGGGAGGAGCGCTGATGCGGCTCGAAACTGCGTCGGTATTTCCCCAAAGAGGAAGGGATGATGCAGTACAGCTACGGTAGGTATTTCCCTCAGTTATGAAACCAAGGTATCAATCCAGTAGGAGGTCCAAGCAACACTATATAAACGGTACCTGCACACAAAGAACAAATACTTGCAACCCGACGTGTAAGAGGGGTTGTCAATCCCTCCTCGGTAAAAAGATAGATTGGTTTGTATGTAGTTGGATAAATAGATCCGAATAAAACGTGAAATAAAAGATGCAAATAAAAAGTGCAATAAAGTATTTTTGGGTTTTGGGAATAATAGATCTGAAAACAAAAGTGATGAAAAATAGATCAGAAAGCAATATGATAAAAGATAGACCCGGGGGCCGTAGATTTCACTAGTGGCTTCTCTCGAGAAAATAGCACACGGTGGGTAAACAAATTACTATTGGGCAATTGATAGAAGATCGAATAATTATGACGATATCCAAGGGAATGATCAATATATAGGCATCACGTTCAAGATTAGTAGACTGACTCCTGCCTGCATCTACTACTATTACTCCACACATCGACCGCTATCCAGCAAGCATCTAGTGTATTAAGTTCATGGAAAAATGGAGTAATGCAATAAGAACGATGACATGATGTAGACAAGATCTATTCATGTAGGAATAGACCCCATCTTGTTATCCTTAATAGCAATGATATGCGTGCCTCGCTGCCCCTTCTGTCACTGGGAGATGACATCGCAAGATCGAACCCATCACAAAGCACCTCTTCCCATGGCAAGAAAAATCAATCTAGTTGGCCTAACTAAACCAAAGATTCAAAGAAGAAATACGAGGCTATAAATAATCATGTATATAAGAGATAAAAAAACTCAAATAATATTCATGGATATAGATCTGATCATAAACTCAAAGTTCATCGGATCCCAACAAACACACCGCAAAAAGGTTTACATCAAATAGATCTCCAAGAGACCATTGTATTGAGAAGCAAACAGAGAGAAGCAGCCATCTAGCTACTGCCAACGAACCCTTAGGTCTATGATGGATGACTCACACATCATCAGAGAGGCACCAATGAGGATGATGAACCCCTCCGTGATGGTGTTAGATTGGATCTCGTGGTTCTGGAACTTGCGGCGGCTGGAATTGTGTTTCATCGACTCCCCTAGGGTTTCTAGAATATTTGGGAATTTATAGGGTGAAGAGGCAGTGGAGGAGACCTCTGTGGGCCCCAAGATACATCAGGGCGCGCCAGGGGCCTCTGGCGCGGCTTGGTTTATCTTGGGCCCCACGGGCCTCCTCCCAGGTGCTTCCTTAATCCCCAAGGTGTCTTTTGGTAAAAAAATTCTGCAAAAAGTTTCGCTGCATTTGGACTTTGTTTGGTACTGATATTCTGTGAAGTAAAAAACAGCAACTGGCACTGGGCACTATGTCAATAGCTTAGTCCCAAAAAATGATATAAAGTTGCTATAAAATGATTGTAAAACATCCAAGATTGATAATATAACAGCATGTAACAAGCAAAAATTACATATATGTTGGAGACGTATCAAGTGCCCATAGTCATGCCCCGGGGATGTAGCCATATCGGTGAACCTCGTTAACAAATCTCGGTGTCGTGCCTCGTGTGATTGCTTGGTCCTCGGATGATCGACGGTATTCGTCGGATTTATTCTAACATTAGCCACATTTTTTCTTTTCAATGTAATAAAGTCCAAGCTTATACCTGCCAATTAGGAAAACATATTTTTCTTCCCCTTCCAAGGATCCCACACCGTAGCACCCTTCCCCTTTCACACTTTACATTGCGATGTGTGGACCACACCTATTTCAAGCAATTCTAGTTTTGAATACTTTCCTGTCGTCTTAGATGCTTGCACAAAATTTTGCATGGACTCGCTTCGTAAAAAATCTGACTTTTTGATATTTTGATAACGTTTCGTGCTTATGTGTTCACCCAATTCCAATGAGCATCCTCCATTTTTGCACTGACAATGGGACAAATTTTGATAAAGGTGTGTTTCACTCCTTCTTGGCTTCTCACGACATTGTGTTGTAGCTTTCCTGCCCCTGCACATCTCAACAAAATGGATGCACGAAACGCATCATCCGCACCCTCACCGATGACATGTGCACCTTTCTCTTCCATTTCCATGTTCCACCATGCTTCCCGCCTGACGCGCTGTCCACCGCCATGTATCTTTTGAACTGCCGTCTTTGCCGTCTACGCCACGGCCAAACTCCCTATGAGTAGCTCGACGGATCACCTCCCACTTATGCACACATCTCCAGGTTTTCGGGTGCCTCTAATACCCCAGCCCTCCTCCACTGTCGTGCACAAGCTTGCTCCTTGTCGTCTCATTGCTTGCATCTTGCTTGGCTACCCACAAGATCACTCAGGCTACAAATCCTTTGATCCTGCATATGGTCGCATTCTCCTCTCTAGGCATGTTATCATGATTATTCAACGAAACATGATTTCCTTTTGCGTAGGCTCTTGGCTCCTCCATATGCCTTCCCCATCGACGACAACCCACCAGTGTCGGCCGCACCTGCCAGGCTACCACCACGTAATCGTGGTCGGCCGGTTCACCTTGTGGCCACTACGCTCCACGTGCGTGTTATCAGATTGAATGGCTGCCATGGCACGTGAAAATGATGTCATGCCAGGTGTTTCTGCATCGCCTCGTCAAGTCGTATCACTTGGATATGCTGCCGTGGAAGGTCTGGGAGGGTTCCGAAATATTTCATAACCTTTTGGAAGGCAATAGAAGGTTGCTCAATTATTTTGATTTTTTTCCTTGCCATCTCTGGTTTTGGACACAATTACTTTGGGTATAAATAATTCAATGACTTCTCTGATATCCCTTCCAAATGGTTATGGACAAGTTTTTTAACATAGTGCAGATGCAAGCACTCATATACACATGCATACACTCACCCCTATGAATGCACACACGCACATCATACCCCTATGATCACCTCCAAAAGACTGAGCCAGCATATCATCTTGAAATTTACGAAGTCACCATAGGCACCTCATCGTCGACGGGAACGTCTCCTCTCACTGAATGCTCATCGCCGGAAATCCTAAAATAAATCCAGGAATAAATGCGAGCACCAGGACTTGAACCCTGGTGGGCTGGGGATACCATAGTCCCTCTAACCATCCAACCACAGGTTGGTTCGCATGGTTATGGACAATTGAGGTGGTTGCAAACCATTCAGCTGCTCCATTATGTTAATAAAGCCCGTCAATTACCTATCATTTTTCTGAAACTTTATCTTTTCTGTGAGGAAGCAATGAGAAATTTTATCTATTAATAAAGTTCAAGACCACCTGTGTGACAAGTGCATAAAAATTTATGGGCTAGGGTTTCTTTGCTACAGCAGCCACCTCCTCTAAAAAGGTAGGGTTTCTTTGCCTCACGCTGGCGCCACCATCAGTCCGCCTTGTCTTTGGTGGCCTTAGGGCCCTGGGAGCATAGTGGATCCTGGCCCTTGTCAGTGGGAGGGCTCTGTTTCTAGATCTTTTTTCGAGTTTTATTAGGATTTGTGTGCTGCTCACACAACTAGGAAATACCTTATAGGTAGAGGCTTAACAATAGCATGGGGTAAAGTGCCAGCGCTACTGCTATTTTGTAGTAGTGCGGGGTCCTAACAAGCGCTATAGGTAAGTATATAGCAGTAGCGCGGGCATGCTGACAAGCGCTACTGATAAGTGGTCCCCGCCGTACCCGAGGGCCAGTCGATAGTAGCAGCGCGGCCCATAGAACGCTCACTACTGCTAAAGAGATAGTAGTAGTGCCAGCACTGCTCCCCGTGCTACTACTATGGTTACGCTCGTCAGCTAGTGGGCCACAGATAGCAACAGTGTGGTTCGTAGGCCCGCGCTATAGCTATAGAGCTTAGAAGTAGAGTTTGTCCCTGACCCGCACTGCTGCTAAGCCAGTGTTATCCTCTTCCTCTCCTCCTCACTCTCCCTCTCCTCACTCACTCTCTCCCCCCCTCTCACCGTCACGACCGTGCTCCTCCCGCCGTCGCCGCATTGCCGTCGTCCTTCGAGCCCCGGCGCCGTCCGCGAGCTCCTCCCATGCCTCGCTATCCCCCGAGCCCCAGCGCCCCACGACCTCCTTCTCCTCCACGCTTCCGCCAACGCCCTTGGTGAGCACGGCCTAGCTCCGCCCTCCTCCTCCAGCCACCGCGCCCCTTCTCCCTCCTCCTCCAGCCACTTCCGGCCCTCCTCCCTCCTCCTACTCTTCTCTCCTCCCTCCCTCCTCCATTCCCCAGCTGTCGCATCTCCTCCCTACTAGCTCCCTCATTTAACTAAATTAGTTTCTAGTTTGTAGTTTACTGAATTAGTTTATATTGTCTACTTTATAGTTTATAGTTTATATATTATAGTTTGTAGTTTACTAAATTTAGTTGGTAGAATTTTAAAAAATGTCCTGTAATATATTGTGAAATTAGGGCATTTTTCTAGGGTTCATAGTATATTTTCAAATGTATTTCAGCAATCAAACTCTAACTTATATTGTGAAATTAGCGCATTTTTCTAGGGTTCAAGAAGTAGATAGTAGGTAAAAATTTAGGGAAATTTTCTAGGGTTTAGGAAACAAATTGCAGACAGTTGAAATTTTTATTTCGAATCAAATTGAATATTCTCATAGGTTGCTGTTAACTATCCATTTGAATATTGGATAGCATATCTGAAGGAAATATGCCCTAGAGGCAATAATAAAGTTGTTATTTTATATTTCCTTATTCATGATAAAGGTTTATTATTCATGCTAAAATTGTATTGATCGGAAACTTAAATACATGTGTGAATACATAAACAAATACCATGTCCCTAGTAAGCCTCTACTAGACTAGCTCGTTGATCAAAGATGGTTAAGGTTTCCTAACCATAGACATGTGTTGTCATTTGATAACGGGATCACATCATTATGAGAATGATGTGATGGACAAGACCCATCCTTTAGCTTAGCATATGATCGTTCAGTTTATTGCTATTGCTTTCTTAATGTCAAATACATATTCCTTTGACTATGAGATCATGCAATGCCCGGGTATCGGAGGAATACCTTGTCTGCTATCAAACGTCACAACGTAACTGGGTGATCGTAAAGATGCTCTACAGGTATCTCCGAAGGTGTCTGTTGAGTTGGCATGGATCGAGATTAGGATTTGTCACTTCGTGTATCGGAGAGGTATCTCTGGGCCCTCTCGGTAATACACATCATAAGAAGCCTTGCAAGCAAAGTGACTAAGGAGTTAGTTATAAGATGATGTATTACGGAACAAGTAAAGAGACTTGCCGGTAACGAAATTGAACTAGGTATGAAGATAACGACGATCGAATCTCCGGCAAGTAACATATCGACAAACAAAGGGAATTATGTATGTTGTCATAAGGTTCGACCGATAAAGATCTTCATAGAATATGTAGGAACCAATATGGGCATCCAGGTTCCGCTATTGGTTATTGGCCGGAGAGGTTTCTCGGTCTTGTCTACATAGTTCTCGAACCCGTAGGGTCCACACGCTTAACGTTCGTTGATGATATAGTGTTATATGAGTTATATGATTTGGTGACCGAATGTTGTTCGTAGTCTGGAGGTAAAGATTGATATATAGGACGATACTATTTGGACACCAGAAGAGTTTCAGAGTGCACCAGGTAGTCATCGGATCATCGGAAGGGGTTCCGGACACCCCCGGGAGGTCTATGGGCCTAATGGGCCAAGGGGAGGGAACACCAACCCACAAGGGGGCTGGCGCGCCCCTCTCCCAAGCCGCCGGCCTAGGGGAAGGAAAGGGGGAGAGTTGGCTCCTCCTGCCATTCCCTCCTCATGAGAGAAAGGAAAGGGGGGCACCTCCCCCTGCCTTCCTCCCTCGCACAAACAAGGAAAGGGGCGCGCGGCTTGGGGAAGGAGCCTGATACGTCTCCGTCGTATCTATAATTTTTGATTGTTCCATGCCAATATTCTACAACTTTTATACACTTTTGGCAACTTTTTATACTATTTTTGGGACTAACATATTGATCCAGTGCCCAGTGCGAGTTCTTGTTTGTTGCATATTTTTTGTTTTGCAGAAAATCCATATCAAATGGAGTCCAAACAGGATACAAACTTACGGAGTTTTTTTAGGAATATATGTTATTTTTGGGAAAAAGAATCAACACGAGACGATGCCTGAGGGGGCCACAAGGACAGGGGGCGCGCCCCAGGGGGTAGGGCGCGCCCTGGACCCTTGTGGCCGCCCTGTAAGGCGGTTGGTGCCCTTCTTTCTCTGCAAGAAAGCTAATATCCGGATAAAAATCTTGTTAAAATTTCAGCCTAATCGGAGTTACGGATCTCTGGGAATTTAAGAAACGGTGAAAGGCCAGAATCTAGGAGCGCAGAAACAGAAGGAAACAGAGAGAGAGATCCAATCTCGGAGGGGCTCTCGCCCCTCCACCGCCATGGAGACCATGGACCAGAGGGGAAACCCTTCTCCCATCTAGGGGGAAGGTCAAGGAAGAAGAAGAAGGAGGGGGGCTCTCTGCCCCTCTCTCCCGGTGGCACCGGAACGCCGCCGGGGTCATCATCGTGACGGTGATCTACACCAACAACTTCGCCGCCGTCATCACCAACTCTCTACCCCTATATGCAGATGTGTAACCTCTCTTTTACCCACTGTAATCTCTACTTAAACATGGTGCTCAACGCTATATATTATTTCCCAATGATGTATGGCTATCCTATGATGTTTCAGTAGATCAATTTTGTCCTATGGGTTGATTGATGATCATGATTGGTTTGAGTTGCATGTTTTATTATTGGTGTTGTCCTATGGTGCTCTCCATGTCACGCAAATGTGAGGTATCATGGCTGTAGGGTTTGCAATATGCTCATGATTTGCTTATGGTGGGTGGCGTGAGTGACAGAAGCACGAACCCGAGTAAGTAGGTTGTTTGCGTATGGGAATAAAGAGGGCTTGATACTTTAATGCTATGGTTGGGTTTTACCTTAATGATCTTTAGTAGTTATGGATGTTTGCTAGAGTTCCAATCATAAGTGCATATGATCCAAGAAGAGAAAGTATGTTAGCTTATGCCTCTCCCTCATATAAAATTGCAATAACGATTACCGGTCTAGTTATTGATTGCCTATGGACAAATAACTTTCTTGTGACAAAAGCTCTCTACTAAAACTAACTTAGTTGTGTCTTTATCTAAACAGCCCCTAGATTTTATTTATGTGCTCTTTATTATCTTGCAAACTTATCCGTTTACACCTACAAAGTACTTCTAGTTTCATACTTGTTCTAGGTAAAGCGAACGTTAAGTGCGCGTAGAGTTGTATCGGTGGTCGATAGAACTTGAAGGGAATACAAATCCTACCTTTAGCTCCTCGTTGGGTTCGACACTCTTATTTATCGAGAAAGTCTACAACTGATCCCCTATACTTGTGGGTTATCAAGACCTTTTTCTGGCGCCGTTGCCGGGGAGCAATAGCGTGGGGTGAATATTCTCGTGTGTGCTTGTTTGCTTTATCACTAAGTAGATTTTATTTGCTGTTCTAAGTTGTTCTCTATCTTTAGTTATGGATATGGAACACAAAATACCAAAAAAATTAGGTGTGCTTGCTACTCATGGAGATGGGGAACCTCCTAAAACCCTCAATGCTCATTATGAGAAAGATATTATGCACTACTTTAATAATCCTGAGAAAACCCCATTCAACTATATAATGGGAGACACGTTGGATCAACGTGAATACTTTAGGGATTATCGCTTGACACAAAAAGGGAAACTATTATGGGATCAAATTCATATGTTGCATTGGTATGCTCGGGAATTATGCTTGAGATATGATTATACTTGTTGCTCTAGGATGAAGGCTCCACACCTTCCCTTTTCATGTAAATTTAATGATAATAACACCTTGGCTTCTTATGCTAATGGTATATATGATTACTATGATGTTGAACGAATAGAAGAATTCGTTGCTTTTAAGGGTGCTTATGAGATTGAATCTTTGTTTGAAAAGTGTGAAAAACTTGATGATGCTGTTTACAGACCTGAAAATTTTGCTATACTTAAATATTGCTATGAGAATTATGCATACAATGCCGATATTGATGAATTTATTGAGAAAGTCTCCGCTGTCCAAGAAGAGACTAATATTTTGTAGGAAACTATGGAAGAAGGAATTGAGGATACTGTGAGCTCATTGGATGAAAAAGATGATGAGGAGAGCAAAGAACAAAAGGAGGAAGAGCGGATTGATCACCCGTGCCCACCTTCTAATGAGAGTAACTCTTCAACTCATACATTGTTTAATTTCTCTTCGTGCTTACCGAAGGATGATTGCTATGATAATTGCTATGATCCCTTTGATTCATTTGAAATATCCCTTTTTGATGAACTTGATGCTTGCTATGCTTGTGGCCACGATGCCAATATGAATTTAGCTTATGGAGATGAACTTGCTATAGTTCCTTATGTTAAGAATGAAATTGTTTCTATTGCACCCACGCATGATAGTCCTATTATCTTTTTGAATTCTCCCAACTACACTATATCGGAGAACTTTGCGCTTATTAAGGATTATATTGTTGGGTTGTGTTCTACTATTGCACATGATGATTTTGATAGATATAATATGCATGTGCTTGCTGCTCCTACTTGCAATTATTATGAGAGAGGAACTACATCTCCGCCTCTCTATGTTTCCGATAAAATAAAATTGCAAGAAACTGTTTATACTATGCATTGGCCTTTACTTGGTGTGCATGAATTGTTCTTTTATGACATGCCCATGCATAGGAAGAGAGTTAGACTTCGTCATTGCATGATATATATTACTTTGTGCTCACTACTAAATTACAAATCATTGTTAATTAAAATTGGCTTTGATATACCTTGGGATCCGGTGGATCCATCACTTGAGCACTATATGCCTAGCTTAAAGGCTTTAAAGAAAGCGCTGCCAGGGAGACAACCCAGAAGTTTTAGAGAGTCATTTATTTCTGTTGTGTGCTTTTATAAAGTTTAAAAACAAAAAAATAAAGTGGGGAACCTAAAACTTTTCAAAAAGAAAAGTGAAAGTAAGAAAGACGAGCACCGTTGAAGTGGGGGAGCTCCTTGAACTTTGTTCATGCCCATGGAAACTTTGTGAACCTTGATTACAGAAACTTTTCAACAAAAATAATTATCCCCTTGTATAAATCCATTGTATTATAAAAAATAATGTGCCAAGATTTGCCTTTAGGGTGATTAGATTGCTTGGTTGGTTCGTGCGGTGCAAAAACAGAAACTTTGGCTGTAGTGCGTGATTTTACATTTTTTTTTACTGGAAAGTCAAACGCTTCTGAAATTTTTTGCACAGTACTTCTATACAAATTTTATTTTGTCCTAATTTTTCAGAATTTTTGGAGTTACAGAAGCATGGTAGATGTTCAGATTGCTACAGACTGTCCTGTTTAAGACAGATTCTGTTTTTGATGCATTGTTTTGCTTGTTTTGATGAAACTATCAATTTTATCGGTGGTATAAGCCATGGAGAAGTTATAATGCAGTAGCTACAATGCAAAAATAAAATATGAATGAGTTTTCAACCGTACTTAAAGTGGTGATTTGTTTTATTATACTAACGGATCTCACGAGGGTTTTGTTAAGTTTTGTGTGATTGAAGTTTTCAAGTTTTGGGTGAGATCACGATGGATGAAGGTATAAGGAGTGGCAAGAGCCTAATCTTGGGGATGCCCGAGGCACCCCAAGGTAATATTCAAGGACTACCAAGCAACTAAGCTTGAAGATGCCCCGGAAGGCATCCCCTCTTTCTTCTAACGATCATCGGTAATTTTACTTGGAGCTATATTTTTATTCGTCACATGATATGCGTAAATCTTGGAGCGTCGTGTGCCTTTTATTTTTATTTTAATAAATGCACCATGCTTGTATGAGATAGTCCTTGGTTGATTTATAGAATGCTCTTTGCACTTCACTTATATCTTTTGAGTATGGCTTTATAGAATGCTTCATGTGCTTCACTTATATCATTTGAAGTTTGGATTACCTGTTTCTCTACACCTAGAAAACCGCCATTTGTAGAATGCTCTTTTGCTTCACTTATATTTGTTAGAGCATGGGCATATCTTTTGTAGAAAGAATTAAACTCTCTTGCTTCACTTATATCTATTTAGAGAGTCATCAAGAATTGGTCATTCACATAGAAATCCTACATAAAACTTGTAGATCACTGAATATGATATGTTTGATTCCTTGCAATAGTTTTGCGATATAAAGATGGTGATATTAGAGTCATGCTAGTGAGTAATTTTGGACTGGTAGAAATAGTTGTGTTAAGGTTTGTGATTCCCGAAGCATGCACGTATGGTGAACCGTTATGTGATGAAGTCGGAGCATGATTTATTTTTTGATTGTCTTCCTTATGAGTGGCGGTCAGGGACGAGCAATGGTATTTTCCTACCAATCTATCCCCCTAGGAGCATGCGTGTAGTACTTTGTTTTGATAGCTAATAGATTTTTGCAATAAGTATGTGAGTTCTTTATGACTAATGTTGAGTCCATGGATTATACGCACTCTCAACCTTC
This sequence comes from Thinopyrum elongatum, assembly GCA_011799875.1. NCBI lineage: Eukaryota > Viridiplantae > Streptophyta > Magnoliopsida > Poales > Poaceae > Thinopyrum > Thinopyrum elongatum. The sequence goes on along the minus strand of CM022302.1, from coordinate 90,374,528 downwards.
CATCATTACTAGCCTCTTCGGTGCCGTGCATTGCCCTTTCTCACCTCGAGAGTCGGTGCAAACTTCGCCGGTGCATCCAAACCCCATGATATGATATGCTCTGTCACACATAAGCCTCCTTATATCTTCCTCAAAACAGCCACCATACCTACCTATCATGGCATTTCCATAGCCATTCCGAGATATATTGCCATGCAACTTCCATCGTCATCATATACATGACTTGAGCATTCATTGTCATATTGCTTTGCATGATCATAAGATAGCTAGCATGATATTTTCATGGCTTGTCCATTTTTTGATATCTTTGCTACGCTAGATCATTGCACATCCTGGTACACTGCCAGAGGCATTCATATAGAGTCATATTTTGTTCTAGTATCGAGTTGTAATATCGAGTTGTAAGTAAATAAAAGTGTGATGATCATCATTATTAGAGCATTGTCCCAGTGAGGAAAGGATGATGGAGACTATGATTCCCCCACAAGTCGGGATGAGACTCCGGATGAAAAATAAAAATAAAAAAAATAAAAAAAAGAGGCCAAAGAAGCCCACCAAAAAAATGAGAAAAAAAGAGAGAAGGGGCAATGCTACTATCCTTTTACCACACTTGTGCTTCAGAGTAGCACCATGTTCTTCATATAGAGAATCTCCTATGTTGTCACTTTCATATACTAGTGGGAATTTTTCATTATAGAACTTGGCTTGTATATTCCGATGATGGGCTTCCTCAAATGCCCGAGGTCTTCATGAGCAAGCAAGTTGGATGCACACCCACTTAGTTTCATTTGTGAGCTTTCATACACTTATAGCTCTAGTGCATCCGATGCATGGCAATCCCTACTCCTCGCATTGACATCAATTGATGGGCATCTCCATAGCCCGTTGATTAGCCGCGTCGATGTGAGACTTTCTTCTTTTTTTTCTTCTCCACACAACCTCCACCATCATATTCTATTCCACCTATAGTGCTATATCCATGGCTCACGCTCATGTATTGCGTGAAAGTTGAAAAGGCTTGAGAACATTAAAAGTATGAAACAATTGCTTGGCTTGTCATCGGGGTTGTGCATGATGAAATACTTTGTGTGGTGAAGATGGAGCATAGCCAGACTATATGATTTTGTAGGGATAACTTTATTTGGCCATGTTATTTTGAGAAGACATGATTGCTTTATTAGTATGCTTGAAGTATTATTGTCTTAATGTCAAATGATAGACTATAGCTTTGAATCACTCGTGTCTTAATATTCATGCCATGATTAGATTATATGATCAAGATTATGCTAGGTATCATTCCACATCAAAAATTATCTTTTTATCATTTACCTACTCGAGGACGAGCAAGAATTAAGCTTGGGGATGCTGATACGTCTCCGTCGTATCTATAATTTTTTATTGTTCCATGCCAATATTCTACAACTTTTATACACTTTTGGCAACTTTTTATACTATTTTTGGGACTAACATATTGATCCAGTGCCCAGTGCCAGTTCCTGTTTGTTGCATGTTTTTTGTTTCGCAGAAAATCCACATCAAACCAAGTCCAAACGGGATAAAAACTTACGGAGATTTTTTTTTGGAATATATGTGATTTTTGGGAAAAAGAATTAATGCGAGAGGATTCCCGAGGGGGCCACAAGGATGGGGGGCACGCCCCAGGGGGTAGGGCGCGCCCTGGACCCTTGTGGCCACCCAATAAGGCGGTTGGTGCCCTTCTTTCGCCGCAAGAAAGCTAATATCCGGATAAAATCATGTTAAAATTTCAGCCCAATCGGAGTTAAGGATCTCCGGGAATTTAAGAAACGGTGAAAGGCCAGAATCTGGGAGCGCAGAAACAGAAGGAAACAGAGAGAGAGATCCAATCTCGGAGGGGCTCTCGCCCCTCCGCCGCCATGGAGACCATGGACCAGAGGGGAAACCCTTCTCCCATCTAGGGGGAAGGTCAAGGAAGAAGAAGAAGGAGGGGGCTCTCTCCCCCTATCTCTCAGTGGCACCGGAACGCTGCCGGGGCCATCATTGTGACGGCGATCTACACCAACAACTTCGCCGACATCATCACCAACTTTCTCCCCCTCTATGCAGCGGTGTAACCTCTCTTTTACCCGCTGTAATCTCTACTTAAACCTGGTGCTCAACGCTATATATTATTTCCCAATGATGTATGGCTATCCTATGATGTTTGAGTAGATCCGTTTTGTCCTATGGGTTGATTGATGATCATGATTGGTTTGAGTTGCATGTTTTATTATTGGTGTTGTCCTATGGTGCTCTCCGTGTCGTGCAAGTGTGAGGGATCCCTGCTGTAGGGTTTGCAATATGCTCATGATTTGATTATGGTGGGTGGCGTGAGTGACAGAAGCACAGACCCGAGTAAGTAGGTTGTTTGTGTATGGGAATAAAGAGGACTGGATACTTTAATGCTATGGTTGGGTTTTACCTTAATGATCTTTAGTAGTTACGGATGTTTGCTAGAGTTCCAATCAGAAGTGCATCTGATCCAAGAAGAGAAAGTATGTTAGCTTATGCCTCTCCCTCATATAAAATTGCAATAATGATTACCGGTCTAGTTATCGATTGCCTAGGGACAAATAACTTTCTTGTGACAAAAAGCTCTCTACTAAAACTAACTTAGTTGTGTCTTTATCTAAACAGCCCCTAGATTTTATTTACGTGCTCTTTATTATCTTGCAAACTTATCCATTTACACCTACAAAGTACTTCTAGTTTCATACTTGTTCTAAGTAAAGCAAACGTTAAGTGCGCGTAGAGTTGTATCGGTGGTCGATAGAACTTGAAGGGAATACAAATCCTACCTTTAGCTCCTCGTTGGGTTCGACACTCTTATTTATCGAGAAAGTCTACAACTGATCCCCTATACTTGTGGGTTATCAGAGCCCAAGTGGGATTCGGCCCCACTTGGGGCGCCTCCTGGCTGCCTCCCCTCTTCCCCCCCCCCCCCCACCTATATATATATGTGGGAGGGGGCGCCACACATCACCATGACAATCTCTTAGCCGTGTGCGGCGCCGCTCTCCATAGTTTCGTCCCTCGGTCATATTTTTGGAGTGCCTAGGTGAAGCCCTGCGGATATAGCATCACCACAACTATCACCATGTCGTCGTGCTGCCGGAACTCATCTACTACTTCGCCCGTCTTGCCGGATCAAGAAGGCGAGGACGTCACCGAGCTAAACGTGTGTTGAATGCGGAGGTGCCGTACGTTCAGTACTTGATTGGTTGGATCGCGAAGAAGTTTGACTACATCAACCGCTTTACTAAACGCTTCTGCTTATGATCTACGAGGTTACATAGACACACTCTCCCCTCTCGTTGCTATGCATCTCCATGGATACATCTTGCGTGTGCGTAGAATTTTTTTTGTTTTCCATGCAATGTTTCCCAACTATATCATGCATAGATCACATAGTTATTTTATTTGTGTGCAGGGAAGATCACCAACGTGCCGCTGGACGACACCCAGAAGATCACCGGCATCCACGATAGCCGTACAGTGAGTAAAGATGGTCTATCTGGACATGTAATATGTGGAGTAGTGCTATGTAGTACTAGCAGGTGTATGTGCTTGCCTAAGTGCTATCTTGGCTTTTATTGTTTGCAGCAAAACTCCGAGTGGTCTATGTTTTGCCGGAATGTTGATTCATTTCCGTTCCGGCAAATTTCAGGCACTCGATATGTCCTATTTTAGCAAAGGTCATGCAGAAATTTCCGTCGATTTCAGCATGACTTCTGCAATAAAGTAGGAAATATCGAGTGCCCGTGATTTGCCGGAACAAGAATTAAACGACATTCCGATAAACCATAGGCCATTTTTTATGTCATTACTCGATATATGTAACGGGTTGACTATCATTCTATTAGGCCTCCTTGTGTGACTTTTAGAGAGGAAGAATCCCGACTGTTGTCGTGGGGGTCGCGTCTTCTTCTTTCGCAGGTGCTAGACATTTTGGTGTAATGCACTTTCAAAAGAAAGGTCGAGCGACCATCACCGATGGTTGAAATATCTGTGAGGGATTGTCCACCATATACTGTCGAAATATCAGAGAGGAAGAATCCCGACTGTTCTCGTGGGGGTGGTTTCCTCTCCTTCTTCGCATGATATACCTTGGTAATGCACGAGAGAAGGAGGGGAAGCGACCATTGATGACCCAAAAGTATAGGGGGTCAATCGTAGTCCTTTCGATAAGTAAGAGTGTCGAACCCAACGAGGAGCAGAAGGAAATGACAAGTGGTTTTCAGCAAGGTAATTTCTGCAGGCACTAAAATTGTCGGTAACAGGTAGTTTGATAGCAAGATAATTTGTAGCAAGTAACAAGTAAAAATAGTAAGAGTAAGTGCAGCAAGGTAGCCCAATCCTTTTTTAGCAAAGGACATGCTGGAACGATCTCAGATAATAAGTAAAACATTCTCGAGGACACACGGGAATTTCATCTAGTCACTTTCATCATGCTGGTTTGATTCGCGTTCGCTACTTTGATAATTTGATATGTGGGTGGACCAGTGCTTGGGTGTTGTTCTTACTTGAACAAGCCTCCGATTTATGATTAACCCCCTCGCAAGCATCCACAACTACGAAAGAAGTATTAAGGTAAAATCTAACCATAGCATTAAACATATGGATCTAAATCAGCCTCTTATGGAATAGCGCATAAACTAGGGTTTAAGCTTTTGTCACTCTAGCAACCCATCATCTAATAACTACTCCACAATGAATTCCCTTAGGCCCAAAGATGGTGAAGTGTCATGTAGTCGACGTTCACACAACACCACTAAGGGAATCACAACATACATATCATCAAAATATCGAACACATATCAAATTCACATGATTACTTGCAACATGACTTCTCCCGTGGCCTCAAGAACAAAAGTAACTACTCACACAACATATTCATGCTCAATGTCAGAGGAGTAATAAATATCATAATGGATCTGAACATATAATCTTCCACCAAATAAACCGGCTAGCATCAACTACAAGATGTAATCAACACTACTAGTCACCCACAGGTACCAATCTGAGGTTTTGATACAAAGATTGAACACAAGCGATGAGATGGTGTTGTTGAAGATGTTGGTGAATATTGGCCTCCCAAAGATGAGAGGGTTGTTGGTGATGACGATGGCTTTGATTTCCCCCTCCGGCAGGGAAGTTCCCCCGGCGGAATCGCTCCGCCAGAGGGCAAAAGTGCTCCTGCCCAAGTTCCACCTTGAGACGGCGGTGCTCCATCCTGAAAGTCCTCCTCTTATTTTTTTTCTAGGTCAAAAGACCTTATGTACCAGAAGATGGGCACCGGAGGTGGGCCAGGGCCCCCACAACCCACCAGGGCGCCAGAGGGGGGAGGCGCGCCCTGGTGCCTTATGGGGACCTGGGTGACCCCCTCCACTAGTTATTTTCTCCAGTATTTTTTATATATTCCAAACTAATTCTCCATGAAATTTCAGCTCATTTGCAGATGTGCAGAATAGGTATCTCTGACATAGCTTTTTTAGGTCTAGAATTCCAGCTGCCGGCATTCTACCTCTTTGTGTAAACCTTGCATATTATGAGAGAAAGGGCATTAGAATTACTCCACAAAGTGTTATAATGCATAAAAACACTATAAATAATAGTAGGAAAACATGATGCAAAATTGACGTATCAACTCCACCAAGCTTAGACCTCGCTTGTCCTCAAGCGAAAGCCCATATCAAAAATCATGTCCACATGTTTAGAGAGAGAGGTGTCGATAAAACAAAATATGGACATAGTAGCATCTTGCTTATTATTATAATAGCAATAAACTTTATCATATAGCTTCTCATGAGCAAGTAACAATTCATCACAACATCGAAGTATGAAGCATAAACTTTATTGAAAACAAACAAACTATGTTCTTGGTCAACTTTGCAATTACAATTCATCATATTTTCAGGAAGGGTCTCGTATCGAAGCCTCTTGGCAAGTCCACATACTCAACCATCATTTAGTCTTTTATGATTGCTAACACTCACAACATATATATGAGCAAAAAGTTTCAACCGGACACATAAAAAGATAGGGGCTTATAATTTCGCCTCGGAACTTATTCACCTCAAGGGTGATGTCAACAATAATAACTCATGATCACTCACATCCAACTGGATATATGTGCCTAGATCTTTCCCCACCACATGGTGCTTGCAAAAAGAGAAAAGAAAAAGGAATAGGGAAGAATACTTTGACTCTTGCATAAAAAGTAAATACATAAAAGTAAAAGATAGGCCCTTCGCAGAGGGAAGCATAGGTTGTCATGCGCTTTTTGGTTTTGTATGCACAATCTCTTAATGCAAAAGAACATCACGTTATATTTCCCCTTATGATAGCAACCTTTATTATGCAGTCCGTCACTTTTATTACTTAACCATCACAAGTTCGTACAACGCTTATTTTCCCTTACACTAAAAGATCAAACACATTTAGGAGCAATTTTTATTGCCTTTTTGCACCGATGACAACTTACTTGAAGGATCTTACTCAATCCATAGGTAGGTATGGCGGACTCTCAAAACATGAAATTGGGTTTAAGGGTTTTGGATGCACAAGTAGTATTTCTACTTAGTGCAGAATTTTGGCTAGCAAAGATACTGAGCAGGCACCACATGTTGAAGGATCTATGACAATATAACTTCTATGTGAATATCAACGAACATAATCATTATGTTGTCTTCCTTGTCAAACATCAACAATTTGGCACCAGATATTTACTGGCACACATGCCCGTGTGCTGCAACGGGATAATAAAATTACATGCCTCTAGCTAAAAATAAGAATGGTCTAAGACCCCCACAGGTTCGAGTTCTCTAGTTCAACATGGCTCCCCGCTCGTGCCACCGCTTGGCTGCTTCGCCATTAGGTATATTACATTTGAGCTTACATTTACATATTGTAAAATGTAAAGGTAGAATTGTTTTTGTAAGTTTCAAGTTAGAATGATGATTATGTGAAATTGAGTTCATTTTTCCATGAAAATAAGCCATCCCACATACAAAACTTTTTTTGAGGGGCCCACATACAAAACTGGCATTAAAAAAAGATAAATTTGAAACCGTATTTTCGTGATTGACCCATTCATTAGTAGTTAGTCAAAATTGCTTGAGATGCATATGACATGTGTACGTGGTCCAACTTGGCAAGCACAAATAAAGATGATCAATTTTCTCCCCTCGTTGGTCGGGAAAAAATTGTGTGCGACCCGGGCCGTACCTTCCTTGTCCTTAGACCCTCTTTCTCAGCTAAGTGCTGACACGTGGCAAAACAAATCTCAAAGGTTCTTCTCCATTGTCGCATGCTCTCGGTGATGCCGCCGCAACTCTTCAATTTCGTGGAACCACTGATGCTCCATCTTGTCTTCCCTCCCTCTTCTCTCTTCCTCTCGTCTCGAATGATGACACGACGGCTTCTCAGCTACTTTGCTAGGGCTAGCGGCCACAATGGCCAGAAATTGGATGAGCAGCGGTTGCAATCACATGTCGGCAACGACCATGGACGGAAGCACAAACATTTTATTGCTTTAAGATTCGTTTTTCCACACATCAGCAAATGGAGAGGGTCAAGCGAAGTGGAGTGCGTGACCCTATCATATTAGGAGTTTTTTTCCTCGCTGATCTGCATGTCCATTATTTAGCACTAATCCGCCTTAATTATAGAAGCCCATATCCATGCGTTCACAATCCCATTTAATTACGACACACATTTCTATTTTAATGAGAGCCAACAATCGGCGGCGTACACATCCTTTCCAATCAAGTTTCCATGCAATGCATGGCAGCCCACAAACTCCTCTAATTATTTGCAAAGGTCACGCTCATGCTCACCATTTAATTTAATGTGATCCCAATCAATTAAGGCACGCACCTTCAGCCCATAAATCCCTCTTTTCCAATCGAGAGCATGCAATGCTTGGTGCCCCACCAATCCCTTTTAATTATGCAAATACTCACCTTTAATGTGATTTCAATCCAATCAATTAAGGCACATTAGCCCACAAATCTTTCTTTCCAATCGAGGCATCTCCTCTGTTCTATTTTCCGTTCTTGGATTTTGGAGGTTGACTGTTGATATTCTATGCAATTTGTGACATATATAAATTGAAATTATTTGATGTAATGAACTGAGCTGGTATTATTTAATTATGAATACGCGACCTTTTCTTTCTTAAAATAAATCTCTCTTTTATTTTTTAAGCCCACTTACGTGGCTCCTGGCCATAAGAATTCCTCTAATTTTTAGAAAAGCCGATAAGAATTTCTTTACTAGAATCAGCTCGCGGCCCATAAGTGCAGCGGCTGCCCAGTACAGGCTTGGAACTGATTTTTTTTCGAATTCAAAACAACTCGGCCCATAATTAACTTTATTAAGTAGGTAACCGGACTTTCTAACATCATAGGATTCCTAGCCCAACTGGCTCTCCTTGTATCATGTGGGCCGGAGGTCTAAAGTTCAAATCCCATGCTACCGGATTTTTTGCTGCTGCCACACATCCGAATTAGTATCACATTGAAAACTTCAAAAAAACTCAAAAAATTCCAAAAATAATAATATGGGTGAACGGATGAAAAAATCGGTGAAATGCACCTTGCTTTATTAGTAGGTATAGATTGGGGGCTCACAATCATAAAAGATGTCCAAGATAGTATATTTGCATGTGAATCTTCTCTTCCCTTATTAATTGTTTCATGAGTTGCATCATTGACCAATGCTATGTTTGTCAACTGTCAATAAATTTTACCACTTATACTTTTCCTTATGTGATGTCATTACTTACCATAAGAATAGCATATGATCCTTTTTCATTATTTCCTTTATTTTGATGGAAACAGGAAAGTAAAGAAGCAAAACTCAAAATAAACTTTATTATATAACTCTCACTCGATTACAAAGATAGATAGATCACGAAACTAGCACTCAAAAATAGATCATACTAAACTTTTATTCAACTAAATCCCGAAATAACTAAGGATCGAACTAAGATAGGTAAAGGTAATAAAAGTGATGGTGATACGATACCGGGGCATCTCCCCCAAGCATGGCACAAGCCAATGGGAGTGCCCATACCCGTGTGCTTAAGTCTCCTTCTTTGATGATGATGGCAATGAAGCAGTGGGCTTGTCCTCCAATATATTCATGAGTGCCTCCCTCAAGCTTTGAATCTCGAAAAGGGCTCGATGAAGCAACTCAGTGTTCTTCTCCACTTCAGCCATAATATGTTTATTCTTCGGTCCCCAAGAGTTTGTTCCTGCATCACTTTCCCTTGGATGAGATATGTCCCAATTGGATGGTATGTGCACACGAGGAGTATTTTTGAACCCATAGTTGTGAATCAAATTGTGAAAATTATTTCGATGTAACTTGTGTAAAGGCCTCCTTGGAGGGAATCCTTCTTGCACTTTAGGGCTCTCTTGATTGTTTGTTGGTCTCATGGCTTGATGGGGGTTAGGAAGAGTGGAGATGCAGGCCAGTGTGCCCCTCCCGGAAGCCGGAGGGTGAACTCCAAGAGAATTCCCTTCATCTTCTTCCATGGCAACCTCCTCAATTCCCTCTCCCCTTAATTCCACCTGTAGCAACCAAGCATCGCCTTCTTCATTGTTGGAGGAGGGAGAAGACATGATGCCTGGCTTAATAGATCTGACAGAAAAACAACACGAAACAAGAATAGAGGATTTCTCCGTGATACGGTGGTCAATACGTTCGGGGGGGTATATAAAGATTTTTATCTTGGGAAACAAGTATACGGAAGGAGAACGGAGTCGGGAAGGTGCCTGAGGGGCCCACTACCCACCAGGGCACGCCAGGTGGGGCAGGAGCGCCCTGTTGTCTTGTGGGCACCTGGGTTGCCTTCCCGGTTGTTTTTTTTTCTAATATTCCAAAACTGACGAAAATATTTTTGCGGAATTTTCAGAATCCGTTTACTTACCGTATCACGTACCTCTTCCTTTTTCGGGTTCTGTTGTGTTCTGGAAGGTCTCTTTTATGTATTCCTTCGGTGTCATGGTTTGATTAATATTAGTTTCAACATTAATAGGCATACTTGAAATATAGTGCTTAATTATTTGCCCATTGACCACCTTCGGATTAGTGCCTTCGGCATTATTAATCTTAGTAGCTCCAGAACGATAAACTTCTTCGATGATATATGGCCCTTCCCATTTGGAGATAAGTTTACCTGCAAAAAATCTAAAACAAGAATTGTACATTAAAACATATTCACCAACTTTGAATTCCCGCTTTTGGATTCTTTTGTCATACCATCTTTTAACTTTTTCTTTGAATAGCTTGGCATTTTCATAGGCTTGGGTTCTCCATTCATCTAGTGAGCTAATATAAAATAACCTCTTTTCACCGGCAAGTTTGAAATCATAGTTGAGTTCTTTAATTGCCCAATATGCTTTATGTTCTAACTCAAGAGGGAAATGACAAGCTTTTCCAACAACCATCATGTACGGAGACATACCCATAGGATTTTTATAAGTTGTTCTGTAGGCCCAAAGTGCATCATCAAGTTTCTTAGACCAATTCTTTCGAGACCAATTGACAGTTTTTTGTAATATTAATTTTATTTCTATATTGCTAAGTTCAACTTGACCACTAGATTGATGATGATAGGGTGATGCATTTCTATGGTTGACATCATATTTAGCAAGCATTTTACGGAAAGCACCATGAATAAAGTGTGAACCACCATCAGTCATTAAATATCTAGGGACTCCAAACCTTGGGAAGATAATTTTCTTTAAGCATTTTCATGGAGGTGTTATGATCAACACTGCTAGTTGTTCATCAGGAAAGCTATCATCAATAGGTAGTGGGTCATCAAAAACATTTTCTAACCTAGACAAGTTATTAGCTACGGGGTTCTCGGCTCCCTTCCTATCAGTAATGTGCAAGTCAAATTCTTGTAGAAAGAGAACCCACCTAATGAGTCTAGGGTTAGCATCTTTTTTCCATAAGATATTTAATAGCAGCATGATCGGTGTGAACAATTACTTTAGAATCAACAATGTAAGATCTGAATTTATCACACGCAAACACAACTGCTAAAAATTCCTTTTCAGTAGTAGCATAATTTGTTTGGGCATTGTCTAGAGTTTTCCTAGCATAATGGATAACATTTAATTTTTTATCAACTCTTTGTCCTCAAACAGCACCGACAGCATAATCACTAGCACTAGTAGGAAATGGTCAGTAGTCCCGGTTCATAAGGGCCTTTAGTCCCAGTTGTGCAACCGGGACTAAAGGGGCTCCACGTGGCCGCTGTGGGGCGCTCAGGTAGGAGGATATTTAGTCCCGGGTTTGTAACACCAAAAGGGACTAATAGGCCGCCATGCGTCAGGCTCTGCCCAGTGCTGGGGTTTAGGTTTTTTTTTGAAAGGAGGGGTTTAGGGGTTTCATTTTGTGTTTCCCCCTTTTCTTTTTGTGTTTACCATTCAATTCTTTTACATTTAGGGTTTTCATTTTTATTTTATGTTTTCCATTCAACTCGATGCTAGCAACTACATATAGCAATGAAGGGACCATTACACAACATCGTCATGAATATAGAGAGAAGTGACCTCTATTTCTCCGTGCTTGGTCAAACAACATGGTCTCGTATATCTATTCAATGCTACTACATCTAGTACACGTTCATGCATATATACAATATAACATCTCTTACAATCCCTAATATCTAATTGCCAAAATCGCATTCCAAATCCTGATGGTATTCTTCATCTTTAGGTATGACCTCTTGAAGAAATAATCCCGCCAATTTCTCTTGAATTGCTCGTACGCGATCCTTTGGTAGGAGTTCATCCCGCTTCCATTGGATCTAATTTAAAGAAGGGGGTCAATATATATATATATATATATATACATATATATATATATATATATATATATATATATATGTGTGTGTGTGTGTGTGTGTGTGTGTGTGTGAATGAAACTCAACACAATTGATGGTAATAAAATAAAATTGTGAATATTGTTTACGTACTTCAAGTTGTTCTAACATTCTGCCCTTCTCACAGGTCGTCTGACGAATGAACTCGCAAATGTAGTATCCACATAAATTATTCCCGGCTTCTTGCCTCATGCACTTTTCGAGAATAGAGTTCAATCAAAATAATAATCAAGCAATATAATGGTATTGAAACTAGAATCAATGAGAGATGCGCGGAACTAGCTAGTACTACTTACATTGGGGTGTCAAAATCGCAACTCCTTTTTTCATTCAGCCCAAGCCTGTTTGGTGGACTCTTTCCAAACCCTGCCCAACAAAGAAAATGAATAAAGGAGTTATTAATTACTTGATATCAGGAAATGAACGAAAGTTGCTGATATAGTGCGATAATAATTGAACTTACTTCTGGAGCATTTCACTCATGTCCGCCCACTCCTTAGGGTCTTTACGTCTCGAGTCCATGGCAATTACTACTCCTGCGTCAAGCTGAATTACTAACAGAATAAAGTGGAACCTGTGCATGCATAACTCATCAATTACACTTAACCTCGAGTAAGCAAAATAGAATGTGCACAAGAAAGTAACACGCACTTGAAGTTGTAAGGAAATAGTATTTCCCTTCTGGTTTGTTGTCCAATTAACGCCTTTAGCAAGTTTTTCGCTGTATCATCGGTGTTGTGTGCTATCGTATATTCATATATGGTATTTGGGTTAATGAACCCAATGTCATAGATTTGTCCACTTTTGCATTGGAGAATCTTCAATCTGCATAATATAGTGAGGATAATTATACATGCAATGAACGAGGTGAGCTAGAGACTTAATTACAGAAATAATACTTACAGACAATAGCAACTGACGATAGTTTTGTTGAGGGCGTCTTGATTGTATAACTGAAATAATTCATCAAATACAATGTACATCACCATCGACTCCATTGAAGTAATGCTCATCTCTAATTCCCACGTAGATCATGTTGCTCCCTTCCTTTGAGGCTTCCATGTACCACTAATGCAATCTTCGCGTTTGTGCTGGTAGATGCAGGAGCTCCTCAGGTCTGACAAGAGTCTTCCCGTGCTTGTATTTAAAGGCTAACTCAGCCATGGGGAACTGTACCTCATCGCCTAAGTAATCACCAAGAGTGAAACCAAGATCATCGGCCGCTACTCCCGGATCATTAGCAATATCGGTAAACACCTTGAGCGGGGGGCACGATTGGTTTTTCTGTTCGCCGAGCTGGGGAATTGTTTTCCCCCTTGCACTACTGCTACTTCCCGACAGCTGTTGTGCTTTATGTGACTTTAGAATAGAGCGGTCATAGTTTGATAGCAGCGGAGGCGGCGGTGGTCGCGTAAGGTTATCCAGATAGTGCTTTGCTTTTACCGGATCTATTTTCTCCTTTGGATCAGGACGGGTCAGTTCAAGCTGGCATTTCATGTCGGCATCCACTCTCTTCTTGAGTTCCTCAACACTCATTTCGGATGGTAACTTGGCAGGAGCCTCCTTGATGCTTATTGTACCTACTCTGGATTTCTTTGTAGATGTACTACTAGCCGATAGAGCGGAGGCCGTTCTCTTCCGCCGGGGCTGAGGCAGCGAAGGAGACGGCTGAAGCAGTGGAGTCTACTGATGCGGTGGAGACGGTTGAGGTGGAGTCTGCTGACGCAGCGGAGATGGTTGAGGCAGTAGAGTCTGCTGACACGGCGGAGATGGCTGAGGCAGCGGAGTCTGCTGACGCGGTGTCCAATGTGGAAGCACGATGTGTTCCTTTCTCCATAGAATGGTAGTCCTTCTAGCATCTCCGAGATGAGTCTCCCCTTCACCTGTAGGGTACTCAAGCTCCAGCTGCTCAAATCTGTTCATAACTTCATCCACCACGACAATAGCATAGCCATCTGGAATCAGAGAGCAATGGTAAGTTCCATCAGGTACACGAGGTAAGGCATAGCCGACCGCCACCTTCATGGATAGGTTCAGGCATTTCGCATGTAGATCACAATGTTCCCTCTGCATGATATCATCCACGGGGTAGCGAGGAGCTATGATATCATCTATGGGCCGAACGAGCTCTGTGGAAGCCACGCTGCTTTTCCGCTGAGATGGTGGGGTAGCCCCATGGGCAGTATCGAATGTAGGATCTTCTTGCCGCTGAGATGGACCGGTAGCTCGCTGGCTGGTAAGTTCCTCTATTTGCTTTTACTGCAACACTACCATTTCTTCTACCTTCTGTAGCCGGTCTGCATCCTGTTTCTTCTTTCTCCCTCGGCTTCTATAAGTGTCACTTCTGTCGGGAAACCCAACCTTCCACGGAACGGAGCCTGATGTGCCTCGTGTTCGTCTAGGGTGTTCAGGAATCCCGAGGGCGTGTGTCAGCTCACCCTTCTCTCTGTCGGGATGGAACTTCCTGTCCTGCATGTCCTTCATTGCATCTTGAATGGCTTTGAAAGGTGTTGCAAGTTGAGCTTTTGTATAAACACACTTCCCTATTTCTTGGTTCAACGTTCCCCCATGCCCGTAGAACCAAGCCTTTGCCCGTTCGTTCCACTCCAATGGCTCTGGATGGATTCCTTTATCAAGCATGTCATTCTCAGCTTTCTCCCACTTAGGCTTGGCAAACTTGTAGCCACCTTACCCCATAACATGGTGATATTCCTTCTTTGCGGCATTTTGCTTATTTATTTTTGACCGTTTCTTACCTACCTCCGATGTCTTGTACTCCACAAATGCGGGCCGGTGATCTTTTAACTTCTCATCTGCTCCGGTGAATGTTGGAGTCTTCTCTTTGAGGACATACTTTTTGTGCAATCTTTTCTTCCAGTTGCTGAATTGTTGGGCCATCTTCTTAAGAGCCCACGCCTTGACTTTTTGCTTTATAACTTTGTTATTTGGATCGACCTCTAGCAGTAGGGTGAAATTTGTCATGAGCGTATTCCAAAGCTCATTTTGGATCTATCATCGACATAAGAAACTCCATCATCCGCCTTTGGCTTATTCCATTCTCGGTTGCTGATCGGGATGCTGATCGGAGTCGTTCAGAAACTGTGAGGTGATATCATCATCTCCGTTGTGGATTATTTCCCCCAACATCTCTTCTTGTTCTAAGTATCCGTCGTGTTCCATATTTTCTGCAAATATTACAACATGGCAATATACAACCATGAGAGATAAGCTGTTTTTCAGACTTAATGAAATCTGGGAATGCAAAACTGTAACATTATGATGACAACTTGAGAGCAAGATTGAGTCATGCTACAGCAACTTTACATGGCAACCAATGCAACGGCATCAAAGTACACATTACATAGACCAAATCACAAGAAGGAATCATATGCATATGAGCAATGGATTAGTGGAAAACATCATGCAAAGTTGACAAGTTTTATAGCAGTTAGTTTCAGATGGCAGTTTTTCAGCAAGTGTAAAATAGCAACAGTGTCATAGCATGTTTGCAAGCTTGTTACAGTGCCTAAACATGTTTACCATGGCATGGGAAAAATATCATCAGCAAATACACATAAAAATACACCAAACACATACAAAGTTTATTCATATGATGCTTGCATTAAATCACACAAAAATAACAAAATGTCAAGTTTTACCAGTTTCAGCACTTAACATCGGGGACTCCTCCGGCAATCGTCGGGGCCCCCTCCCTGTGGTGAGCTCTCCGGCCGGCCCCATTTCCTTAGCACTTAACATCGGGGACTACTCCGATGATCGTCGGGGCCTCCTCACCGACGATCGTCGAGGCCACCTCCCCACGGTGAGCTCTCCGGCCGGCCTCCTTTCCTTAGCACTTAACATCGGGGACTCCTCCGGCGATCGTCGGGGCCTCCTCACCGGTGATCGTCGGGGCCCCCTCCCAGTGGTGAGCTCTTCGGCCGGCCCCCTTTCATTAGCACTTAACATCGGGGACTCCTCCGGCGATCGTTGGGGCCCCCTCCCCGCGGTAAGCTCTCCTGCCGGCCCCCTTTCCATAGCACTTAACATCAGGGACTCCCCCGGTGATCGTCGGGGCCCCCTCCTCGCGGTGGGCTCTCCGGCCGACCCCCTTTCGTTAGCAATTAACATCGGGGACTCCTCCGGCGATTGTCGGGGCCTCCTCACCGGTGATCGTCGGGGACTCGTCACCGGCGATCCCCGACGATCGCCGGGGACTCGTCACCGGCGATCGTCGGGGACTCCTCCGGCGATCGTCGGGGCCTCCTCCGGCGAGCACCACATGTCTATATTTTTTAATTTTTTATTTTTTTCTCTCACCACTTGTCATTATTTTTTATACACCTATCAAATACACGATTCACATTTTTTTTAATATTTTTTAATACCAATTTTTATTCATGCAAAAAAATTAATACAAAATATTGACCAAGTTTATATACAAAATATTAACACCACATTTTTTATAATATATGTTTTAAATTGTTTTTATTGTCATCCATATTAACATCCATTAGAATTATCATCCACAATACAAAATCAATACAAACTCCACATCCACATTACACATAACTTGATCAAACTTACTCCTACAAAAAAATGTCACAACATATGAGCGGCGGCCGGAGCGTGGGCGGCATCGGCGCTGGCGACGATGACCGTGGGGGGGATAGGAGGAGGAGGGGAACGGCGACGGCTCACAGCGCTAGTGTTGCCGGGGAGTGGGGGCGGCGAGGCTCGGTGGCGCGGGTCAGGGAGGAGGGCGAGGAGGTCCGGCGACGAGCGACTACGAGCATCGGCGAGGGGCGTCCGGCAGTCTGGCGCCAACGTGGTGGTTCGGTGTCGGGGCAGGCCTTCGGCGTCGCGAGAAAATGGAGAAGTTGGGGGAGAAAGAAGGCCGCGCCGGTTAAATAGCTCAAGCTTTAGTCCCGGATGGTGGCTCCAACCGGGACTAAAGGTAGGTCCTAGCCACTGATGTCTACGCAACTTTATTCTTGTAGACACGTGTTGGGCCTCCAAGCGCAGAGTTTTGTAGGACAGTAGCAATTTTCCCTCAAGTGGATGACCTAAGGTGTATCAATCCGTGGGAGGCGTAGGATGAAGATAGTCTCTCTCAAACAACCCTGCAACCAAATAATAAAATGTCTCTTGTGTCCCCAACACACCAAATACAATGGTAATTTGTATAGGTGCACTAGTTCGGCGAAGAGATGGAGATACAAGTGTAATATGGATAGTAGATATTGGTTTCTGTAGTAGGAACAATAAAAAACAGCAAGGTAGCAATTGATAAAATGGAGCACAAACGGTATTGTAATTCTTGAAAATGAGGCCTAGGGTCCGTACTTTCACTAATGCAACCTCTCAACAATGCTAATATAATTGGATCATATAACCATCCCTCAAAGTGCGATGAAGAATCACTCCAAAGTTCCTATCTAGCGGAGAACATAAGAAGAAATTGTTTGTAGGGTACGAAACCACCTCGAAGCTATTCTTTCCAATCGATCTATCCAAGAGTTCGTACTAAAATAACACCAAATAATTTCAGACTCATAATACTCAATCCAACACAAAGAACCTCAAAGTGTGCCCCAAGATTTCTACCGGAGAAACAAAGACAAGGACGTGCATCAACCCCTATGCATAGATTACCCCAATGTCACCTCGGGAATCCGTGAGTTGAGTGCCAAAACATATATCAAGTGAATCAATATGATACCCCATTGTCACCACGGGTATTCATAGCAAGACATACATAAAGTGTTCTCAAATCCATAAAAGTATTCAATTCGATAAAACGAAATCTCAAAGGGAAAACTCAATTCATCACAACAAGATAGAGAGGGGAAAACACCATATGATCCGACTATATTAACAAAGCCCGTGAAACATCAAGATCGTGACATCTCAAGAACAAGAGAGAGAGGGAGATTAAACACATAGCTACTGGTACAAACCCTCAGCCCCGAGGGTGGACTACTCCCTCCTCATCATGGTGGCCGCTGAGATGATGAAGATGGCCACCAGTGATGATTTCCCCCTCCGGCAGGGTGCCGGAAAGGGGTGTAGATTGGTTTCTCATGGCTACAGAGGCTTGCGGCGGCGGAACTTCTGATCTAGGGTCTCCGCGAGGGTTTTTGGAATATTTGGCAATTTATAGGGCGAAGAGGCGGTGCGGGAGGCCACCGAGGTGGGCACAACCCACAGGGGCGCGCCTGGGGGCCCAGGCGCGCCCTGGTGGGTTGTGCCCCCCTCAGGGCACCCCCCCCCCCCAGGTGCTGCTCTGGCCCATTGGATGTCTTCTGGTCCATAAAAAATCAACAAAAAGTTTCGCTGCGTTTGGACTCCGTTTGGTATTGATTTTCTGCGATTTAAAAAACAAGCAAAAAACAGCAACTGGCACTGGGCACTATGTCAATAAGTTAGTCCCAAAAAATGATATAAAGTTGCTATAAAATGATTGTAAAACATCCAAGAATGATAATATAGCAGCATGAATACTTCATAAATTATAGATACGTTGGAGACGTATCAGCATCCCCAAGCTTAATTCCTACTCGTCCTCGAGTAGGTAAATGATAAAAGAAATAATTTATGAAGTGTGAATGCTAGCAAAGTGCATAAGTTTGATCAATAGTAATTTCAATCACTTTTCCTAGCATCATAACAACAACTCTTTCTCATAAAACTCATCATGTTAAAGTAGCAACCAATTCACATGTTAAGGTTCAAACAATGAATTCTCTTGAAACTTAACAACCTATATTCTTAGTCACCAAACAATTGCAATTCAACTTATTCAACAGAGTCTAAGTAAGAGCTCCACATACTCAACCATCATATAGCCTTCTATGATTGCTAACACTCACCGCATACACATGAGCAAAACATTTCAACCGGACACATAGAAAGATAGGGGCTTATAATTTTGCCTCCCAACGTATTCACCTCAAGGGTGATGTCAACAATAATAACTCATGCTACCCATATCCAACTGGATATATGTGCCTGGATCTTTCATCATCACATGATGCTTGCCAAAAGGGAAAAATAAAAAGGAATAGAGAGAAAAACTTTGACTCTTGCATGAAAGTAAATACAAAAAAGCAAAAGGTAGGCCCTTCGCAGAGGGAAGCAGAGGTTACCATGCGCTTTTTGTTTGTATGCCCAATCCCTTTGTGCAAAAGACCGTCATGTTATATTGCCTCTTATGATAGCAACCTTTATTATGCAGTCTGTCACTTTTATTCTTTGCCATCACAAGTTCGTACAACGCTCAATTTTCTCTTACACTAAATGATCTAACACTTTTAGAAGCAATTTTTATTGCCTTATTGCACCAATGACAACTTACTTGAAGAATATTACTCAATCCTTAGGTAGGTATGGTGGACTCTTGAAAATAAGATTTGGGTTTAAGGGTTTTTGGATGCACAAGTAGTATCTCTACTTGGTGCGGAATTTTTGGCTAGCAAAGATGGGGGGCAAGCACCACATGTCGAAGGATCTATGACAATATAACTTCTATGTGAATATGAACAAACATAAATCATTACGTTGTCTTCCTTTTCCAACATCAACAATTTTGGCATATAATATTTTGATGGGGTCTCACAATCACAAAATATTTACAAGATAGTGTATTTGCATGTGAAAGTTCTCTTCCTTATAGTAATCATTCATGAATTGCTTGTATGACCAATATTGTGATTGTCAAGCTTCAAAAGATTTCACTTTCTAAACCTAATGTGAAGCTACCACTGGGCATGATATGAACATATAATTTCAACTTCATGATATTCAATTCATTCAACAATTTACTCATAGGATATAAGTGAAGCACGAGAGTAAATGACAAACTACTCCAAAAAGATATAAGTGAAGATCAAGCGAGTAGTTAAGTAAAGGGGTAGCTAATTGAGGACTCTCTCTTATTTAAAAACTTTTAGATCTAAGTATTTTAGTAAAAAAGCAAGTAAAAAAACAAAATGGCATTCCAAGAATAGCACAACTCAAGTGAAGAAGCAAAAACTTAGGCTCAACCGATACTAACCAATAATTGTTGATGAAGAAAGGTGGGATGCCTACCGGGGCATCCCCAAGCTTAGATGCTTGAGACTTCTTGAAATATTCTCTTGGGATGCCTTGGGCATCTAAAATCTTGAGCTTTTGCATCTCCTTAATTCCTTTTATATCACAGTTTCCCTAAATCTTAAAAACTTCATCCACACAAAACTCAACAAGAACTCGTGAGATAAGTTAGTATAAACCAATGCAAAAACCTTATCATTATCTACTGTAGCAAATCACAAAAATTATTATTCAACATTGCATACTAAATGCCTCTGCATATTTAATACTCCTATCCTCAAATAGAATCATTAAACAAGCAAACATATGCAAACAATCCAAACATAACAGCAATCTGCCAAAACAGTACAGTCTGTAAAGAATGCAAGAGTATCAATACTTATTTAACTTCAAAAATTATGAAAATTTGCCACACTGTATAAAATTTATCAGACCTTAATGTGCAAAAAGTTCAACAATTTATCACATTCTGACTTTTGTCGACAATTTTTGCAACATTGATAAACTTTCTGTTTTGAAACAGCATCCCATATACTTGCAAAATGAGCATGGTAAAGGCTATGCTTGACATTTTTATTGAAAATAAAGATGCAAAATATTATTCTAAATAACAGCAAGCAAATCCTAACAATAAAATGATGCTCCAAGCAAAACACATATCATGTGACAAAAAAATGTAGCTCCAAGTGAGGTTACCGATAATGTTGGAGACGAAAGAGGGGATGCCTTCCGGAGCATCCCCAAGCTTAGTTTCTTGGATATTACTTGAATATTACCTTGGGGTGCCTTGGGCATCCCCAATATTAGGGTCTTGTCACTCCTTATTCTCCACATATCGACATCTCACCCAAAACTTGAAAACTTCAATCACATAAGACTTAATGGAACTTCGTGAGATAGGTTAGTATGATAAAGAGCAAACCATTTCACTTTGGTACTGTGAAAGACAAGATTCATAATTGTTTCCACACAATTCCTACTGTAGCATATCATTTCCACAATTTATATTGATCAATATAAGCCATAGAAACTAGAAAACAAGCAAACTATGCATTGAAAACAGAATCTGTCAAAAATAGAACAGTATGTAGTAATCTGTACTCCAACCATATTTATGCTACTCCAAAAATTCTGAAAAATTATTACAACTTAGAGAATTTTTTTAAATATCACCTGTAAAAAATTCAGATCAAAATCACGTTCCAGTGAATTTTCAAAATTCCTGGACTGAGCGCAAAAGTTCTGTTTTTGCACAGATTCGAGTCAACTATCATCCACACTATTCCAAAGGCTTTACTTGGCACTTTATTGAAACAAAAGCAATAAAACATGATTACTACAGTAGAATAATCATTTGAACACATAAAAATAGTAGGGGTAAATGTTGGGTTGTCTCCCAACAAGCGCTTTTCTTTAATGCCTTTTAGCTAGGCATGATGATTTCATTGATGCTCACGTAAAAGATAAGAATTAAAACACAAAGAGAGCATCATGAAGCATATGACTAGCACATTTAAGTCTAACCCACTTCCTATGAACAGGGATTTTGTGAGAAAACAACTTATGGGAACAAGAATCAACTAGCATAGGATGGCAAAACAAGCATAACTTCAATATTTTCAACACATAGAAAGGAAACTTGATATTAGTGAGAAGCCTACAAGCATATGTTCCTCTCTCATAATAATTTTCAGTAGCATCATGAATGAATTCAACAATATAGCCATCACATAAAGCATTCTTTTCATGATCCACAAGCATAAAAAATTTCTTACTCTCCACACAAGCAAATTTATTCTCATCAGTAGTAGTGGGAGCAAATTCAACAAAATAACTATCATGTGCTACTTGATTGACATAATCAAATTGAACATTAAAATTATGATGACAAGTTTCATGGTTATCATTATTCTTTATAGCACACATGTCATCACCATAATCATCATAGAGAGCAACTTTGTTGTCATAATCAATTGAAACCTCTTCCAAAATAGTGGATTCATCACTAAATAAAGTCATGACCTCTCCAAATCCACTTTCATAATTATCACAATAAGATTCAACACCCTCCAAAATAGTGGGATCATTAGTACCTAGAGTTGACACTCTTCCAAACCCACTTTCATCAATATAATCGTCATAAATAGGAGGCATGCTACCATTATAACAAATTTGCACATCAAAACTTGGGGGACTAAAAATATCATCTTCATCAAACATAGCATCCCCAAGCTTATGGCTTTGCATATCATTAGCATCATGGGTGTTCACGGATTTCATACTAACAACATTGCAATCATGCTCATCATTTATGCCAAACATTTTATTGAATTCTTCTTCTATCAATTGAGCACAATTTTCCTTTCCATCATTTTCACGAAAGACATGATAAAGATGAATAATATGAGACCACCTCAATTCCATATTTTTTGTACTTTTCTTTTACGAACCAAACTAGTGATAAAACAAGAAACTAAAAGATTCAATTGCAAGATCTAAAGATATACCTTCAAGCACTCACCTCCCCAGCAACGGCGCCAGAAAAGAGCTTGATGTCTACTACGCAACTTTATTCTTGTAGACACGTGTTGGGCCTCCAAGCGCAGAGTTTTGTAGGATAGTAGCAATTTTCCCTCAAGTGGATGACCTAAGGTTTATCAATCCGTGGGAGGCGTAGGATGAAGATAGTCTCTCTCAAACAACCCTGCAACCAAATAATAAAAAGTCTCTTGTGTCCCCAACACACCAAATACAATGGTAATTTGTATAGGTGCACTAGTTCGGTGAAGAGATGGTGATACAAGTGTAATATGGATAGTAGATATTGGTTTTTGTAGTAGGAACAATAAAAAACAGCAAGGTAGCAATTGATAAAACGGAGCACAAACGGTTTTGCAATGCTTGGAAATGAGGCCTAGGGTCCGTACTTTCACTAGTGCAACCTCTCAACAATGCTAATATAATTGGATCATATAACCATCCCTCAAAGTGCAATGAAGAATCACTCCAAAGTTCCTATCTAGCGGAAAACATAAGAAGAAATTGTTTGTAGGGTACGAAACCACCTCGAAGCTATTCTTTCCGATCGATCTATCCAAGAGTTCTTACTAAAATAACACCAAATAATTTCAGATTCATAATACTCAATCCAACACAAAGAACCTCAAAGAGTGCCCCAAGATTTCTACCGGAGAAACGAAGACAAGAACGTGCATCAACCCCTATGCATAGATTACCCCAATGTCACCTCGGGAATCCGCGAGTTGAGTGCAAAAACATATATCAAGTGAATCAATACGATACCCCATTGTCACCACGGGTATTCATAGCAAGACATACATAAAGTGTTCTCAAATCCATAAAAGTATTCAATCCGATAAAACGAAATCTCAAAGGGAAAACTCAATTCATCACAACAAGATAGAGAGGGGAAAACACCATATGATCTGACAATATTAACAAAGCCCGCGAAACATCAAGATCGTGACATCTCAAGAACACGAGAGAGAGAGAGAGAGATTAAACACATAGCTACTGGTACAAACCCTTAGCCTCGAGGGTGGACTACTCCCTCCTCATGATGGTGGCCGCCGGGATGATGAAGATGGCCACCGGTGATGATTTCCCCCTCCGGCAGGGTGCCGGAAAGGGGTCTAGATTGGTTTCTCGTGGCTACAGAGGCTTACGGTGGCGAAACTTCTAATCTAGGGTCTTCGCGAGGGTTTTTGAATATTTGGCAATTTATAGGGCGAAGAGGCGGTGCGGGAGGCCACCGAGGTGGGCACAACCCACCGGGGCGTGCGTGGGGGCCCAGGCGTGCCCTGGTGGGTTGTGCCCCCCTCGGGGCACCCCCCAGGTGCTGCTTTGGCCCATTGGATGTCTTCTGGTCCATAAAAAATCCACAAAAAGTTTCGCTGCGTTTGGACTCCATTTGGTATTGATTTTCTGCGATGTAAAAAACAAGCAAAAAACAGCAACTGGCACTGGGCACTTTGTCAATAAGTTAGTCCCAAAAAATGATATAAAATTGCTATAAAATGATTGTAAAACATCCAAGAATGATAATATAGCAGCATGAATACTTCATAAATTATAGATACGTTGGAGACGTATCAGCCACCAACCAGGACTAAATCTAAATTTCAGTAGCCAAAAGGGCACGTTGGGCCTTGAGTCCCGGTAGGTGGCTCGGACCGGGACTAAAGGTAGGGCTTTAGACCCGGTCCTAGCCACCAACCGGGACTAAAGCTATTTTTCTTTTTTGGGTTTAGACCTTTTTAGGATATTTTAGTTTTAGTTTTCTTTTAAACAGATTCAAAAATAGTAGCATACATGCATAGTTTTGATTTAATTCTTTTTGCTGTTAAAGTTTTTAACAAAAAATACTTTATGAAAATTTTAGGTTGATAAATCTTATATTATTTATCATAACTAAGTTAATATTATAAAATACTACTTGAGTTTCTCATCACTCAAAAACAGTAGCATACATGCCTAGTTTTGATTTAATTCTTTTTTATATTAAAGTTTTTAACAAAAAATACTTTATGAAAATTTTAGTTGGATAAATTTTATATTATTTATCATAACTAAGTTAATATTATAAAATCCTTTTTGATATCTAAGTTAATATTATTTTGATCATAACTAGAGTTTTATAAAAGCTTTTTAGTTTATTCTTTTTGCTATTGAAGAATATTATAAAATACTTCTTGTTAACCTAATAATGTTATATTTTCTTTTCTGTTAAGTTATTAGTTTAACCTAATACTTTTCTGTTAAGTCCTACAGTTCCGGCCCTTAGGAGTTTCTATTTGGATTTCCTTGAAGTTTTGTTTTGCTTTCTATTTGCTTTTTCTTATTGTTTTCTTTATTGCTTTATTCATTGATTGTATTTTGAATGCTAGAATGCTTGCTAGAGTGAATTCTTATATGAATGCAATGTTTGATTATATAGATTTTCATCAGAGAGTGACAAATAGTTCTATCAAGTTATTTTTCATAGGTACCATTGCCGCAACATTTCGCATTGAAGGGCCAGCATCAGGTGGTGTTTTGTCATTATGTTTTTGAAAATATGACACAAGGCGATCAACTTTATGTCATACAACATTTCTCTCTTATCATCTCTGATGCTTCTGCTGTATTCATCTATGTCAAGACGTTTAAGCCATGTCTATATTAACCTTGTTATTTTATATAGAGCCACCAACCGGGACTAACCACGTATGATCAACCTTGCAAAACTTGGGACTGAAATCACTACAAATGGTAAGGGTGTGTATGGCATATGCCTGTCAACCTCAAGTGACTTATCTAGAATGCTCAGAAGACATCCATATTTTGTTTGGACATAATTGCATTGATTAACTCCTCTGTATAATTCAAATGCTAAAAGGAAATGAATAATTGAAATTTCATAACTTAATAAATAGTTATTCTAAAATCATGTTTCAAATGCCAAAATGCCCTAGCTAGCTCTTACAAAGATTCCCTCTGGTTTGTCCGAAGTGGCACTTTCCAGCTATAAGTCTGGAAACTAACACTAGAGAGAAATTGATGGCGGTGAAGCCGGTCACATCCCAGAGTGGGATCTTGGGGTATAAAACTTTTTCTTCACATGTGTCCCTTGCTTATTGCGCCATAACCATGGATAACCTTCATCATCTAACAGGATGCTTGGGTCAGTCTTCACTCTGAAGGGAGGAATTTCATGAAACTTTTCATAATCTTCTGACATGTCTGTCTTGTCCTCCACTCCCACGATGTTTCTTTTCCCTTAACGAACTATGTGGCGCTTTGGCTCATCGTATGATGTATTCTCTTTATTCTCTTTTCTTTTTCTCGGTTTGGTAGACATGTCCTTCACATAGAAAACCTGTGCCACATCATTGGCTAGGACGAATGGTTCGTCTCTATGTACCCAAGATTGTTGAGATCCACTATTGTCATTCCATACTGCGGGTCTACCTATACCCTGCCTCCTATCAGATTGACCCATTTGCAACGAAACAAAGGGACCTTAAAATCATGTCCATAGTCAAGTTCCCATATCTCCTTTATGTAACCATAATACGTGTCCTTTGCCCTATTGGTGTTTGCTGCATCAAAGCGGGCACCACTGTTTTAGTTGGTGCTCTTTTTATCTTGGGCGCTCATATAAAATGTATTCCCATTTATCTCGTACCCTTGGAAAGTCAATACAGTCAAAGATGGTGTCCTGGCTAACAAGTACAGCTCATCTCCAACAGTGTTGTTACTCATGAGATGTGTTTGCAACCAACCGTCGAAAGTCCCCATGTGTGTATGTGTAATCCAGTTGTCAGACTACCCCGGGTGTTGGGTGCTTACAATATTCTTGTGTTCATTGATATACGGGGCCACCAAGGTAGAATTTTGTAGAACTGTGTAGTGTGCTTGCCCCCAAGAATGCCCGTCCCTACATATTATTGCTTTCGGTCCTAGCGTGCCTTTTCCACTCGGTCTCCCCTCATTCCGCGATTGAGGAACACCAATCGGCTTCAGGACAGGAATAAAGTCAACACAAAACTCAATGACCTCCTCTGTTTCATGGCCCTTGGAGATGCTTCCTTCTGGCCTAGCACGGTTATGAACATATTTCTTTAAGACTCCCATGAACCTCTAAAAGGGGAACATATTGTGTAAAAATACAGGATCCAGAATGGCAATCTCTTCGACTAAGTGAACTAGGGGGTGTTCATAATATTGAAGAAGGATGGTGGGAACACCAACTCGAAACTGACAAGACATTGGACCAAATCATTATGTAACCTTGTTAGGATTTCTGGATCAATTACCTTCTGAGAAATTGCATTGAGGAATGCACATAGCTAATGGCTAATCGAACATTTTATGGTAGAATCCCCCTCAATGCAATCGGAAGCAATTGCGTCATAATCACGTGGTAGTCATGAGACTTTAGGTTTTGGAATTTTTCTCTGCCATATTTATTCCCTTTATATCCGATGAAAAGCCAAACGGGACCTTGATACTAAGCAGCCATTCAAAAAAGATTTCCTTCTCTGCTTTGGTAAGAGTGTAGCTGGCAGGACCTTGGTAGTGTAGCTTTGTTTCTCTGCCATATTACGTTGATGGTCCTCCCGTGCCTCCGGTGTATCTTTTGTCTTCCCATACACGCCCAAGAAGCCTAGAAGGTTCACGCAAAGATTCTTCATCACGTGCATCATGTCGATTGCAGAGCGGACCTCTAGGACTTTCCAATAGGGTAGCTCCCAAAATATAGATTTCTTCTTCCACATGGGTGCGTGTCCGTCAGCGTCATTTGGAACAGATTGTCCGCAAGGAACCTTTCCAAAGATTACTTTTAAATCCTTGACAGTATCAAATATATCTTCACCATTACGGGGGACAGGCTTCTTCCGGTGATCTGCCTCACCTTTGAAATGCTTGCCTTTCTTTCTTAAGGCATGCTTGATTAGATGAAATCGACGATGTCCTAGGTACACATTCTTCTTACATTTGTCCAAATATATACTTTCAGTCTCATCTAAGCAGTGTGTGCATGCATTGTATCCCTTGTTTGTCTGTCCTGAAAGGTTACTAAGAGCAGGCCAATCAT
This sequence comes from Thinopyrum elongatum, assembly GCA_011799875.1. Taxonomy (NCBI): domain Eukaryota; kingdom Viridiplantae; phylum Streptophyta; class Magnoliopsida; order Poales; family Poaceae; genus Thinopyrum; species Thinopyrum elongatum. The sequence continues at coordinate 90,346,912 of CM022302.1, read as the reverse complement.
TGATGGTTAGAAACAGCAATGCTCGTAGATCAAATTCCTGTTGTTTGTGCTCATCCCACACACTTACACCTTTGATATCCCACAGCTGTAAAAGTTCTTCAACTAATGGCCTTAGGTCCACATCAATGCCGTTGCTAGGTTGCTTAGGGCCTTGGATGAGCACTGGCATCATAATCAACTTCCGCTTCATGCACAACCAAGGAGGAAGGTTATAGATACATACAGTCACAGGCCAGGTGCTATCACTACAAAAAAAAGACACATCCGTGACATTTTGGCCCGACGAATTTTTTTTCTATCATGCTTATGACACTTCTATGACGATAATTGTGACAAAAGCACGTATCATCATAGATGTGGTGGGTTCCTACTTCTATGACAAAAAATCATGACAGAAAATGGACTTTTCATCCTGGGCGGGCCGGGGACGCACCTGCATGACATTCTTTGGGTTGTCCATGACGGAAAAAATCATGGTAGAAGCGAGGGCGAGGAAAATATCGGGGAGTTCCTAGTTACGGTGGGTGGTCGGGGCCGAGCGATGCATAGAGGTTTGCGCGTTTCTCTCGTACACGTACGCGCGTGGGTTCGAGGCGTTGGGCCCTAACTGAACCCGAGCGAGGCATTCGCTTACTGAACCCGAGCGATTGCACTAGCTACGTTACTGAACCCGAGCGATCGATCCCTAGCTGTTAACTGAACCCGAGCGATTCCTTCGCTACTGCTGCTAACTGAAGCCGATCGAACCTGCTGTCTCTTGATGAACAGTGACCATTGTTGGGGGTTGGATGAACAGTTCCCAGTGGGGGTTGGATGAACAGGACGCCGTGGTAGTAGAGGTTGTTGCCGCTAGATGAACAAGTCCCTGATCGAGGAGGCCGCCACACACCCGAGCCGGTTAGGGGTGGATGAACAGGACCCCCGTGGAGGGCTGGTTGAACAGTAGCCGGTGGAGGCTGGATCAACAGGACCCCGTGGAGGGCTGGTTGAACAGTAGCCGATGGAGGCTTGATGAACTGGACCCCGTGGATGAACAGTAGCTGGTGGAGGCTGCAAGAAGTCGATGGTGGATGAACAGTAGCATGTGGAGGCTGGAGGAAGTCGACGGTCGATGAACAGTGGCCCATGGAGGCTGGAGCGAGGCACTAGACGATGGATGAACAGTAGCCCGTGGAGTCCCATTTTGCAGTACGCCACACCCCTCCCGATGAACAGGACCCCGTTTCGACCATAGGCGCTCCAACACAAGTCCGTTTCCTCCATTTTGCGGTACGCCACACCCCTTCCGATCAACAGGACCCCGTTTCAACCATAGCCGGTCGAACAGAAGGCCGTTTCCTCCGTACTGCTGTACGCCAGACCCCGTTTCGGCTGTTCCGTCCAAGCCGGTTGGCTCCCGATGAGCACGACACATTCCGACCCAGTCTGTTGCCTCCCAATGAACACGACGCTGTTTCTCCGTTTCGACCCAGCCGGTTGGTTGCCGATGAACAGGATGTCGTCGTTGTACGCGTTTGAGACCCCGCCCGTATGTACGTACATAGCCATATTTACTTTCTTGCAGCGTGGCTGTACGTACGTGTAAACGATATAGACGGGACAGCCTGAACAGCTACCGCTCCTTACTGGGCCACAGTTCATCGTGGCAGAAAGACCGATGGACCAGTATGTACGTACACGTTTGCGACCAGAATGACAACGCTACGTACGCTTCGACCGGGTGGGTCCCGGCTGTCAGGGAGGATAAGGAGGCACTTCCTTGCGTGCAAAGATATTGATGTTGGGTCCGAGATGACAGGGGGAGGATTCTTTTTTTTTGCGCGTAATAAGGAGGCACTTCCGTGCGTGCGAAGATGTAGCTGGTGGGTCCATCTATCAGCCTCACCGCGTACAGTCCTCTTCTGATGGCTATTGTTCATTGACCACGCAGCACAGACAGCACCCAGGCGGTGGACGACGGTGAGGCAAGGAACAACGCGGAGCATGGGAACATGCGGTGGGTAGTACGAGGGTTGACTAGTTCGGCTGCGGGGTGAGGCTGCCGTTGCCGCAGAATAACATGGGATGTGGGTGAGTAAAGGGATGGCATGGCCAGCGGTGGGAGTAGTAGGGGCGGTGAGGCCTACGCGGCAGCACAACCGGCCATGGGAGGCAGGAGCACGCAGTGGTTTGGACGGCTGGAGCAAGAAAATCAGAGATTGAAGAAGCAGGACGATCGTTGGATGTTAACAATCCAACGATCACTGGTGATAGAATCGTTTGTTGACTAAGTTGACAAAGCCCTGCGGACGCGTCAACTTAGTAGGGCCACAAGTCAGCCTCCAAACCTGGTGGGCCCCAGCTGTCATTGGGAGCACTCATTATTTTTCGCTTAATAAGGAGGCACTTCCTTCCGTGCCAAGATATAGCTGGTGGGTCCCAGCTGTCATGGGGAGGATTCATTCATTTTGGCGTAATAAGGAGGTGCTTGCGTGTGGCCATGGACCATGTGGGTCCCAACTGTCAGCCTTTCCATGTACATCCCTCTTCCGATGTTGTCGTTTATTGACAATGTTGACCACGCCGTGCCGAGAACACCAACGCGATGGACAACGGCGAGACCCAGGAAGGGAATGACTCAGAGGTGGTGAAGCCACAGCAGTGAAGGGATGTGGGAGAGTACAGGTATGACCTAGCCAGCGATGGGAGCAGTAGGGGGCGGCGAGGCCTGCGCGGCAGCACAGCCGGCCACGAGAGGCAGATGCAGGCGCTCCAGCCGGTGATGGTCTTTGCGGATGGAGCAAGAGCAACTAGATCAGAGATTGAAGAAGCAGGATCGCCGTTCGATGTCAATCCAACGACTACGGATGTCAGAATGATTTGTTGACTTTTTGTTTTACACCATTAAATCATTTTGTTCACTAAATGGACAACACCTTGCGCAGGCTTTATCTAGTGGGCCAACAAAGTCAGCTTCGATAGCTGTGGCGGAGTGCAGCCCATTTATTTAGGTTTTACAGCCCATTTCATTTTGTTTGCCAATACATCTATTTCCTGGGCTTTGACTCAAAAAATAATCTATTTCCTGGGCTGGGTAAAAATAATAATGCCGATTTACTATTTATGATAATTTACATCGCATTTGATTATTTATTCGAATACACCTATTTACTAGGCTAGGTGAAAAATAATATTGTGTACATGCAGCCCATTTATCGTTTCTGATAATTTACAAGCCATTTGATTTTAGTAGAAATGGACCCATTTTCTGAGATGGGTGAAAAAACAGTGATGTTGTGGACTGAGCATTTCGTATAAGAAATAATATTGAGATAGGAATATTATTAAAAAATTAAGTTGGGTTTGGTAATCATATTATATAAAAATTGAACTGAGCTGTGCATTTTATTAAAAGAAACATAGGCCAGTTGCATTGCTGATGTTCAACGAAAAAGGCATGTGTAGTACAGTACAACTTTACATGGCTACTCGGCCCACATTCAACGACGCCTGAAAAGGCCCAAACAAGGCTTCTGTACAACTTTTTGAAGTCACTGAGCTCAATTAATAACTTAAGAAAAAAGTTAGAGTACAGTGGAACCTAATTGAAAGTTGTCACGAGCGAAGAAATAATTCAACGGTCCCACTTGTGTGTGTGTGTGTGAGAGAGAGAGAGAGAGAGACCGATCGGTCGATGCTCGTAAATACATCTTTCAGCCATATGCATTGCTGATGCTCAGTAAAAACTTATATAGTTGACACAATCATATAGAACATCATAGCACACTGAACTTGCATACAAAAATTTCACACAGGCGGCACAATCAGGGTGGAAGCAGTGGATCGCTACGGGTAGGGCTATGTTGAAACCAACGAACTCGTACATAACCGTTCATCGTCTTTATCAATGATGGGGAAACATCTTGAATGTTGTGCAAAGAAAACAGAGAGACAACACAATAAGTTCTGCTAGCACATTAAGTTGACGTACACCCCTTTCTAAAAAAAATTCAGGTACAAAAATAGAACAGGTCATAATCAAATGTGCTGGCACATCAGTGCTTCACACCGATAGCTCGGATTTAACTAGTATCTGAGAATATTCAGTTGTTACCTCAAATTAGAGCACATCCAGGCAGCCAGCCCTGCCTCTTCTCCCAAAGAAGTTGTGGCCTCCGCCGCGCGATGGAGTAGGCCCTGTGCCATCCATCATTCTGAGCAACACGAGGAAAGTCTGACATTGACTCCTGTAATGGACGTCGTCGATGGACCCTGGCACCAACGGCGGCGGCGGGACTTTGATTGATGGATTGACCACTTCTTCAACATGCATGAACACTCGATACAGGTACATCCCTAACATGGTCTGCGACGGCCTTGGTGGCGATGAATAGTACATCCCCAGTTCATGCACCGGTATCTCAACACCAATCATCTTCGGTATGGTGGACAGCTTCTTCATCCATGCCATAACCGTCAGAGCCCAGCTATCTGGAGGAACAAACATACTTACGAGCTCACCTCCTAGGTCGTTGATAAGCTCATTCATGGACTCGCTGTTCCAAGCACGTCGAGGCATGCCGTGGAAGGTAAGCTTTGTTAAAAACTCAAGCTCAGAGGGCACCGAGCCCCATCCTGGGTGCCACCGATCAAAGCTCACCAGCGCACCATCGCAGAACAAACGCCGGGAAGATTCGAACACACGACTGCAGTCGAAAGTTGTCCGGAACCTGACGAAGAAATCAGCCGGTAGCGGATAGACTTCGACGAGCAAGTAACTTATTTGGATGTTGTGCGCAATGCCAAGAGTTTGACAAGGTCGTTCGGCGAGACGGGAGGCCGGTCGCCGTTGATGGTTACCATCATCACTTTGCCGGCAAACTGGTCGTCAAGCGTCGACATACCACTGTTGAGCCACAGCACGCAGCGCCCGAAGGCAGGACGAACCTCAGCATCTCCAGCTCGGAGATCCGCGTTGACCGGCGACATGATAGTGCGCTTGAGTACAGGGAGTACGGGAGGGGGATTTGGGGGAACTAGAGTAGGAATCGAGATTCTAGAAGTGGGGGAGGGGCGGGAGATTGGGGATGAAAAGGTAGCATGAATTTCGAACACGCGCCAATATGCTCTCGGCGCGCAAGCACACGAAAACACAGGTGGCGCCCACATGTCGGCGTAAGAGTCATTTTTCTTTCTTTTTTTGAGCGCCCGGCCTGAGAGTCATAATTGACCTGTTTGGCATTGCGTTACTACTCGGCCCATATTCAACGACACCTCACTGGCCCAAACAAGTGTACATCATCGAAAAGACACTGAGCTCAAATTATTACTTGAAAAAAGGAGATATACTCTGAACACTGGAGAATGGTGATGCCCTCATTTAGCCCACCAGCATTTCGAGACAATAAACAGTTTGAAACAATGATATATACAACATTCAAACACTGACTAGTGACTACTACTGACATAAACATCAAGACATGATAGTTCATAAGAAGTCTTTCTACAACACCAAAACGCACCCATCTGCGGCGCTCAGACTCTCGTGATCCAGACGAGAATGACATTCTAAATAGAGGCAACTATTACATAGTAAGAGTGACATAGACGAGGATGACCAAATGACAAGGAGTATGCATAACAAAAGAGAGAACTACCCATCCAGAACAAGCAGCAAGGACAACAAGTCAGTCGAAGAGGGATGATCCAACACCATCATAATTTGCAGCCCCGCTTCAGCCACCAGTGATTCGGAGTCACCAGAACTCCACCCTTTCGATGCAACAGCCCAATTACCTATCAACCTGAAGGCTTGAACCACATCACTGCCTGTCGGACTTGAGACATCCAAGGATCAAAGTTCATCCAGATGCCTTTGTCATTCTCACCTTCTTTTGGCTGCAGGCTGTATCATTGACAATCACGGGAGTCTGCTCCCAAAGTCCTAGGGCTCGCCGTGTAGACACATTTTTCCCTAGCAAACAAAGCCTCTCTACCATCAAGGTCCTTGCCAACGGTGATCTCCTGGTTAATCGAATAATTGAGTTCGAGAAATAGAGAGTGTGAACCAAGGCTGTTTACCCGCCTCCAACTCAAAAATCCTGAAGGCCCCAACAAGCTGGTATCCTGCTCATAGACGTAACAGCCACTGTCCGGATACTCATGTATTTCACGGTGCTTGTACACAGTGGGGTTTTTGCAATATAACTTTTTCGGCTCATGTGTGCGAATGATCATCAGTCTTTTGCCGTCATCTGATCGAGCGAGGAACCAGTTGTGCTTCCCTGTTTTTGGCAAAGGTGGTGTGATTACAAAGGGCAGTAACTATAGGGACACTGCATCATATAAAAAAGGACAGGCATTGTTAATGTAAGATCAGCATTGTTCAGAGTATGAGTAGGATAATGCAAGAAACAGCATTGATCTGTCCTTGTTGGAACTGAGAGGAAAATACAGGGAAATGTATACTGGGTTCAAAAATATAGAAGCGCCATGCATGGTTATACTCATGTTATCTCGCAATCAGTTCTTCACAGGAAACTACCATGCCATGCATGTTATGTAATCATGTTCTGTCCTCACAAATAAATTCTTCAAGGAAACTAACACACCATGCATGTTATGTAATCATGTTCTGTCCTCACAAATAAATTCTTCAAGGAAACTAACACACCATGCATTATTATATACTCATGTTCTGTGGGCAAAATTCTTGTGAGGATATTATTCTAGACATTGATTGCTGAAGGGCGATATAGGTATGTACACATGGTAAGCATTACAGGATTTCACTACTTCCAAATATAGAGTTCTCCATATGCACATTTACTTCGCTAATGTATGGTTAGATGAAACCAACAGTGTGATGCATGTTTCTACATCATGAAAATGAGGAAACTAACATGGCTATTGATACACACTCATATTTAGTAGTATATAGATTACTATAAAGTAAGGAGAATATCCATATCTTCCTAACCATTTGATTATTCACGGGTACAAATTGGCTGTAATGACATGGTCACAATCGCATGAATTAACTCATTCCAAATATAGCTGATTTACGGCGTCTCTAATACATTGCCATAGTTCTACTCAAATTTTGCTCAAACAGGGATATGCCAATCATCACAAAAAGTTCAAACTGTGTCATGGCGTTATCATTAAAAATCAGACGAAAACAACTTACACGCGCCGTCCCAGCAATACGTGATGCCATCTGCTTTGTCGATCGCGTAGATGATGCCATTGTGTTCAATAGCATCACAGAAGTGTGCATCAGCTTTGACGATCCACTGCGAGGTGAGTCGTCTCCAGCTAAAGAAGGCACCGGCGGAAAGATAGGCGAGTCCGCGGTCGAACAAGGCAATTAGCTTGAAGTCTGCGTAATCTACATATCGTGTGGGCACTTGGTAGATTACAATCTTCTGCAAACCAAGGTCTGTCCAACTGACATGGTAATCTAGATGACTTGGACCGCGACGGTAAAACCCTACATACTCCAACTGAGGAAGGATAATCTCATGGGAGGTATGGAAGTTCACGAGCACCAACTTTTTTTCTGTCTTCTCTGACGGCAGCCATCCAGTGGGAGTTCATGCCGACCCAGTACATACCTGCCAAGAAGTTTTGGGCGATGGTGATCGGATCGAAGTCGAGGGAAATGATGTACGGCGACCCACTACATACCTGCAAAGAAGTTTTGGCTAATGGAGGTCGGATTGAAGTCGAGGGGCATCATGTACGCCTCCGTATCATGGTGAGAAAATCTCGCTAGACCAGATAGCAGCAGGCAGGGTGTCTTGAAAAGCTCAGGCCTCGCTTCGACGATGGCCGCGTGCATGTCCCTCGAGCATGCAGCCAGCCGCACGGCGCTCAACATATCCATACACGAACAACAGAGGTCGAGGATGTCACTGGGGAGATTGCTCCAATCACGGCTCATATGGATGTTGCGTTGTTCACGTTCGGCCATGGTGGAGTTTGGAAGGTGGGGTTTTTGGGGGCTTGATTTACGGGGGAGAAGGCTCTCGGTGCTGGAGCGGCTAACGAGGGAATAGTGGTACTGGGGAAGATGAGCGAGGCGAGGGTACGCGGGGGCACAGTGAGATGATGAAGAGTGACCTCAGGATCTCCGGCGAGACGGAGATGGAGATGGAGTGGTGCTAGGGGAGAGGGAGACGAGGCGAGGCATTCTATACAGCGGCGGTGACAGTGACTGCATAGTGCACAAGGTGAGGCTGACTTTGGTATCCCGAACACGCCGCCTGGACTAGTGTCACCTCAGGCACAGGGTCTAGTCACTTCACTATGAGGACCGGATGAATATTATTTTGACCATGAAGTGTACCACAGTTGTACTACTACTAGTACTAACATACGGAGTAGTACTGTATAGCGAAAATAGGTCTCCCGTGCTAGCATGCCTCTGGGTTCACTTCATCCTCCAGGTAGCATCCATATTGCGAGCAGAACCAAATTCTCATGCATGCGGAAGCGTGAAGAAGGGCTTTTCTTTTTTAGGATAACCGCATATTCCTTAACCAGAAAAGGTTGTGTCTCGCAGGCACGCGCCAATATCAATCTGAACCAGCTACGACACATTTTTTTTGTGCAAAGAGAGGGATATGTTTGTATATCTGTTCGTCCACCCAAGTGGGTTTTGCGTAGGTCCCACCTGTCAAGAGGGGTGCAGAAATAAAAAGGAATCATAAAATGTTTCGCCATGGTGATTCGAAAGAGTGACCTTAACTAACCAGTGACACATGTAGTGATAGAAGGATGGGCACGTACACGGACACGGACCACTCCTCAGTAGGCTACACGCATAGCCTTTTCGTTTTGCAGGTTGGTCTACCTAGCCGTCTAATCAACTGCCTACATGCCACTTCTCCCATTTACTTCTCCATCGGGAACCGATTTTCCTCGGCTCCTTCATCTCTCCTTCATTTGCATTCAAACCCCACTGGATTCACATCCTCCTGGAGTAATTCCGAAGCACCTTTAAATAATCATCTTCTTCAGTTAGACTAGCCATCTTAATCCTAATTATCCAAACCATAGCCCTCTGGTCCAGCGGTTCCAAATGGCGAAAGAGATCCCTATGCAGGTTTTTAGCGTCAAACATGTCCTCGTTGAGCATAGTTGCCACCGTCACCGACCACCCAAGGGTCGTTTGGGAGTGGATCAACAATGTATCCAACTCCCTCCAAAAGGTGGAGATGAAGGTCGTCGGTCTCGACGCAGAGTACACGAAGCGTGCCACTGGGAAGATCCAACATGCCGCCATCCTTCAGCTGTGCCTCGAAGATGAAGTTTTGTTGTATCACATCATACACGCGCCCTCCATACCAGATGAGCTCCACGATTTCATGTCTCGGGAGGACATATAGTTCAGTGGGGCAGCCATCGAAGGGGACAAAGAGAAGCTAGCGCCGTACAACCTTGACTTGAAAAACATCCCTGACCTACAAACCAGAATTCCTGTAGACGATTGTGATAAAGAAACACCATCCCTGTTCGACGTAGCAAATTCTATGCTCGGAACAAATCTTGAGAAGGGTGGCGAGACGCTGGGATTAAGGTCGTCTGGATGGAAGAATTATCCCTTGACCTACGAGCGGATAAAATATGCTGCCCTAGATGCCCGTGTGAGTTTCGAGATAGCTGCAAGGTCAAAAGAGCTTGTTGCGAAGCTGTCTCCCACAGAAAATGAGAAGAAGAAGAAGAAGAAGAAGAAGAAAAAAGAAGAAGAAGAAAAAAGAAGAAGAAGAAGAAGTTGCACCAGCAGCAGGGCATTATAGATGGATGAACTATTTCCTCTCTTGTAAAAATTATATTTCCTCTCTGTGTACATTGATATAGATGAACTATTTCGCTGGTGTGCATGTCTTTGGAACAAGTGTACTCTGTGTACATTGATATAGGTCCGCTGGACTATAATGAACTATTTATCTGCCTAGTTTTCTCGACTACTACTCCTTGCAGTGAGCGATATGCAATGCATGTGTTAGTAGACATGATAGCTTGTCCATGGAAGTTGAACTACGATGACCATCATGTTTCTACCACTGCTGCCACACGTGATTCCCATGATGCCGCTCCAACCGATGGCACCACGTCCCCCGACGTGCGCCTCACCCCTCTCGGCCCCACCGCGTTCTCTGCCTTTGTGTGCATGACATGTGAGCCAGATGAACTACGGCGACCATCAAGTTTCTACCACAGCCACAAGAGATTCCCATGATGCCGCTCGAACCCATGACACCACACGTCCCCCGACCTGTGCCTCACCCCTCTCAGTCCCACCGCCCCTCTGCTTTTATGAGAATGACATGTGGGCCAGCCGCATTTAGGGTCCACATGCCATTGACTCAAAGCCAGGTGCACTAAGCCGCTGAAGCTCGGTCCCGTGGGCCCCGAGAGGGAAATGTAACTCCTGCGCTAGGCCTTGTGGTGTTCCCGTAGTCCGAACTCGTGCCAAACTCGGAATTTGGTTCTTACTACTACCAATTTGTCGGCCCGTGCATTGCAATGGATCAAAAGTAGTAGAATAATACTTGTTCACAAACTTGAAATATAAACACTCAAGTTTTGATATACATATATCAGTAAAAATAAATTATGCTTCACTGAAGACATATTCCTCGGGCTGTTTTGATGAGGTGAGGGGCAGGTGTGGCTAGTTTCAAGATAATAATAGATTTTTAAAACATTGGAGCAGATTTTTTTTTCTAACATTTTATAGCATGGCACGGCATCCGGTGCACCTCAGCATCTAAAAAAAAAAGTGGAGTGCACTCTAAACATATTTACATGCTCCCATTTAGTGGAGTGCACTCTAAACACATTATCTATTTATTTTTCTCTAGCCTTTCCTAGCCATGCAACCAAGCCACATAAGCTAGTCATGCATGCAATCCATAAATTGCAATATACTCCAACATGCAATGCCGCCACATCATCTATTTATGCATGTTAGTCATAGGTTGTTTTTTGCATTAGTCTTGATCCTTGACAGTTTGGTAGAGGTATGATTAATCCAAATATTAATGTTCCATAAAACTAAACTCCAAATGTCCACTGGAGCCGAGGCAGACGACGTACGACGGGGCCGGCGGAGGCGTCTTCGTAAGAGGAGGAGAGCTTGAAGGATAATCTTGCATGTCCGCCGCCACCTGCATATCGGTGCCGGACTCCTCGAGCGCCCACTGGAGCTCGCGCTCCTCCAAGGAGCGGCGGAGTCAAGGGATTTTCCTAAACCATGATGGGCACCATGCAATACTCCTCGTAGCCGGGGGCGCGGTGCTCGCGTCTCGACTCCTAGGGTACTGTCTGGAGCACGCGCTCAACCACCTCCTGAGCCGCGAGGATGCCATGCTCACGGCCGTGCTGTTGGAGCACACACTCGTGCGCCTGAGCGGCGAGGATGCGATGTTCACGGGCGTGCTACCGGAGCACGCACTCGTCCACGTCGAGAGCGGCTACGATGCAATTTTCGCGGGCGGTGATGTTGCGATGCTCGCGGGCATGCTGCTGGAGAACGCGCTCATCCACATTGTGAGCGGCGAGGATGCCATGCTCGCGGCCGTGCTGTTGGAGCACACACTCGTGCGCCTGAGCGGCGAGGATGCGATGTTCACGCGTGTGCTGCCGGAGCACGCGCTCTTCCACGTCGAGAGCGGTGACGATGCGATGTTCGCGGGCGGCGATGTTGCGATGCTCGTAGGCATGCTGCTGGAGTACGTGCTCGTCCACATTGTGAGCGGCGAGGATGCGATGTTCGCGGGCGTGCTGCTGGAGCACGCGCTCGTCCATGTCGAGAGCGGCGACGATGCAATGTTCGCGGGCGTGCTCTTGACGATGCGTTGCTCGCGGGCATGCTGCTAGACAACGCGCTCATCCACCTTGTGAGCGGCGAGGACGCGACGCACCTCCTCGTGAACGACCAGGGCGTGCTGCTGGACCACCGCTACCCCTCGTGGCCGATGAGGGTGAGCCGCTAGATCACACTGTCTCCGCGTGGACAGTCAGCGCGCGCTACTCGCGGCCGTAGAGGGTGTGCTCCACCTCGGCGATGTTGGAGACTCCGTACTCGTCCCAAGCCGCGGCGCCGTCCACTTCGGCAACGGCTGCGTGCTCCACTGGGTGTTGTGTCCGTATGGGAGCTTCGAGCTACAGTACCAGTGGGGGCGGGTGGTGACCTTTTCTTGGTTTCACATGGTCTGAGGAGAAAAATAGAATCGGAAGTAGGACAATATGTTGGAACGTGTCGGAGGAAGGCTGGCAGGAGCAGTACAACAAACATCGCATGCGCACCATATTTTGAGAAGGGTTTAATGTAATTTGTGTGAAATGGGTCTGTGTGGACGAACGAGTAGTACATCCATATCATTGACATTCATGCATGCAACAAACATTTGTGTGCACGATTTCACCCTATTTTCATATTCTGTTTGGGAGTGGATTTGATTTTTGTAATCGGAGCTCATTTTTGTAGTTGGTTTCAATTTAGACTATGCATGTATTATTGCGAGAGATAGATATAGAGAGAATGTTTGTGTGACAAAGAGGGGGGGCGGGGGCAGTGATACCTAACGAGAGAGGGGCATAAGCGTGTTCGAAAGACTGTGTGTGTCGTAGAGAGAGGAGTGTCCGAAAGGGAGAGAGAGGGTGTGTGCATGTGCATGTGTGTGTCAGAGAGAGAGAGAGAGGTGCGTGTAACGTCGGGATCGACAAGGTTACGAGGTTGCGGATATGGGAGAGCACACAGACATCGTCTGTTTGCGTGTGAGAGAGCTGGATAGACCTCGACAGCACGGCTAGCTAGGGGTGGAAGGTTATGTGTGGTAGAAAGAGATAGTAGAGAGACAGATGACTGCTTGTTTGTTGCAAGGAGGCTTAACTACATAGATGGGGGTAGCAAGAAGAAGAGAATGGCGGTGTGCCTTTTTGTCATGGGATGGAAGAGAGACCAAGAGACACGCATCATGTGGAGAGGTGTGTGTGTTTCGAGAGAGAGAGAGGGAGCCGTGGACCTGAATAATGAGATGGGTGCTCATGTGTATGTTATAGGGAAGGAATTGTCTAGGTGGTAGTCTTATGATGGCGACCCAATCTTTCAATGAGAGTGGGGATAGGTATCGATTTGGTGTATTTTGACGTTGACGATCCAACTATATCGTACCCGGTGATACAAATCGACAATCGTTACTAAACAAATCTTCGATGGATGATGATCTTGTCGTATGCACAAAATCAACCTGAATAACGAGATGGAGTTCCTCCAAGCAACCGAAGAACCGGCTAGAACTAAGATAATGCAATCGTAATTGCCAGTATGAATTAATTAAGGATAATGGTGGGGTTGCTGGTACTGAACAAAAGGCGGTAGTCCTACACACACCCCGCAAATGCAAATTATAGTGAAGCAAAACAATGTGTACACAACAACGCGAGTTCTAACCTAGAAAAAGGGTAGTAGCCTTATTTATATCTATAGACTATATTACTATATTTTTTATTTGTATAGTTATATCTATATCTATTCCACTCCCTCCGTTTGTAATTTACTCCGCATGTATATAGCTTTCACTACAGCCAAATTTTATAAAGCTTGGCCGAATTTGGTGAAAACAATACGAACATTTACACTAAAAATTTTACACGATGTGGAAATAAAAGCAATGATGAATCAAATGATATATATTTGGTGGTGTATATGTTAATACTTTTTCCTACAAATTGTTGAAAGTATACAAAGTTTGACTTTAGAGAAACCCAATATGCGGTATTATGTATTATATATATTCTATATTCATTATTTTTCTGGAGTCAATGCGTGTATTTGCACGTACACGATATAAACATTTGATTGATGTTGATCCAATGGTCCAGGTGGCTGCGATTCGGATCTACTATAACCTAATTGTACCCATACACGTTCTTCTCGAACGAGCAGCACGACAGTGCGATCGATCCATACAAGAAGCTCTAAATAAGACCTCCAGACATGCCACATGGCTTCATGGGTGCCCCCCACTTCATATTATTCATACTACGTTGACTGAAAAAAAGATAAATCACCCAAAACAAGATCTTCCCGATTTTTGTTCCTACGATGCTGCGCGGTGCACGTACCTAGTTGTGTAGTGGTAGTAGTAGTACAAACTTCGTAGTAGGAGTAGTACGGAGTGCTCCTACTCTCTACTCTATCAACGAGTCCCATCTGACACCAAATTTCTTGGCTTCCGTGCTACAGCTAGATCTTCCCCTCCTTCTTTCTGTTTTCCAACGCGGCGGGCAGGGTGCAGTTTGCCGATAGTCGGTTTGCTCAATGGCGGTCCCACATGAAAGTGAAAATGCTAGGCAACACGCCTTCCCTAGCTATGCGGCGTGCCGGACGGGCCGTGGAGTACTCCCAATTCCCGGGCGTGTGGGGGTGCGACGCGAACGCGACAGGCCTTTTCCTTTTACTAGCAACTAGCAAGATGCCCGTGCATTGCACGGAACATTAAGATGCATTTGTATGAGTAGTTTTTCTTGTGGGAGAAAAGGATGAACGAGGGAAGGCCTTATTTGCAAATGTGGAGAGGGGTGTGGGTATCTCTTTGCAAAATTGCCATAGTTTCCTTCCTATCCGTCAGATATAAATCGGACGGCCTATATTGCAGGATGGCAGGCACACCATCATCACCAACTCTGTTTTTTATAAGAGTAGAGAAAGAGTAGAGATGTTCCCGTGTGTTGCAACGGATCCAAAGTAGAATAGTACTTGTTCACAAACTTGAAAGAAAACACTCTTGTTTAGATATACATATACCACTAAAAATATATTATGTTTCACTCAAATATATTTCTCAGGCTGTTTTGATGAGGTGAGGGAGGGATGTGGTTGCTTTCAAGATAATAAGGGGTTTTCTGCAAATTGGAGCAGAGAAGTGGGCTATTGTTGCAAAAATGCCACAACTTACCTCACAGCCATTAGATGCAGATCTAATGGTCAGAGATGACAGATGGCAGACACACCATCATCACCAACTGAGTCTTTTATAGGAGTAGAGAAACATGTATAAATTGTAACATTTGGTTCTGCTCCTTGGCATGATCGATAGATAGAAATAACGATTGGAAACGCTAGGGCGGGGCTTTTCCCGCCAGATAAGCAGGGTAGTAGCTAGGTTGGCACATCGTCAGTCCCACATGTTGTAGTCATATAAAGCCTAGCCAATGCGCGTTGACCGGGGAGCCGGAACGACAGTGTGGTATGTGATGGGGAAGGGAGACATGCTTCATGTACGTGTTCCAGTTTCTCGTTTTGAACTTGAACGTGACAGGCGTGTTGCACGAGTAGTTTTGAATTTATAAGTTCGGTCTCAGTTCTTGAATTTAGGAGTAGTTCGTAGGTCAGGTCAAGCATCGAACGTAAATTACGATGTTGATGGAAAAGGTAAGCACAACTTATAAATTGACGGATGGAGTACTAGTTACAATGATGCATATAATTGCCTCCAAATGTGAGCAAAGGGATCGCACATGTCTTTATTGACTGCAACAAGAATGCGATAGCACAATAAGAATTAAGGCCACGATGATGCGATCGCAGTGGTGGTTACAGGAGGCAAGAATAAAGATGCATCCATCAACGTACGACCTCCTCCTCCTCGACTCAGTGCGCCGAGCCACCGACCGGCGGCTTAGGAGCGGTGGCTTTTGTGGCGAGGTCAAGGTGCTTCTCAACAAAGGCGTCCAAGGCTTCCAGCCGGTTGACGAAGGCCAACGTCGTAGCGTCCTCACTGGCCTTGTAGATACCTATGTACATGACTTCCTTGTACACGTGGATGTGTAGGTTGACGAATTCTTGCAGGACGAGGCGCCTCGCGGCGAGCGCGACCTCCAGGTGGACATTCTTCGTTGCGTCGGTGGGCAGTCGGAGGGCCACCAGTGCTTGAAAGAGGTTCTCGCCATGGAGGCCGATTAGGGTGGCAGGCAATGAGGAGCCCGGGCGTGCGGACTGGAGGAGTACGGCGATGTCATCCGCGAGTTTCTTGACGACGGCGAACTTGTTGATGGTGGCAATGATCATCTTGTCCAACTGAGAGTCGTAGCTGGCGTCGACGATGGCCATGAACCAACCGGTCGCCAACACCCTCTGGAAACGATCCTCTGTGCCATGCCGCAGGCCGGCGTCGTGAACCATCTGGCACAGCCGCTGGCCACTCACGCGCATCGTCGCCATGGGTTTGGAGTGAGCACTTTTGTGCTTAGTGTAGGTGCTTAGGTGCGTACGATGTGGTAGATGCATTAAAATGGAGGGGCGCCTTTATATGAGTGCAAACTGCGTTGCATTCACATCGTGCTGCCTCTTTTCCCTCAGCATGCTAATTAAAGGAGGATGCATCATTGGTCGTTCAACATTTCGGGAACCGCTACTCTCTCCCTCGTCTGCATTAAAGTCATATCGGGAACTATCCTGGTTTACTCAATATATTTTTACCGTCCTGGTTTACCAGTAGCTGTCAAATCAAATAGTACTGCGCCGCCCGCTGCACGCCCGGCTGAACAAGCCTCCTCGCCTCCATCAAACGCCTCTGTTAAACCCGCATGCAAACCGAGAAACCTACCCCAGCCACACGTTCGTTCATGAGCGGGCCGGAATTAAACGCAACGCCGGTCGAGCTCCTCCCGCCCGCCCTCAGTTTAAACGAGGCCAGCCGCTGGCCAAGCTCCTACCGTCTACCCTCTATTCAAATGAGGCCAGACAGCGGGAAAGAATCGCACCCCTCCGCCGCTCCTCCATCTCCTCCTTCACCATTTTCTCCACTCTTCTGATGGCTTCCGAGGAGCCGTTCTCTGGCATACTACCCGGCTGGGTGGCCAGCCGAGCCCTCCAGATACAAGCGAGGCCGCTCGATGTTTCACCTACCTCGCCTGGCCTGACGGAGCCAGTTGCCGCCCCAAGTCGGCGCGTGGTTCAGCAATTCACCGCTCCAGTTCAGCTCGATGAGGAGTGGCGAGTTGCTCCACGCCGGCACGGCGGCGAGCACGCCGGCACTGCGGCGAGCACGGTGGCACGGGCGTCATCGCTGCCTCATCGTACCCTGCCACCAGTGTCTGTGGCCACACCCCCCCGTGTCTGCGGTGGCCGCACCTCCCGTGTCTGTGGCCGCGCCTCCCGTGCCAGCGGCAGCCCCATGCTGGCAGAGACAGAAGCCTGGTGCACGGAGAGCGATGAGTCAGTGGTCAGCTTCTCCATGTCCGCCGCTAGCATTGAGGAGAAGTAGAACATGGGAGGCCGCCACCGCTTGGGTCCCATGAAGGCCACTACCGAGGCGACGACTGCGTATATAGGTGGTCTCTTGGCTGCTTCTTCTCTTGCGAGGACCTTCGTCGACCCCGCTAGTGTCTGCCGGACATGAGGAAGACAAAGGGATCCACGGGCGGCCATTTAGATTAGGTATTAATTATACCATGAGAGCCGGATTAGCACCGCTTAGTTCATGTAAATGTAATGAAATCCGTCATGTTTATATGAAGATCCGGCTTTTTTATACGAAATCCTTCATGCTTATATGAAATCTGTCCGTCTTTGCATGAATTTCCTCTGGTTGGATAGAGTTGTGAAAATGCATGCCGCTGGCGTTGGATGTTGTCCTCCGCGGCAGGAAGCGGGAGGAAATTTGCCAGTTGCCGTAGGAGATGCTCTTATGCTGGAAATAATAGAGTCACATCCAATCCATTTGAGTTAATTGCGTGTATGATTCTCCCTCTATAAAAAGTTAATTGCATGTATAGTGTACATGACTTGCAGGGTGGCTACAGATTCATAACCGAAAATTAAAAAGAAACAAATCCATCCTTAATCTTGTATTCTAAGTACTCTGTGGGTTCCAGTGTCAGTACAGTAGCGAAAGAAGTATATATTAAAAAAATATAAATCTAAAGTTTTATTAAGACATAATTCGAACTCAGGTCATCGCATTGCGAGCATCCGGCGCTAACCAGTGCACCAGATGTTTGTTGTGGACTATGCAAGAGATATATCCCTACTCTTATAAAAAAACAGAGTTGGTGATGATGGTTGCTACTTCTTGAGCTTGCGTTAGTTTTTCCCTTGAAGAGGAAAGGGTGATGCAGCAAAGTAGAGATAAGTATTTTCCTCAGTTAAGAACCAAGGTATCAAATCCAGTAGGAGATACAAGCAAGTCCCCAATCTATGCACCTGCACAAACAATCAAACACTTGCACCCAACGCGATAAAGGGGCTGTCAATCCCATCACAGTCACTTGCAAGGATGAGACCTGATAGAGATAGATATAAAAGATTACTAAAATGTAAAACAAAATAAAAGTAAATAAATTGCAGCAAGGTATTTTTGGATTTTTTTTGGTTTATAGATCTGAAAATGTATGATGGAAAATAGATCCAGGGGCCATAGGTTTCACTAGAGGCTTCTCCCTTGAAGGCAAATAATACGGTGGGTGAACAAATTACTGTCAAGCAATTGATAGAAAAGCGCAAAGTTATGACGATATCCAAGGCAATGATTATGCATATAGGCATCACGTCCATGTCAAGTAGACCGAAACGATTCTGCATCTACTACTATTAATCCTAACATCGACCTCTATCTAGCATGCATCTAGAGTATTAAGTTCATAAAGAACGGAGTAACGCCTTAAGTAAGATGACATGATGTAGAGGGATAAACTCAAGCAATATGATGAAAACCCCATCTTTTTACCCTTGATGGCAACAATACAATACGTGCCTCGCTACCCCTACTTTGTCACTGGGTGAGGACACCGCAAGATTGAACCCAAAACTAAGCACCTCTCCCATTGCAAGAAGAACCAATCTAGTTGGCCAAACCAAACCGATAATTCGAAGAGAAATACAAAGATATCAAACCATGCATATAAGAATTCGGAGAAGATTCAAATAATATTCATAGATAATCTGATCATAAATCCACAATTCATCGGATCTCGACACACACCGCAAAAGAATATTACATCGGATAGATCTCCAAGAACATCGAGGAGAACATGGTATTGACAATCAAAGAGAGAGAAGAAGCCATCTAGCTACTAGCTATGGACTCGTAGGACTGTGGTAAACTACTCACGCTTCATCGGAAGGGCAATAGAGTTGATGTAGAAGCCCTCTGTGATCAAATCCCCCTCCGGCAGGATGCCGGAAAAGGACCCAAGATGGGATCTCACTGGTACAGAAGGTTACGGCGGCGGAAAAGTATTTTAGTGGACGCTTCTCATCGTTTGTGAATATTTCTGAATTTATAGGCCAAAGATTATGGTTGGAGGACTTCCGTGGGGCCCACAAGCCAGGGGCACCCCCCTAGGGCGCACCCTGAGGGCTTGTGGAGCCCTCAGGACTCTTTTGCCTTCCTCGCCAAGTCCTACGTGTGTCTTCTGGTCCAAGAAAAATCATCGTAAAGTTTTATTCCGTTTGGACTCAGTTTGATATTCCTTTTCTGTAAAACTCAAAAACAAGGGAAAAACAGAAACTCGCACTGGGCTCTAGGTTAATAAGTTAGTCCCAAAAATAATATAAAATAGCATATTAATGCATATAAAACATCCAAAACAGATAATATAATAGCATGGAACAATCAAAAATTATAGATACGTTGGAGACGTATCAAGCATCCCCAAGCTTAATTCCTGCTCGTCCTCGAGTAGGTAAATGATAAAAACAGAATTTTTGATGTGGAATGCTACCTAACATATTTATCCATGTAATTTTCTTTATTGTGGCATGAATATTCAGATCCATAAGATTCAAAACAAAAGTTTAATATTGACATAAAAACAATAATACTTCAAGCATACTAATAAAGCAATCATGTCTTCTCAAAATAACATGGCCAAAGAAAGTTATCCCTACAAAATCATATAGTCTGGCTATGCTCCATCTTCATCACACAAAGTATTAAATCTTGCACAACCCCAATGACAAGCCAAGCAATTGTTTCATACTTTTGATGTTCTCAAACTTTTTCAACTTTCACGCAATACATGAGCGTGAGCCATGGATATAGCACAATAGGTGGAATAAAATATGGTGGTTGTGGAGAAGACAAAAAGAAGGAGATAGTCTCACATCAACTAGGCATATCAACGGGCTATGGAGATGCCCATCAATAGATATCAATATGAGTGAGTAGGGATTGCCATGCAACGGATGCACTAGAGCTATAAGTTTATGAAAGCTCAAAAAAGAAACTAAGTGGGTGTGCATCCAACTCGCTTGCTCACGAAGACCTAGGACAATTTGAGGAAGCCCATCATTGGAATATACAAGCCAAGTTCTATAATGAAAAATTCCCACTAGTATATGAAAGTGACAACATAAGATACTCTCTATCATGAAGATCATGGTGCTACTTTGAAGCACAAGTGTGGTAAAAGGATAGTAGCATTGCCCATTCTCTCTTTTCTCTCATTTTTTTTATTTTTTTTATTTTTTTTTATTTGGGCTTCTTTGGACTCTTTTATTTTTTGTAAAGTCTGGAGACTCATCCCAACTTGTGAGGGAATCATCTTTTCCTCACATGGGACAATGCTCTAATAATGATGATCATCACACTTTTATTTACTTACAACTCAAGAATTACAACTCGGTACTTAGAACAAAAATATGACTCTATATGAATGCCTCCAACGGTGTACCGGGATGTGCAATGATCAAGAGAGACATATATAAAAAATTTGAACGGTGGCCTTGCCACAAATACTATATCAACTACATGATCATGCAAAGCAATATGACAATGATGGAGCGTGTCATAGTAAAACGGGACGGTGAAAGTTGCATGGCAATATATCTCGGAATGGCTATGGAAATGCCATAATAGGTAGGTATGGTGGCTGTTTTGAGGAAGGATATATGGTGGGTTTAGTGCACCAGCGAAAGTTGCGCGGTACCAGAGAGGCTAGCAATGGTGGAAGGGTGAGAGTGCGTATAATCCATGGACTCAACATTAGTCATAAAGAACTCACATACTTATTGCAAAAGTCTATTAGCTATCGAAACAAAGTACTACACGCATGCTCCTAGGGGGATAGATTGGTAGGAAAAGACCATCGCTCATCCCCGACCGCCACTCATAAGGAAGACAATTAATAAATAAATCATGCTCCGACTTTATCACATAACGGTTCACAATACGTGCATGCTACGGGAATCAAAAACTTTAACACAATTAATTCTACCAATCCACAATTACTCACTAGCATGACTCTAATATCACCATCTTTATATCTCAAAACAATCATAAGGAATCAAACTTCTCATAGTATTCAATGCTCTTTATATGAAAGTTTTTATTATATCTCTCTTGGATGCCCATCATATTAGGACTAAATTTATAACCTATGCAAATTACCATGCTGTTTAGAGAGACTCTCAAAATAATATAAGTGAAGCAAGAGAGTTCAACAATTTCTATAAAATAAAGCCACCGTCGTGCTCTAAAAAGATATAAGTGAAGCACTAGAGCAAAATTGCCTAGCTCAAAAGATTTAAGTGAAGCACATAGAGTATTCTAATAAATTCACGATTCATGCATGTCCCTCTCAAAAGGTGTGTACAACAAGGATGATTGTGGCAAACTAAAAAGAAAAGACTCGTATCATACAAGACGCTCCAAGCAAAACACATATCATGTGGTGAATAAAAATATAGCCTAAAGTAAATTTACCGATAGACGAAGACGAAAGAGGGGATGCCATCCGGGGCATCCCCAAGCTTAGATGCTTGGTTGTCCTCGAATATTACGTGCCTTGGGCATCCCCAAGCTTAGGATCTTGCTACTCCTTATTCCACAGTCCATCAAATCTTTACCCAAAACTT
This sequence comes from Thinopyrum elongatum, assembly GCA_011799875.1. NCBI lineage: Eukaryota > Viridiplantae > Streptophyta > Magnoliopsida > Poales > Poaceae > Thinopyrum > Thinopyrum elongatum. The sequence continues at coordinate 90,325,059 of CM022302.1, read as the reverse complement.
GAAAACTTCACAACACAAAACTCAACAGAAAACTCATGAGATCCGTTAGTATAAGAAAATAAGCACCACTTTTTGGTACTATTGTGAACTCATTCTTTATTTATATTGGTGTAATATCTACTGTATTCCAACTTCTCCATGGTTCATACCCCCCGATACTACCCATAGATTCATTAAAATAAGCAAACAACACATAGAAAATAGAATCTGTCAAAAACAGAACAGTCTGCGAAGATCTGAATTGTTCTAATACTTATGTAACTCCCAAAATTCTGAACAATTAGGAAAACATAGGCAATTTGTATATAAATATTTTGTAAAAAATTCAGGGTTTTTTCACGCTCCAGTGAATTTAAACAATTCTATTACTGGACGCAAAAGTTTTCATTTTTCAGCAAGATCAAATCAACTATCACCGGTTCGTAAGCGAACCGGGACCAAAAGTTTTGGGCTTTAGTCCCGACCCTTTAGTCCCGGTTCCAGAACCGGGTCTAAAGGCCCTTACGAACCGGGACTAAAGGCCCGTTTTCTACTAGTGCCTGGCGGATCATGCAGGAGCCGGATTCTCTTTGTGCTAAAGTGCTCCGTGCTCAGTATTTCAAAGATTCATCAATTATGAATGCTACTTGTCCAGCTAGAGGGTCCTTCACTTTTCGCAGCATTCTTCACGGCCGTGATTTGCTGAGGGAAGGTGTGGTGTGGAGGATTGGGGATGGGTCCAAGGTCTTGATCCACCACGACAATTGGATTCCGCGGAAGGGATGTTTGCGGCCTCTGGGACAGACGTTCGTTCAAGGCACTACACGGGTAGCTGACCTGCTTTCCGAAGATGGGTGCGGCTGGGATGATCAAAAGATTGAGGCCATGTTTACTGCAGATGATGCTACGGACATTAAGCAAATTCCAGTTAGGGTCGGGTATGGAGGATTTCTTGGCATGGAACTATACAAAAAATGGCAAGTACTCGGTTCGCTCTGCATATCATTTAGCTATGGACATGAGGAGGGCGGCCTCCGGACGGCCGGGGACGTCAGCTTCGGTTAACACACATAGGAATTGGCTTGCACTGTGGGGCACTCATGTGCCGAACAAGATCAAGGTGCATACCTGGAGACGATTGAGGAACGGCTTGGCCACTGGGTCCGAGCTTCATCGGCGGAGAATCAAGCCGGGTATCTTCTGTCCGGCTTGCGGAAGAGGAGACCTTAGTTCATCGTTTCTGGAGCTGCTACCACTCTCGGTTGTTTTGGAAGGAGCTTAGCGGAGAGGAGGAGCGTGGCAGCTGCTTGTCCGCCGGATGGTGTTGCCACTAATCATGAGGTGGGTAGATGGCTAAAGAACTGGATGGGTGATGCAAAAGAAGAAGAGAAGGAGCTGCTGATGCAAGGTATCTATGGCTTGTGGCTAGCGCGGAATGAGACGCGGGAAGGTGTTCGTATCAAGGAAGCGCAGGATATTGCTGCATCAGTGTCTAGATTCATGGACGAATGGAGTGAAGCTGTGAAGAAGAAGGCCATGGTTGCGGTCAAACCACCTCCAGAAATGTGGATGCCTCCGGAGCAAGGCTGGGTTAAGGTCAATGTGGATGGGGCGCTGTCTTCTGTCACAGGTAATGGGGGAGGAGGGGTGGTCATGCGCGACCAGGTGGGTGCCTTTCGAGGCGCGCTGGCCCAATTCTTCCCTCACTGTTCGAGACCAGAGATTGCGGAGCTGCTGGCATGTCGTAAGGCGCTTGTGTTTGGACGTGAGCTCGGTATTCAGAGAATTCACGTGGAGATGGACTGCAGAGAGGCGGTGAGTTTGATCAACGGGGCTGGCAGGAATCTCTCGGTGGCAGGCCCGATCGTTGAGCATATCAGAGGTCTCATGCTAGGCTGGCAGGGATGCAAGATCACATGGAGAAGGAGGTCGGCAAACCGAGCTGCTCACATATTAGCTAAGCTAGCAGTAGGTGATGAGGTGTCTGTGGAGTGGCGGTATGCACCACCGGACTGTATCCTAAATATAATAGCGGATGAAATTCCAGACTTTGGATAAATAAAGTTAGATGCTTTCCCTCAAAAAAAAAAAGCACGTAGGGATGGTGTCGTGGGCTGGATGCACACTTTAAAGCCCACGCTGGGAGCTAAATAGAATGATGTTTTGATAAATGGTGTGGGAGTTAGATGTGACCTTGTTAAATCTCATCAAGATGAGAGCTAGCCACACCCCTAAAATAATGATGTGATTGTAGCAACAATCAGTAAATCCAATCCATATTTAATTATCCCCATTGGGTAACAACAACCAATTCTGTTTATCTTTTCTGCGAGGAAGAAAGAGAAATTTTATTTTACTTAAAATTCAAATGTGCATCCTCTAAATCTTTTTTATCAAATGTAACTCAACTCATTATAGCCTTTGTGTTATTTTACATACTTTATACTCATCGTGTTTCACAATGTAATGCATATGATTATTATTTTTAAATGTCAAGCTTTGTAGACTTCGACTGAGTTTCTAAAATGCCAACTACATATCATCGGATACGTCATGAGACATATTTTCATATTGTATATATTTGGTATTGCATATATAGATAATTTTCTCTATGAACTTGGTCCGAGTTTACAAAAGTCATCTTTTCAAACAAAAATCTATGTGCACTGTATTATGGAACGGAGAGTGCTAACTGGCATACATCAACACATTTGGATCGTTTTCTTAGAACAAAATAGTAAGTGTCTATGTGCAATGCATGTTAATATTAGATAGTATATTAATTACACGCAAAAATTAGGTAGTCCCTCCGTTCCATAATATAAGAGCGTTTCCGAAACTACACTAGTGTTAAAAATGTTCTTATATTATGGGACGGAGGGAGTAGTATATTATTTGGGCGTTAATTTTGTGAGATTATCACTAACGTTGATAGTTGGTATCATATTAATTACACGCTAAACATATTGAGCGCTCACCATTGGAGCATTCTAGACTGTTGGATTGACCTGGTTTGATGGTTGAGATTAATTGAATCTGTCCCTTTGGGTCTTTTTATATTGGTATAGGTAGATGATGGCTCGTTTGGGTTTCTTCAAAAGGTGGATTGCGGTGATCATAAGATCCGTATCTTCTGTGCAGTTTTTCTGTAAGGTTGAATGATGGGCTTTAGAGTCCTTTTTCTTTCCAGAGGACAACACTGTTGGCTGCAACACCATCCGAAAGGTGGGCATGATTTTGGAACGTTGCAATGGTTTTGATATGGGTAAAAAGATGGGTTTTGTGTGGTGGGGTGGGGGGGGGGGGGGGGGGGGCGTGTTCTGTGACCTGACCGACAAAAATAGGATTTTCATTAGATTTTCCATGCATATATCTGGTTAAATTTGACAAAAACATTAGAACTTGAGAGGATGTGGTTTCCACGGTCCAGATATGTGTTGTAATGGCTATAGATTGGACTTTGTCGTGACATGATATTAGCTTGAGAATCCTGCTCCCTTGCAATGCACTATCATATTTGTATTGAATGTCCGACTTTTTTCCTTTCTGGTGAGAGCTTTTGCTGTGGGCATGACAAGGGGAGGGCCAAGGAGCTTTCGCCTCGATATCGCATCGTTGGTCCAGATGAACTACAGGGCGCACCTCACTCGCCGCTCCCAGGCCAAGGCAAGCTCAAGGAGCTCAGGTCTCCTACCGAGGTTGTATCACGCATAGCCTGGAAGAGTGCTAGAGGTTCTCCTAGAAATATTTGGTCCTGCTCCTGATTGTCGTTGCACTTGAGACGAGCTCTGTCATGACTGTTGACCTATTTATCACATTTCCTTCGCTCGATTGTATGTTCGAGCTCCACGTATCACATTGTTGCTTTAGGAAGATTTATCATTATTCTGTACATAACATTATTTTTAAGGGTGCTTTAGCATATGAATGTACTAGTTAACAATTATACTAGTGAAAAAAAAACTTCAAAGCCTACCAAAATGATTACCATGCTATTGGCCTGAGCATCTGTCCAAAAGATGCACTTGAGGTGATTTCTATCATGACATGTTTGCCATTGCCAGCACATGTTGTGAATTTGAGGTTCATTTACTACATTGTTGATTTGAGGATTATTTATCGGGGGCTCTATACATAAGTTCTAGCAGTGATTTAGCATCTGAAGGTCGGTGTTGGTTTTCCTGTAGTTAATAAAGCCCACAGATTTCCTGTGAAATAATGTTTGTATTTTCTGCGAGGAAGAAACTTGAAATTGTATTTCTTAAAATTCATATGTCAGCCAACCCATCAAAAGCCTGCCATTCACTACGTGAACAACATACCCCTATCAGTGATCGGTTCCCTAGAAGACATTTAGAATCTGTCTGATACATTGAAAGGTTGTTGTCTCTTGTCTATTCACCAACCTCTGCTTAGCATAGAGATATAGATTGCAAAATCAGTGGGAGAATGAGTAAATACTTGCAAGCAACCTACATTCAACCATCAGAATGTAACTTCACTGAAATGATTCAGGTAAGCACAGAGTAGAAGGTAAAACTTTATGCAACGTGAGCAGCAAATCTATATCTATATTTATATCTACTAGCAAACATGCCCGTGCGATGCAACGGGAGAATAAAACATCATATGCCCCTAACCGATAAATATGATTGATCAAGACTCTCTCCTGGATCCACGTCTTATATTTTAACATGGCATCCTATAAGACCCATCTCATTCGTATTGTTACTTATCCTCCTTTTCGCCCTTGTCAACGATGGCCGTAGTGGTCACCGAACATGGTCAATCATCTCAAGGCGACGAGCACGTCCATCGCACGTCGCATGTGTCACTGAACCGCGCTAGCACAAGAGAACGTTTAAAATCTAAAATAATCTCGCCGAGTTGGATGAACCGTGCTAGAGCAAGAAAATGTTTAAAACTTTAAAAAATAATATACCCAAGCTAAGAAAAAATAATTCATATCAACCTAAAAGGGTCAATCGCCCTAAGTGCCCTGTTTAATTAGAAATAATAAAGGGGATTTTAAGAGCTAACCTCACCATATATATATGGATGGCATCATCATGCACATGCGTTGGGCATATACGTACTGTGCATGTCTCAAAAGTGTCTCTTTTTTTTTGGACAAAGTACCTCCGTTTAATTACCCATTATGTGCTCCTCTTTCATTTTGTTAGCTAGCCACCGATTTGATTGATTCTCTCTCTCCCGTCCAAGCCATGTCCCATTCCACTGGCTGAATTAAAGCAGCTATTTGTGTTTTAGTTTGTTACTCATGCACGTGGCACATATTTGATCATGCACGCAGGCATCTAAGAGCATCTACAGCCGGGTCTCTCATACTCGTCTCAAACGTCTGGGCAGGCCGTCCGGTCAGTGACCGGTCACAAAAATTCGACCCAACCGGACCTCTCAAACGGGTCTCAAACTCCCGGGCTGACCGGCACCCCTCATATCCAACCCAAATATAGGGCATATATGGGGCGGCCAGGACACGCACGGGCGCGTTTGCCTGACAGGTCCGGCCCACCGCGGACCCCACAAAAAATCCCAATCCGGGCGGCGAGCTTAAACCCTAGCTCACTCTCTCCCTCCGTCCGTCCACTCCTCTCCCTCTCTGGTTCCGATCCCATCCACCACCATGAGCAGCTCCGGCAGCGACACTGGTTCGGAGCTCAACTACGAGGAGGAGATGGCCCTCCGCATTGCGCTGGAGCGGTCCAAGGTGGAGACCGGCAGCAGCTCCAGATCTGGAGCGTCGCCACACCTCCCCCGCCGGCAAAGCACGGACGCCGAAGCTAGACCCTCCCGGCCCACGCGCAGCGACGCCCGGTCAGCACAGTCCGGGTCGGCCCTGCGTCGTCTCCTTCCCCCGCCGGCCGCTCCTGCACGCGACCAGCGCTCGGTGCTTGTGCCCGCGCCTCCGGCCCGCACGCGCACTCCGGAGTCGGAGGCGCGCGCCACGCGCCGCAAGAGGCAGCATGCACGGGAGAGGGAGGCGGCGGAGCAGTCTGCACGCCGCCGCCGCGGGACGGAGCCGGACGCTGTCGAGGACGCGTGTCTCCTTGCCTGGGTGTACCGCGGCTCCCTCACGACGGCAAAGACGGATGCTCGCCGCCTCCGACGGAAGAACGCCAAGGCGCTCTGGCTATCCATTGAGCAGTTGGAGCGCTAGGCGAAGGAGGCAGCGGCGGAGAAGGCTCGGGTGGCAAGGCGGGGGCGGGAGCAGGACAGGGTGGTCCGTCGGATGAATGGGCTCATCGTCCAAGCGTCCGTGGGCGCTTGTGGGGTCGGATTTGCCAAGTCCGACTGTAGATGCTCTAACGTTTTTTTTTTCTCTTTGATGTACTTAAGGCACGTATCTCAACTCTTTGATTGGCCCTGCATACATGCATGCGTGCATGCTTTTGCTCCCGTCGATATTCTCACGATGCCTCATGAATGCATGCTTTTCCTCTCGTTATTTTTCCATGTCTCAAATGCCACGTGAGTGCTAATTTTCCAGAGGTATATTAACTGGTCTCGATGAATGTGAGGGATCGAGGTGGTACTTTTAAATACGCGAAGCATCAACAGTTATTTTTAGCATTTTTTTTAGGGGTAAAGCCAAATTTATGCATGAAAGTCCACGTAATGTGGGATACATCTATGGTCGTGAGACACGCCAAACCAAACGTGACGTCCCGGACCTCTAGAGAGCGAAAACTTAGCTAAGCTATGTGCTTCATAATTAGCAGCACGACTCTCAAAAGAAAAACTACAATGAAAAGTAGATGATCTAAGATTTATCTCTGTGATGATCGCTCCATACGACCCATGCGAGTTTCTGTTGATATCTGAAATGACTTGCATGCAGTCCGATGCAACAAGAAAATTTTGAATGCCCAGATCGTCTGCCAGGGATAAGGCTTCCCTGCATGCTACAGCCTCAAGAGTGGCCGGATCTACCACTCCTTCCAGAACTAACGCTGAGCTGCCCAAATAGTTTCCCCATTCATCTCTGCACACTGCTGCTGCTAATCCTCCTCTTCTAGTCAAAACTCCGGCGTCAACATGTATCTTGCAATAACCCGCAGGTGGCTTCTTTGGCCTACGCTGAACCGACGGTGCCCCACCAATGTTTGCGACCGGCCTTCTCTCCTTGGTTCTTATGATGTCAAGATCAGCCATAAACCTGATAATGAAGCTATAAGTGGCATGAGGGCTCTGGAATATGGACTCATGGATAGCTTTCCGGCGAGCATGCCATATGGACCAAAGTGTGACTGCCATCAGGACAAACTGCTCATGTGATAAAAGTTGCATCAGTGTAAACAGCCACTGTCTCGCATTTGGCTCAGTATTATCTATGATTTTATGTGTAGTATCCTCCTCAATCAAGGCCCATACACTCCTGGACGCTGTGCACTCCAGCAATGAGTGGCGCCATGAATCCCTAGAGCCGCACAGCCCGCACTGATCAGAATCTGCCATGTGACGGTGAGCTCTCACATCGTTTGTTGGCAGTGAATGTTTGGAGAGTCGCCAAAGAAACATACGGATTTTCCCGGGCACGTCCATTTTCCACAACCTTTTCCAAGCTCCTTCCTCTGCGTTGGAGGTATAGGGGCTGGCCGCCCCTTCCAACCAAGCCTCCCTTCGCTGCTTGGTAGCCACGAGCATCTTATAAGCTGATTTGACAGAAAAAGACCCATGTTTCTCATAGTGCCATGCCCAGAAGTCAGCTATGTTCCGTGTGCACAAAGGGATTTCAAGGATAACCTGTGCATCTATTGGCATGAAATTCGCTTGGATCAGCGGCCTGTTCCAAGAAGCTGTGGCGCTTATGATAAGCTCGGACACTCTGGTTGGTGGGTTCGGTGCAATACTGCCATAAGGTCGGAACATACCTTCCCTTGGCAGCCAGTTTTGTGTCCATATCTTGGTTGAGACTCCGTTACCAATGCGTTTGATCAAGCCTTGCTTAAGTGTATCCCTGCCCTCAATTATGGCACGCCATACTTGGCTCGGATGACCTCCAAGTTCGGCCTCGAGGATGTCTGCGTTTGGGTAATAAATGCTCTTTAGCACACGAGCACTCAAGCTATCCGAATTCTGCAACAGCCTCCATGCTTGTTTCGCAAGCATCACTAGGTTGAAGAGCTCAAAGTCTTTGAAACCTAGACCCCCCATGCCCTTGGGTTGTGTCATTGTTTTCCAAGATACCCAATGAGGCTTCCTTTTTCCTTCCTTGCTCCCCCACCAAAACTTCCTGATAAGCATGTTGAGGTGTTCGCATAATCCTGTTGGTAACTTAAAGCAAGACATGGAAAAGACTGGATCAGGATGGTCGTATATGTTTTTTTTTTGGGCCAAGGCCCAGCCGGGCGTACAAGCATACGAAGACGGCCTTTTTTCTTGCGGGCAGATGCTAAAGATTTTAATACCACCTCATATAGACCGACTTAAAACTAGGCCGCTTATTGATTATCTAAAACATCAGAAGGGTTTTATGTAAAATAGTATGACGGACCAAGAATACCTATTCTCTTTATTAGTAGGTAGGGTTTTATGTAAAATAGTATGACGGAACAAGAATACATATTCTCTTTATTAGTAGGTATAGATATCTATATCTATATCTATATCTATACATCTATATCTATATCTATCTATACCTATTAATAAAGTAAGGTGCGTTTCGTCAATTTTTTCATCCGTTCACCGTCAAAAAGGATTTTTTTTACCTGAGGTGGTACTAAATTCTTATGCGTTTGTCTGCTAGAAAAAGAATTTTCGTACGTGGGTCGCGCACTGTGGCTCAGCGAAGCCAGTCCACTTATTTTTCTGCCCACGCAGTTGGGAAAATTCTATTTTCCGCACCGGGCGACAAATAGTTGGAGTTTCGCACAGGCCAACCAATAATGGGCTAGCCCATTTTTCTTTTTTCTGTGTTTTACTTTTATTTTTATTCTTCTTTTCCTATCTCTTTATTCTCTTCCAAGTTTGTTTTTTTTAGAATTTATTTCATAAATTAAAATGCTCAAAATACGTTCATAATTAAAAAACAAATTTTAGAAAATGTTAAGAATTATTTTTTTTTTGCTATTTTGAAAAATGTTCGGAACTTGCAAAAAGTTGCCCTTTTTTTAAAAAAAATATTGTTTTTCAAAATTGTTCAGGATTTATAAAAAAATGGCATTTCAAAATATTGCTCCAAATTTGAAAAATATTCATGTTAATGAAATTTTCAAAATTAAAATTAAAGTTCGTGTATAAAAGATACACATTTTCTAAAAATCTTATGAATTTTCAACACATGTTCCCGTTTTAAAAAAAATTAAAAATTCAAATAATGTTCATGTTTTTATAAAAAAGTTGGTGTTTTCATAAAATGTTTGTGAATTTTAAAAGATATTCCCTTTCATATTTTATTCGCGTTTTTTAAAAGTATACATAATTTTAAAAAAAATGTTGAGGATTTAAAAAATTGTTCATGTTTTCTAAAATATTCAGAAACTTCGTACCTTAAAATTTCCTCGATTGAAATGATTGAAAGGAAGAGTAGATTGAATAACTCATGGGCCTTCTCTGGCATACAATGACGCAATAAAACTCTTAAATGCCCTCGATCGATGAATGGAAAAATAGCGGATTGATTCCTTCACACGCAGCGAAACCGAGAAGCTAAATGTTCTTTTTTCATGTGCACACAGTGTTTTGCTTACACATATAATTCTCACTGACTTTAATGCATACTATTTTATCTCCCGTTACAACGCACGGCACATGTGCTAGTAGCAAATAAACAGAACTCACATCCTAGTCAATCTGGTGCCAAACACGGGATGTCACTTCTCCAGGATTCAAGCACCTTCGTGATCAGCGTAATGTCATTTTGAGATACAATTTTTTAATCTAATACGATGGCAACATGGGATATAAAAAGGTTGACGAACGATAATCAAAGGAGTCACGCACACACAACTCACAAGTGAGCTGACCTCTCAACGTGCTTGCTCAAGAAGGCATCAAGCAAACAAACCGCAAGTAAACGTTAATTCAAGCAGGTCACTGACAATAGACGGTAAGTGCCTAGAAGTCTTACTACAACCAACCAGTACGGAGGCCCAATTTCTGAAGAGCACGTCACAGACCCCGTGCACAGCACATAACGCATTTCTGCATCTTGGCCACCAGAATGTAGTACTAGATACCTGCGGAGCAGCCAATTTTCAATCATCAGCCAAACCAATTTGTACAATACATTCATAGAAAAACGGTTAAATTTATGTAGCTCAATTTTTTGTACGATTTAAACAGTAAACATCAGTTTCACTAGGATTGTGGAAATTGCACCAGATCCTCCAAAACTGAACCGTCTCAGCAGTCACTATTAGTGAAAAAAAACCACCAGAAACAGAGAACCCCTGCAGGAGAACAGTTCATTTTTACCACCACACCTTCAAATCTTATTGTTAGCATATTATCAGGTTTTGGCCTACATCTGTTATTCTGTTGTCAGTAAAGGCCAAGAAATCAGTGGTTCAAATAACTCCATTAGAGGGAAATATTGGACATCCAAGCTTATCATGAGCATATAAGGGGCTCATGGAGTAGCAAAGTTGAATCAACTGGTTTCTACCTCATATAGACATACTCTTTAGAAATGTAGAGAGCTAGCTAGTTGCTCACAAATGAAATTTTATTAAACTCGTGTAGTAGAAGTATCAACTAAGGGATCTTGCACCATTTTATTAATAGACACACTTCCTTCAGCCAAAAATTGATGCGTTTTTTCTTCTCCACAATATCAAAAACAATACTTTGACCCCTATTTTTACTGATAATATTAAGATGATAGTAAAAATGCAATTTGTGACGAAAGCAGTTTTTACGGGGAATCTAGTCATGCCATTTCGATCATATTTTTAATCGTGCTACATATAGTTTGGACCAGACAAAGCAAATTAGGGACCATAATGACCCATGACCGAAATCAAAATAGACTAAGAGATACACTAAGAAAATATTTAAGCAAACTTCCTTACGGTAGAATAATCATCCATAAAACTGCAATAAATGTGAGCAAAAAGATAAATAGAATATAAAACTTAATGAAAACATGATCTTCGAGTATTATGAAGATCATTACTTTACTAGGTACCATAAAAATAAGCAGCATTGTAATGGCATAGTTATCCCGTTTAAATAAAGGAAAATATGAAGCAAATGGTCATCAACTACTTACTTAAAGGTAACAACATATAAATCACACTAGGACTTGATAGATCCATAACCAAGAAAAACCAATCAAAGGCATGTAGCAACTGGTAGAAGTAAAAGAAACAAAAACTCCCATATATAACACGAAAGAGGGCAAGGGTCCTGAGTCCTGAGTCGTCTGAGGAGCTACAGAGAGAAAAATCCGCATTGCCGGAAGAAACTGGGCCGGGGGGGGGGTACTAAGGAGGAGGTAAACTGAACGATGACAGCAAGATGGACTGGGAAGGCAAGCAAAGTTGCACATCCATAGTAGAGAGGGGATAGAACATCAGCAAATAAAAGAGAAGGCAGGTGGTTGAAGGATAGGAAAGAGAATGGAGAGCTGTTGAGGAACAGATGAGAAAGCAGGGCCTGGAGAAAATATTCAGATGCAGCCAGGCACCAAAGCAAGAAGGTGGCCAGGTGAATAACTAAGCGAAGAGTTGTAGAGAAAATCTTACAGACCTCTCTTGGAATTGGTACTTGAGAAATGACAGTAAAAAGAAAGCAATACATTTTGTTCAGATATCTCAGCTTACATACAGAAGATAAGCTTACCTGCTACAACAGTTCATCACAAGAGTATAATTAACCGGACAATCGTCTTATGTAAGGTGCAAAAGATCAGCTGCATCATGTTCATCACCAACAGTGGCGGATACAGGACCCAGGCCAAGGGGGCCTGGGCCTGGGGCGTGAGGATTTATTCCTTTGTTCACTGTAGAGTTTTTAACACTGTTGATCACTGTTAATCTCTATAGTAATGAAGCAGGCCCGGGGCTTGGTGCTAGCCTGGCTCCGCCCCTGATCACCAATGCCTCTTTCTTCAAGCACAAGCCAAACAAGTAACAACCATTGTAATTCCAGCGAAAAGACAAATAGATATGAGAACGAGATATTTATGTAAACTCGCAGCTGTAATTTGAGGGAAAAAAACTCATTTTTCATAAAACATTAGGAAAAGATAAACAAAACCACAACTGTTGTAAAATTTAAAGAATGTGCGGGAACAGTGTGTGCTGATGAATACTGTAGAAATGAAGAACATTCACGCTCAGACCATTAGCTGGTCATAAGAGACAGGTTATCTCGAATTATAAGCTCGTTCCACACCATATCAGGAAAATAAAAACACAATCATACTAATAATTCGTAGCACAAAAGTGACTGTGATTTCTGACTATTTGGATTTAGATTATCTTCAAACAAATTTAGCCCTTAAAAGTGAAATGAACAAAAGGATTAGTTTTCCCAGGTAAAAATGGACTTGGCACCCTCAGTGAGACTCCTAAAAGTGGTAAAATGAACAATTATTCTAAAATTTAAACAAATTCGTCATTATGGATGTAATGTTATTAGCGAGATTAGCATAGATAATAAATACTGAATGAAGGAAAACAGAACTAGCTTTAAGCTTCAAAATGTACCTATTCTACCTATCTGATATTTCAGTTATTTTCAACTTCCAACACTTGAGAAAAAACTCTACGACAACTATGCACTGAAACTGCCATTATACGATTCCTGTATATGTGAGTAGGCACGCAATAGTGAAATTGAGTTCAATACTACAGAAATAATTTGCTAATCTTTGTCATCATTTTTTTGTTGTATGGATATTCACATAATAAGCTGATGAAAGCAGCTTATTGGCTCCGAGTAGAACAACAAAAGATAGAAAATTGAAGCTAACAATAGACCAATTGCAGCCCACCGCCTGGTTGCAGAGCATAAAATACCACTAACTGATTTTGTTTCTACAAATCATAATCATTACACAAAACGCCAGTTCACCACCACACAAAATTCGGAACAGAAATACTACAGGAAGATAAATCGCCTGCCATATCCCACAACTGACAGAAGAGGTCATCAAGCAGCAGAAGAAACAACTGATATGACACTACTTAAAATTATTAAGTTAACATGAAAGGTAATCGTGTGCCGGCAACCAATTATAAAATGACTTGGTTTTGTTACAACCGATATGTGAAGGCATGCTATTACTTGCAGTGTAGACGCCTTCCAATGGATGATAAGTACTAAGGAAGTTGGTTTCCCAAAGTTTCTTGAACTGCAATGACTCAAGATTGACCATAAAAAGGACACCGCTTGTCCACAAGAACACCACATTATTTTCCTCAGCGAGCCCTAGTATTGTAAGGCCCCGTGAATCCAGGGAAAGTAGCTTGTTCAGGCCAATAGTTCTTCCAAGCCCCCATGAAGCAACACCATGACGATCAATCTTCCTCTTCCATAATTGAATGCTATGGCCGTCTGCCAGGAAGAGTAAACCAAGGCCACCATCCTCTGCCCGCATAATCGTGAACACATAATTCCCCTCTTTAAGCATATGCACAGGCACCCGTATCACAGCTAGGCTTTGATTCTCCAAATCAAACTCAAGAACCCCAACAAAATTCCCAACAAGCATCCAGTAAAGGGAACCCCCAGCCAGCACAGCAGGCATGCCCGTATTAACCAAAGTTGGGAGGAAAAGTGGCACCTACAAGGGATGGAAGCTGTGTTGTGATGAGATCACCCCATACGCCAGTCTCTGACGAGTAAACACAGGCGAGCACTCGTCCGTGTCGTTTGCCCACACTGTCTCCCACTGTCAACACCACTCGGAAGTGTTGGAGATCTCCGGCGCGAAGCACCGCCCCGTTGATGATTGTCTTCTCCGCATGTATCGCAAGCCCCGGGGGAATGTCAAGGCAATGCTGGTCGCCGGTGAAGGGGTCCCAAACCAGGATTTTGTTCCGAGATATGGCAACGATGAGTACGAGGCCATGGCGGCATCCGAGGGAGAGGAAGCGGTCGCCCTCGCCGCGCTGCAGGGAGAAGCGGCCGGGCGGGACACGATCCGGGGCATCGAGGGTGGGTACGAAGGAGAGGCTGTGTCTGTCGAAGAAGCCGAGGAGGGGAGCGCTGCGGCGGTGGTGGCGGCAGAAGCGGCGGGAGAAGCCACGGTCGAGACGAGACGGCGCCAGCGCTTGCTGACGAGGGAGGCACGCGGAAGGGAGGACGGCTGCGGGGGGAGGCGGAGGAGGATCTCGCACAGCAGGTCGTCGTCGTCCAGTGGACCAGCCTCCGGCGAGCGGCGGCGGCGGCGGCGGCGAGGGCGGCGGCGGTGGCGGCGGCTGGTCATCTCGCCCTTTCTACTGCTGCGTGTCTGCGGGATGTGCAGTGGATGGACTGGAAGCAAAGTGAAGTGCAGGCCGAAGTCTTCGGGTGCGGAGAGCCCAGAACTGGGCTGGACACTAAAGCCCACGATGGGTGCAAAACAAAGGAAAGGCTATGGAGCAATGTAGTAAAAGGATGGATTAGCGGGTAAGGAAATATTAATTAAGTCGGTGGCACAAGCTGTACCTATTTACCCCTAAAAAAAAAAACTGACCCATTTTCTCAATGTCCTGTTTTAAGGCAGATCCTATTTGACGCGTTCTTTTTGAGACAATCTCGCGAAGTTTTTATTTAAGTCGTCACAATGTTTACAGGGACGAAAGAAAGATCACCCGGGTTGCCTAACTAAACATGGCGGCCGATCTCCAGTGATAGAGCATGCTTCGCTAAATTGTGAACTTCGATATTCGAGTTTCTAAATTCATGGCTAAAAGTGCAAGAAGTAAAACATCCAGACCTATCCAAAATTTCTCGAATGATAGCTCCATACACAGCAGCACTCCTCTGCTTGATAGCATCAATGACGACCTTGCAATCCGACGCTACATGAATCCTCCGTTCATATAGGTCATCCGCCAAAGCAAGTGATTCCCGGACTGCGATGGCTTCCAATGTCGTGGGATCATCAATTCCCTTTAAGGTCAACGTCGATGCCCCCATGAAGAGCCCATTTTGGTCCCTGCAAACAGCTGCAACAGATCTGAACGAGGTGTTCCGCCTAGTGCTGCATCTACATTGATTTTGCTCATGTTATCCGGCGGCGCAATCCATCGATTTGGCCGAACTGGGGCAACTCTTACTGCTTCACCTGATGGCTTGTTTAGAGTCTGCAGGTCACTAATAAAAGAGATTACAAAGGCATTGGTAGCGAAGGGTGTCTGGTGGATATCTTCATGAATCACTTTCCTCCTCGAACTCCATATTGCCCATAGTGTAACGCCCAGCCTTGTAAAATCATCGTGAGATAATAAACTCTGCATGTTAAAAAGCCATTGCTTGGCACTTGCATTCACATCCATGCTCATCTGCTCAACAAGAGACTCCGAGGATAGAGCCCAAACACTCCTAGACATGGTGCACTCGAGCAATGCATGCCTCCATGAGTCAGTTGCTCCACACAGCAAGCACGCCGACGAGGTCGCCATGTTCCGGTGATGCAAAAGTTCATATGTAGGAATCGACTCCCTCGCCAGACGCCATAGAAAAACACGAATCTTGTTGGGAACCTGAGTTTTCCATAAAGAAGACCAGCCATTGCTTTCAACGGTATTAGATGTGCCTCCCAATTCGTACAGGCAGCTCTCACGCTGTAGCTTTGTGTTCTGAACCATTCTATATGCTGAACGAACAATAAAATTTCCTCGAATCTCCTTACTCCATGCCCAAAAGTCACCCACCCGTCTAGTACACAAGGGGATTTTAAATATTGCTTCGGCGTCAATTGGTATGAAAACTTGGCGTACAAGGTCTTGCTTCCAGCTGGATGCAGTTTGCTCGATCAGCTCAGAAACATACCTAGGTGGATCAGCCACCAATGAAGTGATGGGGTGCAAGATATCATCCCGGGGGATCCAATTATGCTCCCATATAAGCGTCTCTTCTCCAGTGCCTATCCTTCTTATCACTCCCTGTTGTATGATGTCTCTACCGTCCAGGATAGCACGCCAAATTTGTGATGGGTGTGAACTGTTGGGAACGTAGTAGTAAATCAAAAAAAATTCTACGTAACACCAAGATCAATCTAGGAGAAGCTTGCAACGAGAGAGAGGGAGCGCATCTTCATACCCTTGAAGATCGCTAAACGGAAGCGTTACAAGGAACGCGGATGATGGAGTCGTACTCGCGGCGATTCAAATCGCGGAAGATCCGATCTAGCGCCGAACGGACGGCGCCTCCGCATTCAACACACGTACAGCCCAGGGACGTCTCCTCCTTCTTGATCCAGCAAGGGAAGAGGAGAAGTTGAGGAAGAGCTCCGGCAGCACGACGGCGTGGTGGTGGAGCTTGTGGTTCTCCGACAGGGCTTCGCCAAGCACCACGGAGGAGGAGGAGGTGTTGGAGAGGGGGAGGATTGCGCCAGGAAAAGGGTGCTGCTGCCCTCCCACCCCCCCTCTATTTATAGGGTGAAGGGGAGAGGGGGCCGGCCCCCTTAGATCCCATCTAAGGGGGGGCGGCGGCCACGGGCGGGGGGGGGTGGTGGGGGGGGGTGGGGGACCTTGCCCCCAATTTTGTTGGGAGGCGCCCCCACCCCCTAGGGTATTCAACCCTAGGCGCCTTGGGCCCCTTGGGGGGGGGGGGCGCACCAGCCCACCAGGGGCTGGTTCCCGCCCTTGCTCAGCCCACTTGGCCCACCGGGGCAGGTGGCCCCACCCGGTGGTCCCCCGGACACCTTCCGGTGGACCCGGTACAATACCGATAACCCCTGAAACCATTCCGGTGACTGAAACTGGACTTCCCATATATAATTCTTCACCTCCGGACCATTCCGGAACTCCTCGTGACATCCGGGATCTCATCCGGGACTCCGAACAAACTTCGGTAACCACATACAATTTCCCATAAGAACTCTAGCGTCACCGAACCTTAAGTGTGTAGACCCTACGGGTTCGGGAACCATGCAGACATGACCGAGACATCTCTCCGGCCAATAACCAACAGCGGGATCTGGATACCCATGTTGGCTCCCACATGTTCCACGATGATCTCATCGGATGAACCACGATGTCGAGGATTCAATCAATCCCGTATACAATTCCCTTTGTCCATCGGTATGTTACTTGCCCGAGATTCGATCGTCGGTATCCCCATACCTCGTTCAATCTCGTTACCGGCAAGTCTCTTTACTTGTTCCATAACGCATGATCCCGTGGCTAACTCTTTAGTCACATTGAGCTCATTATGATGATGCATTATCGAGTGGGCCCAGAGATACCTCTCCGTCATACGGAGTGACAAATCCCAGTCTCGATTCGTGCCAACCCAACAGACACTTTCGGAGATACCTGTAGTGCACCTTTATGGTCACCCAGTTACGTTGTGACGTTTGATACACCCAAAGCATTCCTACGGTATCCGGGAGTTGCACAATCTCATGGTCTAAGGAAATGATACTTGACATTAGAAAAGCTCTAGCAAACGAACTACACGATCTTGTGCTATGATTAGGATTGGGTCTTGTCCATCACATCATTCTCCTAATGATGTGATCCCGTTATCAATGACATCCAATGTCCATGGTTAGGAAACCATAACCATCTATTGATCAACGAGCTAGTTAACTAGAGGCTTACTAGGGACATGCTGTGATCTATGTATTCACACATGTATTACGGTTTCCGGTTAATACAATTATAGCATGAACAATAGACAATTATCATGAACAAGGAAATATAATAATAACCATTTTATTATTGCCTCTAGGGCATATTTCCAACAGTCTCCCACTTGCACTAGAGTCAATAATCTAGTTACATTGTGATGAATCGAACACCCATAGAGTTCTGGTGTTGATCATGTTTTGCCCGAGGAAGAGGTTTAGTCAACGGATCCGCGACATTCAGATCCGTATGTACTTTACAAATATCTATATCTCTATCTTGAATATATTCACGAATGGAGTTGAAGCGGCGCTTGATGTGCTTGGTCTTCTTGTGAAACCTGGGCTCCTTGGCAATGGCAATAGCTCCAGTGTTGTCACAGAAGAGAGTCATCGGGCCCGACGCATTGGGAACCACTCCTAGGTCGGTGATAAACTCCTTCATCCAGACTCCTTCCTGCGCTGCTTCCGAAGCAGCTATGTACTCCGCTTCACATGTAGATCCCGCCACGACGCTTTGCTTGCAACTGCACCAGCTGATTGCCCCACCATTCAAAATATACACGTATCCGGTTTGTGACTTGGAGTCATCCAGATCTGTGTCAAAGCTAGCGTCGACGTAACCCTTTACGACGAGTTCTTCGGCACCTCCATAAACGAGAAACATATCCTTAGTCCTTTTCAGGTACTTCAGGATATTCTTGACCGCTGTCCAGTGTTCCATACCGGGATCACTTTGGTACCTCCCTACCAAACTTATGGCAAGGTTCACATCAGGTCTGGTACACAGCATGGCATACATAATAGAGCCTATGGCCGAGGCATAGGGGATGACACTCATCTTTTCTCTTTCTGCTGCCGAGGTCGGGCATTGAGCTGTGCTCAATCTCACACCTTGCAATACAGGCAAGAACCCCTTCTTGGACTGATCCATATTGAACTTCTTCAATATCTTGTCAAGGTATGTGCTTTGTGAAAGACCAATGAGGCGTCTCGATCTATCTCTATAGATCTTGATGCCTAATATGTAAGCAGCTTCTCCAAGGTCCTTCATTGAAAAACACTTATTCAAGTAGGCCTTTATGCTTTCCAAAAGTTCTATATCATTTCCCATCAACAATATGTCGTCCACATATAATATGAGAAATGCTACAGAGCTCCCACTCACTTTCTTGTAAATACAGGCTTCTTCATAAGTCTGTATAAACCCAGACGCTTTGATCATTTCATCAAAGCGAATGTTCCAACTCCGAGATGCCTGCACCAGCCCATAGATGGAGCGCTGGAGCTTGCATACCTTGTCAGCATTCTTAGGATCGACTAAACCTTCCGGCTACATCATATACAATTCTTTCTTAAGGAAACCATTAAGGAATGCCGTTTTGACGTCCATTTGCCAGATTTCATAATCATAGAATGCGGCAATTGCTAACATGATTCGGACGGACTTCAGCTTCGCTACGGGTGAGAAGGTCTCATCGTAGTCAACCCCTTGAACTTGTCGATAACCCTTAGCGACAAGCCGAGCCTTATAGACGGTCACATTACCATCCGCGTCAGTCTTCTTCTTAAAGATCCATTTATTTTCTATGGCTCGCCGATCATCGGGCAAGTCCACCAAAGTCCATACTTTGTTCTCATACATGGATCCTATCTCGGATTTCATGGCTTCAAGCCATTTGTTGGAGTCCGGGCCCGCCATCGCTTCTTCATAGTTCGAAGGTTCACCGTTGTCTAACAACATGATTTCCAGGACAGGGTTGCCGTACCACTCTGGTGCGGAACGTGTCCTTGTGGACCTACGAAGTTCAGTAGCAACTTGATCCGAAGTTTCATGATCATCATCATTAACTTCCTCTCTAGTCGGTGCAGGCACCACAGAAACATCTTCCTGAGCTGCGCTACTCTCCGGTTCAAGAGGGGGTACCTCATCAAGTTCTACTTTCCTCCCACTTACTTCTTTCGAGAGAAACTCTTTCTCCAGAAAGGATCCATTCTTGGCAACAAAGATCTTGCCTTCGGATCTAAGGTAGAAGGTATACCCAATAGTTTCCTTAGGGTATCCTATGAAGACGCATTTTTCCGATTTGGGTTCGAGCTTTTCAGGTTGAAGTTTCTTGACATAAGCATCGCATCCCCAAACTTTCAGAAACGACAGCTTAGGTTTCTTCCCAAACCATAATTCATACGGTGTCGTCTCAACGGATTTAGACGGTGCCCTATTTAAAGTGAATGCGGCAGTCTCTAAAGCGTAACCCCAAAATGATAGCGGTAGATCGGTAAGAGACATCATAGATCGCACCATATCCAATAGAGTGCGATTACGATGTTCGGACACACCATTACGCTGTGGTGTTCCAGGCGGCGTGAGTTGTGAAACAATTCCACATTTCCTTAAGTGCGTGCCAAACTCGTGACTCAAATATTCTCCCCCACGATCTGATCGCAAGAATTTTATTTTCCTGTCACGTTGATTCTCTACCTCGTTCTGAAATTCCTTGAACTTTTCAAAGGTCTCAGACTTATGTTTCATTAAGTAGACATACCCATATCTACTTAAGTCATCAGTGAGGGTGAGAACATAACGATAGCCACCGCGAGCCTCAACACTCATTGGACCGCACACATTTGTATGTATTATTTCCAACAAGTTGGTTGCTCATTCCATTGTTCCGGAGAACGGAGTCTTGGTCATTTTGCCCATGAGGCATGGTTCGCACGTGTCAAATGATTCATAATCAAGAGACTACAAAAGTCCATCTGCATGGAGTTTCTTCATGCGCTTGACACCAATGTGACCAAGGCGGCAGTGCCACAAGTATGTGGGACTATCATTATCAACCTTACATTTCTTGGCATTCACACTATGAATATGTGTGACATCACGTTCGAGATTCAATAAAAATAAACCATTGACCAGCGGGGCATGACCATAAAACATATCTCTCATATAAATAGAACAACCATTATTCTCGGATTTAAATGAGTAGCCATCTCGCATCAAACGAGATCCTGATACAATGTTCATGCTCAAAGCTGGTACTAAATAACAATTATTGAGGTTTAAAACTAATCCCGAAGGTAGATGTAGAGGTAGCGTGCCGACGGCGATCACATCGACCTTGGAACCATTCCCGACGCGCATCGTCACCTCGTCCTTCGCTAGTCTCCGCTTATTCCGCAGCTCCTGTTTTGAGTTACAAATGTGAGCAACCGCACCGGTATCAAATACCCAGGAGCTACTACGAGCGCTGGTAAGGTACACATCAATAACATATATATCATATATACCTTTGGTATTGCCGGCCTTCTTATCCGCTAAGTACTTGGGGCAGTTCCGCTTCCAGTGACCATTTCCCTTGCAATAAAAGCAATCAGTCTCAGGCTTGGGTCCATTCTTTGGCTTCTTCCCGGCAACTGGCTTGCCGGGGGCGGCAACTCCCTTGCCGTCCTTCTTGAAGTTCTTCTTACCCTTGCCTTTCTTGAAACTAGTGGTCTTATTCACCATCAACACTTGATGTTCTTTCTTGATTTCCACCTCCGCTGATTTCAGCATTGAATATAACTCGGGAATGGACTTCTCCATCCCTTGCATATTGTAGTTCATCACAAAGCTCTTGTAGCTAGGTGGAAGCGACTGAAGGATCCTGTCAATGACCGAATCATCTAGAAGATTAACTCCCAGCTGAGACAAGCGGTTGTGCAACCCAGACATTTTGAGTATATGCTCGCTGACAGAACTGTTTTCCTCCATCTTACAACTGTAGAACTTGTCAGAGACTTCATATCTCTCGACTCGGGCATGAGCTTGGAAAACCATTTTCAGCTCTTGGAACATCTCATATGCTCCGTGCTGCTCAAAACGCTTTTGGAGCCCCGATTCTAAGCTGTAAAGCATGCCGCACTGAACCAGGGAGTAATCATCACTACGCGACTGCCAGGCATTCATAACATCTTGAGTTGCTGGGAAAATGGGTGCGTCACCTAGCGGTGCATCAAGGACATATGCTTTCTTGGCAGCTATGAGGATGATCCTCAAGTTACGGACCCAGTCCGTATAGTTGCTACCATCGTCTTTCAGCTTGGTTTTCTCTAGGAACGCGTTGAAGTTGAGGGCAACATTAGCGTGGGCCATTTGATCTACATGATAGATTGTAAAGACAATTTTTAGACTAAGTTCATGATAATCAAGTTCATCTAATCAAATTATTTAATGAACTCCCACTCAGATAGACATCCCTCTAGTCATCCAAGTGATACATGATCCGAATCGACTAGGCCGTGTCCGATCATCACGTGAGACAGACTAGTCATCAACGGTGAACATCTCCATGTTAATCGCATCTACTATACGACTCATGTTCGACCTTTCGGTCTCTCGTGTTCCGAGGCCATGTCTGTACATGCTAGGCTCGTCAAGTCAACCTAAGTGTTTCGCATGTGTAAATCTGGCTTACACCCGTTGTATGCGAACGTTAGAATCTATCACACCCGATCATCACGTGGTGCTTCGAAACAACGAACCTTCGCAACGGTGCACAGTTAGGGGGAACACATTTCTTGAAATTTTAGTGAGGGATCATCTTATTTATGCTACCGTCGTTCTAAGCAAATAAGATGTAAACATGACAAACATCACATGCAAATCATAAAGTGACATGATATGGCCAATATCATCTTGCGCTTTTGATCTCCATCTTCGAGGCGCGGCATGATCACCATCGTCACCGGCATGACACCATGATCTCCATCATCATGATCTCCATCATCGTGTCCTCATGAAGTTGTCTCGCCAACTATTACTTCTACTACTATGGCTAACGGTTAGCAATAAAGTAAAGTAATTACATGGCCTTTACATTGACACGCAGGTCATACAATAAATTGAAACAACTCCTATGGCTCCTGCCGGTTGTCATATTCATCGACATGCAAGTCGTGATTCCTATTACAAGAACATGATCAATCTCATACATCACATATATAATTCATCACATCCTTTTTGGCCATATCACATCACATAGCATACCCTGCAAAAACAAGTTAGACGTCCTCTAATTGTTGTTGCATGTTTTACGTGGCTGCTATGGGTTTCTAGCAAGAACGTTTCTTACCTACGCAAAAGCCACAACGGTGATATGCCAATTGCTATTTACCCTTCATAAGGACCCTCTTCATCGAATCCGATCCGACTAAAGTGGGAGAGACAGACACCCGCTAGCTACCTTATGCATCAAGTGCATGTCAGTCGGTGGAACCTGTCTCACGTAAGCGTACGTGTAAGGTCGGTCCGGGCCGCTTCATCCCACAATGCCGCCGAATCAAGATAGGACTAGTAACGGTAAGCAAATTCAACAAATCATCGCCCACAACTACTTCTGTTCTACTCGTGCAAAGAATCTACACATAGACCTAGCTCATGATGCCACTGTTGGGGAACGTAGTAGTAAATCAAAAAAATTCCTACGTAACACCAAGATCAATCTAGGAGAAGCTTGCAACGATAGAGAGGGAGTGCATCTTCATATCCTTGAAGATCGCTAAGAGGAAGCGTTACAAGGAACGCGGATGATGGAGTCGTACTCGCGGCGATTCAAATCGCGGAAGATCCGATCTAGCGCCGAACGGACGGCGCCTCCGCGTTCAACACACGTACAGCCCGGGGACGTCTCCTCCTTCTTGATCCAGCAAGGGAAGAGGAGAAGTTGAGGAAGAGCTCCGGCAGTATGACGGCGTGGTGCTGGAGCTTGTGGTTCTCCGACAGGGCTTCGCCAAGCACCACGGAGGAGGAGGAGGTGTTGGAGAGGGGGAGGGCTGCGCCAGGAAAAGGGTGTTGCTACCCTCCCACCCCCCCTTTATTTATAGGGTGAAGGGGAGAGGGGGCCGGCCCCCTTAGATCCCATCTAAGGGGGGGGGGCGGCCAAGGGGGGGGACTTGCCCCCCAAGTTTGGTGGGAGGCGCCCCCACCCCCTAGGGTTTTCAACCCTAGGTGCCTTGGGCCCCTTGGGAGCGGGGCGCACCAGCCCACCAGGGGCTGGTTCCCTCCCTTGCTCAGCCCACTTGGCCCACCGGGGCAGGTGGCCCCACCCGGTGGTCCCCCGGACACCTTCCGGTGGACCCGGTACAATACCGATAACCCCCGAAACCATTCCGGTTACTGAAACTGGACTTCCCATATATAATTCTTCACCTCCGGACCATTCCGGAACTCCTCGTGACATCCGGGATCTCATCCAGGACTCCGAACAACCTTCGGTAACCACATACAATTTCCCATAAGAACTCTAGCGTCACCGAACCTTAAGTGTGTAGACCCTACGGGTTCGGGAACCATGCAGACATGACCGAGACATCTCTCCGGCCAATAACCAACAGCGGGATCTGGATACCCATGTTGGCTCCCACATGTTCCACGATGATCTCATCGGATGAACCACGATGTCGAGGATTCAATCAATCCCGTATACAATTCCCTTTGTCCATCGGTATGTTACTTGCCCGAGATTCGATCGTCGGTATCCCCATACCTCGTTCAATCTCGTTACCGGCAAGTCTCTTTACTCGTTTCGTAACGCATGATCCCGTGGCTAACTCTTTAGTCACATTGAGCTCATTATGATGATGCATTACCGAGTGGGCCCAGAGATACCTCTCCGTCATACGGAGTGACAAATCCCAGTCTCGATTCGTGCCAACCAAACATACACTTTTGGAGATACCTGTAGTGCACCTTTATGGTCACCCAGTTACGTTGTGACGTTTGATACACCCAAAGCATTCCTACGGTATCCGGGAGTTGCACAATCTCATGGTCTAAGGAAATGATACTTGACATTAGAAAAGCTCTAGCAAACGAACTACACGATCTTGTGCTATGATTAGGATTGGGTCTTGTCCATCACATCATTCTCCTAATGATGTGATCCTGTTATCAATGACATCCAATGTCCATGGTTAGGAAACCATAACCATCTATTGATCAACGAGCTAGTCAACTAGAGGCTTACTAGGGACATGCTGTGATCTATGTATTCACACATGTATTACGGTTTCCGGTTAATACAATTATAGCATGAACAATAGACAATTATCATGAACAAGGAAATATAATAATAACCATTTTATTATTGCCTCTAGGGCATATTTCCAACATGAACCCAACTCCTCATGTAACAGGTCACAATTCGGAAAACAGACTGCTTTTAGAATCGTTGAGCTGAGAAAATCAGGGCTGTTTAGAAGCCTGCAAGCTTGCCTGGCCAGTAGCGCAAGATTGAAGATTTCAAGATCTCTAAAACCCAGACCTCCCATGTGTTTCAGCCTCATCATAATATCCCACTCAACAAATGTATGGACACAAAATTGGATCCCGAGGAATCATGCGATGAAGCCGATTGTGTGCCTGGGTCAGAACCCTCCTTCGATGGTGGCCGAGCTTATCGACCCCACGACAGTTTCATGGCTTATAGATCTTTTACATCAATTTTTCTTGCCAGTAGATGTTGCAGCTACACAAAATATACCGCTATCCACTATGCCTATGAGTGATTGCTGGGGCTGGTAGTTTGAAAAGAAGGGTTTCTTCTCGGTCAAGTCCGCCTATCAAATGTTGTGGGAAACAAAGAAGAGAGGAGAATATCTACTCGGTAGTCGAGCTACAGTTTCGGATCCATCTAATGATCAGAGGGGATGGGCTTCTCTTTGGAACACCAAAGTTCCCTCGAAGATCAAAACGTTTATGTGGAGACTGGCCAGACAATCTTTGCCAACAGAAGATTTCAGGAATCATAGACATATGAGTAACGTGGATACTTGCCAACTTTGTGGTAATAATGACTCGTGGAGACACTCCTTGCTTGAATGCTCAATGGCTCGTTGTGTCTGGGCCTTAGCAGATGAGAGTATTGTTGAAGTCATGGCGGAAGCAGCTGAACCAAGTGCTAAACACTGGTTATTTTATATACAGAGTTCACTATCACACGCTCAGTTTGTGGAAACAACAGTCATGTTGTGAGCGATCTAGACTGCTAGGAGAAAGGCCATCCACGAGGAGATTTTTCAAAGTCCACATGCGACACACAGTTTCATGGAACGTTTTATTTTGGAGCTAGAAAGCATCAATGCACTGACAACCCCGACATCGTCAAGACAGCCTGTGAGAGGGGCTCCTGGGGTTTCAACTTGGCGACCACCGTCAGAGAGGCACATGAAAGTTATGGTGGATGGGGGAGTGATACGTCCCAAACGTATCTACTTTTCCAAACACTTTTGCTCTTGTTTTGAACTCTAATTTGCATGATTTGAATGGAACTAACCCGGACTAACGCTGTTTTCAGCAGAATTGCCATGTTGTTGTTTTTGTGCAGAGATAAAAGTTCTCGGATTGAGCTAAAAATTTACAGAGAATAGTTTCTGAAAAATATAGAAGTACTGGCGAAGAGAACTACTGGGGGGGGGCACCCAGGAGCCACAAGCTCAGGATGCATGCACACCCACTACTAGGGAAAACCCTATAGGTAGACAAGTAACAGCAGCGCGGGGCTAAAGGGTCGCCCTACTGCTAAGTAGCACTAGCGCGGGCCTAATACAAGTGTTGCAGCTGGCCATTAGCGGCAGCGCCGACCCATCAGCACCGCGCTACTACTAGGAGGGCTCCACAGTGCCCCCACGGGCTGGCAACAGTAGCAACGTGTGTCTCCGGCCTGCACTACTGCTAATGGGCGCTGCTACTGTGGCCAGCCCGGGTCCAGCTCCCCGGCCCCACATAGCAGTAGCGTGGACCTTATGTCGCGCTACAGATAATAGGCTTAACAATAGCGTGGCCCGTGGCCCGCGTGATACGTCCATTTTTCATCATGTTTTTCTACTGTTGTTTACAATGTTTTTGATCATTATAACACTTTTTGATGCAATTCTAATGCATTTTCTCTCTTAATTTGCAAGATTCACATGAAGAGGGAGATTGCCGGCAGCTGGAGTTCTGGACCTGAAAAAGCTATGTCAGAGATACCTATTATGCACAACTCCAAATGAGCTGAAATTTCACGGAGAATTATTTTAGAATATATGAAAAATACTGGAGAAAAGAGATACCAGAGGGGACCCACCAGGTGTCCACAAGCCACATGGGCGCGGCCACCCCCCTTGGCGCGCCCATGTAGCTTATGGGGCCCCTGGCTGGCCTCAATGGCCTATCTTCTCCTATATGATGCCATTTGCCCTAGGAAAAAAAATCAAGAGAGGACTTTTGGGACGAAACGCCGTCGTCTTGAGGCGGAACCTACGCAAGAGCACCTTTGCTCTCTGGCGGAGCGATTCCGCCGGGAACACTTCCCTTTGGGAGGGGGAAATCAAAGCTATTGACATCACCGACAACCCTCTCATCGTGGGAGGATCAATCTTCATCGATATCTTCACCAGCACCATCTTATCTCAAACCCTACTTCATCTCTTGTATTCAATCTTTGTCTCAAAACCTCAGATTGGTACCTGGGGGTTGCTAGTAGTGTTGATTACATCTTGTAGCTGATGCTAGTTGGTTTATTTGGTGGAAGATTATATGTTCAGATTCTTGATTCTATTCAATACCCCTCTGATCTTGAACATGAATATGATTTGTGAGTAGTTACTTTTGTTCTCGAGGACATGTGAGAAGTCTTGTCATAAGTAATCATGTGAATTTGGTATTCCTTTGATATTTTGATGATATGTATGTTGTTGCTTTCTTTAGCAGTGTCTTGGGAACATCGACTACATGACTCTTCACCATACTTGAGCCCAAGGAAGCCGTGCAGGCCACCAGGATCACGTACATGAACACCTGAATCTATACATCCATCTTGAGCCTTGATTAACATGAATAATGGGCAACTCCAATTGTAAGTGCAGCCCTACGTACGAAGCAAGAAAGCAAGGATCTGGTGGAAGAAGTCGTTCGATGGTGGACAAATCAATACGAATACTGACAAGTTACATTATGTCAGGGGCAAACGTTTCTTTTTCTATGGCTTAATTTCTCTGCTCTATATACACGCCAACTATCTTTATATATTGTTTTCTAAAGCTTCTTTATATATTGTTCTGCAAGAACTAGGGACTAACTGTGGCCATGATGTGAAGTGCTGAAACTCGATTTTGTTCGACATGTGAGGGTTGTCAATTCCTGCAAGTGCTGAAACTCGATTTTGTTTTACATGATGTGAAGTGCTGAAAATCGATTTTCTTTTTCTTTATATATATTGTTTTCTAAAGCTTCTTTCCATGTTGAACGTGCTTGGTTGTTGGACTGTGCAGGCTGGAGAGGAGACAGTGAGATGTGGCAAACTGAAGGCATTAGTTGATTACCTTCTGTTGCTGAAAGGCGTATTTGGAGTATGCAGATACTGAGTTGTTGTTGATTGTGTCTGCCTTCGCTAGCTAAATTGTTTCAGATACGTTAGTGTTGCTTTCCCGTTGCTTCTTCAAATATCAACATAGCAGTTTTGAAGTCATGCCTGTTGTTTTCTTCATTAGAGATCCACCCACCAAACTGATAGGCAAGTAAACTCGCTTTTCACCCATTGCAGTTCATCAGCAATCCTTGAAAATTGTTGGAGTTTTTTTGTTTATCAGCAGCCTTACCTTATTATTCTAAAAGGCAATAGAAGGGTCTATTAATACCACATATGTATACATAGATTTTACTTATTAAGTGACAATTGCATGAGTTCTTATGTAAAGCTTCCATCTCCTTAAGGTAATGCCTTTTCCTCTTTTCACAAGTGGGTTCAGCGCCATCTTTTTCTTTATCTACATGTACAATTTGTCCTCTTTTCCTTCTGGCCTGGTATGCCACCATTTTCAAAGCTGAGTTGTAAATGAACATAGATACACCAATTTTCCCTTTAATGTGTGTACGATGTTGAGAAGCCCGCAGGCCGTTGTCATCCAGTCTCTTTAGTCTTAAACAGGGACTACTTTTTATTCGTTCTATTTTCATATTCAAACAAGTAATTGTCTACTTAGTAAAGGGCCGTCCCGTACCTTGTTAATAGCTGTTCAAATATGGTATGATAGTTTTGTTATTTAATTACTTTGCCGTTTCTTATACGCAAAAATTCTCCCATAGGGGTTTGGAATTGGAGAGTGCCATATATTGAGGTGTATTTGTGGCAATGGATTGTTAGTAAGGGTGAAAGATTTTCTTTTATTTACCTATCGTGCTAAATTATTGAGATGGTACCACTTATTTAGCATTCCAAAAACATATGCGCTCAATTGGTTAAGACGACTGGTATGCCCAAAATAAGATTTTTCGTGGAGATATAGTTTTGATATAGTACAAATTTACTTGATTCTTAAGCTATGTGGTAATCTATATCTATATCTATACCTACTAATAAAGCAAGGTGTGTTTCTCCAATTTTTTCATCAGTTCACCGTCGAGATTTATTTTTCTATCCGAGGCAGTACTAAATTTGTGTGCGTCCGTCTGTTTTTTTAGCAATCCAGAATTTCGTACTCGGCCTGCACACGCTGTGGCCCAGCGAAGCCAGCCCACTTATTTGCCTGCCCATGTAGCTTCAAAAAGACTATTTCTCGCCTTGTGCGGTAGATAGTTGGAGTTCGCAAAGGGCGCCCAAGACTGTGCCGGCCCGTTTTGTTTTTCCTTCCAAATTTATTTTTATTTTTACCTTATTTCGTAATTCAAAATTTTCAAAAAAAGTTCAGAATTTGAATTTTTGTCAAATTTTCAAAAAATATTCGAATTACAATATTGTCTTCCCCTTTTAAAAAATGTTTGGAACATAAATTTATTTTCTTGTTCTGATTTTTTTAATTCAAAAATATTCCAAAATTGTTAATGATTAAAAACATGAATTTTAAAAAATATTCGAAATTTCAAACATATTCTTGTTTTAGTAAAATGTTCACAGATTTAAAATAATGTCCGTGTTTAAAAACACATTTTATAAAATTGTTCTGAATGTTTAAAACATGTTTCATTTTCAAAAGTCGCTCACAAATTAAAAAAATATTATCCCCCGGGTGGGCCAAACTGGACCTACCACGTATTTCTTTTTCTGTCGGACGGATGAGCAGCAAAAAATAAACGGGCGCGAGGGGATTGAACTATGGACCTTTTCTATTGGCCGACAGATAAAACCAACTTGGCTAGCTTGCAATTATGATAGGAACAATCCCATCTTGGAATTTTATACTAAATCACACCAGTTTTTATATGTCCCCAAGTTGTGTGGAAATAAGGAAGTTGTGTGAGAATAAGGAAGTTGTCTCGAGAATTATGAGCAGAACGAGGGACTCCACAGATTATTGCCGGAGGTAACTTGCACGTGCCAATAAAGGACAATATGCTGATTGGTTATAATGGAAAAAAATTGTGGGCACGTGCTAATAAAAGAGAATATGCTTGTTTTTATCTGATTAATAAAATTTATGGGCACGTGAGCGCAAAAATAGTTGAGGAGAATAAACCCTGATAATTAAGGAAAATTCATGCCTGATTATGCGCTGATTATGCTAATGAAACATAATTTATGCACTGCAATTAGTAATCCATCCGGTTACGTCGTTGTAGGAGAAAGTGGTCGAAACAACCGTGCCTCGAAGGTCGCCGCGAGCAACCAAATGAGGACGCAACCACAACTCCAAGACAGAGGTGGACCCGAAGGAAAAAAAAAGAGGTACCAGTTAGGTGGTTGCCGCCACGCCGACCAACCCCATCACTATCAACATGTCACGGGCCAAACATGACCCATGAGAAGACCGCTGCTGCTCGCTCTGTCGCCCACCGCCGTGGATACCGTTTTTGATGAAGACATCAATTATCTCTCCCACTGCTTGTTGAAAAAAAAAATTATCTCTCTGTTGCAACGCACGGGCATACGTGCTAGTGTCATTAACATATCTATACCTACTAATAAAGTAAGGTGCGTTTCGCCAATTTTTTCATCCGTTCACCGTCGATAATAATTTTTTTCTACCCGAGGTACTAAATTCTTATACGTTTGTCCGCTAGAAAAAGAATTTTCGTATGGATTATGCGTGATGTTGCAATTAATGCACATATCTCTATATCTATATCTATACCTCTATACCTACTAATAAAGCAAGGTGTGTTTCTCCAATTTTTTCATCCGTTCACCCACATTATTTTAAAGATTTTTTCCTATCCGAGGTGGTACTAATTTTTTATGAAAAAACAGTTTATTGTGATGTAGCAACCGTGAGCGCAACATCGCTACAATGGGCCTCGGCCTTGGCCCATAATGTACACCCCGCACGAATTGCTACAATGGGCCTCGGCCTTGGCCCACAGGGCACACCCCGCACGGGCAGGCTTGAACTAGCTAAAAATATATCTGATTGTTTGGAATCGAACTCATGACCTCCCGTTTCAAGGCATTGTTGTGCTAGCCAAGTCAGCAGCCATGTGTTGATGTGTTAGATATAGGGCTTTGTGACTAATAGTGATACTAGGAAAGATAGAGGACACACAATTAAATTGTCCCACCTTGGTTACATACAACCAATTCAATCAATTTATATTCGTTCGCTAACTACTCGAAATATCACTAGTAGAAAACAGGGCTTTGGTCCAGAACAGATAATTGCATTAGTCCCGGTCGTGTTACGAACCGGGACTAATGGGTGCATCAGTCCCGGTTCGTGAGGCCAGGACGCCGGCCGGGCCACGGCAAACACCAGTCGTGGTTCGTCTGACCCCTTTATTTCCGGTTCCAGACACGAACCGGGACCATTGGGCCTCCCTCCTGGCGCAGCCCCTTTAGTCTCGGTTGGTGGCTAGAACCGGGACTAAAAGTCAGTCTTCTGTCCCGGTTCTAGCCACCAACCGGGACTAAAGTGATGCCTATATATATATGCACGGGCAGGCTATATATGTCCCGGTTCTAGTCACCGTGAAGAGGAAAGGGTGATGCAACAAAGTAGAGATAAGTATTTCCCTCAGTTAGAGAACCAATGTATCAATCCAGTAGGAGGTACAAGCAAGTCTCCAATCTATGCACCTGCACAAACAATCAAACACTTGCACCCAACGCGATAAAGGGGTTGTCAATCCCTTCACGGTCAATTGCAATGGTGAGATCTGATAGAGATAGATATAAAAGATTACTAAAACGTAAAACAAAATAAAAACAAATAAATTGCAGCAAGGTATTTTTGGTTTATATATATGAAAATATATGATGGAAAATAGACCCGGGGGCCATAGGTTTCACTAGAGGCTTCTCTCTTGAAAGAAAACATACGGTGGGTGAACAAATTTCTGTCGAGCAATTGATAGAAAAGCGCAAAGTTATGACGATATCCAAGGCAATGATTATGCATATAGGCATCACGTCCGTGTCAAGTAGACCGACTCCTGCCTGCATCTACTACTATTACTCCACACATCGACCGCTATCCTGCATGCACCTAGAGTATTAAATTCAAAGGAACAGAGTAACGCCTTAAGTAAGATGACATGATGTAGAGGGATAAACTCAAGCAATATGATGAAAACCCCATCTTTTTATCCTTGATGGCAACAATACAATACGTGCCTTGCTACCCCTACTATGTCACTGGGTGAGGACACCGCAAGATTGAACCCAAAACTAAGCACCTGTCCCATTGCAAGAAATACCAATCTAGTTGGCCAAACCAAACCGATAATTCGAAGAGAAATACAAAGATATCAAATCATGCATATAAGAATTCAGAGAAGATTCAAATAATATTCATAGATAATCTGATCATAAATCCACAATTCATCGGATCTCGACAAACACACCACAAAAGAAGATTACATCGGATAGATCTCCAAGAACATCGAGGAGAACATGGTATTGTGGATCAAAGAGAGAGAAGAAGCCATCTAGCTATGGACCCGTAGGTCTGTGGTAAACTACTCACGCTTCATCGGAAGGGCAATAGGGTTGATGTAGATGCCCTCCGTGATCGAATCCCCCTCCGGCAGATCGCCGGAAAAGGCCCCAAGATGGGATCTCACAGGAACAAAGGCTTGCGGCAGTGAAAAAGTATTTTCATGGATGCCTATGATGGTTTGGGAATATTTGGGAATATATAGGCCAAAGATTAGGGTTAGGAGACCTCCGAGGGGGCCACAAGCCCAGGGGGCGCGCCCCGCCCTAGGGCGCACCCCTACGGCATGTCGTCGCCTCGTGGTTCTTCTGACTTCATCTCCAAGTCTCGTAGGTGTCTTCTGGTCCAAGAAAAATCATCGCGAAAGTTTTATTCCGTTTGGACTCCGTTTGATATTCCTTTTCTGTAAAACTCAAAAAGAAGGAAAAAACATAAACTGGCACCGGGCTCTAGGTTAATAGGTTAGAACCAAAAATAATATAAAATAGCATATTAATGCATATAAAACATCCAAAACAGATAATATAATAGCATGGAACAATAAAAAATTATTGATACGTTGGAGACGTATCAAGCATTCCCAAGCTTAATTCCTGCTCGTCCTCGAGTAGGTAAATGATAAAAACAGAATTTTTGATGTGGAATGCTACCTAACATATTTATCCATGTAATTTTCTTTATTGTGGCATGAATATTCAGATCCATAAGATTCAAAACAAAAGTTTAATATTGACATAAAAACAATAATACTTAAAGCATACTAACAAAGCAATCATGTCTTCTCAAAATAACATGGCCAAAGAAAGTTATCCCTACAAAATCATATAGTCTGGCCATGCTCCATCTTCATCACACAAAGTATTAAATCATGCACAACCCCGATGACAAGCCAAGCAATTGTTTTATACTTTTGGTGTTCTCAAACTTTTTCAACTTTCACGCAATACATGAGCGTGAGCCATGGATATAGCACTATAGGTGGAATAGAATATGGTGGTTGTGGAGAAGACAAAAAGAAGGAGATAGTCTCACATCAACTAGGCGTATCAATGGGCTATGAAGATGCCCATCAATAGATATCAATGTGAGTGAGTAGGGATTGCCATGCAACGGATGCACTAGAGCTATAAGTGTATGAAAGCTCAAAAAGAAACTAAGTGGGTGTACATCCAACTCGCTTGCTCACGAAGACCTAGGGCAATTTGAGGAAGCCCATCATTGGAATATACAAGCCAAATTCTATAATGAAAAATTCCCACTAGTATATGAATGTGACAAAATAGGAGACTCTCTATCATGAAGATCATGGTGCTACTTTGAAGCACAAGTGTGGAAAAAGGATAGTAGCATTGCCCCTTCTCTCTTTTCTCTCATTTTTTTAATTTTGGGCTCTTTGGGCTATTTTTTTTTCGTCCGGAGTCTCATCCCGACTTGTGGGGGAATCATTGTCTCCATCATCCTTTCCTCACATGGGACAATGCTCTAATAATGATGATCATCACACTTTTATTTACTTTACAACTCAAGAATTACAACTCGATACTAGAACAAATATATGACTCTATATGAATGCCTCCGGCGGTGTACCGGGATGTGCGATGACTCAAGAGTGACATGTATAAAAAATATGAATGGTGGTTTTGCCACAAATACGATGTCAACTACATGATCATGCAAAGCAATATGACAATGATGAAGCGTGTCATAATAAACGGAACGGTGGAAGTTGCATGGCAATATATCTCGGAATGGCTATGGAAATGCCATAATAGGTAGGTATGGTGGCTGTTTTGAGGAAGGTATATGGTGGGTGTAATGCACCGGCGAGAATTGCGCGGTACTAGAGAGGCTAGCAAAGGTGGAAGGGTGAGAGTGCGTATAATCCATGGACTCAACATTAGTCAAAAAGAACTCACATACTTATTGCAAAAGTCTGTTAGCTATCGAAACAAAGTACTACACGCATGCTCCTAGGGGGATAGATTGGTAGGAAAAGACCATCGCTCGTCCCCGACCGCCACTCATAAGGAAGACAATCAATAAATAAATCATGCTCCGACTTCATCATATAACGGTTCACCATATGTGCATGCTACGGGAATCACAAACTTTAACACAAGTATTTCTACCAATCCACAATTACTCACTAGCATGTCTCTAATATCATCATCTTTATATCTCAAAATGATATGCAAGGAATCAAACTTGTCATAGTATTCAATGCTCTTTACATGAAAGTTTTTATTATATCCCTCTTGGATGCCCATCATATTAGGACTAAATTCATAACCTAAGAAAATTACCATGCTATTTAGAGACTCTCAAAATAATATAAGTGAAGCATGAGAGTTCAACAATTTCTATAAAATAAAGCCACCGCCGTGCTCTAAAAAGATATAAGTGAAGCACTAGAGCATATTGCCTAGCTCAAAAGATATAAGTGAAGCACAT
Source organism: Thinopyrum elongatum (assembly GCA_011799875.1). NCBI lineage: Eukaryota > Viridiplantae > Streptophyta > Magnoliopsida > Poales > Poaceae > Thinopyrum > Thinopyrum elongatum. The sequence continues at coordinate 90,289,991 of CM022302.1, read as the reverse complement.
AGAGTATTCTAATAAATTCACAATTCATGCGTGTCCCTCTCAAAAGGTGTGTACAGCAAGGATGATTGTGGAAAACTAAAAAGCAAAGAATCATATCATACAAGATGCTCCAAGCAAAACACATATCATGTGGTGAATAAAAATATAGCCTCAAGTAAATTTACCGATGGATTGAAGACGAAAGAGGGGATGCCTTCCGGGGCATCCCCAATCTTAGGATCTTGGTTGTCCTTGAATATTACCTTGGGGTGCCTTGGGCATACCCAAGCTTAGGCTCTTGCCACTCCTTATTCCATAGTCCATCAAATCTTTACCCAAAACTTGAAAACTTCACAACACAAAACTCAACAGAAAACTCATGAGATCCGTTAGTATAAGAAAAATAAATCACCACTTTGGTACTGTTGTGAACTCATTACTTATTTATATTGGTGTAATATCTACTGTATTCCAACTTTTCCATGGTTCATACCCCCAGATACTACCCATAGATTCATTAAAATAAGCAAACAACACAAACAAAACAGAATCTGTCAAAAACAGAACAGTCTGCGAATATCTGAATTGTTCTAATACTTATGCAACTCCAACAATTCTGAAAAATTATTATAACAGAGAAAATTTGTGAATAAATCTTGTGTAAAAATTCAGAGTTTTTAGTAGCTTGCATGAATTATTAAAATTCGGCAACTGGATGCAAAAGTTTCTGTTTTTCAGCAAGATCAAATCAACTATCACCGTAAGCCATCCCAAAGGTCTTACTTGGCTCAAAAACTAATTAAAACACCAAAACACAATTACTATAGACGTACTAATGTGTATTTTATTCAAGAACAGAAGCAAAACAAAAAACATAAAAATAAAATTGGGTTGCCTCCCAACAAGCGCTATTGTTTAACGCCCCTAGCTAGGCATAAAACATAGATCTAAGTATTGTCATCTTTGGTATTAAATCCATAAGTAGCTCTCATAATGGATTCATATGGAAATTTAATTTTCTTTCTTGGGAAGTGTTTCATGCCCTTCCTTAACGGAAATTGAAATCTAATGTTTCCTTCTTTCATATCAATAATTGCACCAATCGTTCTAAGGAAAGGTCTACCAAGAATAATAGGACATGTATGATTGCAATCTATATAAAGAACAATGAAATCTATGGGCACATAATTCCTATTTGCAACAATAAGAACATCATTAATCCTTCCCATAGGTTTCTTAATAGTGGACTCCGCTAGATGCAAATTTAAAGACCAATCATCAAATTCACGAAAACCTAGTACATCACATAAAGTTTTCGGAATCGTGGAAACGCTAGCACCCAAATCACACAAAGCATGGCACTGATAATTTTTAATTTTCATCTTAATAGTAGGTTCCCATTCATCATAAAGCTTTCTAGGGATAGAAACTTCCAACTCAAGTTTTTCTTCAAAAGATTTCATCATAGCATCAACGATATGTTTAGTAAAGGCTTTATTTTGATTATAAGCATGAGGAGAATTCAACATGGATTGCAAGAAGGAAATACAATCTATCAAAGAACAATTATCATAATTAAAGTCCTTGAAATCCAAAAGAGTGGGTTCATCACTACTTAAAGTTTTGACCTCTCCAATCCCACTTTTATCAATCTCATCAATTTTTTTCATTAAGATCTTTAAACTCCGAATCATTGGGACGCCTTCTAGCTAAAGTTGACTCATCTCCAGTCCCATCTTTATCAAGATTTATATTATAAAACAAAGATTCAATAGGAGTCACACCAATCACTTTAAGATCTTCATCATTATGCAAATATTTCGGTTTAGCGGCCATCTTATTTACTAAAGTAGCATGTTTATCAGAAATTTGGCCTACTAAATTTTCAAGGTGAGCAAACTGAGATTTCAAACCATAAAATTCCTTAGACATGTCATCAAGCTCTTTATTAATATACTCCATCATAGTTTTTTGTTCTTTAAGCTCGTTTCTAAAGAAATCGTTATGCTCATATTGTAAAGTCATGAAACTTTTAGCATTACTTTCAATCTCTTCCAACTTCCTAAAATAAGGATCAAAGCTTTTGGGTTGAGCCATACAGGAAAGCAAGCAATCTAGCACACAAGCAAACAAAAAGACGAGCGGGAAAAGGGCGAATAAAAAGGCAAATCTTTTTGTGTTTTTTCTGAAAATCGTTTTAGAAGTGGGGGAGAGGAAAATGAGAGGCAAATGGTGAATAATGTAATGCAAGAGATGAGAGTTTATGATGGGTACTTGGTAGGCTTGGTGTAGACCTCCCAGGCAACGGCGCCAAAAATTCTTCCTGCTACTTCTTGAGCTTGCGTTGGTTTTTCCCTTGAAGAGGAAAGGGTGATGCAGCAAAGTAGAGATAAGTATTTCCCTCAGTTAGAGAACCAAGGTATCAGTCCAGTAGGAGGTACAAGCAAGTCTCCAATCTATGCACCTGCACAAACAATCAAACACTTGCACCTAACGCGATAAAGGGGTTGTCAATCCCTTCACGGTCAATTGCAATGGTGAGATCTAATAGAGATAGATATAAAAGATTAGTAAAACGTAAAACAAAAACAAAACAAATAAATTGCAGCAAGGTATTTTTGGGTTTTTTGGTTTATATATCTGAAAATATATGATGGAAAATAGACCCGGGGGTCATAGGTTTCACTAGAGGCTTCTCTCTTGAAAGAAAACATACGGTGGGTGAACAAATTATTGTCGAGCAATTGATAGAAAAGCGCAAAGTTATGACGATATCCAAGGCAATGATTATGCATATAGGCATCACATCCATGTCAAGTATACCGATTCCTGCCTGCATCTACTACTATTACTCCACACATCGACCGCTATCCTGCATGCATCTAGAGTATTAAGTTCAAAAGAACAGAGTAACGCCTTAAGTAAGATGACATGATGTAGAGGGATAAACTCAAGCAATATGATGAAAACCCCATCTTTTTATCCTTGATGGCAACAATACAATACGTGCCTCACTACCCCTACTATGTCACTGGGTGAGGACACCGCAAGATTGAACCCAAAACTAAGCACCTGTCCCATTGCAAGAAATACCAATCTAGTTGGCCAAACCAAACCGATAATTCGAAGAGAAATACAAAGATATCAAATCATGCATATAAGAATTCAGAGAAGATTCAAATAATATTCATAGATAATCTGATCATAAATCCACAATTCATCGGATCTTGACAAACACACCACAAAGAAGATTACATCGGATAGATCTCCAAGAACATCGAGGAGAACATGGTATTGAGGATCAAAGAGAGAGAAGAAGCCATCTAGCTACTAGCTATGGACCCGTAGGTCTGTGGTAAACTACTCATGCATCATCGGAAGGGTAATAGGGTTGATGTAGATGCCCTCCGTGATCGAATCCCCCTCCGACAGATCGTCGGAAAAGGCCCCAAGATGGGATCTCACGGGAACAGAGGCTTGCGGCGGTGGAAAAGTATTTTCGTGGATGCCTCTGATGGTTTGGGAATATTTGGGAATATATAGGCCAAAGATTAGGGTTAGGAGACCTCCCAGGGGGCCACAAGCCCAGGGGAGCAGAGCAACAATAGCACCTGGCCCGTGACTCTATGTATCTATAACCTTCCTCCTTGGTTGTGCATGAAGTGGAAGTTCATTATGATGCCAGTGCTCATCCAAGGCCCTAAGCAACCCGACAATGACATTGATGTGTACCTAAGGCCATTAGTTGAAGAACTTTTACAGCTGTGGAATGGAAAAGGTGTACGTGTGTGGGATGAGCACAAACAGTAGGAATTTGACCTACATGCGTTGCTGTTTGTAACCATCAATGATTGGCCTGCTCTTAGTAACCTTTCAGGACAGACAAACAAGGGATACCACGCATGCACGCACTGTTTAGATGATACTGAAAGTATATATTTGGACAAATGCAGGAAGAATGTGTACCTGGGACATCGTCGATTTCTTCTGACCAACCATCTCCGAAGAAAGAAAGGCAAGCATTTCAAAGGTGAGGCAGATCACCGGAAGAAGCCCTCCCTCCGTACTGGTGATCACATACTTGATATGGTCAAGGATTTACATGTAATCTTTGGAAAGGGTCCTGGCAGACAATCTATTCCGAATGACGCTGAGGGACGCGCAGCCATGTGGAAGAAGAAATCTATATTTTGGGACCTACCCTATTGGAAAGACCTAGAGGTGCGCTCTGCAATCGACGTGATGCACGTGATGAAGAATCTTTGCGTGAACCTGCTAGGCTTCTTGGGCGTGTATGGGAAGACAAAAGATACGCCGGAGGCACGGGAGGACCAGCAACATGTGCACGAAAAAGACGGCGTGCATCCAAAGCAGTATCAAGGTCCTGCCAGCTACGCTCTTACCAAAGAAGAGAATGAAATCTTCTTTGAATGCCTGCTCAGTATGAAGGTCCTGTCTGGCTTCTCGTCGAATATAAAGGGAATAATAAATATGGCAGAGAAAAAGTTCCAGAACCTAAAGTCTCATGACTGCCACGTGATTATGACGCAACTGCTTCTGGTTGCATTGAGGGGGCTTCTACCAGAAAACGTTTGATTAGCCATTGTGAAGCTATGTGTATTCCTCAATGCAATCTCTCAGAAGGTAATCAATCCAGAAATCCTGTCAAGGTTAAAGAATGATTTGGTGCAATGTCTTGTCAGTTTCAAGTTGGTGTTCCCACCATCCTTCTTCAATATCATGACGCACGTCCTAGTTCATCTAGTCGACGAGATTGCCATTCTGGGTCCTGTATTTCTACACAATATGTTCCCCTTTGAGAGGTTCATGGGAGTCTTAAAGAAATATGTTCGTAACCGTGCTAGGCCAGAAGGAAGCATCTCCATGGGCCGGCAAACAGAGGAGGTCATTGGGTTTTGTGTTGACTTCATTCCTGACCTTAAGCCGATTGGTGTCCCTCAATCGTGGTATGAGGGGAGACTGACTGGAAAAGGCATGCTAGGAGCGGATTCAATAATATGTAGGGACAGGCATTCTTGGGCTCAAGCACACTACACAGTTCTACAGAATTCTACCTTGGTGACCCTGTATGTCAATGAACACAAGAATATTCTGCGCTCCAAACATCCGGAGCAGTCTGACGACTGGATTACATGTGAACACATTAGGACTTTCGGCAGTTGGTTGCAAACACATCTCATGGGTAACAACATTGTTGGAGATGAGCTGTACTCGTTGGCCAGGACACCATCTTCGACTGTATTAACTTACCAAGGGTACGAGATAAATGGGAATACATTTTACATGATCGTCCAAGATAAAAAGAGCGCCAACCAAAACAGTGGTGTCCGCTTTGATGCAGCAACCAACAGGGGAAAGGACACATATTATGGTCACATAGTGGACATATGGGAACTTGACTATGGACATGATTTTAAGGTCCCTTTGTTTCGGTGCAAATGGGTCAATCTGTCAGGAGGCGGGGTACAGGTAGACACACAGTACAGAATGACAACAGTGGATCTCAACAATCTTGGGTACACAAATGAACCATTCGTCCTAGCCAATAATGTGGCACATATTTTCTATGTGAAGGACATGTCTACCAAACCGAGAAAAAGAAAAGATAAGGAAGCGAATACATCATACAATGAGCCAAAGCGCCACATAGTTCTTTCAGGGAAAAGATACATCATGGGAGTGGAGGGCAAGACAGACATGTCTGAAGATTATGAAAAGTTTCATGAAATTCCTCCCTTCAAAGTGAAGGCTGACCCAAGCACCCTGTTAATGATGAAGATTATCCATGGTTACAACGCAATAAGCAAGGGACACACGCGAAGAAAAAGTGAAGACTTTCTCTCCACAACTATTCTGATGATGGCTTTGATCTAGAATATCAATGTAGTTACATGTCAAGAAATGAAACCCCTTTTGTAATAGATGAGTTTTCATCCGAAACCCTGATACTTCGAAAGAGATTGTCCAGTTTGTACACGAAGTGCATCCAGTTTTTCCCGTAACCCTCTCAACTTTTTAGCACATGCTATGTGGGTGAAGTTATGATACCATGCCAAGTTTCAACCTTTTCAGAGTTCATTTGTAGTGCATGTCAATTTTAGGGTCATTTAGCTCAAAATAAATCATTAAATGCATGAAAAATAGCAAATGAAGTCACAAAAGGTTGAAAATTGATGATGTGGCTTTGAATGGTGCATTTTGAATACAAAAAGTCTCGAGTTAAAATAAGTTAAAAAAATGAAATCCTTTTGTAATAGATGAGTTTTCGTCCGAAACCTTGATACTTTGAAAGAGATTGTCCAGTTTGTACACGAAGTGCATCCAGGTTTTCCCGTAACCCTCTCAACTTTTTAGCACATGCTATGTGGGTGAAATTATGATACCATGCCAAGTTTCAAACTTTTCAGAGTTCATTTGTAGTGCTTGTCAATTTCAGGGTCATTTAGCTCAAAATAAATCATTAAATGCATGAAAATAGCAAATGAAGGCACAAAAGGGTTGAACATTGATGATGTGGCTTTGAATGGTGCATTTTGAACACACAAAAAGTATGGAGTTAAAATAAGTTAAAAAATGAAATCTCTTTGTAGTAGATGAGTTTTCGTCCGAAACCGTGATATTTCGAAAGAGATTGTCCATTTTGTACACGAAGTGCATCCAGTTTTTGCCGCAACCCTCTCAACTTTTTAACACATGCTATGTGGGTGAAATGATGATACCATGCCAACTTTCAACATTTTCAGAGTTCATTTGTAGTGCTTTTCAATTTCAGGGTCATTTAGCTCAAAGAATGAACTAATAGCAAAAAGAATGAACTAAAAATCTTTTATAAAACTCTAATAGCAAAAAGAATGAATTAAAAAGCTTTATAAAACTCTAATAGCAAAAAGAATGAACTAAAAAGAATCAATTAAATATAATATTCTTCAATAGGAAAAAGAATCAACTAAAAAGAATCAAAATAATATTAACTAAAATTATCAAAGTATTTATTTGTTAAAACTTAATAGTAAAAAGAATTTTCATAAAGTATTTTTTGTTACAAACTTTAATAGAAAACTAAAAAGCTTTTATAAAACCCTAATAGCAAAAGGAATCAACTAAAAAGAATCAATAAAAAAATAAAACTTATGCAACTAAAATTATATAAAATTTATGCAACTAAAATTATATAAAATTTATGCAACTAAAATTATATAACTAAAAATAACATATGCAAAAAATAACATTAAAAATTTAAAAACATAACATATGGAAAAAATAAAAAAAAGGCCCATCTACTAGCCACCACGGCCTGCATATGACTAGAAACCCTAGAAATGGGCCAGGATGCAGGCGCACAGTGGAAGCAGGCCCAACAGGGCGTCAGATAGGCATGTACTGCCTGCAATAGAGAGGAGCTCGAGAGGGTGGCGGCAACAGCGCTTATAAACCACTCCGAGCCCCTCTCAACTAGCAAGTTGGGACTAAACTTTTGGATGTGGCAGCACAGCCCTTTAGTCCCGGTTGGTTGCTCGAACCGGGTCTGTGCTTCCCGCCCTTTGGGCTGCTGAAATTGACCTTTAGTCCCGGTTGGTGGTTCCAACCAGGACGAAAGGGGGGCCTTTAGTCCCGGTTGGAGCCACCAACCGGGACCAATGCTCTGGGTATATGAGCAACACTTAGAAGTTTCCATTCACTTTCTTCGATCTCCTCCTCTCACCCAACGGCGCCGACGACCACTTCGACGCCGCCAGGTTGCCGGACCGCGCCGTCGCCTCCCCGAGCCCTGCCCCGACGCCCTCGCCGACCCCCCTACCCCGACGCCTTCGCCGACGCGCCGGACCTCCTCGTGCGTCCTTCTTCCCGTTGCCGCGTGCCCCCGAGCCGGCCGGTCCTCGTCGCCGGCCCTCCAGCTCCATCGCCGCGCCCCCTAGTGAGCTCCCCCTTTCCCATGGTCCCCTGCTCCCCGTCGCCGCGTGCCCCCGAGCCCCTTGCTGCCACTTCTCCATGGTCACCGCCGGCCGTTGCTAAATGTGTTTTTTAGATGAATAGATAGATAGATGTTCATGTGGAGATGAGATGTATGAAATGTGCTCAGTTTTTTTAGATATGCTCTGTTTTTTCAGATGAGATGAAATGAGATGAGATGAGATGTGTGAGATGTTTTGTGGAGATGAGATGAGATGTTGAGTGGAATTTTTTTTTGTTCATAGAAATTAGTGTGAATTTTTTGTTCATGATGATCTTGCTAAAACTCATATTAAGTTTGTTCGATGAATGTTCTCTGTTAAAACTCATGTTAAGTTTGTTCGATGAATGTTCTATGTTAAAACTCATATTAAGTTTGTTCGATGAATGTTCATGATGATCTTGCTAAAACTCATATTAAGTTTGTTCGATGAATGTTCTCTGTTAAAACTCATATTAAGTTTGTTCGATGAATGTTCTATGTTAAAACTCATAATGAGTTTGTTCGATGAATGTTCATGATGATCTTGCTAAAACTCATATATGGAGATGATATTATTGTTTTTCTATAGACTTGGTTAAAATATATTTGTTCATGATGATCTTGCTAAAACTCATATTAAGTTTGTTCGATGAATGTTCTCTGTTAAAGCTAGCATAGCGAACCTAGAACCGTCCCCCTCCATTTCATCTGTCCGAAAATGCAGACTTTGGGAAAACATTCTCGGATGTTATCCCCCTTCACCTATATCGTGTAGTGCCGCGTTAAAACACCCCTAACTCTCTCGGGAATTCAACATATCCCCGATAACTTCGACATGAGGGGGGGGAGGGTCCGCAAGTATCCTCGACGACCATGAGAAAGGCGGTCCGCAAAGTATCCTCTATCGAAAGATAGGACGACTCATCAGACATGAGGGGGGAGGAGTCCTCGACGATCATCTGAAACTGACTGTTATAAAACTTATGAATTTTGCATGATGTTTGCTACTAATCCATTGCTCATATGCATATTTGCAGAAACTATGGATAGAGACTTAGAAAAAGAAGAGTTGTTGGGGGATATAATCCGCGACGGAGGTGATATCACCTTGTCGTTTCTCAACGACACCGATGGTGAGGAAGGAGATCATCACGGCTCCGATGATCCAATGGAGGAGGAAGGAGATCATGACGGCTCCGGTGATCCAATGGAGGAGGAAGGAGATCATGACGACTCCGGTGATCCAATGGAGAAGGGAGCCTTAACTGTTGCAAAGTCCGGCGAGGTATATATATATATATATATTAATTAAGCCTCTGCTGACTAGATGCATTAATTGTTTTGTATGTACATATATTGACGCTTCTTTCTTCTTTTAGCCCTCTGGATCGAGCCAAATTTCGGTAAGGAGATGAGGCCCGAAGAAAAGGTTGGGACAGGATGAAAGGTTCACGATCGAAGAAGTCTCTTGAGATGGCCAACCGATTGCTCCCAAGCGGACCAAGAACAAATTTGTACATCAGTGCGGAGTTATTGTTAGGGATAGTGTCCCGATCAGCATCCAAGAATGGAATAAGAATAAGGACCCTGAAGTTTCTTATGTCCTCGATAGACAGAAAGATGATCTTTGGAACTCGCTGATGACAAATTTCAGCCTACCGCCAGAGGAGGATCCGAATAAGCCAGTTATTCTCCCGAAGGTCAAGGCGTTTGCTCTTAAGAAGATGGCAGAACTATTCAAGAACTGGAAGAAAGATTTGAAGAAAAAGTTTGTCGACAAAGACAAGACTCCAGAATTCACCGGTCAATATGAGAAGATAAGAGATCACTGGCCCGCATTTGTGGCCTACAAGAAATCGGAGAAGGCTAAGCAAAGGTCACAGATAAACAAGCAAAATGCTGCAAAGAAGCAGTATCACCATGTTACGGGGTCAGGTGGCTACAGCAAAGCCTGGCCTACGTGGGACAAAGCTGAGCAAGACTTGCTTGCTAAAGGGGTCCAACCAGCGACATTGCACTGGCCAGATCAGTCAAGGACTTGGTTCTTCGGGATTGGGGAACTTTGGACCCAGAATCAGGGAAGTGTGTTTGGATGAACGCTCAACTTGCAATACTCGTCAAGAAGCTTGAGGAAGCAATCAAGGTAGCGCAGGAAGGGAGGTTCCATCCTGACAGAGAGAAGGACGAGCTGACAGAGGCCCTCGGGAATCCTAAACACCCTGGATGAACACGAGGCACATCAGGCTCTGTTCCATGGGTGCATGGGTTTCCTGACAACGGTGGTTATAGAAGCCGAGAGAGAAAGAAGAAAGAGGAAGCAAGCGAAATGTAGAAGATCAATGAAAGATTAGCGAAACTAGAGGAACTTGAGAGCCAGCGAGCTACCGGCCAACCATCTCAGCGACACGAAGATCCTTCATTTGACACTGCCCCCGAAGCTACCCCACCATCTCAGCGGAGAAGCAACGTGGCTTCCACGGAGCTTGTTTAGCCTGATATCAAGGCTCCTCGCTACCCCGTGGATAGTATCACGGAGAATGAACATTGTGTGCTAATGGCGAAATGCCATAACCAGACCTTGAAGGTGGCGGTCGGCTCTGTCTTACCTCCTCGAGCTGAGGGAACTTTCCATTGCCGTCTGATTCCACATGGCTTTGCTATTGTCGGGGTGGATGAAATAATGGAGGGATTTGAGGGGCTGGAGCTTGAGTACCCTACAGGTGAAGGGGAGATTATTCTGGAAAATGCCTTAAGGAGTACCTGTCTATGGAGAAAGGAGAACATTAAGCTTCCAAACAAGACGCCGCCTCAGCAAACTCAGCTGGAGGAGGCCCCTCAGCAGACTCCTCACAGTCCAGCTCAGCCGTCTCAGCTGCCTGAGTCGTCTCCGGCGCATGAGCTATCTCTGTCACCTCAGCCGTCTCCAGCGTAGGAGGCCCCTCAGCAGAGTCCTCTTCCGCCTCAGCTGTCTCCGGCGCGTCAGCGGACTCCGCCTCATCCTCCGTCTCCTCCGACGCGTTGGCGGACTCCGCCGCCTCAGCAACGGCGGAAGAGAGCCACCGCCGCTTCGGCGGCTAGCAGTACAACAGGCGGGAAGAAATTCAAAGCTGGTCCAAGCCTCAGGGCTCCTCCAAAGTTACCATATGAGAGGACTGACGAGGAAAACAAGGACATCATGGCTGCCGAAGTGCAGGCCCATTTTGAACGGAAACGTCCACCTCCGAAGGAAATAATAGATCCGGTGAAAACGAAGCGCACTCTGGATGCCCTTAAGCGACCACCACCGCCTCCGCCGCAATCACACTATGACCGCTGTATTGGAAAGACATATGATGAAGCGCGGCGGTCGGGAAGTACTACCAGTGCTGCAAGACGAAGTGGGAAAACAATTCCCCAGCTCGGCGAATAGGAGAAGCAATCGTGCCCCCCGCACAAGGTGTCTAGCAATATCGCTAATCATCCGAGGCTAGCGCCCGGTACCACTCTTGGTGATTATGTGGGTGATGATGTACAGTTTGAAATGGCTGAGGTAGTAGAGACCTTTAGATACGAGCACGGGAAGCCTCTCGTCAAACCTGATCAGGTCCCGCATCTACCAACGATTATGCGAAGATTGCATGACTGGTACTTGGAAACCTGCAGGAAGGATGGGACCGACAGTATGATGTTGGGAATTAAAGATGAGCACGACTTCGTTGGAGTCGACCTAATGCCTGTTGAATTTGTGGAATTATTCCAGTTATTCAATCAAGAGGCCATCGACAAACAACTCATGACTTGCTACTATCTGTAAGTATTATTTCTGTAATTAAGTCTCTAGCTCAGCTCGTTCATTGCATGTATATATAATTATCCTCACTATATTATGCAGATTGAAGATCGTCGAATGCAAAAGAGGACAAATCTATGACATTGGGTTCATTAGCCCAAATACCGTAAATGAATGGGCGGTACAAAAGAGAGCCAAAGATACTGAGCAAAACTTGCTAAAAGCGTTCCTTTGACATCAAAACAAAAGGGAAATACTCTTTCCTTACAACTTCAAGTGAGTGTTACTGTCTTGTGCATATTCGGTTTCGCTTACTCGAGGTTAAGTGTAATTGATGAGTTATGCGTGCACAGATTCCACTTTATTCTGCTATCCATTAAGCTTGACGGGGGAGTAGTAATTGTCTTAGACTTGAGACGTAAAGAGCAAAAGGAGTGGGCGGACATGAGTGAAATGCTCCAGAGGTAAGTTCAATCATTATCGCACCATATCAGAAACTTTCGTTCATTTCCTGATATCAAGTAATCATTTTCTTTGCCGGGTGTCGTGGAATTGTCACGGCAGATGTCCTTAGTGTCAGGACGTAGTCGTGAGGCCAGCGCACCTATGTGGTAGCTTGAGAGGGGTTGAGTGGGATGAGAGACGCGAGGTTTTTTACCCAGGTTCGGCCCCTCATGGTGGAAGTAAAAGCCTACATCCTACTTCATTGATATTGATGATGATGATGGTCCCGATTACAAGGGTGCTCTATCTCGAGAGCTATTGATTTGTTTGTCTCAACTTGTGAAAACTCTTCCCTCTTGGGGTGCCCTACCCCTCCTTATATAAGTTGGAGGGGCAGGTTACATGTGGAGTCCTAGTAGGACTAGGACTATTCTATTACAAGTGGAATCCTAGTCTTGCTTCCTTGGTAAGGGAAAACTCCTTATGCCTTTCTCCTTAAGCCGGCCCACCATAATATGAGCCGGCCTTCCATGAGCCGCCTTCTGGGCCGCCGGGTCTTCTCGCTCCTCTAACCCACCTGCCGGGTCACCCATGAGTCACCAGGCCCGGCTGGGTCATCAGTGAGTGGAGAGCTCCGGGTGGGTCACTTAGTGAATCGCCAAGTCAGGGCGTGTCACCAGTGAGTCGCCAAGCCCGGCCGGGTTATACCGCGGGGTATATCCCCGACATTAGGCCCCAGTTTAATTTGGATTTATCCATGTTAAACTGATCCTGCAAAATAAACACAAGAACAAATTTGATAGGTTGTGCTCCAGGGTTAAAAGTTTTCTGAGCCGGCACCTGATCATCCTTAAGTCCTTGTCATTTCCTCCTTCTGGAAATTCCGGGTCAATGAACCAGCTTCATAGTCAATTCGCTGACATTGGCTTCTTGCAGAAAAATATTATAAAGAATAATCCATTTGACTCAGCTTCCAATGCTCTAGCTTGATAAAAATATTGGTCTTGAAATACTCATCTGAATTTCAGCCGGCTTAAAGATGTAGAGCTTGCCGAGTTATGATTGCCAAAATTGCCGGGTTATAAACAAATGATGTCGGGTCATGATTGTTGCTGACACCGGGTCATGTAATTGACTTTTCATGAGCTATCCAAGCTAAAACTGAGAATATGATACCTGGTTTGTTTCAAAAAACTGAGAACTTGAAGATGTTCCTCCCTGATATGCATATCACCCGTAGCCCCCAAGTCTTCAGAAGAAAACGTAGTGATAGCTTAAGACTTGCTTTAATATAAATATTGCAACTTTGGAGCAACCCAGGTTGTTCATGTAAGTCATCAATCATAAGCTGAACATTTTATACTTCCCATGTGTAGCCCCGAAGTGCCGGGTCATTATGCAATAATGAGCAGGGACTTTATAGATATGATTGTGTAGACTTGAGCAGCAACGTGTAGCCCCCAAGGGCCGGCTCAGTAAGATAATACTGAGCTGGGACTTTATATATACTTCATTGAAAATAACATCATATGATGTAACCCCCACCGTGAGGCTCGAACCCACGACCATAAGGTTAAGAGCCTTGTGCTCTACCAACTGAACAGTGGACCCTTCAATATAATGGATTAAGGCTTGTGTACTTTGAATTTTTGACAGGAGCAATTGATAGCCCCAAGGGCCGGTTCATTACGATGTGATGAGTCGGGTCTTCAATAAGGCGAGTAAAAAATGACCTTGCATTAGCCCCCAAGTGTCATGGTGCATGCTTGCAGCAACATGGGACTTCCATATTTGATATAATCATGATTTGAATAATGTAGCCCCCAAGTGCCGGGTCGTCAGCCTACAGCGACTCGGGACTATTCCTTCCATTGTAAATAAAATCATATCCATTGTCCAGATAATATTGCTGAAACTCTTGCATATCAATATTAGACCATGCTCTCTGCTGTGAGCCGGTATTCTTGGATAAATAAATAATAGCCATTGCTATGAAACGGCTTTTGAAAACCTCAATCATAATACTGGTTATTCATAACCATAATAAAAATCCAGCCATGTTGGCTATTAAAGATTTGAATAATATAATCCAGTATGAAAACCTCAATCACAAGATCTTGTCTGTTGACAAGTAAATCTAGAGTTAAATACTCAGTGGCTCTTGGCCGAGGGCGACTTAATGCGCATTCATTGTTATCCGGGATTTGTGCAACCCGTCGGCTTGTAGCCTTTGTAAAAAATCAGGAATTGATAACACCATCCATGGTGGCTCATAGTCATGTCCAGTTTTTGAAAAGATCACTTTGGAGGCTCATAGCCTCAATAAACTCAATATTGATCAATATAACCCGGAGCTGGATAATCCGGCAATATCTTCAGATGGCCAGATGATGGGTTTAAACGCAATGATTCATATGAGCAATAGCAGTATTCTTTCTTATGTGTAAATCTCTGTATGTCCTACACAAAGTTTACACAACATATGCCCTGACGACTTAACTTCAAAAGCCAGGGCGGGTAACAACCCAAACATAACATAGTTTTATGCAATTATGGAAAAGACTAGAATTAAGGCCATTCAAGCCTAAACATACTGGCAACTTAAAGTCAAAAGCCAGGGCAGGTTATCAAACCCAAAATATTCATACCATTATTGAAAAACATACCTGTAGATTAATACCATGGTAATGCTTTGATAATTATAATCCGGGGCCAGTATCAACCCGGAGTCATGAAATATCATCATTTTGATTGCTCAAGGCAAAATATCCTGGCGACTTAAAGTCTACTATCAGGGCGGGTTATTAAACCCAAAGATGCTCAATGATGAGTCATATAATCAAGGCTACATGGCCTGTGAAATCGGTTCATACTGCCGGCTTACAACGCCATATGCAGCAAGGGCAACATCCCAAATATTTAGAGCGCATAACTTCAAGCGCATACTCAAAACTCACTGGCGACTTATCGTCCAAAGCCAGGCTGGGTTATCAAAACTCCGGATAAATTCAAATATGAATCATAAGGATCAAGGCAACATGGCCTGAACCAATTTTAAACCGTATATCAATATGGTACAAAAATATAAACCCAAACCAAATTCAAAAACAAACAAAAAATCAAGGCTTTCATAGGCGGCTAGGCCTCAATATCAAGTGCTTTTCATGGGCGGCACAGCCACGAAGTTAATCCTTCATTCAAACCTTGTAAGCCAGGCCTCACATGACCAACCGCCGTTTTAACCTTGACAAGTTCAGGGTCTTAATAAGATTGACTGCCAAGAGTTCGGCGGGTCATTCCAGGATTACCTGGGCGGAGTGGCAGACATACAAGGCAGGATCAACTGAAATTTTTTGGTGTATACACCTAGCATTTCAAGCCAATTAAAAGGGTTATCAAAGCTGTGTTTAATGAACAGGGAGCCCCCAAATGATATATATTAAGCTGTTAATGCAGGGTGCCCATGTTTGAGCTGTGCTCTGCACCACTCTCTTTGGCTCCTTTAACCTGGGCGGCAAGCCCCCAAGTAGGTTGTAGCAACAGCGTTCAAGCCGGATCAATAGGGTAGTCACAGCTATGCTCAATGAGCAGGAAGGCCCCAAGTGATCATAATAAGATAAGCTCATAAGGCAGGATACCCATGTTTGAACCACGCATCATGGCAGCAAGTTCTCTTTGGCAACCTTTAATTTTTCTGAGAACTCGAACTTGTGAGAGATGAATTCTTTTTGAACTGGAATTTTAAACCGGATATTGAGAGCTTCAAAGCTTCGTGAGAGATAGATTTCCCTTGAGTCGGATTTTAAACCGGAATTCTTCATTTTAAACCGGAAATTTTCTGACGGCCTTTAAATTTTCCTCAATATGGCAGTAGCCTCCGAGACCGGGTTATCTTCCCTTCAATGACCCGGGGTTCTTGAATCTGGCAAAATTTGCTAAGTCATGTCATCGTAGCCCCCGAATCTTAAGACGACTCAAGGAGTTGGCTTGAGGTTCTTCATACTCAGCCGTGATATAAACCGCCATATAATTTGAGCAGCGGAATGCTAAAATTTGATGTAAACCAGAGGCTTGAGGCGAATTGACAATCCTCGCAATACTCAATGTATATTTTCAGCATAAATCATTTAACAAACTCTGTGACATGACGGTCACTTTTGCAGTAGACAATTGCCCTGCGTTAAAGAGATTGCAAACCAGAGTAATATAAAAATATACTGGATGGATTTCACCTGATACGTTAGGCCAGAAATTATCCACCGCAGAGTTGATGATCACGATGGTGAAGCTGAAATCAATCACGGGCGAGTCGGCCGCGGGAGCAGACAGATGAGTCAGCCGCGACGTTATAAGCCGGTATGGACGGGCGAGTCAATCGCCGGTGCGCGGACGAGCGAGTCAACCGCAGGCGCGGTAAGCCACACGGACGGCGAGTCAATCGCGGCGTCGTAATCCATACAGACGGGTGAGTCGACCGCGGGGGCGGTCCCGGCGAGTTGATGCAGATCGAGCTGCACGGGCGGCGGCTTGCGCACACCCGTCGAACATCAAGCGAGTGTGGATGTCGGTGCATGATGATGCTAACACACGCCTCATGGGCACGGTATGGCACCACCTTTATAATGAATCATTGTCCTGCACAAAATATATTGCGGACCAGAGTAATTGTTCTTCAGAAAAACAATATGTACCAAAAAAATAGACAGAATAGATAGCACCTGGTATTTTTGTCGGATGAAGGCAGATGCTGGTGCAAGATAATGTTGGACACAGCCCGACGAAAGATTGCAGTTGTTTCGCGTGGACTGATCTGATGATTCCTCGCTCTACGTGTACACACAGTTCGATTGTAAAACATATGTACTCCTGCTCTGATCGTAATATTTGCACGAGAACGCCTGCTTCTGCTCCTCATGTCACAAAATGCCACTGGCACTGTTGGACTAATAGCAAATAGCAGCAGCGCAATCCTGATGCATCAGGACATCCGATAACTCACGGGCGCCCAGCCACTTATCCTCGTACATTTATCCTCGTACATGCAAGCAGCACCCAGCCACACAATTCTTCAATTCCTTGTGTTGACCCCAGCCCCACGTCTCCCTTATCCTCATATATGAATGGCAAAACAGCAAGATGGTCGAGGACGGCTCAGAGGCAACAAACGGACGGGGCAGACCACAGTGGCGGTTCAGCGGCAACGGCACGCCTGGCCCAGCGCGGGCGGCTCGTCGGAGGCAGAAGGGCGATTCAGCGGAGGCCGGACTGGTCCGGAGGCGAAGGGGCCGCGGCGGCTTGAGCAGGCAAGTGCTCGCTGTTAGCGGCGGCTCATGCGCAGCGGCTTAGCGACGGAGGCCGAGCGGTGGCAAGACGGCAAGGGACGCTCGAGGCGGAGTAGAAGCGAGCGGCTGAGGGGACCCCCGACCAGGCGGGTCACGGCAGAGGTTCAGCGGCCTCTCGAGGCAAACAGCGGAGGTGGCCGCGAAGCTGGGCGACTCTGCAATGGCGCGGGACGGCCGGCTCGGCAACTGACGGCCGCTTTAGCGGGTGAGGGCCGGCTCGGGACCTGACCGTGTCAGATGAGTGAGGCTCGTCGGCGACTCGAGGCCCAGTGGCCCGAGGTGCGGCGGCTGAGGGCGCGGGGAGGTTTCGGAGACGGCGGCTTACAGTAGCGGCCGAAGCAAGCCCGCGGCAGCTCGGACAGGCGTGAAGCGGCGGCTCAACACGCCGGCGACTTTAAAGCAAGGGCGCAGCTCACGGTGGCGGCTCGGAGGCAACGCCAGCGAAGGAGACTGCGGCCCGCAGCTTAAGGCGGCAAGGCGAGTCAACGGGGCGGCTCGGCTCTGGAAGCAGAAAACATGGGCCGGCTCAGAGCGGCGGTTTTGACGGCGAACGACTCGTCTCGCGGCGGCAGGGGAAGAGCCGGCCACGGCTTGTGGCGGGTGAAGCCACACAGGCGTTTTTGAAGCGGAGGCCAAGCTGTAGCAGAGGAACGGAGGGCCGGTCCGGCGACTCAGCGCGGGACGGCAGCAGAGGAGCGGAGGGCCAGTCCAGCGACTCAGCAGGGGCCGCGGCGGCTTGTGGAGGCGTATTGCAGCAGCGGCGGCGGGTCGACTCGGAGACGGCTGATGGACTGAGGCCGTGCGCGCGACCACAGCGGCAGAGGCGAGGCAGGTCAACCCCGTGCGGGTGAGGTGAGCCAAGGTGGTAGTGAAGGCAGGCTCGGTGGCCAGGGCAACTCGAGGTCAAAGCACTCCCTGAAAACTTTGGCATCTCACCCGATCATCAAGCCAAACTAGCTCGATCCAAAGCTAGCTAGTAGTAGGTTGGTCAACTTGATTGACCGACTCCGGCTAGCCACACAATTCCTTTATACGTACACAACACCACAGCCCGATTTCTTTTAGGCTGGAAAGATATGACGTACGCCCAGGACCTGATTGATTTCGATGGTAATATAATAGCAGCAACGACAGCTCGGAAAAAGAAGTAGCAGCAACGCTTGAAGGGCGGCGGCGGCTAGGCTCAAGGACAGCAGCGGCGGCCCAAACTGCGTCGACTTCCGGCTGGCCTCGGGGACAGCAGCTCGAGGCCGTAGCAGAAGCGGCTCATCGCGCGGCAAGGGGCTCAAAGCAGAGACGGGGCGGGTCAACCCAGGCGGGTTTGACTCCTCATCCGGGTCGTAGTTGGTTTTGATGAGATGTAACAGCTGACGTATGATCCTGATGTAGCTTGTCCTTGGCTCGATTGAAACATGAAAAAAGTGTAACGCCTGACGAAATGCTTCGGGGCTCGATCCATCGCGAGCAATAAACACTTCTGTTGATCTCGGCGGCTTATGGTAGCGCACAGGTGTAACCCTAAATTTTCTTGATCCTTAAATCTCACATATCTTAAATCTGGACTGATGAATTCGAAGCTGATGCAAATCCTTTCCAACCGGCTTATTCGGAAAATTGCAAACTTCTCGATCCCTGGGAGAGATCCCTCCAAGAACTCAACACCACCGTGCGTGGCCCCACGGTGGGCGCCAACTATCGTGGAATTATCACGGCAGATGTCGTTAGTGTCAGGACTTAGTCGTGAGGCCAGCGCACCTATGTGGTAGCTTGAGAGGGGTTGAGTGGGACGAGAGACGCGAGGTTTTTTACCCAGGTTCGGCCCCTCATGGTGGAAGTAAAAGCCTACATCCTGCTTCATTGATATTTATGATGATGATGGTCCCGATTACAAGGGTGCTCTATCTCGACAGCTATTGATTTGTTTGTCTCAACTTGGGAAAACTCTTCCCTCTTGGGGTGCCCTGCCCCTCCTTATATAAGTTGGAGGGGCAGGTTACATGTGGAGTCCTAGTAGGACTAGGGCTATTCTATTACAAGTGGAATCCTAGTCTTGTTTTCTTGGTAAGGGAAAACTCCTTATGCCTTTCTTCTTAAGCCGGCCCACCATAATATGAGCCGGCCTTCCGGGCCGCCGGGTCTTCTCGCTCCTCTAACCCGCCTGCCGGGTCACCCATGAGTCACCAGGCCCGGCCGGGTCATCAGTGAGTGTAGAGCTCCGGGTGGGTCACTTCGTGAATCGCCAAGTCAGGGCGGGTCACCAGTGAGTCGCCAAGCCCGGCCGGGTCATATATCCGGCCAGGTTATACCGCGGGATATATCCTCGACACCGGGCAGGGTTTGGAAAAAGTTCACCGGAATGGTTCCGGGTCTGAAGAAGGAGCTGCAATTTACACACCCCAAAGTAAGTAGTACTAGCTAGTTCTGCACAGTTTGTGGCGTACAGTTTGTCGACAAAGACGAGACTACAGAATTCACCAATCAATATGCGAAGACAAAAGATCACTGGCCCGCATTTGTGGCGTACAAGAAATCGAAGAAAGCTAAGAAAAGGTCACAGATAAATAAGCAAAATGCTGCAAAGAAGCTATATCACCATGCTACGGGGTCAAGTGGCTACAATGTTGCCCGACCTACGTGGGACAAAGTTGAGAACGACCTGTTTGCTAAAGGGGTCCAACCAGCGACATTGAATTGGCCCGATCGGGCAAGGACTTGGTTCTTCGGGCATGGGGGAACTCTGGACCCAGAAATAGGGAAGTGTGTTTACACGAAAGCTCAACTTGAAACACCCGTCAAAAAGATTTAGGAAGCAATCCAGGAAGTGCAGGAAGGGAGGTTCCATCCCGACAGAGAGAAGGACGAGTTGTCAAAGGCCCTTGGGAATCCTAAACAGCCTGGACGAATACGAGGCACATCAGGCTCCATTCCGTGGGTGCATGGGTTTCCCGACAACACTGGTTATAGAAGACGAGGGAGAAAGAAGAAAGAGGAAGCAGACCGGATGCAGAAGGTAGAAGAAAGATTAGCGCTACAGGAGAAGAAACTAGAGTTACTTACCAGTCAGCGAGCTATCGGCCCACCATCTCAATAGCACGAAGATCCTTCATTTGATACTGCCCACGAAGCTACCCCACCATCTCAGCGGAAAAGCAGCATGGCTTCCACGGAGCTCCTTCGGCCTGATATCACGACTCCTCGTTACCCCGTGGATGATATCATGGAGAGGGAACATTGTGAGCTAATTGCGAAATGCCATAACCTAACCTTGAAGGTGGTGGTTGGCTATGTCTTACCTCGTCAACCTGATGGAACTTTCCATTTCGCTCCGATTCCAGATGGCTTTGCTGTTGTCGAGGTGGATGAAGTTATGAACGGATTTGAGGGGCTGGAGCTTGACTACCCTACAGGTGAAGGGGAGAATCATGTGGAAAATGCCTTAAGGACTCCAAACTGGACGCCACCTCAGCAGACTCAGCCGGAGGAGGCCCCTCAGCTGACTCCTCATAGTCTAGCTCTATCTCCGCTGCCTTAGCCGTCTCCGCCGCCTCAGCTGTCTCCGCCGCGTCAGCGGACTCCGGCAGAGGAGGCCCCTCAGCAGAATCCTCCTCAGCCTCAGCTGTCTCCGTCGCGTCAGTGGACTCCGCCTCCTCCGCCGCGTCAGCTGACTCCGCCTCCTCAGCAACGGCGGAAGAGAGCCACCGCCGCTCCGGCGGCTAGCAGTACAACAACGAAGAAATCCAGAGCAGGTACAGGCGTCAAGAAGGCTCCTGCCAAGTTACCATACGACATGACTGTCGAGGAAAACAATGACATCGTGACTGCCGTTGTGAAACACCAGCTTGCACCGAAACGTCCATCTCCAAAGGAGAAAATAGATCCGGTAAAAGCGAAGCACTGT
Organism: Thinopyrum elongatum; assembly: GCA_011799875.1. Taxonomy (NCBI): domain Eukaryota; kingdom Viridiplantae; phylum Streptophyta; class Magnoliopsida; order Poales; family Poaceae; genus Thinopyrum; species Thinopyrum elongatum. Next base: position 90,268,605 of record CM022302.1, on the reverse strand, counting down.
CTGGATGCCCTTACGTGACCACCACCGCCTCCGCCGCTATCACACTATGACCGCTGTATTGAAAAGACATTTGATAAAGTGAAGCGGTCGGGAAGTAGTAGTGGTGCAAAAAGTGGGAAAACAATTCCCCAGCTCGGCGAACAGGAAAAGCAATCGTGCCCCCCGCTCAAGGTGTTTACCGATATCGCTAATGATCTGGTGGTAGCCGCCGCTGCTCCTGGTTTCACTCTTGGTGATTACTTAGGCGATGAGGTACAGTTCGAAATGGCTGAGGTAGTAACCTTCAGATACGAGCACGAGAAGCCTGTCGTCAAACCTGAGCAGCTCCCGGATCTATCAACGATGATGCAAAGATTCCATGACTGGTACTTGAAAACCTGCAAGGATGGGACCGACAGTATCTTGGTGGGAATTAAAGATGAGCACTACTTCAATGGAGTAAAGGCGTTGTACATTGAATTTGAAGAATTATTTCAGTTATACAATCAAGAAGCCCTCGAGAAAAGTATCATCAGTTGCTATTGTCTGTAAGTATTATTTCTGTAATTAAGTCTCTAGCTCAACCCGTTCATTGCATGTATAATTATCCTCACTATATTTTATATGCAGATTGAAGATGCTCGAATGCAAAAGAGGACAAATCTATGACATTGGGTTCATTAACCCAAATACCGTAAATGAATATACGGTACAAAAGAACCCCGACGATACTGAGAAAAACTTGCTAAACGCGTTACTTCGACAACAAAACAGAAGGGAAATACTCTTTCCTTACAACTTCTCGTGAGTGTTACTGTCTTGTGCATATTCTGTTTCGCTTACTCGAGGTTAAGTGTAATTGATGAGTTATGCGTGCGCAGGTTCCACTTTATTCTGCTAGCCATTCAGCTTGACGCGGGACTAGTAATTGTCTTGGACTCGAGACGTAAAGAGCCTAAGGAGTGGGCGCACCTGAGTGAAATGCTCTAGAAGTAAGTTCAATCATTATCGCACTATATCGGTAACTTTCGTTCATTTCCTGATATCAAGTAATCATTTTCTTTGCTGGGCAGGGTTTGGAAAGAGTTCACCAGCAAGATACCGGGTGAATGGAAAAAGGAGCTGCGATTTCAACACCCCAAAGTAAGTAGTACTAGCTAGTTCCGCGCATCTCTCATTGATTCTAGTTTCAATACCATTATCATGCTTGATTATCATTTTGATTGAACTCTATTCTCGTAAAGTGCTTGTGGTAGGCACCTAGGAATAATTTATGTGGATACTACATTTGCGAGTTCATTTGCCACTCGACCTCTGAGCGGGGCATATCTTCACAACAATTAGAAGTATGTAAACAATATTCACAATTTTATTTTATTACCATCAATTGTGTTGAGTTTCATTCATATATATATATATATTGACCCCCTTCTTTGAATTAGACCTGGCGGAAGCGGGATCTACTCCTACCAAATGACCGCATACGAGGAATTCTAGAGGAATTGGCGGGATTCTTTGTTGAGCACGTCATACCTACAGACGGAGAATACCATCGGGAATTGCAATGCGATTTTGGTAGATGATGTTAGGGATCGTAAGAGATGTTATATTGTATATATGCATGATCATGTACTATATGTAGTAGCGTCGAATAGATATACGAAAACTTGTTGTTCGACCAAGCATGGAGAAAGAGAGGTCACTTCTCTATGTTCATGATGATGTTGTGTAATGGTTCCTTCATTGCTATATGTAGTAGCTAGAGTCGAGTTGAATGGAAAACATAAAATAAAAATGAAACCCTAAATGTAAAAGAATTGAAGGGTAAACACAAAAAGAAAAGGGGGAAACACAATATGAAACCCTAAACCCTCCAAAACCCATAACCCCTTCTTAAAAAAAACCCCAGCGCTTGGCAGGTGCTGACGCATGGCTGCCTTTTAGTCTCAGTTGGTGTCACGAACCTGGACTAAAGGTCCTCCTGCCTCGGCGCCCCGCAGCGGCCACGTGAAGCACCTTTAGTCCCGGTTCATAACACGACCGGGACTAAAAGTGGAGGGCATTAATCCCGATCGATTAGTCCCGGTTGCAGAACCGGGACTAAAGGGCCTCTGGAACCGGGACTGATGGCCCGTTTCCTACTAGTGCTTGGATTCTTTCTCTAAAGCACATCACGTGAAAATCTTGTTCTTATGAAGCATTTTATGGCTTCCATATGTACTGTGGCCACTGAGTCATCCGCCAATAAGGTTCACCCCTACATATTTCGTTTGAGTATATTTTTTTCGCAAATACGCTTAGCAGCATATCATTTTATTGATAGAGAGTTTTTAGAAGACTACAGGGGTGGTTTCCCGGGACATACACTTAGCAGGCGTCATGGAGAAACCAAAGTGAGCAGGGACTATGGAGGATGGGCCTGGGCCGGCCCCTGTGCCTCCCTTGGGTGGGCCGGGAGCCCTGGGGATGGGCGTGGACCTGGAGCTTGCGGGTGTGGCCGATACGGTCAGGCCCACCCCCTCTCGGCCTGTTCAGCGACCCACTCTCGGCTATATATGGCTGCGGCGCGGGTGCCTGAACCCTTCGTTAGGGTTTCCCGCAGCCATTCGTGAGGTCCGGCGGCTGGCTCACACCGCCCGCACCATCCAGATCTCACACCCTCACCCTCCTCTCCTCAAATCCTTTGCGGCGGCGGTGATGGGCGACCGGCGGGCTGACAAGCGTCCAATGGAGATGTCGGACCACGAGGCGGACCGGCGGAGGGAGCGGGAGCTGCGTGACAAGGCGAAGCGCTCGATGCGCGAGCGGCAAGGCGGCAGAGATGACAGAGAGCAACGCGACTCCTTCTATGAGCAGGAGGGCGCGAGGGGGATTGGGGTCCTCCGCCCCCTTGGTGGATCCAGCAGCAGGAGCGCAAGAGGAAGAAGAAGGCCAGACAGCATCGCAGGGAGCTCGAGCGCAAGTCCATGGAGCATCCGAACTGCGGTGGCGGCCACGGCGACCAGCTGGCCAAGAAGCCCAGGGCTTTCGCTGAGCCACTGGCAATAGCGCTTCCGTCTTCGTCCAAGGGCACGGCGGAGGCGCCCATTCCGGTGGAAGAGGTCCCGATGGTGGAGTGCTTCAAGTGTGGTCGCTTGGGGCACTTTCAATCCAAGTGTAAGTTTATGCCACTCTGTGTGCTCTGTAAGGAAGAAGGCCATGCGTCGGCGAACTGCCCGTCCCGTGGGCGCCAACTCAACCTCCAGATCATGGGCAGTGCCATCTCAGGCGAGGGCTTTTTCTATCTGCAGTTCGACGAAGACGCGGAGGCGGACGACCCGGTGGATTCCCGGACTGAAAATACTGCCATCCACTCCGTGGATCCGGGCAAGCTCAACCTCCGCATTCTCAAGCAAGAACTGAAGCACATGGTGACCGGGGATTGGGACTGGCAGGTCACTCAAGTGGGGGACGATGACTTCATGGTTGTGTTCCCCTCTGCTGACCTTCTGCACATGGCCAAGTCCAGTGGCGAACTGTTCCTCTCCATCCATGATATCACTGCTAGGGTGCGGGACATGCTGCATGAGGAAGTGCAGTCAATGGTCATGCCCGAGGCTTATGTTCGGCTCTTTGGCATCCCCAAGAAACACCGGAGGGTGGAGCGTATTATGGAAGGACTCAAGATGCTTGGGCGGCCGATTGTGGTCGATGAGCTTTCCCTTATCAGGTTGAGGCCTGTGAGGATGAAACTGGCGTGTAAGGCCCCGGAGAAACTCAATGGGGTGGTGGAAGTGTGGTTTAACCAGGAGGGGTACCAGATCAAGGTGGAACTCGAGCGAATGTCTAAGCGTGGGGGCGAGGCGACTGCTCATGGGGCTGGTCCCTCGGATAAGCACCCTCCCTGCGCCGCTGACAAGGACGGCCGTTCGCTACCCCCGGGGAGCATCAACAAGCCTAGTGGGGGCGCACTGGGCAAGGCAAAGGAGGGAGCTAATGGGGCGCATGGTGCAGTTGCGGATACAGACGTGCGGATGGAAGGTCAGGAGGAGGAGCCAGAGGACAGCATTCAGACACGTCCATCAACACCGAGACTTGGGACAAATTGGGTGCTCCTGCTGCTGGGGCCATGGGGGTGGCGACGCAAGACACGGCGGTGAGCGTGCCGCCTTTGGCTCGCTCCCTTGTGGTGGCTTTTGACGAGTATGGTTCCAACCTCGCGGCACCGATCCCGGAGCTCTTCCCGAATCTTGGGGTGGTTGGGGCCCCTCCACTGTCGCGGAACGCCTCCCGCCCTCCTCTCTGGTGGCAATGGGGATGGACTCGGGCTGTGTGCTGAACGAGGGGAGCGATCTGACGCCGATCTCTACGCGTCGTGGCTCAAGTGGCTCCGGCAGGCAACCCAAGAAGACTGCGGGGAGGAAGTTGGCGAGCAAGCAGATGCCACCCTCATCCTTTGTGGCCGAGGTGGTGTTGGGCGGTGACCTGGGGGCGGCGCTGGCGACGACCAGGACGGGCACCAAGGCCAGATGCTCCAAGGCGACTCCGGTGGTGCAGCGGGCTCCCAGCGTCCGGGCCAAGGCCAAGTTGGGGGAGATGTCCTCCATGGAGAGCGCCAAGCTTCGCCTTGCTGACAAGAACTTGGAAACCTCAGATGTGGGTGCCGTTGGGGAAGCCGCGTGATGTTGAGCGCATGGGGGAGATCATGGAGAAGATCAAGAATACGATGCCGTTGGCGCGCCAGACCGACTCGACAGTTTGAGCCTTTTGGTTATGTTGTTTGTGGTGTAGCTGGTTGTATGGCCCTTAGTTTGAACTCTCATCTTCCTTCGTGACAAGCATGGTTCTGAGCTTCGCATTCTATGGGACAGTGTGGTCCTGTGTATTTTGGTTGTGTGGTCTGTAGGATTAAAACCTAATGTGGATGCTGCCTGGTGGCTTTATTAATTTAAAGCTGGACGCTTCTAGCATCTTCGTTCCAAAAAGCGGGGGTGCTCAGCCCCATAGAGTATCATCCATGAAGAAACCGACTACCACTGCGATGGCAATTGCCTGGACAAAAGTGGACTCTAGTAATCCATTATTAACTCCTATGAACAAACTACCTGTAGAACACATCTTCTATACCATGGAGTTCTCACTGCATTCTGTCATTTCAAAGCGAAGTTTTCCAACAGAATACAAGCCATTTAAAATTTGTTAGTGGGGTTACAGTAGAATTTGTTAGAGACAAGACATGTAGTGAATTAAGTTGACAGGCTTTAAACTGGGCTTAAGGATTATCGCCAAAGACTTATTTAGCAATTGATTAGAATCTAATGAACATGTGATGTTCACGTTCATATGCTTCAACCACCATTACCATCAGGGATGGTGCGAAGATGCCATTTTGGGACGCGCCATGGATCAATAACCGTAAGCCCAAGGAGATTGCCCCTCTCATCTTTGAGGCTTCATCGAGGAAGAACTGAAAAATTAAAGATGCACTTTTCGAGCATGCTTGGGTTTCTAAGATCAAATTGACGGCCAACTTCACTTTCGAGCACATCCCTCAATTTGTGGCCCTTTGGACAACTATCCACGATTTTCAGCTTGATGACAACTCTTTAGACGAAATTATTTGGAAGCACACAAGTGATGGTCAATATTATGTGTCCTCGGCTTATAAGGCACAATTCTTGGGAACATTCTACTCCCCCTTAGAACAAGTGGTGTGAGCAAGCGGTGTCGAAAACTTGAGCTCCCCCGAAGGTCAAGTTCTTCGCTTGGTTGGCCACTCAAGATAGACTTTGGACGGCCGATAGATTGGCCAAGAGAGGGTGGCCAAATTATGGTCTTTGTCCTCTTTGCAAGCAGGAGCAAGATTCCGGGACGCACCTCTTGTTCAAACGTCGGTTCACTAAGCGTCTCTGCACTAGTAGAAAAAGGCCCATTTGTCCCGGTTCGGGAACCGGGACTAAAGGGTCGGGACTAAAGCCCAACATCTTTAGTCCCGGTTCTTATACGAACCGGGACAGATGGGGCTCCACGTGGCCGCTGCGGCGAGCCCAGAGAGGAGGGCCTTTAGTCCCGGTTGGTAACACCAACCGGGACCAAAGATCATCCACATGTCAGCAGCTCAGGAGTTGGGGTTTTTGTTTTTTTTTGAAAGGGGGGGGGGGGTTTAGGGGTTTTGTAGGGTTAATTTAGGGGTTTCATATATTGTGTTAGCTGGCTAATAGAGAGAAGTGTCCTCTCTTATCTCCGTGCTTGGTCGACGCTACGTACTATACATATAGAGAGGACTCGACACACTAGCTAGTAAGCAAAAGAAGGAAACCATTAAGTACACAAGATCGTCATGAACATATACAGAGAGAAGTGATCGACCTCCTCCTTCTCCGAGAGATTGGTCGAACAACAAGTTTTCGTATATCTATCCGACGCTACTAGCTACATATATACAATATAAGATCCCTAACATCTGATGTCAAGTTCCACATGGTATTCTCCGGCTGGATTGATGACGTGGTCAAGAAAGAATCCAGCCAATTCCTCTTGAATTGCCTTTAAGCGATCTTGTGGTAGGAGTTCATCCCGCATCTGCCAAATCTAATTTGAAGAAGGGGGTCAATACATATATATGAATGAAACTCAACACAAATGATGGTAATAAAATAAAATTGTGAATATTATTGCTTACGTACTTCATATTGTTTTTCAGAGTAGCCCCGCTTAGAGGTCGTTGCGTTGTAGATGTACTCGCAAACGTAGTATCCACAAAAATTATTCCCGCCTTCCTGCCACAACCACTTTACGAGAAATAGAGGTCAATCAAACTGATAATCAAGCATTATAAATGGTATTGATGAAACTAGCTAGAATCAATGGGAGATGCGCGGAACTAGCTAGTAGTACTTACTTTCGGGTGTGTAAATCGCAGATCCCCCGGCAGTCCCGGAACTTCTGCGGTGAACACTTTCCAAACCCTGCGAGACAAAGAAAATAATTACTTGATATCAGGAAATGAACAAAGTTGCCGATATGGTGCGATAATGATCGATTGAACTTACTTCTTGAGCATTTCAGTCATGGCCGCATACTCCTTGGGATCTTTTCGTTTTGAGTCTAAGACGGTTACTAGTCCCTGCTCAAGCTTAATCTCTAGGAGAATAAAGTGGAAGCTGCACACGCATGCATAACTCATCAATTACATTACTATAACCTCGAGTAATAATGGAAACCGAATATGCAGAAGACAGTAACACTCACTTGAAGTTGTAAGGAAAGAGTATTTTATCTTTGTTTTGATTTTTAAGCAACGATTGTAGCAAGTTAGCCTCGGTTTCTTTCGGATTATATTTAACCGTCCATTGTTCTATGAGATTTGTGTTAATGAACCCAATATCATAGATTTGTGCATTTCTGCATTCGACGATCTTCAATCTGCATAATATAGTGAGGATAATTATATATACATGCAATGAAAGAGCTGAGCTATATATAGAGACTTAATTACAGAAGTATAGTACTTACAGACAGTAGCAAGTGATGATTATTTTATCGAGGTCCTTTTGATTGAAAAACTGGAAGAACTCCTCAAATGGAACAGACAACAGATCAATTCCAACGAGGTCGTGCTCCTCTTTAACTCTCAGCGTCAAAATATCCTTCCCAGACTTGCAGGTGTCCATGTACCACTTATGGAATCTTCGCATCATCGTTGTTAGAGGAGGATCACCAGGTCTGACGAGAGGCTTCCCGTACTGGTATTTGTGTTCGTCCACCTCCATTGTATCAAAATGTGCATCGTCGGGCAGGTAATCACCAGGATTGGTATCGGGCAGCATCCCCGGTAGATTTGTGACGATATCGCTAGACACCTTGAGCGGGGGGCATGATTGGTTTGCCTGTTCACCGAGCTGGGGAATTTTGTTCCCACTTCTTCGTTCTTGTAACCTTTTGTCAGTTGAAGTAGTTCCCGACCGGTGCGCTCCTTCCACTGCCTTTTTAAGAGCATGGACATGGTTGTCATGCGGCGGAGGCGGTGGTGGTCGCTTCAGGTTCTTCACAGTGCGCTTCAATTTCACCGGATCCATCTTCTCCTCCGGAGGTGGATTTTTCTTTGCAAAAAAGTCCCTCACTTGGGCTTTACAGATCTCCGCGTTTTCCTCGTCGGTCATCTCGTATGGTAACTTCTCTAGAGGCGTGAGAGTCGGATCGAATCTGTATTGCCTCCCGCCTCTGGCTGTACTGCTAGACGCCGGAGCAGTCGGAGTGGCTGCGGCTGTCTTCCTTTGTTGCTTACAAGGCGGAGAAGGAGGCGGAGTGCTACGACGCGCCGAAGCAGCCGGAGCGGCGGCGGCTGTCTTCCGCTGTTGCTGACGAGGCGGAGAAGGAGGCGGGCTGCTCGGACGCGCCGGCGCAGGCGGAGAAGGAGGCGGAGTGCCGCCACGCACCGAAGCAGCCGAAGAAGGAGGCGGAGTGCCCTGATCACTCGCCAGAGGAGGAGGCGGAGGAGGAGGAGGAGTGCCCTGACTCGCCGGAGGAGGAGGCGGATGCGTCCAGTTCGGAAGGTTGATGAGCTCCTTCCGCCATAGACATGGAGTCTTCAGAGCAAGACCCAGCTGAGTCTCCCCTTCACCGGTAGGGTGGTCAAGCTGGAGCTCCTCAAATCCCTCCGTTATTTCATCGACCATCACAACAGCATAGCCTTGTGGAATCGGAAGGCAGTGAAAAGTTGCGCCGGGTTGAGGAGGTGTAACAGAGCCGACAGCCGCCTTGACTTTGAGGTGCTGCCATTGCGTCATAAGGTGGCAATCTTGAGCCTCCGTGATAGCATCCACGGGGTAGCTGGGAGCCGTGAAGTCAGGCTGCTGAAGGACCTCGGTGGAAGCCACGCTGCTTCTCCGCTGAGATGGAGGGGTAGCTTCTGGGGTAGCTCCGGCAGGTCGCTGGCTCTGAACTAGTAGTGCTTGTTCCTCTAGCGCTGGGAGCCGCCTCTCTCATGAATGTCCGACGTCCGGACCGACAAGGGATTTAACAAAATGACGCCATTCTGGATGTGCAGAAAATGGTCCATATTTTTCCTGATCTCATCTACCCTTCTATATGTCACGTTATCTAGTGTCAAAGAATTCAAGAAAACCATGACTTCATCATTAGCCGGAAATGACAGGCGTATAATGGTACGAAGCTCTTCAAAGTTGTTTTGGAACGGAGTTCCCGATAGAATAATTCGCTTTTTGGTACAAAGTTCAGCAAAGAGCCTTCCGAATATCGCTATTTGGAAGGCCTTTGCTGAAATTCATACCAAAAGCCGAATTATTCTATCCGGAACTCCGTTCCAAAACAACTTTGAAGAGCTTCATAGCATCATACGCCTGTTACTTCCGACTAATGATGAAGCCATGGATTTCTTCAATACTTTGACAGACAACGTGACATATAGAAGAATATATATATAGATGAGATCAGAAAAAAAATTGGATCAACTTGTGCACATCCATAATGGGGGCATTCTTGATAAATCTATATATGTCAAAATTCAAACTTTGACATATGATCAAACTTTGACATATGATCAAATGTTGCATATGTCAAAATTCAAACTTTGATATGTGATCAAATGTTGCATATGTCAAAATTCAAACTTTGACATCTGATCAAACTTTGATATATGTCCACCGCGATATAAAATAATACATAGACTTGTTCGGGCGAGAGGGGGTTGATCGACGTCCCCCCTCATGTCGAAGTTACCGGAGTTATCTTCTAGTGGTTTGGGTGGCCTCGAGAGTTTGTCGGGTAGGGGCGGGAGGGGGTAGGAGATCGACAACGCTTTTTTTCTAGGGTTTGGGTGGCCTCGAGAGTTGGCCGCCCGGTATATCGAGAGGGGGGTGAACATTTTACCTTAGTAACTTAGAAAAAAAATGTTATTGGGGAGGGGGTATATCGACCCCCCCCCTCATGTCAAAGTTATCGGGGAGGGGCTATATCGACACACATACATAAGCCACAAACATATAAAAAATGTTATCGGGGAAGGATATATCACCCCCCCCTCATGTTGAAGTTATCGGGGAGGGGTATATCGAGAGGGGGTGAACATTTTACCTTAGTAACTTAGAAAAAAATGTTATCGGGGAGGGGGTATATCGACCCCCCCCCCTCATGTCAAAGTTATCGGGGAGGGGCTATATCGACAACGACATACATATAGCCACATACATATAAAAAAGTTTATCGGGAAGGGGTATATCGACCCCCCCCCCTCATGTTGAAGTTTATGGGAGGGGTATATCGAGAGGGGGGTGAACATTTTACCTTAGTAACTTAGAAAAAATGTTATCGGGGAGGGGTATATCGACCCCGCCCCCCCTCTGTCAAAGTTATCGGGGAGGGGCTATTCGACAACGACATACATTATAGCCCATACATATAAAAAAATGTTATCGGGGAAGGGGTATATCGACCCCCCCCCCCCCCTCATGTTGAAGTTATCGGGGAGGGGGTATATCGAGAGGGGGGTGAACATTTTACCTTAGTAACTTAGAAAAAAAAGTTATCAGGGAGGGGTATATCGACCCCCCCCTCATGTCAATTTATCGGGAGGGGCTATAATCGCAACGACATACATACAAGGAAAAAAATGTTATCGGGGAGGGGGTATATCGACAACGACATACATACATGAAAAAAAAATGATATCCATCTATACATACATAGCCACATACATATATACATGGAAAAAATGCTATGAAAAAAAATACATATATGAACAAAAAATCAATACACATATGAACAAAAAAATACATATATGAACAAAAGAATTCTCTGAACAAAAAAATTAATACATATATGAACATCCATACATACATATAGCCACATACATACATATATACATTATATATATATGAACAAAAAATTCATCATATAAAATATGAAAAAAAAATCATCATATACACAGAGCCGGGGCGGCGGCGGCTCACAGCGGGGGCGGCCGGCGAGGGCGAGGGCGGGGGCGGCGAGGGCGGTGGGGGCGGGCCGGGGCGCAGGGGCGCGGCCGGGCGCGCTCGGGGGCGGCGGACGACGACGGCGACGGTGGGGGCGGGCCGGGCCGCAGGGGCGCGGCCGGGCGCGCTCGGGGGCGGAGGACGGCGACGGCGTGGGCGGCGGACGGCGTCGGCGTGGGCTCGGGGGCGGGGCACGGGCACGGGCGACGGCGTCGGGGCAGCCTGGCGGCGTCGGGGAACTGCGATGAAACTGAAAATTTTCACAAGTCTTGCTTATATACACGAAGCATTGGTCCCGGTTCGTGACACCAACCGGGACTAATGACCCCTTTAGTCCCGGTTGGTGCCACCAACCGGGACCAAAGGTCTCTTTTCAGCAGCCCAAAGGGCGGGAAGCAGGGACCTTTGGTCCCGGTTGGTGGCACCAACCAGGACTAAAGGGCGTGCATTGGTCCCGGTTGGTGCCACGAACCGGTACCAATGCACCCCTTTAGTCTCGGTTGGTGCCACCAACCGGGACAAAAAGCCTTGTGCTGCCCGCGTCGCGGCCAAAAGTTTAGTCCCACCTCGCTAGTTGAGAGAGCTCGAGAGTGGTTTTAAGCGCTGCTGCGCCCACTCTCTCGAGCTGCTCTCAACTGCAGGCTTTCGGGCCTAAACTCGCACTATGTGCCTGTGGGCCTACTGGGCCTGCTGCGGGCCTGAATCCTGGCCCATGGTTGGGTTTCTAGTCGTATTCAGGCCGTGGTGGCCCAGTAGGCGGCACTTTTTTTATTTTTATTTTGTTTTCTTTGTTGCTTTATTTATTTTATTTTGTTTCTACTTACAACAAAATACTTACTGTTGCTATTTTTATTTATTTTATTAAATTTTATTTTATTTTATTTTGTTTCTACTTATTTATTAAAGTTTATTTTGTTTCTACTTATTTATTTTATTTTGTTTCTACTTATTTATTTTATTTTATTTTTTACTTTTTTTATTTATTTTATGAATTTTTTTTTCTTTTAATGTTTTGAAGAGAAAATACTTTGATAATTTTAGTTGCATAAATTTTATATAATTTTAGTTTCAATAATACAAGAGGTTTAAAAAGTTGAAAAGCACTTCAAATGAACTCTGAAGAGGTTGAAAATGAGTATGATATCATCATTTCACCCACATAGCATGTGCTAAAAAGTTGAGAGGGTTACGGCAAAAACTGGATGCACTTCGTGTACAAAATGGACAATCTCTTTCGAAGTATCAGGGTTTCGGACAAAAACTCACCTGTTACAAAGGGATTTCATTTTTTTGAACTAATTTGAACTCCAGACTTTTTGTGTGCTCAAAATGAACCATTCAAAGCCACATCATCAATTTTCAACCCTTTATGACTTCATCTGTCTTCACTTTTTCTTCGCTTGTGTCCTTTGCTTATTGCGCCGTAACCATGGATATTCTTCATCGCTTAACAGGGTGCTTGGGTCAGCCTTGACTTCGAAGGGAGGAATTTCATGAAACTTTTCATAATCTTCAGACATGTCTGTCTTACCCTCCACTCCCACGATGTCTCTTTTCCCTGAAAGAACTATGTGGCGCTTTGGCTCATCGTATGATGTATTCGCTTCCTTATCTTTTCTTTTTCTCGGTTTGGTAGACATGTCCTTCACGTAGAAAACCTGCGCCACATCATTGGCTAGGACGAATGGTTCGTCTGTGTACCCAAGATTGTTCAGATCCACTGTTGTCATTCCGTAATGTGGCTCTACCTATACCCCGCCTCCTGACAGATTGACCCATTTGCACTTAAACAAAGGGACCTTAAAATCATGTCCGTAGTCAAGTTCCCATATGTCCACTATGTAACCATAATATGTGTCCTTTCCCCTCTTGGTTGCTGCATCAAAGCGGACACCACTGTTTTGGTTAGTGCTCTTTTTATCTTGGGCGATCGTGTAAAATGTATTCTCATTTATCTCGTATCCTTTGTAAGTCAATACAGTCGAAGATGGTCCCCTGGACAACGAGTACAGCTCATCAGAAACAGTGTTGTCACCTCTGAGATGTGTTTCCAACCAACTGCCGAAAGTCCTGATGTGTTCACATGTAATCCAGTCGTCACACTGCTCCGAGTGTTTGGAGCGCAGAATGTTCTTGTGTTCATCGACATACGGGGTCACCAAGGTAGAGTTCTGTATAACTGTGTAGTGTGCTTGAGACCAAGAATGCCCGTCCCTGCATATTATTGAGTCCCCTCCTAGCGTGCCTTTTCCAGTCAGTCTCCCCTCATACCGCGATTGAGGGAGACCAATCTTCTTAAGGTCAGGAATGAAGTCAACACAAAACCCAATGACATCCTCTGTTTGATGGCCCATGGAGATGCTTCCTTCTGGCCTAGCGCGGTTACGGACATATTTCTTTAGGACTCCCATGAACCTCTCAAAGGGGAACATATTGTGTAGAAATACGGGGCCCAGAACGACAATCTCGTCGACTAGATGAACTAGGACGTGCGTCATGATATTGAAGAAGGATGGTGGGAACACCAGCTCGAAACTGACAAGACATTGCGCCACATCACTCCTTAGTCTTGGTATGATTTCTGGATCGATCACCTTCTGAGAGATTGCATTGAGGAATGCACATAGCTTCACAATGACTAATCGAACGTTTTCAAGTAGAAGCCCCCTCAATGCAACTGGAAGCAGTTGCGTCATAATCACGTGGCAGTCATGAGACTTTAGGTTCTGAAACTTTTTCTCTGCCATATTTATTATTCCCTTTATATTCGACGAGAAGCCAGACGGGACCTTCATACTGAGCAGGCATTCAAAGAAGATTTCCTTCTCTTCTTTGGTAAGAGCGTAGCTGGCAGGACCTTCATACTACTTTGGAGGCATGCCGTCTTTTTCGTGCCAACGTTGCAGGTCCTCCCGTGCTTCCGGTGTATCTTTTGTCTTTCCATACATGCCCAAGAAGCCTAGTAGGTTCACGCAAAGGTTCTTTGTCACGTGCATCACGTCGATTGAAGAACGGACCTCTAGGTCTTTCCAGTAGGGTAGGTCCCAAAATATAGATTTCTTCTTCCACATGGGAGCGCGTCCCTCAGCGTCATTCGGAACAGATAGTCCGCCGGGACCCTTTCCAAAGATTACATATAAATCATTGACCATAGCAAGTACGTGATCACCGGTACGCATGGCGGGCTTCTTCCGGTGATCTGCCTCGCCTTTGAAATGCTTGCCTTTCTTTCGACATTGATGGTTGGTCAGAAGAAATCGACGATGCCCCAGGTACACATTCTTCCTGCATTTGTCCAGGTATATACTTTCGGTGTCAGCTAAACAGTGCGTGCATGCGTGGTATCCCTTGTTTGTCTGTCCTGAAAGGTTACTGAGAGCAGGACAATCATTGATGGTTACAAACAGCAACGCATGCAGGTCAAATTCCTCCTGTCTGTGCTCATCCCACACACGTACACCGTTTCCATTCCACAGCTGTAAAAGTTCTTCAACTAATGGCCTTAGGTACACATCAATGTCATTGCCGGGTTGCTTAGGGCCTTGGATGAGTACTGGCATCATAATGAACTTCCGCTTCATGCACAGCCAAGGAGGAAGGTTATAGATACATAGAGTCACGGGCCAGGTGCTGTGATTGCTGCTCTGCTCCCCGAAAGGATTAATGCCATCCGCGCTTAAACCAAACCATACGTTCCTTGGGTCACCTGCAAACTCAGTCCGATACTTTCTCTCGATTTTTCTCCACTGCGACCCGTCAGCGGGTGCTCTCAACTTTCCGTCTTTCTTACGGTCCTCTCTGTGCCATCGCATCAACTTGGCATGCTCTTTGTTTCTGAACAGACGTTTCAACCGTGGTATTATAGGAGCATACCACATCACCTTGGCAGGAACCCTCTTCCTGGGGGGCTCGCCGTCAACATCACCAGGGTCATCTCGTCTGATCTTATACCGCAATGCACCACATACCGGGCATGCGTTCAAATCCTCGTACGCACAGCGGTACAGGATGCAGTCATTAGGGCATGCATGTATCTTCTGCACCTCCAATCCTAGAGGGCATACGACCTTCTTTGCTGCGTACGTACTGTCGGGCAATTCGTTATCCTTTGGAAGCTTCTTCTTCAATATTTTCAGTAGCTTCTCAAATCCTTTGTCAGGCACAGCATTCTCTGCCTTCCACTGCAGCAATTCCAGTACTTTACCGAGCTTTGTGTTGCCATCTTCGCAATTGGGGTACAACCCTTTTTGGTGATCCTCTAACATGCGATCGAATTTCAGCTTCTCCTTTTCACTTTCGCACTGTCTCCTTGCATCAACAATGACCCGGCGGAGATCATCATCAGGCACATCGTCTGGTTCCTCTTGATCTTCAGCTTCCCCCGTTGCAGCATCATCGTATTCAGGGGGCACATAGTTGTCATCGTCCTCTTCTTCTTCGCTGTCTTCCATCATAACCCCTATTTCTCCGTGCCTGGTCCAAACATTATAGTGTGGCATGAAACCCTTATAAAGCAGGTGGGTGTGAAGGATTTTCCGGTCAGAGTAAGACTTCGTATTCCCACATATAGGGCATGGACAACACATAAAACCATTCTGCTTGTTTGCCTCAGCCACTTCGAGAAAATTATGCACGCCCTTAATGTACTCGGAGGTGCGTCTGTCACCGTACATCCATTGCCGGTTCATCTGCGTGCATTATATATAATTAAGTGTGTCAAAAACCATTACAAAATATCATGAACAGATAAGTGACCAAATTAATAGAAGTTCATCATCACATTAAAACCAAAGTACATACATAGTTCTCATTGAACAACATATAGCTCTTCAGAGCATCTAATTAAACCATACATTATTGAAACTATGTAAAACATTTCAATGCAACAACAAATGCGATCATAATCGCAACCAAGGTAACAGTTGATCCAACGGCATAATGATACCAAGCCTCGGTATGAATGGCATATTTTCTATACTTTCTAATCTTGAAGCGCATTGCATCCATCTTGATCTTGTGATCATCGACGATATCCGCAACATGCAACTCCAATATCATCTTCTCCTCCTCAATTTTTTTCAATTTTTCCTTCAAGTAATTGTTTTCTTCTTCAACTAAATTTAACCTCTCGACAATAGGGTCGGTTGGTATTTCCGGTTCACATACCTCCTAGATAAAAAAAATCTATGTCACGTTGGTCGGCATAATTGTCATAAACAACAAATGAACCAAATAGTTATAAAATATAATATATACCACATCCGAATCATAGACAGGACGAGGGCCGACGGGGGCGGATACCAAAACCATCGCACTATATAATAACAAACAATAATAAAAGTAAGAAAATTATACAAGTATCTATGTAAATCATACAAGTAAGAATTTTTTTTTTAGAAAGAAGATAAGAACAAGAGGCTCACCACGGTTATGCCGGCGACGAGATCGGCGCGGGCGATCGACGGCGGTGAAGACGGGGACGGGACGTGACGGACCGCTAAACCTAGACAAATCTTGAGAAAAATGGAACTTGAAGGTCGAGTTTGGAGAGGAGAAAGCTTAAGTAGTGTTGCTCGGGCATTTCATCGAACACCTCATGTGCATAGGAGGTGAGCTAGAGCACCACAAACACCTCCCCTCGCCGGCCAGAAAAAACAGAGTAGTGGAGTGCTCTGCTCGCGGGCGAGGGGTATATATAGGCACAACATTGGTCCCGGTTCGTGGCTGGAACAGGGACCAAAGGCCACCCTTTGGTCCCAGTTCCAGCCACGAACCGGGACCAATGGATATGGGCCAGGAGCGAGGCCCATTGGTCCCGGTTCGTGTCTGGAACCGGGACCAAAGGGTCCAGACGAACCGGGACCAATGCCCCACGAGCCCCGGCCGGCCCCCTGGGCGCACGAACCGGGACGTATGCCCCCATGTGTCCCGGTTCCTGACTGAACCGGGACTAATGGGCTGGGCTGGCCTGGACCAAAGCCCTGTTTTCTACTAGTGCTGGAACTTGGCGAAATATTGGCTACACCTTGAGAACATCAATACCGATGATTGGCATTTGGAGACCTCAGTCAAGGAGTGATGGGCAAAACGGTCGGACTCCTCAATCGCGAACAGGAAGGCCATGGCATCCCTCACAATGCTTCTAAGTTGGACCATTTGAAATGAAAGAAATGCTAGGGTCTTTCGCAACAAGAGCGCTCCCCCTACGACCTTACTTAACTCCATCAAGGGGGAGGCTCGCCTTTGGGTGACTGCAGGTGCAAAAAAGTTGGGGCACACAATACCGGGAGAGTAATCATTTTGTGAGTTTGGCCGTGTGTGGCCGTTGTAACAACTCTCTATTCCTCTCTTAATTAATATACGAGGCAAGTCTTTTGCCTCCGTTTCATAAAAACGTTCATATGCTTCAATTCAGTACAATTTGTTGGGTAACTTCCTATTGATGATCATAACAAGATAGTACCAAACAAGGACTTTACTACCACAGGCTAATAATAAGAAACTAACACATCTCTAGTCTACACCTCCAGATGAGACACTAGGAGCCAGGAAGCAACACTAGGATGCGGCGGGCAAGCTGGTTGTCCTCGAAGAGGCCGATGAGGTAGGCATCGGTGGCCTCCTCCAGCGTGGAGACAGCAGAGCTCCGGATAATGCGGTAAGTTGCATTAAAGTTGTAGCTAATGTCAATAGAGAATAGATAACCTTGGAGCAATAAGAAACGCAGCAAGCAAGCCTGTTTGCTAGATACGAATTAGCAGGTGGCGACCCACAGCTTGCTAAATGCTACTCCTAGTATAAAATCTGCAAGCCGAAAGATAATCAATCTCAGTAGAAATGCAGCAAGCAAGTCATATCAATCTCGGTAGAAACGCATCATCACAAAGAAAGCGGTTGCATTAATTCCAACATACAGGACCATCTTCCAACTCCCAGGTCACATTGATGGGATTCAACATTCATCAGTCACAACTAAGCAAATTAAGTCGCCAAATACTGAGTTCGAAACCAGGTAGAAATTCAACAAACACACACATACATGAAATCCGATGTCCAAATCCCTCCCTGCTGATACAACATGGAAGATAATCATATGCAAGAAAGTTCAGTTCAGAGTTAAGAGCTGGGTTCGATCTCCGCGTCGAGCATACAAATGGAAGAAACTACACTTGACAACCCATTTTTGCATCCGAGACACCAGAATGTAATTGTAGATACCTGTGGAGCAAGTAATATCATCAGTAAACATAAAACCTTGTACTACTCATTCACGAAAAGTTGTTGGGATTATTCTCCTAATTCTTCCATGACTCAACCAGAAAACATTGGCTTCACAATTGTGGAAATTGTGTCATAAGCTCCAGAGTCAAACCATCACACCATTATTAGACAAAATCAACACTTGAAACAGAGAATAACAAAAGGCAATACGTAGTGTAGTAGCAGTACATCTGGTGTGCAGAGGCTCATGGAGTAGAATCTAATGAAAATCTGGTGTAGCAGTACATCTGGTTCTAGCTCTAAGGCATACTTTTTTAGGAATGTACAACTAGCTAGTCACTAACAAATTGATTTTCATCAAATTCTCAGAGTACATATAACTGAGATCATGCATACTATAACTGAGACTTCCTTCGGTCCAAAAGGATTGTTATTTTGTACTCTCCACGTCATCAAGCAATACTTTCACCGCTACTTTAGTGATAATATGCCAGTAAAAGGAAAAAAAAAATGGCATTAGTGATAAAATAAGCTTTTTATGGTGAATCTAGTCATGCCATTTTGATCATGTGTTTCATAGTATGAAGCATTAAACACCAATAATGGAAAAAATTGAAGAAATTATAGTCCACACAAAGCATACTACCCATAGTTTGACCAGCCAGATTAAATTAGTGGCTAATGGATAGTTACATATATATGCAAGTTGGCGAATAACAGTTGACAGTTGACATGATGAACAGTCTGAGCAGGCACTATCATATGCACACATAGGGAATGAGGAACGGTCCTAAGTCACCAATACTGGGGGGGCTAGAGGGAAAAGGGCCCACCAACAGGAAGTTGGAAGATCGGCAATTAAAATGCATCAGGAAGAGAATGAAGAGCTGATGAGGAACGAATGAGAAAGCAGAGTTTGGATAAAAGATTAAATATTTAGCCTGGCATCAAAGCATGATAGAAGAGCTAAGCAAAGAGTTGTAGAGAAAATCTTAAAAGGGTCCTCTCTTGCAATTTGGTACTTGAGAAATGACAGTAAAAATCACAGCGATTTGTCTTTTAAGAATAGTTCAGATAGCTTAACATAATTCAAAAGATAAGACTACCTGCTCGACCGGTACACCACATAGCATATCTAATCATCTTATGTATTGGGCAAAAGATCAGCTCCATCATGTCCACCACCAATGCGTGTTTCTGCAAGCATAAGAAATAGAACAACCAATGACATTCCAATGAAAAGCCACATAGATATGAGGAAGCATCAACAGATATTTAGATAAACAATTGTAGTTCAAAAAAGGAATCAATTTTGATACAACATTAGGAATACATAAATAAAGGCAGTGTAAAGTTATTACTGCCGTAAGAACGAAGATGCACACTCAAACTATAAGCTGGTCAGAAGAGACAAAGTATCCATAACTTTTAAGCTCATTCCACGCCATATGTAGATATAATATAATCATACTAATAAATCATAGCAACAGATTTAATTTCAAAAAAAAATTCCTACTAACATAAATTATCAAGACTATTAAGATTTAGATTATCTTCAAATAAATTTAGCCTGAAAAGATCATACTAATAACTCTAGCAACGATAGTGATCGGGACTATTTTGGTCTTCAAATTAATTTAGCCGGGAAAATGAAATAAACTCAATCTATTAGTTTTCCGTGGTACAAATGGACATGCTACTCGCCTGCATCATGGGCTGTCCTAAAAGTGATAAAAGGAACAGTTAACTAGTAAATTCAAACAATTTTATTAATATTGATTTGAGAATAGTAGCAAGATCAGCAGAGTTATTAATATTGAATGGAAGGAACAGAACTAGCTTTCAGCTTCCAGTGTCCATATTGAGCTACCTATTTGATACTTCAGTTGGTTCAAGCTAGTTTTCATGTAGTTGTCTTCAACTTCCAACTGTTATATTATCTTATCTTGAGGAAAAAACTGCAGCCACCTTATAGGATTCTTGTTATTAATTATGAGGCATGCACAAACTAGTGAGGCACTAATGCGAGAGTGTTGGCGCCCAATCATATGCAGGGCTCGACGAAGCAACGATGGACTATAGTGGCAGCAGACTCTTCGGATCAAACAAGATGCAAGAAACCTGAGCTGACGCCCAGATTGATCAGATTAATGTTCACACTAGCAACTCTCTGTTCCCCTCTCAGGAAAGTAAGAACCACAGGATTTGGTGCCACCCAACCATTGTGGCATTTTCTGCTTTTCTACTGAACTCGAAATTCAACACCTTACATGGACAAAGCCTGCCCATGAGGCCATGATATAGCGTAACGCACAGCCTGCCAACTTGATCTCCAAGCCTTGTCCACGCAACAACATGGGAGATCTACTAGAAATCAAAATCCTTAAATTGATGGACTCTCGTCTAAAAACAGGCTAGCCATAACTTAACTAATCAATTATCAGTGATCTAGGAATGTTGATCATCTAAATCCTTCAACAACCAATTAAGACTCATTGAACAAAAAAGGCGATCCAACACAATCATGCAGCAACCAACTAGGACTCATCAGGCTAAAAAAAGGTGAACATGACAGGTGTGTGTCCCGGCAGAAACATGCTCAGACACAAAGAAAAGAAAAACAGGACTCTCCTACGGATGGCACTTCTCCTCTTTTGCAGGAAGAACTAAAATCTCGATTGGAATTGTACCTACCAAAAAAGTCTAAGTCGTTTCTCATTCAGCCTAAGTACTAGTAAACGTGCTATTTTTCACTGGTTTCAGAACAAGACAATTTGGCAACTGTCGCAGGCAAATATCCTGACTTGACTAGTAGGCATAGGTAGGTATCCGATCCATCGTTTTTCTTCGCAAAAAAAGAAAACAAAAGGTATCCATTGTTTTTTTTCTCGAACGCTCACCCAAATGTGTGTCGTTGTGCATTAGAATGAAACGCCAAGATGACACAAAAATACAAGAGCCTGAAACTCAGAAAAACAAAAAGAAAACAAACTGAAGAAAAGAAGAGAAAACTAAAGCAAAAACTGTACAAGGGCTGCGTGCTAGCAGAACTTAGAGCTTTGACTTGTTTTATTGTATGGATGTTTCATATAATAAAGTGATAAAGACATTTTGCTAGGTCTGACTTGAACCACAAAAATCACAGAAATGAGCCCACCACCTGGCAACAAAAGGTATTGTTTTATTAGCGTTTTATTGTATGGATTTTTTTCACATATTTAATCCTGAGCAGGACGATTAAGAAGGGAAAGTGGGCCTCTGTTTCTCACGCGCGGATCGTGTGACGCGTGTGTAGCCGGAAGACAAAGGGACGATGGGTTTGTATGGGAGGGGATTCAATGCGGGCCGGTTTCAAAATGGGGAACGGTATAAGTGAGGTTAGTTTCGTCCATACAGCATTAATAACCCTCCTGCGCCCTTCTTTCCCGCAAAATAGGCAGGGGTTTTCCCCGCGCTTCCTTTGAAATACGGAGGATACTACTTCCCAGATCATAATTATTACATAGAAGGCCACCATGCAAGCATCAGACCGAACCCGAGAACCACAAAGCATCCTCACAATATATATGTTGAAGATGCCATCAAGCAGCAAAAGAAAGAAGTACTGTTACGAGACTACTTCAACAGTATTTCCATCAACCAATTATCGAAAACTAACTTTCTTCTTTTATACTTATATAAATACGGTGTGAAGCAAGCTATTACGTACCAGCAGTGTAGACGCATTCGAATGCATGAAGGGGGAAATCATGAAGGGAGGACACCGCCTTGGATCGGGGAAGCTTCTTGAACTGCAGTGAGTCGAGTTGGATCATAAAGAATCCACTAAGCATATCCACGAGTACCACGCTGTTGTCCTCTGCAAACCCTACTATCCTCATGTTCTCCTCCTTGTCTGAATTGAGCGAAAGTACCTTGTTGAGTTGGATAGATCTTCCAATCACCCATGAGGCAATACCATGGGAATCGGTCTTCCTCCTCCATAGCTGGGCAATGTAGTTTGAGTTCGACATGAAGAGGAATCCTATCCCACCATCACCACCCTCGGCCCGCATAAGCTTGAAGCAGTTGCCCTTGCTATAGATAGGCACCGGCACCGGCATTACATCCAGCCTCTGCTTCTCCAAATCAAACTGGAGAATTCCTTCGAAATTCCCAATAAGCTGCCAGTAAAGGGAATCTCCAGCCAGCACAGCATGATCGATGTAAACGCTGGTGGAAAACCTCCGAAATAAACAGCTCGCGTGAGCATCAGCATCGTATGGAATGGGTGTTGTGATGAACCTTCCCCATCCGCCGGTCTCTGATGAGTAGACGCAGGCGACTGCTCGTTGGTTTTGTACCTCGTCGCCGTCTGCCGCCACCATGACCACCTGGAAGTGCTCGGCGTCTCCGGAGGCAGCGCGAAGCACCGCCCCGTTGATCACGCTCTCATAGCACTCATTCGTCGTGAGCCCTGGCGGAACATCGAGGCGGTGCTGGTCGCCGGTAACGGGGTCCCACACGATTACCTGGAGAGGCTTCGGGACTAAGATGAGCACCAGTCCGTGGCGGCATCCGAGCGGCCTGCGAACGCCGTCGCCCTCGTCGCGCTTCAGGGAGAAGCGCTCGGGAGCAACGCGGTCGGGGGCCTCCAGCGTCGGCAGGAAGTCCAGGCTTCCGCACCCGTCGAAGAAGCCGAGAAGGCGAGGGTTGCGGCGGTGGTGGAGGCGGAATCCCGGGTCGGCGACGTGGTCGCGCCAGCGCGTGCAAGCGAGGGATGCGCGCGGGAGCGAAGAGGGATCGGGGGAAAGGCGGAGCAGGATCTCGAGTAGCAGGTTGTCGTCTTCCAGCGGGGACGCCGGCGACGAAGGGTGGCTGCTGGCCGGCATCTCGCCCACTCGTCGCCGATGCGGGAAGGGATAGAGCGATGCGGGGGTGCTGAAACTGAAACTGAAGTGGGGTGCCAGCAGTAGACTGCGGTACGGGGGTGTTGAAACTTGAAAGTGAAACTGGCGCGGGATGCCAGCAGTACACTGCGGTGCAGGGGTGTTGAAAGTGAAACTGACGCGGGATGCGGGATGAAAATATCGATCGGGAGCCCACGCTGTGGTGTCTTGGGCTGGATGGACGTTTAAAGCCCACGCTGTGTTGTGGACTCTATCATTTACTCAAAAATAGAATCCCCAGGAAAATATCTACTAAAAAAAAAAAACTTCGGCTGTGGATTTGTCTACCTTTTCTGCTCCCCCTCAAGACAAAATTTAAAATCAATTCACCTGCGTGGAATCCATAATGATGTAAAAATCGTTCCCCATTGGCTTATGCAAATCACCGAGTGGATCACAACAAAGCAAATTCATCTACCTTTTCTGCAAGAAAGAAATGAGAAATATTTTTTCTTAAAATTCAAAGGTCACTTCAAAGTCTTCGCCACAGCTCATGGCAAGAACAAGAAAAACATGTCACAAATGAAGCAGCATTCCCTCCTAATGATTGAATCAGTAGGAGGAACTGTCTTTTTTTTTTAAATCATACCCCTCTCTTTATTTACGATTCAACCAACGTTACATCACTTAATAAGAGAGGGATGAGCTCACTAGGAGGCTCAACAAAAAAACTATTACAAGACGGGCCCTTAGCCAAATTTGCTAATTCATGAGCAACAGAATTAGCCTCCATAAGACAGTGCACAAATGAGGTATAAGGGAAACTGCATGCGATATGATAGCAATCATCAAAGATTGTTGTCGATGGACCTGCAGATCGCCATGCTTCATTCATCGTACTGGTAACCTCAATATTATCCGAATTGACAATAACCTTGTTGCGACCGATTGTTTGTGCTAGGCAAAGACCATATCTCAACGCAGGAGCTTCAGAAGATAGCACATGGTAACAGAAGTCAATTTTCCAGTTCCTGCATTTATGAATTTTCTTGCCATGGCGGAGATTCCTTATCTCCCACCATAGATACCAACAAGTGATAACTATTATTTCATGCACTTTCCTTTACCCTAGCACAATTGTCTCCTATTCTGGCAACCCTATGAGATACTCAACACACATTCTCCTGCTCTATCAGTTAGACATGCATTACTAATAATGTTATTCAACCCAAGTTCCTTACAAACTTGCATAGTTGCTGGACACTGAAACAATGCATGTATAAGCAGTATGAGCCCCTGTTATGCAAGAAGGGCATTGTGGTGATACCTTAACATGTTTGTTTGAAAGATTAACGCCACAAGGTAAAGTTCCATGAAGAGTTTTCCAGACAAATATTTTTACCTTTGTCGGACAGTCCAAACTCCAAATTAATTGCCACACACTTCCGACCTGCATTGTTTCTTGACCATTTGGTTGACATAGGTTGCCCCCAAATCTGTGATCCCACTCAACATAATATGATGATTTCACAGAAAGCCTGAATTTTTTCGTCATGCCCCATGCAACAAAGTCAACCATATCATAATTTGGAAGCGGTATTGCTAAGATTCGGTGAACATAAACCTACCAGAAGGTTTGCCTCTCCATTTCCTCATCCCACGGCTTAGTACTAGGATCAATCAAGTCATTTACTTTAAATATGATATGGTTGCCACGTACAGTAACAACTTTTCTGTTACACGAACCAGGAATCCATGGGTCATCCCATATATTGATTTTATGTCCATCACCCACTCTCCAGATGCACCCATGTTTCAGAGTGTTCACCCCTGCCATAATACTTTGCCAAGTGAAGCCAAAGATGAGCACCATGAGGTTAGCCTAAAAGGGACAAGTGATCGATCACTAATAATACGTTTCTTTCTTTCTCAAGTTTTCTTGCTTGAAGGTACAGATGAACTAAAAGGCCATATTGTTGAGTATTTCTCTAATCTATTTTCTTCAAAAGTTCCACAGCCATATCCTATTGTGCTATCACGGGTGAAGCCATATCCTATTGTGCTATTATGGGTGAAGCGGTGTGTGACACATAACATGAACGATGCTTTATTGGCTCCTTTCAGCGTAGAAGATGTTAACACTACTAGGAAAACCCCTATAGCCTATGTAACCACTAAGTGGTTACCTGGCATGTGATGCTACTAATTATTAGTAGCACGGGGTATAAACCCCGCGCTGCTACTAAGTGGTCCTTGTCCCCGGGATAGGCCAAAGTAGTAGCGCAGGGTTCCGCACCGCTACTAAGTTGATAGTAGTAGCGTGGGGTATTGATACGTCCATTTTGCATCATGTTTTTATGGTGATATTTATTGCATTATGGGATGTTATTTCACATTATGGTACAATACTCATGCCTTTTCTCCCTAATTTTACAAGGTTTACATGAAGAGGGAGAATGCCGGCAGCTGGAATTCTAGACCGGAAAGGAGCAAATCTGAGATACCTATTCTGCACAACTCCAAATATCCTGAAACTTTACGGAGAATTGTTTTGGAATATATAAAAAATATTGGGCGAAGAAACAATAGAAGAGGACCCACCAGGTGGCCACAAGCCTGGGGGGCGCACCCTACCCCCAAGGCGCGCCCCCTGAGCTTGTGGGCCCCCTAGCCAGCCCCCGGTGCCCTTCTTCTGCTATATGGAGGGTTTTGACCTAGAAAAAATCATAAGGAAGCTTTCAGGACGAAGCGCCGCCGTCTCGAGGCGGAACTTGGGCAGAAGCAATCTAGGGCTCCGGCGGAGCTATTTTGCCGAGGAAACTTCCCTCCGGGAGGGGGAAATCGAAGCCATCGTCATCACCAACGATCCTCTCATCGAGGGAGGGTCAACCTTCATTAACATCTTCACCAACATCATCTCCTCTCAAACCCTAGTTCATCTCTTGTATTCAATCTTTGCCTCAGAACCTTAGATTGGTACCTGTGGGTTACTAGTAGTGTTGATTACTCTTCGTAGTTGGTGCTAGTTGGTTTATTTGGTGGAAGATCATATGTTCAGATCCTTAATGATATTCAATACCCCTCTGATCTTGAACATGAACATGCTTTGTGAGTAGTTGATACGTCTCCAACGTATCTATAATTATTGATTGTTCCATGCTATTATATTATCCATCTTGGATGTTTTATATGCATTTATATGCTGTTTTATATGATTTTTGGGACTAACCTATTAACCTAGAGCCCAGTGCCAGTTTCTGTTTTTTTCCTTGTTTTTGAGTTTTACAGAAAAGGAATACCAAACGGAGTCCAATTGACTTGCCAATTTTTGATGATTTTTTATGGACCAAAAGAAGCCCCCGGAGTAAAAGAGTTGGGCCAGAAGAGTCCCGAGCCATCCACGAGGGTGGAGGGCGCTCCCTACCCCCCTGGCGTGGATGACTCGGAGACCCCCCTGACGTGAGACCGACGCAAAAAATTCCTATAAATACAGAAACCC
Organism: Thinopyrum elongatum; assembly: GCA_011799875.1. Taxonomy (NCBI): domain Eukaryota; kingdom Viridiplantae; phylum Streptophyta; class Magnoliopsida; order Poales; family Poaceae; genus Thinopyrum; species Thinopyrum elongatum. Next base: position 90,242,065 of record CM022302.1, on the reverse strand, counting down.
CCAGAAAGAAACCTAGATCGGGAGTTCCGCCGCTGCAAGCCTCTGTAGCCACCAAAAACCAATCGGGACCCTGTTCCGGCACCCTGCCGGAGTGGGAAATCATCACCGTTGGCCATCTTCATCATCCCGGCGCTCTCCATGATGAGGAGGGACTAGTTCACCCTCGGGGCTGAGGGTATGTACCAGTAGCTATGTGTTTGATCTCTCTCTCTCTCGTGTTCTTGATTTGGCATGATCTTGATGTACCGCGAGCTTTGCTATTATAGTTGGATCTTATGATGTTTCTCCCCCTCTACCTTCTTGTAATGGATTGAGTTTTCCCTTTGAAGTTATCTTATCGGATAGAGTCTTTAAGGATTTGAGAACACTTGATGTATGTCTTGCATGTGCTTATCTGTGGTGACAATGGGATATTCACGTGATCCACTTGATGTATGTTTTGGTGATCAACTTGCGGGTTCAGTGACCTTGTGAACTTATGCATAGGGGTTGGCACACATTTTCGTCTTGACTCTCCGGTAGAAACTTTGGGGCACTCTTTGAAGTTCTTTGTGTTGGTTTGAATAGATGAATCTGAGATTGTGTGATGCATATCGTATAATCAAACCCGCGGATACTTGTGGTGACATTGGAGTATCTAGGTGACATTAGGGTTTTGGTTGATGTGTGTCTTAAGGTGTTATTTTAGTACGAACTCTAGGGCTATTTGTGACACTTATAGGAATAGCCCAATAGATCAATTAGAAAGAATAACTTTGAGGTGGTTTCGTACCCTACAATAATCTCTTCGTTTATTCTCCGCTATTAGTGACTTTGGAGTGACTCTTTGTTGCACGTTGAGGGATTGTTATATGATCTAATTATGTTATCATTGTTGAGAGAACTTGCACTAGTGAAAGTATGAACCCTAGGCCTTGTTTCGAAGCATTGCAATACCGTTTTCGCTCACTTTTACCACTTGCTGCCTTGCTGTTTTTATATTTTCAGATTATAAAAACCTATATCTACCATCCATATTGCACTTGTATCACCATCTCTTCGCCGAACTAGTGCACCTATACAATTTACCATTGTATTGGGTGTGTTGGGGACACAAGAGACTCTTTGTTATTTGGTTGCAGGGTTGTTTGAGAGAGACCATCTTCATCCTACGCCTCCCACGGATTGATAAACCTTAGGTCATTCACTTGAGGGAAATTTGCTACTGTCCTACAAACCTCTGCACTTGGAGGCCTAACAACGTCTACAAGAAGAAGGTTGCATAGTAGTCATCAAGCTCTTTTCTGGCGCCGTTGCCGGGGAGGTTAGTGCTTGAAGGTATATCTTTAGATCTTGCAATCGAATCTTTTAGTTTCTTGTTTTATCACTAGTTTAGTTTATAAAAGAAAACTACAAAAAAAATGGAATTATGTTGCCTCATTTGCTTCATCTCTATAATGTCTTTCGTGAAAATGATGGAAAGGAAAATTGTGCCCAAGTGCTAGAAGAAGAATGCAATAAAATGTTTGGCACTAATTTTTTGAATGATGAGCATCATTGCAATGTTGTTAGTATGAATTCCTTGAATATCCATGATGCTAATGATATGCAAATCTACAAGCTTGGGGATGCTATGTTTGATGAAGATGATATTTTTAGTCTCCCAAGTTTTGATGAGAAAATTTACTATGATGAAAGCATGCCTCCTATTTATGATGATTATATTGATGAAAGTGGGTTTGGAAGAGTGTCAACTCTAGGTAGTATTGATCCCACTATTTTGGAGGGTGTTGAATCTTTTCACAATATTGATAAAAGTGGAATTGGAGAGGTCATGACTTTATTTAGTGATGAATCCACTATTTCGGAAGAGGTTCCAATTGATTATGAGAACAAAGTTGCTATGTATGATGATTATTGTGATGACATGTATGCTATAAAGAATAATGATAACCATGAAACTTGTCATCATGATTTTAATTTTCAGTTGGATTATGCCTCACATGATAGTTATTTTGTTGAGTTTGCTCCCACTACTATGAATGAGAAGAATTTTACTTATGTGGAGAGTAATAAAATTTCTATGCTTGTGGATCATGAAAAGAATGCTTTATGTGATAGTTATATTGTTGAATTCATTCATGATACGACTGAAAATTATTATAAGGGAGGAACATATGCTTGTGGGTATTGCAATAATATCAAGTTTCCTCTCTATGTGTCGAAAGTTTTGAAGCTATGCTTGTTTTGCCTTCCTCTGCTAGTTGATTCTTGCTCCTATAAATTGTTTGCTCACAAAATCCCTAGGCATAGGAAGTGGGTTAGACTTAAATATGCTAGTCAAATTTTTCATGATGCTTCCATTATGTTTCAATTCTTATCTTTTATGTGAGCATCATTGAAATCATCATGCCTGGCTAAAAGGCATTAAAGAAAAGCGCTTGTTGGGAGACAACCCAATATTTACCCCTACTGTTTTTGTGTGTTCACATGATTAATCTACTGTAGTAATCATGTTTTATAGCTTTTGTTTGAATAAAGTGCCAAGTAAAGCCTTTGGGATAGTGTGGTTGATAGTTGATTTGATTCTGTGCAAAAACAGAAACTTTTGCATCCAGTACAGATATTCCTATCTTTTACTGGATGGTGGAAAAACTCTTAAATTTTTACAGATGATTTATATACAAATTTTCTACGTTCTCCTAAATTTTCAGAATATTTGGAGTTACATAAGTATGAACTTAATTCAGATCTTTATGTACTGTTCTGTTTTTGACAGATTCTGTTTTCGATGCATAGTTTGCTTGTTTTCTAGTTTCTATGGCTTATATTGCTTAATATAAATTGTAGAAAGGATAGGGTACAATAGGCATCATGTGAGAAAAATTATGAATCTTGTCTTGACAGTACCAAAGTGAATGATTTGTTTTATTATACTAACGGATCTCACGAAGATATTGTTAAGTTTTGTGTGATTGAAGTTTTCAAGTTTTGGGTGAGATCTCGATATGAGGAGAACAAGGAGTGACAAGACCCTAAGCTTGGGGATGGCCAAGGCACCCCAAGGTAATATTCAAGGAATACCCAAGCAACTAAGCTTGGGGATGCCCCGGAAGGCATCCCCTCTTTCGTCTTCAACATTATCGGTAACCTCACTTGGAGCTATATTTTTATTCGTCACATAATATGAGCTTTGCTTGGAGCATCATTTTATTTTATTAGGATTTTCTTTATGTTATTTAGAGTAATGTTATGTATCTTTTATTTCAATAAAAAGGTCAAGTATAGCCTTTACCATGCTTATTTTGCATGTCTATATGTTGCTGTTTTGAAAACAGAAAGTTTTCTATCATTGTCTGAATTCTTATGGAAATTAAGAACGTGGTAAAATCTTGAAATTTTTACAAAATGAGTACCAATAAATCTTATATAGTGTGGAAATTTTTCAGAATTTTTGGAGTTAGGTAAGTATCATTACAATTGCACTCTTTACAGACTGTCCTGTTTTGACAGATTGCTGTTATGTTTGCATTGTTTGCATATGTTTGCTTGTTTAATGATTCTATTTGAGCATAGGAGTATTAAATATGCAGAGGCATTTAGTATTCAATGTTAAATAATAATTTTAGTGATTTGCTATAGTAGAGAATGATAAGGTTTTGCATTTGATTTATACTAACTTATCTCACGAGTTCTTGTTGAGTTTTGTGTGGATGAAGTTTTTAAGATTTAGCGAAACCGTGATATAAAAGGAATTAAGGAGACACAAAAGCTCAAGCTTGGGGATGCCCAAGGCATCCCAATATAATATTTCAAGAAGTCTCAAGCATCTAAGCTTGGGGATGCCCTGGTTGGCATCCCACCTTTCTTCTTCAACAATGATCGGTTAGTTTCGGTTGAGACTAAGTTTTTGCTTCTTCACATGATATGTGCTATCCTTGGAATGTCATTTTATTTCATTTTGCTTGCTGTTTTAATAAATTAATTAAGATCTGAAATTTTATTTATGAGAGAGAGTCTTCACATAGCTACATAATTATTCAACTACTCATTGATCTTCACTTACATCTTTTTGGAGTAGTTTGTCATTTACCCACGTGCTTCACTTATATCCTATGAGTAAATGGTTGAATGAATTGAATATCATAAATCTGAAATTATATATGCTTCATATGATTATACCATGGGGAGTAATGACTTCACATATAAGAAGTAGAGGTGGTAAATTTATTGAAAGTTAGCAAACATAGTATTGGTCACTTGACCAATTCATGAAAGAATATTGAAGGAAGAGAGATTTCACATATAAATATACTATCTTGGACATCTTCTATGATTGTGAGCCCCATTAATTATTTTCAAACTTGAGCAAATTAGTTGAAGTTGAACAAGGAAGACAACGTAATGAGTTATGCTTGGGTATATTTGTATAGAAGTTATATTGTTATGGATCCTCCAACATGTGGTGCTTGCTATTTAGAATATTTTGCTAGCCAAAATTTCTGTACTAAGCGGGAATACTGCTTGTGCATCCAAAATCCTTGAACCAAGTTTTTTCCATGAGTGTCCACCATACCTACCTATATGCGGTATTTACCTGCCGTTCCAAGTAAATTTGCATGTGCCAAACTCTAAACCTTCAAATAATAATCTATTTTGTATGCCCGAATCGCTCATGTAGTGACTAGGGGCTGTCAGTATCTTCCATGCTAGCTGGGTTATTCTCACGATGAGTGGACTCCGCTCATCATTCACGAGAAAATGGCTGGTAACTGGGATGCCCAGTCCTATGATCAAAAGATCAAAAACAAAATCGCAAATAATTGCAAACAAAACTCCCCCAGGATTGTTGAAAGTTGGACGGTACCCGTTGTTTCGGACAAGCCGTGGAGTGTGATTGTTGGTGGAGGGGGAGTAAAAACTTTACCTTTCTGTTTGGGAACCGCCTATAATGTATCTAGTATGGAAGCTATTGGGAACTCTTGGTTGTTATGTTGACAATGAAAGCATACCTCTCAAAATTATTTTCGTCTCTGTTTTAAAAGCTTCGATCTCTGGCACCTCTGCAAATCCCTGCTTCCCTCTGCGAAGGGCCTATCTTTTACTTTTATGCAAGAGTCAGTAGTATTCCTTCTCATTCCAACCTACTATTTAGTTGGCAAGCATCATGTGATGGGGAAAGATCTAAGCATATATGGCCATTCAAATATATTTGATCATGAATTATTATTGTTGACAATTATCTATGTGATAAATAAGTTGGAAGGCAAAACATTAAGCCCCTATCTTTCTCTGTGTTCAATGGATGCTATTTGTTCTAAAAATATGCTTTGAGTGGTAGCAATCATGGAAGACTATATGATAGTTGAGTATGTGGGATTTGCTAAATCAAAGCTCTTACATAGACCCTTCCTGAAAATAAGATGAATTGCAATTGTTTGATGACTGAGAACCTAGTTTGTTAGTTTTCAAGAAAGTTTATGATCTATGCTTTAACATGTGAATAGCTTGCTACTTGATCATGAGAAGTTTTATGATATGAGCTACTGTTATGATATATAATGATGCTAGAAAAAGTGATAGAAATTATCATTGATCAAACTTATGCACTTGCTAGCATTCCACATCAAAAATTCTGTTTTTATCATTTACCTACTCGAGGACGAGCAGGAATTAAGCTTGGGGATGCTTGATACGTCTCCAACGTATCTATAATTTTTGATTGTTCCATGCTATTATATTATCCATCTTGGATGTTTTATATGCATTTATATGCTGTTTTATATGATTTTTGGGACTAACCTATTAACCTAGAGCCCAGTGCCAGTTTCTGTTTTTTCCTTGTTTTTGAGTTTTACAGAAAAGGAATACCAAACGGAGTCCAATTGACGTGCCAATTTTTGATGATTTTTTATGGACCAAAAGAAGCCCCCGGAGTAAAAGAGTTGGGCCAGAAGAGTCCCGAGCCATCCACGAGGGTGGAGGGCGCGCCCCCTATATCATGGATGACTCGGAGACCCCCCTGACGTGAGACCGACGCCAAAAATTCCTATAAATACAGAAACCCCCAGAAAGAAACCTATATCGGGAGTTCCACCGCCGCAAGCCTCTGTAGCCACCAAAAACCAATCGGGACCCTGTTCCGGCACCCTGCCGGAGTGGGAAATCATCACCGGTGGCCATCTTCATCATCCCGGCGCTCTCCATGACGAGGAGGGAGTATTTCACCCTCGGGGCTGAGGGTATGTACCAGTAGCTATGTGTTTGATCTCTCTCTCTCGTGTTCTTGATTTGGCACAATCTTGATGTACCGCGAGCTTTGCTATTATAGTTGGATCTTATGATGTTTCTCCCCCTCTACCTTCTTGTAATGGATTGAGTTTTCCCTTTGAAGTTATCTTATCGGATTGAGTCTTTAAGGATTTGAGAACACTTGATGTATGTCTTGCATGTGCTTATCTGTGGTGACAATGGGATATTCATGTGATCCACTTGATGTATGTTTTGGTGATCAACTTGCGGGTTCAGTGACCTTGTGAACTTATGCATAGGGGTTGGCACATGTTTTCCTCTTGACTCTCCGGTAGAAACTTTGGGGCACTCTTTGAAGTTCTTTGTGTTGGTTTGAATAGATGAATCTGAGATTGTGTGATGCATATCGTATAATCAAACCCGCGGATACTTGTGGTAACATTGGAGTATCTAGGTGACATTAGGGTTTTGGTTGATGTGTGTCTTAAGGTGTTATTTTAGTACGAACTCTAGGGCTATTTGTGACACTTATTGGAATAGCCCAATAGATCGATCAGAAAGAATAACTTTGAGGTGGTTTCGTACCCTACAATAATCTCTTCGTTTATTCTCTGCTATTAGTGACTTTGGAGTGACTCTTTGTTGCACGTTGAGGGATTGTTATATGATCTAATTATGTTATCATTGTTGAGAGAACTTGCACTAGTGAAAGTATGAACCCTAGGCCTTGTTTTGAAGCATTGCAATACCGTTTTCGCTCACTTTTACCACTTGCTACCTTGCTGTTTTTATATTTTCAGATTACAAAAACCTATATCTACCATCCATATTGCACTTGTATCACCATCTCTTCGCCGAACTAGTGCACCTATACAATTTACCATTGTATTGGGTGTGTTGGGGACACAAGAGACTCTTTGTTATTTGGTTGCAGGGTTGTTTGAGAGAGACCATCTTCATCCTACGCCTCCCACAGAATGATAAACCTTAGGTCATCCACTTGAGGGAAATTTGCTACTGTCCTACAAACCTCTGCACTTGGAGGCCCAACAACGTCTACAAGAAGAAGGTTGCGTAGTAGACATCAGTAGTTACATTTGTTCCTGAGGACATGGGAGAAGTCTTGTTATAATCATGTGAATTTGGTAGTCGTTCGATATTTTGATGAGATGTATGTTGTCTTTCCTCTAGTGGTGTTACGTGAACGTCGACTACATGACACTTCACCATGATTTGGGCCTAGGGGAAGGCATTAGGAAGTAATAATTAGATGATGGGTTGCTAGAGTGAGAGAAGTTTAAACTCTAGTTTATGCGTTGCTTCGTAAGGGGCTGATTTGGATCCACATATTTCATGCTATGGTTAGATTTATCTTAATTCTTCTTTCATAGTTGTAGATGCTTGCGAGAGGGGTTAATCATAACTGGGAGGCTTTTCCATGTAAGGACAGCACCCAAGCACCGGTCCACCCACATATCAAATTATCAAAGTAACGAACACGAATCATATGAGCATGATGAAAACTAACTTGACGATAATTCTCATGTTTCCTCGGGAGCACTTTGCTTTATATAAGAGTTCGTCCAGGCTTAACCTTTGCTATAAAAAGGATTGGGCCACCTTGCTGCACCTTTGTTACACTTGTTACTTGTTACACGTTACGAATTATCTTACTACCAAACTATCTGTTACCGATAATTTCAGTGCCTGCAGAAATACCTTGCTGAAAGCCGCTTGTCATTTCCTTCTGCTCCTCGTTGGGTTTGACACTTTTAGTTATCGAAAGGACTACGATTGATCCCCTATACTTGTGGGTCATTAAGACACTTTTCTAGCGCCGTTGCCGAGGAGTGAAGAGCCTTTGGTGAGTGGAATTTGGTAAGGAAAAATTTATATTACGTGCTAAAATTTATTGTCACTTGTCACTATGGAAAATAATCCTTTGAGGGGCTTGTTCGGGGTACCTTCACCTCGATCGGAAGAACAAAGAGTTGTTCCTCAACCTACTGCACCTACTGAAAATATTTATTATGAAATTTCTTCGGGTGTGATAGAGAAACTGCTAGCTACTCCTTATGCTGGAGATGGAACACTACATCCTGATATGCATCTAATCTACGTGGATGAAGTTTGTGGATTATTTAAGCTTGCAGGGTTTGCCCGGAGATGAAATCAAGAAGAAGGTCTTCCCTTTATCTTTGAAGGGAAAGGCATTGACATGGTATATGCTATGTGATAATATTGGAGCTTGGAATTACAACCGATTGAAATTGGAATGTCATCAGAAGTTTTATCCTATGCATCTAGTTCATCGTGATCGGAATTATATATATAATTTTGGCCTCGTAAAGGAGAAAGTATCCCTCAAGCTTGGGGGAGGCTTAAGTCAATGTTATACTCATGCCCCAATCATGAGCTCTCAAGAGAAATTATTATTCAGAATTTTTATGCTCGGCTTTCTCGTAATAATCAATCCATGCTCGATACTTCTTGTACTTGTTCTTTTATGAAGAAGACTATTGAATTCCGATGGGATCTTTTGGAAAGAATTAAATGCAACTCCGAAGATTGGGAGCTCGACGAAGGTAAGGAGTCAGGCATAAACCTTGAGTTTGATTGTGTTAAATCTTTTATGGATACCGATGCTTTTCATGAATTTAGCACTAAATATGGACTTGACTCTGAGATAGTAGCTTCTTTTTGTGAATCATTTGCTACTCATGTTGATCTCCCTAAGGAGAAGTGGTTTAAATAGCATCCTCCCATTGAAGTAAAAATAGTAGAACCCATTGAAGCTAGTGAAGAAACTACTACTTATAATGTTGATTCTGTTATTCCTACTGCTTATATTGAGAAACCACCTTTTCCTGTTAGGATAAAATAACATGCTAAAGCTTCAGCTGTGGTTCGCATGAGTTTTACAAGAACACCAACACCCCCTGAAAAAATTAAAGTTGAACCTAATGTTGCTATGGTTAAAGATATCTTGGCTGAAAATATTGATGGGTATGTTATTTATTTCTGTGATGAAGCCACGAGAATTGCTAAACCCGATGAAAAAGATAAACATAGACCTGTTGTTGGCATGCCTATTGTCTCTGTTAAAATAGGAGATCATTGTTATCATGGCTTATGTGATTTGGGTGCTAGTGTGAGTGCCATCCTGTTTACTTTATATCAAGAAATTATGAATGATATTGCACCTGCTAAAATAGAAGATATTGAATTTACTATTAAGCTTGCTAATAGAGACAATATTACACCACCTGGGATTGTTAGAGATGTTGAAGTCTTGTGTGAGAAAATAAAATACACTACTTATTTTCTAGTTCTTGGTTCCCCACAAGATGATTTTTGTCCCATTATATTTGGTAGACCTTTCCTGAACACCGTTAATGCTAAGATAGATTGTGAGAAAGAAACTGTTAGTGTAAGTTTTGGTGATTTGTCTCATGAGTTTAATTTCTCCAAATTTCGTAGACAACCTCGTGATAAAGAATTACCTAGTAAGGATGAAATTATTGGTCTTGCTTCTATCGTCGTGCCTCCTACTGATCCTTTAGAACAATATTTGCTAGAACGTGAAAATAATATGCATATGAATGAAAGAAACAAAATAGATGAGATATTCTTTAAACAAATGCCTGTTTTGAAACACAATTTGCCTGTTGAGACTCTTGGAGATCCTCTACCACCCAAGAGTGATCCTGTGTTCGATCTTAACCAATTACCTGATACTCTAAAATATGCTTATGTTGATGAAAGGAAAATATATCCTGTTATTATTAGTGCTAACCTTTCAGAGCATGAAGAAAAGACATTATTGAAAACTCTAAGGAAGCACCGTGCTGCTATTGGATATACTCTTGATGATCTTAAGGGCATTAGTCCCACTCTATGTCAGCATAAAATTAATATGGAACCTGATGCTAAACCAGTTGTTGATCACCAGCGATGGTTAAATCCAAAGATGAAAGAAGTGGTAAGAAATGAAATATTAAAGCTTCTAGAAGCAGGTATAATCTATCCTATTGTTGATAGTAGATGGGTAAGTCCTGTTCATTGTGTCCCTAAGAAGGGAGGTATTACTGTTGTTCCTAATGATAAAAATGAACTTATTCCACAAAGAATTATCACAGGTTATAGAATGGTAATTAATTTTAGGAAATTAAACAAAGCTACTAAGAAATATCATTATCCTCTACCTTTTATTAATCAAATGCTAGAAAGACTATCAAAACATACACATTTTTGTTTTCTAGATGGATACTCTGGTTTTTCCCAAATACCTGTGTCGCAAGAGGATCAAGAAAAATCTATTTTTACATGACCTTTTGGTACTTTTGCTTATAGATGTATGTTGGGGGACGTTGCATGGAAAACAAAAAAAATTCTACGCACACGCAAGATCTATCTATGGAGATGCATAGCCACGAGAGGGGGAAGAGCATCTACATACCCTTGTAGATCGCTAAGCGGAAGCGTTTATCAACGCGGTTGATGTAGTCATACACCTTCACGATCCGTCCTGATCAAGTACCGAACATACGGCACCTCCGCGTTCAGCACACGTTCAGCTCAATGATGTCCACGCCTTCTCGATCCAGCAAGAGAGGCGAAGTAGTAGATCAATTCCGGCAGCACGACGGTGTGGTGACGGTGGTGGTGAAACTATCCTCAGGACTTCGTCAAGCACAATAAACATGGACGGAGGAGGAACTAGAACTAGAGGGAGACGGGGCGACGCACACGGCTTGGGGTCGTGGAGTGTGTTGCCCCTCTCCCTCCTCACATATATATAGGTGCGGGGAGGGGAGGCAGCCCTAGGGCGTGATATGTTTCCAATGTATCTCTAATTTTTGCTTGTTCCATGCTGTTATATTATCATTCTTGGATGTTTTACAATCATTTTATAGCAACTTTATATCATTTTTTGGGACTAACCTATTGACATAGTGCCCAGTGCCAGTTGCTGTTTTTGCTTTTTTTTACTTCATAGAAAATCAATACCAAACGGAGTCCAAACGCAACGAAACTTTTTGGAGATTTTTTCTGGACCAGAAGACACCTGTTGGGCCAAAGAAGTACCAGAGGGGGGCTCCGAGGGGAGCACAACCCACCTGGGCGCGTCTGGGGCCCAAGCGCGCCCTGGTGGGTTGTGCCCACCTCGTCCGCCTCCCGCACTGCCTCTTTGCTCTATAAATACCCTGAAAATCCAAAAACCCTAGGGGAGTCGACGAAACACAATTCCAGCCACCGCAAGTTCTAGAACCACCAGATCCAATCTAGACACCATCACAGAGGGGTTCATCATCCTCATTGGTGTCTCTCCGATGATGCGTGAGTAGTTCATTGTAGACCTACGGGTCCGTAGTTAGTAGCTAGATGGCTTCCTCTCTCTCTTTTGATTCTCAATACAATGGTCTCTTGGAGATCTATTTGATGTAACTCTTTTTGCGGTGTGTTTGTTGCGATTCGATGAACTTTGAGTTTATGATCAGATCTATTTATCCATGAAAGTTATTTGAGTTTCTTTGATCTCTTATATGCATGATTACTTATAGCCTCGTATTTCTTCTTTGAATCTTTGGTTTAGTTAGGTCGACTAGATCGATTTTTCTTGCCATGGGAAGAGGTGCTTTGTGATGGGTTCGGTCGTGCGGTGTTCTTTCCCAGTGACAGAAGGGGCAGCAAGACACGTATTGATCGTTGCCATTAAGGATAACAAGATGGGGTCTATTCCTACATGAATAGATCTTGTCTACATCATGTCATCGTTCTTATTGCATTACTCCGTTTCTCCATGAATTTAATACACTAGATGCATGCTGGATAGTGGTCGATGTGTGGAGTGATAGTAGTAGATGCAGGCATGAGTTGGTCTATTAATCTTGGACGTGATGCCTATATAATGATCATTGCCTAGATATCATCATAATTATTTGAAGTTCTATCAATTTCCCAACAGTAATTTGTTTACCCGCTGTATGCTATTTTCTCGAGAGAAGCCACTAGTGAAATCTACGCCCCCCTGGGCTATTCTTTATCATATTTGCCTTGAGATCCATTTTTATTTGCTTTTGTTTTCAGATCTATTATTCTAAAAACCCAAAAATACCTTGCTGCACTTTTTATTTTTTTTATTTTTTTTATTGCGAGATCTATTTACCCAAAATCATACAAACCAATCTATCTTTTACCCGAGAGGGATTGACAACCCCTCTTACGCGTCGGGTTGCAAGTATTTATTCTTTGTGTGCAGGTACTGTTTATATAGTGTTGCTTGGTTCTCCTACTGGTTTGATAACCTTGGTTTCATAACTAAGGGAAATACCTACCGAAGCTGTAGCGATCCGACCTCAGATGGTCAAATCTCTGTGTTCTAGTGTCATCCCTGGATCGGTAATGCTGACACACACAGTACTCGAAGGATTTATAACAGAGTGCAATCACACACTTATTACATTGAATGTCTCAAAAGAGAACTTATTACAATAAATATGGCTTAAGGCCATCTAAATAAAATAACAGCGGAAGGCTTGGAAGATAAAATGAGTCCATCAACTCCAACGGCATAGCTGAGTGCATGACAACGACCTAGCGCACCTTACTCTTCATCTGAAAAGTCTGCAACATGATATGTTGCAGCCCGAAACGGGTCAACACATGGAATATGCTGGCAATATAACACAATAGAGCAAGGAACAGATAATTGCTATCACTACATGCATATATGGCTGGTGGAAAGCTCTAGGGTTATATTGTTTTGCGAAAAGCCAATTTTTCCCTACATCAAAGGAATATGTTTTATTTAACTATCATGGTAGTTGTTAAACATTGAGAAGGTAAATCCCCATCTCAATCCCAATTAAAAGTAATCATTAAACCCAACAAATTAATTTAGAGTGATGAGATCAAATTAATAATTCAAACACCAGATACTCAAGATGTCCATAACCGGGGACAAGGCTAATCATGATTAGTTTATACACTCTGCAGAGGTTTGTGCACTTTTCCCCACAAGACTACAAGGTGTTTGAGAAACGGATGACCGAGACACAGTCTTTCAGAAGCATTTACTCTTTACTCTTGGTAGACAGTTACACCTACTTTCCCCTACATCTGCTAGCCTACCACTAAAAGAGGTCCTGCAACATACTCAACTATGCTAGAGCCCATAATAGCTTGTGGCTGCACACGGAAGTTTCTAGCATGAATAATCTTATGATCCCTTTGAGCCTGGGTGGCGAACCAAAAAGACAACACTGGTATATCCCCAGGTGCCTGCAACCAATCCACCCAGATGTGTATTTAAGTAGCCACCTTAAGTTAACCATTAATTAACAATCTCACACCTGTCATGGATACACTCAAACCCAATCCACGTCTACGAGCATAGCATGGAAATATAAGCATAACGTAGAAGTAACTCCCAAGGGTTTGATAATAAAGGGCAATAGGTTCTACCTCATCATCTACTTCCCAATACCCACAAGTTAATCACATCCTAATCATGCAGTGTTTGAGGATTGAAACTAATGCATAAAAACTGGGTATGAAAAGAGTATGATCAATGTGTTACTTGCCTTGCTGACGATCTGCAAACCCTAGAGACTCGTAGTAGCACGCTTCGCACTCCGGGAATTCTATCGTAAACAAACAATAGCATACATAAGCAATCAAGCATAGATGCAAGGGTAACACTCAAATAAGAAGATCAAATATGAAAGTTCAACTGAAGAGATTTGATCTGCAAAAAGAATCAATCGAATCGGAGCTACGAAACTGAAACTACGATCAAAAGAACTTCAAAAACAAATCTGCTTGAAACCAAATTTTAAATTGCCAAAATCATGTTCAAGTTGATTAAACAGAAAGAGGGGTTCGAGACGAAGATTTTGGCGTTGGTTTCACTGGATTTGGACGAACGGTTTAGAAACGGCGAGGGTTTGAAGATCAGGGGCTAATCTGCGATAAAAATAATTGCGGATAGGTCCCTGGCAGAAAAAGAAAAATCTATCGGACGAACGTCCGCTAACAGAGACGAACGGGCGAAAACGTTCGTTAAAACGAATGAACGAACGAACATTCGCAAACGAACTAAACCGAGAAAACCGAACCGATCTAATAAAATAAAAAAACCGATCTAGGGTTTAAAAAAAACCGAGACGGTTTTTACCTAAACCGAAAAAAAAACCGGCGGCGGCGGCGCGGCTCCGGCGGCTGCGGGGCTGCGGCGGCGACGTGGGGCTGCGGCTGCTGCTGCTTGCTGCGGCGGCGGTGGTGTGGGGGAGACGAGGGGGGGGGCGGGGGTCGGCTTATAAAGGCCCGGGGGGGCGACTTGGGCGAGGGGGCGGCGGCTGCCGTGGCCGGCTCGGACTCCGGCTGGAGTCCGGCGTGAGCACGGCGCGAGGAAGGCGGCGGCCTGGCTTGGCTGGGCCTTCGGCCCAGTCGGGCGAAAGTTTTTTTTTAAAATAAGATTCCACCGAGACAAAAATCCTAAAAATAAATAAATAAAAAAAACCTAAAAATGCCAAAAACAATTTCCACCGTCTAAATAAAATATTTAGAACAAAGTGAACATTTTCTTGGCCTAAAAAATGCAATTTTGAAAAATGCATATTTTTCTAATTCAAATAAAATAGCAATAAAATCCAAATAAAATTATTTATTTGATTTTAACATTTTTCCACCAATATTTCTTTTATTTGGGAGAATTCATATTATCTCCTCTCATATGTTTTTAATACGAAATATTTTGGAGAGAAAAATAAATAAAACCAAAATGATCCTCTTTTCAATATTTGAGAAAATTCAAATATGAAAATAATAAAATCCCCAACTCTCTCCGTGGGTCCTTGAGTTGCTTAGGATTTTTAGGGTCGCAAACGAAATGCAAATAAAATATGATATGCATATGATGACCTATGTATAACATTCCAAATTGAAAATTTGGGATGTTACAAACCTACCCCCCTTAAGATGAATCTCATCCTCGAGATTCAGGTTGGCTAGAAAATAGGTGTGGGTGGTCTTTCCATAGGTCTTCCTCTCGTTCCCAGGTGGCTTCATCCTCGGTATGGTGGCTCCACTGAACTTTGCAAAACTTGATAACCTTGCTGCGTGTAACTCTGCTGGCAAACTCGAGAATCTTGACGGGTTTCTCCTCGTAGGTCAGATCACTATCCAACTGAATTGCTTCCAGGGGTACTGAATCTCTCAGAGGAATTTCGGCCATCTCAGCATGGCACTTCTTCAACTGGGAAACGTGAAACACATCATGAACTCCTGATAGTCTGTTGGGTAACTCCAACTTGTAGGCCACCTCTCCCATACGTTCCAAAACTCGGTATGGTCCTACAAATCTCGGGGCTAACTTTCCCTTGACTCCAAAGCGTTTAACTCCTCGCAGAGGTGACACACGAAGATATGCTCTGTCTCCGATTTCATAGACTACCTCCTTGCGCTTGGTATCGGCATAACTCTTCTGTCTGGACTGAGCTACCTTCAGTCTATCCCGAATCAACTTAACCTTCTCTTCAGACTCTTTAATCAAATCTGGTCCAAACAACTGACGGTCTCCAACTTCATCCCACATCAACGGTGTTCTGCACCTCCTTCCATACAAAGCTTCAAAAGGGGCCATCTTCAAACTGGCTTGGTAGCTGTTGTTGTATGAGAACTCCGCGTAGGGCAAATTGTCATCCCAACTCGATCCGTAATCTAGGGCAGAAGCTCTCAACACGTCCTCCAGAATCCGATTGACTCTCTCGGTCTGTCCATCTGTTTGCAGATGAAAGGCTGTACTAAACTCTAGCCTGGTACCCAAGGTCTGGTGCAGCTGGTGCCAAAACTTTGAAGTAAACTGTGTTCCTCTATCTGATACGATGGTCCTCGGAACTCCATGCAGACATACGATCCTGGTCATATATATCTTGGCCAACTTTGCACTCGTATAGGTGGTTTTTACTGGGATAAAGTGAGCCACTTTGGTCAAACGATCCACTACTACCCAGATAGAATCATATCCCGATCGGGTCCTGGGTAACCCGGTGATGAAATCCATGCCAAGCTTATCCCACTTCCATTCGGGTATCGGCATAGGCTGCAGTAATCCTGCTGGCTTCTGATGTTCTGCTTTCACTCTCTGACATACATCACATACGGCTACATACTCGGCAATGTCCTTCTTCATACCAGTCCACCAGAAACGCTCCTTCAGATCCAAATACATCTTGGTGTTTCCGGGGTGTATCGAGTATGGCGAGTCATGAGCTTCCTGTAGTATCAACTTCCTGATCTCCGCATTATTGGGTACATAAACACGGTCCTCAAACCACAAAGTGTCGTGCTCATCCTCACGAAATCCTTTGGCTTTTCCTTTGCTCATCCTCTCCTTTATCTCAGCAATTTCCTTATCATCGTTCTGAGCTGCTCGAATCTTTCCCAATAATGTTGACGTTACCTCCATTGCTGCGACAAAACTTCTAGGGACTATCTCCAAACGAAGCTCCCTGAGATCTTTGGCTAACACCTTTGGTAATCCTCCGCTTATGAGGGTATTGGCATAACTCTTCCGGCTCAAAGCGTCTGCTACGACATTGGCCTTTCCTGGGTGATAATGCAACTTCATATCATAATCCTTTATAAGCTCCAACCATCTCCTCTGCCTGAGATTCAGCTCCTTCTGTGTGAAAATGTACTTCAAACTCTTATGATCCGTGTACACATCACAACGGTTCCCAATAAGAAAATGTCTCCAGGTCTTAAGTGCATGAACTACAGCTGCTAACTCCAAATCATGCGTGGCATAATTCAACTCATGCGGTCGAAGCTGACATGAGGCATATGAGACAACTCTTCCGTCCTGCATAAGTACACCTCCAAGTCCTAAGCGAGAAGCGTCACAATACACCTGGAAATCCTTGCGTATATCCAGCAGAATCAGTACTAGGGCTGTAACCAAACATTTCTTCAGCTCCTGAAAACTTGCCTCACATTCATCTGTCCATTTGAACTTGGTGTCCTTCTTCAGTAACTCCGTCATAGGCTTCGCAATCTTCGAAAAATTCTCAATAAATCTCCGATAATATCCTGCAAGTCCAAGAAAGCTGCGGATCTCTCCAACTGAGGTGGGTGCCAACCACTCAGTGACTAACTGAACCTTGGTGGGGTCTACTGCTATACCTTCTCCTGATATAACATGTCCAAGAAATCCAACTTCCTTCAACCAAAACTCACATTTGCTGAACTTGGCATACAACTGATGTTCCCTGAGCTTCTCGAGAACTAAACGCAAATGCTCCTTGTGTCCCTCTTCATTCTTCGAGTACACCAAGATATCATCAATGAACACCACGACAAACTTATCCAAGAACTCCATGAACACTTTATTCATCATACTCATAAAATAGGCAGGGGCATTAGTTAATCCAAATGACATAACCGTATACTCATATAGCCCATACCTTGTGGTGAAGGCTGTCTTAGGTATATCCTGTTCTCGGATCTTCAACTGGTGGTATCCTGATCTCAGATCAATCTTGGAGAACACTTTAGCTCCTTGCAACTAATCAAACAAATCATTGATCATCGGCAGTGGGTACTTGTTCTTGATCGTCACTTTATTCAATGCACGATAATCAACAACCATTCTCAATGATCCATCCCTCTTCTCAACCAAGAGCACTGGGGCTTCCCACGGTGATGAACTTCGTTGAATGTAACCTTTCTCCAATAACTCCTTGATCTGCTTCCTAATCTCCTCCAGATCATTTGCGGGCATCCGGTATGGTCTCTTCGATATCGGTCCGGTGCCTGGCAACAGCTCTGTCAAAAACTCAATGTCTCGATCCGGCGGCATGCCTGGTAACTCCTCTAGAAATACATCTGGGAAATCCTTCACTACTGGCACTTCCTCCTGAACAACTCCTGAGAGGGAATTTATTTGGGTTCTCCTTGACGCATGCCTGGATACATACTTGATCCTTTTTCCCTCCGGGGTGGTGAGCAGAATTGACTTACTGGCGCAATCGATGTTTCCTCCATACATCGATAGCCAATCCATGCCTAGTATCACATCCAATCCTTGTGACTCCAAAATTATTAAGTCTGAGAGGAACACGTGCCTACCTATGGTCAATGGCATCTGAAAACATCCTTGACTTGCCATATACTCCACTCCTGGTGAGCTTACTAACATAGGTGTCCTAAGAACTTTAGTGGGCAACTTATACTTATCCACAAATCCCCTTGAAATGTATGAATGCGATGCACCAGTATCAAAAAGAACGATTGCAATAAATGACTTAACCAAAAACTTACCTATAACTGCAACTGGCTGCTCTTCACCCTCCTCCACGTTAACGTGGTTCACTTGTCCGCTGTTGAAAGGGTTGGGCTTCTTCCCAGAGCTTCCATTGCCATTACCATTCTTCGGTTCAGGACACTCATTGGCATAGTGTCCAGTCTTCCCGCACTTGAAACAAGTAATGTGACTTTGATCCTTCTTGGCGGGTGTGGCTGGGTTAGAGCGGTTCTGATTGCTGCCTGCTCCATTCCCGTTTCCATTCTTGGGGCCACTGTGGTTATGCGAACTTCCTCCATTGTGAGTATGGCCTCCATGGTTATGTGTATATCCTCCCGAGTTCGGGGTAAAACGAGGCTTCTGCTGAGCTCCTGAATTGTACTTCCTTTGTCCATACTTCCTTTTGCGGCTCTCAATCTGTTGCTGCTTCCCTTCAATCATAAGAGCCCGGTCTACCAACTCCTGGTAGTTTGCGAATGTTGCTACCATCAGCTGCATGCTCATCTCATCATTCAACCCTTCCATAAACTTCTCCTGCTTTGCGGCATCAGTGGCCACATCATCCGGGGCATAGCGAGCTAACTTACTGAACTCATCCACGTACTGCCCCACAGTACGGTTTCCCTGGCGCAAGTTGCGAAACTCACGCTTCTTCATGCTCATAGCTCCAGTTGAGACATGTGCAGTGTAGAATGCTTGCTGAAACTGATCCCAGGTGACATTGGCTATAGGGAATGTGGCTGTGTAATTCTACCACCATGAGGCTGCGGGTCCATCCAATTGATGTGCGGCAAAATGCACCTTCTCAGCATCTGTGCATCCTGCGGTGGTCAACTCCCTTCCAATCCTGCGTAGCCAGTCATCAGCAACTATTGGCTCGGTGCTACTGGAAAACACCGGCGGCTGCAACCTCAGAAAACGGGCTAGGTTGTCAACTGGAGGTGGGGGCGGTGGGTGGTTGTTGTTGTTGTTGCCTTGGTTCTGAACTAGTATCTGCATCAAGGCATTCTGCTGCTGGATCAACTGTGTGATCTCCGGTGGGAAGACAAATCCGGTGTCGCGTCTCGGAGGCATCTGATGGGTTTAGAGGGGAGAGATTAGAATAGAGTGAGGTCTAATGAGAAAGCACTACCCATATGCACATGAGACAAACACATTCATATCACACCAAAATCAATTCAAGCAGGAGCATACAATCGATCTAACTATCGTTACAAAAGTGCTCGGACTACTACTATATACATGGGGAAATACTACTAATCATATGGTGGTCATCTAGAAATTTTGATCGGTGGAAGACTCCATGATATCCGCTCCAGCTTCGTCTTCGTAGTCATCATCACTACTGTCGGGGTCGGAGTCGGTGTCGTCGATGATGATGTAGTCCTCGGGATGGTTGTCATTTCCTCCTGGCACGGGGTTTCCCATGAATACTCCTAGCTTCCTTGTCAGGTCGTCATTCTTCTCCACTAGTACTACGATTTCCTCCTCGTATCCGTCGCGTGTGGACTTGAGTTCCTCTTCTAGCTCCATGTTCCTGGTCATCACCTTCTTCAAATCTATCATGCTTGCGCACATCTAGTTCTCCTGTCGACGAATGTGCTGGTTTAACTCCTGGATGAAAGCTGCAATGGACCTGTTTCTCCTGGTGCCGATCATCTCCCATTGCTCATCTCGGCGCCCACATATTTGGTAGATGGTGTCCTTAAGATCTTTGTGATAAACTTCACCGATGCGTCCCATGGCGATGTGGGCTGCCATGCTCTTACCTAGGCTCCAGGTTGGTGCATCAAAGGAAAACTCTATGGACTCGGTAACTGGCATGAACGTCCTTCCTGGAACTTGAACTCGAATCATCCAACGCTCCTCTTCTGGTAAAGTGGCGGTGTAGGTCCCGGTGAAGCTTGGTATTCCGATGTTCAGGTACTTAGTGATTTCCTTCAAGTGTCTCCCAAAGGGTGTGTCTTCATCCAGTTGTGCAAACTTGTTCCTTGAGTCCGCCATCCTAGAGAGTAGAAGATGGAGAGAGTCAGAAATGAGTAGAGAAGAGTGACCTATGGCTTTTCTTAGTGGTCGTGTGCTACAGTCAGCGTGTGCTCTGATACCATCTTGTAGCGATCCGACCTCAGATGGTCAAATCTCTGTGTTCAAGTGTCATCACTGGATCGGTAATGCTGACACACACAGTACTCAAAGGATTTATAACAGAGTGCAATCACACACTTATTACATCGAATGTCTCAAAAGAGAACTTATTACAATAAATATGGCTTAAGGCCATCTAAATAAAATAACAGCGGAAGGCTTGGAAGATAAAATGAGTCCATCAACTCCAACGGCATAGCTGAGTGCATGACAACGACCTAGCGCACCTTACTCTTCGTCTGAAAAGTCTGCAACATGATATGTTGTAGCCCGAAACGGGTCAGCACATGGAATATGCTGGCAATATAACACAATAGAGTAAGGAACAGATAATTGCTATCACTACATGCATATATGGCTGGTGGAAAGCTCTAGGGTTATATTGTTTTGCGAAAAGCCAATTTTTCCCTACATCAAAGGAATATGTTTTATTTAACTATCATGGTAGTTGTTAAACATTGAGAAGGTAAATCCCCATCTCAATCCCAATTAAAAGTAATCATTAAACCCAACAAATTAATTTAGAGTGATGAGATCAAATTAATAATTCAAACACCAGATACTCAAGATGTCCATAACCGGGGACACGGCTAATCATGATTAGTTTATACACTCTGCAGAGGTTTGTGCACTTTTCCCACAAGGCTCGATCTCCTCCGTTGGATTTCTCGCACTACAAGGTGTTTGAGAAATGGATGACCGAGACACAGTCTTTCAGAAGCATTTACTCTTTACTCTTGGTAGACAGTTACACCTACTTTCCCCTACATCTGCTAGCCTACCACTAAAAGAGGTCCTGCAACATACTCAACTATGCTAGAGCCCATAATAGCTTGTGGCTGCACACAAAAGTTTCTAGCATGAATAATCTTATGATCCCTTTGAGCCTGGGTGGCGAACCAAAAAGACAACAATGGTATATCCCCAGGTGCCTGCAACCAATCCACCCAGATGTGTATTTAAGTAGCCACCTTAAGTTAACCATTAATTAACAATCTCACACCTGTCATGGATACACTCAAACCCAATCCACGTCTACGAGCATAGCATGGCAATACAAGCATAACGTAGAAGTAACTCCCAAGGGTTTGATAATTAAGGGCAATAGGTTCTACCTCATCATCTACTTCCCAATACCCACAAGTTAATCTTATCCTAATCATGCAGTGTTTGAGGATTGAAACTAATGCATAAAAACTGGGTATGAAAAGAGTATGATCAATGTGTTACTTGCCTTGCTGACGATCTGCAAACCCTAGAGACTCGTAGTAGCACGCTTCGCACTCCGGGAATTCTATCGCAAACAAACAATAGTATACATAAGCAATCAAGCATAGATGCAAGGGTAACACTCAAATAAGAAGATCAAATATGAAAGTTCAACTGAAGAGATTCGATCTGCAAAAAGAATCAATCGAATCGGAGCTACGAAACTGAAACTACGGTCAAAAGAACTTCGAAAACAAATCTTCTTGAAACCAAATTTTAAATTGTCAAAATCATGTTCAAGTTGATTAAACAGAAAGAGTGGTTTGAGACGAAGATTTTGGCGTTGGTTTCACTGGATTTGGACGAACGGTTTAGAAACGGCGAGGGTTTGAAGATCAGGGGCTAATCTGCGATAAAAATAATCGCGGATAGGTCCCTAGCAGAAAAAGAAAAATCTATCGGACGAACATCCGCTAACAGAAACGAACGGGCGAAAACGTTCGTTAAAACGAACGAACGAACGAACGTTCGCAAACGAACTAAACCGAGAAAACGAACCGATCTAATAAAATAAAAAAAACCAAAATAGGGTTTTAAAAAAAACCGAGACTGTTTTTACCTAAACCAAAAAAAAACCGGCGGCGAGATCCGGCGGCGGCGGCGCGGCTCCGGTGGCTGCGGGGCTGCGGCGGCGACGCGGGTGCGGCAGCAGGTGGCGGCGCGGGAGGCTGCGAGCGGCGGCGGCGCTGGCGGCGGGCAGCGGCGCGGGGTTGCTGCTGCTGCTGCTTGCTGCGGCGGCGGTGGTGTGGGGGAGACGAGGGGGGGCGGGGTCGGCTTATAAAGGCCCGGGGGGGGGGGGCGACTTGGCGAGGGGCGGCGGCTGCTGTGCGGCTCGGACTCCGCCGGAGTCCGGCGTGAGCACGCGCGAGGAAGGCGGCGGCCTGGCTCGGCTGGGCCTTCGGCCTAGTCGGGCGAAAGTTTTTTTTTTTAAATAAGATTCCGCCGAGACAAAAATCCTAAAAAAAAAAAACCTAAAAATGCCAAAAACAATTTTCACCGTCTAAATAAAATATTTAGAACAAAGTAAACATTTTCTTGGCCTAAAAAATGCAATTTTGAAAAATGCATATTTTTCTAATTCAAATAAAATAGCAATAAAATCCAAATAAAATTATTTATTTGATTTTAACATTTTTCCTCCAATATTTCTTTTATTTTGGAGAAGTCATATTATCTCCTCTCATATGTTTTTAATACGAAATATTTTGGAGAGAAAAATAAATAAAACCAAAATGATCCTCCTTTCAATATTTGAGAAAATTCAAATATGAAAATAATAAAATCCCCAACTCTCTCCGTGGGTCCTTGAGTTGCTTAGGATTTTTAGGGTCGCAAACGAAATGCAAATAAAATATGATATGCATATGATGACCTATGTATAACATTCCAAATTAAAAATTTGGGATGTTACAGAAGCTGTACTGCATCATTCCTTCCTCTTCGCGGAAAAACTGACGCGGATAGGAGCCATCAAGAAAGGATTTCTGGCGCCGTTGCCGGGGAAGATCAAGTCAAGATAGTCTCCCATCAACATGCCAATTTCTGGCGCCGTTGCCGGGGAGACATCATCAACATCTATCAGGTTCCTAATCACAAATCTCATCTCCTTGCAATTTACATTATTTTCCATTTGCCTCTCGTTTTCATCTCCCCCACTTCACCAAAATTTGCCGTTTTATTCACCCTCTTTTTCGTTCGCCGTTTTCTCATCAGACATGTTTCTGTGTGCTATCTTGTTTTGCGAAGTCATGATGTCTGGAAGAAAATATTATGATGTTCCTTACCCCAAAATTTTGCTTGAAATTGAGAAAAGTACTAAGGAATATATGACTACACAATTTGAGCACAATAAATATTTTACCGAAGAACTTAAGGAACACTCTGTTGTGCTGGATGCTATAACAAAACAACTTGATGATATTAGTAGAGAAGTTTGTAATCTCCAATCTAAGTATGCTTTTGTTGAAAGTTTGCTAGGCAAAATATCCGATGCATAAGCTACCCTAGTAAATCAAATGGACGCTAAACCAATCTCGTTAGAAGATAAAATGATGAAGATCTTAAAGTGACTGGTGTTTCTTCTATTAATTCATTGTTTAGTAAGATTAAAATTGATGATAAAGGGACTGAAGAAGAGTCAACTTTAGTTAGAAGGCATCCCGATAATTCGGAGGGTGAAAATCTTGATGAAAAATTTGATAAAAGTGGGTTTGGAGAGGTCAAAACTTTAACTAGTGATGTGCCCACTCTTTTGGATTACAAAGACTTTAATTATGATAATTGCTCTTTGATTGATTGGATTTCTTTGTTGCAATCCATGATTAATTCACCCCATGCTTATGAACAAAATAAAGCTTTTACTAAACATATTGTTGATGCTATGATGAAAGCTTTTGAAGAAAAGCTGGAATTAGAGATCTCGATTCATAGAAAATTACATGATGAATGGGAACCCACCATCAAAGTCAAGATAAAAAATTATGAGTGTTTTGTTTTATGTGATGTGGGTGCTAGTGTTTCCATAATTCTGAAATCTTTATGTGATGTGCTTGGTCTTACCAATATTGAAGAGTGTTCTTTAAATGTGCATTTGGTGGATTCTACTATTAAAAAGCCTTTGGGGAGAATTAAGGATGTTCTTATTCTTGCAAATAGGAATTATGTTCCCATAGATTTTATTGTTCTTCATATTGATTGCAATCCATCCTGTCCAATTATACTTGGTAGACCGTTTTTACGTACTATTGGTGCCGTGATTGATATGAAAGAAGGCAATATTAAATTTCAATTTCCTTTGAGAAAGGGTATGGAACACTTCCCTAGAACAAGAATTAAGCCACCATATGAATCAATCATATATGAGGGCATCCTATGGATCTAGAACTAAAGATGATAATACTTGAATCTATGCTTTATGCCTATCTAGGGGCGTAAAATGATAGCGCTTGTTAGGAGGCAACCCAATGAATAAAATTTATTTTTGCCATTTTCTTTCTATTCTTGATTGTTTGCACAATTATGCCTCTATTATGATTGTGTTTTTTATGTTTTAATTAGTGTTTGTGCCAAGTAAAGCCTTTGGGATAGCTTTGGTGATAGTTGATTTGATCTTGTTGAAAAACAGAAACTTTTGCATCCAGTAAAATAATTGTCTAGATTCACAGAAGGGACGAAAACTTCTGAATTTTTTACACAAGATTTATATACAAACTTCCTCTGGTGTCCTAATGTTTCCGAATTTTTGGAGTAAAATAAGTATGAGAACAATTCACATCGTTACAGACTGTTCTGTTTTTGACCGATTCTGTTTTCTTTGCATTGTGTGCTTATTTTGATGATTCTATGGTTTGTATCAAGGGGTATAAGCCGTGGTAAAGTTAGAATACAGTAGATATAATGCAATAACAAAATTTGAATGGGTTTTCTACAGTACTTAAAGTAAAGATTGGTTTTCTTATACTAACGGATCTCACGAAGGTTTTGTTAAGTTTTGTGTGATTGAAGTTTTCAAGTTTTGGGTGAGATCACGATGGATGAAGGAATAAGGAGTAAGAAGAGCCTAATCTTGGGGATGCCCCATGGCACCCCAAGGCAATATTCGAGGAGAAACAAAGCAACTAAGCTTGGGGATGCCCCGAGTGGCATCCCCTCTTTCTTCTAACAACCATCGGTATTTTACATGGAGCTATATTTTTATTCGTCACATATCATGAGTTTTGCTTGGAGTGTCTTGTATTATATGAGTCTTTGCTTGTTTTGATTTTTGTTTTGTGTCAAGTATCCTTGCTGAATACACCGATTTGAGAAGAGCCAAAATTATGCTATGATTTGTTAGAATTGCTCTTTATGCTACATTTAATTTTTTTTGAGCTATGGAATTGCTCTAGTGCTTCACTTATATCTTTCTGAGCATGGTGTGCTTTAATATTTTTGAAGAAATGCTCTCATGCTTCACTTAGATTTATTTGAGAGTTATTAAATTTTGAAGAAATCCTCTCATGCTTCACTTATATTATTTTGAGAGATGAAAATTTTTATGCTCATGTTCTTCACTTAGATTTGTTTGAGCTATCAAAAGCAACATATGAAACTAGTCCCAAAGTGATAGATATTCAAGAAGGATATAATAAAATAAATTCATGAAGATCATTGGACAAAATAAACTTGATTCTTTGTAATATTTTTGAGATATGATGATAGTGATATGTGAGTCATGTTGGTGAGTAATTGTGCTTTAGTAAGAATATTGGTGTTAAGGTTTGTGATTCCCTATGCAAGCATGAAAGTCAATAGTTATGCAATAAAATTACATCCTACTTGTGGTGCATTATTCAGTGTTAGTTATGGTTAATGCTCACTTATGTGATTTTTCATTTCTTGGTTGGATGCTTCTCAATCTTTTTGCTAGCCTTCACTTGTACTAAGTAGGAATACTACTTGTGCATCCAAAATCCTTAAACCTAGTTTTTGCCATATGAGTCCACTATACCTACCTACATGCGGTATTTCTGTGCCGTTCTAAGCAAATTTGTATGTGCCATCTCTAATTTTCAAAATAGTTTCCTATTTGCGTGCTTGTACCGCTCATGAAACGGTAGGGGGTGGATGATATTTTTCCATGCTAGATGTGTTATTCTCAAGATGAGTGTTTATTCACTTGTCATTGTACGAGAGTACGGCAAAGGTATTAGAGATGCCCAGTCCCGAAATGAAAAATGAATTTACTTTATGTTGTCAAATAATAAATTCCTTGGAAAGTGTTGGTATGGATGGCACCCGTGGATACGGCTAGCCGTGGAATGTGAAAGTATGGTGGAAAAAGGAATAAACTTTATTTTATGTTTGGGAACCGCTTATGATATATCTAGCATGGAAAGTATTGGGAACTACTCGATCGTTTTCGTTGACAGGAAAAGCATGCCACCCAAAATGTTTTACCTCTATCTTTTTTCACTTTGAGCTGTGGCACCTCTACAAATCCCTACTTCCCTCTGCGAAGAGCCTTTCTATTTACTTTATGCAATTTTTATTTTTATTTTGAGTCTCCATCTTCTCTTATAAAGCACCAACTAAGGGGCAGTATGATCGTACTTGAGCATTGGGTGTAGCTAATATGCGAGTGTGTTTCATGAATGAATCAATGATTGAGCATAATGGGCTAGGGATAACTTGCTTTAGTGTTGATATTTTGAAAGACATGGTTGCTTGTTGATATGCTTAAGTATTAAAATCTTCATGTCAAAACTAGACTATTGCTTTGAACCATATAAAAGTCCAAATGTCCATGCTACAAAAGAAAATAATATGTGATGAACATGTTAGGCAGCATTCCACATCAAAAGTTCTGTTTTTATCATTTACCTACTCGAGGACGAGTAGGAATTAGGCTTGGGGATGCCGATACGTCTCCAACATATCTATAATTTTTGATTGTTCCATGCTATTATATTATCATTCTTGGATGTTTTACAATCATTTTATAGCAACTTTATATCATTTTTTGGGATTAACCTATTGACATGGTGCCCAATGCCAGTTGCCGTTTTTTGCTTGTTTTTTACGTCGCAAAAAATCAATACCAAACGGAGTCCAAACACAGCGAAACTTTTTGGAGATTTTTTGTGGACCAGAAGACACCTGTTAGGCCAAAGAAGTACCAGAGGGGGGCTCTAAGGGGAGCACAACCCACCTGGGCGCGCCTGGCGGTCCAGGCGCGCCCTGGTGGGTTGTGCCTGATACGTCTCCAACGTATCTATAATTTTTGCTTGTTCCATGCTGTTATATTATCATTCTTGGATGTTTTACAATAATTTTATAGCAACTTTATATCATTTTTGGGACTAACCTATTGACGTAGTGCCCAGTGCCAGTTGCTGTTTTTTGCTTGTTTTTTACTTCTTAGAAAATAAATACCAAACGGAGTCCAAACGCAGTGAAACTTTTTGGAGATTTTTTCTAGACCAAAAGACACCTTTTGGGCCAAAGAAGTACCAGAGGGGGGCGCCGAGGGAGCACAACCCACCTGGACGCGCCTTGGGGCCCAAGCACGCCCTGGTGGGTTGTGCCCACCTCGGCCGCCTCCCGCACCGCCTCTTTGCTCTAAAAATACCCCGAAAGTTATTTGAGTCTTCTTTTGATCTCTTATATGCATGATTACTTATAGCCTCGTATTTCTTCTTTGAATCTTTGGTTTAGTTAGGCCGACTAGATCGATTTTTCTTGCCATGGGAAGAGGTGCTTTGTGATGGGTTCGATCGTGCGGTGTTCTTTACTAGTGACAGAAGGGGCAGCAAGACACGTATTGATCGTTGCCATTAAGGATAACAAGATGGGGTCTATTCCTACATGAATAGATCTTGTCTACATCATGTCATTGTTCTTATTGCATTACTCCATTTCTCCATGAACTTAATACACTAGATGCATGCTGGATAGCGGTCGATGTGTGGAGTAATAGTAGTAGATGCAGGCAGGAGTCGGTCTACTAATCTTGGACATGATGCTTATATAATGATCATTGCCTGGATATCGTCATAATTATTTGAAGTTCTATCAATTGCCCAACAGTAATTTGTTTACCCACCGTATGCTATTTTTCTCGAGAGAAGCCACTAGTGAAATCTACGGCCCCCGGGTCTATTCTTCATCATATTTGCTTTCTGATCTATTATTTGCCACTTTTATTTTCAGATCTATATTTCCAAAAACCCAAAAATAGCTTGCTGCACTTTTTTATTATTTATTTTATTTCGCGTTTTATCGAGATCTATTTATCCAATCTACCACAAATTTATCTATCTTTTTACCGTGAAGGGATTGAGAACCCCTCTTACGCGTCATGTTGCAAGTATTTGTTCTTTGTGTGCATGTATCATTTACATAGTGTTCCTTGGTTCTCCTACTAGATTGATACCTTGGTTTCATAACTAAGAGAAATACCAACCGTAGCTGTGCTGCATCATCCCTTCCTCTTTGGGGAAATACCGACATAGTTCAAGCAACATCAAAAGGAATTTCTGGCGCTGTTGCTGGGGAGACATCATCAAGATCTATCAGGTTCCTAAGCACAAATCTCATCTCCTTGCAATTTACATTATTTGCCATTTGCCTCTCGTTTTCATCTCCCCCACTTCACAAAAATTTGCCGTTTTGTTCACCCTCTTTTTCGTTCGCCGTTTTCTCGTCTGATCAGTTTTTGTGTGCAATCTTGTTTGCGAAGTCATGGTGCCTCAAAGGAAATATTATGATGTTCCTTACACCAATATTTTTCTAGAAATTGAGAAAAGTACTAAGGAGTATATGAACACACAATTTGAGCATAATAAATAATTCACCGAAGAACTTAAGGAACACTCTGTTGTGCTAGATGCTATAACAAAACAACTTGATGATATTAGTAGAGAAGTTTGTAACCTCCAATCTAAGTATGCTTTTGCTGAAAGTTTGCTAGGGAAAAGATCCGATGCACAAGCTACCCTAGTAAATCAAATGGCCGCTAAACCAATATCTTTAGATGATAAAAATGATGAAGATCTTAAAGTAATTGGTGTTTCTTCTATAGATTCCTTGTTTAGTAAGATTAAAATTTATGATAAAGGGACTGAAAAAGAGTCAATTTTAGCTAGAAGGCGTCCCGATAATTCGGAGGGTGAAAATCTTGATAAAAATTAATAAAAGTGGGTTTGGAGAGGTCAAAACTTTAACTAGTGATGTGCCCACTCTTTCGGATTACAAAGACTTTAATTATGATAATTGCTCTTTGATTGATTGTATTTCTTTGTTGCAATCCATGATTAATTCACCCCAAGCTTATGAACAAAATAAAGCTTTTACTAAACATATCGTAGATGCCATGATGAAAGCCTTTGAAGAAAAGTTGGAATTAGAGATCTCAATTCCTAGAAAATTGCATGATGAATGGGAACCCACCATCAACATCAAGATAAAAAATTATGAGTGTTTTGCTTTATGTGATTTGGGTGCTAGTGTTCCACAATTCCGAAATCTTTATGTGATGTGATTGGTCTTACCAATATTGAAGAGTGTTCTTTAAATTTGCACTTGGCGGATTCTACTATTAAAAAGCCTATGGGAAGAATTAATGATGTTCTTATTCATGCAAATAGGAATTATGGGCCCATAGATTTTATTGTTCTTGATATTGATTGCAATCCGTCTTGTCCCGTTATACTTGGTAGACCGTTTTTATGTACTATTGGTGCCGTGATTGATATGAAAGAAGGCAATATTAAATTTCAATTTCCACTAAGAAATGGAATGGAACACTTCCCTAGAACAAGAATTAAGCCACCATATGAATCAATCATGAGGGCATCCTATGGATCTAGAACTAAAGATGATAATACTTGAATCTATGCTTTATGCCTAGCTAGGGGCGTAAAACGATAGCGCTTGTTGGGAGGCAACCCAATGAATAAAATTTATTTTTGCCATTTTCTTTCTGTTCTTGAGTGTTTGACAAATTATGCCTCTGTTATGATTGTGTTTTTCATGTTTTAACTAGTGTTTGTGCCAAGTAAAGCCTTTGGGATAGCTTTGGTAATAGTTGATTTGATCCTGTTGAAAAACAGAAACTTTTGTGTCCAGTAAAATAATTGTATAAATTTACAGAAGAGACCAAAAATTCTGAAGTTTTTACACAATATTTATATACAAATTTCCTATGTTGTCCTAAGTTTTCAGATGTTTTCGAGTTACAGAAGTATGAGAACAATTCGCATGTTTACAGACTGTTCTGTTTTTGACAGATTCTGTTTTCTTTGCATTATTTTCTTATTTTGATGATTCTATGGATTGTATCGGGGGGTATAAGCCATGGCAAAGTTATAATATAGTAGATATAATGCAATAAAAAAATTGAATGAGTTTTCTACAGTAATTAAAGTAAAGATTGGTTTTCTTATACTAACGGATCTCACGAAGGTTTTGTTAAGTTTTATGTGATTGAAGTTTTCAAGTTTTGTGTGAGATCATGATGGATGAAGGAATAAGGAGTAAGAAGAACCTAAGCTTGGGGATGCCCACGGCACCCCAAGGTAATATTCAAGGAGAAACAAGCAACTAAGCTTGGGATGCCCCGAGTGGCATCCCCTCTTTCTTCTAACGACCATCGGTATTTTACTTGGAACTATATTTTTATTTGTCACATATCATGAGTTTTGCTTGGAGCGTCTTGTATTATATGAGTCCTTGCTTGTTTTGCTTTTTGTTTTGTGTCAAGTATCCTTGCTGAACACACCTATTTGAGAGAGCCAAAATTATGCTATGATTTGTTAGAATTGCTCTATATGCTTCACATAAATTTTTTTGAGCTATGGAATTGCTCTAGTGCTTCACTTATATCTTTTTGAGCACGGTGTGCTTTAATGTTTTTAAAGAAATGCTCTCAGGCTTCACTTATATTATTTTGAGAGACGATTTTTTTTATGCTGATGTTCTTCACTTAGATTTGTTTGAGCTATCAAAAGCAACACATTAAACTAGTCCCAAAGTGATAGATATTCAAGAGGGATATAATAAAAACTTTCATGAAGATCATTGGACAAAATAAACTTGATTCTTTGTAATAGTTTTGAGATATGATGATAGTGATATATGAGTCATGTTGGTGAGTAATTGTGCTTTAGTAAGAATATTGGTGTTAAGGTTTGTGATTCCCTATGCAAGCACGAAAGTCAATAGTTATGCAATGAAATTACATCATACTTGTGGTGCATTATTCGGTGTTAGTTATGCTTAATGCTTGCTTATGAGATTTTTCGTTTCTTGGTTGGATGCTTCTCAATCTTTTTGCTAGCCTTCACTTGTACTAAGTAGGAATACTACTCGTGCATCCAAAATCCTTTAAACCAGTTTGCCATATGAGTCCACTATACCTACCTATATGCGGTATTTCCGTGGCGTTCTAAGCAAATTTGTATGTGCCATCTCTAATTTTCAAAATAAATTTCCTTTTTGTGTGCTCGTACCGCTCATGAAACTGTAGGGGGTGGCCGATATTTTTCCATGCTAGATGTGTTATTCTCAAGATGAGTGTTTATTCACTTGTCATTGCATGAGAGTACGACAAAGGTATAGGGATGCCCAGTCCCGAAATGAAAAATGAATTTACTTTATGTTGTCAAATAATAAATTCCTTGGAAAGTGTTGGTATGGACGACACCCATGGATACAGCTAGCCGTGGAATGTGAAAGTATGGTGGAAAAAGGAATAAACTTTATTTTCTGTTTGGGAACCACCTATGATATATCTAGCATGGAAAGTATTGGGAACTACTCGATCGTTTTCATTGACAGGAAAAGCATGCCACCCAAAATGTTTTATCTCTATCTTTTTTCGCTTAGAGCTCTGGCACCTCTACAAATCCCTACTTCCCTTTGCGAAGGGCCTATCTATTTACTTTATGCAATTTTTATTTTTATTTGAGTCTCCATATTCTCTTATAAAGCACCAACCAAGGGGCACTATGATCGTACTTGAGCATTGGGTGTAGCTAATATGCGATTGTGTTTCATGAATGGATCAATGATTGACCATAATGGGCTAGGGATAACTTGCTTCAGTGTTGATATTTTGAAAGACATGGTTGCTTGTTGATATTCTTGAGTATTGAAATCTTCATGTCAAAACTAGACTATTGCTTTGAACCATATAAAAGTCGAAATGTCCATGCTACAAAAGAAAATAATATGTGATGAACATGTTAGGCAGCATTCCACATCAAAAATTCTGTTTTTATCATTTACCTACTCGAGGACGAGTAGAAATTAAGCTTGGGGATGCTGATACGTCTCCAACGTATCTATAATTTTTGCTTGTTCCATGCTATTATATTATCATTCTTGGATGTTTTACAATCATTTTATATAGCAACTTTATATAATTTTTTGGGACTAACCTATTGACATAGTGCTTAGTGCTAGTTGCTATTTTTTGCTTGTTTTTTACTGCGCAGAAAATCAATACCAAACGGAGTCCAAACGCAGCGAATTTTTTTGAGATTTTTTCTGGACTAGAAGACACCTGTTGGGCCAAAGAAGTACCATAGGGGGGCGCCGAGGGAGCACAACCCACCTGGACGCGCCTGCGGGCCCAGGCGCGCCCTGGTGGGTTGTGCCCACCTCGGCCGCCTCCCGCACCGCCTCTTTGCTCTAGAAATACCCCGAAAATCCAAAAACCCTAGGGGAGTCAACGAAACACAATTCCAGCCGCCGAAAGTTCCAGAACCACCAGATCCAATCTAGACACCATCACGGAGGGGTTCATCATCCTCATTAGTGCCTCTCTGATGATGCTTGAGTAGTTCATTGTAGACCTACGGGTCCGTAGTTAGTAGCTAGATGGCTTCCTCTCTCTCTTTTGATTCTCAATACAGTGGTCTCTTGGAGATCTATTTGATGTAACTCTTTTTGCGGTGTGTTTGTTCGGATCCGATGAACTTTGAGTTTATGATTAGATCTATTTTATCCATGAAAGTTATTTGAGTCTTCTTTTGATCTCTTATATGCATGATTACTTATAGCCTCGTATTTCTTCTTTGAATCTTTGGTTTAGTTAGGCCGACTAGATCGATTTTTCTTGCCATGGGAAGAGGTGCTTTGTGATGGGTTCGATCGTGCGGTGTTCTTTCCCAGTGACAGAAGGGGCAGCAAGACACGTATTGATCGTTTCCATTAAGGATAACAAGATGGGGTCTATTCCTACATGAATAGATCTTGTCTACATCATGTCATCGTTCTTATTGCATTACTCCATTTCTCCATGAACTTAATACACTAGATGCATGCTGGATAGCGGTCGATGTGTGGAGTAATAGTAGTAGATGCAGGCAGGAGTCGGTCTACTAATCTTGGACATGATGCCTATATAATGATCATTGCCTGGATATCGTCATAATTATTTGAAGTTCTATCAATTGCCCAACAGTAATTTGTTTACCCACCGTATGCTATTTTTCTCGAGAGAAGCCACTAGTGAAATCTACGGCCCTCGGGTCTATTCTTCATCATGTTTGCTTTCCGATCTATTATTTGCCACTTTTATTTTCAGATCTATATGTCCAACAACCCAAAAAATACCTTGCTGCACTTTTTTATTATTTATTTTATTTCGCGTTTTATCGAGATCTATTTATCCAATCTACCACAAATTTATCTATCTTTTTACCGTGGAGGGATTCACAACCCCTCTTACGCGCCGGGTTGCAATTATTTGTTCTTCGTGTGCAGGTACCATTTACGTAGTGTTGCTTGGTTCTCCTACTAGATTGATACCTTGGTTTCATAACTGAGGGAAATACCTACCGTAGCTGTGTTGCATCATCCCTTCCTCTTTGGGGAAATACCGACGTAGTTCAAGCGACATCAGTGCCCACCTCGGCCGCCTCCCGCACCACCTCTTTGCTCTATAAATACCCCAAAAATCCAAAAACCCTAGGGGAGTCGACGAAATACAATTCCAACCACCGCAAGTTCCAGAACCACCAGATCCAATCTAGACACCATCACGTAGGGGTTCATCATCCTCATTGGTGCCTCTCCGATGATGCGTGAGTAGTTTATTGTAGACCTACGGGTCCGTAGTTACACTACAAAAAAAATACACTTCTGTGATGATACGTGTTTGTCACAATAGGTCACATTTTCTGTCATGCATGTACATCCATGACGATTTTATGACAGAATCAAGGTAGTCATACCTGTGCTGTTGTAGAAGTGTTCCATGACAATACCAAAATTATCATCACGGAAGTGTCC
This sequence comes from Thinopyrum elongatum, assembly GCA_011799875.1. Taxonomy (NCBI): domain Eukaryota; kingdom Viridiplantae; phylum Streptophyta; class Magnoliopsida; order Poales; family Poaceae; genus Thinopyrum; species Thinopyrum elongatum. The sequence goes on along the minus strand of CM022302.1, from coordinate 90,207,336 downwards.
ACTTCCATGACGATAAATGGAGCGTCATGGAAGTACTTTCGTCAAGGGTAACCGACACGTGGCATCCACCATAACAGGTTGTCGTTAAGCTATCGGGTTCTGGTTTGGATCCTATAACCCGTTAATAGCCAGGACCAATGGGGATTTTCCACGTGTAAAATCATCATTGGCCGGAGCAAACACGTGTCGGCTCCTCGGTGGGCCAGATGTCGTCCATCCAATGGAGGAGACGTGCCTATGATACGTCGACATGTGGCTGGGCCCAACAGCGGTCCATATAGGTTAAAAAGGCCGGCCCAGTCAAAGGCCCGTAGTATTTACTCACGTACTAGTGGGCCAGCCCACTAACGGCCTGCTTAAACATGGCCCATTTATGGCCCAAAGCCAGATCTGGCCCGTTATTTGTTCACCGAGTATTTGGGCCCAATTACGGCCTAGTGACATTTCAGCCTGTTAGAGGCCCGATGTAGACATGGGCCCATTTCAGCCCGGTGTGTCTTTCGGCCTGGGAATGGCCCGTGCTGCCCATGGGCCATATATGGTCCGACGCGACATCTGGCCCACTAATGGCCCGTGATCTAGGTGGCAACAGTTCAACCCAATGTAACTTTGTGCCTGTTAAATGCATGTCGTATAATTCGGCCCGTTGATACCTCTACTAAGCTTTTGGCCTCTTAAAGGCCCATGATATCAGTGGGCCAACTAAGGCCCGAGATATGTTTCGGCCTGGTAATGGCCCGTCATGTAACTGGGCCAATAATGGCTCGGCCTACATTTTAGCCTGTTAAAGGCCCATGGACGACTATTGAAAATTGAGGCCCAACATGCATTTCGCCCTGCTAAGGCCCATGGTATCTTCTGGGTCGTAACAGGCCAGAAGAATATTCAGCCTGTTAATGGCCCGAAGCTACTTGGGCCCAACTAAGCGCTGGGTCCACTAAAGGCCCAACTAAACTTTGGGCCGAATGGAGGCCCGTGTAAGTTGTGGGCCTGGCGCAAAGTGTGAAGGCCCCAATGGTCTTTTAGGCCCAAGAAAGTTGCAGGCCGGCCTAATTGTGGCCCGCTAAAATGCAGGCCCGTTAGAGGCGATTGTTTCGGCCCGGTCGCCTACATCAGATTTTTGCCATTTTTTCCAGATAGCGAATGATGGCATATACGGTAACTAGTAGGAATTAAGAACAAACCTACTCTATACAATAAAGAAATTATGGCATAGTAAATTAGAATAAACCTACACTATACAATAAAGGATTTATGGTATATTACATCCAATGGGCATCGAAGTTTGCCACCGGTGATCATAAAGCGCAACGAAGAAGCAGATTACAAAAACTAGGCGCCATTGCAGCGTAACAAAATAATACTGAACCAAGACCACTTCCAGGACAGTTCAAGAAAGGTTAGCCTTGCGCGGGAGCTGCTGCGCAAGCTGCTGAGCAAGGCTGTGAGACTGGCCTAGCATGTCGGTCATAGCTTCCAACTGTAGCTATTTAGCAATGAGGTTCTTGTTGGTGTTCTCCGCGATCTTCCTTAGAGATAGGACTTCAAGTCAAAGTTGAGTTGCAGAATGCCTTTCTGCTTGAACTTGAGACTGAAGAAGTCGAACTGATTTAGACAGCGAATTCTGTGAGCTTGTCTGACTGCTAGTCTCAAGTAACTTGAACACTGCATCAAGACATGACTTTGGGGTTGTCTCGCTATCTTCAAGATGTTTTGCCTTCTTTGCTGCAATATATGTTCGGTTTGTCTCGCAGCCTTCAGCAGACTTGTGCATGTCATCAGGCATATCACCCTGAAACAAGCAGAGAGATGATAGGTTTTGCACGTGTATAAAGAAAGATGGTAACTGTGCTGTCAATTTCATCCAATTTCAAATTAGAAAATAAAGAGTCAGTTCAAAATATCAATAGCATAATTTGGCATTGTTCATAATGCAGGCAGCTTCACCACACTACTGGATTACCATGTCATCAAAACAAGCATAGATGAAGGGCAAAGACAATCATTGTATCTATTTTGGTTAATGTTCATGGCATGTTGTTCATATCATCAGCCACATCAGTAAGATAAAACAGGAGATGACAAGGTGCAAACATGGGTGGCTTCACCACACACAGGATTATAGATCCACAAAAACAAGCACACATATAGGGAGTATTGAGTAATGTGCATGGTATGAATAAGGAATTTGGTTTTACAACTAAAACTTGGAACTTACAGTTGTTGCGAACATGCATTTTGATAGAAACAACAAACTAAATAGCAGTTGATGATAGGGAGTCTGAGCAAATTAAACAGCAGTTGCGGATAAAGGCTTTAGAAGGACTGACTTACATTAACAGTTAACACCGGCTCTATAATGCCCTTCTCCATGTGAAGGGAAGGATAACTCAAGAATTTCGGCGCAGAAACTTCTTCATAAGCATTGCCTGTACTCTGCATTTTGTAGAGGGTAATTATAGATATGATAATACTGGAAGGGATAGAGGATAATGAAGATAAGATGTAGATTGATGCTACATAATCAACTACCAATCCCAGTAAGTACAAGCATTAGAGGACAAAATGTACTGACAAGAGCAATGGGCTACACTTCTGCACTGGCATTGTCTGTGTATTCAACTTTTTGGTAAAATTAAATAAAGATCTGATATTTTTTAGTAAATGGTGGGCGAGGGAGATAAGATGCAAATTGCTACACAATGAACCAATCCCTCCTTCCCATAATATAAGAGTGTTTTGTACAATGGTGTACTGTACAAAATGCTCTTATATTATGGGACGGAGGGAGTAGCTGTTAATGTAAGTACAGTGATAGACGATGTTTAGTCCTTACAAGAGGACTGCAGAGCTAAACCTCTTCAAAAGCATTGGGTTGATTCTAAATTTATGTAAGAGTCGATACAGATCATATAATGTCCACCAAATGGAGGATAACGAGGCTAACATGTGCAGTGATGCTACATAATCAACCAGCTATGAAAGTAAGTATGGTCATACAGGGCAAGAGGTACTCACAAGAGCAATGCAGTGTGCAGTATAGTTGCGAGATTCTGTGGTCCCTTGAGAATGAATGTTCTTCTGCAAATAGTTTTCGTACAAGTGAGATGGTAAGGCACATGCGGAAATGTAGTTCAAATTATGATGTGATATCATAGACAGTACCTTACGCTGCAGACGAGACCAATGTATAACAGGATTATTCCAATCACTGTCTGATAAATGTAGCACCGGAGACTTCATAGAAATTTCATTTAGAGGCTTGCCAAGTGCGCTTGCCTCATGTAGGAACGATACTTCATCAATGAGTGCTTGAAAAGCACAACCAACCCTTGCTCGTCTTGAGTATCTAGTTTGGTCCTCGCCTATTTAAAAGAATGAAATCTTGTGTCTTCTGTCAGCAGAAACATATGCACTAATTACCATGAATAACATTAGTACATTACTTACACGTAAGTTGCGGAGGAAGATTTGAAATTGTTCTGTGTCTGTGGTATAATCTTTCCATGAAGGAAAGATGCGCACAAAGTTCCTGACAACAATATAAGCTTAGTCTTCTAAACTGGGAAGAAGTGGAACAGGGGTCCTATTTGCTGCAATTGGGGCTCACTCTCATTCGAAAAGGGATTTGGCAACTAGATTTGGTGTACTCTTTGCTGGAATGGGGGTTTTGCGTCATAGAGCTGGTGCTATGTCAACTGGCATCATCATACTGTTTGCTGCAGTTGGTGTCTGCTGAGTTGGGGCATCAGAGATGACTAGTGTAGTAGGGCTAGAGTCTGCTAGAGTTGGGGCCGTGTTTTGTGGGTCTGGTGATATTGCAACTACACCTAATGGGCTATTTGATTTATCAGGTGTCACTACCTTTTCCAAATACTTTGTTCATGCTCCTCCGCGATCAGAAATCGCCCTCTTCCTTTTGAACGTCTGATACACATGAACAACATTTGAATGCATAAATATGGTATGATGACAGATGGAATATGTACTAAAAATGGATAGGCAGGGCGTATTCACATACACGATGTGTAAACTAAGCTAATTGCAGTGCAACAAAGTAGAAGCAATTCAAAGCATCAGTTGCAAGATATGTGTGACCAATATAACCTTGGAAAGTTAGAGCAAGCACCTTGATGGGTGAATAAGATAGGGCATCTACCTCTGACTCCTCCACTAGGGAGCTACATTGACTTAGGTCTCCCTCTAGCTCAGAATCATTGTTAGGATCATATTCTGAGCACGAATCTGTAGGTGGAGAGCGTTTGCATTGCATTGCATCCAGACTTGATTTCTGTCCCTTAATGCCAAATTTGACAGCCATGGCATTGTTCTGCTTTATTCTTTTCATGCGCACAAGCTCATAATCATTATGATGCTGTTCAGTATCTGAGATTCATGAAAACATAAAAAGTAGTCAGATTATCTATGGAATGCATTGCGGATTCAACTCGGAGAGTGTCTCCCTACAAACCCCTGCGTATACAAAGTTCATCCCCCAACCGTGCTGACCAGACCACACACAGAAATACAAACCTCTTATGTCTCTATAACAGGCGGACACACATTTCAAAACTGAAGTAGGAACATTAAAATCATATCAAATTCATATTTGAACAAATAAACTAAGGAATTATGAGTGGTATAATGTTTAGCTTCAAGGGTGGTGTGCTGGTAGTGCGACAAAAAGCAAGTAGGCAGATTGTATTCCATGTAAAAGATCATAGTCTATGTAAAAGGTGGATATGACACTTTCTTTCTATACAATGTAGTGTCCGTTGCCCACACATGATGGAAGAGATCACATAGAGAAATACTCTTCACTCATCTATGCGGTTCCAGTATTTTGAAACAGGGTGGTCCACCCTAAAAGAATATTGACAACAAATATGACAAGGCAAGCATAGAGGTAGTGAATTCATCATTACTTGTGAGCTTACTAGGACAAGTATGCAGAATTGTAACTGCAGTAAGAGACCGTCCAAAATCTGAATCAAGAAGTTGGTCTAGCACATATTGTTTACAACTAATCGACATGAATAATTGGATATCATATCGAATGAGTAAGAAAGACAAGTAAAATTGTCAACAAAACTGGCCTGTAGTAGTAATCTGGGTCAATGTCACTTTGACCAACAATCCAACATGACTAGTGTCTGTTCCTAGGGCCAAAATTTTGAAACCCTGTGAACTTTACAGGTACTAAAGATTACTAAAATATCTGAACCATTAAGTGCAGGTAGCACTCAGTACACAACAAACCCTAATGACAGTCCTGCCTAATGAGTAATGAATCAATTAGATAATGGGTGATGAGGAGTGGCTACTGAGTGTTGAGGACATATCTCAAGATAAATCGGGTTGGCTTAGTGGGTGCTGCACGCCTGAGCCCTGAACGGACTGGGAAGGTAGGCACAGCGGCGCGCCCGGGCAGTGGTGACGCTGTTGGGCGAGCGGCTCCTGACCTCCTGTTAGTCCGGTGTCTCCTCCTAGAGTCATGCTGTCCGGGGACGGCAAGTCGTCGGCGAGGCAGGCGGCTGGGGGTGAGTAGAGATCGGAAGCGCAGCAGAACAGAGGGGAATCGGGATCTGGGCCGACCCAAAGCCGACCCAAAATCCCAGGGTGGGCCGCGGCCCACCGTGGGCACCCTGTAGATCCACACCCCAGCGGCGTACATGCATTTTCGAAACTAAATTAGGAACATTTAGCTGACCAGTTAAACGACTCTGTTTTAATAATATCAGATTCGTATTTGAACAACTAAGCTTGTTTAGCTTGATGGGTGGAGCAGTGCTATTATGACACGAAGCACGTAGGCTAATCGTATAGTGATCATAAAAGGGGGGAAACCCTAAGCATGATCAATTAAACCCTATTATGACTGTGCCATGGCAGATTTGAAGCTGCAAACCATAGAAATGCTATTTAGCAACCATTGTTTGCTTCAAACTAAGAACTAAATTTTAAGAGCTGAAAAGAAAGTACAGTAACCAAGTTACGATCTATTTTCTGGTTGGGATCAAAAAGTTGAGCAGATATGAAGTAGTACCACCTCTCTTGTGGCGGCGTGTAGGCATTGGGGGTGCGATGGCTATCAGTGGTGTTGAAGCAGATCTACGACGGTAGACATGTGCATCGGGGGATAAGTCCCGTTTCGGTGGACGAGAAGGTCGTGGGAGCGGCCCCGACAAGGAGGACGACGACACCGATGAAGCGAGAGGATGCGATGCAAGGCTCCTGGTCCGTCACCATGGATGAGAAACATCCATCTCTAGCAGTGGACGACGCGGTCTTGGTAGGCGCTCTGGCATGGTGGAGGACGGTGGCGATGGATGGGGTGGAGGACGGCGGCGATGGATGGTGTGGCGGACGGAGGAGGCTGGTGTGGGGATGATGTTCTAGCGCGGACGTTGCATGAATGGGAAAATGGAGGGAGAGGTACGGGGAACCATGTTTTTGGGACGCGCCTGTCTGAAATATGGGAAAGTTATGAACTTAGCCCCCGTTTAAAATTTGGACGTCTCATCCGTTGGGGTAGGACGGTAATCTCGCATCTCCCCCAATATTTGCCTAGAGCGTTTTCGGGCGAGGAGAGGGTGTTTTGGCGCCCATGGTTGGCGCCCACGGTGTATGGACGGGGCTGACAGGTAGGGCGGTTGTGTCACGTCTGAGTGAAGTTACAAACCTGCCCCTATTAAAAATATTTGCCTACATCGATTTCGGCCGAGTCGAGTTTGTTTTGCCGCCCACCGTGTATGAATGGGGAAATGGAGGGAGAGACAGAGGTCTTTCGGACGAGCTTGAATCAAATGTGTTTTGCCACCCACGTTTGGCGCCCACCGTGTCTGAATGGGCTCAGAGGCGGTCGTGTCTTGTCTAATTGAAGTTACTAACCTACCCCTATTGAGAGTAGTGGAAATCGGGCCGATGGATTGTCCGTGTAAGGGGTAGACAGTAATTTCCATCTCGCAAATACTGGCTTTGGGCAGCCGATGTGGGAGTGAATATTTTGCCGCTTCTTTCAAATTTTGGGACAATAAGCATTCACGTTTACCCTGGCAACTAAATTCGAATCCATTTTGTATTCTTATACAAATCTTTATAAATCATTCTATGTTTTTTATATATCTTCAAAAACACAACAAAGATGTATTCCACTATCATATATGAATATGATTTACAAGTGCTGGTACTCGAATTCAGAAGGTAGAATCCAGTTTAAGGTGAATTCGAATATTTGAAACCACTTTATGTCCAACTCAAGTGTAACATGTATGACACACGCAACATATAGTGTACTCCCATTTAGATATGTACACAAGCGATGTCTCAAGATTCAAAATACTTAGTCAATCAACCAATAATGTACAAAACTAACAGACATATAAACACGCATAGAGTATATGGATCAATAATATCAACTAACATACATAAGCCAGGCCGCTGTACTTTTTTTGCTAGAAGAGCATCATTTTTTTAGCAAAGCTAGTACAACATCTTGGCCATTTCAGATGCGTGCCACTTAAGGACCATCTATACTACTATTATTGTTGAATGCACATTCAACCCGATTGGCATATTTGTAGGTCTGGCATAGCAATCAAAATGAAATGTCTCAGAGTCTTATCAATTAATACAGACTCGTGCTAAAAAAAAATTACAAACCAAAACACAAAAAACAATTATTACATGATCTGTAGAACAAATGGTTTGATCGATTACATGAACAAACAGCACAAAGGTTATTCAACGATGGAAAAAACATTTCACCTGTGATTTACCAAGTGGGAATTTAATTTCCTTTTTTCCTTCAGGACCTTAACAATGCGGTCAATCTCAGCTTGCTTCGTTTTGAAATCCACCAAATATTTAATGGTTTTCTTGAGTACTGCTTGTGATTGTGTTGTTTGCTTCGTCAACATGTCAACTTCATCTCTAAGTGCAGAAGCAGAATCTCTTTCTACCAATAGTTTAGCCTCTAGAGCATCAGCAGTTGGCAATTCATGATGCACGATTGGGCCGATGCCACTGCTGTGGGATGATACAATGTCCATGGAGCTAACCTGTTTTGCCATTAAAGTTCCGATTGAATTCCAAAAAGTTGAAGTTAGAAAAACATCTCAACTGGGAATTAGAACAACAAACCAGTTAAACAAACAAGGAATTAAAGAGTTTTGATTGGATGCTGAAAAGTAGTTATTAACATCATTGTAACCGGTTGCATGTGGACCTCCGTTTAAATTGTGTTAGAGTTGTGTTGTGATATCTTCCCGTGAGTCCCTGTGCTTGATCGTACACGTTTGCGTGTATGATTAGTGTACGATTGAGTCGGGGGCGCCACAAGTTGGTATCAGAGCCGACTGCCTGTAGGAAGCCCCCTTCCAATTCCTTGGCCGAAGTTGAGTCTAGAAACCGAAAAACTAATTTACTAACTTGGCTGTGTGGCTTACGGGCCCACGTCGCCAACTGGATCGTATTAGGATCTTTTATTCCTCGTCTATACTCTGGGACTCTGATCTCTCTTCTACTCGGGTTAAATAAATTTTACTAACGCCGACACTTAGGATCTCGTAAATCCCGTCTACCCAGAGAGCTGGATATCTGTGCGATTTCCCTGTCATTGATCTGATTAGTCTGATAATCATTTTCCTTTCCATTGTTTTGTTTAACCTTTCTCTCCGAGTTGTGTTAAACTTCTCATTGTCATTTGACAAATCTGAATTTCCTCTGTTTCAGATGGACCGTTTGTTTGCACCGCGTCCTACGACACAGCTTGTGCTTCGCACTTGGGCTCGTAATACCCCTGGGTTTCCAGCTGTCCTGATCGCTCTCATGACCAGACTTGGCTACCGTTGGTATCCCAAGTACTTGGTCTATGAGGTTTACCGCGAGTTCAACCAGGAACAGTACTATGCTTATGTTTGGATTTATGATCAGCAGGACAACTCAGACACTGAGCTACACCTTTTTCACGGATTAGGCGTGACGATTGAGATGGCAGTCCATGATGCCGCCTACTCTGCTGTCGTACGTCTCCGAGGAGAGCACAATGCTAACTTGGATGATACTGTGTTTCGGTACATTCCGTATGCACCTGTTGGAGATGCTACTGGATACTACACAGCTATCTGTGCCCCGTACGAGTCTCGACGCTACGACCCGCAGGTTCTGATTCAGTGCACTCAGGCTCTGGATCGCACTGTTCGGGCTCTTGCCGTCGAGTTGTTCGCCACTCGAGCACGCTACTACGAGGCTATGACACAGTTGCTACCAGCTGTTCGTGCAGGGATACATCCGGAGTATATTCTTTACCCACGCAGGACCGAGATGCCGCCAGGTATTGATTGGCCTGAAGTGGGAGGTCACACGCCTGCACGTGGACCTCTTCTTACAGTTCGAGACCGGGTTCTGCATCAGAGTGCACATGGAGCACAGGATCCTGCCGCGATGAACATTCATCGTCCGCACTTGCAGTTACCCCGTTTCAGTGGTTTTCTCCGACGCTGATGTAGCCTTTGCTATGTCACATTGTGTACTTCCTTACCGCGTGCCTGCGTGCCGGCTAGTGTGTCTCTAGTTTTTCAATTTGCGCCGTTATGCTGCCCGATTTTAACCAACTGTGTATGGATCTGTATGTCTTAATCGACTACTGTTATGTATCTGTTACACTACTTAATTTGTTGTCGAGTTACATCATGTTTGTCACTAAACGCTCGCAATTGCTTTTACTAAACTACCCCCTGTTGATACTTAGCAGGATGGTTAGACCAGGTGGTCGTGGTCGTGGTCATGCCCCTGAACGCCCACCACCGCCAGACTATATGGCGGCTATGATGCAACAGTTTGAGCTTAACCGCCAGTTCATGGTTGGAATCATGGCTCAGTTTCCGCATCAGAACAACCAGAACCAGAACCCAGCTTCAATAACTTTGACAGAGTTTACGCGACTCAACCCAACGCAGTTTCGCAACTCTGACAAGCCACTGGATGCCGATGACTGGCTCCGCGACATCACTCATGAGATGGAGTCTGCTAATGTCGCCCCTGCCAACTACGTCAACTTCGCGGCCTTTTTCTTAAAGGGCCCCGCAGCTCAATGGTGGGACACACACAAGCGTACTCTGCCAGTTGGAACAGTCATCACCTGGTATGAGTTCCAGGCTGCTTTCCGTACATGTTATATCCCTCAAGGAATTATGGAACGCATGAAGACCCAGTTCCATAACCTCACTCAGGGCAACAAGACCGTCGAAGCTTATCAACGGGAATTTCTAGACCTCTCCCGCTATGCTGAAGAAGACATCGCCACAGATGCTCGCAGACAAGAGAAGTTCCGTAATGGACTACACCCCGACCTCAAGCTTGCACTAGCTGCTCAAGACTTCAATGACTTTTCAACTCTGACGAACAAGGCTATTCTTGTTGAGACCGCTCAGATGGAACACAAGGACTCGCAGAAGCGCTATCGTGATGCTGGCTCATCTTCGGGCTCAGCATCGAAGCGTCGAGTTTGGATTCCCAACAATGCATTCCGTTCCAATACCTCTGCGCCAAAGAACAACTATGCTGCACCACGTCTGCCTCCTCCACCACCGAGGCAGCCAAAAACTCAAGCTATTCAAAACAATGCTCCTCTTCGTCCTGAAGATGGTCTATGCTTCAAGTGCCGCAAACCAGGACACCAGGCTAAAGACTGCCGCCAGAATCAGAATCAGTTAGCCTTTCCTCGTACTGGCCGTGGCAATGGTCGTGGCAACAACCAGTCCCGCAACTATAATACTGGGTCTGCTGCACATGGTCGTGGACACGCCTACAACATTGACATTGAAGAAGTCCAGGATCAACCTGCTACTGTGATGGGTACCCTTCTTGTTAACTCAGTACCTGCTTCTGTTTTATTTGATTCAGGAGCATCACATTCATTCATCTCTGGAAAATTTGCATTGATGCATGGCATTCGATATGAGAAAATGCATACTCTGTTTGTCATTAAAACTCCCGGAGGTCACTGTCATGCTGACGTAATAGCACCTGATCTTACCGTCGAAATTAAAGGGTCCGAATTCTGTGCATCGCCCATCGTTCTGAAATCTTCCACCATAGACCTTATACTTGGAATGGATTGGTTGAAAGCTCACATTGCTTCGATCAATTGTGCCACTAAAGTCGTCCAACTTCTTCACCCCACCAATGAGATAGTGAACTATACCGCCCGCATTACTCGGGATGCTGAAGCTCAGATATATGCTCTGAATGCTCTGAATGCCTCACCTCTGGAAGGGATCGAGAACGTTCCTGTCGTTCGAGATTTTCCAGACGTCTTTCCAGAAGAACTTCCAGGAATACCCCCGACTAGAGCTGTTGAGTTTGTCATCGACTTGAAGCCTGGCACCGTCCCTATTGCCAAGCGACCTTATAAGATGCCTCCGCATCACCTACTGGAGCTTAAGGAAGAAATCAACAAGTCACTTAAGAGTGGTTTCATCCGCCCTAGTTCCTTTGCTTGGGGAGCACCTTCACTCTTTGTTAAGAAAAAGGATGGAACTAACCGTTTGGTTCAGGATTATCGGCCCATTAACCAAGCCACAATCAAGAATAAATACCCACTGCCCCGGATCAATGATCTTTATGATCAACTCGCTGGATCATCGGTGTTCTCTAAACTCGACCTGAGGTTGGGTCATCACCAGATCCGTGTCCGTGAAGAGGATATTCCCAAGACTGCATTCGTCACTCGTTATGGCTCCTATGAATACACCGTCATGTCATTTGGCCTAACGAATGCTCCAGCTACGTTCTCCCGTCTGATGAATTATATATTCATGGATTACCTCGACAAATTCATCGTGGTTTATTTGGATGATATTCTGGTTTATTCTAAGAATAAAGAAGAACATGCTGAACACCTCCGTTTGGTACTAGAAAGGCTTCGAGAACACCAGTTGTATGCCAAGTATTCCAAATGTAAATTTTGGCTTTCTGAAGTAACTTACCTTGGACATGTGAATTCCAAGGATGGAATTGCGGTTAACCCCGAACGAGTTCAGGCTATTCTTGACTGGACTCCCCCGAAGAATGTTAAGCAAGTTAGAAGTTTTCTCGGACTTGCTAGTTATTGCCGTCGATTCGTTGAGAACTTTTCCAAGATTGCAAAACCATTGACAAATCTGCTTCACAAAGGTGTTAAATTTGAGTGGACGGAAAAATGTCAAGAAAGCTTTCAGACACTAAAAGATAAATTGACATCTGCCCCAGTATTAGCACCCCCGGATTCCCAAAAGGATTTCGTGATATACTGTGATGCCTCCCGTCAAGGATTTGGCTGTGTCCTAATGCAAGAACGCAAGGTGATTGCTTATGCCTCCTGACAATTGCGTCCTCACGAAGAAAATTACCCAGTGCACGATCTCGAACTTTCTGCGGTTATTTATGCCCTGAAGCTATGGCGACATTACCTTCTCGGTAACCGTTGCGAGATATATACGGATCATCAAACTTTGAAGTATTTATATACTCAACCAGATCTGAACCTTCGTCAACAAAGATGGCTCGAGACAATAGCCGATTATGATATGAATATCTCATACACCCCTGGCAAGGCAAATGTAATGGCCGATGCTTTGAGCCGCAAGGCTTATTGCAGCAACCATATGGTTCAGGAATCACAACCTCTTCTTTATGAAGAGTTTCGTAAATTGAACCTCCATATTGTTCCACAGGGTTATCTCAATACCCTGGTTGTCGAACCAGATTTAGAACACAGCATCAAAACTATGCAACGGTATGACTCTGAAGTTGAAAGGATCAAGCGGTACCTTGAAAAAGGAAAACCGTCGGAGTTCCATCTTGATAATGATGGGATCCTATTTTCCAACACCGTCTCTTCGTACCTAAGTTCAAAGATGAGAGAGAACACGTTATGATGGAAGCTCATGACACTCCTCTGTCAATTCATCCTGGTAGCACAAAGATGTACCGTGACATTTGGCAGAGATACTGGTGGCCTAATATGAAGTGAGACATTGCTCGTTATGTTTCTGAGTGCGACGTTTGCCGCCACGTTAAAGCTCAACATCAAAGGCCCGCAGGAACTCTGCAACCCCTTGCAATTCCTGAATGGAAATGGGACAAGGTCCAAATGGATTTCATTACTGGTTTTCCCAAATCCCAGAAGGGTAATGATGCTATATTTGTCGTCATTGACCGGTTCTCCAAGGTTGCTCACTTTCTGCCAGTTAAAGAGACAATCACTGCTAGCCAGTTAGCAGACTTGTATGTTTCCCGAATTGTGTCACTCCATGGTGTTCCGTTGGAGATCAGTTCTGATCGTGGCAGCCTCTTCACCTCCAGATTCTGGAATAGTTTCCAAGAAGCTATGGGAACACATCTGTCTTTTAGCACCGCTTTTCACCCTCAGTCACAGGGTCAAGTTGAACGAGTTAATCAAGTGCTCGAAGATATGCTTCGAGCTTGCGTCATCTCCTTCGGTAAAAAATGGGAGGAATCTCTCCCGTATGCCGAATTCTCTTACAACAATAGCTATCAGGCTAGTCTGAAGATGGCACCGTTTGAAGTTCTTTACGGTCGTAAGTGTCGAACCCCTCTGAATTGGTCAGAAACTGGGGAACGCTCACTCGTCGGACCGGACATTATTCAGCAAGCAGAAGACCAAGTCCGCATTGTCCGTGAACATCTGAAAACTGCTCAGTCTCGTCAGAAGAGCAACTATGACCGAAAGCACCAGGAAATAGTCTATCAACCTGGCGAGCAAGCTTACCTTCGCGTCACTCCGTTGAAAGGCACTCATAGGTTCGGAATCAAAGGCAAGTTAGCTCCTCGCTACATTGGCCTGTTTCGTATTCTTGCACGTCGAGGAGAAGTGGCATATCAATTGCAGTTGCCGCCTAATCTTTCTCAAGTACATGATGTCTTCCATGTATCCCAACTCCGCCGCTGCTTCAAGGATCCTATTAGAGCTGTGGATCATGAAGTGCTTGAATTACGGGAAGATCTGTCTTATCCAGAATATCCCATCCGTGTTCTTGATGAAACTGAACGTCGAACTCATCAAAAGTCAATCAAATTCCTCAAGGTTCCGTGGTCAAATCATTCTAAAGATGAGGCCACTTGGGAACGCGAGGATCGACTTCGCGAAGAATACCCCTCTTTCTTTCAGTCTTCCTCTTAATTCTCGGGACGAGAATTCTTAATAGATGAGGAGAATTGTAACACCCCCTGTCATTAGCTGCAGTAATCACTCTTGATAATGACATGTTAGCATGATTAACAGTGCATAATCATCATTTCCATCATATTGCATTTCAACTCCTAAGTCAAATTCAAATTTAAATGAAAGTGAAACATAAAAGTTGTCCAACATAAAAACTAAAATGTTCGGTAAATAACAAATATTGCAGAGACCATTCTAAAATTGTAACCAACAGTTAATAAATTAATTAGGTGACCCAAACCTCTTTTAACAATGGCTGAAAATAATATCTACAAGCCTTTTTATTAATCTAGATCGAATATGAAATGATGTTTTGCCCAAACTAGTTTTTTGTGTTAGGGTATATTGCACTGGTATTTAAGGACTAGCTCCCACTTTTTACAAAATCCATTTGGGGCCTAAACAATTAACAGAACAGAAAAGAAAAAGAAACAGAAAAGAGAAAAAGGAAAAGGCCTAAATGATCTACTGTACACTCGGCCTGCTTGCTACAGCGCCGGCCCAGCCCGTCCTCGCATCGTCCCCCACCTCTCGCACTGCTCCTCGCCTCGCTGTCGAACACCCCGCGCGCGCCGCATGCACGCACCTGGCCCCCCCTCTCCCCCTGCTCGACAACGTGCCGCGCCCGCCGCGAGGATAAGGGCAAACCCCGCAGCCCTCTGGTGCCTCCCTCGCCCCACTCTTTCCCCTCCCTCGCTCGCTTGCCGCCATGGCCGACGCGGCCATCGCCATTGCTCCATCGCACGCGTAGCCACCGCCTCTGCCTCGCCACTTCGACGTGCCCACGAGCTCTGCCGTGCTCCTCTACGCCTCCTGCACCGACGAACCGAAGCCGAGCGCCCTACATCGCCCCCACGTCGCCGTGTTCTTCCTTGGATCCCCACCACCGTTCGCCGTCGATTCCGGCTACTCCAGGCCTTCCCCGAGCCCACTTTGACCGGCTACGCCCCACTGTGAGCTCCTGCTCCTCCTCCCCCTCTCCATTAGCTCGCTAGCGTACCGTAGCCACCGCTCCACGTTAGGCCACACCCACCGCCGCGGACCTCGTCACCGGCGACCATCCGGCGACCATTTGGTCATGTGCTGCTGCCCATCTGCTTCGCCGCGTCGCATAGACCCCGCCTAGCTCCTCACAACGCTTGGACGCGCGCCGTTTTGTCGATCCCGTAGCTCGCCCGAGAACCTCGCCGCCGACGAGCTCCTGGCGCTCAGCTCCGGCCTCCCTAGCACCCCGCACCGCCGCCATTCGACGCGCGACGTCGAGCCGCGTCGAACGCAACCTACCCCAGCCCCTGAGACCCACCGTAGGCGAAACCCGAGCCAAGCCCGACTCGCGCCGCCGCGTTTTGGCTCGCCGGAGCTACTCCGGCGCGTCGCCGGCCACCGCCGACGTGGCACTAGCGGGTCCCGCCCTGTGCCACTGACTGTGGGGCCCCGCGGGCCCCGTTGACCCCGCTGACCGGGGTCAACGCTGACGTGGCCGCCCGGTCTCACTGACATGTGGGGCCTGGTCGCTTAAATGAATTTAAATAAATAGAAAATCTGTTAATTAGTTAATTAGGTACTAATCAGTCACTGACTGCTGGGCCCCACCTGTTAATTAACTCAAATAATTAAATTAACCTCTCTGATTAAGCCACAGTGTATGACATGTGGGTCCCACCTGTCAGGTTTGACTCTGGTCAGCCAGAGTTGACCTGCTGACGTCATGCTTAGGTCATGCTGATGTCATCGCACACTGTTTCGGATAATGTTGATTTAAATAATTAAATAAATTCCAGAAATTAATAAAAACTTTAGAAAATCATATTAAATAAACCGTAACTCCGATGAAAATAATTTATATATGAAACTTGCTCAGAATTTCGATACGAACCCGAATACGTCCTCCGTATTCCCGTCAGACGCCCGCAGCTATAAGAGCATTGAACTTTTAGACCGTTTTCAGTAAATGAATAGTGCCAACTATAATTAAATAAATCCAAATAAATTCCTAAATTAACTAAATCATTTAGTTAGGCAGTAGAACACCCCGGCATATCATTTAGGCATGTCATACATGTTGCTTGCATTATTTCCATGAATTTATTGTTTCTCTCCCCCTCCTTCTCTCTCCCGATAGACGCTGAGACCGACGACGCTGCACCAGGATACGACTATCCTACCGACGAGCAGCCCGTTGACGACCTTCCCCTCTTGCCAAAGCAACCAGGCAAGCCCCCCCCCCTTGAGCATTCCAGATATCGCCCATTCTATTCTCCTGCTTGCATTAGATTTTGCTATTGTTAATGTATGCTCCTATTCTGATGCCTAGCCTGCTGTTGTAACCTGTTCATTGCTATCTTACCTGCCTATGATAAACTGTTTAGTTTAGGTTGGAGTGAACCATCTGTGACCCCACCACCTTTCCTTTGTTGCCCCTGCTTGATCATCGACGACCTGATCAACGTGATCGTCGACCAGAGACCGACACCTCACTTCACACCCCCTTAGTTGTACGACTCTGCGTAGTAACTATCGAGTGCCGAGGGTGATACCTCGTAACGCACTCCGGATGAATACTCTGCAGTGTAGCTGTTCGGTCGTGGTCATCGAGGGTGATTCCTCCTTCTCCACTTCCTATACAACTCTGTCGTGCAACCCTCAGTGTGAACCTCGAGGGTGATACCTCATACGTTCACCCTGATGTTTTCGTCGAGTGGAATCCGCCGCGGGTGATTCCTCGGGTTTCCCCCTTGATGTTATGACCACACGATTACTTGACCTCTGTTACAGGCGGGTCCACCCTGGTGGGTACCCGCTGGGGATCTATGATTTTCGGGTGTGCCGGAAGGGCACTCGAGTGTAACATTGTGGCGGAGCATCAGAGACTCTGATTGTCTCCGCTTGATACTAATTGAGCCTATTGAATTTGGGTGTGTGATCTGAGTGGGTCGACGTGCCCTATACGCACTACCACCACGCGGGATAATGGTTATGGGACCCTCTGCGAAGTACGTTTCTCCGAAAGCTCGTCTAACGTCACGATTCATCGTGCGGGCTGATTGTCGGGATTGGGCTGGATACTTCACTGACGAGTTCAGTGTCGCGCCTGCACCCCGGCCAGTCTCGCAACGCACAGGGTGCCCAGGGCGATGGCCCGAGACCTCTGGGTGCATAGGTTAGTCCGGCGTGCTGACCTCTCTGCCGAGCCTAGGTAGGGCGCTGCTTTGTGTTGATCTTCCGAGGACGGGCATTACCCAGCAAGTGTGTCCGGCCAGAGTTGATCGAGCGTGTTGGGTAACAGTAGTGCACCCCTGCAGGGATGAATCTTCTATCGATAGCCGGTCCTACGGTAAAGGACGCTCAATTTGTGTATCCCGATCTACTACTTAAACTGGATACTTGTTACTTAATTGAAGCTTCGGGATCGCTTTCTCGCTTGGGAGTCGAGGAAGGATCTTTAAGCTGTACTTCAACATGTTTGCTAAATAAAATGCTATTCTACTCTCTTCTGCTGCTGCAAGATGATGGCCTGGTGAAGATGTTTGAAGATGCTAGTCTTCGATAGGACTAGGCCTTCTCTCTATTCTGGCATTTCTGCAGCCCAGTCCACATATACAGCCTTTCTCCATTGATAATGTTGCATATGTAGTATAGATCCTTGCTTGCTGAGTACTTTGGATGAGTACTCATGGTTGCTTTACTTTCTCTTTTCCCCATATACCCCACATTGATGATACATCAGACGATGGAGTCCTGGAGCCAGATGCCACCACCGGAGCCTACTACCAGGAGGGTCCAGAGGGTACTTACTACTGGATCGAGCCAGATGACCAGGAGTAGGATCGGAGGCTCCCAGGCAGGAGGCCAACGCCTTTCGATCTAGTGTCGCTGTTTGTGCTAGCCTTCTTAAGGCAAAACTTGTCTAACTATGTCTGTACTCAGATAATATTTGTATGACTGACTTATGTATTCGGATCTTCGGATCCCTAGTCTATAATATTGTGGACCTCCGTTTAAATTGTGTTAGAGTTGTGTTGTGATATCTTCCCGTGAGTCCCTGTGCTTGATCGTACACGTTTGCGTGTATGATTAGTGTACGATTGAGTCAGGGGCGCCACATTGCAGCAGCAAAGCAGTTAAACAAATAAGTTTTGCAAAAGATACCTGTTGTGGCATTGGAGTTTCTCTTGGATCCTAAAAAGTTGAGTAGCCACTAACGTGATTAGAGTAACCGGTTGCAGCAGTAAAGCAGTTGAACAAACAAATTTTGCAAAAGGAACCTATTGTGGCATTGGAGTTTCTCTTGGATCCTGAAAAGTTGAGTAGTCAGTAACTTGATTAGAGCAACAAGTTACAGCAGCAAACCTCTTACACAAATATATTTTTGAAAATGTACTTGCTGTGCAATTGGACTTCCAATTGGATCCTGAAAACTTGAAGTTGGTAAGATGATTACAACAACAAGTTACAGCAGCAAACCAGGTAAAGAAGGAAGTTTTTGAAAACATACCTGTTGGGCCAACGGAGTTTCAGTTGGATCCTGCAAACTTGAATGTTAGCAATCATAAATAAAGTGTTGCAAGAGCCATAAGAAACTAACATCAAACTAGTAAAACTAACCAGTTTGGCAACGTATTTAATTATGCATGAACTAGTAAAACTAACAAGTTCTTGGCAACGTATTAAAGTAACAAGTCGGTACCGTTTACCAGCAACACATACATCTGTAAATATCTTTGATGTAAGCAAAATGATTCCAACACACACACACACACACACACACACACACACACACACACACACACACACACACACACACACACACACACACACACACACACATATATATATATATATATATATATATAAGTTAAAAAGACGTTGTCCCTCATATAAACCTGACAGTTGTCTGTCTATGAACATGCAAACATTACTAGTGCTACAAGTGATAACAACAAACCATTTAAACAAACAGGGTATCATAACGTAAATTACACATGAATTTTGCTGCACCCTAGAAGTACATATGATCAGCTATCTACGTGCTTAAATAACTATTTAAGTTCAGGCAATAGGTAATTCTTAACAGTAAGTATCAAACACATAGATAGGCGCAATCTATAATAGGATTAATAGGCTATGGCATTATGTAATCAGTAGCAAACTAAATTAAGCGAAGCAACATAATTGAACAATTTTGCAATCAGTGGCTAACTAAAATTCGGAGAAGCAGGTAACTGAACTTACGCTAGCTCTTTGTACAGGCACACTGCAACTTCTTTTTCACTTACATGGTTCTACGAAGG
Source organism: Thinopyrum elongatum (assembly GCA_011799875.1). NCBI lineage: Eukaryota > Viridiplantae > Streptophyta > Magnoliopsida > Poales > Poaceae > Thinopyrum > Thinopyrum elongatum. The sequence goes on along the minus strand of CM022302.1, from coordinate 90,187,818 downwards.
AGTCCATCGCATCAATTGCTTGGATACGCAGTCCCAATACTTCTTTCTTCCCACACTTCATTGGGAAGTCGAATGGTTAATCTGATAAGATGGTGCATCCTTGATATGTTATATGAGGATGGATTGTCAGACTAGTTATAGCAACACACATCACACTGGCTTTTACTGTATATTTCATGCGATTACATTTGGCATATCGAGATCTAAGCAATCTACAATAGAATGAAAAGACTGGCATCCTTCACATTATTGGCGAACTCAATTCATAGAAACAAGCAATTCAACCATTCTATGGGTAAATCAAAAGTGCCACTAGAATATTTTTCACTACCCCAATCATACACACAAAAAGGGGCGACGCCACCGTAGGGGCTTGTATGGGCGGCCGCCTCGGGTGGCTGGAAAGTGTGCACCTAGTTTGAGTCATCCAGGTTGGCCCAGGCTAGTTTTGTTCGTCCCAGCGCACGACCAGACAATGTAAAAAATGAAGAAAACCGTTTCAATTTGGATGGGCTAATAACGTAAGTGCAAGGCAGGCCATATAGCAGGTTCACGGCCCAAACGAGCGCCTCCCATATCGATCGACAGCAGGAAAAAATCCCCAATTTGTTCGCTCCAGCCTCCAGTCATGTTCGCTCCTAACCTAGCCGCCGCTGGACAGACCGACACAGCACTTCCTCGCGCCCTCGTTGGACGCCGGTTGCCAGGCTTCAAACGAATGGAAGAACAAGAAGATGAAGATCCAACCCTGGGTGTAGCCTGCGTGGGAAGCAGTGGCGGCAGCACGGGCATGGCATCGAGCTTGCTGAAACAGACAGTCGCAGATTGCAAGAGCAGCATGCGCAACGAGCAGGTACATCACATCCCTGATTATATCTAATTCAACTGTTCAATTTCTGGCCAATAGTTAAACCTGACGGTGTTGTAAAACTGCTTGTGTGTAGGGAATCTACAAGAAAATGAAACCAATTTCTGCTTGTTTTATAACTCCCCCAATCAATACTGAACTAACTGAACCTGATGTGTCTAATCAAGTTTCTAGGGCAAACATACAAGCTCATGTTGTTCTTGAGCCTGAAGTGTCTAATGAACAGACTGCTAATGAAGGATTTGATGCAAACATTTTACATGCTTCTGATGATGAACATATAGTGTCTAATGAGGGATCTAATGCAAGCATTTTGCAAGCTCCCATAGTGTCTAATGGTGATCTGCTATGTTGAGAGAGAGAGAGATTTGCAGGAATTGATGACAAGCAAATTATAGTACATTTTTATGGCTTGAGGAAATGTCGAGGCCATCTACCAGAAAGTCCCCGTATCATGACAACCTAGCATAAATACTTTTCTCAACTATTGTTTGAAACTATTGGCATACTTATGCAGGATAGATATATTTATATGCAGTTTGCGCACTGGTTATAGGCGCAATTACACTTGGATATTTTTGGCCAGAGAACGAATAATTCAAGCACGTACAGTCCATGTTAGTAGTCCATGTACACCATGTTGCATTTTGTGTTTTTTTGGTTCTTACATCATTTAGTGTTTTATAATCTGGAACTACTTTGGATCATTAGTTGGTTTTCAAAGTGGATGTAGCTTCACATTTGTCAAGTTATGTTGATTTCCGGAGTGCAAGGGCCTTCGTATTTTTTAAGTTAAATTTTCGCCCCTGGTAACTTGAATTCGTGGATCCGCCACTGCACACAAATCATACACGCAGGCCAGTATGAATTAAATGAAATGTAGGGACTTACGCTAGCTTGTTGTACAGGCTCACTGTAGCTCTGCTTACGCTTGGGATGTTCCATGTACAAGTCCATGTTACCACTTGCTTGGATGTGCAGGCCTTGTGCTCCTTGCATCCCCCTCTGCATTTTTGACATGGAGAATGGTTGATCAAATGAGAGGAATTGACCTTGCAGTTGTACTGGAGGACAGGTACTTACAAGGTTATACAGACATGCAGGATGTGTACCAGATCCCATAGCGCCGTCATGCTTCGCTAAAAAATGGTTTTGCTTGTTTCAGATGATATCGCCAGAAGAAATAAGAGTTAAAGTCAGAGTTGCATAGGCGTGTAAGCTAAGAGAGCAGTAAAAGGATATGCAAACATCATCGAAATAGTGCACAAGGGAGTGATATGTGGATACCTAGTTCGGGCTGGCGTTTGGGCATGCTCGCCTAGCTAGAGTGAGGGTAACTTCAGAGCCGTTGAGGGTGATGCGCTGGCGTTGGCTGGCCGCGTATGGATGCAAATCTCGAGCGGCAGCGGAGCGCTATGATGCGGTGGACGAGGCCGTTGGTGAAGCACCAACAGCGTCGGGGGGGGGGGGGTGGAGGTGCGACGATGTTCTCGGTGAAGTGGCCCCGGTGAGGTGGGAGATGGCGTCGGTGAAGCGCACCTGATGCGGTGGAAGTCGGTGTCTGAGGCACGTCGGCTGCGGCGGCCGACGTTGTGGGTGGACAACCCGGTGCGGTGGACGATGGGGTAGATGAGGTAGCTCCGGTGCAGTGGTGAAGCACGACCGTCGTCTTCGTCGTCGTCATCCGGCACAGAGGTGGGGAAAGAGACAAGACGAAGGGCGATTTGAATTTTGCTTGGGTTGGCGGCGAATTAGGGATTTGTGAGCTCTGGGCGCGGAAGAGGACGGGGGAGAAGGGAGATTTTGCAGGGCTAGAATTGGGGCCGCCAGATATTTCAATCCGAAACATGGAAGCATGAACTTGTTTTGTCGTCGTTCTTTTTTGGGGGGGGGGGGGGGGAAGGGAAGGGGGTGCTAGCGTCCATACGACAAACGCGACCACCACGACACGACCCTGGTCTGCCTGGTGCGCCTACATTTGAGAATGCAAACCAATCTTTATCATTGGCAAACGAATCTTGTACTATGTATTACCATGCCCGTGTTTTCCTTGGAAATAATTAGTCCTTCGGAATGAGATACTATGAATTAATTAATGAGGAGTTCTTTGAATTAGAGTGTGTTTGTCACATAGCGATCTCCAATTCTAACATGGATTTCGCATTTCAGGGTATCCACGCTACTTTTTTAATACAAAATCATATATGTATAAGATGAACACCATGGTAGTGAGAAAACTTTGGATGGATTCAAGCATATGACCACACACATACAAAATACCACAACATTCAAGTCAAAATCAACCTTTCCAAACCAAGTATGGCACGAATTCAAAATAAATACGGAAGCCATATGCATGGTCTTCAATTCAAATCTTACAATGTACACTAAATTAAAACGTCAATATTAAGTCTAGTACTATCTACATTCAAATGTTGTCTCGGTACACACGCTACATACTTCCTCTATTGATCAATCTTCCTCTCCTAACCACCTTACAAAGCTATTGGTTTCTGCACGTTCATTCTTTCTCTCCATGTTTCGATCTCTAACTTCACACACCCGCCATTGCACTCCATGCCGAGCTCTCTCTCTCTCCCCCTCCCACCCTCTCTCGGTAGATACGTGCATTGCCTATCTAGACCCCCTCCCTCCCTCTTGTGCGCACGCACGCACATTGTCTATCTAGGTCACTCTCGAGAGACCGTCTCACTCTTTCTTTCGCACAGCGGCCCACACTCACTTAATCTCTCTCTCTCTCTCTCTTTATCTAAGTCTCGATTAACCTCGCTTTCTCTCACACACAAACGATATATCTCCCTGTTCGGGCCTCGATCGACACACTCTAGACTCTCTCATGAAGATTGTCTATCTAGATCAGTTTCTCCAAGCCGTTCCACTCATTCGACCTCATGGCGGCCGACGCTTGCTCAATTTCTCTCTCTCTCTCTCTCTCACTCTCTATGCATGTCTCGATTGACCTCGCTCTTTCTCACACACAAACGATATATCTCCATGTTTGGTCCTAATTCGACATATTCATAGTGTATACTCTCACACACACATTGTCTATCTAGGTCACTCTCTCCAACCTGTCTCACTCTTTCGATCGCATGACGACCCACACTCGCTCAATCTCTTTCTCTCTCTTTATCTATGTATCGATTGACCTTGCTTCCTCCCACACACAAACGATATGTGTACCTGTCTGTGACTGGATCATCTCTCAAGCTCTCTCTTACAGCCCTCACCCTTCCCAAAAGCTCAACCAGACAATATCTATCCATAGCATATATATCTTTTCAATGAATGTCGGGGCACACTCACTTTGTATCTCTATCTATGTCTCGATTGACCTCACTTTCTCACGCTGTCTCTTCAACACATTGAAGCTACCTCTCCATCCCTCGCAGAGCCGGAGCTATTTACACTGCGAGGGCGACTCCAACCTTTGATTAATTTGTGAAGGCATTTATTCCGGTGGGTTTATGTAACACCCCTGTGTAATAAGCACTGTGACATAATGATAATCATGCCAAGTCATACCCATTTGCAATGCTAGATCACAGTGGTTAGACACTTCATTTCAAACTCCTCTCTGAAATAAATTCAAATTCAAAATGAAAATAAAAGTTGCTCTAAATTGAAAACTAGAATGTTCATTAGCTAGAAAATAATCTCAAGGCAATTGTAAAGTTGTAACCAACCTTACCAAAATTCCCAAAATGCCCTGGATTTTATTTTTGAGGTCCAGCAGCATTTAAATTGCCCTATTCAATTTCTAAAAATACCTAGTCACTTCCCTCTGCCTTGGAACTTTTTGTGCCAGAGCCTAAAAGTGTATTGGATTTATGGGACCTAGACCCATATTTTTTTCAAAGTCATTTGGATGCCTACATAAATCTTTTACCTTCCATGTTAACTAAATAAAAGTAAAACAGAAGAAAAAGGCCGAAGCCACTTACCTGGCGCCGGCCCAGCCAGCACACTCCCTCACCTGCTCCCTGTCGCCGTGTCGGCATCGCCATGGCCACTCGCGCCTCGGCCGTTCGCCGCTCGACACCGCGACGCAGCGGCCAGGCGAGGGGATAAGCTTCCCCTCCCCGTTCATCTCACCTGGTCACTCCCTCCATTCTCCCTCCCCTCTCCCTCACTCGCGCGTCTCTCCCTTCCCCTCCTCCAGATTCGCCGTGGCCTTCACCACCGAGCGCCACTGCCACCGCAGTTACGTCGTCTTCACGGCCACCGGCCCCTCCTCATCGTTCTGGTCCATCCCGGAGCTCCGTGGCGACGAGCTCGTCCTCGCCAGCCTTTCTGCTCTCGCCGGGAGGCCCTACTGAGTCGGATCCCCACCGCCCTCTTCACCGACTGCCGCTGATCCCCTCCGGCTCCGGCGACTCGCTGTCGCTACTAATCTGTCGCCGGACCCTCTTGTGTCCATGCGGTGAGCAAGCTCGACGCCTTCCTCCTCCCTTCTTGCCCCGCTAGCAGCTCCGACCGCCGCTCCCGCATGCACCCGAGCTCGGCGGCGCCCTTGCCGGCGAGCTAATCAGTGCAATGCCGCCCGAGTCTTGCCGCCTTGCCCGTTGTGCTTCTGGTGCTCGCGTTAGCCCGCTCAGCAATGTAGCTCGCTCGCTAGCTCCTCGCACCCGCGCAATCAAGTTCACCCGAATGCCTCTCCGCCACACGTCGTCACCGGCGACATTCCGGCCACCCCCGAGTCCAACCGATGGCACTGCTCGACGCGCGAGCTCACCAGCTTTCGAACGCAAGTGGAACCACGTGAAACGATGCACCACAGCCGATTTCCGGTGATGTCCGAGCCTCTCCGCCGCATTTCGGATCGCCGGCGGCAGAACTCCGGCGACTCCGACGTGGCGCCGACGTGGCTCGTCTTTGGTCGCTGACCGCTGGGCCCCGCGGGCCCCTTTTGACCGCGTTGACCACAGCCAACGTAGGCACTATTCACCGTAGGCACTGACTAGTGGGTCTCGTTGTCCTGATCACTGTTAACTGCTAATTAATGACTCTGTTAATTAGCTAGAGACACTGACAATAGGCCCCACCAGTAGATTAGTTAGTTTAATCAAATTGTTAGGCTCTGAGGCACTGACAGGTGGGTCCCAACTGTCAGTTTGACCCAGTCAGCCGCCCAGCCGACGGCTGACGCATCGCTGACGTCATGCTGACGCAGTAATCTTTTCTCTGATATTTAATTAATTCCAGAAAATCATTTAAACTTCGAAAATTAATAACTTTTAAACCGTAGCCCAGATCGAAAAAGTTAAATCGTGAAAATTGATCAGAACGATGAGACGAAGCTAACCATGCCATCTGTTTCCGTGTCGGGACCCTCTACAAAGGTGAACCCGCAACTTCGAGGCCGTATCCGGTAGATGAATAGTGCACTTACACCGGTTAATAAATCCAAATTAAATCTTAACATAACTAATATGCCTTAGAGATGCTTTTAGGCAGCCCGACACCGCACGTTAACATAGTCTGCTCTATGTTGCTTTGTCTGCCTTGTATTTATACTGTTTCCTCCCCCTCTTCTCTCTCGTTAGATCCCGGTACCGACGTAGCCTCCGAGACCGACGCAGCTTTGGTGATTGGCTACACCACCGACGACCTTGCCCTTGCCGCCGAGAAACCAGGCAAGCCGCCCCCCTTTGATCATCTCGATATCACCCATTCAAATATCCCCTGCTTGCATTAGATTTTGCTACTGTTACTGTTTTACCTATTTCTGCTGCATAGCCTGTTTATTGTAACCTACTGTTGATACCTTACTGTTTTCCTAAACTGTTTAGAATAGACTGGGTAGAGACCCATCAGAGACCCCCACTTGTCCTGACTGCCCTGCTGGATTCTCAGAAGACCTGATCAACGGGATCGAAGACTAGACCCCGGCACCGCACCTCACTTTCCCCTTAGTTGCTCGACACTACTGGGTTACTGTCGAGTGCCGAGGGTGATACCTCGTCAGCACTTCTGATGATAACCTTGTAAGTTAGTTCATCAGCCGTGGTAAGCGAGGGTGATTCCTCCTACACCACCCCGATAATGACGAAGTCGTGCAACACCTCAAGCGTGGACCTCGAGGGTGATTCCTCCTACGTCCACCTTGATTTTACATCAGGTGGGAGTCCAACGAGGGTGATGCCTCGGATTCCCCTTGATATGGTAGCCTCACGGATGCCCTACGTTAATGTTGATACTGATATTGGAAAGGCGGGTCGACCTTGAGGGGTACCCGCGAATCATGGATATATCCCGTGAGTTATTCCACGAGGCGCGGCCGGGCATTCTTAGCCCTTGCAACAAGTCCACGAGACGGGGCGATGGGGTCACATCTTTCGTGAATCTCTGCTCGTTTCCGCAAGCCCCTAGTCCTAACGCTTTGGATATTTGATCCGAGCAGGCCTCTGGCCTAATAGCACTAACCATCACGTGGGCATAGTATGGGCGTTCTGCAACTTAACATCAGCCGAAAGCTCTGTCAGACGTCCAGTTCAGCATTGCGGCCGGGCTGGGCCGGCACCATCCGGTAGTGGTGGAGCCTGGTTCGCCCTGCACGCAACGACCTGGAGGGCGAGGGGCGATGGCCCAAGACCCCCTTGCGCTTAGGAGGTAGACCGGCGGGGACCTCTCTGCTGAGCTGAAGGTAGGGTTGCAGTGTATCGTTTGGCCGAGGCCGGGCATGACCCAGGAAAGTGTGTCCGACCGGAGTTAATCGAGCGTGGTGGGTAAGTTGGTGCACCCCTGCAGGGAAGAACACATCTATCGATAGCCGGTCCTACGGTAAAGGACAGTCGGAGTTGTATCCCGATCAAAACAACTAGAACTTGAGATGGATTTGGATATGTGGCTTCGGGATCGCTTTCTCGCTGGGAGTCGAGGAAGGATCTCTGGGCGAGACTGTTACCTGATTCTACTACTACTTACATTATGCTATTCTGTACTCCTCTACATGCTGCAAGACGCTCGAAGATGCTTGAAGATGCTAGTCTTTGCTAGGACTAGGTTTTCCCCCTCAATTCTAGCATTTCTGCAGCCCAGTCCACATATACAACCTCCCTTTGATAATGTTGCATATGTAGTGTAGATCCTTGGCTTGCTGAGTACTTTGGATGAGTACTCACGGTTGCTTTACTTTCTTTTTCCCCCAATTTCATTTGATGCAATCAGTTGACGGAGCCCCTGAGACAGCTGCCCTGCCGACGACATCCACTACTTCCCCGAGGGTGGATCCTTCTACAAGTTGGCCGACGTCCAGGAGTAGGAACATGGGTCCCAGGCAGGAGGCCTGTGCCTTTCGATCATAGTGTTTTATTTTTGTCCCGCCTTTCTAAAGGCTTCTCTGTTTTCTGTTTTATATCTGTACACAGATATCTAACGCTTTCGCTAATGCTTGTTGTCATCAAGCTTTGTATTCGAGCCCTCGAGGCCCTGGCTTGTAATAAATGCTTGTATGATTTTATTTATGTTTTAGAGTTGTGTTGTGATATCTTCAAGTGAGTCCTTAGGCTTGATCGTGTGCATTTGCGTGTATGATTAGTGCACGATTAAGCCGGGGGCGTCACAGGTTGGTATCAGAGCCGACTGCCTGTAGGAATCCCCCTTTCCAACTCCTTGGCCGAAGTTGAGTCTAGACATCGAAAAACTAATTTACTAACTTGGATGTGTGGCTTACGGGCCCACGTCGCCGAATGGGTGGTATTAGGATCTTTTATTCCTCGTCTTTACTCTGGGACTCTGTTCTCTCTTCCTTTCGGGTTAAATTTTTTACTAACTCCAACGTTAGGTTCTCATAATCACATCCACCCGGAGTTCTGAAATATCCCCCCTTGCTTCAAGATTATGGGCCTGGTTATGCTTACAGGATCCTTTTATCGAGGGCACCCTGTGTTGTCACTTGCAGATTCCTTGCTCCAACAGTTTTCTCCGACGTTGATGTAGCCTTTGCTATGTCTCGTCGTGTACTTCCTTACCGCGTGCCTGCGCGGCGCCTAGTTGTCTAGCCTTCCCCTTTTAGCTGTCATGATGACAGTTGTTAACCAAGGCTATGTGTGGATTTGAATGTTTGGTGCGAGTATTATGAAGTATTTATCGCACTTCCTTCTGTTGTGCACCTTACTTCATGAATCATTCCATACACCTGCAGGTTTTCTTGCTAAACTGCCCCTGTTGATTTGGCAGGATGGCTGACGATCCTCCACCTCCATCTTATATTGCTGAAATGAGGCAGCAGTTTGAACTCAATCGTCAGTTTATGACCAGAGTATTGGCTCAGTTCCCAACTCAGAATGTTCAGCAACAGACTGCTCCAATAGCTCTGCCATAATTCGTGCGCCTCAACCCGTCTGTTTTCCGCAGCTCCACCAATCCTATGGATGCTGATGATTGGCTTCGTGACATCATGTTTGAGATGGAGTCAGCTAACGTTGCCCCTACCAGTTATGTCACCTTTGCGACATTTCACTTGAAGGGTCCAGCTGCTCAATGGTGGGAAAGCCACAAGAGTATGATGCCTGCTGAATCTATACCCACTTGGCAAGAATTCCTGTCAGCTTTTCGTGCACGGTACATTCCTCAAGGTCTGATCGACCAGAAGAAACAGGAGTTCCGTAAGCTCACCCAGGGCATGATGACTGTGGATGAATATCAGAGGAAATTTCTCGAATTATCCCGCTATGCTAAAGATGATGTCGACACTGAAGCACGTAAGCAGGAGAAATTTCGTGAAGGACTACATTTTGATATACAGCTCGCACTTCTTGTCCATGATTGTGAGGACTTTGCGACGCTTGTCAGTCAAGCCTACCGAGTTGAAACTGGTCTGGCTAAATATCAGGAGTCGCTCAAACGCACTCGTGAAGTAGGCTCATCTTCGGGTCAGCCTGTTCAGAAGCGTCGAGTGTGGATTCCGCACAATGTTCATCACCGACCTGCTCCAACACCAAGGCCGTCTTATGTTGCACCTCGTCTGCCTCCGCCGCCGAGACAACTAACGACTCAAAGTGGACAGCTCAATGCTATGGCTCCTCCCCATAATGATGGTTTATGCCGCAAGTGTGGACAGCCAGGGCACCGTGCTCTCAACTGTCGCCAGGGTCAGCCACAGGATTCAACGTGTCGACCTGTTGACAGTAGGAAGGGCCGTCGAAACCACCCTAGCAGAAAACGTAATGCTAGACCACCTGCTATGAATAGTGGTCAGGTCACCCATGTCAAAATGGAAGAAGCTCGAGAGTCCCCTAAAATTGTGATGGGAACTCTTCCAGTTAATTCCGTGGCAGCTTCTGTTCTCTTTGACTCCGGAGCAGCACATTCCTTTGTGTCCCAGCAATTTGCACAATTACATGAGTTATCCATGAGCTCATTACCAACTCAATTGGATATTAGTATTCCCCATTCCAGATGGCAAACCAAGATGGTAAGTCACAACAATCAGATCAGAATTGAAGGGTTGATGCTCTCTGCTTCCCTTATTGCTCTTGGACCTTCCGACATTGACATCATCCTTGCCATGGATTGGTTGACAGCGAATAAAGCTTTGATCGACTGTGCTGCTAAGATAGTCCAACTCACTCACCCTTCCGGCCAGACAGTCAGATACTCAGCTCAGACAGTTCAGAATGCCGAGGATCAGATATATGTTCTGAATGCATTGAACGCTTCACCTCTCGAGGGAATCGAAAACATTCCAGTCGTTCGTGATTTCCAGGATGTCTTTCCAGAAGAACTTCCCGGAATTCCCCCTGCTAGAGCTGTCGAGTTTGTCATCGACTTGAAGCCTGGCACTACTCCTATTGCAAAGCGTCCGTATAAGATGCCTCCGCATCACCTTATTGAACTTAAGGAAGAAATCAACAAGTCACTTAAGAAGGGTTTCATCCGTCCCAGCTCCTCTGCCTGGGGAGCACCTTCCCTCTTTGTCAAGAAGAAGGATGGTACGAATCGGTTGGTTCAAGATTACCGACCTATCAACCAAGCAACAATTCAGAACAAGTATCCACTTCCCAGAATCAACGATATGTATGATCAACTTGCTGGTTCCTCAGTGTTCTCTAAGCTTGATTTGAGATTGGGATACCACCAGATTCGAGTTCGTGAAGAGGATATTCCGAAGACAGCATTCGTTACTCGCTATGGTTCTTATGAGTACACTGTTATGTCCTTCGGCTTGACTAATGCTCCAGCAACCTTCTCCCGGTTAATGAACTACATCTTCATGGATTATCTCGACAAATTCATCGTGGTATATCTGGATGATATTCTGGTATATTCGAAGAATGAAGAAGAACATGCCGAACATCTTCGGCTTGTACTGGAGAAGCTGCGTGAACATCAACTGTATGCCAAGTATTCCAAGTGCGAGTTCTGGTTATCTGAAGTGACATATCTCGGCCATGTGATTTCGAAAGAAGGCATCGCCGTTAACCCAGAACGAGTTCAGGCTATTCTTCAATGGACTCCCCGAAGAATGTCAAGCAAGTCAGAAGTTTTCTCGGCCTTGCAAGCTATTGCCGTCGCTTTGTCGAGAATTTCTCAAAGATTGCTAAGCCTCTGACTGATCTGCTTCACAAAGGCGTTAAGTTTGAATGGACAGAAAAATGTCAGGAAAGTTTTCAAACACTCAAAGACAAGTTGACATCTGCCCCAATACTTGCTCCTCCAGATTCTCGCAAAATTTTGTGATCTATTGTGACGCATCCCGTGAAGGACTAGGCTGTGTCCTAATGCAAGAGCGTAAAGTGATTGCCTATGGCTCTCGTCAGTTGCGCCCGCATGAAGAGAATTATCCGGTACATGATCTAGAACTAGCTGCTGTCATCTATGCATTGCAGTTGTGGCGACATTACCTCCTCGGTAATCGTTGCGAGATCTACACGGATCATAAAAGCCTGAAGTACTTGTTCACTCAACCATATCTAAACCTCCGTCAGCAAAGATGGATGGAGACCATTGCAGACTATGATTTGGGTATTTCTTATACCCCTGGCAAGGCTAATGTAATGGCTGATGCATTGAGCCGTAAATCTTATTGCTGTGAACTTGAAGTCCAGCTAGAGCAGCCACTCCTGTATGAAGAGCTTCGAAAGCTAAATATCTAGATAGTTCCTCAAGGATACATAAAAATCTTGGTTGTTGAACCAGACCTTGAGAAGGCCGTTAAGAGTGCGCAAGCTAAAGATGCTGAAATTGATCTCATGAAGAAAGGTCTTCACCTTGAAAAGTACAGGGATTTCTCGTTGTCTGAAGATGGAACCTTGTACTTCAGAGACCGCATTGTCGTACCTCGCTTCGAGCTTATGACTGATAAGGTCATGAAGGAGGCACATGATACACTGCTGTCTATTCATCCGGGTAGCACCAAGATGTATCGTGATCTCCGACAAAGGTACTGGTGGTCTAGAATGAAGCAGGACATTGCTCGATATGTTGCGGAATGTGATGTTTGCCGTCGCGTTAAAGCAGAACATCAGAAGCCTGCTGGAATTCTGCAACCGCTCCCTATTCCCTTGTGGAAGTGGGATAAAGTGCAGATGGATTTCATTACTGGTCTTCCCAAGTCTCAGAAAGGTCACGATGCTATTCTTGTCGTTGTCGACCAACTTTCTAAAGTTGCACATTTTCTGCCTGTCAAGGAGACGATCACTGCTAGTCAGTTAGCAGAATTATACATCTCCAGAATCGTTTCACTCCACGGTATTCTGAAAGAGATCAGTTCGGACCGTGACGGCCTTTTCACTTCCAAGTTCTGGGAAAGTTTCCAACAAGCTATGGGAACTCATATCACCTGGAGTTTAGCATATCACTCCCAGTCCCAAGCCCAAGTCGAACGAGTAAATCAAGTGCTTGAAGACATGCTGCGATCTTGTGTTATTTCTTTCGACAAGAAGTGGGAAGAATCTCTCTCGTATGTTGAGTTCTCTTATAATAACTGCTATCAAGCCAGCTTGAAGATGGCCCCCTTTGAAGTACTTTATGGACGTAAGTGTCGAACCCCTCTGAATTGGTCAGAAACTGGGGAGCGACCGCTCATGGGTCCGGATATTATTCAACATGCCGAAGAACAAGTCAGAATTGTCCGAGAAAATCTCAAAGCAGCTCAGGACCGTCAGAAGAGCAATTATGATCGCAAGCGATGGGGTCTGACTTATCAACCGGGTGATCATGCTTATCTTCGTGTCACTCCTATGAAGGGCACCCATCGTTTTGGAATCAAGGGCAAGCTAGCTCCCCGATATATAGGTCCTTTTCGCATAGTTGCCAGACGTGGACAGGTGGCTTATAAATTGGAGTTGCCGCCGCAATTCTCTCATATCCACGACGTCTTCCATGTGTCGCAGCTTCGTAAATGCTTCAAAGAATCTCCGCACCGCGCAGTGGATCACGAGATGATCGAATTGCAAGATGACCTATCTTATAAGGAGCATCCGATCCGTATTCTCGATGAAGCTGAACATCGGACCCGTCAGAAGGTTACCAAGTTCCTCAAAGTGCAGTGGTCAAATCATACTGACGATGAAGCCAATTGGGAACGCGAGGATCATCTTCGCAAGGAATACCCCGACCTCTTCCATTCTTCCTCCTGAATTCTCAGGACGAGAATTTCTTTTAGTGGAGGAGAATTTGTAACACCCCTGTGTAATAAGCACTGTGACATAATGATAATCATGCCAAGTCATACCCATTTGCAATGCTAGATCACAGTGGTTAGACACTTCATTTAAAACTCCTCTCTGAAATAAATTCAAATTCAAAATGAAAATAAAAGTTGCTCTAAATTGAAAACTAAAATGTTCATTAGCTAGAAAATAATCTCAAGGGAATTGTAAAATTGTAACCAACCTTACCAAAATTCCCAAAAAGCCCTGGATTTTATTTTTGAGGTCCAGCAGCATTTAAATTGCCCTATTCAATTTCTAAAAATACCTAGTCACTTCCCTTTGCCTTGGAACTTTTTGTGCCAGAGCCTAAAAGTGTATTGGATTTATGGGACCTAGACCCATATTTTTTTCAAAGACATTTCGATGCCTACATAAATCTTTTACCTTCCCTGTTAATTAAATAAAAGTAAAACAGAAGAAAAAGGCCGAAGCCACTTACCTGGCGCCGGCCCAGCCAGCACACTCCCTCACCTGCTCCTTGTCGCCGTGTCGGCATCGCCATGGCCGCTCGCGCCTCGGTCGTTCGCCGCTCGACACCGTGACGCAGCGGCCAGGCGAGGGGATAAGCTTCCCCTCCCCGTTGATCTCCCCTGGTCACTCCCTCCATTCTCCCCTCGCCTCTCCCTCGCTCGCGCGTCTCTCCCTTCCCCTCCTCCAGATTCGCCATGGCCTTCACCACCGAGCGCCACCGTCACCGCAGTTACGTCGGCTTCATGGCCACTGGCCCTTCCTCATCGTTTCGGTCCATCCCGGAGCTCCGTGGCGACGAGCTCGTCCTCGCCGGCCTTTCTGCTCACGCCGAGAGGCCCTACTGATCCGGATCCCCACCGCCCTCTTCACCGACCGCCGCTGATCCCCTCCGGCTCCGGCGACTCGCTGCCGCTACTAATCTATCACTGGACCCTCTTGTGTCCACGCGGTGAGCAAGCTCGACGCCTTCCTCCTCCCTTCTTGCCCCGCTAGCTGCTCCGCCCGCTGCTCCCGCATGCACCCGAGCTCGGCGGCGCCCTTGCCGGCGAGCTACTCATTGCAGTGCCGCCCGAGTCTTGCCGCCTTGCCCGTTGTGCTTCTGGTGCTCGCGTTAGCCCGCTCAGCCGCGTAGCTCGCTTGCTAGCTCCTCGCACCCGCGCAACCAAGTTCACCCGAATGACTCTCCGCCACACGTCGTCGCCGGTGACATTCCGGCCACCCCCGAGTCCAACCGATGGCACTGCTCGACGCGCGAGCTCACCAGCTTTCGAACGCAAGTGGAACCATGCGAAATGATGCACCACAGCCGATTTCCGGCGATGTCCGAGCCTCTCCGCCGCATTTCGGATCGCCGGCGGCAGAACTCCGGCGACTCCGACGTGGCGCCGACGTGGCTCGTCTTCGGTCACTGACCGCTGGGCCCCGCGGGCCCCTTTTGACCGCGTTGACCATAGTCGACGTAGGCACTGTTCACCGTAGACACTGACTAGTGGGTCCCGCTATCCTGATCACTGTTAACTGCTAAGTAATGACTCTGTTAATTAGCTAGAGACACTGACAATAGGCCCCACCAGTAGATTAGTTAGTTTAATCAAATTGTTAGGCTCTGAGGCACTGACAGGTGGGTCCCAACTGTCAGTTTGACCCAATCAGCCGCCCAGCCGACGGCTGACGCATCGCTGACGTCATGCTGACGCAGTAATCTTTTCTCTGATATTTAATTAATTCCAGAAAATCATTTAAACTTCGAAAATTAATAACTTTTAAATCGTAGCTCAGATCGAAAAAGTTAAATCATGAAAATTGATCAGAACGATGAGACGAAGCTAACCGTGCCATCTGTTTCCTTGTCGAGACCCTCTACGGAGGTGAACCCGCAACTTCGAGGCCGTATCCGGTAGATGAATAGTGCACTTACACCGGTTAATAAATCCAAATTAAATCTTAACATTACTAATATGCCTTAGACATGCTTTTAGGCAGCCCGGCACCACACGTTAATGTATTCTGCTCTGTGTTGCTTTGTCTGCCTTGTATTTATACTGTTTCCTCCCCCTCTTCTCTCTCATTAGATCCCGGTATCGACGTAGCCTTCGAGACCGACGCAGCTCCGGTGATTGGCTACACCACCGACGACCTTGCCCTTGCCGCCGAGCAACCAGGCATGCCCCCCCCTTTGATCATCTCGATATCACCCATTCTAATATCCCCTGCTTGCATTAGATTTTGCTACTGTTACTGTTTTACCTATTTCTGCTGCATAGCCTATTTATTGTAACCTGCTGTTGATACCTTACTGTTTTCCTAAACTGTTTAGAATATACTGAGTAGAGACCCATCAGAGACCCCCACTTGTCCTGACTACCCTGCTGGATTCTCAGAAGACCCGATCAACGGGATCGAAGACCAGACCCCGGCATCGCACCTCACTTTCCCCTTAGTTGCTCGACACTACTGGGTTACTATCGAGTGCCGAGGGTGATACCTCGTCAGCACTTCTGATGATAACCTTGTAGGTTAGTTGATCGGTCGTGGTAAGCGAGGGTGATTCGTCCTACACCACCCCGATAATGACGAAGTCGTGCAACACCTCAAGCATGGACCTCGAGGGTGATTCCTCCTACGTCCACCTTGATTTTACATTAGGTGGGAGTCCAACGAGGGTGATGCCTCGGATTCCCCTTGATATGGTAGCCTCACGGATGCCTTACATTAATGTTGATACTGATATTGGAAAGGCGGGATGACCCTGAGGGGTACCCGCAAATGATGGATAGATCCTGTGAGTTATTCCATGAGGCGCGGCCGAGCATTCTTAGCCCTTGCAGCAAGTCCTCGAGACGGGGCGACGGGGTCACATCTTTCGTGAGTCTCTGCTCATTTCCGCAAGCCCCTAGTCCTAACGCTTTGGATATTTGATCCGAGCAGGCCTATGGCCTGATAGAACTAACCATCACGTGGTCATAGTATGGGCGTTCTGGATCGTAACATCAGCCGAAAGCTCTGTCAGACGTCCAGTTCAGCATTGCGGCCGGGCTGGGCCGGCACCATCCGATAGTGGTGGAGCCTGGTTCGCCCTGCACGCAACGACCCGGAGGGCGAGGGGCGATGGCCCAAGACCCCCTTGCGCTTAGGAGGTAGACCGGCGGGGACCTCTCTGCTGAGCTGTAGGTAGGGTTGCGGTGTATCGTTTGGCCGAGGCCGGGCATGACCCAGGAAAGTGTGTCCGGCCGGAGTTAATCGAGCGTGGTGGGTAAGTTGGTGCACCCCTGCAGGGAAGAACACATCTATCGATAGCCGGTCCTACGGTAAAGGACACTCGGAGTTGTATCCCGATCAAAACAACTAGAACTTGAGATGGATTTGGATATGTGGCTCCGGAATCGCTTTCTCGCTGGGAGTCGAGGAAGGATCTCTGGGCGAGACTGTTACCTGATTCTACTACTACTTACATTATGCTATTCTGTACTCCTCTACATGCTGCAAGACGCTCGAAGATGCTTGAAGATGCTAGTCTTCGCTAGGACTAGGTTTTCCCCCTCTATTCTGGCATTTCTGTATCCCAGTCCACATATACAGCCTCCCTTTGATAATGTTGCATATGTAGTGTAGATCCTTGGCTTGCTGAGTACTTCGGATGAGTACTCACGGTTGCTTTACTTTCTTTTTCCCCCATTTTCATTTGATGCAACCAGTTGACGGAGCCCCTGAGACAGCTACCGAGCCGACGACTTCCACTACTTCCTCGAGGGTGGATCCTTCTACAAGTTGGCCGACGTCCAGGAGTAGGAACGGTGGGTCCCAGGCAGGAGGCCTGCACCTTTCGATCGTAGTTTTTTATTTTTGTCCCGCCTTTCTAAAGGCTTCTCTGTTTTCTGTTTTATATCTGTACACAGATATCTAACGCTTCCGCTAATGCTTGTTGTCATCAAGCTTTGTATTCGAGCCCTCGAGGCCCTGGCTTGTAATAAATGCTTGTATGATTTTATTTATGTTTTAGAGTTGTGTTGTGATATCTTCAAGTGAGTCCTTAGGCTTGATCGTGTGCATTTGCGTGTATGATTAGTGCACGATTAAGCCGGGGGCGTCACAGTTTAGATTATATTTTTGTAGTATTCGCCCCACAACTACTCCAAACACCGTTGCAACCCCCGCCCCTCCCCCAATTGTTCTCCCTCTGGATCGGTCACCGCTCTCTTGCACGCCCTTTCTAACCTTCCACGTCGAACCATGGTATTTTTGCAAAAAAAACCTGGTGTTCTCTTTAATTATTACAAATAAGCTACAAACTAGACACCCGGAGTCCACCTGTAATGGAACAAATTTCGACCCAGAAATAAAAGTGCTACAAATTACACACCGGGGGGCCCAACTGTCATGGAGCAAATTTGGAACCATATCTACACCCCTATATAGTGTGCGAATAACTTTGAAAGATGGTCGTTGGATGAAGCCAATCCGACGGTGCAGAGATGGCAAATCCGAGCACCACTGGCCGTTGGATATCTTCTACATTCCACCACATGCTGCCACATGTACAATCTAGAAGGCTGCATGGTTGAACTTAAGCATAATGCACAAACCTCAAAACACAAGCACTTCTCCTTTGTTCTAGAATCTTCTGTATCATAATTGCCCAATTTTCTTTTTTTTAAATGAATTGCCATTATTTGTTTTTACTTTATGCTCTACAATGCACAATTCCATGAATCTTAAAATAAATTAACTTTTTTATAAAACTTATTGATTTTGAATGAGATGAACTATAAGAATTAAACGAACATCTACATCATGCATATATGAATCAAAGCTTACATGCTATGGAGTGGTATTTATTCATAATTTGGTTGCCAAATCTCATGCGTGTAATGCACGTGTACCTTAATAGTATAAATTAAAAATGAAAACGGATGAGGATCGAACATGTGACCAGGGCCTTCAAGCCGCACGTCAATAGGCAACATAGTAGCAACGTTTGTTGTACTCCCCTTTGTTGATATAATGTTTTTATATTACCATAGTCTATTTAATGGACAACATATTTTTATATTAACTTTAGTACATTAGTGGGACCGGCTCGTGAGCACGTACAATTCCACTTCACTTACTGGTGGGTTCCATCTCTGCTCTTTCTCTCTCTCTCCTCCCCTTCTACGTTTAGGCGCACGGGCAAACACGAAGAACGCGTGGGCGGTGTGTCCGTTGACCGAATTTGGACACGTTCACAAGTTACGGCACTAGTTTCACGTAATCCCTACTCTTATAAAAAACAGAGTTGGTGATGATGGTGTGCCTGCCATCCTGCAATATAGGCCGTCCAATTTATATCTGACGGATAGGAAGGAACTATGGAAATTTTGCAAAAAGATACCCACACCCCTCTCCACATTTGCAAATAAGGCCTTCCCTCGTTCATCCTTTTCTCCCACAAGATAAACTACTCACACAAATGCATCTTGATGTTCTGTGCAATGCACGGGCATCTTGCTAGTACTAGTACTAGTATTGGAGTATGTAACAAGTTTAGGAACAAAAGTGACCGTGACAGACAAGTTAGGCTAGTATTATCTACTAACAATTAAATGCGTGGATAAATAGATGTATCGCCTATAGTGCTCGAACAAGGGGACTGCTCGCGCCCTACAAGTATTTGGAACTGGCTTCCCTAAAAAAATATTTGGAATTGACGTGGTATTTAATATGAAATGTTTGAGATGAGAGGGAATACATGTCGCTTGATGATGTTTTATATTTAATTTCATACGGCTCTAGCAGAACATTCAATCGATCAAACCATAGATTTCATTCAGTCTGACTGCGACTTTACAGTCATACCACGATCGAACTAAAATAAACGCAAATGATAAATCCCAAACGTTCGAATTTTAAGCATGGCAATCCGAACATTTTTATGGCATATTTAGATCACGCAGCACCGGTGGAGGCATCTTGCGGTGGGAAGCGGCTCCCCTGCCGTGCTCTGTCTGTCGTCGGGCCACTGACCGACAGCGACAGCGGCGTCTTGCGCCATTGTTGGCGTACTTCTGGACATTGGCACTAGCTTCAAGGAAGGCTAGAATATTTTGGACTTTGGTCTCCTGGAGCCAGTCAACTAGCAGGAGGAGGCGACTGGCGTTGGTGCAAGGAAGCCGTCGACGGCGGTGATCCATGCCGCTGAGGAGGGCACTGGCACCAGCGCGGGGACAGGCTCTCGCAACAGCGCGGTGGAGACATTCGTGTGCACGGGCACCAGCACGGGTGCCAGCGTTGGTGCACACGCAGGCGCATGCACAGGCAGGTGCACGGGCGCGTGAAAGTCATCGGGTACCTCGTGGAACCCCGTGGCTTCAAGTTCGGCGACAATGTGCGGCTCCCAGGCCCTCAATGCCACGGGGATGGGCGCTGGCGCAGTCGGGGCGACGGGAGCTGGAACGGAAGCGGGGACAGGCGCGGCGTCTTCCCGCAAGGCCAGTTCAAGCTTGTCCCAAAGTGCCTTATGTTCTTGAGACTCCGGCTGGGTGTCTTCCTCTGCAAACTAGAAGACTAAGGGCAGACCATCGTGATGCGGCATGGCATACGGTGAGGTCAGGCTGGTTGGAGGTAGACGACAGGAAAATCCAAGAGGAAGAGAGAAGATTGTAGCGAGACCGGGGAGTGCGGGAGTGATTTAAACTGCGGCGCCGGCACCATTAAAAGTGGGGCAGTTGGGAGGAAGGTGGGCGGTGGAGCCTGGTCAGAGGGCTTGCCTCCCGATGAGCCTGCGTAGTGGCCTGCTCACATGCCTCCCGGTCAGCCGGCATAGCGGTCTGCTCGCACGCCTCCCGTCGACTCACCCACTTGCTCGGACGGCACCTGCCGATGAGAAGCGGGACTCGTGGCGGCACATAGGTCTAACGCCCACGGTTTGAATAGTGAAACCATTCGCGTTAATGTGACATGTCTTTATTCCAAAATACCTTGTCTCTTCATTTGTGCAACTTTTCATAAGCAGCTTGCCTCTTGAACAAAAAAAAAATACGACAACCTATTTGTGCCATATCACATGACCATGCTCAGTTTCATGAATTTTAGGTCAGTTTTGGATTTTCTGGAATTTAAAATCCAGGATTCGAAACAATATCATAACCTGCATCATGAAATAAATTTTCAAGCCATACATCTTTACTGTTGTGGATGTTAATATTTCTTAAGAAAGGTTTTGGTCAAACATTTTGCTTAGTTAGACTTCAGACAAGTTATATTTGCAGAGTAAAAAGATAATCCCTCCGTACCAGTGCATTGCGTGATATAGTAACTCTAGTAGGCACGAAGAACGTGCGAACAAAATTAACAAACGGAGCTCCATTCTGTGCTCAACTTGGTGTAGTACTATTAGTACTAGGCAATGGAGTTGACGGGTGACCTTGGGTAGGGGCGACCAAGGGAATTGAACCGTGCTCGGCACGGTAGGTAACATGGGCTAGTTACTAAAGCATCCCTCCATTGTTCATCGGTTGCCACTATGGACCAGGGACATGAAGGGAATTTCCTAGGGCTGGAATTCTGGCTGCCAGATATTTCGACTAGAAACACGGAGGCTCGAGTGGAGGTGCGAAGTTTAATATCGCGGTTCTTTTGGTTGGGGTTGGCTAATGTGCATACCATGCATGCCACCACCAGGACACAAGCCCGGGTCTGGCTGGTACGCCGTTGGGTGCTACCATTCGAGAATGCGAAAGGAATCTTTTTTTTAAATTGCCGAACAAATCTATATGTATTACAATGCCTGTATTTTCCTTGCAAATAACTGGTCATTCCAAAAGACACGGTAATTGATTTATGACGAGTTCTTGAATTAGAGTGAGTTTGTGATATAGTGATCTCAACATGGATGTATGACCATGCATGTATGACACGAATTCAAAATTAAAATGTAAGCCATGCATGGTCCTCAATTCAATATTTAAAATGCACAATAAATTGAAACATGAATATTAAGTCTAGTACTATGTACAGGCAAATGTTGTGTTTAGGTCTCTCCATCGACAACCGCCCCCCGGCCCCACCCCCCCGACCCCCACTACACATACTTCATGTATCGATCGATCTTCATTTCTTTGTTAATAGGGCTATTGGTATCCGACACACGCGCGCTCATTATTTCTCTTCACGTTTCGATCTCCATTTATGTCACACCCGCCCACACACTCTCAACAAATGTATTTCTCACACAGAACCTAGTCGTTCCCTCCATGACAAACCCTCCCTCTCTCTCTCAAGACACGTATGTTGCCTTTGTAAAACACCTTCACCGTGCATGCACACACAAAGTCTATCTAGGCTACTCTCGGTAACTATCTCCCTCCAGCCCTCACTGCAGCTTCGCCGCACGATATCTCGGTGTATCGTCTTTAACATTCGAGTGTACGCTAGGCCACACTTACTCGATCTATCCCTCTATAAATGACTCGATTGACCTCGCGTTCTCGCGTCGTCTCTCTCACACCTAGACGCTCCCACTACACCTCTTGCATAGGCGGAGCTATGTAGATTGTCGGGGGGTAACCCCTCGACCTTAGATAAAATTGTGAAGCTCTGTTTAGGATTGTTTGGATTATATTTTTTTAACATTACATTTTCCCCACCCTCCCAAACACCGATGGGTTGTGCACCCCCTCCCCCCCCCCCCCCCCCGGAGAGAATATCATGTGCCCCCACACCTTAGATGCTATATGGTGATACGAGTTCCTTGGAGCGTGTAGATCTGAGATATAGCGGCTCACAGATGTCTTAATATTTTTACAAGAAACCTTAATGAGTTTGGGAATTGCACACAATTAGTACCAAAACTACTCAGATGCCCTTGGATCCCATATCCAACGGCCTCGAAGCTCATATCATCGTAGAATCTAAGATGAGGGAAGACCTCATATTCTCTTATGTTTAAGAATATCACATGCTACCACACCTTAGATGATGTGGTGATACAAGCTCCTCAGAGCCGTTGGATCTAAAATCCAACGACTCCTTGGTGGTTCAAATGTTTTTGCAGAAAAGCCGCCAAAGAGTTTGGGCGCAGCCCACAAGCACAAAGACTACTCAGATGCCATTGGATCTCAGATCGAATGACCTCGAAGCTCGTATCACTGTAGCATCCAAGCTGCGAGAGCACCTGATGTTTTCTCGCACGGGGGAATATGAGGTGCTCTCACACCGTAGATTCTATGGTGATACGAGTTCCCGGGAGATCTAACGGCTCACAGTAGGAGATTTGAATGTTTTTGCAATATAGGCGTCAAAGAGTTTGGGAATTGCGCAGAAAGTACAAATACTACGCACAAGGCATTGGATCTCAGATCCAACGACCTAGATGCTCGTATCACCGTAGCGGCTAATTAAGATGCAGGGAGCACCTAATATGAGCTACTAGGAGCCGTTGGTTCCAAGATGCAGCAGCTCACATGAGGCCTAAATGGTTTTTTTTTTGCAAAAAAACCCTTGGAGAGTTTGGAAATTGCGCATAATTACAAAGACTACTCCCAAGCCATTGGATCTCAGATACAACGATGTAAAATCTCATATCACCATAGCATCTAAGCTGCGGGGAGCATGTGATATTATATGCCGCTGTCATTTTTGTTCCTAAACTTGCAAAATACGTGTAACTGGTGCCGTAACTTGTCTAACCGCGCAAAGTGTTTGTGCAAAAAAAAAAACTACACTGAAATATCAGAACAACACACGGGAGGCCCACTTGTCATTGACCAAATTTGGACCTAAAACAAGCAAATCTGAAGGACGAGATTCGAACCGGCAACCTGGAGTACAAAGCATATGTCGATAGCCTGAAACCGCAACGGTTGTTGGCTTTGTCGCATAACTTGATTTTATACAGTATTACATTGAGTAGAGTAGAGGGAGTGGCTCGTCAACAGGTTCATTAACGTTGACTGACTTACTAGTGGGTCCCATGTCTGCCATCTCTCTCTCTCCTCTACATCTAGTAGTACAACCTTTAGACGCACAGACACACACGAAGAGCGGCGCGAGCTTGCCGTGGTGTTATTATAACTAAAAAATGCTAGGAAAATAGATGAATCTCCAAGAACAAGAGACGTTGTGGCTGGTCGAGATAGAGCTAACCACACCTATCCTCCGTGCCACGTTAGCATGATGAAGCTGTGTGGCTAGTGGGGTGTTTTCGACCGACTGGCTGGTTCCCGAGGTCAAACCATATGTAGTTTGATACAGTTTATTTGTACACGCACATTTTCCCTCCATGCCGAGATGTGGCACAACCTACCGCGTGGTTTCTGGGTCCTCCCGGGTGGTGCACGCATATTTTCTTCCTTGCCGAGACGTGGGACGCCCTACCGCGCATTTTATGGGTCCTCCTTGGTCATAGCGCCGAAGCAAGTAAATGAGTCATCAAATCACAAAAGCCCACCTTTCCCGCCGAGTACATCAGTGAAGCACGGTGGCTAGCTAGTTGGGCTAGTGCGACCGAGTAGCTAGGCCGCTGCCACATTTGTTTTTTCACCCCTTTTTTTCTCTCCTTACCGGTAGGTAATTTCAAATATCCACAGCTACGTTGCACTGGTCTTTGGGTGCGGCAGGCGCGACAGGATTTTTTTTTATTGACGGGAGCAGGCGCGGCAGCAATTAGTCATGATGACTCCGCCTGTAAAACCCACTGCTCTGTGAAGTGAAAAGTCGACGACTGGTGTTTTCCCATGGTGAAAACCAAAAGATTCACCCCGCTCCTCGACTGGCTCCCTCCGCCTTCCCGTAGATTGCATTGCCTTTCAGCCGTTTTGCCCCCTTTGCTTCCTCTCCCCATTGCTTCTACCTGGTCCCATGGCGGCACACCAGATGACGGACTATGAGGTGAGGCGCCTGACACAGGAGCTCCATGCCAAGGATGCGGAGCTCAGGGCCAAGGACGTGGAGCTCCATGAGCTCAAGGAGGAGAGGAGTGCCATGCTCCTCCTTTATGTGCGGGAGTTCACGGAGCTTCAAAAGTGGCAGGCATCCACCACAAAGATGCTCGAGGCATCGGCAGTGTTGCTGCAGAAAGCGGGAGATACGATAGCTGGTCAGGCGAGCCGGCTGGAGCGCGAGCGGGCCGATCGTGACGAGGTCCAGGATCACCTCAACCACTTGCTGGAACATGTTGCCACACACGTGTTGCGGCTGCGCGATGCCTACCGTCGTGCCAGCATGACCTTGCTGGCCATCGGGCTAAACCCGTTCGACCACCCTGTCGACTTCAATGAGCTGCGGCTTCCTGACCTGGTCTCCTTCTTCACCTATATCTCCAAGGAGCTGAGCCGTCTTCGCGCGATGGTGTGGGCGGAGCTGGACAAGGAGGGGTTGCGGGCGGTCGTTGCCGTTGCCAGGCAAATCCTCTCAGGGCTTTGTCATCGGAATCCATTCGTGCCATTGGACGCCGTCTTTGATGAGCTGGCTCCCGTCGACCAGGAGCGGGCTCTGCGGGTGGTGGCACCCTGCATCACCAACATCGTGCGCCTCGAGAAGCAGGGGGACTTCGGTGGTCTTTAGGCGTCCTCTGCATGGGCATGGGAATGTCCATGTCTCGGCGCAACATGACCGTTGGATCAAACTCAGACGGTGCAGATTAGTCACTATTGCACAAAGCGTGTGGGTGTGTTTGGTTGCATTCTCATCTCAATATAGTTGTTCCCTCTTCGTGCATGCTCATCTCAGCATCCCTCTTCATGCATGGTCCCAGTGTATTTGTGTTAACCTACTACTGTGGACTCATGCACCCTTCATGCACTCTGCCAAACACCCAAAAGTGGGTCGAGAAGGGAACTTTTGCTCCCATGCACCCTTCATACACCGTGCCTAACACTAATTCATGCTTCATATGGTTCATGTTCCCACTACTAGGGAAAAGCCTAGCAGTAGCGGTGGTTTTTTGCCTAGCAGTAGCGCGGGATGCCGCGCTAGTGATAAGGCGCTACAGCTAACATTTAGTAGTAGC
This sequence comes from Thinopyrum elongatum, assembly GCA_011799875.1. Classification (NCBI taxonomy): domain Eukaryota; kingdom Viridiplantae; phylum Streptophyta; class Magnoliopsida; order Poales; family Poaceae; genus Thinopyrum; species Thinopyrum elongatum. The sequence goes on along the minus strand of CM022302.1, from coordinate 90,162,314 downwards.
GCGTGTTGTCCCACGCTACTGCTATACATGGCTAGCAGCAGCGAGCTTTAGTGCAATGCGCTACTGCTAATGGCTGCAGTGCTTTTAACTAGGACGCGCTACTGGTAAGAGCGCGCTGCTGCCAACTTTATTCCCCTCGCTACTGCTAGTTTTATTAGTTTCTGTTTTTTTTTCTGCATATTTGTTTTGTATTTGAACAGGCTTTATACAATAATCTTTAGCATATCATACACATACAAATGTAATCATAGCATATACATACAAATAGTCTCATCAAATCATGTCATCATTATAATCATCATCCAACACAAAGTGGTCTCTCATCATCATCTCGAAAATAGCGATACAAGTCTCGGTTACTTGCAACTACATCGTCATTCATCTAAACAATGATATACGTGAGAAGAGCTATCACTATGAGTGAGAGCGGAACTATGCAGTATATGAGTTCGTATCCCTCTCTCGCATTAGCGTGAATCTAAACTAACTACTGGCTGTCGCTCAAAAACCGGAAACCGGTACAGCTGGGCCTGGCACTCCAGCCACTCATCGTATACTCCTGGCATAGCACTTCTTCGCCATCGATGATCTATGCACCTGCATCGTCACATGAGTCGATGATATGCAACATATATAGTTGAGCAACAGAAAGAGACAGACTTGGCAAAAATAGAAGCAACATATCAAAAGCATAAATAACAAAGTTCATCATACCCAAAATGCCCTAACTAGAGTGATCTTTGCTAGTTGAGGAGGATGGTTTAATTACATCACAAATAAAGTTTCATCGTGCATAACTCAAAGTTTCGTCATACAGAAAGTATGGACTAAACGGACACATTGTCATATATCGTCAATCACTCCAATATGTTGTGCCATCCATCCAAGTCAGGGAGATAGTCCCCGAGCTTAGTGAAAGGCTTCAGGTCGAGACGCAGAGCGGCTACACGTGTTCGGACGTCTTCCCGCGACATTTGCCCTTCCTCGTAGAACATCCCTATTTTTTCGAGGACCTCCTTCATGATGATTTGGGCAAGTTCACGCTGGATGTGATAGAACTTAGCTCGAAGTCGATGATCTGGGATATCTCCTAGTTTCTTTGCCCATTGCAAAATATGAGCATCAGCGGATGTAGGTGACATGCTAAGGTTCTGCTTATCCCGTCTGTACTCCAGCATGTGGTGGAGGACATAGAATACATCACTAAGAGTACTACTCGGTTGCTGGATGCAGCAGAAGTCGGTCTTATGGCCGAAGCAGGGCCCGCGCTCCCTTGTCTTCTTGGTCTTGATCTCTCCACCCCGTGTGCCATAGATAAAGATAGCACTATTGAGAACAGACTTGATGTGGGTGTAATCCTTTTTCTTCATGTTCTTCGATGAGTCCAAGTAAAGAGCGTGGGAGAATCGGGGGTAAAGGATGATGAGGACGGCGCGCCCGTCGCTGCGCAAAATAAGTACACCTCAAATTAGCCTCCACTGTGCAAATGAATGATTGAAATCGAAGGAAGGATATCCGCGCGGATGACTTACATGGGATGACAAGGCACGAGAATCGTCTCCTTGTCCTTATTGGCGACCATGAATTTGGCGATGTAGTCCCTTGCGTATTCACGGTGCTCTGGGCAGACTGCCAAGAAGGCCTCGTGCATGAAGTACGGGTCAGTGACACAGATATAAGGTATGTGCTCAATCCTGATGATGTTGTTCATGTGCAAGGCAAAAAGGCGGACAAACGTAAAATCCAGCTTTTTCATGTGAAACATGTCGAAGATGTAATCGAATCGAAGGAAGAACTTCTCCGCGGGTAATGTGTCGACGTACAACCTTTGCCGCGGCACATTAACCACATAGAGTGGGTATCCTGGATTTTCCGAGGCGATTAGGCTTTTCTCTCTCTGCAGCACATCATCATGAAGTCTCCTTAGATCGCCGTATATGGCCTCTAACGCTGCCTTAGGTAGGATCGGATGACCGGGGATATGGTGTTTGGCCGCATCGGGGATAGGTATACGGTCTTGAACCCGAGGCTGCGGAGGCGGCTGGATCATAGAAGCAGCTTTGTTGCCTTTCCCCGCTCTCTTCCTATGCTTCTTTGGTACTAGAGGGTCGTCTATAATACGTTCAGCCTCCGGAGGCGGCAATTCAGGCACCGACTCATGATGCTCAAACCCTGAGTACTCATACTGCTGAGCCATCAATCCTCCGTCATCTTAGGCGCCAGTATTGATAAATTGTAGAGTGTCATCGTCATCGTCATCCTCATCCATGGCATCGATATCATGCATTGCTTCTTCGACGGCGGCGAGGTCATCAGCGACTAATGGAGCCTCTTCCTCACCCCGTCCGCTATCACCCGACACGACATGCAACGCTAATTGGGTAGGTGGGGTGTTGATGTTCATACCTTGCTGAGGCTGCGTGGTCGTGGGTGTGCTCCCGGCCGCCTCCAGACGAAGCAGACTCTTTGGCCACAACAGGACCCACCTCTTGCAATCGCCAAGCCGCCACGGGGTCTCGTCGTCATCTCCCCCTGGTACCGTAGGAGCCAAATTCTCGTGGCCCGGTTTGACACTGGCCACGGAAACCTTGTAGACGTCAGGGGGGATCAGCCGGCTGTGGAACAATGGTTCGTTTGGCTTCACTATCGTTGCCTTCCCCATGTCCACCTTCTGGCCGCTGATAGTGTACAGTATGGTGCATGGGGTTTCGTTGGCCTGCAAAGACATGTCTGCGACGTGAGACATCCGAAAGGCAACGGAAACGGGAGATTATACATTTATTGAAGAGGGCCGGTGTGACAGGTACCGTGAGGGCGTCGAGCTCAGCAAAAAATGAAGCACCGCCGAGCACGTCCGAGACAGAGGACGGGCTGCTATGAGCAGGTGCGGGAGCCGGTGCAGGAGCTGGTGCAGGAGTAGGTGCTGGTGCAACGCTAGTCGAGCTGCTCCCGAAGAAGTTGGCAAGGGGAAAGTCCGCTGCATCTTTATTTGGATTTTCCCTGCTCCAAGCGACGATAGCCGGAAGCAACACACCATACAAAGCTGCCATTTCCTCTTTTGCGGCAGCTACCACTGCTTTGACTGTCTCGGTTGATTTCTTATCAATCGCAATCGCAACCTTCTTGCCGATGTTTTCTTCAGTTAACCTCCATCTTTCCTTTCTCTCCTCCGTGGTCTCACGGTAGTACTTCTTCCACGTGGCGCCGTCTCCGACGCCGTGCATGCGTCCATACGACGGCCGAGTGTCCACCGGGAGTCCTTTCAATATGTTCAAGGCCCGATCGAATGGGGTGTCCCACTTGGGCCTCGCCAACGCCTCAGACGGCGAGTCGCTTTCGGCCGCGATCCTGTGCTGCTCTCTCTGCAAAAGGAACAAGGATGTTTACAAATATGACTAAACATGCAGTCGAATTGATCAGAAGCTAAAATTGGGGGGTAATTAAAAATTACCAGTAGTCTCATGAACTCCGTTGTGACCGGGTCCGTCTCAAAAACCTTCTTGACTGGGTCCCAATGGTACTGGGCCCTGAGGACGTCACGCTCCTGCGGAACGGTGAACTTCGCCAAGGGGTCTGGGATGCCTAGACTTTCACGTTCCGCGTCCTCCTTGGCCCATGTGGACCTCCTCCCCACGTAACCACGGCTTCCGAGGTGGTGGAACCCTATGTTACTCTCTTGAAGCCCCTTCATGTACTCCGACTTTTCTTTGGCAGCTTCAGCAATGCAAGCCGCCTTGAATATTTTGAACTGCTCTTCCGTAATTGTCGGATTATCCTTTACAATCTTGGAGTAGGGCTCCTTTTTGTCGATGATCCTTGCTTTCACCCTTACTTTCCAGGCGGACAACGCACCGCTAAACTTGCCCATGGCGCGTCTGTTTATCTTCTTCATTGTCCGGTCTTTATCTAGATTTTTATATTTGCTTTCATCCCTGCCCGGGAACAAGAACACCTGGTGCAGCTTCGTTAGGAGGGACTGCTTCATATCTGGTATCTTCTCTAGTTTCACATTGTTGATGGTGGCGCAAGCCCGTAGTATGCAACCTATTTGATTGCGGTAGCACGCGCGCGCTTCCGCGGGCTCTTTTGGCTCAAAATTGCCGTCGTCCACCTCCGTGACCACCACTCTAGTAGTGATGAGCTGGTTTGAGCGCCGTTGCCTCTTTGGTTTTGGTTCTATACCAGCTCCGCCGGTCTCGGCACCGGTCTCAGTCTCAGCGCTGGTCTCGATGTCGGTCTCAGTCTCTGATGTGACAGGTGGGCCCTGCAACAACCGTTGCTCATCGAGAAGGTTCAAATAGGCGTCTGCCGCCTCGTAGATGTTGAAATCACCAGAACCCTGTCCTTCATCGTTGCTAGCCATGTTTACTACGATTAAATCTAGTCAATTAATTCTAGACCTAATAAAATGGATAATGACATAAAAAAAGGCCTATGTTTTGCTAGAACGTTGATTCATTCCTAGTCCGGCAAATCCCGGGCACTTGATATGTCCTAATTTGTAGCACAAGTCATGCCGAAATTCACGGAAAATTTCGGCATGACCTTTGCTAAAAAGTGGACAAATCGAGCACCTGAAATTTGCCGGAATGGAAATGATTCAACATTCCGGCAAAACATAGGCCACTCGGAATCATTCCCTGCAAACAACAAAAGGCCACTTGGGCACAATCGAACCACTTCAATGTTGCATATAACAAGACCACTTAAGAATATGTACATGAGCAACTATAATAGTAGATAAACATGAGCAAACACAATTGAGGAATTTGCATATATCATGACGACTTCAATGTTTGACACTTCAAGAAAATCTACACAAATTTCAAATTATGAACCCTAGAACTCAATTCAAATTATGTGCTAAATTTCTGTCATAATAAAAAATCACTAAAAATTAGGAACCTAGTACACTTGCAGCACTGATAGAATTTATATTTTTATACTGAATTTTTTCTCTAAAATAAACCCTGCTGCCCTAATTAACATCTAGTTAAACCCTACTGCCCTAACCCTACTGCCCTAGTACTTAAGCATCTACAAGTACTAACTAATTAGATGAACCCTAGCTAGCTACTTAAGCATCTACAACTACTTAAGCACCCATTGATGAACCCTAGGAATTATACAACTACTTAAGCATACATTGGGTGGAGAACAACTATATAAGTACTTAAGCAACTATATATACAACCCTATAATATATTTAGTTAACTACTTAAGCATATACAAGTTTGTCCTAAAAATAATATTTAGTTAAGTACTTAAGCATATACAAATTTGTCCTAAAAATTCAGTTAACTACTAATTTCATTCATTTAGGTCATTCATTTAACTTCACCTAATTAACCTAGTAAAACCCTACTTCCCTAACTAAGAAACATCTAATTAACATCTACTAGTACCACTACTACCCTAACCTAATTAACCTAAGTTAATTCCTAGGGTCCTGTTATATGCTGCTGCTCTACTACCTTAACCTAATTAACCTAAGTTAATCTAATCAACATCTACTAGTACCACTACTGCTAATTCCTAGGGTTCATAACTAAATTCACCTAAGTTAATTAACCTAGAGAGGAGGGCTGGGGCTTACATAGAGGAGGGCGTTGAGGGTGGCTCGGGGGAATGGTTGCGGGGAGGCAGGGGCGTCGAGGGAGGCAGGGGCGGCGAGGAGCGGACGAGCTGGCTCCAGGGGCGCGCGGCTCCGGTGGCGGCGATGGCGTGCGGCTCCGGTGACGGCGACGGAGGCAGGGGCGACGAGGGAGTAGGGGTGGCGAGGAGCGGACGTGGGTGTGGCTCCGGGGGCGTGTGGCTCGGGCGCAGGGGCGATCAACGGCGGCGACAGATCGACGGCGGGCGAGGGTTGGGGGAGACGGGGAGAGGGGGAAAAGGACATAGCAAAATTTTGAGCCTGCGCTTTTATCTATGGACTTTAGCTATAGCGCGTGACCAGAAAAGCGCTACTGCTATGCCTTTCTCCTCTATTTTTCTTTTTCTTTTCTTTTTCTTTTTTTCATTTCTCCTTTTTCTATTTCTTTCATTTTCATTTATTTTTCTATTAATTTTTCTACTTATTTTCTTTTTCTTAGCAGTAGCGCTCTGCCATAGAAACACGCTGCTACAACGCACTTAGCAATAGCGTGTTTCACACAGGCTCGCTACTACTATTCCTAGCCTACCGGCAACAGTGTGGGAATTATAGTAGTAGCGCTTTTTTGCACAGAGGCGCTACTGCTACAACTATAATTGTAGCGTGCTTTTGTGACGAGCGCTACTACTAAGTAGCAGTAGCGCTTAGTTTTGACCAGCCCTGCTGCTATACCTCTGTGTATAAGGTTTTCCCTAGTAGTGTCCGTGGAGTACTGTAGCACCGTACTCGCCGTGCGCTATAGACCTAGTTATGTTAACATTGATCTCACTGTTCATTCTCAAACGGACAGTCAAAAAAGGGGTATGTTACATTACTGTTCATATAGTTGACATGCGCACAACATCATTTGTTATCGTCATATCTTACTACATTAGCAACAAGATTATATAGTACTGACGTATGAGCCACTGCACATGCCTAGTAGTAGGAGTACTATGTAAGTTCAAGTGGCTGCCGTGTTTCGCACTCCTCCGTCGTAAGAGTGGAAACGCTTGCTGTAATCATTTTTTTTCTTCAAAAACAATGGACACGCTCTACCGTGCGGATCCTCCTCGATGGTCGTCGAGAACCTTGCTACTCACTTTCGCCGATGTGTGGGACAGCCATCATCGGGGTCCACTTGCCATGCACTAAATTACTCCGTACTAGAGTGCACAACTGCACGGTAGACTACACCGGTCAAAGCGCCGCAGTAATGCCCAATGAGCCGTCAAATCACAAAACCCCCACCTTTCCAGCAGTAAGTTGGACGGACGAAGCAACCACCATTTCACTCTTCTCCCTCATCTTCCTCTCTTGAAGAAAACCCCAACTCGCTTCTCCCTCATCTTGTTCCTCATTTCTTCAAGAAAACCCGACGCGCTTCGGCCATTGTTCTTCTCTCCCAAAGAAGGAAAGGTGAGCGCATCAATGGTGTTGCTTCTGGACAAGGCCCAGTCTTGCAACCCCGAGACTGATCCTATAACTCCCTCTCTATTCTTCTTTTGGGTTTGTGATTATGGTTTCTTTTCTTTTATTTCTATTTGAAGTTTCTTGGGTTTGTGATGTCTATGGCTCTGGCCAAAACCGTCGAGGCTCAGGGTATGAAGAAGTGCAAGCACCCCACTGAGACTACCGCAGACAAACTCAAGGCCATCGCCCTGTCCAAGCCCCCCTCCCCGGGATCCCTCGTTAAGCTAGTCCAGGTAATATCTCTTCTTGATGATCTTTTTGGCGATCTTGATCGTGTTTTTTCATCTAACATGCAGTACTAGTACTAGTAGTACAACTTTCTGGGTGATCTTGCATGTGATTTTTGTGTGGAAAATGACGGTTCTAAATTGCTCTTTTGACCAAAACATGCGAGAGGTTGACATACATATGATTATTGCACATAACACTGATTTCTTATAGATTACTTTCAACAACTTTATGAACATCAATGCTAGCTATAGGAAATGCAAGATTTTAGCTCTCATGCCTTTGGAGAGAGTATAGTAGCCTCATTAACTTGTGTTATGGATATTGCAAGTAATCCCTCTGCTCTCATGCCTTTGAAGACATGTTCTAGTGTCTTTGATCACTCATTTATGTGCGTATATGTAGTTTTATATGGAGTAAAATATCGAAAATCATCTTATATTTCTGAACGGAGGTAGTAATAAAATATTTGGTTTCTGTTTTAATTAGAACCAGGTCCGCGGTGGAGATGAAGTTCTCAAAGTCATGCCGTGTGAACTTGAAGACCTGAGGATGAGTTTTACTATGAAACTAACCATCTGTTGTGTCCTTGTCGCCACGTGTTGTGAACAAGTGTTTTCCGGTAGCATTGTTGTCAGGCGTGTTCTCGAAGGTGTACTTCACCACAACAATTTTCTAGCTATGCCTTCGATTACAAACAGTGTGGTTCTTGTAAAGCTTCCCGACAAATCTGATGCAGACTGTCTTCATCGTCATGTTTATGAGTGGAAAGACCACTCTGTTAGGTTCTCCAAGGTTGACGAGATGGCGATGGTGCTGGTAGACATCTCTCACGAAGTCCATGGCCTAGTCAGTTATGTGGGGTACATTCCGTAGGTCGGTGGCAAGAAATAGTCTGCATAGTTTAATTAGTGCAACTTTGCTTGTCTGTAGTAAGTACTATTGTTCAGTACTTGATTTGTGTGTGTGAACCATGTATTGTTTAGTACTGCCGCTTTTGTTGTGTGGTGAGTCCTTAGAACAATCTATGTTAATGTCTGTCCACTCAATTCAGTTTGTATATTTTGAAGTATCCAGATCATCTTTTTTGTGAGGACGGTTTATCAATTATGGTTACACTCCAATATCTATATGCATTGCAGGGTTTATCGCACCCACCAGGATTTCCAGCCCCATGGATGTTTGGTCCATACGATTTGTCATGACCTTTGGACTGTCCTACTTGTGGGAGTAAGCGGGGGCCCTGCATGCCACCCGTAATTGGACGATCAACCTTCAATTTAGAACTTGAACATAGTGATTTCCTGGTAAGGATTCACTCGTGTCATGTCAAGTAAATCTTATTGGTTTACTGTCATGTTTTCTTACTTTTGCTGCAATTTTACGATGCAGGTTTTGCCTTGTGACATTCGTTACAGAATAAACCGTTTGGTTTGCTCTATGATGGTTATTTTTGCAGGTTTCACTTCTTATGTCGTGTCAGTAAAGAAGGTACTGTCCATCACTTATATTACTGGACACAATTGGATCAGTCTGTTGTCTGAGTACAATTTGAAACCCTATGATGAACTACAGTTTGGTTTAACAAACACGCCACAATGAGTCCTTCTCGCGTTTAAAAGAAGTGAAGAAAAAGATTGGATCAAGGTCACGGAGCCTAGTGAAGTTAGAAAGCTGAAGTATCAAATCATAGCAGACCAGAGACGATCGCTGCTGTCTCGCACATCGGACCACCTTCAGCATCGGATCAACCACCGGCACCTTTTCCGACGGCACTGGCTCTAGCACTAACAGCGGCAGCAGCTCAGTCTGATCCACCAGAGGATTGGGCACCGACCGCATCAGCGGATCAGGCTGATCTACCGGAGGATCGGGCACCGACACGGGCACCTGCTCTGACACCGGCACCAGCTCCACAAGGAGCACCATCTCCGGCAGTAGCAGCGGCACTACCAGTCTCACCGGCACGGGCACCAGCAACGGCTCCGGCACCTGCACCAACACTTGAAGTTGCACTTGCATCTGCTCTGGCTCGTGCAGCGGCAACGGAACCAGCACTTGCACCGGCAACAAACTGGGACGGATGAAGTCCTAAGTGCTTCATTCTTTTTTCTCCTTACAAAAACCGACATCTCCACCTTCTTGGTAAGCATTGGCAGCCCAAGTGCTTCGTTCTTTTTTCTTTCCATGTTGTTTCACATGATTCACTGTGTTGATCTAACTATTTGTGTATGTCTTCTTGTTTGCAAACAGAGAATTCCTAGAGCAACGAGGGAGTCGTTCATTAACCCGGGCGACCGTGGCCAAGTTTCTCTTACCATGCGCAGCCTTGGTGTGAATGAACCTGCTCAATATACCGTAAGTACAAAGGATGGTCGCATGATGATTGATGCTAAAGGATGGTCAAGGTTCAAACCTCTATCAAATCTTGCGGTAGGGGATGATGTCAAAATCAAACTTTCTCGGCAAGGAGAGCTGGTCCAAATCAACTTTGAAATTCTTCAGTAGCAGCACGCAACTGCCGAACTGATCTATCCTCCGAGAGCTTTTGATGTAATAATATGGTATGGTGAAACAAGTGTCCTGTGTGTATAAGTAGTACGACAATATTATTTATCATGTAGGATATCGTGAAAGAATTGCAACTCTGATTGTTGGTTAGGAACTGTCGTCCGATTTCATTCTAACAGCTCCGTGCTTTATTTAATTTTCTGTATTCGCCTTGCGACAGCATCTAAAACCAGAGATGTACCGATCGCTTGCAATATGAAATGCGCTGAGTTAGAACACATGGGCCCCCAAACATGCAGGGCCACTGGCCTGTGGCCCAAAGTCTAGAACCGTCAGCCTATCTAAGTATTATATTCTCATCTGAACCCCCATATTATGTTATATATATTCCCCTTGATTTTTCTTCTGTATAAAGTTATGTGATTCTAGTTACTTCTGCCTTTCTACTTCCTTTCGCTGATATGTGGGGCATCCAGTTACTCTTGCGGTAGGGGATATAAAAGATTTTTATATTTCTTTACAGAGGGAGTATCTCTCTATAAAAAATATATTTATGTGTACCTAGTTACTCCTGCCTTTCTACTTCCTTTCGCTGATATGTGGGGCATCCGGCAACGGGGTCCACGTGCCATGCACCAAATTAGAGTGCCCAACTGCACGGTAGACTCACCCCGGTCGTAGCACCGCAGTAATGCCCAATGAGCCGTCAAATCACAAAAAACCCCACTGAGGGAGTCATGGACGAAGGGGTCTTCGGGGCGACGGCCCATTATACATGGGCCGGACTGGTGGAGCCGTATAGTGACAGGAGATCTATGAAGCCGTGGTGTGCCCTCCAAGTCAAGAAGGCACAGGATCTCTTTAAACCCTTATTGTAATCTATCTTCAGTAACCCTAACCCTACCGGTGTCTAGATAAACCGAGGGCTTTTAGTCTTTAGGGCTAGAGCTACATTCATCACCTCATCTCCTTAGGGTTTAGCTCATGATGATCTCAAGGTAGATCTACTCTATAAACCACATTATACATCCAATACAATCAAGCAGGACGTAGGGTATTACCTCTTCGAGAGGGCCTGAACCTGGGTAAACACTGTGTTCGTCGTCCCTTGTTCCCCATCGATCCTAGATCCACAGCTCAGGACCCCCAACCCCGAGGTCTGCCGGTTTTGACACCGACATTGGTGCTTTCATTGAGAGTTCCGCTGTAGGGTCGCCCAAAGGATCGATAGATCGCCTGATCATAGGAGAGGGCATTGGATCCGGGGACTTCTTCGTGCCCGGACAACTCTTCACATTTGGCAGCATCGTGCTGCACGCAGACCCGACTAGTCATCTGGGTCATGTCAACGCCTTCGCCCCCAGACACCGGATTCAATTCGGTGGTCTGGAATATGTTGCGGACGCACGGGGCGATCTGGTTTTCACTGGATTCACTTCCCCCCTCCCGCACCCTTGCCATGCCCACTCCGGAGTTCCTTTCCGGTCCGATCGGCAGATCGGCCTCGCCAGCTTCAAGCCAGGAGAGCTCCGCTTCGAGCAGGGGCCAAACTCCGCCTCTGTCCGGACATGTCATGACTGCGGAAGACCTATCCTCGACCTTCGAGGTAGAATCAGGTGGCAGAGGCCAAGAGTCAATCTCGGCCGAACCTTCCTTTCTCAATGCTCGCCTAGCCTTGAGCCCTTACGACAAAGCGGCAGCTAACGGCCAAGGGTCACCCCCAGCCCAAAGCAGCTCGATCTCGAACCCCGATGGGGAAGCCACAAGCAAGGACCAAAGCCCATCCTTGACCTCCAGTGATGAGCAGGACCCCTTCAAGGATCTGGCTCCGCATCCTGAGCTCAGCACCGCCAGTGGAAACCAAGGACCGGCCAGGGCATTGATCGCCCCCCACGCCGTTACAAAAGAATTCGGCTCGGAGCCCTCGAGCTCGGCGATCCTCGCAATGTTAAACGAGGTGCTGGACCGAATTCAGAACATGACCATCCAGGAGGACCTGCCCTCCGCATTCAATCATCAACCCTTCGAGGCGTACCATAGGGAATTTTGCGTCCCACCCACCACCCACTTGGTAGCCACTATCGACGATTTAACCGATATGCTTGACTACAATTCGGAAAATACCGAATACATGGACAAGGAGGGCGGACCCACGGTCAATACTGACGTCGCCCCCCCCCCCCATCACCGGTCGGTGGTCGGCCACATCCACCTACAATATTTACATGGTGGACACCCCCAGGACGGCGATGGCACTCCTGATCAGGACCGGGGCAAGCCCAGAGACGAGCCACCCAAATGCCAAAAACAGCGCCGTCGATGAAAGCCACGTCGAAGCCATGCGAGCAACATGGACTCTACGGAGAATGGCACCGTAAATAATACGGATGACCTCGCCGGAGACGCAGCCCTCGAACATCATCAGGATGACGTCGCGGGGCAGGAGGACCCGCTCAATTCAGAAAACCCCGACGACTCCGAGAATAGCAACTACCTCCCACTCTCTGAAGAGGAGGTCAGTCTTGGGGAGGACGATTTCATCGTCCCCGAAGACCCTCTGGAGCAGGAACGGTTCAAGCGGAGGCTTTTAGCCATCGCCCAAGCCTAAAGAAACAAAAACGCAAAATCAAAGCCGAATAGGACACCCTTAACGACCGATGGACTAATGTCCTAGCTGCCGAAGAAGAGTATGGCTGCGAACAGCCAACCAAAAGTTATCCCAAGCGAAGAATCCTACCGCAGTTCGATGACGAGGCCGTAGAGCCCACATGCCCGATATACACAAGCGCCGAATAGCCAGACAGCCCCCCCTTGAGGGCGGGATAGGGAAGCTGACGAGGCCGAACACCCAGCCGCCCCACCTCGCCATCACCGCAAGGATCAAGTGTGGCCCACTTACAAGTACGACCTCCACCATGACCTAGACGCTCGAGGAGGCCGTACCAGGTCCATTTACGGACCCAGAGAAGACCCGCCTGCTTACCGGGAAGGATACTATGATCGGCTAAAACGAAACGATAGAATCCGGGAGCTGCAGTAGATTCGGAGGGCCGAAGACCTCCGACGCGATGTAGCCCGAGTTCGGGGTGCCGTACACCCTTTGTGCTTCATAGAGAGGGTAATGTAACACCAATTCCCGGAAGGCTTCAAGCCTGTGAACATCGAATCATAAGATGGAGCCACAGATCCATCCGTATGGATAGAGGATTTCCTCCTCCACATTCGCATGCCGCGGGGAGATGACCTCCATGCCATCAAATATTTGCCGCTAAAGCTTAAAGGTCTAGCTCGACACTGGTTGAACAGCCTTCCCGAAGACTCTATAGGCTGCTAGGAAGAGCTCGACCATGCTTTCCGAGCAAACTTTCAGGGCACCTATGTCCGGCCTCTAGATGCTGACGACCTAAATCGCATCACACAACAACCCGGAGAATCTGCCCGACAATTTTGGAGCCGATTCCTGACCAAGAAAAACCAAATCATCGACTGTCCGGATGCCGAAGCCTTGGCTGCCTTCAAGCATAGTGTCAAGGATGAATGGCTCGTATGGCAGCGCGGCCAGGACAAACCAAGAACTATGGCAGCCCTTACTTCCCTCATGACGCGCTTTTGCGCAGGCGAGGATAGTTGGCTTGCTCGCAAAAACACCAACCCAAACACACCCGGTACCTCCGAGGTTCGAGACAAAAATGGAAAGCCCCGACGTAGCAAGAATAAATGTCGCCACAATGAAGGCGAGGGCGAGGATACGGTAGTAAATGCCGGATTCCGAAACCAGAAGTTCGGACACCGAAAGAAAGCCCCTAAAGGCAATAGTGACGGCCCGTCCAGACTGGATACAATTCTGGACAGGCCTTGTCAGATCCACGGCACGTCGAAGAAGCCTGCCAACCACTCCAACCAAAATTGTTGGGTGATCAAACAGGCCGGCAAGCTCACAGCCGAAGAGTCGGGCAAAAGCCCACTAAGCAAGGACGATGATGAGCCCCGCAGGCCAAACAGTGGAGGCCAGAAACCCTTCCCTGCCGAGGTCAAGACGGTAAACATGATCTACGCAACCCACATACCGAAGAAGGAGAGGAAGCGAGCGCTACGGGACGTATATTCTGTCGAGCCAGTAGAGCCGAAGTTCAATCCATGGTCAGCCTGTCAGATCACGTTTGATCGCAGGGACCATCCGACCAGCATACGCCACGATGGGTTTGCTGCCTTAGTGCTCGACCCTATCATCGATGGATTCCACCTCACTAGAATCCTCGTGGACGGAGGTAGCAGCCTCAATCTGATATACGAAGATACAGTGAGGAAAATGGGGATCGATCCATCAAGGATCAAACCCAGTAACACCATCTTTAAGGGAGTCATTCCGGGAGTGGAGGCCCGCTGCACAGGCACTGTGACACTTGAAGTAGTGTTCGGATCTCCAGATAACTTCCAAAGCGAGGACTTGATCTTCGACATAGCACCTTTTCACAGCGGCTATCACGCCTACTCGGCCGAACAACGTTCGCCAAATTCAATGCCGTCCTGCATTACGCGTACCTCAAGTTGAAGATGCCTGGTCCCTCAGGTGTCATAACTAGCAATGGCAACACAGAACGCTCACTTCGAACCGCATAGCACACTACGGCCCTAGTGGCCGAAGACTACACTGGCCCATATAGGCCCAGATGCCGACCCGCCGTAAAGGCCGGTGACAATAGTAAACGGGTTCGAACCCGTTCCCCGTCATGGGAACCCGCATGCATTCGCCGCAAATAGGGATACGAGCCCCACGGCACGCCCACATTCTTCATGCTCCACGTGCCTCATCAGCACAACTTCACACTCAAAATACCATGGGCAGCCGTGAGGCATACATTAATAAATCCAAAGTGCATGTTCGGTTAAACCGAACTTCAGAATTACTTTGTCTTCGGACGACCCGAGGACCAATTCCGGATAACCCCAAGCATAAAGCTTCATCGGCAGGGTCCTCGCCCATCAAGGTCTCATCGAAGCTCCCAACCCCCACCTATCAGAAGCAAAGGTGCAGACGTGCAGCAGGCCACAGTGAAGGCTTCAACTCACACATCAAGGCCCTACATCAACCTTTACTCTGTAAACTTTCTTTTTCTTTCACATGTACTGCCTTCGCAGTTTGAATTGTATGGATAGACGTCCCGAGCTTACGAGAAATAATAAAAATAACCTTTATGGTGTTCGGATATCCGCATCCTGCGATTTGTCTATTCCCTTTCCGATTCTCCCCTCGCTCTTTGAACAGCCCGACATGAAAATACATTAACTAGTCTAGAGTTCAATTTATATATCAGCTCAATATCTTCAAGTTCGGCACCGCTTTCTGCTAGGTGTTCGGCGTCTCGGATATTGCATTATATGCATCGAGTTCCAAACCATGTCTTAGGTTAATAGTTGGGTTGCCCGGCTCTTGTGCTTGCCCCTTAGTTCCGCACTTTCGGCTAAGAGGGCAAAGGGAGAACCCCTGCGATTGTACTTCTGGCTCGCCCGGTCAAGTACCTCATGAGGAGCAAGCTAAAAATTGACTGTCATGGTAAGCGCGAACTGATCAGCGATCCGATGATGAGGTTCGACTCCAAAAATCGTTGGCGATTTCACCGTGTCACACGATGGGTTCGTCTTAACACAAACCACGTGATCAGAAAGGGCAGGTTTTGATCCCCAAGTACATCACAATACACCGGGGGCTAGTCCCTAATCCCCACCTTTAAGCTCCTACGGCTAAGTGAAAGCAATAAAACCGAATTGCCCGATTGCCTGGTTTCGCTCCCGCACTACCGCCTTCGGGTACCAAGATGTTGGCTAAGGGTAATAGTGCGGAGACGAAACACCCCTCATGATATTCACTTGGGGGCTGAAGCCGATGACTGGTAGCTTTCAGAATAAACATATGGCCGCACAGGAGTCAAAATTAAATCATGACAATATAAAGCAAGTCAGGCACATGCATTATAAAGCATGAGGTCCACTTAATACAAAATTAATACAATCAATCAAGCACTACATCTTTCGAACACTGGCCCTCTATCGCCCGCGCACCATTCATCACCTGTGCAAAGTACTGCTCAGGGTGGCGATGCTCCTTTCCCTTGGGCGGAGGACCAGTGGCCATGTCCATTGGATTAATCCTCGGCCAATGCACCATGGTCTTCGCGAATGCAAGCCTCGCCACCTCAAGGCATGCTGACCACTTTACGGCGTCAATCCGGAGCGGCGCCTCCCGCAGCTTCTGCACAAAGCCGAAGTAGGTGTCCGGAAGGGGATCGACAGGACACAGACTGACACAGAGGTCCTTCACGTCCAGCTCAGACATCCGATGCATCTCCATCGGCTGCTTCATTTGATCACTGAGGAGGGGAGGACGCTCGGAATCCGAAAACTGTGACCAGAAGAGCCGCTGCGTGGAGTCCTCCTCGAGGGTGGCATACTACCTTGCTGCGGCCGCCACATTCTTCGGAAGTTCGGCGAAGACGCCTTCAGAGCGCCAGACCCGCGTCAGCGGGGTGAACATGTTGCCTCTGAACACACTCTGCAGTAAGTATTTCTTACCATTTGCAATTTGCGCGGCTTGGTGGAGCTCCTCCCGGACACCTTGCACGTCAGTCCTCGCCTCCTGGAGCTCCTTCTTCGCCTTGGATAGATGGGAGGACTGCTCCTCCTGCCCCTTCTCAAGGGCCTCCAGCTTCTCGACGGCATCCTGGAGATCCACTTGGACTTTGGTCACTCGAGCCTCGTGCTGCTCAGCAGCAAGCTTGGCCTTCTCAAGCTCGGCCACTGCCTTCTCAGCGGCCGTCTTCTTCGCGGCCGCCTCGGCCTCGGTTTTCTTCAGGGCCTCCCTCAAGCCCTCGACGTCGGTGGCAGCAGCTGCAGGATCGTCAATATAAAGGATTAGCATATAGTCTGGATCGTCAATATCCGGCGTCAAGCAAAGTACACATCTTCTCATAGGACTTACCTTGCGCATCGTCAAGCCGTTTGTTGATAAGGTCAAGCTCTTCATCGAAAATCTTGAGCTTCCGATCCAGCGCCTCTAACGCCGCAGCATTAATAGCCGCGGCCATGGAAGATGCCTGCGTCAGAAAAAGAAATGTCGACATCATTAATCTGCCTACCGAATTTGATCCTCTGCAATTTTCTTCGAAGTCCTTGCAGAGTCTCGGGGGCTGCTATGTATACGGCCTACCCAAACTAACAATTACAACCACATTATGAGGAAAGAGCCTTACTTGACTTACCTCAAAGCCTGTTAGAAGGCCTTGGACAGCGTCGTTCAATCCGGATTGGACGGACCAAACACCCTCCATAACCGCACTCATAATAGTGCGGTGCCCGTCAATGATGGCGGAGTTTTCCACCAGCTCCTCCAGCACGTCTGGCCGGCCAGCCGCCGCCCATGTGGAGGTGTTCGGCGCTGACGTTGGCTGCCCCCCTTCCCCGCTGGGAGGAGCCTGGGCCATCGAAGGCCTTGAGGGCTCGGAAGCGGTTGACGGATGGGGTCCGGATGGTCCGGACTCCTTTCCCGCGTCAGCCAAGAGGGACACTCCCTCCTGGTCTTCGGTGACCTAGGTGTTAACCTCAGCCATTATGGCATCGGCCTCTCCCCCTGTGTTCGGAGCAGGAGTCCTTCGGGACCGCACCTCCTCAACCTCTTCGGGGACCAGGGGAGGCGCGGAGTGTGCCATAGACCCACTGTCCGCTAGTTCGGCGGGCGGAGACGTCCCCTCCGAAGTCTGCTTGGTGGGGCGTTCATGTGGGGGGCTGCAGTTTAGAAGGGTTAGCCTTCAACTAAAATGAATTACTGAAAACAGGATAGCTAAAAATACCAATGCCTTACCTGCTGGCTGGGGGCTTGACCCTGGGTCCCTTCTGCGGGATCTCCGTGGACGCCTCGGACTCCTTGTCGAAGTCCGAGCTGTCGGACAGGAACAGCTTAGGCCGGCATCATCTCTTCGAGACCGGAGAAGGTTGGACCTCCACGACATCCTCGGACACCGCCCTCTTTTTGGAGCGCGAGGAGGTGCTTTCCTCCTCGTCCTCATCCTCGTCCCCATCCTGCACGGATGAGGCCGCAGCGTCTCCGGACTGGTTGTCCGGACAAACCCTCCGGCGGAGGCCCTCCTTGGCCTCCGATACTTATTTTTTCTTGCCCTTCTTAACGGGCGCCTTATAAGGCACTACGACCAGCAGCTTTTCCAGCTGCTCTGATCGGGACTCTTCTGGCAGTGGCGCCGGGCCACTAATCTTCTTGGCCTTGGCAAGCCAGCCCTGCAAAATCCGCATAACTAGGTCAGGCTGAACCAAACGCGATATGAATATACAAACACTCCTCAGAGAATAGCGCCACTCACCTCCTTTGGGAGGTTTGTGGCGTCGAGGCCGATGTCGTTCCCCTCAACCGGCCACTCCTTCTGGGGCTGGAATAATTGGCCCCATATTCTATCAGGAGTTATACCATAGAGGTATCGCACGATGGCTGGATCCTCGGGTTCATGCTCCCACATAGGCTTGGCCATCTCCTAGCAAGGGAGGAGCCGACGGTGGAGCATGATCTGGACCATGTCGACCAGCTTCATGATGGTCTCTATTATGCAGTCGACGCGCTTCTGTGACGCCTTCGTGTGAGCGACACACACCCAGTCCGGGCTCTTGGTGGTCCATGAGGCCAATCTGGTAGGGGGTCCAGACCTGAATGCGGGGGGCACTCCCCAGGCGGCCTCCCTTGGCTCGGTGATGTAAAACCCCTCCTTTTGCCACATCCGGACGGTGTCGATGAAGTGGCTGTCCGGCTACTGGACCCACGTCAGTTTACTAATCATGGCCCCTCCACATTCTGCATGCTCGCCGCCAACCACCTTGGGCTTAACATCGAACACCTTTAGCCATAAACCAAAGTGCGGCTCAACTCGAAGGAGCACTTCACAGAAGACGATGAAGGTCAAGATGTGGAGGAGGGAATTGGGGGCTAGATCGTAAAAATCTAGCCCGTAGAAGAACATCAGCCCCCGCACAAAGGGGTGCAGGGGAAATCCTAGCCCCCTAAGGAAATGGGGAAGAAACATGACCCTCTCGCCCGGCTGGGGCGTGGGGATGATCTGGCCCTCTTCGGGGGCCCGATGAGCAACGTCGGCCGACAAATATCCGGCCTACTTTAGCCGCATGATGTTGTTATCTGTGACGGAGGAGGCTTCCCACTTCCCGTTCGCGCCCAAGCTTGCCATGGTCAAAGGAGACGGGACAGGGATTGCTGTGGAAGCAGAGGAAAGGGGCGCTGGAGCTCTAAGGATCTGCATGAGCGGGAGGTGGAAGAAGGCGTGGGTTGCTGACTGTGATAGCTCTCCCTTTATACACTGTTGATAGGCCTGAGATTCCTTTTTCCATGCCGTTGGCTTCTCCACTTCCCGATATGCCCGTGACGTTACGTGCAGGGAGGGGAATCGAAATCATTAACCATATCCCCCGAAAAGCAGGACACGATCTCCACCTCAAGGGGACGTTCCAAACGTGGCATCGACCTTGAGCCGCGCTTCAAGAAATAGTAACTGCTCGGCGTTATGGCTGGAAGCGACTCTTTGTTGGAGGAGAAAAATTTGTCAGATGAAGACACCATTTAGACTTGAACGGTGTTTGTTTATTATTGCCTTCGGTGTTAAGTAAAACTGTCGTTTAAGATCCCGGACATCACTTGGTTCCGAATATGGGTAAAACATACTGAAGAACTCGCCTAGCAAGCCGAATACTGGTTAGGTGAGCGGATGCCGGATACAAGCCTTAGCGTTGGAGGCAAGTTCGGGGGCTACTGAGGGAGTCATGGACTAAGGGGTCCTCGGGGCGATGGGCCATTATACATGGGTTGGACTTGTGGAGCCGTATAGTGATAGGAGATCTATGAAGCCGTGGTGTACCCTCCAAGTCAAGAAGGCACAGGATCTCTTTAAACCCTTATTGTAATCTATCTTCGGTAACCCTAACCCTACCGGTGTCTATATAAACCGAGGGTTTTTAGTCTTTAGGGCTAGAGCTACATTCATCACCTCATCTCCTTAGGGTTTAGCTCATGCTCATCTCGAGGTAGATCTACTCTGTAAACCACATTATACATCCAATACAATCAAGCAGGACATAGGGTATTACCTCTTCGAGAGGGCCTGAACCTGGGTAAACACTGTGTTTGTCGTCCCTTGTTCCCCATCGATCCTAGATCCACAGCTCGGGACCCCCTACCCCGAGGTCTGCCGGTTTTGACACCGACACCCACCTTTCCAGCAGTAGTAGTAAGCTGGACGGATGAAGCAGCATTATTTCACTAGGCCTGAATCCCCTTCTCCATCGTCTGCTTGTTCAGAGAAAACCTCCTCTCGGCGATTGCATAGGGTTTTCTCATGGAGAACCAGGTACGAATTCTTCATCCATCCCTGATAAATCCTAGTCCCTTGGTCGCAGGTAATCCTAGGATGGCAGCCGCCGCCGTTGATGCATTTTTCTTCCTACTGAATTTAGTGTGTTTCATTTGCAGTGCCCGAAGTGCGAGGACCCTATAGGTTTCTGCGCCCTCAGTGAGACGCCACACTTGTTCCTTCTCATCCTAACACAGGATTTTAAAATGGGCACAATATGTTCCTAGAATCCTCTTTTCTATCCGGGAGGGTGGGGGTTTTGAACATGTTGTCGACTAATTTGGAAATTTGGATTGCTATATTTGGATAAAAGGTACTAGTACCATGGTCAACACTGACGTGAAATAGGAAATTATTTCTAGATTTGGATAGCGAATAGATTGTGTTCTCATATTATTTTTCCTGCAGTGCATTCCTTGCTCTGCCAGAACACATGTACTCAAGATGGTCGGCCTTGCCATAACTGAATACACCAGTTTAATGGTCACATTGAAGACAATCCATGGATATAAGTTCCGAGTTGGGTTCATGAACCAAGAAGATCGCTGCTTTTTTATGGCCGAACTTGGATAAACTTTGTCAAGTGTTACGGACTGAAAGTTTGCGCACGGATGTTGATGGAAATAGCAGAACCTGGTCTCATCTTTACTGTGATCTTTGTGGCACCCCGGCTTAGAGAACCGGATTACCCATGTGTCCAGCCCAAAGACCATGTCTTCTAAAAACACACAACAACTTGATACAGAACAGAACTGAACTTTATTGATAAACTCGAAGTACAAGCTCACATTTTACATCGATAGCGAGGCCAAGAGCACCCTTGGTGCTATGACAGTATCTACATTATTTATGCAACATAGCAGGGCCTCGGTACTACTCGGTACTTCTACGGCGTAGCGGAACATAGCGGTACTCCTTCCACAGGGACACTGCTGTGGACACATACTAGTAGCATGAGTCATTGGGACCTCCGTCCTCGGCTTCTCCTGCATCTGGCATGATACGCGAGGTCAGTACTTTGAATGTACTCGCAAGCTCACAACAACCAAATAATGCAACAAACAATAGCATGGCAAATATCATGTTGGATTCTTAAATGGTTCATTTACTGTCTCCATTTATTAACTTACTCTCTTCCGGGTTGTCCCACAGCCCTTGGAATATTCACCGAGTACTTTCATTCTCAAGACAAGTTCTTCCATCATTTCTATCACTGTTACGGCTGACCACCTAGTGAGGTCTGGACGGGCTGTCCAATACCGTGGATGCGGCTATTCGAATAGATTTTACACTCTGCAGAGGTTGCGCACTTTAAACACACTATGGAGCACTGACCTAGTGATCCCATTCGGGTGGACCAGCATTGCTCCAACGAAACCTGCCTGACCCGTGACTTTCCCATCGTACCACCGGCAATCATTCTCCCACGGAGTCAAGCCCTGGGTGGCCCTTGTGTCACCCCGTGACACCTGCCACTGTCGTGGCCCAACTAAACTGTCCCAAACAGGGACGCCGGCACAAAACTCAACTGGGCTCACAGGGTTATCGCCGCCTACCAGATCAGGGCAGCACGCATGCATAACCCTCCCTAGATGGCGGTACCGGTGAAAGAGCACGGAGCCAGACCAAGTCAAGACCGTCCCATACCGGCAAGTGTGGTTGCACGAAAATGCCCGGACAGGTGACTCAAGATCAACCGTCTACCATCACTTAGCAAGTATAGTCACAATAACTCAAGTTATTATTCACCAAGTATTTAACTTAATTTGCCATGAATTGTTATATAGCAAATGAACGGAAATAATTGATTTAAATATGCAATGCTATTGATATGCTCATGAAATGGATGTCATGGCTTGCCTTGCTCTGTTGGGTTGCCCAAACACTCCTAGTCTTCAAATTCACCAAGGTTTCCCTCTGAAAATATTTTTAAACAACAATTGGAAATGTCACATAACACTGTTTTAATCACTCGAAATTCTATGAGTGTAAGAAAATACCAAATTTTACCAGAAATTAGAGGGGTTCAAGACAAACCAAATGCAAAAAGAATCAAGTTATTTGGACTTGTAGATAAAAAGTTATAACTGGTCAAAGTATCTGGTTAAATCAGAAAATAAAAATAAAAACAGAAAACCTCCAGTGGGCCATGTCGAAGGCGTAAAGGCCGAAAGCGCCTTCACTAACCCCTTCACGCACGCGCTACTGGGCCGCTGACGGGTGGGGATGGCCTGGTTTAAAATAGAGAGAAAGAGGGGGACCGAGGGCATGGCGGCTCACCGGCGGTGATCCTCCGGCATAGGGGCAGCGGCAGGGCTAGGAGACGATGGGAATCGATTCGGCAGTCGATGGCGGTTCCCCCTGTACCCGTAGCTCCTCCGGAGGTGGTTGGATGATGTCACCCCCTTCTTCTCCGGCGGCTGCGGCTTCGGTGGTCGTCGGCGACGGCGATTCCGACAGCGTCTTGGCTAGGTGAGGGGTTGGGGAGGACCAGGGGGACTCACTGGTCTCGACTGAGGTCTCAGGTGGAGCTAGGGTGCTGTGGGGCTGGCTGGCGAGCGAGGTGGATCAGGCGCCGGAGCTGCGATCGGAGTTGAGGGAGACGAGCTCCCGGCTCTCCTTGGAGCGCTCAGGGCCTGCTTGAGTGGTGGTGGAGTGAGGTGAGGAGGAGAGGAGAGGCAGGGGGCCTTTTATAGGCAGGGTGGAGCTCGGGCGAACTCTCTGGATCGGGCGGCACCGTGACACGTCGCCGGAGCAAGGACGATGCGCTGGATTTCGCCGCGCGGGGCGAGGAGACGAGTGAGCTCAGAGGAGTAAATGCGCAAGGGGATGAGTCGCCGGGAAGCCTCCAGCCACCTCACCTCTCGTACAGCTACTATGCCACCCGTGGCGCATGGTGGCCGTATCTGGCGAGGGCAAATCTGGCGAGGAAGAAGGG
This sequence comes from Thinopyrum elongatum, assembly GCA_011799875.1. Classification (NCBI taxonomy): domain Eukaryota; kingdom Viridiplantae; phylum Streptophyta; class Magnoliopsida; order Poales; family Poaceae; genus Thinopyrum; species Thinopyrum elongatum. The sequence continues at coordinate 90,139,117 of CM022302.1, read as the reverse complement.
CCTAGGGGTTTCAGGAGAGGCCACGCGTGCGGCTAGAGGGTTGTCGGCACCAAGGACAAGGAGGGGGCAGCGAGGGACGGCCAGATCGATCACGTCCGAAGCGCCTGGGCGCGCAGAGCGCGTCTTTGGTCATGTCAACCTGGTGATCACCATGCGACATGGTGTCTGGAGGCCTCGTGAGCCTGCCCAAGCTTGTCCATTGCGTCGACCTGACGTCAAATGGGTGCAACCAGTCTCAGGATGGGATCAGGTTGAGTGAGGTTCGAAGAACTGAGCCAAAACAACTTCTGGCTAAGATCTTGGGAGGGATCTGGAGAAGCATTGGGTTGGGAATGGAGCCAATGGAGATTTCTAGGGTCATCTGGGTTGGAAGGACTACAAGCTGGTTAAAATTCAGAGAGTTTGGACCATTTTTGAACATAGTTCCTGTGTAAACCACATTCTGGTCTAGAAACTTACTCTGCTTGGTTCACTCACATAGTTGATCTGGTGAAGCTAAATTTTGGTGTAGGAGAGTCATTTGATGATTAGGAGATGTCATAAAAATTTCAGCTCAAGAGGAAACCTTTAGATGGTACTTCCTTCACAGAGGTTCAAAATGAGCAGAAACTTGGCAGAATTTTGCTGCTAAAAATTTATACTGGCCATGATGATATTTTTGGATATTCTGGCTAGATAGGGTCCCTAGTCCCTTAGGGAATTTATTTGGGGAGTTTCTGAGTTAAGAAAATAAGGGCTGCTTCACAAATGAACAATTCTGACCAGAAAGAAAATAATTATTCTGTCCATTATTTAATATTGGGCAATGGAATATTTTTGAAGATTATGAGGTTATTTGATGATGAGAAAGTGTGGCACAAATTTGGGACCCTTCTGATCATCAGAACTATAGGTTGCTTCACAACCCATAGTGATGTCATAGTTTCCCAAAGGAGAAAATAAATTATTAAATATTGAGGTTTGATCCAAGAGATGTGGCAAAGTTTTGGCAAGGTGATGAGGGTTTTGGGTCAAGAGGTTCAAGGATTTATAAGTCCAAAGTCACTTGAAAGGATTCAAAAACCATCCAAAATTCAAATAAAGCCAAAAATATTTTGAAAAGAAAAAGTTGTCAAAACCAGTGTGTCACAATCTTCCACCCCGACGTCATTCCAGTAGTTCATCCATGTTAGTTTTGTATCTGATTCTTGGATGTTGCCTCGATTACTTCTTAATCCACCTATTTTGTCTAACTAATCACAATTTGACTTTAGAAGTAGCAACGATTTGTGATTCCCTTCTCTCACGAAGATGCTACTTCAAACTAATATTTCTTATAATTGGTGGCACGTGTAGATTATTTCAAAGTTAAGCACAATACTCGTTTGTTATTCTATAAGAACTCGACTGTTACTGATGGCACTGAAGTTGACTGGGACGACATCCACCGGTTCCTACACTTTATTGATCGTCTTGAGGTCCTTGTGGGGCGTTTCAATGGTGGAAGGCCACGTGGGATATGTGTGCCACTGGTGCACACGTTGAACAGGTCCAACTGTGTCAAGAAACTTATGGTACGAGCTATTTTCTGTTATATATGTTGTTCATAAACTCTTGCTTATACACAGTTTTACAGCTATGATCTTCTTGAAACAGAAACTGCCCAGTTCTATTGTTCCTATACAGATGCCTGACCATGGTCAGGTCAGACTTGCGCTTGGTCACAACATGATGTTTATGTCGACCTACTCCATTTCCCTTGGAGGTGAAAAGATACTTATTCATGGGTGGTCTCACATAATGAAGGCCCGTCCATCTTGGAGAATAGGACAGAAGGTTACTTTTCCATGGCTCTAAAGCGAATATCCTGTTTATTGACCACATTGGGAGATGAAGCCGCTTTCAGAAGGTTGTGGATGCGCGGGGTGGCGCCTGTGCCTTGTCCTGGGGCTTGGTGGCCTCACCCTTGGTTAACTGTAGGCAAAGTAGCACTATTCGAGGCGTGCTTTGTATGGTTGAACCTGTATAAGTACTCATACTGCTTTCAGCTATGGTTGTTAAGCGGCCCTGCTTGTTCAGTTAAGGTTGTTAAGTACTCCTGCTGCTTTTATAGTCTGTCATGTTTCTTCAGTCTCGTCTTCCTCCGGCCGCCAAAACCAAACCAGCGCCGGCGAGGCCGCCTGGTTCCGCCTCCCACGGCTGGCTGCGCCTCAACGCACACATTGCCGCACCACCGTCTCCTAAATCATTAACGTCGATGTCCGAGGCCTCGCCGTCGTCCTCCGTGTGCTTTGGTGCGCTTGCCGCGGCGCCGCTCTCTCGCGTTGTCAACATGGTCAACAAACAAGAGGAATCAAGATAGGACTGTACATCGAGAGGATGACAGTAGGGACCCACCATGTCCATGGCCATACGCAAGCAAGTTCCTCACTTTTTGTTATATACTCCATTGTCAGCATATAGAAAAGAAAATGCTTCCTTCTAGTGGTTTGCTGACATCTGGGACCCATGACATTGTCAGCGTATAGTCAATAGACAAGAGAACAGCACAAGATCGGCCGACACATGGGACATAGCTGCTCGAGCAGTATTTTTTTTGTTATTGTTGAGACGGAGCAAGGTTTCAACAGGGCTGTGGCCCATCTAGCCCAGGCTTCTATTTTTCTTTCACCACATGACCAGCCCAGCTATTTTTTCTTTGTGAAAATGGCTAGCCCAGTTTATTTCTTCTGAATAATACCCAATCCAGGCCTACTTATTTTTCTCCACCCTGCTGGGCTGCACCTCTTTCAAGACGGCTGCAAATCTTAAAAGTAATATGAAATGGGTTGTAAATATAAAAAACACACGACAAATTGGCAATTACTTTCCAATTTCTGATTTTTTTCACATTTTCAGATTCTAATTTCACTGGGCTTTAACCTAATTTAAATATATCTTCAAAGTACTTTAAATATGGCTCGACATTTCGGTATTAAAAATAGTTTGGACCCCACCAAAATATGAAAAATTTAGTTTAAATTTTTAACCCTAGCCCTGGCTAACAAAAAAACGGACTGCAATGCATTGCATAAGAAGTTGCAATGAGCTGTAAATTATTAAAAATATAGGGAATGGTCTAACTTGTGGGCCTATTAAGTTGACGCGTATCCAAGATTTTTTTACTTATTATATACATCAACAAACGATTCTAGCAGACGTGACCATTGGATGTCAATCCAACGGCCGTCGTGCTTCTTCAATCTCTGATCTTCTTGCTCCAGCCACCAAATCCAGCGCTGGCGGGACCGCCTGCTCCCGCCTCCCGTGGCCGGCTGTGCTATTGCGCAGGCCTCACCGCCCCCTACTACTCCCACCACTGGCCAGGCCATCCCTCTACTCACCCACATCCCTCCACTGATGTGGCTTCACCGCCTCCGGGTCATTCCCTTCCTGGGTCTCGCTGTCTTCCATCGCGTTGGTGTTCTTGGCACGGCGTGGTCAACGTTGTCAAAAAACGACAACATCGGTAGAGGGATGTACATGGAGAGGCTGACAGTTGGGACCCACATGGTCCATGGCCGCACGCAAGCAAGTACCTCCTTATTACGCCAAAAAGAATGTATCGTCCCCATGACAGTTGGGACCCACCAGCTATATCTTGGCACGGAAGGAAGTGCCTCCTTATTAAGCGAACAAAAACGAGTGCTCCCCATGACAGCTGGGGCCCATCAGATTTGGAGGCTGACTTGTGTCCCTACTAAGTTGACGCATACGCATGGCTTTGTCAACTTAGTCAACAAACGATTCTATCACCAGTGACCATTGGATTGTCAACATCCAACGGTCGTCCCGCTTCTTCAACCTCTGATTTTCTTGCTCCAGCCGTCCAAACCACCGCGTGCTCCTGGCTCCCATGGCCGGCTGTGCTGCCGCGCAGGCCACACCGCCCCCTACTACTCCCACCGCTGGCCAGGCCATCCCTCTACTCACCCACACCCCCAGTTATTCTACGGCGATGGCAGCCTCACACCGCAGCCGAACCAGTCAACCCTCGTACTACCCTCTGCGTGCTCCCCAGCTCTGGGTCGTTCCCTTCCTAGGTCACGCCATCGTCCACCACCTTGGTGCTCTCGGACAGTACGGAGTCGACAACGCGGTCAACGAACGACAGCCATCAGAAGAGGACTGTATGGGGAGAGGCTGACAGCTGGGTCCATGGCCTCACACAAGGAAGTGCCTCCTTATTACGCGCAAAATAATGATTCCTCCACCTGACAGCTCGGACCCACCGGAAGGGCCTCTGTATTTCATGAAAAAAATGTTCCCCCTGACAGCTAGGACCCACCAGCTTTATCTTCGCATGGAAGGAAGTGCCTTTTACCCCCTGACAGCTGGGACCCACCAGGATGAAGCGAAGGTGTTGTTATCTGTCTGGCCGTGAATGTGTACGTACATAGCGGTCGATCTGTCTCTCTGTAGCGACGTACCGTGGCAGAGTAAGTGGCGGCACGTGTTGAAGTAGAGGCGCCGACGTAGCATGTCATGCAGTCCCGTCTATATCGTGTACACGTACATACAGCCACACTGCAAGATAGTAAATAAGGCTACGTACATACGGGCGGGGTCTCTAACGCATACAGCAACGTCTTCCTGTTCATCGGCAGCCAACCGGCTGGGTCGGACCGGAGTAAACAGCGTCGCATGTTCATTGGGAGCCAACTGGCTTGGACGGAACATCCGAAACGAGGTCTGGCGTACCGCAAAATAGAGGAAACGGCCTTCTGTTCGACCGCGTACGATCGAAATGAGGTCCTATTCATCGGGAAGGGTCTGGCGTACCGCAAAACAGAGGAAACGGACATTTGTTCGAGTGCCTATGGTCGAAACGGGGTCCTGTTGATCGGGAGGGGTGTGGTGTACCACAAAACGGAGGAAACGGACTTGTGTTGGAACGCCTACGGTCAAAATGGGGTCCTGTTCATCGGGAGGGGTGTGGCGTACCGCAAAACGGGACTCCACGGGGGCTACTGTTCATCCACAGTCTACTGCCTCGCTCCATCCTCCACGGGCTACTGTTCATCCACCGTCGACTTCCTCCAGCCTCCACCTGCTACTGTTCATCCACCGTCGACATCCTCCTGCCTCCACCAGCTACTATTTATCCACGGGGTCCTGTTCATCCAGCCTCCAACGGCTACTGTTCAACCAGCCCTCCACAGGGTCCTGTTCATCCAGCGGCAACATCCTCTACTACCATGGGGTCCTGTTCATCCAACCCCCCTGGGAACTGTTCATCCAACCCCCACCAGGGACTATTCATCAAGAGGCAGCTTCGATCGGCTTCAGTTAGCAGCAGTAGCGAAGGAATCACTCGGGTTCAGTTAACAGCCAAGGGATCGGTCGGGGTTCAGTAATGTAGCTAGTGCAATCGCTTGGGTTCAGTTAGAGCCCAACGCCTCGCTCGGGTTCAGTTAGAGCCCAACGCCTCACACACACGCGCGTACGTGTACGAGAGAAACGCGCAAACCTCCGTGCATCAGTCGGCCCCGACCACCCACGGTAACCGGGAACTCCCCAAAATTTTCCTCGCCCTCGCTTCTACCATGATTTTTTCCTTCATGGATGGCCCAAAGAATGTCATGCAGGTGTGTCCTCGGCCCGCCCAGGACGAAAAGCCCATTTTTTGTCATGATTTTTTTTCATAGAAGTAGGAGCCCACCACATCTATGATGATACGTGGTTTTGTCACAATTATCCTCATAGAAGTGTCATAAGCATGACAGAAAAAAATCGGTCGGCCCAAAATGTCATGGACGTCTCTTTTTTTTGTAGTGTTGGTAGCTAGATGGCTTCCTCTCTCTCTTTTGATTCTCGGTACAATTGTCACTTGGAGATCTATTTGATGTAACTCTTTTTGCGGTGTGTTTGTTGGGATCCGATGAACTTTGAGTTTATGATCAGATCTATTTATCCATGAAAGTTATTTGAGTTTCTTTGATCTCTTATATGCATGATTACTTATAGCCTCGTATTTCTTCTTCAAATATTTGGTTTAGTTAGGCCGACTAGATTGATTTTTTTGCCATGGGAAGAGGTGCTTTGTGATGGGTTCGGTCGTGCGGTGTTCTTTCCCAGTGATAGAAGGGGCAGCAAGACACGTAGTGATCGTTGCCATTAAGGATAACAAGATGGGTTCTATTCCTACATGAATAGATCTTGTCTACATCATGTCATCATTCTTATTGCATTACTCCGTTTCTCCATGAACTTAATGAAGGAAATATGCCCTAGAGGCAATAATAAAGTTGTTATTTTATATTTCCTTATATCATGATAAATGTTTATTATTCATGCTAGAATTGTATTAACTAGAAACTTGATACATGTGTGGATACATAGAAAAAACACCGAGTCCCTAGTAAGCCTCTACTAGACTAGCTCGTTAATCAAAGATGGTTAAGTTTCCTAACCATAGACATGTGTTGTCACTTGATGAATGGGATCACATCATTAGGAGAATGATGTGATGGACATGACCCATCCATTAGCTTAGCATATTGATCGTTTAGTTTTATTGCTATTGCTTTCTTCATGTCATATACATGTTCCTTTGACTATGAGATTATGCAACTCCCGGATACCGGAGGAATACCTTGTGTGCTGTCAAACGTCACAACGTAACTGGGTGACTATAAATATGCTCTATAGGTATCTCCGAAGGTATTTCTTGGGTTGGCATAGATCAAGATTAGGATTTGTCACTCCGAGTATCGGAGAGGTATCTCTGGGCCCTCTCGGTAATACACATCATAATAAGCCTTGCAAGCAATGTGACTAATGAGTTAGTTGCGGGATGATGTATTCCGGAATGAGTAAAGAGACTTGCCGGTAACGAGATTGAACTAGGTATTAAGATACCGATGATCGAATCTCGGGCAAGTAACATACCTATGACAAAGGGAATGACGTATGTTGTCATTACGGTTTGACCGATAAAGATCTTCGTAGAATATGTAGGAACCAATATGAGCATCCAGGTTCTGCTGTTGGTTATTGATCGGAGATATGTCTCGGTCATGTCTACATAGTTCTCGAACCCGTAGGGTCCGCACGCTTAACGTTCGATGACGATTTGTATTATGAGTTATGTGTTTTGGTGACCAAAGATTGTTCGGAGTCCCGGATGAGATCACGGACATGACGAGGAGTCTCGAAATGGTCAAGAGGTAAAGATTGATAATTGGACGATAGTGTTCGGACACTGGAATAGTTTCGGAATGATTCGGATATTTATCGGAGTACCGAGGGGTTACCGGAACCCCCCGGGGAAAGTAATGGGCCACTATGGGCCATTGGGGAGAGAGAGGGCATCCCACAAGGGATGGCGCCCCCCCCCCCCATGGGCAGTCCGAATTGGACAAGGGGAGGGGGCGCGGCCCCCTTTCCTTCCCCCTTTCCCCCTCCATGAGAAGGAAGGGGGAAACCGACTAGGGCTAGGAGTCCTAGTGGGTTTCCCCCCACTTGGCGCGCCCCCTAGGTCCGGCCTCCTCCCCTCTCCTCCTTTATATACGGGGGTAAGGGGCACCCCAAAGAACATCAATTGTTCTCTCAGCCGTGTGCGGTGCCCCTCTCCCACAGTTTACTCCTCCGTTCATATTGTCGTAGTGCTTAGGCGAAGCCCTGCGCGGATCACATCACCATCACCGTCACCATGCCATCGTGCTGACAATACTCTCCCTCGACACTTTAATGGATCAAGAGTTCGAGGGACGTCATCGAGCTGAATGTGTGCAGAACTCAGAGGTGCCGTACGTTCGGTGCTTGATCGGTTGGATCGCGAAGACGTTCGACTACATCAACCGTGTTAAGCTAACGCTTCCGCTTTCGGTCTATGAGGGTACGTGGATACACTCTCCCCCTCTCGTTGCTTTGCATCTCCTAGATAGATCTTGCGTGAGCGTAGAATTTTTTTGAAATTGCATGCTACGTTTCCCAACAGTGGTATCCGAGCCAGGTCTATACGTAGATGATATGCATGAGTAGAACACAAAGAGTTGTGGGGGGTGATAGTCATACTGCTTACCACCAATGTCTTATTTTGATTCGGCGGTATTGTTCGATGAAGCGGCCTGGACCAACCTTACATGACCACGTTCATGAGACCGGTTCCACCCACAGACATGCAACTAGTTTTGCATAAAGGTGGCTGGCGGGTGTCTGTTTCTCCAACTTTAGTTGAATCGAATTTGACTACGGCCGGTCCTTGTTGAAGGTTAAAACAGCAAACTTGACGAAACACCATTGTGGTTTTGATGCGTAGGTAAGAACGGTTCTTGCTAGAAGCCCGTAGCAGCCACGTAAAATTTGCAACAACAAAGTAGAGGACGTCTAACTTGTTTTTGCAGGGCATGTTGTGATGTGATATGGTCAAGACATGATGTGATATACGTTGTTGTATGAGATGATCATGTTTTGTAAAAGTTATCGGCAACTGGCAGGAGCCTTATGGTTGTCGCTTTATTGTATGAAATGCAAACGCCATGTAATTGCTTTACTTTATCACTATGCGTTAGCGATAGTTGTAGAAGCAATAGTTGGCGAGACGACCATGACGCTACGATGGAGATCAAGGTGTCAAGCCGGTGACGATGGAGATCATGACGGTGCTTTGGAGATGGAGATCAAAGGCACAAGATGATGATGGCCATATCATGTCACATATTTTGATTGCATGTGATGTTTATCTTTTATATGCATCTTATTTTGCTTAGTACGGCAGTAGCATTATAAGATGATACCTTACTAAAATTTCAAGGTATAAGTGTTCTCCCTGAGTATGCACCATTGCAATAGTTCGTCGTGCTGAGACACCACGTGATGATCAGGTGTGATAGGCTCTACGTTCACATATAACGGGTGCAAGACAGTTTTGCACATGTGGAATACTCGGGTTAAACTTGACAAGCCTAGCATGTACAGACATGGCCTCGGAACACTGGAGACCGAAAGGTCGAACATGAATCATATAGTAGATATGATCAACATAGAGATGTTCACCATTGAAGACTACTCCATCTCACGTGATAATCATACATGGTTTAGTTGATTTGGATCACGTGATCATTTAGATGACTCGAGGGATGTCTATCTAAGTGGGAGTTCTTAAGTAATATGATTAATTGAACTTAATTTATCATGAACTTAGTCCTGATAGTATTTGCAAATTATGTCGTAGATCAATAGCTCGCGATATAGCTCCCCGTTTATTTTTGATATGTTCCTAGAGAAAATAAGTTGAAAGATGATAGTAGCAATGATGCGGACTGAGTCCATGATCTGAGGATTATCCTCATTGCTGCACAGAAGAATTATGTCCTTGATGCACCGCTAGGTGATAGACCTATTGCAGGAGCAGATGCAGACGTTATGAACCGGGACTTCAAAAATATTTTGAACGCCACGGAGCATATGAGATGTTCCAAAGAGATGAAATTGGTATTTCAGACTCATGCCCGTGTCGAGAGGTATGAGACCTCTGACAAGTACTTTGCCTACAAGATGGAGGAGAATAGCTCAGCTAGTGAGAATGTGCTCAGAATGTCTGGGTACTACAATCGCTTGAATCAAGTGGGAGTTAATCTTCCAGATAAGATAGTGATTGACAGAGTTCTCTAGTCACTATCACCAAGTTACTAGAACTTCGTGATGAACTATAATATGCAAGGGATGACGAAAACGATTCCCAAGCTCATCGCGATGCTGAAATCGGCGAAGGTAGAAATCAAGAAATAGCATCAAGTGTTGATGGTTAACAAGACCACTAGTTTCAAGAAAAAGGGCAAGGGAAAGAAAGGGAACTTCAAGAAGAATGGCAAGAAAGTTGCCACTCCCGTGAAGAAGCCCAAAGCTGGACCCAAGCCTGAAACTGAGTGCTTCTACTGCAAAGGAAATGGTCCCTGGAAATGGAACTACCCCAAATATTTGGCGGATAAGAAGGATGGCAAAGTGAACAAAGGTATATTTGATATACATGTTATTGATGTGTATTTTACAAGTGTTCATACTAGCCCCTGGGTATTTGATACTGGTTCAGTTGCTAAGATTAGTAACTCGAAATAGGAGTTGCAAAATGAACAGAGACTAGTTAATGACGAGGTGACGATGTGTGTTGGAAGTGATTCCAAGGTTGATAAGATCACCATCGCACACTCCCTCTACCTTCGGGATTAGTGTTGAACCTAAATAAATGTTATTTGGTGTTTGCGTTGAGCATGAATATGATTGGATCATGTTTATTGCGATACGGTTATTCATTTAAGTTAGAGAATAATTGTTGTTCTGTTTACATGAATAAAACCTTCTATGGTCATACACCCAATGTGAATGGTTTATTGAATCTCGATCGTAGTGATACACATATTCATAATATTGATGCCAAAAGATGCAAAGTTGATAATGTTAGTGCAACATATTTGTGGCACTGCCGTTTAGGTCATATTGGTGTAAAGCGCATGAAGAAACTCCATGCAGATGGGCTTTTGGAATCACTTGATTATGAATCATTTGATACTTGCGAACCATGCCTCATGGGCAAGATGACTAAAACTTCGTTCTCCGGAACAATGGAGCGAGCTAATGAATTATTGGAAATAATACATACCGATGTATGCGGTCCGATGAGTGTTGAGGCACGCGGCGAGTATCATTATTTTTTGACCTTCATAGATGATTTGAGCAGATATGGGTATATCTACTTCATGAAACATAAGTCTAAAACATTTGAAAAGTTCAAAGAATTTCAGAGTGAAGTAGAAAATCATCGTAACAAGAAAATAAAGTTTCTACGATCTGATCGTGGAGGCGAATATTTGTGTTACGAGTTTGGCCTTCATTTAAAACAATGTGGAATAGTTTCACAACTCACGCCACCTGGAACACCACAGCGTAATGGTGTGTCCGAACGTCGTAACCGTACTTTATTAGATATGGTGCGATCTATGATGTCTCTTACCGATTTACCACTATCGTTTTGGGGTTATGCATTAGAGACAAGTGCATTCACGTTAAATAGGGCACCGTCTAAATCCGTTGAGACGACACCGTATGAACTATGGTTTGGCAAGAAACCTAAGCTGTCGTTTCTTAAAGTTTGGGGTTGCGATGCTTATGTGAAAAAGCTTCAACCTGATAAGCTCGAACCCAAATAGGAGAAGTGCGTCTTCATAGGATACCCAAAAGAAACTATTGGTTACACCTTCTACAACAGATCCAAAGGCAAGATCTTTGTTGCTAAGAATGGATCCTTTCTAGAGAAGGAGTTTCTCTCGAAAGAAGTGAGTGGGAGGAAAGTAGAACTTGATGAGGTAATTGTACCTTCTCTCGAATTGGAAAGTAGTTCATCAGAGAAAACCGTTCCCGTGATGCCAACACCAACTAGAGAGGAAGCTAATGATGATGATCATGAAACTTCGGATCAATTTACTACTGGACCTCGTAGGTCGAACAGAGCACGTTCCGCACAAGAGTAGTACGGTAATCCTGTTCTGGAAGTCATGTTACTAGACCATGACGAACCTACGAACTATGAAGAAGCTATAATGAGCCCAGATTGCGATAAATGGCTTGAGGCCATGAAATCTGAGATAGAATCCATGGATGAGAACAAAGTGTGGACTTTGGTGGATTTGCCCGATGATCGGCAAGCCATAGAAAATAAATGGATCTTCAAGAGGAAGACGGACGCTGATAGTAGTGTTACTATCTACAAAGCTCGAATTGTCGCAAAAGGTTTTCGACAAGTTCAAAGTGTTGACTACGATGAGATTTTCTCACTCGCATCAATGCTTAAGTCTGTCCGAATCATGTTAGCAATTGCCACATTTTATGAAATCTGGCAAATGGATGTCAAAACTGCATTCCTTAATAGATTTAATAAAGAAAAAGTTGTATATGATGCAACCAGAAGGTTTTGTCGATCCTAAAGGTGCTAACAAAGTGTGCAAGCTCCAGCAATCCATCTATGGACTAGTGCAAGCATCTCAGAGTTTGAATATACGCTTTGATGAGTTGATTAAAGCATATAGTTTTATACAGACTTTCGGAGAAGCCTGTATTTACAAGAAAGTGAGTGGGAGCACTACAACATTTCTGATAAGTATATGTGAATGACATATTGTTGATCGGAAATGATGTAGAATTTTCTGGAAAGCATAAAGGAGTGTTTGAAAGGAGTTTTTCAAAGAAAGACCTCGGTGAAGCTGCTTACATATTGGGCATCAAGATCTGTAGAGATAGATCAAGACGCTTGATAAAACTTTCGACGAGTACATACCTTGACAAGATTTTGAAGAAGTTCAAAATGGATCAATCATAGAAAGGGTTCTTGCCTGTGTTGCAAGGTGTGAAGTTGAGTAAGACTCAAAGCCCGACCACGGCAGAAGATAGAGAGAGAATGAAAGTCATTCCCTATGCCTCAGCCATAGGTTCTATAAAGTATGCCATGCTGTATACCAGACCTATTGTGTACCCTACCATGAGTTTGGCAAGGGGGTACAATAGTGATCTAGGAGTAGATCACTGGACAGTGGTCAAAATTATCCTTAGTTACCTACGAGGACTAAGGAAATGTTTCTCGATTATGGAGGTGATAAAGAGTTCATCGTAAAGAGTTATGTCGATGCAAGCTTTGACACTGATCTAGATGCCTCTAAGTCTGAATCTAGCTACGTATTGAACGTGGGAGCAATTAGCTAGAGTAGCTCCATGCAGAGCATTGTAGACATAGAAATTTGCAAAATACATACGGATCTGAATGTGGCACACCCGTTGACTAAACTTCTCTCACAAGCAAAGCATGATCACACCTTAGTGCTCTTTAGGTGTTAATCACAAAGAGATGTGAACTAGTTTATTGACTCTAGTAAACCCTTTGGGTGTTGGTCACATGGCGAAGTGAACTATTGGTGTTAAATCACATGGCGATGTGAACTAGATTATTGACTCTAGTGCAAGTGGGAGACTGAAGGAAATATGCCCTAGAGGCAATAATAAAGTTGTTATTTTATATTTCCTTATATCATGATAAATGTTTATTATTCATGCTAGAATTGTATTAACCGGAAACTTGATACATGTGTGGATACATAGACAAAACACCGAGTCCCTAGTAAGCCTCTACTAGACTAGCTCGTTAATCAAAGATGGTTAAGTTTCCTAACCATAGACATGTGTTGTCATTTGATGAATGAGATCACATCATTAGGAGAATGATGTGATGGACATGACCCATCCGTTATCTTAGCATATGGATCGTTCAGTTTTATTGCTATTGCTTTCTTCATGTCATATACATGTTCCTTTGACTATGAGATTATGCAACTCCCGGATACCGGAGGAATACCTTGTGTGCTATCAAACGTCACAACGTAACTGGGTGATTATAAAGATGCTCTACAGGTATCTTCGAAGGTATTTGTTGGGTTGGCATAGATCAAGATTAGGATTTGTCACTCCGAGTATCGGAGAGGTATCTCTGGGCCCTCTCGATAATACACATCATAATAAGCCTTGCAAGCAATGTGACTAATGAGTTAGTTGCAGGATGATGTATTACGGAATGAGTAAAGAGACTTGCCGGTAACTAGATTGAACTAGGTATGAAGATACCGACGATCGAATCTCGCGCAAGTAACATACCGATGACAAAGGGAATGACGTATGTTGTCATTACGGTTTGACCGATAAAGATCTTCGTAGAATATGTAGGAACCAATATGAGCATCCAAGTTCTGCTGTTGGTTATTGATCAGAGATATGTCTCGATCATGTCTACGTAGTTCTCGAACCCGTAGGGTCCGCACGCTTAACGTTCAATGACGATTTGTATTATGAGTTATGTGTTTTGGTGACCGAAGATTGTTCGGAGTCCCGGATGAGATCACAGACATGACAAGGAGTCTCGAAATGGTCGAGAGGTAAAGGTTGATATATTGGACAATAGTGTTCAGACACCGGAATAGTTTTGGAATGATTCGGATATTTATCGGAGTACCGAGGGGTTACCAGAATCCCCCGGGGAAAGTAATGGGCCACTATGGGCCATAGGGGAGAGAGAGGGCAGCCCACAAGGGATGGTGCGCGCTCCGCCCATGGGCAGTCCGAATTGGACAAGGGGAGGGGGCACGGCCCCCCTTTCCTTCCACCTCTCCCTCTCCTTCCCCTTTTCCCCCTCCATGAGAATGAAGGGCGAAACCGACTAGGACTAGGAGTCCTAGTGGGTTTCCCCCCACTTGGCGTGCCCCCTAGGGCCGGACTCCTCCCCTCTCCTCCTTTATATACGGGGGCAAGGGGGCACCCCAAAGCACATCAATTGTTCTCTTATCCGTGTGCGGTGCCCCTCTCCCACAGTTTACTCCTCCGGTCATATTGTCATAGTGCTTAGGCGAAGCCCTGCGCGGATCACATCACCATCTCCGTCACCACGCCGTCATGCTGATGATACTCTCCCTCGAGACTTTGCTGGATCAAGAGTTCGAGGGACGTCATCGAGCTGAACATGTGCAGAACTCGGAGGTGCCGTACGTTCGGTGCTTGATCGGTTGGATCGCGAAGACTTTCGACTACATCAACCGCGTGAAGCTAACGCTTCCGCTTTCGGTCTACGAGGGTATGTGGACACACTCTCCCCCTCTCGTTGCTATGCATCTCCTAGATAGATCTTGCGTGAGCGTAGAAGTTTTGATGCCTATATAATGATCATTGCCTGGATATCATCATAATTATTTGAAGTTCTATCAATTGCCCAACAGTAATTTGTTTACCCGCTGTATGCTTTTTTCTCGAGAGAAGCCACTAGTGAAATCTACGGCCCTCGGGTCTATTCTTTATCATATTTGCCTTGAGATCTATTTTTATTTGCTTTTGTTTTCAGATCTATTGTTCTAAAAACCCAAAAATACCTTGCTGCACATTTTCTTTATTTATTTTATTGCGAGATCTATTTACCCAAAATCATACAAACCAATCTATCTTTTACCCGAGAGGGATTGACAACCCCTCTTACGCGTCGGGTTGCAAGTATTTGTTCTTTGTGTGCAGGTACCATTTACATAGTGTTGCTTGGTTCTCCTACTAGTTTGATAACCTTGGTTTCATAACTGAGGGAAATACCTACCGAAGCTTTACTGCATCATCCCTTCCACTTCGGGGAAAAACTGACGCGGATACGAGCCATCAGGGAGCCCCCAAGGGGGCCGGCGGCCAGCCCTGGCTTCCTGCCCTAGGCCCCCCCCCTTCGATATTTGGGCACGGAGGAGAAGGCAGGGGGGGGCCGACGGCTGCCCTGCCTAGGTGCCCCCCTTTCCTTCCTGGCGCATGGGAAAGGGAGGTGGGCGCGCCTAGCCCCTTAGTGGGCTGGTTCACCTCCCTCCTTTGGCCCATATGGCCCACCAAGCACTGGTGAAGAGACGTGCTATACAAACGGTTTTACCCCCTTTCCATGATGGAGTTTTGAACAGTCGCCTAGTGTGTGTGTGCGATAGGGGGGTCATTCCCACACGACCTAGAAACCGTCGGGGATAGGCGCTCCGGCCGCACACGCGGGGGCAAAATGAGCTCGTGTGCGATCGGGCGAGGCATCGAAGCCCAATCGTTTCCGTTTGTATGTACATCCCACACAGTGAATTCCAGAAAAATGTTTCCATTCATATGTATATCACACACAGTTTTTGTGTGAAAACGTTTGTGCAAGGTGGCCTAACGCAAACAGTTCTCTGTCGGAAGCCGTGTGTGATTGATAGTTGATCCAACACGCCTACTTTCTAGAAACCGTGTGGGCTCTTTGAGTTCATCGCCCATCGTGTTGTCTGAGTAACCGTCTGCAATAGAAAACCCCAATAAGTCGGGTAATTAGCCTATTATTTGATAATCCAGCTAGTAATCAAATTGACATTTCTTATAAAACACACCATATATTTCATATCCGTATAACGGCAACCAGGATTTCATAATCGAATTACATCAGATAGCTTCAGCACTCAGTTACACCAAAGAGGGATATAGCTAGCTATGCCATTACACAACAGCACCAAGTTTCACATGCAACATCGAAAACCTTTGGAAAAGTAGCATCATACACGGTAAATAGACAGATGAATCTCATCTGGGAAACTGTAGAAGCGGAAGGCGAATATTGAGCCTTCAGTGATGTTGAATATCCTTGCAACTTTAGGCCAGTGGCTATGGATAATTGCCCTCCCAACCTTCGTCCTCTTCAGGAAGACTTCAGTATTGTACCGTGGGTGTTGAATGAATACCTTCCTCGCCTCTTGACCATGCAGGTGGTTTGAGAGGTAGTCATCGGTGAACTGCTTTGAAAAGTACTGAAAACAAAGGTATGCATAAATCGCTGTTATAAATTTTAAAATGGCGCAAGGGGTAAAAACAAGGTAAAAGAGTTAGTACCATCCTATAGTTGAGTGATGTCTTCTTCATTGTGCAAACAAAGATATTGTTGTTATTCGTCGCAAGTTTCTTTATCCTAACAATCTTTCTGAGTTTCTTGACTTGACTGATATCCATGGACATCTCATTTCCCCATATGCAAAATGGGTCGAACAGTGGGTCTAAGCCTCTGATAGCAGGTCCTACATGTGCAAGACCAAATTGTAAGAAACCTAAATATTAGAATGATTTCTACAACTGCACAATAATGTGCTATTAGCGAAAGGACCATGCATGAGCAAACGTCGATGGTAAACCGCAGTGTCTCCCATTGTTTCCCTGCAACACATATAAGGAAGATCTTGATCAGGTTAACTGAGAGTTGCCATACTATCAGTAGAATATGTATTGAGTACAGCCAAATTTGATTTATTTCTCACATGCATAACAATACAAAATTGTACCCACAACAAATGAAAATCAAATAGCAGAGTTGAACCAAACGGTTAACTGGACAGTAGACCGAATGAACCAAAACAATTAACTGAGCACGACATTGCAGAATAGAACATATACTAGAAGATAAGACAGTTAACGAAACCAAGAATGCTTGAGAATAGTACTACGAAATGTAGCAATTGTTGGACCAAACTGTTAATTGAACATTACATTTCAGAATATCAGATTGCATATTAACATTACAGAGGACAAATCACTAAAAGGCACTGGCGATGGCCTCTAGAAAACAGCATGAACTGTATTTTAAAGTAGACAACTACATGGCGGTGTCGACGGTGGCCTCGAAAGTGACGTGCTCCTCCAAGATCTGGTGGTCGGCATGCATGGCAGCCATAGCGACCTCGTCCGCGAGTGCGGCCGCGAATTGCTTCTCTGCTGCCAGATGCTACTGAGCTCCATGTTATAGTGTGTGCAAAATGGCTGTGGGCGCCGCTTAATTGGAGGACGGGGCCAGTGATTTCGGTGGAAGGTGTCGCGCCGTCAGTCGGGGCATGTGGGATGGGGAAGGAGGAGGATGGTGTGGGTGGGGTGTGGATTACCTGACCATATCGATGAGGCCGTGCAGCAAGAAGAAGGGTCGCCAGCGAGGAGGCGGCGCTTCAAGAAGAAGGGTCGCCGGCGAGGAGGCGGCGCTGCAATAAGAAGGGTCACTGGCGAGGAGGCGGCACTGTCAGTAAGCATCAGTGAAGGTTTGAACTTGGAAAGCAAGGAGGAACAGTGGAAATGTGGCTTTTGGTGGGGTGGGGGGCGGGGAGATACATATTTCCGCGGTGGTAGAAAAATTTTGCTCGGTGCCGTGAGAAACTGGCGCGCAAGTGTGGTTCAAGCATGGGCGGTGCACTGTGGATGACGAAGCTTCCTACGTAAGCCAGACAAGGCGGTGCGCCAAGATATTTTATATCGCATCCCACACGATTCTTGCTAGTAAACTGTTTGTGGTATATGATACGTCCATTTTGCATCATGTTTTCCTACTGTTATTTATAACGTTTTTATGCATAATAACGCTTTTTGGAGTATTTCTAATGCCTTTTCTCTCATATTATGCAAGGTCTACACAAAGAGGGAGAATGCCGGCAGCTGGAATTCTGGACCTGGAAAAACTACGTCAGAGTTATCTATTCTGCCCATCTCCAAATGAGCTGAAAATTTACGGAGAATTGTTTTGGAATATATGAAGAATATTGGAGCAAATAACTACCAGAGGGGGCCCATGATACGTCCATTTTGCATCACGTTTTCCTACTATTATTTATAATGTTTTTATGCATAATAATGTCTTTTAGAGTATTTTTAATGCCTTTTCTCTCATATTATGCAAGGTTTACACAAAGAGGGAGAATGCCGGCAGCTGGAATTCTGGACCTGGAAAAGCTATGTCAGAGTTACCTATTCTGCACATCTCCAAATAAGCTAAAAATTTATGTAGAATTTTTTTGGAATATATGAAGAATATTGGAGCAAATAATTACCAGAGGGGCCCCACCAGGTGGGCACAACCCACCTGGGCGCGCCAGGGAGCCCAGGCACGCCCTGGTGGGTTGTGCCCTCCTCGGCCCACCTCCGATGCCCCTCTTCTGGTTTATAAGTCATTTTAACCTAGAAAAAAATAGGAGGAGGACTTTCAGGACGAAGCGCCGCCATCTCGAGGCGGAACTTGGGCATGACCACTTTTGCCCTCCGGCAGAGCGATTCCGCCGGGGGAACTTCCCTCCCGGAGGGGGAAATCATCATCATCGTCATCACCAACAACTCTCCCATCTTTGGGAGGGCCATATCCATCAACATCTTCAACAGCACCATCTCCTCTCAAACCCTTGTTCATCTCTTGTGTTCAATCTTTGTATCGGAACCTTAGATTGGTGCTTGTGGGTGACTAGTAGTGTTGATTACATCTTGTAGTTGATTACTATATGGTTTATTTGGTGGAAGATTATATGTTCAGATCCATTATGCTATTTAATACCACTCTGATCTTGAGCATGAGTATTATTTGTGAGTAGTTATTTTTGTTCTTGAGGTCACGGGAGAAGTCATGTTGCATGTAATCATGTGAACTTGATATGTGTTCGATATTTTGATGATATGTATGTTGTGATTCCCTTAGTGGTGTCATGTGAACGTCGACTTCATGGCACTTCACCATATTTGGGCCTAAGGGAATGCATTGTGGAGTAGTTATTAGATGATGGGTTGCTAGAGTGACAGAAGCTTAAACCCTAGTTTATGCGCTACTTCATAAGGGACTGATTTGGATCCAAAAGTTTAATGCTATGGTTAGATATTATCTCAATACTTTTCTCATAGTTGCGGATGCTTGCGAGGGGGTTAACCATAAGTAGGAGGTTTGTTCAAGTAAGAACAGCAACTAAGCACCGGTCCACCCACATATAAAATTATCAAAGTAGCGAACACGTATCAAACCAACATGATGAAAGTGATATGATGAAATTCCCGTGTACCCTCAGGAACGCTTTGCTTATCATAAGAGACCGTTTTGTCCTGTCCTTTGCCACAAAAGGATTGGGCTACCTTGCTGCACATTATTTACTGTTACTTGCTCATTACAAATGATCTTGCTATCAAACTATCTGTTATTGACTATTTCAGTGCTTGCAGAAAATACCTTGCTGAGAACCACTTGTCATTTCCTTCTGCTCCTCCTTGGGTTCAACACTCTTACTTATCGAAAGGACTACGATTGATCCCCTATACTTGTGGGTCATCAAGGATCTTTTCTGGCGCCGTTGCCGGGGAGTGAAGCGCTCTTGGTAAGTGGAAATTGGTAAGGGAAAATTATTACTAACTGCTGAAATTTATTGTCACTTGTTACTATGGAGAATCATCCTTTGAGGGGTTTGTTTGGGGTATCTTCACCTCGAATGGAACCACAGTTAGCTAACCCTCAACTTACTGCACCTACTGAAAATATTGGTTATGAAATTCCTTCGGGTATGATAGAACAATTGCTAGCTAATCCTTATGCAGGAGATGGAACTGAACATCCTGATATGCACTTGATATATGTAAATGAAATTTGTGGATTATTTAAGCTTGCAAGTTTGCCCGGAGATGAAGCTAAGAAGAAGGTTTTTCCCTTTATCTTTGAAGGGAAAGCATTGGCATGGTATAGGCTATGCGATGATATTGGATCTTGGAACTGGAATCGATTGAAATTGGAATTTCACCAAAAAAATTATCCTATGCATCTAGTTCATCGTGATCGGAATTATATATATAATTTTTGGCCTCGTGAAGGATAAAGTATCGCTCTAGCTTGGGGGAGGCTTAAGTCAATGTTATATTCAAGCCCCAATCATGTGCTCTCAAGAGAAGTTATTATTCAGAATTTTTATGCTTGGCTTTCTCATGATGATCGATCCATGCTTGATACTTCTTATACTGGTTCTTTTATGAAGAAGACTATTGAATTCAGGTGGGATATTTTAGAAAGAATTAAATGCAACTCTGAAGATTGGGAACACGAAGAAGGTAAAGAGTCAGGTGTTAAGCTTGAATTTGATTGTGTTAAATCTTTTATGAATACTGATGCTTTTCACAAGTTTAGCACTAAATATGGACATGACTCTGAGATAGTAGCCTCCTTTTGTGAATCATTTGCTACCCATGTTGACCTCCCTAAGGAGAAGTTGTTTAAATATCATCCACCTATCAAAGAAGAAATTAAAGAACCCGACATAGCTGAGGATGAAACTATTATTTATAATGTTGACCCAGTTGTTCCTACTCCTTATATTGAAAAACCACCTTTCCCTGTTAGGATAAAGGAACATGCTAAGGTTTCAACTGTGGATCACCAAAGTAATATTAGAGCACCTAAACCTGCTGAACAAATTAAAGTAGAACCTAGTGTTGCTATGGTTAAAGATCTCTTGGTAGAAAATATTGATGGGCATGTTATTTACTTCTGTGATGAAGCTGCTAGAATAGCCAAACCCGATGAAAAAGATAAACATAGACCGGTTGTTGGCATGCCGGTTGTCTCAGTTAAAATAGGAGATCATTGTTATCATGGTTTATGTGATTTAGGTGCTAGCATGAGTGCTATTCCTTTTACCTTATACCAAGAAATTGTGAATGACATAGCACCCGCTGAAATAGAAGACATAGATGTTACTATTAAACTTGCTAATAGAGACACCATCACAGCTCCTGGAATTGTTAGAGATGTTGAAGTATTGTGTGGGAAAATCAAATACCCTACTGATTTTCTAGTTCTTGGTTCCCCACAAGATGACTTCTGTCCAATTATCTTTGGTAGACCTTTCTTGAACACTGTCAACGCTACTATAGATTGTCATAAACAAACCATCAGTGTTAGCTTTGGTGATGAGTCTCATGAGTTTAATTTTTCCAAGTTTAATAGACAATGTCACAAGAAAGAATTACCTAGTAAGGATGAAATAATAGGTCTTGCTTCTATTGTCATGCCTCCTACTGATCCACTAGAACAATATTTGCTAGACCATGAAAATGATATGCATATGAATGAAAGAAATGAGATAGATTAAATTTTCTTTGAACAACAACCTCTGCTCAAACATAATTTGCCTATTGAAACTCTAGGAGGTCCTCCCCCACCTAAAGGTGACCCTGTGTTTGAATTGAAATAATTGCCTGACACTTTGAAATATGCTTATCTTGATGAGAAAAAGATATATCATGTTATTATTAGTGCTATCCTTTCAGAACATGAAGAAGAGAGATTATTGGAAGTTCTGAAGAAGCACCGAGCTGCTATTGGATATACTCTTGATGATCTTAAGGGTATTAGTCCCACTCTCTATGAGCACAAGATTAATATGGAACCTGATGCTAAACCCGTTGTTGATCATCAACGACGCTTGAATCCTAAAATGAAAGAAGTGGTAAGAACTGAAATATTAAAGCTTCTGGAAGCAGGTATAATCTATCCCATAGCTGATAGTAGATGGGTGAGTCCCGTTCATTGTGTCCCTAAGAAGGGAGGTATTACTGTTGTTCCTAATGATAAGAATGAACTCATTCCACAAAGAATTTTTACTAGCTATAGAATGGTTATTGATTTTAGAAAATTAAATAAAGCAACTAGAAAAGATCATTACCCCTTGCCTTTTATTGATCAAATGTTAGAAAGATTATCAAAGCATACACACTTTTGCTTCCTTGATGGATATTCTGGTTTTTCTCAAATACCTGTTTCACAACCTGATCAAGAGAAAACCACATTTACTTGCCCTTTTGGAACTTATGCTTATAGATGTATGCCTTTTGGTTTATGCAATGCACCTGCTACCTTTCAAAGATGTATGACTGCTATATTCTCAGATTTTTGTGCAAAGATTGTTGAGGTTTTCATGGATGGTTTTTCTGTATATGGATCTTCTTTTGATGATTGCTTAAGCCACCTTGATTGAGTTTTGTAGAGATGTGAGCAAACTAACCTTGTCTTGAATTGGGAGAAGTGCCACTCTATGGTTAATGAAGGTATTGTCTTGGGGCATAAAATTTCTGAACGAGGTATTGAAGTGGATAAAGCTAAAATTGATGCAATTGAGAAAATGCCATGTCCTAAAGATATTAAAGGTATTCGTAGTTTTCTCAGTCATGCTAGTTTCTCTAGGAGGTTTATTAAAGACTTCTCTAAAATTTCTAGGCCTCTTAAAAATATTTTACAAAAGGATGTTCCATTTGTTTTTGATGATGATTGTGTAGAAGACTTTGAAACACTTAAGAAAGCCTTAACTTCTGCACCTATTATTCAACCACCTGATTGGAACTTGCCTTTTGAAATTATGTGTGATGCTAGTGATTATGTTGTTGGTGCTGTTCTAGGACAAAGAGTTGATAAGAAACTAAATGTTATTCATTATGCTAGCAAAACTCTACACAGTGCCCAAAGAAATTATGCTACTACTGAAAAAGAATTTTTAGCAGTTGTGTTTGCTTGTGACAAATTCATATCTTACATTATTGATTCTAAAGTTATTGTTCACATCGATCATGTTGCTATTAAATATCTTATGGAAAAGAAAGATGCTAAACCTAGACTCATTGTGTGGGTTCTCTTGCTACAAGAATTTGATTTACATATAACTGATAGAAAAGGGGCTGAGAACCTCGTAGCTGATAACTTATCTTGGTTAGAGAATATCATTGATGACCCACTACCCATTGATGATAGCTTTCCTGATGAACAATTATATTAGATGCAATAAATGTTTCTCATAACACTCCTTGGTATGTTGACTATGCTAATTATATTGTTGCTAAATACATACCACCTAGTTTCACTTATCAACAAAAGAAAAAGCTCTTCTATGATTTCAGACATTAGTTTTGGGATGACCCACATCTTTATAAAGAAGGAGTAGATGGTATTATTAGACGTTGTGTACCTGAGCATGAACAGGAACAAATCCTATGGAAATGTCACTCCGAAGCTTATGAAGGGCATCATGCAGGAGATAGAACTGCTCACAAGGTATTGCAATCTAGTTTTTATTGGCCTCCTCTCTTCAAGGATGCCCGTAAGTTTTTTTATCTTGTGATGAATGTCAACGAATTGGTAATATTGGTAAGCGTCAAGAAATGCCTATGAATTATTCACTTGCTGTCGAACCATTTGATGTTTGGGGTTTTGATTATATGGGACCTTTTCCTTCCTCTAACGGGTATACACATATTTTGGTTGTTGTCGATTACGTTACTAAGTGGGTAGAAGCTATTCCAATTAGTAGTGCTGATCGTAACACTTCCATTAAAATGCTTAAAGAAGTTATTTTCCCAAGGTTTGGAGTCCCTAGATATTTAATGACTGATGGTGGTTCACACTTTATGCATGGTGCTTTCTATAAAATGCTTGCTAAATACGATGTTAACCATAGAATTGCATCACCCTATCATCCTCAATCTAGTGGTCAAGTTGAACTTAGCAATAGAGAAATAAAACTAATATTACAGAAAACTGTTAATAGGTCCCGAAAGAATTGGTCTAAGAAATTGGATGATGCACTTTGGGCCTACCGAACAACATATAAAAAATCCTATGGGTATGTCTCCCTATAAAATGGTCTATGGAAAAGCTTGTCATTTGCCTCTTGAGTTAGAACATAAAGCATATTGGGCAATTAAGGAACTCAACTATGATTTCAAACTTGCCGGTGAAAAGAGGTTATTTGATATTAGCTCACTTGATGAATGGAGAACCCAAGCTTATGAAAATGCCAAATTATTTAAACAAAAAGTTAAAAGATGGCATGAAAAGAGAATCCAAAAGCGGGAATTCAAAGTTGGAGAATATGTTCTTTTGTACAACTCTCATTTTAGATTCTTTGCAGGAAAACTTCTCTCTAAATGGGAAGGACCATACATCATCGAAGAGGTTTACCACTTTGGAGCTATCAAAATAAATAATGCTGAAGGTACTAACCCGAAGGTGGTCAATGGGCAAAGAATTAAACATTATATTTCAGGTACGCCTATTAATGTTGAAAGCAATATTATTCAAACCATCACACTTGAGAAACACATAAAAGAGACCTTCCGGAACACTCTAGAATAATTAAAAAAGAGGAGGTATGTGATACGGTAAGTAAACGGACTCCGAAAAATCCGCAAAAATATTTTCCGTTAGTTTTGGAATATATAAAAAATTAGGAAAATAAGAAACAACCAGGAAGGCACCCGAGGAGGGCAGAAGACACCAGGGCACGCCAGGGCCCCCTGGCGCGCCCAGGTGGGTTGTGCCCACCTCGGGAACCTTCCCAACTCTGTTTTCCTCCCGTTTGCTTGTTTCCCAAGATAAAAAAATATTTATATACCCCCCGAATGCTTTGACCACCATATCACGGAGAAATCTTCTGTTCTTCTTTCTTTCTGTTTTCTGACAGATCTAGATCGCAATGGCTGCTTCGGGCTCCTCCAAGGACAAGTTCTTCGAGAATGTCATCAACCCGTATTTGCGGGAGGTGATGCAGCACCCTCAAGCCATTGAAATGCGTGAGGGGATGCTCCACATCCGGGACGACCAGGGTACCAAGGGGACGGGGACCTTGGAGGCCAGGCTCGTAGCTATCACTAAAAAACAGACTTTCGTGATGATATGTGTTTGTCACAGTAGGTCACGTTTTCTGTCATGCATGTACATCCATGACGATTTTATGACAGAATCAAGATAGTCATACCTGTGCTATCGTAGAAGTGTTCCATGACAATACCAAAATTATCATCACGGAAGTGTCCACTTCCATGACGATAAATGGCGCGTCATGGAAGTCCTTTCGTCAAGCATAACCGACATGTGGCATCCACCATAATGGGTCGCCGTTAAGCTATCGGGTTCCGGTTTGGATCCGATAACCCGTTAACAGCCCGGACCAATGGGGATTTTCCACGTGTAAAATTCTAATTCGCCGGAGTTTCCACGTGTCTGCTCAGGGTTGGGACAGATGTCGTCCACTCATTGGAAGGGAGACACCTATGATACGTAGACACGCGGCACGGCCCAACAGTGGCCCATTCAGGTGAAAAGGCCGGCCTATTTGACTTGGTCAAAAGGTAGAGGCCTAGCCCACGGAAAGCCTGTTAATGGCCTGTTCGCATATAGCCCATTTACAGCCCACTAACTTACGGCCCGTTATGGCCTATCCGAATTAGGCCCAGTACCGGCATCTGGGCCGTCCAATATGATTCCAGCCCGTTGTAACTTCCGGCCCATGTATGGCCCATGACGTCTTTCGGCCCATATGACGCCCTATGTAACTCTTGACCCATTAACGGCACGTGGGGACACTGGCCCATAATGAACAGTGTATCGCTTTATACCCATTAACGGCCCCATTATTCCTTTGGGCCCTTTCCAGCCCGTATGATCTTTCGGCCTTCTAAGGGCCCATTTATTCTTGGGCTCATTTCCAGCATTCGATTACTTCTGGTCCGTTACTGGCCTGTTCCGCTTGCGGGCCAAATTCAGCCCGTGGTTAAAGTCGGCCCGTTTGTGGCCCGTTAATCCATTGGGCTATTTTCTTAGCATCATCAAATACGGCCCGTTTAAGCCTGTTATACATATCGACTATTAACGGCCCGTTATGATCTGGCCATAAACAGACAATTTCCACTCTAGCCCGTTTACGGCCCATATTGCGGTCCTTTATTGGTCCATAAATAGTATGGCCCGTAGAAGGCCCATTGATTCTAACGCCCACACAAGGCCCATTGATCCTACGGCCGTAGAAGGCTCGTAGATCCTATGGCCTGTAGGAGGCCCATGGTCACTACATAATGGTCTGTGGTTATTATGGCATAGTTTTATAAAATATTTTATTCTTGCCACTAGCAAACCGCGGAAAAAGAACTGCAGTGACTACAACCAAACAAATAAACAAGACAATAAGGAAATAAATAAGCAAGCAACTTACGCTAGGCTATTACGGCTATTACACATATTACATCCACTGGGCATCAAAGTTCGCCATCAGTGCAAATATAGGGAACAAAGCAGCATATTACATACACTGGGTGTCTAAATTGGCCACCAGTGCAAATAAACGAGCGGCAGCAAAACAAGTCCATAACCGAAACAACTTCACAAGAGCTCAAGAAACGTTATCATGGGTATCCACCATGCTGGCCATAAGCTTAGCAAGCTTATTAGCTTTCTCCTGTTTGGCGCTAAAATCCTCCAACGCTTGCTGTTGCATCAGAAAGTATGCATTTGAATTCTCCAGAGACTTCCTCAGTCCTTCGGCTTCTTGTCGCAGCACAGCTGATCGATGTCTTTCAGCTTGTAGTTGAGACTCAAGAAACCGAACTGATTCAGACAGTGAGTTCGAAGAGCTTGTGCCAACGGTAGTGGCCAGTAACTCGAACACTACATCAAGACAGGACTTTGCGGTTGTCTCACTATCTTCAAGATAGTTTTCCTTAGCTGTTTTATCAGCTTTGTTGGAGACCAACAAGGATGTCTCATTATATTGAACCTTATCTGCATTACTTCCTTTACCATTGCTTAATAAGGTACTCTTCCCAAATATTCTGTCAGCATCCTAAAAGAAGAAACAAGCAGACACATAACAGGTTTAGCATGTAGAATATGAAACTCATTTCGGTGAACCAGTTCAGTAGTAAGGTGGACAGGATTAAACTACCAAGTCTTCTATTGCCAAGTAGTAAGTACATAATAAAAGCATCAAACAAACATATATCTATGTCCTATGGTCACTGCATTGTCTTGCCAAATCAAAATAGAGACACGGTTCAAATCATATAAGTTCAAGACAAAGCAGCATTGAAAGAATACAAGTGTGGGAAGCTACATGGCACAACAAGATTTCAGATGGGTAACACGGGTATACATGTACAACAACACAATTGGCTGTGTTGTGATGCTAGTAATGTGCATGATATGAGAAGTCAACTGTATACATACTTGAAATTGAAATCAACAGAGCAATTTAGAAGAGCAAACCTGTTAAAGAAACATGTTTAAACATACCTGTTGTGCCATTGGAGTTTTGATTGGATCCTTCAATTTAAAAATAAGTTTGTATGAGTAAATACAGTCATATAAGAGCAAAGAAGTATGGACCATATTAATGGAATCTTAAATGAGAACAGTTCTTCTTCAGGTTTAAGCACTTCTTCTACACGAACAGAGTACAGTAAGACGCAGGCATATAGTACTTCAAAATAAAAAATGAGCTCATAGACCTTACCACATTCTTGGTTCGGGACCAGTACAGAACAAGGTGTTCCCAGTCATCGTGCCGTAAATGTGTCTCAGGAGAAAGTAACGGAATTTGATGAGTTTCTTTGCCAGTGAAGTACATTTTCTTCAGGTAATTCTGATACTGCCACCAAGCATTCTTGAAGATAGTAGGTATTAGCACAGGTTACCTCATCCTGAGTTTCCAAAATTGGTCCTTCTCTATAGAGAAAAATGGAAACATTTGTTGTATTATAACTAGCATGGAGGTAGAATGTTTGGGACAAAGCAAAGTATTTGCCATGAATAACATTACTTACACATAACTCTTGGACGAACACCTGCAACTGGCTTTTTCCTTCATCTTCAGTATAATATTTCCATGATGGGAAGATACACACATAGCATTTAACAACATCAAATGCGATAGATGCTAAACTACGAATGGCTAGTTGTGCTTCGTCCACAGGAATAGGTGTACTAACTAGTGGAGTTGCGGTTCGCCGTTGTAGTACTGGCGCTTTAGGCACTGGAGCTGCCATACTAACTGCTCTTGTTTGGGAGCTCTGTGCTGGAGATGGTGTTGTGTCAACTGGAACTGGGGTACTAACTGCTGTGGTTGGGGTTAGATTGGGTGAAGCTGGTTCTCTGTCCATCGGAGTAGGGGTACAATCTGCGAGAGTCTGGGTTATGTGTGGTAGGGCTGGTTCTCGTGCATGTACAACCGGGGTGCTATCCTCACCAAGAGGTAGCACTGTTTTATTTGAAGTCTGTGTTTTTACTCCGCTAGATACTGCCATCACCCCCTCCAATTCAAATGGCTGATAAACAAGAAAAGTAGCTGAATGTACTGACCTTGTATGAGAGACAGATGCAATAGATAGTGTGGAAAAAAGAGGGCTTGAAATAGTTCACATGTATATTGTTTAACTAAAAAGGATAGCATGACATAATTTCACATATATGATGTCTATCTAAACTGGATAGCATAGCATGACATAATTCAAAGATATGATGACTAACTAAACAGGATGGCATGAGATAATTATATGATGTCTTTAGTAAACATGTTAGTATGACATAATTCACATACATATTATCTAAGTAATCAGGATCGCATGATATAATTCACACGTGTGATTTACATACTAAGTAGAGGGCATTCGCATATATGATGTCTGAACTAAGAACATGGTGTTGAATATTGTGTATATGATGTCTAAACTATGCAATGCAACACACCATATGCATGATATGAGCAGTATAACCGTGCCAAGTTAGAGCATACACCTCGGTGGGGGAATAGGACTGGTCATCTGTCTCTGAATCCATCTCTGAGGATCTATCGAGACCCAGCAAGAGATCTGCTTCGACAGGTAGCACTGTCTGCTCTGAAGACCTTGTTTTCACTCCAGATTTTTCCATCACCCACTCAAATGGCTGATTCACAAGAAGAGTAGTTGAATGTACAAACATTCTTGACAAATGGAAATGTAATGAAGAAAAGGATTGGCAAGATATATTTCAAATATATGATGCCTGGTTAAACAGGATGGCATTGCATATTTCACATATATTATGGCTGGCTAAAAGAGATGAGATTGCATAATTCACATATATGATATAGAAATTAAACAGGTGGCATTACAAAACATGTCTAAACTAAGCAGATGACATATATGATGTCAAAAGTAGGCACTGCAAGGCAACATATGCATGATATGACCAACATCATCATGCCAAGTTAGAGCAAACACCTCGGGGGGTAAATAGGAGTGGTCAGCTCCGTCTGAATCCGCCTCAGAACAGATATCTTCCTCTGGATTACAATCTGGAGGGGGGAGGGTTTGCCATTGCACCCACCATGGAGTGATGTCTGCATGACATTGTATTGCCGCGCAAAACTCTTCTCTTTTTCTCTACATGTTCAGCATGACTGTGTACAATATCTAACATGCATACGAAAAAAATATAGTGAGATTATGTAAGTAGAGCATGCAGAAATCTAGAGTGATGGTAACAACTAGTGGATAGATCCAAAAATAATGATAGCAGGCTGATGATAGCTTTACTTTAATAAAAAGATAGATGATGATTGCTTTACTGTTTATTTCCCACCCAAGATGAACAACATAGACATACCCTAGGTGAACCAGATAATAGACAGAGATACTATTCATTGCTGCCTCGATATGTGCCCCACAAGCATTTTAAAACTCAAGTTTGAACATTAATTCGGACCTGACTTGGAGTCTAAGAAGTGAACAGGACGATAAAGTAGCAGGTAATATTAAGCAATGCATAACATAAGCAGAAACAAAAGAGTGCGAGCACTCTTGTGGACCCGTGTACTCCTCAGGTTCACCTGCTGGGTCGATCATGGTGATGCAGTTGCGGTGGGTGCCGGCGGCAGGGAAGGAGATTTGAGGCGGCGAAAGACGGTCGGGAGTAGTGATGTCTGGTATGGTGGATGCTTCTGTAGATGGAGCAGCTCAGGTGAGGTGGACGACATCGCGGTAGGAGTAGGACAAACCACACAAAGTTTTCTTCGACACCTATCTGTAACTGAAGTAATTCTGTAAGGGCTCCTTTGGCTTGCAGGATTCTAAAAACACAGGGATAGGAAAACCACCGGAATAGGATAGGAATGCATGTGGGAAACAGAGCATTTGTAAACATAGGATTTCTGTCAACTTGGGTGTTTGTTTCACAGGAATTGGAAGAGCAGAGGAATGCAAAGAAACATGGCCAAATTAAAGTGAAACCATATGAAAGTGTGTACAGTTAGAATCTTATTCTACCACTAATGCACTTAGTCTTGTTTTCATGCATAGGAAAAGTAGCTCCAGGTGGATGTTTTGCTCCATTCCTTTCAACCAAATGCATGAATAATTGAATAGTAGAGTACCATAGGAAAATTTCCTATTGCTATGTTTTTCCTTCACTTTTTCCTTTGAACCAAAATAGCCCTAATGGATCGACATGAATGTAGAGTTATAAGTGATGCGACAAGTGTACAACCTCTTTGGCGTAGCCATATCGACCTCAGCATCATTGGGTTGGTCACTGAAGAAGTTGCAGCAAAGGTGGCTGTCGAAGGTGTGGTGGAAGATCTGAGGCGTCTGTAGACAGCGTCCAGGGTACTGCTCTGTTGTGATGGATGGTTTCGTCGTTGGAGCAGCTTCGGTGAGCCGTAAGACGTCGAGACTGAAGCAGCACAAGACAGACATCGTTAATCTCAAGTGGGATTCTAATAACATCTCCAATAGATGATGTAAAATACATTACCAAAAAGGGGAAGATCTAAAATGCACATCACCAAAAAACGCCTGACTACAACAGATGAGGTAAGAACTATTGACTCTGAACTTAACTGTCGAAACTAAAATTTACTGTGGAATCTGAATGTTACTGTCGAAACTGAATGCACTTGTAGCAGAGATGCACTTCACATGTAGTTTAGGCCGCTCGAGCACTAGTAGTAGAGAAACAGTGATCTAAATCAGCAGGCGACCGACAGGGAACACAGTAGTAGATAGCAGCCGGAGCAGCAGCGCATGGAGCAGTAGTGCGAACTAGAGCCAGATCAGCAACTCGTGTAGCTGTAGCAGCCCATGTAGCAGCATCAGCAGCGCGAGCGAGAGCAAGAGCAGAGCAGCAGCACGAGTGAGGGGAAGAGCAGAGCAGCAACGCAAGCGAGCGAGAGCCGGAGCAGCAACAGTGTGAGCGAGCGAGAGCCGTAGCAGCAGCAGCAGCGCGAGCAGTAGCTCCCACTTGTATGGAAGCCGCCGCCGAGGAAGCCTCACACTGGGGGAGAGCCGCCATGGAGATGTCACCGGCGGCGCCGACTACGAGGTAGCCGCGCCATGGGGGAGCGGGATCGAGCACCGGCGGCGCCGGGAGGTCAAGTTAAGGAGAAGGTGTGATGCGATGAGTGTACAACCTCTTTGGTGGCGCCGAGTAGGCCTCGGCTTCGTTCGAGGAGTCGGTGATGATGCTGCGATTCCGGTGGAGCAGGTTAAGGCGGCGCTGTGGGGATGGAGCAACCACGATAGACGAGGCGATCGTCAGAGCAGCTCCTTGGAGGTGGAGGACGGGGCAGCTGAACCGGCGAGACGACGAGATCGACGACGGATCCTCATCCGGGGCCGTGGATGAGGGACGTCGAGCTGTTGCGGTGGATGACGTCGTTGGGGAAGAGGCTCCGACTAGGCAGTGGTGGGGTGGCGAACGGTGGAGGGTGGGGTTTCGCTGCTGGAGCAGAGAGGTTATGGCGGCCTGGGATTTCGAAGGGCGAAAAGGAGGTGATGGGAGGGGGGAACCATGACTTAGGGACGCGCTTGTCCAAAATGTAGGGTGTGTTACAAAAGTACCCCCACCGATTTGAACTAGCGGCCCTTTCGGCTCAGGGTTATACGGGGGATTTCTCGTGTCGGGATTTGGCAGCTGGAGGGAGTTTTCACGCGCGTTGTAATTTTGGGATAGCAAGGCGCGAGTTTTGGGAGCACGATATCTGAATTTTCGGGATAACAAGGCGCGAGTTGAATTTTAGGGACAAGCCTAATGTGTAATAATGTACGTACCAAATCAATTCGCACTTCCCTCAACGAAAAAAAAGAAAAAAAATAAAACTATTCGCACCACACAAAGAGAGTCTTGTCCCATTCTACTGTACAAATGCTATAAAGGCTATGAATCCATGTTATGTGCAATAAATTTTTTTCGCTGGCTGTATAATGCATGTAACCTACTCATACGAACATTTCAGTGCATTCCAAATTTCTATACTACCGCTGTAATTTGAACTAAATTTGAATTTGTTTCTCTATTTGAATAAGAATCTACAATCATGATTGTTGCCAACTTAAACCATCATTCGTATATTATCTTAACAACACACCACATGATTACTATAGAGATAGATATGAACTATGTGTACTATATGAACTCGAATTCAAAATTTTGAATACATTTGATGTTGATTCCAAATAATAGTACATTTGATGTACTAACTAGATCTTCATAATCTAAACCATGTTTCATACGTACACTGTGTTTATCACACAAAGTATAGTGCCCTGCCCCCTACATTATGACAAGTATTTAGCCTTGAGCTGCAAAAGCCACACATTATCACAAATTCAAATAAATGTTCTATATATTACCTGTAGTATAACATGTTCATAACCACACCATGCGTATCACCATTATATATATTCATGCATGTGTCGGTTTAAAACACTATAATATCTTGTTCAAATATCCGAATCAACTTTTTATAATGAATTATGATCTCTGTTCGTCTTTTACACCCACAGAATCATCTTCTCTTTGTAGCTAGCGCTAACTTTCTCTTGTGCATGCACACGCCCGCCCCCCTCTCACCCTCCCTCAGCGTTCCCTCCATCACGCACATTCGTTATTTCTCTTTAGGTCGTTCACCCACGGTGTGCGTAGGCCCCCCGGCTCCTTCTTTCCGGCACATACCGGTCGATATACCTCCCCCCTCGATATAGTAGGCCTCTTGCACCACCTCCTAGCCGCATCCCTCTCCCCCTGTCCGTCTCTCCGGACCTTATTTGCTTCTAACACATGCATGCATGTATACCTATCGATCTCCCTACATATAGCTAGGTCGACTATAAGTCTTTTTCCCCACGCACCGATCGACGTACCTCACTAGTTATGTCTCTCCCTTTCTTCGACACACGACGATTGATCTTCCTATGTAGTTACATCTACTTACCACAACCATATTGTCCCCCCTCATCATCCTTGCATACCTCCCGACCCGTCTCTCACACGCACGTGCATAGACAGGCAGACATCCCCACTCTTATTGATATTGTAGTCGTACCCTCCGTTTGTCTAGCAAGCCTCTCCCACCATTTGTGAGAAGCAACTCCACCACCAACCCTCTCACACTCTACCTTTGTCTCTCTCCCAACCTTAATCCTCTGCTACACATATGCATGGATGCCAATCGATCTCCCTCAATACATAGCTAGGCCTCTCTCCTTCTCCACACATATACCAGTCGATATACCTCTCTATAGTTAGGTCTCTACCCCCCCCCCCCAACACACACACACACCGATAGTCAAACATTGTAGGTAGGTATCCATGCCAAAGAGACAAACTGCACCTCTGCCCTCTCACATTCCAATAGGCCAGCCGCCCTGTATCTTTGACGTGGGCAAACACAAATTCGATGGCACTCTTTATCGATCACGCACCCACACACTTCATCCCTGTTTTTGATTCTGTCGATATCTCACGCCGATTATCCATCCACTCTCTTCTCGTGGATCGCTCCCTCTATATATGATTTATCCATGACTCTGTTTCACACACATTGCATATGTTATATTTTTTTGTTTGAGATATCATCGACACATTGCCTCTGTTTCGCACAAACCATCTCTCTCACACCCACCCACGTACGTACCTGCACGTAAAGAAGAGGTGCACGCACGACGCACGTACTCACGTCTCGTTCCCGGCCACACCCACGTGGGTACACGATGGAGTTCATTTCTGTACGAAAAGGCAGCCCACGTGATAATTTGACGCGTGTAGCGGTTGTTTACTCGAAGGAGGGTCGTGTACCACGCGTACACGGAACAAAGTTTGACTTGACGCGTTAGTATTAAATAAAGTTATATTCCTCAATGGCACGTATAGAATATAAAACGATTGTCATCAAGAAAACAGAAATCCGCTCCACTATATACAATGGAGCCTGCCTGCCGGGGTTTGTCTCTCGTCACACTATCTCACACAAGGCAGCGGTGGCCTCTCTCTCTAACCGTTGGTCACTGATCCGGCTGCATCCCGTCCGCCGGTGGAAAGGGAGGATGTGCATCGTTTCTCCGTCCGACGGTGTTGAGGCAGCACGTCCCGATCTGCGGTACCCGCCATTCTCTCCGACCTAGCTCCAGCACGGCAGGGCCTTCGCCACTTGCTCGCTGCCGCAGTATGGGCAGATCCCGGCCGCTGGCGCCCTCCTAGTTACATCCCGAAGACCCTCAGGTACACATTCCTCCGTCCTTGCTCCTTCCCATCTTCCCACATTGCTGCATGTGGAAAATCCTGCATGTGGATCTTCCCTAGTTTTTTGCCCAAAACGTAGCTCGGCCGGCGTACTTTCCATGTTGCAATCTCGTCCTCACACCATTTTACATAAACAACCATGCTGCTATCTTCCCTTAGGACAAGGAATGTGCTTCTTTTTTTGTCGGTGTATGTGTCATCAACTGTTATTGGCCAGTAATTGTTTCCTTTCTACCTCTTTTTTGCAAACAGGGCTATCCATTTCACCTCGTTGGTATTGTGACCTTTTGGTGAACTGCACAAATCACTTTTTTCTTAAGAGTGTCTTGTGCAGTTCTACTAAAATGTCACACGGACAACGTTTCTACATTTTAGTGCGACTGCACAAAGGGAGATTGGCTTTGCTATCCTCCTCATCCAACTCCGAGCTTAATCTTCTCCAACAAGTGGTTAGTTTTATGAGAGATTGCAAGGATGATCGGCTTCTACTTGTGTGTGTATGTTTCATCAACTACTACTGGTGCTACTATTAATGTAATCACACTTGTTCAATATCTTTGCAAACAGGGATGCTCAACTCGGTTTTAGTGGACCTGCACAAAATGATCGTATGGTCCATGTCCACCATAGAATCCTTTCTTAGCTAACATGTCTTGTTCAGTTCCACAGAGCTGCGTGAAACTAGCTGCCAACAAATGAACGCCAGGAAATGGAACCATGCTTGCAAGCATCATCCTTCAATTTTTTATTTTTCTTTATTTGTACACATTCTCATAACTTCGTATTCAGTTGTGATGTAAATATTGACGTTGATCTATGAATCATTGAGATGCATTATCATGCATGTTAGTTTCCTTTGTATTTGATGGAATGTTGTAATGAGAAAACTTTGGAGGCAAGAGGACACATGAAACCAAAGTTGAAAGCTTCATAGCATTACAGCACAATTTCATTACGCTGGAAAATTATGTGTACATATGAACATATCCCGGAAGCTTGATAGCAATGCCACAAATCATTCAAACTTCCTTTCGCCCACATGTGGGACAGCTAGAATCCGATATTGAGTGCACAACCGCTGGCGAGATTCACCCCGCTCGTTGCGCCGCAGTAATAATGACTAATGAGCGGTCAAATCACAGAGCCTCACCTTTCCCGCAGTACTAGTAAAAGTTGCTCGGGCGAAGCAACCATCATTTCACTCTTTGTTGAATGCGCTCGTACTCCAATATTCCAAGAGTAAGTTGCTCGGACTAGGCAACCATAAGTACATGGTGCCAATGGTTGGTGAGATTTGTTAATTGAGCCATGTATAAGGGTTTTTTTTATTCAAAGGATTCTCAAAGGAATTTTGGAGGATTCTAATCCTTAGGAATTTTTCCTATGTGCGTTGTTTGATTCGTAGGATTGTAAACCGGAAAGGGGGGAGAAGACAAGCGGGCAACATTTTTTGAGAGAGGAAGGACAACCGTACAGTGTGGTGGTTTTTTAGAGCTCAAGGACAAACGACACAGGAAATTCGGATTCCCCTACAATCTTGGTCATTTACTATCACACACGCTTCATTTCCATCGCCTCTGGAAACTATGTGCGCTCACCCGACCGGGGTTGCGTTGTGATTGGTCGGAACCCCAGGCACGCAGATCGCGCGTGTGCACCGTAGGATACACCGCGATCGAATGGCAATCCACGTCCTTCTCATCACACCCGTGTAGCTGTAGCTGGGTTTTTTATGTACTCCCTCCATATTTATTTACTCTGCATATTAGCTTTGGTCAAAGTCAAACTTTGTAAACTTTGACAAAGTTTTTATAGAAAAAATATATTAACATATGCAATAACAAATGAATACCATTAGATTCATAATTGAATACACTTTCCCATCATATAGATATGCTATTGTAAATCTTCATATTTTTTTCTATAAACTAGGTCAAACTTTATAAAGTTTGGCTTCAGTCAAATCTAATATGCAGAGTAAATAAAAATGGAGGGAGTATTTGGGCTAATAAATGTCTAGAGAATGAACGAAAAAGTGCCAAATTTGAGCAAGGTGCTTCCTCCGTCGAGGTGCATAAAAGTCACCTTACGAGAAACTGGACCCACTCACGACACGCCTGTCGCGTTTGGTCTGCTGTCAGAGCGCTTCCTATTGTCATATCACTATTCTTTTTAGATTTATAACATGTGGTACCGAGTATGAGCGAACCGATCTCAATCGACGGCAAAATTGCCTGCCGGACGCACTTTGAGAGAGACGAGGAGCAAGAAGCGAGACGGGCTGGTCGTGTCATGCAAGAAAATGGCTGGTCTCATGTTTAAAACTTTTTGTACTATAGTAGAGGTAGATGTAGATGTAGTGTAGACGTAGATGCAGATGTAGATGTACATGTAGAGATGTAGAGATAAGTGAGACTCACCAACGGTCACCAACGTAAGCCAAGTACGTGCACGAGTCACCCAAAAAAAAAAGGAGTACGTGCACGAAGAGAAGAATTGCACGCACGGACGCATGTACTCTGTGCCTCATTCTCTAACACACACGCGCGGGTACATGGTGGAGCTCATTTCTTAATGAAGAGGCAGCTCACGTGATAATTTGACACGTGTAGTAGTTGTTCACTTAGCGGAGGGTCGGGTCTCACACGTGAACGAATCAAAGTTCGACCATGACGCAGTGGCGTGTTTGTTTTTCATTTTTTTTCTTCAATGGCACGTATGCAGTTTTTTCTTGAATGGCACGTGAATGTGCACGTACTCAATGACGGAGCACGGGATGGGATGGTAGCCATGGACATGGTCGGCCCTTTTTGGAGACTGCTACACTAGTACTTTGATGTACATTTTAAAATAACTACTACTTTGGTGTGTCATGTCAACTCGCAGAATGATGAGAAGCTTGCTTACTACGCCCTCTACATAGCCCACACTTATTGTACTAGCAGTTGGAGTATGGGAGCACCTGATATTTCCCCGTTCGGACCGATCCCAAGCTAGCTTCTCACCTTCCTGGCCCACCAAAAACCCCTCCCCCCTCCCGCGCACGCTTGCCGCCCGGCGCCAGCTGAGCCCGCCGCTCCACATTGATGGAAAGTCAGGATGATGCAACCTCTCACTGCGTCCGCTTTTGAAGCAGCGCGCCGGCCAAGGGCACCGCCCGCTGCACGCCCGGCATTTTGGACTACTCACAGTGGAGAGTAACTTTAGAGCAAGTACAATAAGGTGACATAAGCAGGCTATAAGGATTTAAATATAGTATTTGTACTTAGTTGAAGGAGAGAGAAGAGAAGCAGGCTATAAACTTGTAGCCGGTTGTAGCATGAGCTCCAACATACTTTGTGAGACAAAAGGTGGGGCCATGTATTAATGATATAGTATACTAAAGGGACTAACTATTGTACTAGCAGGCAATTAGGTTGGCTCTAGATGATGTGTCAACTTCATATAGCCGGATGTTGGCTATACTATTAACCATGCTCTTAGAGCATGGTGTGGTGTGAGTGGGACTAAAGTTTAGTCCCATACTGCTAGGTGAGTGTGAGTTGCACCACTTTATAATGTGATCTATTCTAGCATTTGCATGAGCATGATAATAGGAAACCTACACACACGCTCTTCGGGAATAAGCCTGTCCAAGGACAAAAGCTATGCACGTGGTCTATATTTTTGTTGGTCAGAAAATTTATTAAGTCATTAATTAATAATTAATGGACACCTTAATTACTCAGCCGTTTCCAATTCTTTTGGATAGTGGGGCTATTATTGACTTGGATGTGAGGTTTGGGCCAAAGGCCTACTATTATACTCGCACGACCGACCTGACAGGCTCTACCCTAGTCGCCGCTGTATCATATGGTTTCGCACCGTTCCAGATCATAGCGCCGCCACGCAAGTCTTCTCCATCCCTCCTTCTGGTGTGCACCACGAGAAGGGACAGCAGTCCTTCGGAACCCCACCATTCATGATCCTGTACGGGAGAGGGGCGATCAGGTTTTTGGGGAGCACACTCGTGCGACTGCTGCCAGCGACGACTTCCTCAACGACAACCTTCTTCCCCGACCTCGGTAACCTCTTCATCAACGACATAGGTAACAACATCAACCACAGCGGTTCTGCTCCCGCTGCACAGTATGTGATTCTGTCCTCCTAGTTTAGTCCGCATCATTACTTTGATCTTTGCAATTGTCGTCGTGATCTATTTACTGTTGATTCGGATTAAATCTCATAGTAAATTGCTCATATTTTCAACAATCCAATCCAAAAACCTGATTATAGGCAATTTACTCCAAGTGGTTTTGCTGCGCTTTTGAAGCCGCCTACCTTTAAGGGGGTGCAATATAAAAGGTGGCGCACGAGAGCAGTATACTGGTTTCAGATCATGTACTACTATGATGCCACTAAGCACAAGCCTGAGAGCGATCTTAATCCTGCACAGCAGGAAGCTTTTGAGAACATGGATACACTCTTAAAAGCAGCCCTTCTGAGTGTTCTTGATGATTCCATTGTGGATTCATATATGTCGTTTGACTGTGGCAAAGACATGTGGGCTGCGCTCGAGGCCACGTTTGGGGCCTCGGGCGCTGGCAGCGAGTTGTACGTCATGGAGCAATTCTGTGACTACAAGATGACTGATGAGCGCTCTATTGTTCAGCAGGCTCATGAGATACAGTCACTCGCTAAGGAACTTGAGTACTTTAAGTGTGTGTTGCCGGACAAATTTGTGCCTGGGACCATCATTGCCAAGCTTCCACCTTCCTGGAACAATTTTGCTACTTCTCTGAAAAACAAGAGACATGAGTTTTCCGTTTCGGATCTCATTAGCACTCTTGATTTTGAAGAGAAGGCGAGAGCAAAAGACACACGTGCTCGAGTCGCTGAGGGAGCTTCTAGTGCCCACATGGTACATGAGAAGAACTTCCAGCCCAACAAGCCCCAAAACAACAAGAACAAATCTCAGGGGAAAGGCAAGTTTGATGCAAAGAACAAGCCATCACATTCTACCAACTTCAAGAAGAATTCTCATAAGAAGGGGAAGGGACACAAACCTCAATTTTGGTAGCACCGCACAAAATTATATGGCTACATCTACCTGCTGTCAGCTAACCTCATGGTGCCCCAGGTATTCCTACATTCGTAACTAGGTACAATGGCCACCGCAAGATGAAATAAGCTTATTCGTACGTTGACTTGCTGATTGCAGTGCAAAACGATCCTTTCATGTGTGGAAGAGCAAACAAGCAGTGCAGCCGGAGGTGGAAATCAACTAATGACTTATGAAATTATATATAATCTTCCTTGGGCAGGTCAGTATCCCCTTCGTCTAGATGATCATGTTTTGTCATGCTGAGCTATTAATATGTGCTAATGTTTTGCAACACTGTTTAAGTATAGCTATTGTTTTCCTATCTTTTCAGATTCAGCACAATGAAGATGATTTCAGGGGAACTGCACAATATGGTCTGATGTTGAGTCATCTCTATTGCCTCCTGTGTTTGCTGGAAATGTGTCAGCATCAATTGCAAGATTAGGTAGCCAGCTAGCTGTGGAGTTGCCAACATGCTAAAAGTGCTCGCAACATTGAGAAGAAACAAGGATGCCCAGGAAATTAATGCGTGCGCAGGGAGGCCCTTTGCTCAGAGAAGCATCGATCGTTTTTCTTTATTTCTACACCTTCTCACAGCTTTGTATTGGTTATAGTATGGTGAATCATTGAGATGCATAAACATGCTAATCTTTTGTTCTTGTGAATGTTAGTATGCATACTGTATCTTCTGAAGCTTAGTTTAATGTGAATGTTGACTAGCCTGTGAACCTTTACAATCTAGTAAGTATATTGTAGGCCTATTATTTGACACCTCATTTTGCCGCGCAACGATCAGTGTGAGTGTCTGCATGCAGTACCGCATCCTCTAATTTGGTGGATGCCAAGCCGGCCAGAGAAGGAGCTATAACCTTTTTCCAAGTAGAAAAAGGTTACCGATGAGTAGCCATAAGCTGGAGGTGTCTCCTTTTTTTCTTTCGAATGGGCAATAAGCTGGAGAGCTGGAGAGTGTCTCTAATGGGCTGCCTCTAGTACAAGGCCATCCAGTACGAAACACGGGCAGCCAACTAGGTCGATACAAAAGCCTATCCATCTTAAAGCCCATTTGTTTTTGTTTTTTGCGAGGAAAAGCCCATATTTCTTGAAGAGAGGCGATCCCAGAAAAACCCTCCTTCCTCCTCGCCTCCACTTACTGCAGCTCGCTAGACTCTCCCGCTTCCGTCTCCCCCCAATTCCCCTCGCTCCCCATCTTCCTCACTCGTACAGAAAACCCCCGCTCACCTTCTTCCTCACTCATACAGAAAACGCCTGCTCCTCTTCTTCCTCGCTCCTACAGAAAACCCCAACCATCCTTCTTCCCCACTCGCACTGCCACTAGGCTCATCTCTCGCTACTCTGTTCAAACCCGTGAGCTCAGCGCGACGCCCGCAAGGAAAATGGAGTCGGCTGGCCCCAACGCCAAGAAGATGAGGCTCCCGCCAGCGGCGACGCCGGTTGTAGATCCCGCACCCGGTAGCGCGGGGAGAAGCGGCGAGCCCCCCCCCCCCCCCCCACCCGGATCTGAGGAACCCATAGAATCTCTGGTGGACCGCATCAGCGATCTCCCGGACGACGTCCTTGGGGAGATCATCTCCCTTCTCCCCACCAAGGATTGTTGCCGCACACAAGTCCTCGCATCTCGGTGGCGCACTCTCTGGTGCACCGCGCCTCTTAATCTCGACTGTCGTCAGATATCTGTCCTTCCTGAATTTGATCTCCTCAGAGCCATCGTCTCCTCCCACCAGGGCCCCGTTCAACGCCTCTGCATCCCGATACGCTACCTGCTGTCCATACCCCGCATGGTGGACGCCTGGCCGACATCCACTGAATTTGAAAAACTCCAGCAGCTTGAGTTCTACCATTACTACAAAAAATATATGTCGCGATCCCAACTCCATGTATTTGTGCCCACACCACCGTTGTCCATCTCGTGGTTTTCCTCCTCTCTCCACACCCTCACCATAGCCCGGTGCCATCTACCAGACAATCTGGTACTAATGATTCGACTCCCACTGCTAAAAAGACTTTCGCTTGTGGTGGTTGATCTGTCGGAGGCCTCACTACACAGCATCATCCAATCTGGTTGCCCTGCCCTGGAGCGCTTGCTGCTTGTTTTCGGATTAGAAATATGTATCCATTGTCTCCAAATAGAGTCGCCTCACCTTAAAAGCATTGGAATTTATTTTGAAGGACAGCAGCTCATCATCGAAGATGGCCCTTTACTTCAAAGGTTGCTCCTTGATTATTGTTATAAATCTTCGCAAATAACTGTCATCTCTGTGCCTAAACTTGAGGCCTTGGGTGTAATTCGTGATCCGTTTGTACATCACAACATGGTGTTTGGCTCCACACTTATTCAGGTACTATATGTTATCATCTACACTTTTGTAATCACAAGCTGCATTTTTCATTTGTGCGCATAAGTTTTATATCATCTTGGAGTACACATTGCATACTAATATTATGTTATATGCTCAATGAAGAGTTCGTCCATCGATAGCCTATCAATGGTGTTGGATTCTGTCATGATCTTATATATCGGAATGTTTAGTATTGATCTAAACACAATTATTGGCTTGCTGCGATGCTTTCCATGTCTGGAGAATTTGTATATAGAGGTGATTATTTCATGCACATTGAAACCCCATATATATTGTACTAGAATTATCGTTCGCATGTCGCTCTATCGACATACTCTTTTTTTAGACCTTAACTGTTTTCAATCTTCATGTCTACGTAGGCAGCAACACATGGAGAAAAACATATAACCAATCGGTGGCGTAATAAGCACCATGATTTTCTTAGTTCTCATGACATTCGTTTGAGGACAATAACGATCGAAGGTTATGCATCCAATCAGGCAAACAGAAACTTCATCACATTCTTCCTGTTGAATGCGAGGTTACTATTGTCCATGAGGCTTAAGTTTTTCAACAAGAAATTTCTCACGGATGGATATGTTGAACAGCAAAAAAAGAAGTTTCAGGTCGACAAATGGGCTTCTGAACGTGCTCGGCTTCTATTTACAACAACTTGTCGTCATATGCCAGTAAACTTTTTGGCACAGGATATTGATTTTATGGATCAGACCGACCCATTTGTTTGTGACTGCCAAAAACAGTGGTTGGGTTAGATGTTAGTGCCATGCATGTTCAGTCTGGGTTTTGTCTAAACCTGATGAACAATTAATCCTTGGGCTTTTGTACCGTTTGTAAGCTTGAGTTAGATGTTGTCGCCCTTTTCAACTCGGCTGTGACTGTCATACTTTCTTTGAAACAAGGCAAATGGCTTGCCA
Organism: Thinopyrum elongatum; assembly: GCA_011799875.1. NCBI lineage: Eukaryota > Viridiplantae > Streptophyta > Magnoliopsida > Poales > Poaceae > Thinopyrum > Thinopyrum elongatum. Next base: position 90,096,064 of record CM022302.1, on the reverse strand, counting down.
TTTCCTTTATTAAAGAGAAAAATATTGTAACAAATCCCAACCAAGGGAAATAACATCACTCTCGCCGGCTGCTTGAGCTGACTGTGCATTACTGAACCCAAGTGATTAGCCCCCACCAGCACCCACAAACTTATTTTGAACTAGCACACCAAATGGGCTATAAATTTTCATAAGAAAGGCTGCATGGCTCTGACAGATTTGGATTCTAACATTTGGGACCCACGAGGAAAAAGCCTATCCAAGCTGGTGTCGACTTACTAGTCAACAAACGATTCTGCCTACCAGCCATTGGATTGACATCCAACATATGTCGTGTATCTTCTATCTCTTGTCTTCTTCCTCCGACCGCCCCACCAAACCACCCCGTCGGTTCCGCCTGCTCCCGCCTCCCATGGCTGGCTGTGCCTCCGCCGCCCTACCGTACCCTCAAACGTTGGCCAGTCCATCCCTCTATTCCCCCACACGTCCTGTTATTCTCTGGCGACGTCAGCCCCAACACGCACCCGCACCCGAACCAGTCAACCCTCGTACTCCCCTCCGCCTGCAACTAGACTAGCGCATCTTCCACGGCTCCTGTTCGTTCCGTCCGAGGCCTCGCCGTCGTCCTTCGTCTTGGTTCGCTCGCCGTGCGCGGTGCGCCGCCGTCTGGCGTTGTCAACGTGGTCAACAACCGAGAGGAATAAGGAGATGACTGTACGTGGAGAGGATGACAGTAGGTACCCACCAGGGTCATGGCAGTACGCAAGCAAGTGCCTCATTATTACAAGCCCAAAAAAATGGTTCCTCCTAATGGTTGGACATCTGGGTCCCATGCCATTGTCAACGTAGTCAATAAATGAGAGAATTACACAACGAGCGGCTGACACCAGGGACCCAGCAGGTCGCGCAGTTGTTATTTACTTTTTTTTAGGAACAAGCAGTTGTTATTTACTAGTTTTAGAGATGGATCAGGGTAACAACGGGGCTGTGCGGGGGCTGTGGCCCGTCTAGCCAGGGTTTTATTTTATGTTTACCACATCATGAGCCCAGTTGTGTTTTTTTCTTGCTGAAATGGCTAGCCTAGTTCCACTTTTTTTTAAAGAAATACCCAACGGAGGCCTACTTGCTTTCTCAGCCCTGCTGGGCTGCAAATCTTTCAAGACGAGACTGATGTATTTGCTTGCCCAGAAAATGAAGTAGTAAGAAATGGGATGTAAATTTTAAAAACACAGCAAACCGGCAATTAGTTTCTAATATCATTTTTTTAAGATTTCAACATTTTGAATTTAATTGTTTTTTGTGGGGAAAATTATGTTGGATTTTAAATTGATATAATTTTATTATTTTTAAATTAGTTTGAACGTGATTCGAAATTTCAGGATTAAAAACAGTTCAGACCGCACCGAAATATGATAATTCCATTGAATTTTTAACCGTTGCCAGAATATGGGCTGTAATGGTAACAAAAAGAATATGGGCTTCAAAAAAATCCTTAAGAATTAGCCAATGGGCTATACATTTATTAGCAATAATGGCGGATGGGCTGTATGCTGTTTTCCACATATTTGAGGCTGACTTGTGGGCCTACTAGGTTGACACATACGCTTTCCTAAAAAAAAGGTTGACGCGCATGCAAGGCCGTGTCAACTTAGTTAACACACAAGAGCAGTGACTGTTGGATGTCCATCCAACGGCCATGGTGCTTCTTCAATCTCTGCCCTTCCTGCTCCAGCCACTCAAACTACCGCCGGCGGGACTGCCTGCTCCCTCCTCCCATGGCCGGCTGTGCTGCCGCGCGGGCCTCACCTCCCCACCCTACTCCCATCGCTGGCCTGGCCATCCCTGTACTCACCCACACCTGTTGTTATTCTCTGGCAATGGCAGACGAACCAGTAAACCCTTGTACTCCCCTCCGCGTGGGAAACAACTGCCGAGTCTTCCCTGGCTCCGTGTCGTTCCATTCCTAGGCCTTGCCGTCGTCCACCGCCCTGGTGCTCTCGGCGCGCCGTGGTCAACATGGTCAACGAACGACATCCATCGAATGAGGACTGTACGTGGAGAGGCTGACAGCTGGGTCCACGGTGGCTGATAACCCACAAGTATAGGGTATCATTTGTAGCCTTCTTCGATAAATAAGAGTGTCGAACCCAACGGGAAGCTAAAGGCAGAACAAATATTCCCTCAAGTTCTAGCGACCACCGATACAACTCTACGCACACTTGACGTTTGCTTTACCTAAAACAAGTATGAAACTATTTTGCAAGAATAAAACTACGAGTACTTTGTGAGAATAAAACTACAAATAAATTGCAAGGTAATAAAAGTGGATAGCTTTTGTCAACAAGAAAGTCATTTGTCCCTAGGCAATCGATAACAAGTACCGGTAATCATTCTTGCAATTCTATATGAGGGAGAGGCATGAGCTAACATACTTTCTCTACTTCGATCATATGCACTTATGATTGGACCCCTAGCAAGAATCTGCAACTACTAAAGATCATTAAGGTCATGAAACCCAACCATAGCATTAAGTATCAAGTCCTCTTTATCCCATACGCAACAACCCACTTACTCGGGTTTAAGCTTCTGTCACTCTCGCAACCCACCATAAGCGAACTATGAACATATTGCAACACCCTACAGCGAGGATCCCTCACGTTTGCGCGAGATGGAGGGCACCGTAGGACAGCACCATAAATAATATATACAATCATACCAACCAAGATCACGATTAACCCACACGATAAAACGGATCTACTCAAACATCATAGGATAACCATAGATCATTGGGAAATAATATATGGAGTTGAGCACCATGTTTAAGTAGAGATTACAGCGGAGAAGAGAGGTGTTACACCGCTGCATAGAGGGGGAGAGAGTTGGTGTTGACGGTAGCAAGATTGTTGATGTAGATCGCAGTCATGATCCTTGCCCCGGCGGCACTCCGGCGCCACCGGGAGAGAGGGGGAGAGAGCCCCCTCCTTCTTCTTCTTCCTTGGCCTCCCCCCTAGATGGGAGGAGAGTTCCCCCTCTGGTCCATGGCCTCCATGGCGGTGGAGGGGCGGGAGCCCCTCCGAGATTGGATCTCCCTCTCTGTTCTCTTCTGTTTCGCGTTCCCAGATCTGGCCGAAAACCATTTCTTATATTCCCGGAGATCCGTAACTCCGATTGCGCTGAGATTTTAACACGATTTTTTTCCGGATATAAGCTTCCTTGCGCCCGAAGTAGAGACCCAACTGACGTACGAGGTGAGCACAAGACATCACCATGCGCCTGGGGCCTGGGGCGCACCCAGGTGTCTTGTGGTGTGTGTGGGCCTCCGTTTGCGATGATTCCAACTCCCGAAAATCACAAATATTCCAAACTAATTCTTCGTAAAATTTTATTGCATTTGGACTTCATCTGATATGGATATTCTGCGAAACAAAAAACATACAGAAAATAGGAACTGGCACTGGGCACTGGATCAATAGGTTAGTCCAATAAATCATATAGAAAGTTGCCAAAAATATGTGAAAGTTGTATAATATTGGCATGAAACAATCAAAAAATTATAGATACAATGGAGACGTATCAGCATCCCCAAGCTTAATTCCTGCTCGTCCTCGAGTAGGTAAATGATAAAAAAGATAATTTTTAATGTGGAATGCTACCTAGCATAAACTTGATCATATGTCTAGTCATGGCATGAATATTAAGACATTAGTGATTCAAAGAAATAGTCTATAATTTGACATAAAGACATCAATACTCAGGCATCCCAACAAACAATCATGTCTTTCAAAATATCAACGCTAAAGATAGCTATCCCTACAAAATCATATAGTCTTGGCATGCTCTGTCTTCTTAACAAAAAGTATTTATCATGCACAACCCCGATGACAAGCCGAGCAATTGGTTCATACTTTTTAACGCGCTTCAGCTTTTTCAACCCTCACGCAATACATGAGCGCAAGCCATGGATATAGCACTATGGGTGGAATAGAGTATAATGATAGGGGTAAATATAGAGAAGACAAAAAAGTAAGAAAGTCTCACATCGATGCGGCTAACCAACGGGCTATGGAGATGCCCATCAATTGATATCAATGTGAGGAGTAGGGATTGCCATGCAACGAATGCACTAAGAGCTATAGGTGTATGAAAGCTCAACATGAAAACTAAGTGGGTGTGCATCTAATCCTATAATGAAAATTCCCCAATAGTATATGAAAGTGACTACATAGGAGACTCTATATGAAAAACATGGTGCTACTTTGAAGCACAAGTGTGGTACTAGCATGCCCCTTCTCTCTTTGTTTTTTTTCTTCTTTTTCTTTTCTCTTTTTTTCTTTTTTTCTTTTTTTTCTTTTTTCCTTTTTTTTTCTTTTCTCTCATTGTCCGGAGTCTCAACCCGACTTGTGGGGGAATCATAGTCTCCATCATCCTTTCCTCACTGGGACATGCTCTAATAATGAATAATGATGATCATCACACTTCTATTTACTTATAACTCAAAATTACAACTCGATACCTATAACAAAATATGACTCTATATGAATGCCTCTGGCAGTGTACCAGGATGTGCAATGATCTAGCGTAACATGTATAAAAAATGATGCACGGTGGCTGAGCCACAACTACTATGTCAGCTATATGATCATGCAAAGCAATATGACAATGAATGCTCAAGTCATCAAAACGGAAGCGGTGGAAGTTGCATGGCAATATATCTCGGAATGGCTGTGGAAAGGCCATAATAGGTAGGTATGGTGGCTGTTTTGAGGAAGATATAACAATGCTTATGTGTGATAGAGCGTATCATATCACGGGGTTTGGATGCACTAGCGAAGTTTGCACCGACTCTCGAGGTGAGAAAGGACAATGCACGGTACCGTAGAGGCTAGCAAACTGCGGAAAGGTAAGAGTGCGTATAATCCATGGACTCACATTAGTCATAAAGAACTCATATACTTATTGCAAAAGTTTATTAGCCCTCGAAGCAAAGTACTACTACGCATGCCCCTAGGGGGATAGATTGGTAGGAAAAGACCATCGCTCGTCCCCGACCGCCACTCATAAGGAAGACAATCAATAATAAATCATGCTCCAACTTCATAGCATAACGAGAGACTATACGTGCATGCTTCGGGAATCACAAACCTTAACACCAATATTCTTACTAACCACAACCGTTTACTAGTACCTCCCACATATTATCATCTCTATATCGCAAAACTATTGCAAGGAATCAAACATATCATATTTAGTGATCCATAAGTTTTATGTAGGATTTTATGACTAACCATGCAAATGACCAATTCCTGTTGACTCTCTAAATAGATATAAGTGAAGCATGAGAGTTTAATTCTTTCTACAAAATACCATGCTCTAATAAATATAAGTGAAGGAAAAGATCATTCTACAAATAACAATTTTCTATGTGAAGAGAAACAGGCAATCCAAACTTCAAATGATATAAGTGAAGCACATGAAGCATTTTATAAAGCCTCACTCAAAAGATATAAGTGAAGTGCAATGAGCATTCTATAAATCGACCATGGACTATCTCATACCAGCATGGTGCATAAAATAAAAATGAAAAATAAACACAAAAGATGCTCCAAGATTCACACATATCACATGAACGAAACGAAGATGAAAACATACCGATACTTGTTGAAGAAAGATGGGATGCCTTCTGGGGCATCCCCAAGCTTAGACGCTTGAGTCTACTTGAATATTTACTTGGGGTGCCTTGGGAATCCCCAAGCTTGAGCTCTTGCCTCTCCTCCTTCTTCTCATATCAGGACCTCCTCGATCTTTGATCACTTCATCCACACAAAACTCAACAGAAAGCTCGGTAAGATCCTTTAGTATAATAATGCCAATCACTACTCTAAGTACTGTTGAAAACCAATTCATATTTTATTTTTGAATTTTAGCTACTGTAATATAACTTTTCCATGGCTTATACCACCGATAAAAATCGATAGTTTCATCAAAACAAGCAAAACAATGCATCAAAAACAGAATCTGTCTTAAACAGGACAGTCTGTAGAAATCTGAACACCTACCATACTTATGATACTCCAAAAATTCTGAAAAACTAGAAAAAAATAACCATTTCGTATAGAAAGACTTTGCAAAAAGTTTCAGAAGCTTTTGATGTTCCACTAAAAAATGTAAAATCACGCACTACAGCCAAAGTTTCTGTTTTTGCACCGCACATACCAACAAGCAATCCAATCATCCTAAAGGCAAATCTTGGCACATTATTTTTATAATACAATGGATTTGTACAAGGGGATAATTATTTTTGTGATAATCTTCATGAAAAATTCTACATTGTTTCTATGAGCATGAACACAAGTGTTCAAGGTCGACCCTCACTTCTCCAATGCATCACCTTTCAATCGCTTCTCTTTTAGTGAAGTTTTAAGTTCCCCTCTATATTTTTTTTGTTTTTAAACTTTATAAAAGCACTCAATAGAAATAAATGACTCTCTAAAACTTCTGAGTTGTCTCCCTAGCAGCGCTTTCTTTAAAGCCATTAAGCTAGGCATAAAGTGCTCAAGTAATGAATCCACCCGGATCCCAAGGTATATCAAAGCCAATTTTAATTAACAATGATTTGGCATTTAGTAGTGACCACAAAGCAACATATATCTTGCAATGACGAAGTCTAACTCTCTTGCTATGCATCAGCATGTCATACAAGAACAATTCATGCACATCAAGTAGAGGCCAATACATAGCATAAGCAGTTTCTTGCAATTCTATCATATTGGAAACATAGAGATTTGGAGATGTGGTTCCTCTCTCATAATAATTGCAAGTAGGAGCAGCAAGAACATGCATATTATATTCATCAAAATCATCATGTGCAACGGTAAAAGGCAACCCGTCAATATAATCCTTAATAAGAGCAAACTTCTCCAATATAGTGTAGTTTGGAGAATTCAAAAAGATAATAGGACTATCATGTGTGGGTGCAATACCAACAATTTCATTCTTAACATAAGGAACTATAGCAAGTTCATCTCCATAAGCATAATTCATATTGGCATCAAGGCCACAAGCATAGCAAGCATCAAGTTCATCAAAAAGGGATATTTCAAACGAATCAACGGGATCATAGATATTATCATAGCATTGATCCTTCGGTAAGAACGAAGAGGCATTAAACAATGTATGAGTTGAACAGTTACTCTCATTAGAAGGTGGGCACAGGTGATCAATCCGTTCTTCCTCCGCTTGTTCTTCGCTCTCCTCATCATCTTTTTCATCCAATGAGCTCACAGTTTCATCAATTTCTTCTTCCATAGACTCCTGCAAAATATTAGTCTCTTCATGGACAGTGGAGACTTTCTCAATAAATACATCAATATCGTAATTGAATTTATAATTGTCATAGCAATATTTAAGGATAGCAAAATTTTCAGGTCTTTTCAAACAAAATCTTCAAACTTTTCAAACAAAGATTCAATTTCATAAGCACCCTTAAAAGCAAAAAATTCTTCTATTTGTTCCACATCATAGTAATCATATCTACCATTAGCATAAGAAGCTAAGGTTTCATTGTCATTAAATTTGCATGAAAAGGGAAGGTGTGGAGCGTTCATCCTAGAGCAACAAGTATAATCATATCTCTGGCATAAATTCCAAGCATACCAATGCAACATATCAATTTGATCCCATAATAGTTTCCCTTTTAGTGTCAAGCGATAATCCCTAAAGTATTCACGTTGATCCAACGTTACTCCCATTATCAAGTTGAATGGGGTTTTCTCAGGATTATCAAAGTAGTGCATAATATTTTTCACGTGACAAGCATCGAGGGTTTTAGGAGGTTCCCCATCTCCATGAGTAGCAAGTACAACTAATTTTTTTGGTATTTCGTGTTCCATATCTATAACTAAAGATAGAGAACAACTTAGAATAGAAAATAAAAACTACTTAGTGATAAAGCAAACAAGCACACATGAGAATATTCACCCCACGCTATTGCTCCCCGGCAATGGCGCCAGAAAAAGGTCTTGATAACCCACAAGTATAGGGGATTGTTTGTAGCCTTCTTTGATAAATAAGAGTGTCGAACCCAATGAGGAGCTAAAGGCAGAACAAATATTCCCTCAAGTTCTATCGACCACCGATACAACTCTACGCACACTTGACATTTGCTTTACCTAAAACAAGTATGAAACTATTTTGTAAGAATAAAACTACGAGTACTTTGCGAGAATAAAACTACGAATAAATTGCAAGGTATAAAAGTGGATAGCTTTTGTCAACAAGAAAGTCATTTGTCCCTAGGCAATCAATAACAAGTACCGGTAATCATTCCTGAAATTCTATATGAGGGAGAGGCATGAGCTAACATACTTTCTCTACTTGGATCATATGCACTTATGATTGGACCCCTAGCAAGCATCCGCAACTACTAAAGATCATTAAGGTCGTGAAACCCAACCATAGTATTAAGTATCAAGTCCTCTTTATCCCATACGCAACAACCCACTTACTCGGGTTTAAGCTTCTGTCACTCTCGCAACCCACCATAAGCGAACCATGAACATATTGCAACACCCTACAGCGAGGATCCCTCACGTTTGCGCGAGACGGAGGGCACCGTAGGATAGCACCATAAATAAAATATACAATCATACCAACCAAGATCATGATTAACCCACAGGACAAAATGGATCTACTCAAATATCATAGGATAACCATAGATCATTGGGAAATAATATATGGCGTTGATCACCATGTTTAAGTAGAGATTACAGCGGGGAAGAGAGGTGTTACACCACTGCATAGAGGGGGAGAGAGTTGGTGTTGACGGTAGCAAGATTGTTGATGTAGATCACAGTCACGATCCTTGCCCCGGCGGCACTCCGGCACCACCGGGGGAGAGGGGGAGAGAGCCCCCCTCCTTCTTCTTCTTCTTCCATGGCCTCCCCCTAGATGGGAGGAGAGTTCCCCATCTGGTCCACGGCCTCCATGGCGGCGGAGGGGCAGGAGCCCCTGCGAGATTTGATCTCCCTCTCTGTTCTCTTCTGTTTCGCGTTCCCCAGATCTGGCCAAAAACCGTTTCTTATATTCGCGGAGATCCGTAACTCCGATTGCGCTGAGATTTTAACATGATTTTTTTTCGGATATAAGCTTCCTTGCGCATGAAGTAGAGCCCCAACCGATGTACGAGGTGAGCACAAGGCATCACCACGCGCCTGGGGCGCGCCCAGGTGTCCTATGGTGTGTGTGGGCCTCCGTTTGCGATGGTTCCAACTCCCAAAAATCACAAATATTCCAAAATAATTCTCCGTAAAATTTTATTGCATTTGGACTTCGTTTGATATGGATATTCTGCGAAACAAAAAACATGCAGAAAACAGGAACTGGCACTGGGCACTGGATCAATAGGTTAGTCCAATAAATCATATAAAAAGTTGCCAAAAATATGTGAAAGTTGTATAATATTGGCATGAAACAATAAAAAATTATAGATACGACGGAGACGTATCAGCGGCACGCAAGGAAGTGCCTCCTTATTACGCGCAAAATAATGATTCCTCCACCTGACAGCGGGGACCCACCAGAAAGGCCTCTGTATTTCGTGAAAAAAACGTTCCTCCCGCCGACAGCTCGGACCCACCAGCTATATCTTCACATGTAAGGAAGTGCCTCCTTATTACGCACAAAAAAATGAATACTCCCCATGCTAGCTGGGACCCGCCATTGTTGGAGGCTGACTTGTGGACCTACTAAGTTGACGCGGACGGAGGGCTTTGTCAACTTAGTCAATATGAACGGTTCTAGCTCCAGTGATCGTACGACGTCCATCCAACGGCCGTAGTGCTTCTTCAACCTCGGGTCTTCTTGCTCCAGCCGCCCAAACCAGCGCCGGTCGTGCCGCCTGCTCCTGCCTCTCGTGGTCGGCTCTGCTGCCGCGCAGGCCTCACCGCCCCACCATACTCCCATCGCTGGCCTGGTCATCCCTGTACTCACCCAGACCTCCTCTTATTCTCCAGCGACGGCAGCCTCACACTGTAGCCCAACCAGTAAACCCTCGTACTCCCCTCCGCGTGGGAAACAACTGCCGAGTCTTCCCCGGCTCCGGGTCATTCCCTTCCTAGGCCTCGCCGTTGTCCACCGCCTTGGTGCTCTCGCCGTGGCGTGGTCAACGTGGTCAACGAATGACTTACATCAGAAGAGGACTGTACGTGGAGAGGCTGACAGCTGGGTCCACGGCCGCACCAAGGAAGTGCCTCCTTATTATGCGCAAAATAATGATTCCTCCACCTGACAGCGGGGACCTACCGGAAGGGCCTCTGTATTTTGGCTTAGCTGTATTTTGCAAAAAAAAACATGTTTCCCCCTGACAGCTGGGACCCACCAGTTATAACTATGCACGCAAGGAAGTGCCTCCTTATCCTCCCTAACAGCTGGGACCCACCCGGTCGAACCGTACGTAGGGTTGTCTGTCTGGTCGCGAACGTGTACGTACATACTCGTCGATCGGCCTCTCTGCAACGATGAACCGTGGCCGAGCAAGCAGCAGCACGTGTAGTAGTAGAGCACCCGACATAGCAGTTCAGGCAGTCCCTTCTAAACTGTGTACACGTACATACAGCCAGATGCCAAAAAATACGGCCATGTACGTACATACGGGCGTGGTCTCGAACGCCTACTCGCGCATACGTACGGCCAGGGTTCGTGTACATGGAGATGCAACGGACGGTAGCAACGGCGTCCTATTCATCGGGCAGCCAACCGGTTGGGTCAGAACGGAGAAACAGCGTCTTGTTCATCGGGAGGCAACAGACTGGGTCGGAATGTGTCCTATTTAATGGGAGCCAACCGGCTTGGATGGAACAGCCGAAACGGGGTCTGGCATACCGCAGTACAGAGGAAACGGCCTTCTGTTCGACCGGATATGGTCGAAACGGCATCCTGTTCATTGGGAGGGGTGTGGCGTACAACAAAATGGAGTAAACAGACTTGTGTTGGAGCGCTACGGTCGAAATGGGGGTCATGTTCATCGGGAGGGGTGTGGCGTACCGCAAAATGGGACTCCACGGGATACTGTTCACCCACCGTCGACTTCCTTCAGCCTCCACCTACACTGTTCATCCACCATGTCTTCCTCCTGCCTCCACCAGCTACTGTTCATCCATGGGCTACTGTTCATCCGGCCCTCCACCGGCTACTGTTCAACCAGCCCTTCACGGGGTCCTATTCATCCACCCGCAACCAGCTCGGCTGTGGTGGCCTCCTCTCCAGGTCCTGTTCATCCAGCAGTAATGGCCTACTACCACGGGGTCATGTTCATCCAACCCCCACCAGGAACTGTTCATCCAACCCCAACCACGTATGTCTCAACTCGTTCAACCAACCCCCATGTTCATTCTTCATCAAGAGGCAATAGGTTCGATCGGCATCAGTAAGCAGCAGCAGCAGCGATCAATCGATCGATCAGGTTCAGTTAGCAGTAGTAGCGAAGGAATCGCTCGGGTTCAGTAACGTAGCTAGTGCAATCGCTCGGGTTCAGTAAGCGAACACCTCGCTCGGGTTCAGTTAGAGCCCAACGCCTCGCACACACGCGCGTATGTATACGAGAGAAATGCGCATCGCTCGGCCCCGACCACCCACCGTAACTGGGAACTCCCCGAAATTCGCCCTCGCCTTCGCTCCCAAAAAAGCATGCAGGTGCGTCCCCGGCCCGCCCAGGACAAAAAGCCCATTTTCTATCATGATTTTTTGTCATAGAAGTAGGAGCCCACCACATCTATGATGATACCGGGTTTTGTCACAATTATTGTCATAGAAGTGTCATAAGCATGACAGAAAAAAAAATTGTTCGGGCCAAAATGTCACGGATGTGTCTTTTTTGTAGTGTATGGAGCAGGAGGTCTTCAAGTGCAAGGGGATGGTGGAACGTGGACTCAATGCCAATCACCTCATGATCGCGGATTACACCCGTGATCTCAAGGTGGATGGCAAATCCATGAAGGACATCGTCTTCACCTTCAACGAGCAAATCAACTTTCTGTAAAGCCAAATCTATATCTCCAAAACCAAGTCTTTGAATATGACGCAAGGTTTAAAGGTATGAGTTTGGCTGCTAGTTGCAGGACTCGCGAGACTCTCTCCTCCTCTTATGATGGTGAGCCATTGCCATGGAAACCGGAAGATAAGATCGCTACTACATCACCACCACCACCTTCTTCATCACCAATGGAGACTTGAGTTCATGGTATGGACACTCCCCTTGGCTTGTGCCAAGCTTGGGGGAGGTGTCCCGGTATCGTATCACGACCACTATCTTTGCTTTCATCTATTTTAGTTCAATCTTTAGTTTCCTATGATTTAGTTGAATAAAAGTTTTAGTTCGATACTTTCTTTTTGAGTGTTTGCTTAGTGATCTATCAATCGATGTAATCGTGTGCGAGATATATAATAAAGAGTAGCTTGAGTTTTGTTTCTTTACTTTTATGTTTCAATAAAAAGGAAGGAAAATAAATGAAAAAGGTCATATGCTAATCTTATGGTAAGTAATGACACCACATAAGGAAAAGTATAAGTGGTAAAATTTATTGGAGATTGACAAACATAGCATTAGTCAATGATGCAACTCATGAAAGAATTAATAAGGGAAGAGAAGATTCACATGTAAATACACTATCTTGGACATCTTTTATGATTGTGAGCCCCCATTAAATATTTTGTGTCAAAATAGTTGACGTTGGACAAGCAAGACAACGTAATGATTTATGTTTGTTCATATTCACATAGAAGTTATATTGTCATAGATCCTTTAACATGTGGTGCTTGCTCAATATCTTTTCTAGCGAAAAATTCCGCACTAAGTAGACATACTACTTGTACATCCAAAACCCTTAACCCAAATCTTATTTTGAGAGTCCACCATACCTACCTATGGATTGAGTAAGATCCTTCAAGTAAGTTGTCATCGGTGCAATAAGGCAATAAAAATGCTTCTAAATGTATTGGATCATTTAGTGTAAGAGAAAATTGAGCATTGTACGAACTTGTGATGGCAAAGTAATAAAAGCGACGGACTGCATAATAAAGGTTGCTATCATAAGGGGCAATATAACGTGACGTTCTTTTGCATTAAGGGATTTGGCATACAAACAAATGTTGTGATGAATTGTTACTTGTTCATTAGAAGTTATATGATAAAAGTTATTTGATAAAGTTTTATGTTAAAGTTCTTTGCTGTTAGAATAATATGCATGATGCTTCTATGTCCATATTTTGTTTTTATCGATACCTCTCTCTCTAAGCATGTGGACATGTTTTTCGATTTCGGTTTTCGCTTGAGGACAAGCGAGGTCTAAGCTTGGAGGAGTTGATACGTCCATTTTGCATCATGTTTTCCTACTATTATTTATAATGTTTTTATGCATAATAATGTCTTTTGGAGTATTTCTTATGCTTTTTCTGTCATATTATGCAAGGTTTACAAAAAGAGGAAGAATACCGGCAGCTGGAATTCTGGACCTGGAAAAGCTATGTTAGAGTTACCTATTCCGCACAACTCCAAATAAGCTGAAAATTTACAGAGAATTGTTTTGGAATATATGAAGAATATTGGAGCAAATAACTACCAGAGGGGGCCCACCAGGTGGGCACAACCCACCTGGGCGCGCCAGGGAGCCCAGGCGCGCCCTGGTGGGTTGTGCCCTCCTCTGCCCACCTCCGGTGCCCCTCTTCTGGTTTATAAGTCATTTTGACCTAGAAAAAATAGGAGGAGGACTTTCGGGACGAAGCGCCGCTGTCTCGAGGCGGAACTTGGGCAGGAGCACTTTTGCCCTCCGGCGGAGCGATTCCGCCGGGGGAACTTCCCTCCCGGAGGGGGAAATCATCGTCATCACCAACACCTCTCCCATCTTTGGGAGGGCCATCTCCATCAACATCTTCAACAGCACCATCTCCTCTCAAACCCTAGTTCATCTCTTGTGTTCAATCATTGTACCGGAACCTTAGATTGGTGCTTGTGGGTGACTAATAGTGTTGATTACATCTTGTAGTTGATTACTATATGGTTTATTTGGTGGAAGATTATATGTTCAGATCCATTATGCTATTTAATACCCCTATGATCTTGAGCATGATTATTATTTGTGAGTAGTTACTTTTGTTCTTGAGGTCACGGGAGAAGTCATGTTGCAAGTAATCATGTGAACTTGATATGTGTTCAATATTTTGATGATATGTATGTTGTGATTCCCTTAGTGGTGTCATGTGAACGTTGACTACATGGCACTTCACCATATTTGGGCCTAAGAGAAAGCATTGTGGAGTAGTTATTAGATGATAGGTTGCTAGAGTGACAGAAGCTTAAACCCTAGTTTATGCGCTACTTCGTAAGGGACTGATTTGGATCCAAAAGTTTAACGCTATGGTTAGATTTTATCTTAATACTTTTCTCGTAGTTGCGGATGCCTGTGAGGGGGTTAATCATAAGTAGGAGGTTTGTTAAAGTAAGAACAACACCTAAGCACCGGTCCACCCACATAACAAATTATCAAAGTAGCGAACACGAATCAAGCTAACATGATGAAAGTGATATGATGAAATTCCCGTGTACCCTCAAGAACGCTTTGCTTATCATAAGAGACCGTTTTGGCCTGTCCTTTGCCACAAAAGGATTGGGCTACCTTGCTGCACATTATTTACCATTACCATTACTTGCTCATTACAAATTATCTTGCTATCAAACTATCTCTTACCAACTATTTTAGTGCTTGAAGAAAATACCTTGCTGAGAACCACTTGTCATTTCCTTCTGCTCCTCATTGGGTTCGACACTCTTACTTATCGAAAGGACTATGATTGATTCCCTACACTTGTGGGTCATCAGCCCACCAGGTGGGCACAACCCACCTAGGCGCGGCCTGGTAGGTTGTGCCCACCTCAGCCCACCTCTGGTGCCCCTCTTTTGGTATATAAGTCATTTTGACCTAGAAAAAATTGGAGGAGGACTTTCGGGACGAAGCGCCACCGTCTCGAGGCGGAACTTGAGCAGGAGCACTTTTGCCCTCCGACGGAGCAACTCCGCCGGGGGAACTTCCCTCCCGGAGGGGGAAGTCATCGTCATCACCAACAACTCTCCCATCTTTGGGAGGGCCATCTCCATCACCATCTTCAACAGCACCATCTCCTCTCAAACCCTAGTTCATCTCTTGTGTCCAATCTTTGTACCGAAACCTTAGATTGGTACTTGTGGGTGACTAGTAGTGTTGATTACATCTCGTAGTTGATTACTATATCATTTATTTGGTGGAAGATTATATGTTCTGTCGGTGCAACAGACTCTGGGTCCATTGCCCAAACTGTGCACAGGCCCAGAGACAAGATTACAAGACCAAGATCAGATCAAGCAAGGAAGATCAAATCCCTTGAAGGATCCAAGTGGAGGTCGAGAAGGCCAAGGTGAGCTTTAGGAGCAAGGAATCACTAAGAAAAGGACCTACCTTGCTGGGCAGGCGAGCCCGGCAAGGTTGGGTTTTGCCCCGGAAGCAAGCTCCCAGATCGTCCCGGCAGGCCTGCCGAGGCTGGCGGAGGCAAGCCACTCCACCGCTCCACCTCACAAGTGACGCAAGTCACTAATCAGAGCGGTGTCGAGCTCCAAGGTGACTAAGTGGCTGCTTTTTGCCACATGGCAGCCACTTCCTATAGCAAACACCTCCATATGACACCCGTCCTGAGACGTGTCAAACAAGCAGGCGCGAAGCAGGCAAAACAGCCCGGCAGGACCTGCCGAGCGAGCTGTGATGTGACACTCAGCGGCGCATTTAATGTGCTCTGTCAGCCTGCAGAGTTAGGTATGATAGCAATATTAGCTATCTAATCAGCACGCAAAGACTGATTTGCCACTGTGGTGACCCCTTGAATCTATAAAAGGAGGCCGATGGCGACCGTAGAAGAGGTTGGTTGGTTGGTCGCTGGCATATTCATACGCGCGTAGCCACTCTCGCCCCTAGAGCAACCCTGCCGGGCAAGTGTGCTACGTCCACCACAATTATCCACCATCAATCCACCAAAGCAGGAGTAGGGTTTTACGCCTCACGGCGGCCCGAACCTGGGTAAAAACTGCCCGTGTGATCTTTGCCATGCTGCGCGATGCTTCTCCGCTCTTTGTGCAACGTGCCCATCCCCCCGCCGAACCAAAAGGGGCTCATGGCCCCATAGATGGCCATGGTTTCCCACGACATCTTTGGCGCGCCAAGTAGGGGGATCGCTTGCGTGAACCCGAGAGAGTACGCTGCGCGTCATCTTCATCAACATTTTCGTCGTCGACAGCGTCATCGACTATGGCGGCCAAAAGGAAGCCCGGAGCTGCAAATCACCCACCCACCTCGAAGGCTCCGCCGCCCGCGATCGCCGATGTCGCGGGGAACGCGGGGGCTCGCGAGGGTGTGGATGCTGCGGGGGACATGGCCGGCGCAGGCGGCGCCGTCGCCACCTCCCCCACGGCCGAAGCAGGAGCGGGAGGCACCGGGGAAGGACAGCATCAGCAACATCCCAACGGCCATGCTCCACGAGGTACGGATGGAGGGATCATTCCGCCTGAACCCCTTCTCCTCGGCAACGGGCACAGCCGCAGTGATGATGCTCGTTCTGGGGTGAATCGCAACCCTCCGGCCGCCCCCCTATGGGCGCGATTGCAGGGCACGCCCCACCCCCGGGACGGGCTGACCCAGCTACTGTGCCCAACGGAGCCGCTGGCACTCAGGCGCCTCCGCCGCATCACCATGCCATCCAAACGGCTGGTTCGCAGCAGCAAGGGCGCGGCGCGATCGCCACCGGCAACATCAGGAGCCGAGCGACACTACGATCTACATCGTCGTCACCTATGCCAAGCACTGCCCCCGAGGCCATGGCGCGAGCCCAACTGCTATTGAGATTTGCACCGGCAGCAGACCAGATGGATGAGTGGCGAGTTACCATCCAAAGTCTGATTGGTTTTGCCGAGGCGGAAGGATCACAGCGGGCCAGACCGCCACGGCCTTCCCAGGCAGCAACGGCGACTCGTGTGGTTGGCCGTGCGGGAGGGGCCACCCTCACAGTGCAATCCCCACCATGGCAAGCCGCCCGGGAGCCGCAAAACCAACCACCCGATGACGTCTCGATGGCCTCGTCAGACCCTCAAGCGCGTCAAGGCCGACAGCGTGCCCCAGAGGGCAGGCGAAGGGAAGGCGCGTGCACCATCGACGAGTGGTGCTGCAACAACCCCCGCCGGTCCAATGGGTGCGATGGCCCCGACGTTGACGAGCCCGTGCTCGGAGATGGCGGGTGCCTGCCTTTTGAGGTTGGGTGCCTTGCCTTCACCCGTGAGCTGCGGCAAGTCCGTTGGCCGTCCACTCGCATGTTCAAGCCAGTGATACTCGAGAAGTATGATGGGAGACTAAACCCGGCAGAGTTCTTGAGCATCTACACCATCGCTGTTCAAGCTGCCGAGGGAAGAGATGAGAAGGTGTTCGCCAACTACTTCCCTTTGGCCCTCAAGTCAAATGTGTGGTCTTGGCTGATGCACCTTCCGGAGAACTCCATTTTGACCTGGGCTGACCTGTGTCATGAGTTCATTGGTGCCTTCACGGGTGGCCATCAAGAACCAGGGCGGCCCAGCGACTTGCAGCTTCTCCAGCAGAAAGAAGGAGAAACCCTATGGAAGTACTTGCAGAGATTCAGCCGAGTCCACAGAAATATCCCAGATATCCACCCAGCTGCCGTGATAGCTGCCTTCCAATCCAATGTGCGCAACCACATGACACGTTCCAAGATGAACGTTCGGTTGCCCAAGACTGTGAAGGGGCTCTACACTTTGGTGGACAAATGTGCTCAGGTGGAGGAGGGGAGCGAACTTCCTGGAGAGGAGGATTGCGTCAACATCGACTCAGAAGATGACGACGAGACCATCAGTAAGAAGAAGAACAAGAAGCACAACAAGAAGCGCAAGGATAAGATAGTGATGACTGTTGAGGGGTCAGGCACGCCTAGTACCGGCAAGTAGGCCAAGGTTGAAGCCCCTGGCAAGGAGGCTACAGCATGCACTAACTGCCGGGAGGCAGCGGCTGCCGAGAAAGCTGGGAAAAGTGATGGGCCGTACTGCAAGATTCATCAGACCAAGGGCCATGATCTCCAGGAGTGTCATCAGGTTGAGCAACTCGTCAAGAGGCAGAAGGCTGAGTATGAGAAGCGTGATAAGGAAAAAGGTCAGAATGGCGCTGGCGGGAAGGGCCGGGGTGGTGAAGCAAATCGCCCCGGCAAGGCTCCTCGGAACCAAGGGATACCCGCCGAAGGCTGAGAGAAAGAGGATTGCAGCAATGAGAGTGATGGAGGGAATGAAGAGGAAACCAGCGAGCAGGAATTCCAGAAGGCCACTGACGCCCTGTGCATTGACGGGGGTGCATCTTTGCACTCATATCACCGCCAACTTAAACAGTGGGCGCGTGAGGTCAATGCCATGGAGCCAGCGGCAGATTCTCGGAAGCCGCTCAAATGGTCACGCACGCCCATCATCTTTGATGAAGAGGACCACCCCGACTGCATTACTGCGGTAGGGTGCTTGCCGTTGTTGGTCTTACCAACAATTCGCAACCTCAAGGTCACAAAGATGCTGGTTGATGGCGGGGCTGGGTTGAATCTGATTTCCCCAAAGGTAATCAGCAAACTCTAGATAGCAGAGGAAGAACTTAAGGCCACAGGCACGTTTCAAGGAGTCAATCCTGGTAGGAGCCGTCCTAAGGGAAAGGTTACGTTGCCAGTGACATTTGGAGGAGAGTTGAACTACAGGACTGAGAAAGTTGTGTTTGATGTGGTTGACCTCCCCCTGCCATACAACGGGATCCTTGGGTGCCCGGCCCTAGCCAAGTTCATGGCAGCATCCCACTATGCCTACAACACCTTGAAGATGCCAGGGCCGATGGGCGTCATTTCCGTCCCGTCGGACAAGAAAGACGCAATTATTTGCGTGGATAAGATGTACCAGGACGCGGTCGTGGAAGCCACAGTTCCCGCCAAGGAAAAGCATAGCAGAGGCACTGGCAAGGAATCCGGAAAGCATACCTCTGCGGAATGTGCCGCGCCCGTTGATGACATGCCAGAGAGTTCCAACAGCAAGAGATCCAAGGCTACTCCACCCCAAGTGAAAAAGGTCCCGGCAGGGCTGGCTGGCGTTGATGGTACTTTCACTATCACCTCCACCCTTGATGACAAATAGGAAAGCGCGCTTGTTGCCTTCCTGTGGGCGAATATCGATGTGTTTGCCTGGCAACCGTCTGATATCTCCGGTGTTCCCAGGGAGGTAATCGAGCACCACCTTGCTGTCTGCCCACAAGCCCGACCCGTCAAGCAGAAGGTTCGGAAGCAGGCCCTGGAGCGGCAGCAGTTCATTGCCGAGGAAATCAAGAAACTTGAAGCAGCTGGTTTGGTCAGAGAAGTACTTCATCCAACATGGTTAGCAAACCCAGTGGTTGTGCGCAAGGCTAATGGAAAATGGAGGCTTTGCATAGATTTCACGGATCTGAACAAGGCATGCCCGAAGGACCCATTTCCCTTGCCGCGCATCGACCAGATCATGGATTCTACTTCAGGACGTGAGTTGCTCTCTTTCCTGGATGCATCCTCTGGATACCATCAAATTTTTATGTCCAAGGAAGACGAAGAAAAGACCTCATTCATCACCCCATGCGGCACATACTGCTTTGTGTGCATGCCTTTCGGGTTAAAGAGTGCCGGGTCCACTCCTGCAAGAGCAGTCCAGATTGGCTTTGAACCGCAGTTGCATAGGAACATTGAAGCCTATATGGATGATATTGTGGTCAAGACCAAGGACAGATCAACCCTCATCCAAGATTTAGAAGAGACGTTTGCTAATCTGCGCAAGATCAACTTGAAACTGAATCCGGAGAAGTGCGTGTTTGGTATTCCCTCCGGCAAGCTGCTTGGTTTCTTTGTGTCCCACCGTGGGATAGAGGCCAACCCCAATAAGATCAAGGCCATTGAGCAGATACAGGCACCCAAGACGGTTAAGGATGTGAGGCGTTTGACAGGATGCGTTGCCGCGCTTAGCAGATTCATTTCCAAATCTGTCGAGCGCGCCTTGCCGTTCTTCAAGATTTTGAAGATGGCAGGGCCCATGAAGTGGACCCCGGAAGCAGATGCAGCACTGCAGGATTTGAAGACCTACTTGTCTTCTGTGCCTACTTTGGTTGCACCCAAACCACAAGAGCCGTTGCTGCTATATCTGGCAGCGACTAATCAAGTGGTTAGTGTGGCCCTAGTAGCACAACGTGAAGTAGAAGAAGTAGCAACCTCAGCAAGTGTCCCGCCAGGGGAAGAGGAAGAGAGCGGCCCGGCAAGGCCAGATACGGATCAGGACAAAGAGGAGCACGGCAGCGGAGGCAACCCCAAGGACGCGGCAAGGAAGAAGGTGGTGCAGCGCCCAGTATACTTCGTCAGCTCCTTGTTGCAGGGGGCTAGATCTAGGTATTCTGGCATGCAAAAATTGATCTTTGGCCTTGTCATGGCCTCAAGGAAACTGCACCACTAATTCCAAACCCATGAGATCACGGTTGTCACCCGCTTTTCGTTGCAAAGGATACTTCGAAACCCAGAGGCCACCGGTAGGATAGTGGAGTGGGGATTGGAGTTGTCCAGCTTTGGCCTGAAGTTTGAAAGCACATCAACAATCCAGAGTAGGGCGTTGGCAGAGTTTATTACAGAATGGACGCCAACCCCTGATGAAGAAGTACTGGAAACAGTTATCCCCGGCAAGGAAGCGCCCCAAGAATGGATCATGTATTTCGATGGTGCCTTCTCCCTACAAGGTGCAAGGGCTGGCGTGCTTCTCCTTGCTCCCACTAGAGAGCAACTGAGGTATGTTGTCCAGATGCACTTTCCCTGGGAGGAGGCGACCAACAATACAGCAGAGTATGAAGGGCTTCTTGCCAGGCTCAGGATTGCCACATAATTGGGAATCAAGAAGCTGATTATTCGAGGAGATTCACAACTGGTGGTGAGACAAGTCAACAAGGATTACCAAAGCCCATTGATGGAGGCATACGTCGAGGAAGTGAGAAGATTGGAGGAGCGCTTTGACGGGTTGCAAACAGAGCACATACCCCGTGCGAAAAACAACATTGCTGATCACCTGTCAAAGTGCGCTGCGCAGAAGCTTCCTGTGGAACCAGGAACTTTTGTTCTCCATCTTACTCAGCCCTCCATATCCCCGACAACAATGGCCCGAAAGAAGAGGAAATTGGACTCCGGTAAGCCTCTCTCGGTAGAGCCTTTCAAGGCTCCTAGCAGGGACCTTGCCGGAAACAACTCCCTTTCGATTGCCGGGCTGCCCCCTCCTGCCGGACCGCCGGTCCCCACGGCCGAGGGATGCGCCCCCACGAATGAGGAGGTGCCGCTAGTCCTCGTTGCCGAGCCTCAGGCTCCAACTTGGGTAAGGCACATAGTCCATTTCCTAGAAACCAGAGAACTTCCCGAAGAGTAAGAAGAAGCTGAAAGAGTAGCCCGGAGGGCCAGTATGTATCAGTTTGTCGATGACACACTATACAGAAGAAGGCCCAATGGTGTGAAATTGAAGTGCATTTGCCGGGAAGGAGGAAAGGAACTGCTGGCAGAGATACACAAAGGTATGTGCGGCTCCCACATTGGATCAAGGGCTTTGGTTGGGAAAGCATTCCAGCAAGGATTCTATTAGCCCACAGCCCTCCAAGATGTGTTTGAGCTCGTCACCAAGTGTGAAGCCTGTTAGTTCCATTCCAACAATAACCATCTGCCTGCCGAAGCACTCCAGACAATCCCGTTGTCATGGCCGTTTTCGGTCTGGGGGCTCGATATCCTCGGCCCTTTCCCCCGAGCTGCCGGGGGCTTTGAATTCTTTTTTATTGCAATCGACAAGTTTACAAAGTGGCCAGAAGTAGATGCCGTGAGAAAGGTGACTGCTCAGTCAGCTATCAAGTTCTTGAAAGGATTGGTGTGCCGCTTCGGGGTCCCTGCCCGGATCATCACCGACAACAGCACCCAGTTCACAGTCGCGCCTTCATGCAATATGTTCATGCACATGAAAGCAAGATCTCATTTGCCTCTGTTGCACATCCCAGAAGCAATGGACAACCTGAGAGGGCGAATGCTGAAGTGCTGCGAGGACTCAAGACAAGAACATTTGATAAGCTGTGGAAGCACGACAGGTGATGGATCGATGTGCTGTCGGCGGTTCTTTGGTCCCTCAGAACGACACCAAACCGAGCTACCGGGCAGACTCCCTTCTCCCTAGTCTATGGGGCAGAAGTAGTTATCCCAACGGAACTCATTTACGGGTCACCTTGAGTGCTTGCCTATGATGAAGTAGCGCAGGAACAGCACATGCGTGAGGACGCCGTGCTTCTCGAGGAGAACCGTCTTCGGGCTGTTACGCGTGCTGCACGCTATCAGCAAGCCCTGCTTCGCTATCATAGCCGCAGGGTTCATGCCCGGTGTTTTGAGGAAGGTGACCTTGTCCTTAGGCGTGTTCAGTCCACCAAGGGTACAAACAAGCTGTCGCCAAAGTGGGAAGGCCCTTACCGGGTAGTACGAGTCACCAGACCTGGCGCAGTCCGTCTGGAGACCGGAGATGGCATTCAATTGCAAAACTCATGGAATATTGAGCATCTCCGCAAGTTCTACCTGTAAGGCGCAGCTGTCAGGCCCTGCCCGGCAGCCACCCTTTTGTACAGGCCTTGCCTCAGCTGCATGTAACCCCTTGTACAAATCCAGGCGCAGACCCTGAGCAACAAAGAAATAAATGTAGCGCTGGGGGCCCCTGACAAGTTGCATGCATGCATAAGCATCTCATGAGCATCTCATGAGCATCGCATGATTCATGTAGATAGGTTGCATGATCATGTAGATAGATTGCATCTGGCATCATCTTCATTTGCATAAGCTGCAGGCTCCTGCCGTGGACTTAGTCCTAGGAAGAGGATGCGAAGACGAGCCAGCATTGCGGTCTCCGGCAAGCCAAACAGATAAGTTCCATCTCTTATCCATACATGTTCCGTGAGTAGGACTTGTGCATATGAAAACCTCGCCACTGATGACCCACAAGTATATGGGATCAGTTGTAGCCTTTTTGATAAGTAAGAGTGTCGAACCCAACGAGGAGCAGAAGGAAATGACAAGTGGTTTTCAGCAAGGTAATGTCTGCAAGTGCTGAAATTGTAAGTAACAGAGTAGTTTGATAGCAAGATAATTTGTAACGAGCAAGTAACGGTAGTAGTAACAAAAGTGCAGTAAGGTAGACCAATACTTTTGAGGCAAAGGACAGGCCAAAACGGTCTCTTATGATAAGAAAAGTGTTCTTGAGGGTACACGGGAATTTCATCTAGTCACTTTCATCATGTTGGTTCGATTTGTGTTCACTACTTTGATAATTTGATATGTGGGTGGATCGGTGCTTAGGTGCTGTTCTTACTTGAACAAACCTCCTACTTATGATTAACCCCCTCGCAAGCATCCGCAACTACGAGAAAAGTATTAAGAATAAATTCTAACCATAGCATTAAACTTTTGGATCCAATCGGTCCCTTACGGAATAGCGCATAAACTAGGGTTTAAGCTTTTGTCACTCTCGCAACCCATCATCTAATAACAACTCCACAATGCATTCCCTTAGTCCCAAATATGGTGAAGTGTCATGTAGTCGCCGTTCACATGACATCACTAAGGGAATCACAACATACATATCATAAAAATATCGAACACATATCAAATTCACATGATTACTTGCAACATGATTTCTCCCGTGACCTCAAGAACGAAAGTAACTACTCACAAATAATAATCATGCTCAAGATCAGAGGAGTATTAAATAGCATAATAGATCTGAACATATAATCTTCCACCAAATAAACCATATAGTAATCAACTACAATATGTAATCAACACTACTAGTCACCCACAAGCACCAATCTATAATTCCGGTACAAAGATTGAACACAAGGGATGAACTAGGGTTTGAGAGGAGATGGTGCTGTTGAAGATGTTGATGGAGATTGCCCTCCCCAAGATGGGAGAGTTGTTGGTGATGATGATGACGATGATTTCCCCCTCCGGGAGAGAAGTTCCGGTACAAAGTGCTTCTGCCCAAGTTCCGCCTCGAGACGGCGGCCCTTTGTCCCGAAAGTCCTCTCCTGATTTTTTTTCTATGTCAAAATGACTTATATATCAGAAGATGGGTGCCGGAGGTGGGCCGAGGAGAGCACAACCCACCAGGGCGCGCCTGGGCTCCCTGGCGCGCCCAGGTGTGTTGTGCCCACCTGGTGGGCCCCCTCTGGTACTTATTGGCTCCAATATTTCTTATTTATTCCATAAAAAATCCTTGTGAAGTTTCAGCTCATTTGGAGTTGTGCATAATAGGTAGCCTGACGTAGCTTTTTCAGGTCCAGATTTCCAGCTGCCCGAATTCTCCCTCTTTGTGAGTACCTTGCATATTATGAGAGAAAAGGCATTAGAATTACTCCAAAAAGCATTATTATGCATAAAAACATTATAAATAACAGTAGGAAAACATGATGCAAAATGGACGTATCAGCCACCCCGGAAACAAAGGTGCTCCCATTTACTGACACGAACGTTGCTTCGGTCAGGATGGTCGTAGTGGCCTTTGGCTGAAAGGGATTGGCGGGGGGCTGGTCTCTCCCAATGGGTTCTGCGCCTGGCAGGCTCAGCCTCACGGCAGCAGTCCTATGGGATACCGGCAAGGTAGCTTACTGGGATCTACTTGTTTACATGAAAGTATAGAGGTGTTTCACCTCCGCATGGATATCATACATGCACAAGTGCCCGGCAAAGCTTATCTTTTTCATTAATATGTTGATCAACAAGTACAAATCTCACAGAACATAAACATGGATACAAGAGGTTAAATTATTTGAACTAAAATTTGGCAAGTGCCTGCAGATTTAAGATTGAAAAAAGATAAGTGCCACGTAATGCCCTTTCTTGTCCCTCTCCTCCTAGGCACGGTGGTAGAAGGCGAAGAGGGCAAAAGGAGTGCCTGGGCAGAAGCTTAGCCTAACCCTGTCGGGCTCTAGGAGAGGTTGCCCGGCGGGGGCGAGGGGCATGGACAAAGGCGACGATGAAGAGACCAGTGGAGACGACCCGTCAACCACCACCACCAAGGCCAGCAGGACACGGCAAGGCTAACGGAGCTGCAGCTCGGGAGGAAGCCTGCTAGGGTCCAGCTGGAGGACTGCTGGAGGAGCCAGGGGCACCGTCACCACATCCGCACCCAACTCCCCAGCAAACCACCTTGCCGGGGAGAAAACGCAGGTGTAGATGATGGTGCTGCCGCCTGATAAAGATGGTGCGGGCGACGTTCAGCCGGAGTCGGAGTCGTCGCCCTCCCGGTCGCTGCCGTCGTCATCACCGCCACTGTCCTCCTTGTCGCTTTTGCTCGAGGAGGAGCTTTCATCGTCGGTCGAGCTCTCCGCGCAGCACCCTAAGCAAGCTCCCGAGCGCCCAAAGACCTTGACGGAGAGCAGGCCACTCTCCATTAATTTAAACTGGAGAACGTGCCCCTCCGATAAGCTATGGGCTCGAGCGAAGGTCTTCCAGCCGCGGCGAAGGTACATAACATGAGGAGCAGGGAAGTCAACATCCACCCACATACCACTATTCCCACAGCCCCTCATGTGCAACCTCAGTGCACGCGGCTGTTCAAGCTCCATCACCCTTGCAAATGGAGTAGGGAGGCGGAGGTGGCCGCGCGGAGGCTTATACAGCCTGATGACAAACTCCAAGGGTTGGTCTCCGACGTGGCCTTACATTGGGGGAAGAGCGTCCGGTGCGGGCGCAATTGAGGCGCCGCCCCGGCCTCCTCGGCCGCATGCACCGCGACGTCCTCGGCCGCACCCCCTTCCGCCTCCTCTCACAGCGGGTTCAGCCCCCACATCATCAAGAGGAGGGGGGAGACGCTATCTAGCAGAAGTTCCCGTCGCCACCACTGGAGTACCACCACACCCTCGCCCCCTCACCATGGCAAGCAAAGGAAGTTTGATGCAAGGGAGAAGGAAGGCGTGTGAGCAAACACACTACTCCTACCCCCTTTTATAGGAGAACGAGGCAGGGGGCTGGCCTCTCGTCCAGAAGGCGGTCGCCCTGCTCCTCCAATGCGGTTCCCCTACACCTCCAACGGCCCGTGGAATCAGAGCCGCCCCTCTACACCAATTAGCGACGCCTGGTTTTCTTCCATGGTGCCCGTTCCCGCGCCCTCCGCGTCCGCCACTCACCCTACGCAATGCATGCGGTACACGTGGCGGAAATGCCCCGGGGCAGGAGGCAAGTGGGATGGCAGTTTTCTACCCCGTGATCGTGGGGCGTGGGCTACCCACAGATCGTGGTTCAGTTTCTTCCCTAACGTTTCGCACGACGCGTGGGAAAATTGGAAACTGACCCAAGCTCGGGTTAATGAAGAAGCAAAGAAGATCTCAAAGGGCGGAGCCGCCGTTACATTTCTGCCTGTGCACTGGTTAGGGCCTACCCCAACGACGCCCAGCGCCGCCTTCGTGCCAGGCCCGGGGGCTCCTGACGGTGCAACAGACCTTGGGTCCACTGCCCGAACTGTGCACAGGCCCAGAGACAAGATTACAAGACCAAGATCAGATCAAGTAAGGAAGATCAAATCCCTTGAAGGATCCAAGTGCAGGTCGAGAAGGCCAAGGTGAGCCTGAGGAGCAAGGCATCACTAAGGAAAGGACCTACCTTGCCGGGCAGGAGAGCCCGGCAAGGTTGGGTTTTGCCCCGGAAGCAAGCTCCCAGATCGTCCCGGCAGGCCTGCCGGGGCTGGCGGAGGCAAGCCACTCCACCGCTCCACCTCACAAGCGACGCAAGTCACTAATCAGAATGGTGTCGAGCTCCAAGGTGACTAAGTGGCTGCTTTTTGCCACATGGCAGCCACTTCCTACAGCAAACACCTCCATATGACACTCGTCCTGAGACATGTCAAACAAGCAGGCGCGAAGCTGGCAAAACAGCCCGGCAAGACCTGCCGAGCGAGCTGTGATGTGACACTAAGCGGTGCATTTAATGCGCTCTGTCAGCCTGCAGAGTTAGGTATGATAGCACTGTTAGCTATCTAATTAGCACGCAAAGACTGATTTGACACTGTGGTGACCCCTTGAATCTATAAAAGGAGGCCCATGGCAACCGTAGAAGAGGTTGGTTGGTCGCTGGCATATTCATACGCGCGTAGCCACTCTCGGCCCCAGAGCAACCCTGCCGGGCAAGTGTGCTACGTCCACCACCATTATCCACCATCAATCCACCAAAGCAGGAGTAGGGTTTTACGCCTCACGGCGGCCCGAACCTGGGTATAAACTGCCCGTGTGATCTCTGTCGTGCTGCGCGATGCTTCTCCGCTCTTTGTGCAACGTGCCCATCCCCCCGCCGAACCAAAAGGGGCTCATGGCCCCATAGATGGCCGTGGTTTCCCACGACGTGTTCAGATCGATTATGCTATTTAATACCCCTATGATCTTGAGCATGATTATTATTTGTGAGTAGTCACTTTTGTTCTTGAGGTCACAGGAGAAGTCATGTTGCAGGTAATCATGTGAACTTGATATGTGTTCGATATTTTGATGATGTGTATGTTGTGATTCCCTTAGTGGTGTCATGTGAACGTCTACTGCATGGCACTTCACCATATTTGGGCCTAAGGGAATGCATTGTGGAGTAGTTATTAGATGATGGGTTGCTAGAGTGACAGAATCTTAAACCCTAGTTTATGCGCTATTTCGTAAGGGACTGATTTGTATCCAAAAGTTTAATGCTATGGTTAGATTATATCTTAATACTTTTCTCCTAGTTGCGGATGCTTGCGAGGGGATTAATCATAAGTAGGAGGTTTGTTAAAGTAAGAACAGCACCTAAGCACCGGTCCACCCACATATCAAATTATCAAAGTAGCGAACACGAATCAAACCAACATGATGAAAGTGATATGATGAAATTCCTGTGTACCCTCGAGAATGCTTTGCTTATCATAAAGACCGTTTTGGCCTGTCCTTTGCCACAAAAGGATTGGGCTACCTTGCTACACATTATTTACCGTTACCGTTACTTGCTCGTTACAAATTATCTTGCTATCAAAATACTTGTTACCGACTATTTCAGTGCTTGCAGAAAATACCTTGCTGAGAACCACTTGTCATTTCCTTCTGCTCCTCATTGGGTTCGACACTCTTACTTATCGAAAGGACTATTATTGATACCCTATACTTGTGGTTCATCAGTATACCTGATTTTTTTCATTCTGTTTTGGAAGACAAAATGGTGTTACGGAGGGAAAGGATGGTGTTTGAATTGCTAGAACATTTATCTACAGTGAACATGCAACTATATGAGTGTCGTGTTAAAATTTGGAATTATTCCGGGTTCGTTTGGCATTTTTATGCATTAATTGAGTTTCTAGGCATTTAATGTGCATAATTCAAATTTGAACTACAAGCACATGCTCCAGTGCACCAAAGTTGGTTGAAAAATCACATGTGTGTCCTCGGGTGAATTTCTAGGTCCCATGCAAGAAATGGGAATGAAATTCAAACATCTGGGCGTCGTGGCTCTGCCGGAAATATTGAGAAACTCGGTTTTTAATTCCTGTAAATCCAAAACACGCATGAAAATCATGAAACTTGGCATGGTGTCATGACATGGCACCAACATGCTATGGTAATTTTTTTGGCCGAATTGGGACAAGCTTTGGTATAAGCTTCTTGCGAACCGGAGCTTCTCTCAAGAAGGCTCGTGGTTCCGAGAGGGAACGTGTCACCTCCGTGTGCGAAACGACATACACTACCTTCTCCCGCCTTGATTTTTTTACACAGGTAGCTTAGACCAATAGGAATTTCATGCTAAATTTTGAAATTATTCTGGGTTCGTTTGGCCTTTTTTATACATTAATTGAATTTCTAGGCATTTAATGCACATAATTCAAATTTGAACTACAAGCACATGCTCCAGTGCGCCAAAGTTAGTTGAAAAATCATTTATGTGTACTTGGGCGAATTTCTAGGTCCCATGCAAGAAATGGGAATGGAATTCAAACATCTGGGCATCTTGGCTCGGCCAGAAACATCGAGAAACTTGTTTTAAAATTCTCGTAAATCCAAAACTCACCTGAAAATCATGAAACTTGGCATGGTGTCATGACATGACACCAACATGTTGTGGTAAAAATTTTGTCCGATTTGCGAAGGCGCACACATTAACAATCAACAAAGTCATTTTGGAACAAGTGTTGTCATGTTACAATCGGAAACACAAGTATTATTGAAACCGTGGGCGTTCTACTTACCATTTACGTGCCGCCACGCGTCCCCTTTTTTTATTGGCTAGGAGGTGTCGTGCGGGGTAGCTATTTGAGTACGGGAGGCGTGCGATCAGACCCCTGCGCGTGCTCATCGGGAGGAGAGCCCTTTAACCTCTATCCGCCACCCACCTCTCTCCCAACGTCTCCATTAATGGCGCCCGAGCCCCTATTTAATGGCGTGGCTATGTCTCACTCAATTAAGATTTAAGAGAGAGAAAAGAAAATCTGAAAAGAAAGTTTTGCACGGATGTTGATGTAAGATCCGACGGACCTATATAGCATCGACTGCGACTTATAGCAAGACTGATGAATATAAGGACGATGACAGTGGATAATAATTGTCTAACATATTTAGGAAGATAATTAAAAAAGCCACATGCGGAAACACCTGAAATACACAAGGGCAAAAGAAGAAGGAAGACGCAGACAATGATATGGCTCACTGATCTCTACTTTCTTGATGTGTTGCTGCAGGCCGCAGAGACTAGTTCTCGCGGCAAGTGGCGATGCGATCTTTCGTGTCCTCAAGACGCTGCTTGAGAGCATCCATTGATTCCTCCACAAGCCTTTGGCGCTCGATGCAGAGCATGGCATTCTCGTCCATAAGTTTCTTGACGATGATGCCGGTCCTCTTCAACAAGGCAGTGATCTTCGCCCTCAGCAGGTCACGCTCGGTGCTGAGCTTAAGCTTGTCCTCCCCTGGTCCCCAAATGACGCTGGTAGCATTTTCAAATGAAGCATTCATATCATCCTACAGCTTCATCCAGTCGGAGATCCGACCCATCAGGTCATCGAGCATAGTGCGCATGTGCCTGTGAGAGTCCTCGCCTGCCCGCGAGACATTTTCCCTTGCCGCCGCGGTGCGGGAGGACATCTTTGCTGCATTCACGGTGCGGCGGGACATCTCTTCTACTTCCGCGGCGCGGCCAGACCAGTCTGCTACATCGACGGCGCGACGGGACCTCTGTGCTGCTTCGGCGGTGCGGCGGGACCTGTGTGCTGCTACGGCCGCGCGGTGGGACATGTCGGCTGCTTTCGCGGCGAGGCAAGACATCTCTCGTGCTTCCGCTTCCATGCTCTCCTCTTCCTGGTAGTAATCTCTCAACCCAGAACTCATGCGGGCCATGGCAGACGCAAGGGAACGATGATGAATGACTTGTTTGTTTTTGTGGATGAGGAATTGAGGAGGAATGTGCAGTCATCTTGGAGTAGGTAGTATTTATAATCGAGTACTAATACGCTCCTAAGTGGGAAACCGTTTAGGTTTTGATTGGTGTGAACAGGTTTGCAATTAAATATAGCGTGGTAGTAATTTGGAATGTGATGGGACGCAGGCTCAAAATTTATTGACGGTTCTATAATTTCTAAGTGTGGCACTATTCCTGGATGGCGTAACATGGGCACGTGTTCTCGGCCGTGTATGTGGCGTTTGCACCATAGGGTGCACCGCAATAGGCAATGTCAGCACACGTCTTGTTCCATCAACCGTGCGCGCTCGTTATTACCATCGCACATGCTTCTTTTAATTAGAATGTGTGCCCGTCTAGTGCACACACGTTGATCTGTATAACTGTTTCGGTTTGTTGTGGCTAATCGCAAACAGTTCATCCATGTGAAGAGTATGCCATCAATCGTAGACACCTTGATCTGGCTGACCGTTTCTGTTGTGTTGCCTACTCACAAACAGTTCATCCGTCTGAAGTGTATGCCCTCAATCGCACACACCTTCATCTGGCTGCCCATTTTTGTTGTTCCGCCTCATCAAAAATAGTTAATCCGACTGAACTGTATGCCGTATATCGCACACGCCTTCATTTGGCTGCCCGTTTCTGTTCTTCTGCCTCATTGCAAACAGTTCATTGAACTGAACCGTATGCCCCGCATCGCACACGCAACTAAAATCTGAACCGTGTTTGATGTATCCGCCATCGCAAACTTTTTGCATCTTTTTTGACGGGTTTTTTACATCACCGTTTGTGATTAATGCATCGCACACAGTTTTGTCGAAGGGTCTCTAATTGTAGTGTCGCGTTAGCAGCATCCTGCAGTAGTGAAGTGCCGGTGGCCTCCCGAAACCCCTTCCGGCACTCTGATAAAACCCCGGTGCATTCTGAAACCTTTCCGGAGACCAAATAGCATTGTCCTACATATCAATGTTTACCTCCAGAGCATTCCGAAGCTCCTCGTCATGTCGGGCATCACATCCGGGACTCTGAACAACATTCGGTCACCAATTCACATAACTCATATAATACTATATCGTAAATGAACGTTAAGCGTGCGGACCCTACGGGTTCGAGAATGATGTAGACATGACCGAGACGCTTCTCCGGTCAATAACCAATAGCGGGACCTGGATGCCCATATTGGTTCCTACATATTCTACGAAGATCTTTATCGGTCAAACCTTTATGACAATATACGTAGTTCCCTTTGTCCGTCGGTATGTTACTTGCCCGAGATTCGATCGTCGTTATCTCCATACCTAGTTCAATCTCGTTACCGGCAAGTCTCTTTACTCGTTCCGTAATACATCATCTTGTAACAAACTCCTTAGTAACTTTGCTTGCAAGCTTCTTGTGATGTTGTATTACCAAGAGGGCCTAGAGATACCTCTCCATCATACGGAGTGACAAATCCCAATCTCGATTCACGCCAACTCAACAGACACCTTCGGAGATACCTGTAGAGCATCTTTATGATCACCCAATTACGTTGTGAAGTTTGATAACACACAAGCTATTCTTCCGGTATCCGGGAGTTGCATGATCTCATGGTCGAAGGAATATGTATTTGACATTAAGAAAGCAGTAGCAATAAACTGAACGATCATATGCTAAGCTAACGTATGGGTCTTGTCCATCACATCATTCTTCTAATGATGTGATCCCGTTATCAAGTGACAACACATGTCCATGGTTAGGAAACCTTAACCATCTTTTGATCAATGAGCTAGTCTAGTAGAGGCTCACTAGGGACACGGTATTTGTTTATGTATCCACACATATATATAAGTTTCCGGTCAATACAATTCTAGCATGAATAATAAACCTTTATCATGATTAAGGAAATATAATAATAACCAATTTATTATTGCCTATGGCATATTTCCAACAGTCTCCCACTTGCACTAGAGTCAATAATCTAGATTACATAGTAATGAATCTAACACCCATGGAGTCTTAGTGCTGATCATGCTTTGCCCACGGAGGAGGTTTAGTCAATGGGTCTGCCACATTCAGATATGTATGTATTTTGCAAATTTCTATGTCTCCATCCTTGACCTTTTCATGAATGGAGTTGAAGCGTCTCTTGATGTGTTTGGTTCTCTTGTGAAACCTGGATTCCTTCGCTATGGCAATTGCTCCAGTGTTGTCACAAAAGATTGTCATTTGACCCGATGCACTGGGTATTACACCCAGATCGGATATGAACTCCTTCATCTAGACTCCTTCATGTGCTGCTTCCGAAGCAGCTATGTACTCCGCTTTACACGTAGATCCCGCCACGACGCTCTGCTTGGAACTGCACCAACTGACAGCTCCACCATTCAATATAAATACATATCCGGTTTGTGACTTAGAGTCATCCGGATCTATGCCGTAGCTAGCATCGATGTAACCTTTTACGACGAGCTCTTCGCCACCTCCATAAACGAGAAACATATCCTTGGTCCTTTTCAGGTACTTCAGGATGTTCTTGACCGATGTCCAGTGATCCATTCCTGGATTAGTTTGGTGCCTCCCTGCCAAACTTATGGCAAGGCACACATCAGGTCTGGTACACAGCATGGCATACATAATAGAACCTATGGCAGAGGCATAGGGAATGACTTTCATTTTCTCTCTATCTTCTGTCATGGTCGAACTTTGAGTCTGACTCAATTTCTCACCTTGCAACACAGGCAAGAACCCTTTCTTTGACTAGTCCATTTTGAACTTCTTCAGAACTTTGTCAAGGTATATGCTTTGTGAAAGTCCTATTAAGCGTCTCGATCTATCCCTATAGATCTTGATGCCCAATATATAAGCAGCTTCACCCAGGTCTTTCATTGAAAAACTCTTATTCAAGTATCCTTTTATGCTATCCAGAAATTCTACATCATTTCCAATCAGCAATATGTCATCCACATATAAAATCAGAAATGCTATAGAGCTCCCACTCACTTTCTTGTAAATACATGCTTCACCATAAGTCTATATAAAACCATATTATTTGATCACCTCATCAAAGCGTATATTCCAACTCCGAGATGCTTGCACCAGTCCATAGATGGATCGCTGGAGTTTGCACACTTTGTTAGCACCTTTAGGATCGACAAAACCTTCTGGTTGCATCATATACAACTCTTCATTAAGAAACCCGTCAAGGAATGCAGTTTTGATGTCCATTTGCTAGATTTCATAATCATAAAATGCGGCAATTGCTAACATGATTCGGACAGACTTACCCATCGCTACGGGTGAGAAAGTCTCATCGTAGTCAACCCCTTGAACTTGTCAAAAATTTTGCGACAAGTCGAGCTTTGTAGACAGTGATATTACCATCAGCGTCTGTCTTCCTCTTGAAGATCCATTTGTTTTCAATGGTCTGCTGATCATCGGGCAAGTCAACCAAAGTCCACACTTTGTTCTCATACATGGATCCTATCTCAGATTTCATGGCCTCAAGCCATTTGTCGGAATCTGGGCTCATCATAGCTGCTTCATAGTTCGTAGGTTCGCCATTGTCTAACAACATGAGTTCCAGGACAGGATTACCGTACCACTCTGGTGCGGAACGTGTTCTAGTCGACCTACGAGGTTCAGTAATAACTTGATCCGAAGTTTCATGATCATCATCATTAGCTTCCTCTCTAGTTGGTGTAGGCATCACGGGAACAGTTTTCTCTGATGTGCAGCTTTCCAATTCGAGAGGAGGTACAATTACCACATAAAGTTCTACTTTCCTCCCACTCACTTCTTTCGAGAGAAACTCCTTCTCTAGAAATGACCCATTCTTAGCAACAAAGATCTTGCCTTCGGATCTGTGGTAGAAGGTGTACCCAATAGTTTCTTTAGGTTATCCTATGAAGATGCACTTCTCCAATTTGGGTTCGAGCTTATCAGGCTGAAGCCTTTTGACATAAGTGTCACATCCCCAAACTTTAAGAAACGACAGCTTAGGTTTCTTGCCAAACCATAGTTCATACGGTGTCGTCTCAATGGATTTAGATGGTGCCCTATTTAACATAAATGCGGCAGTCTCTAATGCATAACCCCAAAATGATAAAGGCAAATCAGTAAGAGACATCATAGAACGCACCATATCTAATAAAGTACGGTTACAACGTTCGAACACACCATTACGCTTTGGTGTTCCAGGTGGCGTGAGTTGTGAAACAATTCCACATTGTTTTAAATGAAGGCCAAACTCGTAACTCAAATATTCGCCTCCACGATCAGATCGTAGAAACTTTATTTTCTTGTTATGATGATTCTCCACTTCACTCTGAAATTCTTTGAACTTTTCAAATGTTTCAGACTTGTGTTCCATCAAGTAGATATACCCATACCTACTCAAATCATCTGTGAAGGTGAGAAAATACCGATACCCGCCGCGTGCCTCAACACTCATTGGACCGCATACATCGGTATGTATTATTTCCAATAAGTCATTAGCTCGCTCCATTATTCTGGAGAACAGAGTTTTAGTCATCTTACCCATGAGGCATGGTTCGCAAGTATCAAATGATTCATAATCAAGTGATTCCAAAAGTCCATCCGCATGGAGTTTCTTCATGCGCTTTACACCAATACGACCTAAATGGCAGTGCCACAAGTATGTTGCACTATCATTATCAACTTTGCATCTTTTGGCATCAATATTATGAATATGTGTATCACTACGATCAAGATTTAACAAGAATAGACCATTCATCAAAGGTGCATGACCATAAAAGATATTACTCATATAAATAGAATGACCATTATTCTCTGACTTAAATGAATAACCGTCTCGCAATAAACAAGATCCACATATAATGTTCATGCTCAACGCTGGCACCAAATAACAATTATTGAGGTCTAAAACTAATCCCGAAGGTAGATGTAGAGGTAGCGTGCCGATGGCGATCACATCAACCTTGGAACCATTCCCGATGCGCATCGTTACCTTGTCCTTAGCCAATCTTTGTTTATTCCGTAGCTCCTGTTTCGAGTTACAAATATGAGCAACCAAACCAGTATCAAATACCCAGGCGCTACTACAAGCATTAGTAAGGAACACATCAATAACATGTATATCAAATATACCTTTGTTCACTTTGCCATCCTTCTTATCCACCAAGTATTTAGGACAGTTCCGCTTCCAGTGACCATTTCCTTTGCAGTAGAAGCACTCAGTTTCAGACTTGGGTCCAGCTTTGGGCTTCTTCACGGGAGCGGAAACTTGCTTGCCATTCTTCTTGAAGTTCCCTTTCTTTCCCTTGCCTTTTTTCTTGAAACTAGTGGTCTTGTTAACCATCAACACTTGACGCTCCTTCTTGATTTCTACCTCCGCCGATTTCAGCATCGCGAAGAGCTCGAGAATCATTTTCGTCATCCCTTGCATATTATAGTTCATCACGAAGCCTTTGTAGCTTGGTGGCAGTGACTGAAGAACTCTGTCAATAACACTCTCAACTGGAAGATCAACTCCCAGCTGAGTCAAGTGGTTATGATACCCAGACATTTTGAGTATGTGTTCACTAACAGAACTGTTCTTCTCCATCTTACAGCTATAGAACTTGTTGGAGACTTCATATCTCTCAACTCGGGCATTAGCTTGAAATATCAACTTCAGCTCTTGGAACATCGCATATGCTCCGTGGCATTCAAAACATCTTTGAAGTCCCGGTTCTAAGCCGTAAAGCATGGCACACTGAACTATTGAGTAGTCATCAGATCGATCCTGCCAGACGTTCATAACATCTCCATCATCTCCTGCAGCAGGTCTGTCACCTAGCGGTGCATCAAGGACATAATTCTTCTGTGCAACAATGAGGATAATCCTCAAGTTATGGACCCAGTCCGTGTAGTTGCTACCATCATCTTTCAATTTAGCTTTCTCTAGGAACGAATTAAAATTCAAGGGAATGGTAGCACGGGCCATTGATCTACAACATAGATATGAAAAAACTATTAAGACTAAGTTCTTGATAAATTTTAGTTCAAATAATCAAATTACTAATGAATTCCCACTTAAATCAACATCCCTCAAGTTGTCTATGTGATACATGATCCAAATCAACTAACCCATGTCCGATCATCACGTGAGATGGGGTAGTCTTCAATGGTGAAAATCTCTATGTCTGATCATATCTACTATATGACTCACGTTCGACCTTCTGGTCTCCAGTGTTTTGAGACCATGTCTTTACATTCTAGGCTCGTCAAGTTTAACCCAAATATTCTGCATGTGCAAAACTGGCTTACACTTGTTGTATGTGAATGTAGAGTCTATCACACCCGATCATCACGAGGTGCTTCGAAACGACGAACTTTAGCAACGGTGCATACTCGGGGAGAACACTTTTATCTTGAAATTAAGTGAAGGGATAATCTTATAATGCTACCGTCGTTCTAAGCAAAATAAGATGCATAAAGGATAAACATCACATGCAATCAAAATATGTGACATGATATGGACATCATCATCTTGTGCTTTTGATCTCCATCTCCAAAGCATCGGCATGATCTCCATCATCACCGGCACGACACCTTGATCTCCATCGTAGCGTCGGGGTCATCACGCCAACTATTGCTAACGCATAGCGATAAAGTAAAGCAATTACATGGCGCTTAGTGATTGACACACATGTCATACAATAATTAAAGACAACCCTAAGGCTCCTGTCTGTTGTCGTACTCATCGACATGCAAGTCGTGAACTTATTACAAAACATGATCATCTCATACACCAACATATATCACATCACATCTTGACCATATCACATCACAACATGCCCTGCAAAAACAAGTTAGACATCCTCTACTTTGTTGTTGCAAGTTTTACGTGGCTGCTACGGGCAACTAGCAAGAACCGTTCTTACCTACGCAAAACCACAACGGTGATTATCAAGTTGCTATTTAACTTTCTGCAAGGACCGCCATAGTCAAATCCGATTCAACTAAAGTAGGAGAAACAGACACCCGCTAGCCATATTTATGCAAAACAAGTTACATGTCAGTCGGTGGAACCGGTCTCATGTGCGTGGACATGTAAGGTTGGTCCAGGCCGCTTCATCCCACAATGCCACTGAATCAAAATAAGACATTGGTGGGAAGCAATATGAACCTCACCGCCCACAACTCCTTTGTGTTCTACTCATGCATATCATCTACGCATAGACCTGGCTCATGATGCCACTGTTAGGGAACTTTGCATGGAAAACAAAAAAATTCTACGCAAACGCAAGATCTATCTATGGAGATGCATAGCTACGAGAGGGGGGAGAGCATCTACATACCCTTGTAGATCGCTAAGCGGAAGCGTTTATCAAAGCGGTTGATGTAGTCATACACCTTCACGATCCGTCGCGATCA
This sequence comes from Thinopyrum elongatum, assembly GCA_011799875.1. Taxonomy (NCBI): domain Eukaryota; kingdom Viridiplantae; phylum Streptophyta; class Magnoliopsida; order Poales; family Poaceae; genus Thinopyrum; species Thinopyrum elongatum. The sequence continues at coordinate 90,058,147 of CM022302.1, read as the reverse complement.
AGTACCAAACGTACGGCACCTCCGCGTTCAGCACACGTTCAGCTCGATGATGTCCTCGCCTTCTTGATCCAGCAAGAGAGGCGAAGTAGTAGATGAGTTTCGGCAGCACGATGGCGTGGTGACGGTGGTGATGAAACTATCTGCAGGGCTTCGCCAAGCACAATGGACGTGGACGGAGGAGGAACTAGAACTAGAGGGAGACGGGGCGCCGCACACGGCTTGGGGATCGTGGTGTGTGTTTCCCCTCTCCCTCCTTACATATATATAGGTGGGGGAGGGGAGGCAGCCCTAGGGCACGCCCAAGGGGGCCGGCGGCCAGCCCTGGCCTCTTGCCCTAGGCACCCTCCCTTTCCATATTTAGGCACTGAGGAGAAGGCGGGGGGGCCGGCGGCTGCCCTGCCTAGGGGCCCCCTTCCTTCCTAGAGCATGGGCAAGGGAGCTGGGGCGCGCCCAACCCCTTAGTGGGCTAGTGCGCCTCCCTCCTTTGGCCCAAGAGGCCCACCAAGTGTCAGTGGCCTCCCGAAACCCCTTCCGGCACTCCGATAAAACCCCGGTGCATTCCGAAACCTTTCCGGAGACCAAATAGCATCGTCCTATATATCAATCTTTACCTCCGGACCATTCCGAAGATCCTCGTCATGTCTGTGATCTCATCCGGGACTCCTAACAACATTCGGTCACCAATTCACATAACTCATATAATACCATATCATCAACGAATGTTAAGCTTGCGGACCCTACGAGTTCGAGAATGATGTAGACATGATCGAGACGCTTCTCCGACCAATAACCAATAGTGGGACCTGGATGCCCATATTGGTTCCTACATATTCTACGAAGATCTTTATCGATCGAACCTTCATGACAACATACGTAGTTCCCTTTGTCTGTCGGTATGTTACCTGCCTGATATTCAATCGTCGATATCTCCATACCTAGTTCAATCTCATTACCGGCAAGTCTCTTTACTCGTTCCATAATACATCATCTTGTAACTAACTCCTTAGTCACTTTGCTTGCAAGCTTCTTGTGATGTTGTATTACCAAGAGGGCCCAGAGATACCTCTGCGTCATACGGAGTGACAAATCCCAATTTCGATTCACGCCAACTCAACAGACACCTTCGGAGATACCTATAGAGCATCTTTATGATCACCCAGTTACGTTGTGACGTTTGATAGCACACAAGGTATTCCTCCGGTATCCGGGAGTTGCATGATCTCATGGCCAAAGGAATATGTATTTGACATTAAGAAAGCAGTAGCAATAAACTGAATGATCATATGCTAAGCTAACGGATGGGTCTTGTCCATCACATCATTCTTCTAATGATGTGATCTCGTTATCAAGTGACAACACATGTCCATGGTTAGGAACCTTAACCATCTTTTGATCAACGAGCTAGTCTAGTAGAGGCTCACTAGGGACACGGTATTTGTTTATGTATCCACACATTTATTTAAGTTTCCGGTCAATACAATTCTAGCATGAATAATAAACCTTTATCATGATTAAGGAAATATAATAATAACCACTTTATTATTGCCTCTAGGGCCTATTTCCAGCAACGTATGCCTTTTGTTTTATGCAATGCACCTGCTACCTTTCAAAGATGTATGACTGCTATATTCTCTGACTTTTGTGAAAAGATTGTTAAGGTATTCATGGATGATTTTTCCGTTTACGGAACTTCTTTTGATGATTGCTTAAGCAACTTTGATCGAGTTTTGCGGAGATGTGAAGAAACTTTTCTTGTCTTGAATTGGGAGAAGTGTCACTTTATGGTTAACGAAGGTATTGCCTTGGGGCATAAAATCTCCGAACGAGGTATTGAAGTTGATAAAGCTAAAGTTGATGCAATTGAGAAAATGCCATGTCCTAAAGATATCAAAGGTATAAGAAGTTTCCTTGGTCATGTTGGTTTCTATAGGAGGTTTATCAAAGATTTCTCTAAAATTTCTAGGCCTCTCACTAATCTTTTGCAAAAAATATGTTCCATTTGTTTTTGATGATGATTGTGTAGAAGCATTTGAAATCCTTAAGAAAGCCTTAATTTCTGCACCTATTGTTCAACCACCTGATTGGAACCTACCCTTTGAAATTATGTGTGATGCTAGTGATTATGCTGTTGGTGTTGTTCTAGGATAAAGAGTTGATAAGAAATTAAATGTTATTCATTATGCTAGTAAAATTCTAGAAAGTGCTGAAAGAAATTATGCTACTACTGAAAAGGAATTTTTAGCAGTTGTAATCCCTTGTGATAAATTCAGATCTTACATTGTTGATTCCGAAGTAATTGTTCACATTGATCATGCTGCTATTAAATACCTTATGGAAAAGAAAGATGCTAAACCTAGACTCATTAGGTGGGTTCTCTTGCTACAAGAATTTGATTTACATATTACTGATAGGAAGGGAGCTGAGAACCCCGTAGCTGAAAACTTCTCTAGGTTAGAAAATATTCTTGATGACCCACTACCTATTGATGATAGCTTTCCTGATGAACAACTAGCTGTCATAAATGCTTCTCGTAGTACCCCATGGTATGCAGACTATGCTAATTATATTGCTGCCAAATTTATACCACCTAGTTTCACATACCAACAAAAGAAAAAGTTTTTCTATGATTTAAGACATTACTTCTGGGATGACCCACACCTTTATAAAGAAGGAGTAGATGGTGTTATTAGATGTTATATACCTGAGCATGAACAGGAACAAATCCTACGCAAGTGTCACTCCGAGGCTTACGGAGGACACCATGTTGGAGATAGAACTGCACACAAGGTATTACAATCTGGTTTTTATTGGCCTACTCTTTTCAAAGATGCTCGTAAGTTTGTCTTGTCTTGTGACGAATGTCAAAGAATTGGTAACATTAGTAGACGTTAGGAAATGCCTATAAATTATTCACTTGTTATTGAGCTATTTGATGTTTGGGGATTTTATTATATGGGACCTTTTTCTTCCTCCAATGGGTATACTCATATTCTGGTTGCTCTTGATTACGTTACTAAGTGGGTAGAAGCTATTCCAACTAGTAGTGCTGATCACAACACTTCTATTAAAATGCTTAAGGAAGTTATTTTCCCGAGGTTTGGGGTCCCTAGATATTTAATGACTGATGGTGGTTCACACTTTATTCACGGTGATTTCCGTAAATTGCTTGCTAAGTATGATGTTAACCATAGAATTGCATCTCCATATCATCCTCAGTCCAGTGGTCAAGTAGAATTAAGTAATAGAGAAATAAAACTGATATTGCAAAAGACTGTTAATAGATCTAGGAAGAATTGCTCTAAGAAACTCGATAATGCATTATGGGCTTATATAACTGCTTATAAAAATCCTATGGGTATGTCTCCATATAAAATGGTTTATGGAAAAGCATGTCACTTACCTCTTGAACTAGAACATAAAGCTTATTGGGCAATTAAAGAGCTCAACTATGATTTCAAACTTGTCGGTGAGAAGAGGTTATTTGACATTAGCTCACTTGATGAATGGAGAACAAGCCTATGAAAATGCCAAGTTGTTTAAAGAAAAGGTTAAAAGATGGCATGACAAAAGAATACAAAAGCGGTAATTTAATGTAGGTGGCGTTTAAGATTTTTTGCAGGAAAACTTCTCTCCAAATGGAAGGTCCTTACACTATCGGAGAAGTTTACCGTTTCAGTGCCATCAAGATCAACAATGCCGAGGGCAACAACCCAAAGGTGGTGAATGGGCAAAGAATCCAATATTATATCTCAGGTACGCCCATAAATTTTGAAACTAATATTATTCATACCATAACACCGGAGGAGTACATAAGGGAAACCTTCCAAGACGCTCCAGAACCCTGAAAAGGAATAGGTATGTGATACGGTAAGTAAACCGACTCCAAAAGTTTTCCAAAAGAAATTTTACTCTGTTTTGGAATATTAAAAAAATAGAAAAATAAGTAGTCCGAATAGTGCATGAGGAGGCGACAAGCCTTGGGGGCGCGCCCTACCCCCTGGGCGCGCCTCCCAAGCTTGTGGCTACCTCGTATGCCCTCCAGACTCCGTTTTCTCCCAGAATACTTGTTTTGCACGGTAAAAAATCATTATATAATCTCCAGAAGGTTTTGACCACCGTATTGCAGAGAAATCCTTTGTTCTTGTTTCGTGTTGTTTTTCTGTCAGATCTGAAAATATGTCATCTCAAGATTCGGAGGGAGAGTGCTATGTTGCTGATTATATTGCAAACCCAAAGGTCTATGGGGAGGTGGATCATTACGGTTGGACCACAGATAAGGAGCAAGATTCCGACCCGGAGGAGGCAAAAGATGCGAGCTCAGAAGAAGACGATGTCCCCCTACCTCAACCAGGGGATATGCACGTGGAGTTCAAGAAGTCAAGCCTGCCGAACGGACCAAGCAAATCTAAGGTTCAATTTATCCCGTCCCATTTTCTGCAGGAAACTAAGGCGACATTATGCGAGAAGATATTGAAGCTTGAGCAAGAAAATGATGACTTAAGGGAGGAAAGGTTGATCCTCAAACGTAAGCTGGAGAAGCTCGCCGCCACATCATCAACTTCGTCACCACCACCTCCGAAGGAGACCTGAATACATGGGTATGGGCACTCCCCTTAGCTTATTTCGAGCTTGGGGCAGGTGCCACGGTATCGTATCACCATCACTTCTTTATCTTTATCGTTTTTCTTAGTTCGATCCTTTTTGTTATATCGTAATCTAGTAGAGTAAAAGTTTTAGTATGATCTAGTCTTTGAGTTTTGCTTTGTGTTCTATCTATGTAATCGAGTGCGAGAGTTATATAATAAAGATTAGTTTTGAGTTAAGGGCTTTGCTTTCTTGCTTTGATCTTGTAAAAGAAAAAGAGAATAAAGGAAATAAAAAGATTATATAATAATCTTATGGAGAGTGATGAATTCACATATAAGAAGTATGTCGCATGAAATTTGTTGAGGGTTGACAAACATAGTTTTGGTCATTGTTGCAATTAATAGGAAATAATAAAGAAAGAGGGGTTCCACATATAAATACACTATCTTGGACATCTTTTGTAATTGTGAGCCCTCATTAAAATATTATATGCTAATAAGTTGATGTTGGACAAGGAAGACAATGGCTTATGTTCTCTTATATCCGAATAGAAGTTATAAGGTCCTGGATCCTCCAACATGTTGTGAGCTTGCTTCTCATTCTATGCTAGCCAAAAATTCCGCGCTAAGTAGAGATACTACTTGTGCATCCAAAAACCTGTAACACAGTTTTGCCAAGAGAGTCCACTATATCTACCTATGGATTGAGTAAGATCCTTCAAGTAAGTCGTCATCGGTGCAAGCAATAAAAATTGCTCTCTAAATATGTATGATCTTTTAGCATGAGGAAAATAAGCTTTATACGAACTTGTTATGTGGAAGAAATAAAAGCGACGGGCTGCATAATAAAGTTCTCTATCACAAGCGGCAATATAAAGTGACATTCTTTTGCATTAAGATTTCATACATCCAACCATAAAAGCGCATGACAATCTCTGCTTCCCTCTACGATGGGCCTATCTTTTATTTTTACCTTCTACCTTTATACAAGAGTCATGGTGATCTTCACCCTTCCTTTTTACACTTTTTTATTTTTGGCAAGCACTATGCGTTGGGGAAAGATCCAGACATACATATCCACTCGGATGTAGTTGATCATAAATTATTATTGTCGACTTTACCCTTGAGGTAAATGGTTGGGAGGCAAAATTATAAGCGCCTATCTTCCTATGTGTCTCATTGAAACTTTGATCTCATAAGTATCGCGTGAGTGTTAGCAATTATGAAAGATTAAATGATGGTTGAGTATGTGAACTTGCTAAGTTAAAGATCTTACCTTGACTCTTTCCGATGATATGATAAATTGCAATTGCTTCAATGACCGAGATCATAGTTTGTTAGTTTTCAATAAAATTCTTCGGTCTATACTTTACTTTGTGAATGAATTATCACTTTGGCCTAAGAAGTTATATGACAATATGTTGTTGTTCTAAAGATGATCATGATGCCCTCATGTCCGTATTTTATTTTATCGACACCTCTATCTCTAAACATGTGGTCATGATTATCGATTTCGGCTTCGCTTGAGGACAAGCGAGGTCTAAGCTTGGGGGAGTTGATACGTCCATTTTGCATCATGTTTTATGGTGATATTTATTGCATTATAGGCTGTTATTTCACATTATGGTACAATACTTACGTCTTTTCTCTCTTATTTTACAAGGTTTACATGAAGAGGGAGAATGCCGGCAGCTGGAATTTTAGACCGGAAAGGAGCAAATCTGAGATGCCTATTCTACACAACTCCAAATGTCCTGAAACTTTACGGAGAATTCTTTTGGAATATATAAAAAATATTGGGTGAAGAAACAACAGAAGAGGACCCACCGGGTGGCCACAAACCAGGAATCCATGGGTCATCCCATATATTGATTTTATGTCCATCACCCACTCTCTAGATGCACCCATGTTTCAGAGTGTTCACCCCTGCCATAATACTTTGCCAAGTGAAGCCAAAGATGAGCACCATGAGGTTAGCCTAAAAGGGACGAGTGATCGATCACTAATAATACGTTTCTTTCTTTCTCAAGTTTTCTTGCTTGAAGGTACAGGTGAACTAAAAGGCCATATTGTTGAGTATTTCTCTAATCTATTTTCTTCAAAAGTTCCACAGCCATATCCTATTGTGCGATCACAGGTGAAGCCATATCCTATTGTGCTATTACGGGTGAAGCGGTGTGTGACACATAACATGAACGATGCTTTATTGGCTCCTTTCACCATAGAAGATGTTAACACTACTAGGAAAACCCCTATAGCCTATGTAACCACTAAGTGGTTACCTGGCACGTGATGCTACTAATTATTAGTAGCACGGGTTATAAACCCCGCACTGCTACTAAGTGGTCCTTGTCCCCGGGATAGGCCATAGTAGTAGCGCAGGGTTCCACACTGCTATTAAGTTGATAGTAGTAGCGCGGGGTATTGATACGTCCATTTTGCATCATGTTTTTATGGTGATATTTATTGCATTATGGGCTGTTATTTCACATTATGGTACAATACGCATGCCTTTTCTCTCTTATTTTACAAGGTTTACATGAAGAGGGAGAATGTCGGCAGCTGGAATTCTGGACCGGAAAGGAGCAAATCTGAGATACCTATTCTGCACAACTCCAAATGTCCTGAAACTTTACGGAGAATTGTTTTGGAATATATAAAAAATATTGGGTGAAGAAACAACAGAAGGGGACCCACCAGGTGGCCACAAGCCTGGGGGGCGTGCCCTACCCCCCAGGGCGCGCCCCCTGAGCTTATGGGCCCCCTGGCCAGCCCCCGATGCCCATCTTCTGCTATATGGAGGGTTTTGACCTAGAAAAAATCATAAGGAAGCTTTCGGGACGAAGCGCCGCCGTCTCGAGGCGGAACCTGGGCAGAAACAATCTAGGGCTCCGGCGGAGCCATCGTCATCACCAAAGATCCTCTCATCGAGGGAGGGTCCATCTTCATCAACATCTTCACCAGCACCATCTCCTCTCAAACCCTAGTTCATCTCTTGTATTCAATCTTTGCCTCAGAACCTCAGATTGGTACCTGTGGGTTACTAGTAGTGTTGATTACTCTTCGTAGTTGATGCTAGTTGGTTTATTTGATGGAAGATCATATGTTCAGATCCTTAATGATATTCAATACCCCTCTGATTTTGAACATGAACATGCTTTGTGAGTAGTTACGTTTGTTCCTGAGGACATGGGAGAAGTCTTGTTATAAGTAATCATGTGAATTTGGTATTCGTTCGATATTTTGATGAGACTAGTGGTTGGGGCGCACCCTTGATGCGCCACCTGAGTAGAAGTTCTGCGGTGCCTGGTAGGGCATCGCACCTTTCAGTTAGTTTTTTGAATTCTGGATAGCACATGTGCATGCAAGCATTGTTGAGCGAATTATATTTCCTGTGTACACAAGAAACAAACTAACACTCCATCACAGTCAGTGCAGACCGCATCGCCTGAACCGTCCGGTGCCATGTAGGAGGCGACCATTTCAAATTTTGTTTTGCATTGTGGGTGGGACATGGATATGCAAGTAACCTGTGTATGCGCTCCATTGGATGAACTGGTTACAACATCAAGCATTCACAAGCCTAGTTTGCTCCATTAGCATGTTAATTTGTATTAATGAGCACAGATGAAATGCCTTACAATTTATTTATGCAGTCCACAACAAAAAATTAGGCATAGAAAAATTAGAATATAACACAGTATTGGGACAAATAAATTTCACAGTTTGACAAAATAATAATCCAGTAGCCATCATACAATATACAATGAAACTTTTACACGGGTAATCATGTATACATCGTGCACAGAATTAACTAATACTCCCTCCGTCCCAAAATCAATGTTTTAAATAGCGGGCAATGCTAAATAGCGGCGGACCTCCAAATCAGCTATAACAGAGCTATAGCGGGCTATTTGTACATGAGGCTATTTAGCGGCACCCTGCTGAAAAAGCTATAGCGGGCTATAGCAGGGCTATAGCTGGCTATTTAAAACTATGCCCAAAATAAGTGCCGCTGATTTAGTATAACTTTGAACAGAATGAAAGCCACTGGGAAAAAGGGGAAACAATTCTGAGACGGGATTACGTTGCCAATTAACAGAGTAAGAACAAAGCCTTACACTGCCGAGTAGAATTAGCTTGCACATATTCCAAGTCATGTCTTTGGCAACTAAACTTCATTGGATGAACTGGTTTCAATATCAAGCATCTCTGAACCTCCAGATCATTTATATAACCGAACTGCTAAAAGTGAGAAAATAGTGATGTTGAGTAAGAAAATACATATATCATAAATACATATGTTGTGGTATATCATAACTTCCTGTTGTCGTATATATAAATCAGCCCGCAAATTAACTGAGGTGTTAAAGATCTGAGAAAACCAGTTGAGAATCACTCAATATGGTCAGACGGGAAAAAACAAAGGAAATATAACTTTAGTGTCTTGTGTCCAAATGAAGTTTGCAGTGAATACAGTGTGAAAGAGCACAAAAGGGAGTGGTTTTTATGTAAGTTGTGATAAAAAATACTATAACTGCAAGATGCATGGCGGGGGCTCGTGTATGACTTGATGGGCTTGTGGGACTTGAGCAAAAGGGATTAATATAAAATCAAAGTGGAAGATCCGGTAACCATGTACCCAAACTCGGATATCGGGCAACAATCATTCCACCGCCTTGCTTTTTTTTAACTGACACCGCCTTGCTATTAGTAAGATAGAATATTGCCAAGCATGTACATGCCCAGAGGTGACATCTATACTTCGTTCAAGATAAACTTGGCCATGTCGACAGTAAAGACTATAAAGGCAGCACTATGTGTTGTCAAGCTAGGAGCATCTAGCCAAGTAAAACAATTAGTATGGGGGCTGGGACAAGGATACAGAGGCAAGAGGAAATGAAGATTGAAACATGATCTAATTAGTATGGGGCTGGTACAAGGATACAGAGGCAAGAGGAAATAAAGATTCAAACATGATCTCAGAGTGGAAGACCCCCTTACATGAAGCATGTTGCTGTGACAATTACGGGTTACTACTGATAAATAATTGACTGACTGATGTATATATACCATAAAGGAAAATCTATTAATTGACTGACTGATGTATATAATTGACTGACTGATGTATATATACCATAAATAATTGAAACATGATCTAATTAGTATGGGGCTGGTACAAGGATACAGAGGCAAGAAGAAATAAAGATTCAAACATGATCTCAGAGTGGAAGACCTCCTTACATGAAGCATGTTGTTGTGACAAGTACGGGTTACTACTGATAAATAATTGACTGACTAATAAATAATTCAACCAAACCAATGCAGGATCCATAAATAGAGAACATTAATGCCATATGTGTTAAATTTCCATGCTATCAACCCAAATCTATTAATAATAAAGCTGTGGATGTTACTGACGATTAGTACTTATTTTGGACAGTGCCATCACTAGATCCAGAAATTTAAATTGCAAGAGTACAAGAATACTTTGCAAGAGATACTTGTGGCGCAAGGAATAAGCAACATAAATACTGTTAGTGAAGAGTTGCAGGAGCATAACAATGAGCTTGATCCACGAGTCCTGTGAGGTGAGGATGCGCTGTCAAGGATCAAGGGAACAGGAGCACAACAATGAGCTTGAGCCATGAGTCCTGTGAGGTGAGGATGTGCTGTCAAGGATCAAGGGAACAATCAACACTTCTGTGTATGATTTCATAACATTATCTTCCTGCATCACATAATAATATTGTAATGAGAAGATAAAAGAAGAATATCTAAAACTCTCAAGGTAGTAAATATCCTATATTTACCTTGTAGATTTTCTAGCATATGTGAGACAAACATTGGATCTATTGCAGATTATGTTTTCCTAGAATTAACTCACGCAGGTTAACCAAAGCTGATGGAATATCGAATCCTTGATTAGCATCAGGAGGATATTCATCTATGTGTAGGAATACTCATGTAAAATTCTTATAAACAAACAGAAATGGTTAGTTACACATGCATATATCATTAAATGGAGAATATAAAAAACAAAAGATTGTCGGGAATCTCTGCCTGAGATGTTCATGGGCGGTGCCAGGTAGGCACCCCTTCTGGTGCCTTTTTGGTCATAAGGATGTTCGAATTAGCAATCACAAGCACGATGTGTGTAATATAAATAGAAACTTGACATCAAAATGCTGCAAACAACTCCATTGCGAGTAGAAGCCTTGTGCAGACACAATAACTTGCCAAATTCCACACTTGTTGCTCAGAAGTTAAAGCCTATTAGCTCAAAGACTATACATCATGTAAAATAGAAGTATGTGCATTGCAGTTTTAGCTTAAATCAGCTCTTCAGCAGGTTTAAGAAGCTCCTGCTCAGCCTCGCTCGTATCCCAATCTATCTGATGCTCCTTTGCTATATCCTTAAGAACTTCCAACTTAAATTGCCAAGACGACTTATTGACTGACAACTTCTCAATTAGCTTCAGAAGGACATCATCGATTTCAGTAGTGAGCATAAAATACATGCGGTAGTGACAACAAATGAATTTGCAGGAAAAAGAAATGAAATACACTCACTTGCATGGTTATTAACACCAGCATTTGGGCATAGGTCAACTGCAGCAGCAACGAAATCTTTCCCATACTTATTGTCAAAAGGGTCCCACATTTAACTGAGTTCAGAGCACCATTGGGGATGCAATTATCAAATTGCGGATACCATCTTTCAGGTCCGCTGGGCATTGCCTGTAGAAAAGGTAGGCAAGTAGCACCAGTTTAGGTCCTGGTTTTCAGTACAAACAATTCTAAAAGCAAGGAAATGTTGCAAGATGCATACTTCTGCTTGGCAATGATGGAAAGCCGTGTAACAATCAATTGGCGGAACAGTTCGATAATCTTATTTCCAAAGGCCAATAACCATCACTACCATACTGTGCTTATTAAAGAGGAATAACAAAGTAGAATGCCCGGTACACACCTGCATTTTGAGATGATGCAAGTCATGGTTAAAATAAGGACCTTGAAAGTTTTTTGGCTATGTGCTCATAAATATCCCAATAACTGGGGCCTTTTCGCCAACAGAACAGACACTCTCAACATCAAATTCATCCGCACAATTACCCCAGAGAACAAATCTGATTTCATTGCCACTACATATTTAGACAGAGAATGAGAATGAGTCTAAAAGTAAATGGCAGAAAACATAATTGAAAAGTAGAAAATAAATAGGCTGCAGAACCCACAACAAATCTTTGAGCATTATTGTCCTTATCTTTGAGCGCTCTGCCTGATGCATTTTTTCAAAACATATTCTGTCGCAACCTCAAGATTTCTGCTTGTCAACGACCACTGAGCATATTCAAATAAATAAATTTATGTGCAGTTCGGCAAGAATAAAAGGGAGCTCTCAAAAAACTGACAAGACAAAAGTACAAACCATGGCCATGGGGGCATAGGGGAGGGTCAGACCTCCTGGCCCATTGCTCCTCTCCTTGGTCCTATACGCCTCAGTACCAAACACCGCCTTGTATTGGGTAGAAGAAAACAATGACTTTGCTTGCAATTTACATCATAACTACATCAAGCAAGCTAAAATGTGACGAAGAGATGGTTAATCATTCATATAGTACACCCTGATGCATTCAACTATTCAGTACTAATAACGACAATTGTTTGAGAAAAGGCTGCAGAGAAACTAAAGTATTTATACCGATGCATTGAACTCCACCATAGACCATAGTAAGAGGGAAACAATATTACCAAAGGCAACTGATGAAAGGCTGCACAGAAACTATGATTGGCACTTAATAATCAGTCATATAAATGAACTTTGCAGTAGTAAACGACTACCAAAGGGCAATGACATTTGACAATACCTCAGCATGTGTCAATTTCCACCTAGAAGAATTATTTGTAGGACTTGCCACCTCAGAAAACCCCACCTACAACATTTTCTTAATAGCGTAGATGTGTATACACAGTTCTCCACCTTCTCATATGAAGAAATCAACGAAAAATCATCAAATGAAACCAACTGCATAGAACAACGGAGGACACGGCATATATGAGATTAGCTCAACATTGTACTCGCATGGTTAATACACAAGGAAAACAATGGCTGTACCACAACACTGAATCAGCAAGCCGACAAACCAGAAGGAACGATTGTTAGCATAACACAGAACCCACTTCTTTAGGCTTCAGAAATAAATTATGGAGCTCCTTTCCCCTTGCAAGATTGTAATATCCATCCATTGAAACTTCTATTCACAACAATAACAGATGTGGCATCACAGTAGATAACCCTGCAACTCTCCAAGCACTAACAGATGTGTCGTGACAGTAGCTAAAATCCTACAAATCGCCATGGCTCGATGACCAGCACACACAGAAAAATTCACCGCGGATCAATTCCATGGACACGCAGAGCATGGTAGCATGAGAGAAGTCACCTTGGCAGGCAACAAATGGTGGTGATGTTGAGCACCTCGGATGGTGCGCATCCTCCTTCAGCAGATGGGAACAGAGCAACTTCTCACCACGCAATATGCACGCAAGCACATGGCACACATCACATAAGGGGACGAAGAAGGCCATATAATAGGAGGGGAGGAGTGATTGGTACCTCCTGCCTACTCGCCTGCCATGGCCTGAACATAGATGTTCTCCTGCGGTAGAGAAGAGAGGGAGCTTCACGAATAGAGCACCAACTCCAAATCGAACACACACACACACACACACACACAAAGAGAGAAAGGAGAGATGGAGAGGGCACCTTGTCCATGGCGTCGACACCAGGGTCAGATCCGGAATGAGCTCCCTTGTCACGCGGCCTCGGCCTGCATCGTGGCGCTCGCGCCATCATGGCCGTGGATGAGGACCTGCTACTCGATTTGGGGAGAGGGGAGGGGAGGAGGTTTCCGATGGAGGGGAGAAGGTGATGGGAGGAGAGAAGGGGTAGGGGCGGCGGCTGTGGGGAAGGGCGCTGGTGGTGGCGGCTGATGTGGGGGAGGTCGCCGGTGGTTGCGGCAAACGAGGGAGAGGAATCGAAGGGCTTGGGGAACGGGCTGGGCTGTGATCCGTTTCTTTCATTTTTTTTCTCTTCCTTCGGCTGTTCGGCATACCAATCACAACTTGACCTGAGTCACTGTTTCTATCCTACGTGGACAGCGCGAGGGGGCGCCCCTTGCGCGACGCGTAATGGGTTTGATGTATGTTGTCTTTCCTCTAATGGTGTTACGTGAACGTCGACTACATGACACTTCACCATGATTTGGGTCTAGAGGAAGGCATTGCGAAGTAATAAGTAGATGATGGGTTGCTAGAGTGAGAGAAGTTTAAACTCTAGTTTATGTGTTGCTTCGTAAGGGGCTAATTTGGATCCACATGTTTCATGCTATGGTTAGATTTATCTTCATTCTTCTTTCGTAGTTGTGGATGCTTGCGTGAGGGGTTAATCATAAGTGGGAGGCTTTTCCAAGTAAGGACAGCACCCAAGCACCGGTCCACCCACATATCAAATTATCAAAATAACGAACGCGAATCATATGAGCATGATGAAAACTAACTTGACGATAATTCCCATGTGTCCTCGGGAGCACTTTACTTTATATAAGAGTTCGTCCAGGCTTATCCTTTGCTATAAAAAGGATTGGGCCACCTTGCTGCACCTTTGTTACACTTGTTACTTGTTACCCGTTACGAATTATCTTACTACCAAACTATCTGTTACCGATAATTTTAGTGCCTGCAGAAAATACCTTGCTGAAAACCCTTGTCATTTCCTTCTGCTCCTCGTTGGGTTCGACACTCTTACTTATCGAAAGGACTACAATTGATCCCCTATACTTGTGGGTCATCGATACTGTTTTCTGGCGCCGTTGCCGAGGAGTGAAGCGCCTTTGGTGAGTGGAATTTGGTAAGGAAAAATTTATATTACGTGCTGAAATTTATTGTCACTTGTCACTATGAAAAATAATCCTTTGAGGGGCTTGTTCGGGGTATCTTCACCTCGACCGGAAGAACAAAGAGTTACTCCTCAACCTACTGCACCTACTGAAAATATTTATTATGAAATTTCTTCGGATGTGATAGAGAAACTGCTAGCTAATCCTTATGCAGGAGATGGAACACTACATCCTGATATGCATCTAATCTATGTGGATGGAGTTTGTAGATTATTTAAGCTTGCAGGTTTGCCCGGAGATGAAGTCAAGAAGAAGGTATTCACTTTATCTTTGAAGGGAAAGGCATTGACATAGTATAGGCTATGTGATAATATTGGAGCTTGGAATTACAACCGATTGAAATTGGAATTTCATCAGAAGTTTTATCCTATGCATTTAGTTCATCGTGATCGAAATTATATATATAATTTTTGGCCTCGTGAAGAAGAAAGTATCGCTCAAGCTTGGAGGAGGCTTAAGTCAATATTATATTCATGCCCCAATTATGAGCTCTTAAGAGAAATTATTATTCAGAATTTTTATGCTCGGCTTCCTCTTAGTAATCAATCCATGCTCGATACTTCTTGTACTGGTTTTTTTATGAAGAAGATTATTGAATTCCGATGGGATCTTTTGGAAAGAATTAAATGTTACTCCGAAGACTGGGAGTTCGACGAAGGTAAGGAGTCAGGTATAAACCTTGAGTTTGATTGTGTTAAATCTTTTATGGATGCCGTTGCTTTTCGTGAATTTAGCACTAAATATGGACTTGACTCTGAGATAGTAGCTTCTTTATGTTCAAGATTCTGTGCTTATTGATCTCTAATCTCCCGTATAAACCTTGAGTGTAAAGATTTGACTGTGTTAAACCCCATCAATCTCTAATCTCCTGTTTGAAATATTCCTTGCTATCACTGATCCTTATGAAAGCACATCAATCTCTAATCTCCATAAGTTTTGACTTGACTCTGGTATAAACCTTAAGTTTGATTGTGTTAAACCTCATCAATCTCTAATCTCCTGTTTGCAGATGACTCATTGATCCTTATGAAAGCACATGTGGAGAATGCCCAAACTTTAAAGAGAATCTTGGAATCCGGACAATTGGTGAGTTTGGATAAATCTAGTGTTTTCTTCGGTCCCAATACTGATGTTAATGTGAAGGCCCAAATTTTGTGCTTTACTGAATATCATGACAGAAGCGCTCAATGATAAGTATTTGGGATTGCCGTCTAAAGTGGGGATGGATAAAACAAACTGTTTTCAGTACTTAATTGACCGTGTCATGTAGAGGGTGAATGGTTGGAAAGAGAGGCAATCATCATTGGGCGATAAAGAAATCCTTCTCAAGTCAGATGCACAGGTTATACCTTCATATGCAATGTCAATCTTGAAAATTCCTAAACAAGTTTGTTAAGGAATATCTGACTCGATGTTGCACTATTGTTGGGGGGACAGTGACAACCAAAAGTGAATGCATTGGTGGAAATTATGTGCGCCGAAGTGCAAAGGAGGTATGGGGTTTAGAGACATCCACTGTTTTAATTTGGCTCTTCTAGCAAAACAAGCATGGAGGTTAATAGATAATCCAGATTCTTTGTGTGGTACTGTTCCGAAGGCAAAGTATTTTCCTAATGGAGGTTTGCTCAATGCTAAATTAAAAAAGGGAGCTTCCTTACTAGACAAGATCTTAAGGAGCTGCCTGTGTTTGTCCTTTCGCTTTTTTTTCTTCAGAAAGTAACACTGCCGATGCACTCCATTAAACTGAAACGCTGGACAAGTCGGCAGCATATACAGGTTCAGCACAAACTGAGGTAGATGGCCAGCCCACACAATCTGGTTGCCATCCCCTAACAGAGCGCCGCGCACATACATTTTCTTTTTACATTGTCATATGCAACACACGGCAATTATTTAATTGTCATATGCTTGCTTCAGCTTGTTGAAGCAGCGCCAAAGCTTCAGCATGTAGTGCAGAGCTGACTCCCTGAAGATGACCCGACGCCATCACAAAGAGAGCCCCCCAATGCCGCGGTAAGGCCCGATCATTCCTCACAACAAAATCCCAGCCTCCTGAAAGTAAGGGAAGCTTCACGGAACGCCCCACCACAATCAGGGTCAATTTTAGCATGGGTGAGCAAAGGGAACGCCCACAGCAAGGAACTGATCTTTTCACTTTCAGAGATTCGTATTGCAATCCGTACGTGTACAGAGCTGCAAGAGACCACCTCCTGTAAGCAACCTACAACCTGAAACCTCAACCTGACACAACATGAGACACAAGCAAACGATACAACTGACAGGTGGGCTTGCCTTGGCGTGCTTGCTTAAAAGGCACCAAGCAAATGAACCGCGAGAGTAACCCAACACTAATTATTAATCCAAGCAAGTCACCGTGTCCTCATACAGAACATAAATGATAGACAGGTAAGTTTGCAAAGGCCAGCACAGAGGGCCAAATTACGGGTATAGCACATAACAGACCCCGTGAACAGCATAGAAATTGGAAGAACCTGCAGCACCATAACCATTTTCTGCATCTCGGCCACCGGAATTCAATCCTAGATACCTGCAGAGCAGCCAATTTCATCAGTCAAAGTTAAAGTTATATATCTCAATATATTCAGGGAAAAAACGTGAATGTTATGTATCTCAACTTTTTGTACGACTCAAACAGTAAACATTAACTTCACTGGTACTGTGGAAATCATGCCAAATGCTCCAAAACTGGACCGTCTCAGCGGTCAGCATCAGTTGACAAAACCAACATTAGAAACAGAGAACCGCTACAGGAGAACGGTTCATTTTTATCACCACACCTTCAACTCTTATTGTTAGCATATTCTCAAGTTTTTGGCTACATCTGTTATTCTGTTCAGTGAAGGCAAAAAAATAAAATAAAATCAGTGGTCCAAATAGCTCCATTACAGGGAAATAGTGGACATCCGAGCTTATCGAATCATTTGAAATATTCCTTGTTATCATGGGCACACAAGGTGCTCATGGGGCAACAAACCCGAACCATCTGGTTTATAGCTCATAGGCATACTTCTCAGAAATGTATGAGCTAGCTAGTCGCTAACAAATCAACTTTAGTTGAACTCATGTAGTAGAGGCATCAACCAAGAGACTGTGCATCGTCTTATTAATAGATGCATTATTCTTTCTTCACAACAACAAAAGCAATGCTTTGACCACTAGTTTGCTGATGACATTAATATATTTAGTAAAAAAAATACAATTTGTGACAAAAGCAGTGTTTACAGTGAATCTAGTCATGCCATTTCGATCATATGTTTACAAAATCTTAAACATCTAAAGTGACCGAAAGTGCAGAAAATAGACTGCCGGCAAAGCATTGATACATATAGATTGGACCAGACAAATCATGCTAGTGGATCATGGCAGATTACATACGCAAATTAGATAGACACTGAGAGATATGCTGAGAATAATATTTAAGCAAACTGCCTTGCACTAGAACAATCATCCGTAAAACTGCAATAAATTGAGCAAAAGGATAAATAGAAATACAAAAATTAATGAAAGCATGCTCTTCGAGTATTCTGACAATCATCAGTTCACTAGGTACATCAATGACCCAAAATAAGCAGCAATGTGAAATGATATAGTTATCCCGTTTATATGAAGGAAACATGAAGCAAATGGTCATGCATAGTTAACAAATACTCACGTAGAGGTAACACCATATAAATCGCATTAGGATTTAATAGATCCATAACCACGGAAAACTAATCGAAGGCATGTAGCAACTAGTAGAAGTAAAACAAACAAAAAATACGTCCATGAAGAACACAAAGGAGGACGTATTGATTATGTTACCACTTAACATATGCACAAAGAGGGGAAGGGTAATGAGTTTTGAGTCATCTGGGAGCTAGAGGGAGAAAAACCTGAATTATCAGAAGGAACTGGGGGAGTACTAAGGAGGAGGTAAACTGAAAGCATGGCAGTTCGATTGAACAGGAAGGCAACCGGAAGTATTCACATCCAGTACAGAGGGGATAGAACATTTACCAAATAAAAGAGAAGTCAGGTGGTTAAAGGCATAAGGAAGAGAAGCAGGGCCTGGAGAAGATGTCAAAGATGCAGTCTGCCATCAATGCAAGGAGGTGACTGGGTGAACATGTAAGCAAAGAGTTGTGGATGATAATAAACAGATGAAGACAGTTTGCTAGCTCTGACTTGAACAACAAGAATTACAGAAGTGAAACTAAACAATAGACCAATTGCAGGCCATCGCCTGGCTGCAGAGAATATACAAAACTATATACCACTAACAGATTTTTTTTTCTAACAAATCATAATCATTACATAGAACGCCACCACACAAGAATCAGAATAGAAATTCTACAGAAAACAATAGCTATATGTTCAAGAGGTCATCAAGCAGCAAAAGGAACAAGTGATATGACACTACTTAAACTTGTTAACTCAACAGGAGAGGATGAACCATATATGCCATGAACCAATTATCAAAAATTAACTTGGTTTTGTTACAACGAATATGTGAAGACATGCTTTACCTGCAGCGTAGACACTTCTGAATGGATGATAATGAGAAAGGGGGTAGGTTCCAGAAAGCTTCTTGAACTTCATTGACTCAAGATGGACCGTAAAGACGATGTGATCTGTCCACACGAATACCACATTATTTTCCTCCTCGAGCCCTGGTATCAACATGTCAGTCTCATCAGAATTCAGAGAAAGTAGCTTGTCTAGTTCAATGGTTCTTCCAAGCCCCCATGAAGCGACACCATCACAATCAGTCTTCATCTTCCACAATTGGATGCTGCAGTCTGTCTGGATGAGTAAACCAAGGCCACCACCCTCTGCCCGCATAATCAAGAACATGTACTGGCCCTCTTCAAGGATAGGCACCGGCACCCGTATCACAGCTAGGCTTTGCTTCTCCAAATCAAACTCGAGAATTACATCCATATTCCCAGCAAGCTTCCAGTAAAGGGAACCACCAACCAGCACAGCAGGCTTGTCAGTAGAAACCAAGGTGGGAGCATCACTCATTAGAACGTCAGGTGGAAGCTGTGTTGAGACGAGATCACCCCATGCGCCGGTCTCTGATGAGTAAACGCAGGCAAGAGCTCGATGGTGTTGCTCGTCGTCGTTGTCTGCCACTGCCAACACCACCTGGAAGTGCTGGGCATCGTCTCTGGCGGCACGAGCACGAAGCACCGCCCCGTTCATCGTTGTCTTCTCTGCATGTGCCGCAACCCCCGGGGGCATGACAAGGCGGTCCTGTTCGCCGGTGACGGGGTCCCACACCAGGATCTGGTTCTTAGGTTTGTTGAAGACGAGCACCAGGCCATGGCGGCATCCGAGGGACATGAACTGGTCGCCGTCGCCGCGCTGCAAGGAGAAACGACCGGGGAAGACACGATCCGAGGGGTCGAGAGTGGGTACGAAGGGCAGGGCGTCATTTCTGCGGAAGAAACCGAGGAGGGGAGGGTTGCGGCGGTGGTGGATGCGGAAGCGGCGGGAGAATCCTGGGTTGGAGACGAGGAGGCGCCAGCGCTTGCAGACGGCGGAGGCGCGGGGCAGGGAGGAGGGCTGCGGGGGCAGGCGGACGAGGATCTCGGGGAGCAGATCGTCGTCTTCCAGTGGCCTCATGGCCGGCGAAGGGGGTTGGGGGTGGCGGCGGCTTCGCCCTCGCTGCTCGTGCCGTTGTGCGGGCTGTACGGGATGTGGTAGGTGGAGTCGAAGCAGCAGCGGCCCAAAATGAAATGTGGAAATGGATCGGCCCAAAGTTACACTGAAGAAATCCTTTTGTATGTTTTTTTTTCTCGCACGATTGTGTATCATTTTTTTACGTAACCAGCAGGAGCTCTGCTATTTCATTAAGTAGGGGGGAGTGTGTATCATATCTCTCCTATCTAGTATCTACACTATCTAAATCTACACGATTATTAAAAGAGCAAACATGAATTCTCATATAGCGACACCAAAAAATATACACAGGATTACTAGGAATGTCTGATCAATCCAATAAAATCATATTCGACGGTATCTGCCACACAAACTAATGCCCCAGATTAAATGTTCTGCCGGCAGACCACCTCGCGCACTCTCTTCATCCTAAATTAGCGGGGATTACTATCCCATAATTTTCTCTCTAACCTCGTGATACCTTGTCGCTCCTCTTTGTGTTGTCCGGACGTGAGTGTGGATTGCGGTCGTTGCCCGCCACACCTCCTCTGTTGTCCCATGGGCACAAGCGCGGATCGCCGTCACCGCTGCACTGGTCCTCTCCTTTCCGCATGCATGGGCGCAAGCGTGGATTGTCGTCGCCGCCGTCCGCTCCTCTTCTGCTACCCCATGGAGGAGAAGCACTTTCGCAATCATGAAGATCAAGGACTTGATCTCTGGATTAATAAATTCTTTATCTGTAGGCATGCATTGTTGTCATGGTGATGGTTGTGTCTTGGGTTGGAGGACTGGGAGCAATTCCTCCATGTTCGGATGCTGGCACGCTCTCTAGCCCGTGCATGCATCCATCTTCAACAGCTCCTCCTTTTTTCTTCTCCACGTGCTCTCGAAGTCCGTCGGGTCCCATATTATCAAGATGGGAATTTCTAGCATCCAAAGCTGGATCCAAGCAGGAGCTAAATAGTCGAGATTTGATGCCCGGACGTCTGATGATCCGCAGTTCAGAAGGAAGCGTATGGAGGAGCGGCTCATGATCCACCCCTGCGATCAGCAAAATAGCCGGCGGCAATTGTTGCAGCGCCCAAGCGCTGGCCTTCTACACTAGAGATCTAATGGTTGCCATTGTTAACTTATGTCCCCATGCTTCTGGAGCAGTAGCTGTTAGAAATCCCACGTCCAAGATTAATCTATACTAGCATAAGGCACGTGTGTATGCACGTATTGTCTTGGTTAAAGTGCAAACAAGATATTTCTCGAAAAAAATGCAAACAATATATGTGTCTTTACATGTTGAGGAGTACATAAAAAAACAACCACAGAAGATCTTGAATGTGAAGTTTTCTCACCACCAGCACATGAGGGTGTAGGTGTGTAGGTGTAGTGTGTGGACAAGTCTAGAAAAATCCCACCGAACTCATTTTGGCGCCCAAGCGCAAGAGCGAATCTCAGAAACTACAGCCATTGGATCAGTTATGTTTGCCATGATAAACGATAGTGATTCACTCTGTGGGAGAGATCAATGGCTAATAAGGGCTTCTATGTTAGGGTCAGTGACTAATCCAAGTTTAAAATTTATTGTACTATAGTAGTAGAGATATATCTATATTTTTATATTTGTGTTCCCGTGCAATTCAAAGAAGCATATATGTCTAAGTTTCTGGCAACAATAATCATTGAACACTGAATATGGTCAATGCATCAAAACATAGCATTGTCTAATCTTCTATTTGCACGGAGAACTTCTCGCTTAGAATGCTCGGTCAGCTGACATGTTGTCAAAATTATGATCATAGACTTTATTATGATTCAGTCACCTTTCTGTTCCTTTTCCTTGTCTAACTTTGTTTCTAGAAGAATCCTCGGCCCTAAGATTCCTCTCACGTATTCTTCTATTTTCCGCCATGCGATGGGGATCCAACGGCTTTGGGAAAAGAACAGCTCCAAGTCGCTCGGCGGCGGCGGCGTGCGCCGCCGCATTCCGCCCCAGTCCGGCGGGGTCCGTCCGCCTGCTCCTCAACCACCCGGACCTCCTCCCGCCGGCATCCCCCGTGGGAACGGCCTCCTCCGCCGTGCCTACAACGCCGGTGCGTTTCTCCAGGCGCGCGCAGATGGGTGGGCCGGAGTAGCCCCAACCACGGCCGACGGTCTCGGCGGACTCCCTCCCCTCCCTGCCCGGCGGTCAGGAACCCGCCGAGTTCGTCTTCGTCATTCGGTCTATTATTCCCCTTCTTCCAGTTGCGGTCATACTCAGGTTGCTGAACTTTACTTTGTTACATCGTTCTACTTCTAGATTGTGTCGAGTAGATCACTAATGGTTCTTCAACCAGCATCCTAACAAATTTCTTTTGTTCATCAGGACATCCATGCAGGGACTTGAACTCATGGACATGACGGTAGGAATTTTTGGTGTCTTCCAAAACATTATGTACTACATTTATTTGGTAGATGAATGAAATCATACGGAATTGGTGTATGAATGATTGGTACAAATATTTGCAATTGAACTTGAGGAAATTTACTCAAGGAAGCTGGGTACAAACTATACTGGAATACAGTCTGTATATATGTACTGAAATTATATGCCTGAGCACAGTATATGTTTGGAATTGGCTAGGCTATTTACAGGTTCAGCTCTGTAGATTGATAAGTCTACACGTTTAAATAGGAATCACATATTATTTAAACGTGGCATATATCTCACATATATGTGCTTAGGGATAAAAAGTAATTTGACTCGGAAAATAATCGGTTATGATCGTGGTCGGTTAATTCGATTAGGAGTCTAACTGAATTCTATCCGGATACGGATTTGAACATTCAGGAATATGAGTATAAATATGTCCCTACCCTCTAGCCTCATATAGGCATTGTGAGCTGCACCACGGATTTGACGGAGGAATTAGAGGGTAGACAAATATACTCGTGCTATGTTATTTTTTCAACATTGGCATCGGAGCAAATTGCAACGAGTTTTGACGGCCGTACAATATCTCTTTATTTGAGATAGGAAAAAGGACGTCAAACTCTCTTGTATTTTCCTGGAAACAAACTTCCGCTGCGTACTCTTGCCATAGCCGGAACCAAGCCACAAAAATCGATCTAGCCTCCACCGCTCGCTCGATCTCGCCGCCTCCACCGCAAGCCCGCCTTGCTGCCTCCACCGCGACTCCGCCTTGCCGTCCTAGCCGCGGTCGCTGCCTTGCCGTCCTCGCCGCAGTCGCCGTCCTCGCCGCGGCCGCCGTCTCGCCGTCCTTGCCGCGGCCGCTGTCTCGCCGTGGCCGCCGTCTCCGCCATTACCGCCGGGGCGCTGTCAACCAGCCGGGACCTCCGACCTGCTGGAATCGCCGCTGCTCCAAGTCATCTGCCTAGAGAAGTCACCAAGCCACACGAGCTGCTGTTGGGTACTCTGAATCTGCAGGTTACGGCCTTACTTGTTCGTGCTTGCTGCTACAGATTGATTTCTGGAATTCTGCTACGGTAATCATCCTTCCCAATGGCTTCCAACAGTGTGTTTGCTGAATTACTTAGGACCTGTAAATTGGATGGTTCAAATTTTACTGTCTGGAAGAGAAAGATCATGTTTCTCCTCACTGCTGAGAACATAGATTATATCATTACTCAATCTAAGCCTACCCAACCAGCTGACGAGGCTGATGATGAGGAAAAGGAAAGCTACCGTGAGGAAATTACTCAGTGGACTAAGGACAACAAAAAGGCTAGAGTATTTATGCTTGGATCGATGTCTGATTCTCTAGCCGGAGAATATGAACCAGAGGAATCAGCTCGCAAAATAATGAGGAGATTGGAAAAGGACTTTGGGGAAGTTTCACTTATCAAAGTTCTTAGCTTGGTGAATCAATTTTTGACTGCGAAGATGACAGAAACCACAGCTGTTAGTGCACATCTGAATAAATTATGTGCGTTAGTAGAGGAACTAAAGAATGCTGGGTACCCTTTCCCTGAAGAAGTTCAAGTCATGGTTGCTCTGAACTCTTTGCCAAACTCTTGGGAGCAATTTAAAATATCCTTTTGTCATACTGAGCGTGTGTTGAACATGAGGACGCTAAGGCATCATCTACTCATGGAAGAAGACAGGAAGTCCACACAAGGGAAAGAAAGAAGGTCTCAACATGATGAACTACACCTTGGTGAGGACAAGTCTTCAAGCAAGAGGAATTGGCAAAAGAGGAAATATGGGACAGACTTGAGGGATAAAATAAATCAGAAGCGTGATAAGAATGATTACAATGGAAGAAACTCAAATCAGAAGGTTGACAAGAGGAAATTTAATTGTCATAATTGTGGTGAACAAGGACACTTCAGATCTGAGTGCACTAAGAAGAGGAAGCCAGATGATAAGAAGTATAACAACAACCAGTCCAAGCATCAGGATAATAGAAGGGGAAATTCTTCACCTGATGGTATGTCACATGTTTTTGTATGTTCAGAATCTCTATTTACAACTTCCTTGTCAAATAGTTGGGTGGTTGATTCTGGCTCCACCTCACACATTGCAAGAGATAGGAATTATTTCTGTTCATTTAAACCAATACAAAAGGGAACTAGATTTATTTATCTAGGAACAACATCAAAGGCAGATATACTAGGAATTGGGGACTATAATCTAAAACTCCCAAGTGGAGGAATATTACTCCTTAAGAATACTGTATTTGCTCCAGATATGAGGAAAAATCTCATATCGGTATCTAGACTAGAATCTGCAGGCTTTGATGTTAACTTTGGCAATGGGAAAGTTAAAATATTGCTAAAAGGAAAATTAATACAATCAGGGAATCGTGTAGAAGGCCTCTATTATATTGAAGATATTTCCGATATTGATGCTATGGACAGTTTAGTTGCTGAAAACCACTCCATTGTGAGGAATATAGCCGGAAATGACAATTGTTCCGAATCCTACCTATGGCATTTAAGGCTAGGACATATATCAAAGAACAGGATTAAAAGATTGATTAGTTCTGGAATTCTGAATTTTAAATGGGAAGATTATGGAATTTGTGAAGCCTGCATCATGGGAAAAATGACTAGAGCTCCCTTTCCTAAAGCTGAAAGATCTAGTGAGCCCTTAGCCATAATTCATTCAGATATTTGTGGGGAAATGACAACACCCACGATAGGACAAAAGGTGTATTTTATCACATTCATTGATGACTTCTCCCGATACGGTTATGTATACCTCCTTAAACACAAGTCTGAGGGTTTTGACATGTTCAAAACTTTCAAGGCTGAAGTGGAAAACCAATTAAATGGGAAAATTAAAGTCCTTAGGACCGATAGAGGAGGAGAGTACACATCCGGAATTTTGGATGAATTCTGTAAAGAACATGGCATAGTACACCACTACACATTACCCTACACACCCCAACAAAATGGTGTAGCGGGAAAGAAGGAATAGGACGTTGATGGATATGGTTCGATCCATGATGGCTTACTCGGATTTACCTTTAAGTTTTTGGGGGGAAGCACTGCATACTGCAGTTTATTTGTTAAATCATTCACCCTCAAAATCAGTAAAGGTCACTCCCTATGAACTTTGAAAAGGGAGGAAACCAACACTAAGGCACCTGGCTGTTTGGGGTTGCAATGCTCAAATTAAAATCCCTAGCCAGAACAGAACCAAACTGCAACCTAAGACCACTCCAGGAATTTTTGTTGGTTATTCTACTGGTTCCAATGGTTATAGGTTTTATGATCCCAATAATAAGAAGTTATTGGAAAGCAGAGATGCTATGTTTTTAGATCAGGACACTCCTCGTCGTGCTAAGAGAGCTAGAGTGCAATTGATAGAAGGAGAATCCGAGGAAGTAATAAATGACTCTACTGGTAATATTTCAAGCCAGATCCCTGACATTAATATGGAAGAAACTCCTTCAACTAGTATGCATAGAAGAAGTGGGAGGAACACACAAACACCATCTTATCTAGATGATTATTTTGTGTTTTTAGGGGAAGTTCACTCTAAAGTGTCTTTAGAGGAAGAACCTAAAACTTACAAACAGGCCATTGATTGTGAGGAATCTGGACTATGGTTGGAAGCTATGCGGGAAGAACTAAACTCCATGGAAAGAAATGGTGTTTGGGAACTTGTTGATTTACCCCAAAACCGCCAGGCCATAGGATCTAAATGGATATTCAAAAGGAAACTCAATGCTTCAGGAGGTGTGGAAAAAATATAAAGCTCGATTAGTTGCTAAGGGATATACACAAAAGGAAGGAGTAGACTTTGTGGAAACATTTTCTCCTGTTGCAAAATTCACTTCTATTCGCATCTTATGTGCCTTATCTGCTTATTTTGATCTTGATCTCCATCAAATGGATGTCAAGTCTGGTTTTTTAAATGGTTATTTAAAAGAGGAAATCTATATGACACGACCAGATGGTTTTGTGGAAAAAGGAAATCAGAATAAAGTATGTAAGTTAAAAAGATCAATCTATGGTTTGGGGCAGGCTTCTAGGCAATGGAATACCTTATTTGATGCTGCAATCACATCATATGGTTTCTCTATGATGGAAGGAGACCACTGTATTTATTTCAAAATAGTGGGAGGAAACTTTGCATTATTATCTTTATATGTCGATGACATTTTAATTGCTTCAAACCATGAGGGAACCTTAATGGAAGTGAAATCTTGGTTATCATCCACTTTTGATATGAAAGATTTGGGGGAAGCCTCTTATGTTTTGGGGGTGGAAATACATAGAGATCGGAAAAGGAAAGTTTTTGGGGCTGTCTCAATTTTTTTTTATCTCAAAACTGTTTTGAAACGATTTTCTATGGAAGATTGCAAACCTGCAAATGTACCAATGATAAAAGGAACTAAACTTAGTGAGGAACAATGTCCTAAAACTCCTAAGGAAATAAGGGAAATGAAAAATATACCTTATGCTTCTGCTCTGGGGTCTCTTATGTATGCAATGCTGTTTACTAGACCAGATTTGTGTCACACTGTTGGAATGTTGAGCAGATTTCAGAAAAATCCCGGGGAAGCTCATTGGAAGCAAATAAAATATGCTATGCGATATATAAAAGGAACGGTGGACTTTTCTCTTTGCTTTAATGGTGATAATCTTCAGCTGCAGGGATATACTGATGCTGATTGGCAGGGAGACCTTGATGAAAGGAAGTCGACGTCAGGTTGTCTATTTACTTTGGCTGGAGGTGCTATCTCTTGGAAGAGCAAGAAACAAACTTCTGTGGCGCAGTCTTCTATGGAAGCAGAGTACATTGCTGCGAATGAAGCTGTAAAAGATGGCGTTTGGTTGAGGAGCTTTCTGGTTTCTCTAGAGATAGTTGAAAATGCTTCCGATCCGGTCACTGTTTATTGTGATAATCAAGCTGCGATTAAACTTTCCAAGGATCCCAAGTTTCATAGCAGGGCTAGACATATTGAGGGAAATTACCATTATATTAGAGATGTAATAAATAGGCTGAAAACTGTTCGGCTTGAGTTTTTGCTTGGTACTGATATGTTGGCAGATCCACTGACTAAACCTTTTAGTCAGGAATTGTTTTGCAAACATGTTAGGAATATGGGCCTTAGGATTTTTGATTGAATGTTTTTCAGACAAGTGGGAGATGTAGGAATTTTTGGTGTCTTCCAAAACATTATGTACTACATTTATTTGGTAGATGAATGAAATCATACGGAATTGGTGTATGAATGATTGGTACAAATATTTGCAATTGAACTTGAGGAAATTTACTCAAGGAAGCTGGGTACAAACTATACTGGAATACAGTCTGTATATATGTACTGAAATTATATGCCTGGGCACAGTATATGTTTGGAATTGGCTAGGCTATTTACAGGTTCAGCTCTGTAGATTGATAAGTCTACACGTTTAAATAGGAATCACATATTATTTAAACGTGGCATATATCTCACATATATGTGCTTAGGGATAAAAAGTAATTTGACTCGGAAAATAATCGGTTATGATCGTGGTCGGTTAATTCGATTAGGAGTCTAACTGAATTCTATCCGGATACGGATTTGAACATTCAGGAATATGAGTATAAATATGTACCTACCCTCTAGCCTCATATAGGCATTGTGAGCTGCACCACGGACTTGGCGGAGGAATTAGAGGGTAGACAAATATACTCGTGCTATGTTATTTTTTCAACAATGACATCATCCTTATTACAAGAGATATCCCCTGCCGGCCGGCGGAAGTACGGTGACGCAAAGAACCCGGCCGGCGTCTGCTCCCTGCCTCGGCAAACAAGCGAGGGTGTGCGTGTTAGACTTGTGACACAACTGAAGTATGTCTCTGCATTTTGTTATTCTATCTCTTTCTTATCTTATTATGTGTTTACAATCCAAATGTAGGTTAGGGATCTAGAATACATCCTGTCCTGGAATACAACAGCGAAAATAAAAGAATCTAGCAAGTGATGTATGTGTTCTCATGAAAAAATGGAATATAACGGCGGCATGGCAAGTGCAGAGACCCCGACGGAGTCAAGATGACATTTCCTTGTATTGGAACATCCAACCAAGTGAGTGAGCCCAGCCCACACGACCGAGTAAATCAGTGAACTTCCCTGAAAAAGGAAAAGTAAATCACTTGACGTAATAGCACAGTTTCAATACCAAACTCGATCACATTTTCACACCCAATCGTCCACTGATCTTCTTTGAGTGATTTTCGAAACTTCTATGAAAGCTCGTACAAGTTCAAATTGCTAGCACTGAATGTGTCCCCATTTTGTACCATGATACATTTATTCTTGCTAAATTATGGCGTGTCTATGTAATACCCAAGGGTCCAAGAGAGTCTTACACCGAAATGCCACATACAACTAAAGGGGGAGAAGGTTAAATGAACAATGAAAGTGCCAAAGCATAAAATTCGCAGTGTTTTCGTTCACCTCATAAGGTAAAAAGTGCTTGGATTTATGGCCATTCTTTCATCCTTCTCTGTGCACTCAGAGCTTTGTTCTATTTCAATCAGACCGAGAAAGCTATCTGTCTCAGTATCACGCTGTATCCAAGGATGCCTTGAAAGCTTCCTTAATCTGCTAAGCTCCTCAGATACCTCTTTCATCGAGGGCCTATTGTCACTGCATATTTCCAAGCATTGCCTAGCTAGATCTGTTACCCCTACAATCAACTCCATGTTCTCATGACCTTTTATTTGATTGTCGAGCATATTATCAAGATTGTTCCCCTTCATATCCAGCAGGAAACTCAACGACAGGCTCCGGCATACCTCAGGATCTTCAAGTTTCAGTGCCTCCTCCCCAGTTAGGATCTCTAGAAGAACAACACCGAAGCTATAAACATCGCTTTTGTCTGTCAAGCAACATGTCTGCATATATTCGGGGTCCAGATAACCACATGTCCCTTGAACCATTGTGACGAACTGGGCTTTGTCAGTTGGTGCTATTATAGATGCCCCAAAATCTGACACCTTTGCCATGTAATTCTCATCAAGCAGGATGTTAGAGGTTTTCACATCACCATGTAGAATTGGTGGGTTTGCGTAGGAATGTAAAAATGCAAGCCCCTCAGCTGCCTCATTGACGATCCTAAGAAGAGAACTGAAAGGGAGTTGCGGTTTACTGTTCTTGCCGTGAGTAAGATCAAACAATGTTCCTTTTGGGATGAACTCATATACTAGCATGGGGACTTCCACCTCAAGGCAACACCCCAATAGCTTGACAATGTTCTTGTGATTGAACTGGGAAAGAATCAACATTTCTTTGCCAAATTCCTTCTTCTGCCTATCATCAACCAATGCACACCTTTTAATTGCCACTGGAGTGATATCCTTAATTAGTCCCTTGTACACAGTGCCATTGCCTCCATGTCCAAGAATCTGGCTTTCGTCAAATTTATTGGTTGCTTGTTTCAGTTCTGCTTCGGTAAACACTGTAAATGAAAGTCCCTGATCTGATTTCATCTTCTCAAACAATAGCATCCCTCCATGCTGCTGAAAATACTGTTTTTTGGCGTTCGCAAGCTTTCTTCTCTCAAATATTACACGTATGCAGAAGATGATAATCACCAGAACGACAACACCGATGCTAATGCCTGTAGAAATCAACATGAAAGGTGTTTCTATTGGTCAAATTGATCCCACAATGTATATACTGAAAGCATGGTAAAACAAATGCTGTGGTAAAGTGGACTAAAGGGTCGTGATGCAATATAATTATACCTTCTAAAAAAAATCACAGACGCTTGTTTCTGGACTTACTTTTTGAGTTTCTATCAATTTTCCTCATTTCATTTATTTATTTTAAAGCTTCCTCGGATAGACTTGTTGCATGCCCAACACAAGGAGACACATCACTATGTGCTTGCCTGGGCAGTGGTAGTTCTACTATTTGGGCCCTCTTTTGCTAAATGTCATTAATATCTTTACGTACTGTTGGCCATTGTTTTCTACACAAGAAAGCAAATGCTAAAAACATCTAGTGGTTTACCTATGATTAGGGTGATGTCTGGGTTACAAGATTTTGTTTCCATTACAAACTTTCTGCCTGGAGAACATGAACAATAATACCCTCCTATAGTGTTGTGGCATGTTGCAGACTTCGGGCATATACTTGAATTCTTCTCACATTCATTGACATCTGCAGCAACAAAGAACCAAATTATTTGGGGTCAAGTGATTGATTGAATAGTAATGCATGGAAAAATCGGCATATGTGTATTGACAAATACAAATTTCAAATGGCATAATGAGTGTAACGTTTGCCATTCTTCCACCAAAGTAAAGATAAATTACATTGTAGAGAGAAAAAATGAGGTAAATGTCCTAACTAGATCTAAACTATAGATTAAAAAGAAAAGACAAAACAGATTGTAAAACTCAAGTATTTCCAGGCATTAAAATCGGGACAGACAGCAAGTAATGATATATCCCTTAACTATTACTCCTCATAAAACGATTGCACATGATCTAAAGATGCACAGGGATCAAGTAAAGAAATGAACTTGCCTCTGCATCCGTCAAAGAGGTAAGGGTTCCCTTCATATCCGTCGGTGCAGTTGCATAGATACCCTTGGCCGTTAGTCGAGTTCACACACATGTTGTTCCTACTATGGCACGCGTAAGAAGGCATGTCTCTGGCCACTTCACAAGTTGCATTTCCGACCACCCAGTCCAGCATCAGTGGCTTCCGCCCATCGTCAGTATCATTGAACCTTGTAGTGGTTATGAAGTCCGAGCTGAAACTAAATGTCTCTGTCTCCACCATGGCGGCGTAGCTACATGGGTTGAAAAGCGTACTGTTGGAATTATTGTAAACATCAAAAAAAGTGAACATATAGCCCCTTAGACCCTTTGGTATATCATTTTGGCAGCAGCCTGCGCCAACACAAGAACCGTTTGTCAGTGCTGCCGGGCTCTCACACACTGCTGCACACGCTGTCGTATACTTTGCAGTGCTTCCCAAGTTGTTGATGTATGCGAGCGTGTTGCATCCAATAACTATGAGCTTGTTGTGTACATAGGAGAAGCGGTACGGGCTTCGTGAGAAGTCAAGGGACCAAGCTTTCTGTACCATTGATCTTGTACTTGTATTGTAGCAGTATGTCGAGATGTCGGAGAAAACTCGGACTCGACCGAGGGGCACTGAGATGCTTAGAACCTCCACATTCCAAATGGACATGAATGGCTTGTAGCTTCCATTAGCAGTCCTTCTGCAGATGATCTCAAAGTCTCTAATAGCACAGCCAGTACCAATACCAATACCAAATGGATAAGGGATGTGGACATCACCACATTGTGTTTTGCATCCGGGGCCAGACTGCGCTGATGTAGAGGCTAGGTGCAACATGACTGCAACAACTAGCAGTGGCAGGAAAGCCATGTTACTTGTCTGAAACTGGAGTTGCCCAGAAGATTCTGCTGCACAGCACTACAGGAAAAGAGGGAAAAAATAGTGAGCAAACTAATGGCCATTCAATTCAACTCTAAAAGTTGTAGGCGACACTTCCTGTGTACTTTTCGTTTCTATGTTGTCGAAATATACCTGAAAATTTTAGCATGGCTGAAGAATTTTAACAATGCTTTGTAAATGTCAAGCTGCTATAATCTTGTAGTTGAAATGCTGTGAAAATTTCTGTTGAGCTTGCAATCTTAATATATAAATGACAGAAAAAATATATTAATACTAGAAGGCCTTTTCATCTTTTGTTTGACGGTCTGCATGTCTAGATTCGAATTATGCAAGAAATTGTTTCTCGCCTTTGGATTTCTGGCACTGAATTCACATGCATGCCTTGTGCAAATATGAAGACCGTGTTTTCTGAGTTGTAAATTTTTGGTTGTTTGCAAAGTTAAACAGTCTAATTTTTACTTCTTAGATACAGATAATCCTTGGCCGGAAGATTTTGCTGCTGTCCAGGCCATCCTGAAGACATTTGGTGATGCATCCAGGCTGAGAACTAACATTGCGAAGAGTGTGGCTTATCCTACTTCCAGTGTTGGTATCGATTTATCTCGTATGCTGTGTGATTTTGGTGGAGTGCAAGCTTATTGGCCATGGGTATCTGGGTTTGCCTGTAGGGTTCAAAAAGCCAAGCTACAGCCGGTTGTGCTTGACTAGGCTACCGGCAAACTCTCGCCATGGAAAGAGCGACGTCTCAACAGGACTGGAAGACTGGTGCTTATTAACTGGGCGGTGACTGCAACTTGCTGCTACCTATTTCCTGACCACCTTGTGAATTGGAAGCGAGTGTGCGCGCCAAAGATGTTCAGTCGAGCCCTTGGGCTGTGGTGGGAATGGTTCAGGTGGGATGATGAGAAGAGACCATGGAAGGGCACTCAGACTCCGTGTGATGAGGTTGATAGGCAGCTCTTTTCCTGCCGCACCTCCAACTTCCTTGGGGATGGCAGGAAGAGTTATGCTCAATTGTTTCTCGCATTGACAATCCAGGCGTGGCGGAGGAGGATTTATTGCGGCTCGCCGAGGCGAGAACAAGAAGAAAATCTGTAATCCAATTTGGAGTAGTAATTTCGAACAAAAAGTACCTGTGTGTGTAGCTGGGAGATGGAGGGAGGTACGACTGAAGCGGAGCGCGGTGTGCAACAGCTCTGCTCATGAACATGAACTCATCCTCAATCGATGGCTGTGGTCTGCACCCGTCCGCCACTCTTTTCCCCCCTCCATCCAAAGAAAAAGGAGTAGGGCAATTTCTCTACTGGCCTTTTTCAGAAGGGAGACTTGGCCAAACTCCTCCGTTGGCTAGCTTGTTTTGCTCGCCGGGCGGCCAGATGGCAAAAGCTCCCCTGACTTATGTCCATGGAAGAGACGACGGAGGCAGATAAACCAGCAGGATCCGGCTTCCATTTGACTGAATCAACAAATTTAGTACAGTAGCACTATTCTTCTTGCCGGCGAATTGGCAGCATACACTGTCCATGGAAATTAGGACTTGTATAATGGCAGGGGTGTGGTGTGTGCTCATCTCCCGTCGACGACACTATCGACACTTGAATGTAAAATGTAGAGTAGAGGTAGCCACCACTACCAGAATAACTGCAGATGCCAATGGCCAAATCTATGCCGACGGCCCCGTCGGCATAGATGGGTGTATCCCGACGGCCAAGGTCAAGTCGTCGGCGTAAATAAGCCGTCGGCATATATCCATCTATGCTGACGGGGCCGCCGGCATCACAAAATATATGCCTACGGCGGCCGTCGGCATAGGGGCGGTCGTCGGCATATCCTGTGGGCCCGGCTACCCGGGCGGCGACGGCCATTTGACGGCGTGACGCCTACGCCGACGGGCTAACGGTGGCCATCGGCATAGGTATCCCCACGTCATCGATCCGCGTGGTCCGCCATGTCATCGATCCGAGCCGCTCGCCGGTCCGTGGGGTGGCATATCTATGCCGACCTGGCCCATGGCCCCTGCCACGTCATCGATCCGCGCCCTACGCCACATCATCGATCCAGGGCTCTACCGTTCCGTGGCCGTAGCTATGCCGACGGCATTGCCGTAGGCATATATTTCTAATAATTTTTGAATATTTTATTTATTTTCTCTTTTTTCCTTTTTATTTTTTTCAAAAACTAATTTGATTAACTTAAATGTGCCTTATGTACAGAAAACATATCTCGATTATATATATATATCGATTGCCCCCCCTCACGGGCGTCGCTTCCGTCGTGTCATGGAGAGGGGAGACGGGACGGGTTACCTGGGGGGGGGGGGGGTAGCAATGCCCAGGTGTTGCGGTGGGACAGTTGTGGAAGAGGCGGGTGGCCCACGTCTCCCCCACGGTGGCAGGGCAGGCCACCCGGCACGCGGCTCCGGGGTGTGCCCCCCCCCCTCACGGGCATCGCTGCCGCCGTGTCCCGGAGAGGGGAAACGGCCACGTCAGTATGACACAGAGGGAATCTTGGGGTGGGTTGGGCCAGGACGGTGTTCGGGGGTGTAGCTATGGGCTGGGCTATGATAACCAGGTGAAAAGGTCCACCGGTCAAACCCCGTCCGGCGAAAGTCAAAGGGCTAGATCCGGTGGTCGTCTGTGTTAGGGTTAGACGGGACGGGGTACCTGGGGGGTAGCAATGCCGCCAGGTGTTGCGGTGGGCCCTACCTACGCTTTGGGAAGCGTGGTGGCAGCGCAGGCACCCGGACGCAGCTCCGGGGTGTGCCCCCCTAACGGGCGTCGTTGCCGCCGTGTCCCAGGAGGAGGAGGAAACGGCCACGTCGGCATGACACGGAGGAATCTTGGGGTGGGGGTGGGTGGGACGGTGTTCGGGGGTATGCTATGGGCTGGGCTATGACAACCAGGTGAAAAGGTCCACCGGTCAAAACCCCGTCGGGGAAAGTGAAAGGGCTAGATCCGGGGTCATCTGTGTCAGGGTTAGGACGAGAGGGCGGGGTGGTACCTAGGGAGGGGGGATAGCAATGCCGCCAGGTGTTTGGTGGGCTCCTATGCTTGTGGAAGCGTGGTGGCAGGCGGCAGGCACCCGGCACGTGGCTCTGGGTGTGCCCCCCCTCACGGGCATCGCTGCCGCCGTGTCCCGGAGGGGGGAAACGGCCACGTCGGCATGACACGGAGGGAATTTGGGGGTGGGTTGGCCGGGACGGTGTTCGGGGGTGTAGCTATGGCTGGGCTATGACAACCAGGTGAAAAGGTCCACCGGTCAAAACCCCGTCGGCGAAAGTAAAGGGCTAGATCCGGGGTGCTGTGTCAGGGTTAGACGGGACGGGGTACCTGGGGGGGGGGGGGGGTAGCAATGCCGCCAGTTGTTCGGTGGTGGGCCCTCCTACGCTTGTGGAAGCGTGGTGGCAGGCGCGGCACCCGGCACCGCGGCTCGGGGTGTGCCCCCTTCACGGGCGTCGCTGCCGCCGTGTCCCAGAGAGGGAATACGGCCACGTCGGCATGACACGGGGGAATCTTGGGGTGGGTTGGGCGGGACGTGTTCGGGAGTGTAGCTATGGGCTGGCCTATGACAACCAGGTGAAAAGGTCCACCGGACAAACCCCGTCCGGCGAAAGTCAAAGGGCTAGATCCGGCGGTCGTTTGTGTCAGGGTTAGACGGGACGGGGTACCTGGGAGGGGGGGTAGCAATGCCGCCAGGTGTTGCGGTGGGCCCTCCTACGCTTCTGGAAGCGTGGTGGCAGGCGCAGGCACCCGACACGCGGCTCCGGGGTGTGCCCCCCCTCACGGGCGTCGCTGCCGCCGTGTCCCGGAGGGAGAAAACGGCCAACGTCGGCATGAAAGGAGGGAATCTTGGGGTGGGTTGGGCGCGGACGTGTTCGGTGGTTGTAGCTATGGCTGGTGCTATGACAACCAGGGTGAAAGGTCCACCGGTCAAACCCCGTCGCGGAAAGTCAAAAGGCTAGATCCGACAGTCGTCTGTGTCGGTTAGACGGACGGGGTACCTGGGGGGTAGCAATGCCGCCAGGTGTTTCGGTGGGCCCTCCTACGCTTGTGGAAGCGTGGGTGGCAGGCGCAGGCACCCGGCACGCGCCTTGCGGGGGGTGCCCCCTCACGGGCGTCGCTGCCGCCGTGTTTCGGAGGGGGGAAACGGCCACGTCGGCATGACACGGAGGGAATCTTGGGGTGGGTTGGGCCGGGACGGTGTTCGGGGGTGTAGCTATGGGTTGGGCTATGACAACCAGGTGAAAAGGTCCACCGGTCAAACCCCGTCCGGCGAAAGTCAAAGGGCTAGATCCGGCGGTTGTCTGTGTCAGGGTTAGACGGGACGGGGTACCTTGGGGGGTAGCAATGCCGCCAGGTGTGGCGGTGGGCCCTCCTACGCTTGTGGAAGCGTGGTGGCAGGCGCAGGCACCCGACACGCGGCTCCGGGGTGTGCCCCCCCTCACGGTCGTCGCTGCCGCCGTGTCCCGGAGGGGGAAACGGCCACCACAGCTTACACACGGCAAACTAAAAATTTGTAATAATTGAATTTATAAAAAACACCGGCATCCATCATGGAAAACGGACTATCACGGTGAAACCTTCAGTGCCCGGGGACTGGGCCGGCCACTGAAAGTTTTACCGTAATTGTCCGTTTTCTTAACAGAAGTCTAATGAATACCGGAGCTGACATCGTCTAGATTAGCCAACTATTTAAACTGGTCATGTTGTTTGTCTTTGGGCGAGGTGGGACTATACTTTGAAGTTTGCTAAGTCACACATATGCCGACGGTAAAGCCGTCGGCATAGGCCTCGTATCTATGCCGACGGCTAGGCCGTCGGCATATGTGAACCTTATCCACTCCGCTCGCTTCTGCTGACATGTGGGCCCAGCCTATGCCGACGGCCAAGCCGTCGGCATAGGGCCACCTTATCCACTCAACGGGCCTCCTCCTCCACTCATTTCTCTCCCTCTCCCCCTATCGCACCCGCTCACCACCGCCGCCCACCACCTCTGCCGTCCTCTCTGCCCGCCCTGAGCCCGCCCCGCCGCCTACCCCGACCGCGCCGCCGCCCGCCCCGAGCCCGTCGGCGCCCGCCCTGACCCCGCGTCGGCCGCCCCGACCCCCGCGCCCGACGCCCCGACCCCGCCCCGACCCGGCGTCGGCCGCCCCGAGCACGTCGGCGCCCGCCCCGACCCTGCACCGGCCGCCCCGAGCACGTCGCCGCCCGCCCCGACCCCGCGCCGGCCACCCGAGCACGTCGCCGCCCGCCCGGACCCCGCGCTGGCCACCCCGATCACGTCGCCGCCCGCCCGACCCCGTGCCGGCCGCCCCAAGCACGTCGCCGCCCGCCCCGACCCCGCGCCGGCCCCGCGCTGCCCGGCCTGAGCCCGCGCCGTCTGCCCCAACCCTGGCCGGCCGGCCCTCCTCGTCCTGCTCGGCTGCTGCTTCGGCCGGCGTCCTCAGCTGCAGCTCCGGCCGGCTCCTCTTCTTCTCCGGCCGGCGTGAAGTGCTGCAGCTCACCGGAAAGAGTAAGTGGCACTTTATAATAATTTAATTCTTTTGCTTGTCACATGCTCATTCCGGTAGTTCTTTATTTTGCTTGTCACATGCTAATATTTCATTCTTTTGCAGCAACTGGATATATCCTAAAGGGGCCCGTATTCCCAACGGCCTCATCACCGTCTTGCTGAAGGTACACTAGCCGGGGCTGTACTGTCCGGATCCAGTCAGGCAAAAGGACCATCGGGTTTTGGCCACGAGCTGGGACCACTGGGAAGCGGCCCCCCACGCGGACCATGAGACCCATGCCAAGGCCGTGATCACTAATTTTTGGGTGAGTTCTCTTCAGAAGCACAAGTCCATTCTGGTTTCATGAATGATTTAACTCATGGCTTCTTCCATTCTGGTTTCATGAATGATTGTAGAAATACTATCGAGTTCTTCCGGAGCACAAGGCCACTGCCGACCAGATCGTGCTTCGCCAATGCAAGAAGAAGGCCCGCCAGATGCAGTACGAGGTGCGCTGAGTGGCCATCTCGACATACTATCACGACGCTCTTGGTGTGAAGATGACCAAGGAAGAAGCGCGGAGGATGGACATTACCTTGGAGAGGCACGAGTACTTGGCGGTAAGTATAGAAGATTTTTCATTCCGATGTTTGTGGTACATTTCATCGTTTCGTGTTGACATGCCATTATGCTTTCATTATGTAGGTGTGTCCAAATTGGTGTTATGGAAAAGACGAGCCTAGGCTGCATTGGTGGATCTGTGGTGTGATAAGGATGGAGCCTGGGCGGCTACGAGCATAAAAAACAAGGCTAACCGAGGGAAAGAGGGAGTACATGCTCAGGGAAACCGGAACCACTTTCTCCACAAGACACTTCATGTATGACTAACCTCATTAAACAATCTTCTTCTTTTATTTACCGTCACTTTCTTATGTATGACTAACCTCTGTTTGGTGGTGCAGGAGAAGAAACTGAAGCGGCCGCTCTCACTCATGGAGGCGTGGGAGATCGCCCATACGCGGAAGAATCCCAAGCCTGGCGAGGCCGAGTACTACGGCAAGACCGTGCAGAAGAAGAAGGCCTACTCCGAGGGGTATCAGAGGTTACATCCTGGCACATCTGACCCCATTAGCGTGGATCTGGACGAGAGGGTGGTGTTGGGCATGGGGCCCAAGAAGCACGGTCGGGATGCGGTTCTGGATGCTGTGATCACTCCTTCTATCTCCTACACACAGCTCCGAGCTACCGACCCGACCCTGAGCCAGCTCACGAGCACGGCCATGACCAGTGCGCAGTCACAGTCCCTCTTTCAGGAGCGGCAATCTGTAAGTATTTTCCCTCTTATCTTCATTGCTCACTTTATTTTCCGCATTGAGTAGATTTATGAGTTCCATCATGTCATACCGTAAGCCTACATGGAGTACACACGCCAGGAGACCATGGCGTGGCACGAGAGCCTTTTTGCATTCCATGAGCAGAACAATCGCAGGATGCAGCACGCTCTTGAGGAAATGGCGGCCGGCATGGTTCCTCAATTGCAACCAGCACCATCTCCTCCACCACAACCAGTGCTGCTTACCTTTGAGGAGTTTCTGGCACAGAACTCTGGCCCCTCGCCAGTTAGTTCATCCCCAAGCTATTCACCCAAAGCATATCGTTTATTCAAGACAGTCATATATCGCCTTCACATGTCTTTTCAACATCCAGGGAACCGGTGGATCTACCGTTGGTGGTGGTGCTGGTCTTGGCACCACTCCCGAGTCACGGAGTCCAATCACTCCGATCCACGGAGGCGGTGGCGGTCTTGGCGGTGGCGGTCTTGGCGGTAGCGCTGCCGCTAGCAGTGACGACCTGGGCTTCGGCGGACTTGGCGGTGACGACCTTGGCGGTGCTCGACGTCCTGGCGCTTAAGCCTTTGGGTGACTTGTGGCGGTCTTGGTGGTGATGATACACTTGTGGTCTTTATGTTATTGTTATGCTATTGTTGTTTGTGAGATGCTTATGCTTTGCGATGCTCCTTATGTTGTGTGATGATGCATATATTGTTTGTGAGATGCTCCTTATGTTGTGTGATGATGCATATATTGTTGTGATGGTGCCGGATGATACTTATATGTGATCAGTTTGTCTATTTGCATCTTTCATATGTGCTGTATATTTTGAATTGAATTGAACTGAAAAGAAACAGAAAAAAGAAAAAAGAAAACTAGACAAAAACTATGCCAACGGCTAGGGCTGGCGTGAGCACCCAGTAGCCGCCACGTGGCACCTATGCCGACGGCAAGGCCGTCGGCATAGTTTTAAACTACGCCGACAGCTAGGCCGTCGGCATAGCCCTGCTCCAGAAGCAACTCGAAGGCACCACGTGGCATACCTATGCCGACGGCTAGGCCGTTGGCATAGGCTTGCCATGTGGCGCCTCCTGGTTGGGTAGCACTTGACGGCGGCGCCGACAGCCACCGTTAGGCTAGGAACGTTGCCGACAGCCGAGGCCGTCGACATAGATGTACGGACGCCGTCGGAATATCATCTATGCCGACGGCCTTTCTATGCCGACGGCCTACGGGGGTACGCCGACGCATATGTTGCCGACGGCCCTATGCCGACAGGGGCCGTCGGCATAGGCCTGTCCCGACGGGAATCAGGGCTATGCCGACGGCCTGGGCCATCGGCATAGGGGTCGATTCCGGTAGTGCACCACTCCAAACACATATACTACTCCTTAATACAAAGCTGTAATAAATCAGCGACACTTATTTGGCGACGGAGGGAGTACATCATAAACACAGGACATCAAACATGTGTGGTGCTATGTACTATCTATGTATGTTGATACCCTGCCAGTTTCGTCGTTCCATATCAGCTGTTTGATTTTATTTTGCATTTTGCATTTTTTTTTCTTCTTCTCTGGAACGACCCAGATATGAAGCATTGTTTATCTTAGGCGAATGATGTGTTACTAGGTCTACGACCTCGCAACGCAACCTTGTTTCCCATTCACGAGGTAACATTGCCATCGTGGTGCTCCTTTTTCCCTCTTGCTACGGTTCAGAGAGGCAAACGTGAGGTGTCTTCGGGAAGGTTCCCTCTCGCGGGTGAGCCCGTTAGTCAACCACCCTGCCTTCGGTGGCCCTTGAGGCCGTGGGAGATGCGATGGACTGTGGCCCCTAGTTGGTGGGTGGGGAGGTAGGTCGTAGGCTAGGTGTCTGCCGGCGGCGTTTTATGGGAAATAAGGTGCCCTTAACCTTTTCCTCGTGCCGATGGCGGGACAATACTCAACATATAACAATTTTAAGGGGAAATGATGAAAAACATTGAGTTCTCATTCAAACCCGACACTTTCCCTTAGGCTCGGACACTTCATGGAGACTCTTCAGTTTCAAATCAAAGTGCATCACAACTATTATGTAAGTGTCTAAAAGGTTTACCACACCCTCTAATGGTCATGCCATTAGAGCATGCCCAATTTCATCATTTTCAAACTTCATTTACTTGTCTTTTTAAATGAAAAGTCATTTACCTCCTTTTAATAGCTAGAAATTCATTTAATGCCCTAAAATAGTGAATCAACACAAAATAGTGCCAAAATTTTACATCAAGCTTATAATGGTGTGCATTCAACCCTATGAATTAACTGGACCATAACTCTTATCGTAAAATATATCAGCTTTACATATACACAAAAAAACATAAACAAATTACCAGTCGTGGGGGGGGGGGGGGGGGGGGGGGGTATGAAAATACCCGCCATTGGTAACTTTGGCCATTAGTAACTTTGGTTACTAGTGACAGGTGCCATGGCACACCCTCCACTGATAATTACATCCGAAATCATAACGGTTGCGCGGGAGACTTGTCAAAATTACCCTCATATCA
This sequence comes from Thinopyrum elongatum, assembly GCA_011799875.1. Classification (NCBI taxonomy): domain Eukaryota; kingdom Viridiplantae; phylum Streptophyta; class Magnoliopsida; order Poales; family Poaceae; genus Thinopyrum; species Thinopyrum elongatum. The sequence continues at coordinate 90,016,693 of CM022302.1, read as the reverse complement.
CTAGCCGCAATGCCTCATCCTCGACGGACACCGCCCGGCCCAACCCACCAAATTCATCACCACGCAAACCGCCCCCTGAGGCTCCTGGATGACGATCTCCTCCACTGCCCCACTCCATCTCCCACTATCAGGACACCCTCGACTCCACCCTGTCCTTGGCACACCATCGACGTGCTGGACGTTTCTATCGTCTTTGCCGCCCTGAGGACATGCCACCTCCACTGTCGTGCTAACCCCCCCCCCCCCCCCCCCCCCCCAAAACTCCATCGCCCCTCCTTCCTCCTACTATGATCCCCCCACCCAACGGGCGCCACATCGCCCGTGATCGACTCCACCTTCTCTGTCTCCCCGGGAACGTACCGGTCCACCCCACCACTACCGCTCCCAAGGTTAGATCTCTTCCTATTTTAGCTAGGGGTCAGGGGTCATATATGAAATTTATTAGTGTTAGCAAATTCTTTGCATTTTAGTTTAGGTTAGAGAGAAATTATTTGCATTAGTGGTAGTGCTAGAGCTAGGCTCAGTGTTTACAATTTATTTGCATTTTTGGTAGTGCTAGGATTAGGTTTCAGAGAAATTGAGTTTTGTTAGTTAGTTTATAGAGCTAGGTTTAGTGCTATTATCATATATATTTGCATTTTGACATTCCGGCATGATACAGATTGTTGTACCGATCATCGAGCCAAGGGGAATTACATGGGTCTTGGTACCAACCATTGACCGTGGGGGAGGCGGAGAGGTTGACTTATTTTGTAGGGATTCAAAATTATTCTCAATATTTTGGCAAAATATTGATTATTTTTTGTTTCATCACATTTCTAGCACTCAATACGTCAATTTTCTTAGCAAAGGTCATGCCCATTTTTTTTTTGATTTTAAATTATTTGTTCTTATTTATAGTTTTTCGGTGCGAGCACCCCTACCATAGGACATGTCGCAGCCGTCGCCACCTGCGAGGGACTGTAGTTTAATGCACCTGCCGTGGGGCATGTGGGCGACACATATCACCAACCCAGACAAGGAAAAAAATAACTTGACACGTTCGCCATAGCGGAGCAGGCGGTGCGTACCGGCAATGTCATGGCGCTCGAGTACTAGGGGGCAAGGGTGCAGCTCAACTTCCCTGTCGACACCCACCATGCTCGTGACCTTGCGCTTCCCAAAATGAGGTTAGCTTCCAGGGCCAAGGAGAATGAGCACCTCAAGGAAGAGGCGTAGCTCTATGCCCGGTGCGAGACTAATCCATTTATGGCGTGTCTCCTCGAGGAGGATTCGCATAGCTTTGCAGTGAACCGTGTGTTGTTAGAGTCCAACTCCAGGGATGACGCACACAAGAAGTACGAGGATGTTGAGGGTAATGAGATAGACAGGGAACAGATCCTCGATGAGCCCATCGACTATGAGGAGCTGTGATGAAGTCGGTCTACCTCCAACGACCAAGAGGCCGGCCCCTTAGGCGTGGGGCAAGGAGCAAGCCCTCTACCAACAACTATAGCTTAGACATTGAGTCGTTCATCACCAATTAACCCGAGCCACCCCTAGTTAGTTTTATGGCAATATAGCTAGTGGTAGAGATGCTTAAACTCTTTGCTCATTAATTAAAGTTGTTCATCACCGATGTTAGCCTAGTTAGTTTTGCCATCTGCCACCTGGACCATCGCACGACATCGCCAAGGTCCGACTTTTTTTTTCATACAATCATGCATGCTGTCATGTAATGCTAGGTTTCGAGTGCCATTGTGCACGGTCATAGACCCGACTTCTAGTGGTAGTGGTGTCAAGGATGCTCTTCCCGGTAGTCGAGTCTCCAGCACCTCGGTGCATGACCATAGACCTGAAATGTACTGCCTTATTCTTTGGACGCGGTGACGGCCACGGTGATGAGCCCCATTCCTTTTAATAGCATTTCAATTAAGCTATGCAGTTTATGGACGATTCAGTCATAAATGTGGTATGAGCTTTATAGTTTATTTTGGTGCTTTGAATATATTTTTCTAAAAAAATCCAATTATAATTCTGAAATGCATCTACTTTTGTTGCTACGAATGTTACAGGTGCTATATGTTACAATGTAGCTATGAAAACGTTAGAAAATATAATATATTAGGCATGCTTCTATGTGTGTAACTATGAATATGTTATGATCCTTGTAGGTTTCAATTTTATCTGTCGTATTGCCCTCTAACTTTGTCTATAAATATCAAGACATGATTTTCCTTGACATCTGATATGAACAGGTACTACCCACTACTTGTGGTATCTAAAAAAACCAATAAGAAAGTAATGCACATTTGATCAAGCTGAGTACCCAATGATGGAGTTAATAAAAACCCTCATTGCAGAGAAATATTATAGTGGGATAACTTTTTGACGTGTTCGAGCCTCATTCGACCCAATTAAGTCTGGAGGGTCATATTCCCCATTATTCTTGGAACACAGTAAAAGCTTTACTAACAAATCAAACAAAAAACATTACAAAGCTTGGCCAAATATTTCTTGTGACTTCCAATTGTACGTTCCATAGTTTATGTTTTGGTTTCATGTAGCAACCCTTTGTTCGTTACCTTGTCCCATGTTTGTTAGTACATTTGTGTGTCAGTGATGCTCTACATGTGTATGTTAACTTTATCAAGAACTGCTTTATTATATTATTTTTAAATGATATATAATATATTTTTATTATGGATCATAATTTATAATTATGCGCCATCTTTAGTTTGTCGGAAAAGCTAAGTATTTTTTTAATTTCTGCGGAGAAATTTTTCTTCTATTACCTATTTTTTGCAAAATACAATATGGTTTAGTCATGGACATAATTGTAAATTTCTTATTATGACCTTTTTTATATATATAAATATGTGAGTATGTTGCTAATAAGGAATTACAAAAAGAATTATGAACTATTTTTTTTAATATTTAATGATATTGATTCATTTTTACTCACAATAACCGGCTTATTCAGTCAGTATCGATTTGAGAGGACACCATTCAAATTAATCTGAAATCTGGACACCTCTGGATTAATATGCACTAGTAGAAAAACGACTTTATGTGAGCCCCATTACTAGTCCCGGTTTGAAAACGGACCGGTACTAATGTGACCATTAGTGCCGGTTCCAACGGCTAGGGGGGCGGGCATCATTAGTCCCGGTTCATGTTGAACCTCTAGTACCGGTTCGTGACACGAACCAGGACTAAAGGGGTGGTGGCAGGCTGGTGTCAGGCTGGGGGCCACGAGCACATTTAGTCCCGGTTCGTGTCACAAACCAGGACTAGAGGTTCACCTTTAGTCCCGGTTTGTATAACAAACTGGGACTAAAGATGCTCCTATATAAACCCTTCGTCCAGCCCGACCTCTCTGTTCTTCCCCTTTCCTCTCCTCTCTGTTCTTCCCCTCTTGCTCGAGCCCATCCTCCATTTTTGCAAAAAAATTGTCAAGATTTGAAGGCACCCCATCCATCCAAAGTGTTCACAAAGGTTAGCAATTTTGTCCTTTCATCTCTCATTGCTAGATTAGCTCTTGCAATGCTCTATAAGTATAGTGATTTGTGGGTTTTAGTTTGGAAGTATTTATATGTGGTAGCTTATTTGATTTATATGCAATTTGAGCTCAAATTAACTTCTTAGTTTGCATGTGTAGGTGTGGTTTACTTAGTGCCTTCCCGTCCCCGTCCTAACCACCATCGATCGCCCGCACCGTCCCGTCACCGGCACCGCCTTGGTGAGCCTCTTGTTCTTGTCCTTTTTATAAAAAGAAAATCATGTTTGTGTGATTTAGATAGTTACTTTTATAATTTTCTTACCCATACGTTGTTTGTTATACATAGTGGCATGGTTTTGATATCCGTCCCCGTCGGCCCTTGTCCGGTTTATGATTCGGATATGGTATATTCTCTTTTATAACTATTTGTTGCATTTCGTGTTTATGACAATTATGCCCATCAAGTTGACATAATTATTTTTATCTAGGAGGTATGTGAACCGGAAATTGCAACCGACCCTTTTGTCGAGAAGTTAAATTTAGTTGAAAAAGAAAATGAGTATTTGAAAGAAAAATTGAAAAGAATTGAAGAAGAGAAGATGAAACTGGAGTTGTATGTTGCTGATGTCGTCGATGATCACAAGATCAAGATGGATAAAATGCGCTTGAAGATTAGAAAGATTAGAAAATATGCCATTGATAGTGAGGCTTGGTATCATTATGCTGTTGGATCAATTGTTACCTTAGTTGCGATCTTGATCGCATTTGTTGTTGCATTTAAATGCTTTAGCTAGAGAGTGTGTATGTTGTTTTATGAGAATAAGTGTGTATGAAATTTATGTATGAACTTGTATTAATTTGGTCTTTTCGGTGTTGTGTAATGAAGATGAGCCGGCAATGGATGTACGATGACCGATGCTCTCCCCAGTTCATTAATGGCATGCATACTTTTCTGTTTGCGGCTGAGGCAAACAAGCGGGCGGATGGTTTTATGTGTTGTCCATGTGCTGACTGTAAGAATGATCGAAATTACTCTAACTCAAGAACCATTCACGTCCACCTGTTTGAGTCCGGTTTCATGTCCGGCTATAACTGTTGGACCAAGCACGGAGAAAGAGGGGTCCTAATGGAAGAGAATGAAGAAGAAGAGGATGACGACAGCTATCCTGGCCATGGGTTCCCTGAATACGATGGTACAACAATGGGGGAAGAAGCTGAGCCGGCAATGCGGGAAGAAGCTGAAGAGGCATCAGATGAGCCCGCTGATGATCTTGGTCGGTCCATTGCCGATGCAAAGAGAAACTGCGCAAGTGAAAAGGAGAGGCTGAAGTTGCAGCGCATGTTAGAGGATCACAAGAAATTGTTGTACCCAAATTACGAAGATGACAAGAAAAAGCTGGGCACCACACTGGAATTGCTGCAATGGAAGGCAGAGAATGGTGTATCTGACAAGGGATTTGAAAAGTTGCTGATAATGTTAAAGAAGATGCTTCCAAAGAACAACGAATTGCCCGACAGTACGTACGAAGCAAAGAAGGCTATCTGCCCTCTAGGATTAGAGGTGCAGAAGATACATGCATGCCCTAATGACTGCATCCTCTACCGCGGTGAGTACGAGGATTTGAATGCATGCCCGGTATGCGGTGCGTTGTGCTATAAGATCAGCCGCGATGACCCTGGTGATGTTGAGGGCAAGCGCCCCAGGAAGAAGATTCCTGCCAAGGTGATGTGGTATGCTCCTATAATACCACGGTTGAAACGTTTGTTTCAAAACAAAGAGCATGCCAAGTTGATGCGATGGCACAAAGAAGACCGTAAGAAAGACGGGAAGTTGAGAGTACCCGCTGACGGGTCCCAGTGGAGAAAAATCGACAGAAAGTGGGACGACTTTGCAGATGACGCAAGGAACGTATGGTTTGGTCTAAGTGCAGATGGCATTAATCCTTTTGGGGAGCAGAGCAGCAATCATAGCACCTGGTCTGTGACTCTATGTATCTATAACCTTCCTCCTTGGTTGTGCATGAAGCGGAAGTTCATTATGATGTCAGTGCTAATCCAAGGCCCTAAGCAACCCGGCAACGACATTGATGTGTACCTAAGGCCATTAGTTGAAGAACTCTTACAGCTGTGGAATGAAAAAGGTGTACGTGCGTGGGATGAGCACAAGCAGGAGGAATTTGACCTACATGCGTTGCTGTTTGTAACCATCAATGATTGGCCTGTTCTCAATAACCTTTCAGGACAGACAAACAAAGGATACTGGGCATGCACGCACTGTTTAGATGATACCGACAGTATATATTTGGATAAATGTAAGAAGAATGTGTACCTGGGACATCGCGATTTCTTCCGAGCAGGCATCCCGTAAGAAAGAAAGGCAAGCATTTCAAAGGTGAGGCAGATCACCGGAAGAAGCCTCGCCACCGTACTGGTGATGATGTACTTGATATGGTCAAGGATTTAAAAGTAATCTTTGGAAAGGGTCCTGACGGACAATCTGTTCCGAATAACATTGACGGACGCGCACCCATGTGGAAGAAGAAATCTATATTTTGGGACCTACCCTATTGGAAAGACCTAGAGGTCCGCTTTGCAATCGACATGATGCACGTGACGAAGAATCTTTGCGTGAACCTGCTAGGCTTCTTGGGCGTGTATGGGAAGACAAAAGATACACCGGAGGCACGGGAGGACCAGCAATGTATGCACGGAAAAGACGGCATACATCAGGGTCATGCCAGCTATGCTCTTACCAAAGAAGAGAAGGAAATCTTCTTTGAATGCCTGCTCAGTATGAAGGTCCCATCTGGCTTCTCGTCGAATATAAAGGGAATAATAAATATGGCAGAGAAAAAGTTCCAGAACCTAAAGTCTCATGACTGCCACGTGATTATGACGCAACTGCTTCCGATTGCATTGAGAGGGCTTCTACCGGAAAACGTTCGATTAGCCATTGTGAAGCTATGTGCATTCCTCAATGCAATCTCTCAGAAGGTAATCGATCCAGAAATCATACCAAGGTTAGATTATGATTTGGTGCAATGTCTTGTCAGTTTCGAGTTGGTGTTCCCACCATCCTTCTTCAATATCATGACGCACGTCCTAGTTCACCTAATCGAAGAGATTGCCATTATGGGTCCTGTATTTCTACACAATATGTTCCCCTTTGAGAGGTTCGTGGGAGTCTTAAAGAAATATGTTCATAACCGTGCTAGGCCAGAAGGAAGCATCTCCAAGGGCCATGAAAATGAGGAGGTCATTGAGTTTTGTGTTGACTTTATTCCTGACCTTAAGCCGATTGGTGTTCCTGAATCGCGGCATGAGGGCAGACTGGGTGGAAAAGGCACGCTAGGACCGAAAACAATAATATGTATGGACGGACATTCTTGGGCTCAAGCACACTACACAGTTCTACAAAATTCCTCCTTGGTGGCTCCTTATATCGAGGAACACAAGAATATTCTACGCTCCAAACGACGACTGGATTACACGTGAATGGGGACTTTCGCCGGTTGATTGCAGACACGTCTCATGCATGACGACGCTGTTGAAGATGAGCTGTACTTGCTGTCCCAGTTACCATCTTCGAATATATTGACTTTCAAAGGGTACGAGATAAATGGGAATACATTTTACATGATCGCCCAAGATAAAAAGAGCACCAACCAAAACAGTGGTGTCCGCTTTGATGCAGCAAACACCAATAGTCCAAAGGACACATATTATGGTTACATAGAGGAGATATGGGAACTTGACTATGGACGTGGTTTGAAGGTCCCTTTGTTTCGGTGCAAATGGGTCAATCTGACAGGAGGCGGTGTAACGGAAGACCCGCAGTATGGAATGATAATAGTGGATCTCAACAATCTTGCGTACGCAGATGAACCATTCGTCCTAGCCAATGATGTGGCGCAGATTTTCTATGTGAAGGACATGTCTACTAAGCCGAGAAAAAGAAAAGATAAGGAAGCGAATACATCATACGATGAGCCAAAGCGCCACATAGTTCTTTCAGGGAAAAGAAACATTGTGGGAGTGGAGGACAAGACAGACATGTCAGAAGATTATGAAAAGTTTCATGAAATTGCTCCCTTCACAGTGAATATTGACCCAAGCATCCAGTTAAATGATGAAGATTGTCCATGGTTATGGCGCAAAGGGACACACGCGAAGAAAAAATTTTATACCCAAATATCCCACTTTGGGATGTGACCTGCTTCACTATCATCAATTTCTTCTCTAGTGAGTTTCCGGAGTTATATATCTGAAAAGTCCCACTTCGGACAAACAGGAGGGAATCTTTGTAATAGTTAGGGTACTTATGTGTTTTGGCATTTGAAACGCAAAGAAATATTATGTACAAACAAATTATTTCATGCATTATGTAGGACTTCATTCGCTATTTTTTTTGAGCTAATTAAATGACCCTGAAAGTCATCTGTTACAAAGGCATTTCATTGAACACTGAAAAGGTTGAAAGTTGGCATGGTATCATCATTTCATCCACATAGCATGTGCTAAAAAGTTGAGAGGGTTACGGCAAAAACTGGATGCACTTCATGTACAAAATGGACAATCTCTTTCGAAGTATCAGGGTTTCAGACGAAAACTCATCTGTTACAAAGGCATTTCATTTTTTAAAACTTATTTTAACTTCAGACTTTTTGTGCGTTCAGTATGCACCATTCAAAGCCACGTCATCAATTTTCAACCCTTTCTGACTTCATTTGCTAGTTTTCATGCATTTACTGATTTTTTTAGCTAAACGACCCTGAAATTGAAAAGCACTACAAATGAACTCTGAAAAGGTTGAAAGTTGGCATGGTATCATCATTTCACTCACATAGCATGTGCTAAAAAGTTGAGAGGGTTACGGAAAAAACTGGATGCACTTCGTGTACAAAATGGACAATCTCTTTCGAAGTATCATGGTTTTGGACGAAAACTCATCTGTTACAAAGGCATTTAATTTCTTTAACTTATTTCAATTGCAGACTTTTTGTGCGTTCAGTATGCACCATTCAAAGCCACGTCATCAATTTTAAACCCTTTCTGACTTCATTTGCTAGTTTTCATGCATTTACTGATTTTTTTGAGCTAAACGACCCTGAAATTGAAAAGCACTACAAATTAACTCTGAAAAGGTTGAAAGTTGGCATGGTATCATCATTTCACCCGCATAGCATGTGCTAAAAAGTTGAGCTCGTGTACAAAATGCACAATCTCTTTCGAAGTATCAGGGTTTCGGACGAAAACTCATATGTTACGAAGGCATTTTATTTTTTTAAACTTATTTCAACTCCAGACTTTTTGTGTGTTCAGTATGCACCATTCAAAGCCACGTCATCAATTTTCAACCCTTTCTGACTTTATTTCCTAGTTTTCATGCATTTACTGATTTTTTTTAGCTAAACGACCCTGAAATTGAAAAACACTACAAAATGAACATTGAAAAGGTTGAAAGTTGGCATGGTATCATCATTTCACCCACATAGCATGTGCTAAAAAGTTGAGAGGGTTACGGCAAAAACTGGATGCACTTCATGTACAAAATGAACAATCTCTTTCGAAGTATCAGGGTTTCGGACGAAAACTCATCTGTTACAAAAGCATTTCATTTTTTAAAATAACCTAAGAATTACCAAATTGAATATAATGATAAAACACACTAATATTAAACAGTAGAAACAAGAATCATTGAAAAATCTATTTTTAAAGTAAGGTTATTCACAAACTAGTGATTGACACAAATTTCCAATAATTCAAATTTAAACTATCCAAATTTGAAAAATACTGGCACTTACAGAAAGTTTATAATTTTTGTGACCTAAAGCAAAAAGATTCACTCAAAAACTCTAAATAAAGCAAAAAAACTCAGAAATAAAAGAAAATAAATAAAGCAGAAAACAAAAAAAAGGAAAATAAATAAAATAAATAAAAAATGCCCGCCTACTGGGCCGCCACGGCCTACATACGACTAGAAACACAACCTCTAGTTGGGCCAGGACACAGGCCCCACAGGCAGCACAGGTACGGTAGGCCCACAAAGGCCTGCTTAGAGAGGAAATCAACACGGATGCAGCGGCGGGGCTTATAAACCGCTTTGAGCCCCCTTCGCTTGGCGAGGTGGGACTAAACATCGACGCGCACCTCGCCTGCCAGCACACCACCTTTAGTCGTGGTTGGTGGCTCCAACCGCGATTAAAGGCCCCCCTTTAGTCGCGGTTGGAGCCACTAACCGGGACTAAATGTCTGGCTTCCCGCCGCTTGGCCTGGCCAAAATTCACCTTTAGTCCCGGTTGGTGGCTCTAACCGGGACTAAAGGTCTCCGCGTATATAAACAACACTTGAAATTTTTTCACCTTTCTCTGCTTCTTCGACCACTACAGAGGAGATCACTGCGCCGCCAGGCTGCCGCCGTACGCGCCTACCCCGACGCCGTCTCGCCTCCCCCGACGCCGTCGCCGCCCCCGACACGCCGCCCACGCCACCCGCGCCTGCCTCCGGCCCCGATCGAGCCTCGCCGCGCCATCGCCGTCGTGCGTCCACCTCGCCGCCCCCTCCCCGACCTCGCGCGCCGTCGCCGTCGCCCTCGCAGTCGTCGTCGCCGTTGACTCGCCTCGCCTCGCAGGCCATCACCCCGCTATGATCCCCTTTCCCCCCTCTCCCCCTCTACCTAGCTCGCCCCCTGCTGCCATGGCCGCCCCTCCGCGATCGAGCCCACACACACACATGCATGAACACACACACACACACATTCTTTTCTATTTTTTAGTTTTAGAAATGTTGAATGTTTTTTACTTTTTTATACTTTTAGTTATAGAAATGTTAGATGAATGTTTTTTTAGTTTTTTACACTTTTAGTTAATTATATAGAGAAATGTTATATGAATGTTAGATATATAAATGTTAGATGAATGTTTTTTAGTTTTTTATACTTTTAATGTTGTATCATAGTATTTGTCATGTACGTATTTGCAAAATCAAGTGAAAAAGAATTACAAAAATCACAATCAAGCATTTAAAAAATGTTAAATTTGCATAGAATTTGTTCTCGACGTCAACGATGCCCGGCCCACATCCTCGTCGTCGACTCGTTCACGACGACGTCCTGCTTCAGAGGCGCTACCTTCAGGGGCGCGCATCTTGGTGAGGAACCCGCCTCCCGTCGTCGACCCGGAGCCTCTTTGGTGGCGGACGCGTGGGCCACATTCGGTGAGGAGGCTGGCGTCCCCCGTGGAGGTGGTACGTCACCGTGTCAGGGAGAAGGACGAGCACGTCCGTCGCTACATGGTTGCGTTGGACGTCAGGTTCTCCAATACCTGGCAGGTTCTTCAGGGATCTCACCCGAGCTATGATCCCGTGATTGTTCCTTCTCTTTGGGTGTCCACCGCGAGTGATGTTAGCTAGTGATGTTATATATATGATAATATTCGAGATGTATTAGTGATAATACTCGAGATGTATTCGAGATTATATTCGATAATATTTGAGATGATGTATTCGAGATTATATTATTCGATAATATTTGAGACGATGTATTCGAGATTATATTCGATGATGCATATTATCTGGATTATTCGAGATGTATATTATCTACTATGATTCAGTTTTTCCTTATTGATTGCATGCATTCTAATTTGAATACTAAATTGTTCTATCTTTCTTCTGGATTAGTTAAATAAAAGTTATGGACAATATCGGCAGAGAAGGAGAAGAGACTATGTTCGACATCATACACTCCCCGAGCCCAGATGAGAATGAAGAAGATGATGGCTGACAATATCTGAACAATACCGGTGAGGGTATGATATTTGATGAAGACGAACGAATAGATGAAGTCCACAACAATGATGATGAATGAAATGTTGTTCTTCAAATAACAAAGACCGGCGAGGTATATTTATATAAGGCATCTGGTGATTATCACATGTTTTAATTGATTTGTATATATATTAACGAATCGATCTTTCCTCTTTTAGCCCTCCGGATCGAGCAAATCTTCTACAAGCAGCAGGACAGTTCGAGGCCCGGCCAAAAATTGCAGGCTGGCGTAAAATACAACATCGATGCCATCAAACAAAATGGCGAACAACTTGAACCTAAGAAGAATGCAAACAAGTTCATTCGTCAATGCGGAGTTATTGTCAGGGACCAAATCCCGATCTCCGTTCAAGAATGGAAAAAGCCAGCAAAGGGAGATCCAAATGTTACTTTTGTCTCCGAAAGAGCAAAATATCTGCTTTGGGAATCGCTCATATCACGTTTCACCCTACCAGATTGTTTGACAGATGTAGATCTGGAGAAAGTCAAGAAGAGTGTTTTTAAGAAGATGGCGATAGCATTCAACAACCACAAGAAAAATATATGGGCCACGTACGTCAAAGCAGGATAGCAGACTCCAGAATTTAAGGGAACACTGGAGAAGGCAAGGGATCACTGGGACGCTTTCGTGAAGTTCAAGGAATCGAAAATAGTTCAGGAACGGTCGAGAAAAAACAAGATTAATGCTGCGAAAAAGAAGTGGCACCATAATCTGGGGCCAGGTGGCTACGAGGTGCCCCAGCCTAAGTGGGATATCGCTGAGCAAGAGATGATTGCTGCAGGGGTCACTCCAGTTACATTGAATATGAATCAACCAATGAGAGATGTGGGACGTAGTACCTACCACGGCATGCAGCGGTCAGTTCATTGCATGCAATGGTATTACTAATTAGCAAATACTCCCTCCGTTACTAAATATTTGTCTTTCTAGAGATTTCAACAAGTGACTACACCGTAAATGAGTACATACGGAGCAAAATGAGTGAATCTACACCGTAAATATTTAGAAATGGAGGGAGTATTAAGTTCTCTCATTTTCCTCCCCGCCTTGGTCGCGGTGCACAATATTGAGTACTATTACTGACTAGTCTCTTTTTGACACGCATTTATGTTGATATGGCTTGAATGCCAACGAGGGAGAGGGCAGTGGTTCCCGAAACATTGAACGGTCAATGATGCCTCCTCATTCAATTAGCATGCAGAGGTAAGTAATTGGAGAAGCAGAATGGAGCCAGCACAATGTGAATGCAACGCAGTTTGGACTCTCATATAAAGGCGGCCCACCACTCCAATCCATCTACTCCTCCTAGTCTCTGCACAACACTACTCGCTCCAATCCAAGACGAAGACCAAGTGACCAGAAGCCACAACCACCCATGGCGTCGATGGACGCGAGCGGCAGTCGGCTGTGCCAGATCGTCCAAGACATCGGCCTGCAGCCTCGCACCGCGCAGCATTTCCAGATAGTGATGTCGATCACCGGCGTCATAGCCCTCGTCGACACTAGCATCGCCTCTCACATGTGCCAGATGATGGTCCGCTCCATCCGCAAGTTCACCGCCATCAAGAAGCGCGCGGACGACCTTGCCGTACTGCTCCAACACACGCGCCCAGGCTCCTCGTTGCCTGCCACCCTCATCGGCCTCCAAGGTGACGAACTCTTTGAAGCACTGGTGGCCCTGCAGTTGCCGGAGGTCACGACGAAGAATGTGCACCTCGAGGCCGTGCTCGCCACGCAGTGATGACCCACAAGTATAGGGGATCAATCGTAGTCCTTTCGATTAGTAAGAGTGTCGAACACAACGAGGAGCAGAAGGAAATGAAAAGTGGTTTTCAGCAAGGTATTTTCTGCAAGCACTGAAATAGTCGGTAACAAGTAGTTTGATAGCAAGATAATTTGTAACGAGCATGTAACGGTAACGGTAAATAATATGCAGCAAGGTAGCCCAATACTTTTGTGGCAAAGGAAAGGCCAAAACGGTCTCTTATGATAAGCAAAGCGTTCTTGAGGGTACACGGGAATTTCATCATATCACTTTCATCATGTTGGTTTGATTCGTGTTCGCTACTTTGATAATTTGATATGTGGGTGGACCGGTGCTTAGGTGTTGTTCTTACTTGAACAAACCTCCTACTTATGATTAACCCCCTAGCAAGCATCCGCAACTATGAGAAAAGTATTAAGATAAAATCTAACCATAGCATTAAACTTTTGGATCCAAATCAGACCCTTACGAAGTAGCGCATAAACTAGGGTTTAAGTTTCTGTCACTCTAGCAACCCATCATCTAATAACTACTCCACAATGCATTCCCTTAGGCCCAAATATGGTGAAGTGCCATGTAGTCGACGTTCACATGACACCACTAAGGGAATAACAACATACATATCATCAAAATATCAAACACATATCAAGTTCACATGATTACTTGCAACATGACTTCTCCCGTGACCTCAAGAACAAAAGTAACTACTCACAAATAATAATCATGCTCAAGATCAGAGGGGTATTAAATAGCATAATGGATCTAAACATATAATCTTCCACCAAATAAACCATATAGTAATCAACTACAAGATGTAATCAACACTACTAGTGACCCACAAGTACCAATCTAAGGTTTCAGTACAAAGATTGAACACAAGAGATGAACTAGGGTTTGAGAGGAGATGGTGTTGTTGAAGACATTGATGAAGGTTGCCCTCCCCAAGATGGGAGAGTTGTTGGTGATGATGGTGACGATGATTTCCCCCTCCGGGAGGTAAGTTCCCCCGGCGGAATCGCTCCGCCGGAGGGCAAAAGTGCTCCTGCCCAAGTTCCGCCTCGAGACGGCGGCGCTTCATCCCGAAAGTCCTCCCCATATTTTTTCTAGGTCAAAATGACTTATATACCAGAAGAGGGGCACCGGAGGTGGGCCGAGGAGGGCACAACCCACCAGGGCGCACCTGGGCTCCCTGGCGCGCCCAGGTGGGTTGTGCCCACCTGGTGGGCCCCTCTGGTGGTTATTTGCTCCAATATTCCTCATATATTCCAAAATAATTCTCCATAAATTTTCAGCTCATTTGGAGATGTTCAGATATTTAACTCTGACATAGCTTTTCCAGGTCCAGAATTCCAGCTGTCGGTATTCTCCCTCTTTGTATAAACCTTGCATATTATGAGAGAAAAGGCATTAGAATTACTCCGAAAAGCATTATTATGCATTAAAACATAATAAATAACAGTAGGTAAACATGATGCAAAATGGACGTATCAACTCCCCCAAGCTTAGATCTCACTTGTCCTCAAGCGAAAAACCGATATTGAAAAACATGTCCACATGCTTAGAGAGAGAGGTGTCGATAAAAACAAAATACGGACATGGAAGCATCATGTATATTATTATAACAGCAACAGCTTTATCATAGAACTTTTAGCACATACTTTTGTCATAAACTTCTCATGAACAAGTAACAATTCATCACAACATCGAAGTATAAAGCATAAACTCTATTGAAAACCAACAAACTATGTTCTCAGTCAACTTTGCAACTACAATTCATCATCTTTTCAGGAAGGGTCACGTATCGGAGCCTTTTGGCAAGTCCACATACTCAACCATCATATAGTATTCTATGATTGCTAACACTCACCGCATACCCATGAGCAAAAAGTTTCAACTAGACACATAGGAAGATAGGGGCTTATAGTTTCGCCTCCCAAAGCGTTCACCTCAAGGGTGATGTCAACTATAATAACTCATGCCCACCCATATTCAACTGGATATATGTGCCTAGATCTTTCCCCACCACATGATGCTTGCAAAAAAGAAAATAAAAAGGAATAGAGAAGAATACTTTGACTCTTGCATAAAAGTAAACACATAAAAGTAAAAGATAGGCCCTTCGCAGAGGGAAGCAGAGGTTGTCATGCACTTATTTATTCTATGCTCAATCTCTTAGTGCAAAAGAAAGTCACGTTATATTGCCCCTTGTGATAGCTCAGCCCGGGCGTTCGGTCTTTTCGGTTTGTTTGGTTCGGTCTTTTTGGTCTTCCAAGAATTCGGTCTTTCATAATTGAAGACCAAAATAATTTCGGTCTTTTCGGTCCTTCACTATTCGGTTTTCGGTATTTACTATTCGGTCTTCGGTCTAGACCAAACAAACCAAACTAATTGGTACAACTCAAATTCATGTTACTTCCAGTACGAAACTTCATGTAGTATAGAGGTGCATATATACAAAGACAACAAATATGTGTATAGAGGTGCGTATGTACATTAGAAAAATTAAGACAAGTAGCAATTGTATTGTATGCAATCTTCATGGAGTACAATACACATGCACAACACAAAATCTGGACATCATAGAACTTGAACATCACAAAATCTGGACATCACAGAACATGGTCTTGCACTCTTGCGTATGGGATTTTTTAATTCGGTCTATATGGTCTATTCGGTCATGAAGATAGGAGGACCGAATAGACCGTAATTATTTCGGTCTTCTATTTGCGCAGACCGTATTTTATTCGGTCTTTTCTAGTTCGATCTTTTCGGGTTCGGTCTCGGTCTTTTCAGGTTCGGTTTTTGGTCTTCGGTTTTTATGCCCAGGGTGAGTGATAGCAACCTTTATTATGCAGTCTGTCGCCTTTATTATTTTTCCATCACAAGTTCGTACAATGCTCAATTTTCTCTTACACTAAATGATCTCACACATTTAGAAGCAATTTTTATTACCTTATTGCACCGATGACAACTTACTTGAAGGATCTTACTCAATCCATAGGTAGGTATGGTGGACTCTCAAAGCAAGATTTGGGTTTAAGGGTTTTTGGATGCACAAGTAGTATCTCTACTTAGTGTGGAATTTTTGGTTAGCAAAGATAGGGAGCAAGCACCACATGTTAAAGGATCTATGACAATATAACTTCTATGTGAATATCAACAAACATAAATCATTATGTTGTCTTCCTTGTCCAATATCAACAATTTTGACATATAATATTTTGCTGGGGGCTCACAATCATAAAAGATGTCCATAGTGTATTTTCATGTGAATCTTCTCTTCCCTTATTAATTCTTTCATGAATTGCATCATTGACCAATGCTCTGTTTGTCAATCTCCAATAAATTTTACTACTTATACTCTTCCTTATGTGATGTCATCACTTACCATAAGATTAGTATATGATCTTTTTATTTATTTTCCTTTCTTTTTATTGAACACGAAAGTAAAGAAAGCAAAACTCAAACTAGACTTTATTATATATCTCACACATGATTACAAGGATAGATAGATCACTAAGCAAACACTCAAAGAATGATCGAACTAAATTTTTTTCAACTAAATCAAAAGATAACTAAGTATAGAACTAAGATAAGTAAAGGCAAAAGATAGTGACTGTGATACGATACCGGGGCACCTCCCCCAAGCTTGGCACAAGCCAAGGGGAGTGCCCATACCCGATACTCAAGTCTCCTTGGGTGATGAAGAAGGTGGTGGTGGTGATGAGGTAGTAGCGATCTTATCTTTCTTCCTCAGCTTACGCTTGAGGATGGAATTTTCCTCCTTTAAGTCACCGATCTCCTGCTCAATCTCTAATATCTTTTTTCATAATTCTTGCTTGATTTCCTGCAAGAGAAGAAGGGGGACAAACTGAATCTTAGGTTTCTTTGCTTTGTTGGGGAGACTTGAGTTCTTGAATTCCACGTGCATGTCCCCAGGTTGAGGTAGTGGAACTTCATCTTTGTCTGAGCTTGTCTCCTCCTCCCTTTAGGATCATAGTCTTCTTCCTCCTCCGAAGTCCAAATATAATGCTCCACATCCCCATAAACCTTGGGGTTTGCGATACAATCAGCAACGTAGCTCTCACCCTCCGAGTCTTGGGATGACATATTTTTCAGATCTGTCAGGAAACAGCAAGAAAGAAGAACAGAAGATTTCTCCGTGATACGGTGGTCAATAGGTTCGGGGGGTATATAAAGTTCTTTATCTTGAGAAACAAGCAAACGAGAGAAAAACGGAGTCCGGAAAGTACCCGAGGTGGGCACAACCCAAGCCAGGCGCGCCCTGGTGTCTTGTGCCCACCAGGGTTGCCTTCCTGGTTGTTTCTTATTTTCCTAATTTTTGTTATATTCCAAAACTGACAAAAAATATTTTTGCGGATTTTTCGGAGTCCGTTTACTTACCGTATCACATACCTCCTCTTTTTTCATGATTCTGGAGTGTTCCGGAAGGTTTCTTTTATGTGATCCTCCGGTGTCATGGTTTGAATAATATTGCTTTCAACATTAATAGGCGTACCTGAGATATAGTGTTTAATTCTTTGCTCATTGACAACCTTCGGGTTAGTACCTTCAGCACTATTTATTTTGATAGCTCCAGAACGATAAACTTCTTCGATAACATAAGGTCCTTCCCATTTGGAGAGAAGCTTTCCTGCAAAGAATCTGAAACGAGAGTTGTATAAAATAACATATTCTCCAACTTTGAATTCCCGCTTTTGGATTCTCTTGTCATGCCATATTTTAACTTTTTCTTTAAATAACTTGGCATTTTCATAAGCTTGGGTTCTCCATTCATCTAGTGAGCTAATATCAAATAACGTCTTTTCACTGGCAAGTTTGAAGTCATAGTTGAGTTCTTAAATTGCCCAATATGCTTTATGTTCTAACTCAAGAGGCAAATGACAAGCTTTCCCATATACCATTTTATAAGGAGACATACCCATAGGATTTTTGTAAGCCCAAAGTGCATCATCTAATTTCTTAGACCAATTCTTTCGGGACCTATTGACAGTTTTTTGTAGAATTAATTTTATTTCTCTATTGCTATGTTCAACTTGACCACTGGACTGAGGATGATAGGGTGATGCAATTCTATGGTTAACATCATACTTAGCAAGCATTTTACGGAAGGCACCATGAATAAAGTGTGAACCACCATCAGTCATTAAATATCTAGGGACTCCAAACCTTAGGAAAATAACTTCCTTAAGCATTTTAATAGAGGTGTTGTGATCAGCACTACTAGTTGGAATAGCTTCTACCCACTTAGTAACATAATCAACAGTAACCAAAATATGTGTATACCCATTAGAGGAAGGAAAGGGTCCCATGTAATCGAAACCCCAAACATCAAATGGTTCAACTGCAAGAGAATAATTCATAGGCATTTTCTGACGCTTACCAATATTACCAATTCTTTGACATTCATCACAAGATAAAACAAACTTACGGGAATCCTTGAAGAGAGTAGGCCAATAAAAACCAGATTGCAATACCTTGTTAGCAGTTCTATCTCCCGCATGATTTCCTCCATAAACTTCGGAGTGACATTTCCGTAGGATTTGTTCCTGTTCATGCTCAGGTACACAACATCTAATAATACCATCTACTCCTTCTTTGTATAGATGTGGGTCATCCAAAAGTAATGTCTTAAATCGTAGAAGAATTTTTTTCTTTTATTGGTATGTGAAACTAGGTGGTATATATTTTGCAACAATGTAATTAGCATAGTCAGCATACCAAGGAGTGTTATGAGAAACATTTATTGCAGCTAGTTGCTCATCAGGAAAGCTATCATTAATAGGTTGTGGGTCATCAAGAATATTTTCTAATCTAGACAAGTTATCAGCTACGGGGTTCTCAACTCCTTTTCTATCAGTGATATGTAAATCACATTCTTGTAATAGGAGAACCCACCTAATGAGTCTAGGTTTACCATCTTTCTTTTCCATAAGATATTTTATAGCAGCATGATCAGTGTGAACAATCACTTTAGAATCGACAATATAAGATCTGAATTTATCACAAGCAAATACAACTGCTAAAAATTCTTTTTCAGTAGTAGCATAGTTTCGTTGAGCACTATCTAGAGTTTTACTAGCATAATGGATAACATTTAAATTTTTATCAACTCTTTGTCCTAGAACAGCTCCAACAGCATAATCACTAGCATCACACATAATTTCAAAAGGCAAGTTCCAATCAGGTGGCTGAACGATAGGTGCAGAAGTTAAGGCTTTGTTAAGTGTTTCAAAGGCTTATACACAATCATCATAAAAAACAAACGGAACATCCTTTTGTAAAAGATTTGTAAGAGGCCTAGAAATTTTAGAGAAGTCTTTAATAAACCTCCTATAGAAACCAGCATGACCGAGGAAACTATGAATACCTTTGATATCTTTAGGACATGGCATTTTCTCAATTGCATCAACTTTAGCTTTATCCACCTCAATACCTCGTTCAGAAATTTTATGCCCCAAGACAATACCTTCATTAACCATAAAGTGGCACTTCTCCCAATTCAAGACAAGATTAGTTTGCTCACATCTCTGCAAAACTCGATCAAGGTTGCTTAAGCAATCATCAAAAGAAGTTCCATAAATGGAAAAGTCATCCATGAAAATCTCAACAATCTTTTCACAAAAGTCAGAGAATATAGCAGTCATACATCTTTGAAAGGTAGCAGGTGCATTGCATAAACCAAAAGGCATACATCTATAAGCATAAGTTCCAAAAGGACAAGTAAAGGTGGTTTTCTCTTGATCAGGTTGTGAAATAGGTATTTGAGAAAAACCAGAATATCCATCAAGAAAACAAAAGTGTGTGTGCTTAGATAATCTTTCTAGCATTTGATCAATAAAAGGCAAAGGGTAATGATCTTTTCTAGTTGCTTTATTTAATTTTCTAAAATCAATTACCATTCTATAGCCAGTGACAATTCTCTGTGGAATAAGTTCATTTTTATCATTAGGAACAACAGTAATACCTCCCTTCTTAGGGACATGATGAACGGGACTTACCCATCTACTATCAGCTATGGGATATATTATACCTGCTTCCAGAAGCTTTAATATTTCAGTTCTTATCACTTCTTTCATTTTAGGATTCAAACATCGTTGGTGATCAACAACAGGTTTAGCATCAGGTTCCATATTAATCTTGTGCTGACATAGAGTGGGACTAATGCCCTTAAGATCATTAAGAGTATATCCAATAGCAGCTTGGTGCTTCTTTAGAATTTTCAATAATCTTTCTTCTTCATGTTCTGAAAGGTTAGCACTAATAATAACAGGATATATCTTTTTCTCATCAAGATAAGCATATTTCAAAGTGTCTGGCAATTGTTTTAGTTCAAACACAGGATCACCTTTAGGCGGAGGAGGTCCTCCTAGAGTTTCAATAGGCAAATTATGTTTAAGAAGAGGTCGTTGTTCAAAGAAAATTTTATCTATCTCATTTCTTTCATGCATATGCATATCATTTTCGTGGTCTAGCAAATATTGTTCTAGTGGATCAGTAGGAGGCACGGCAATAGAAGCAAGACCAATTATTTCATCCTTATTAGGTAATTCTTTCTTATGAGGTTTCCTATTAAACTTGGAAAAATTAAATTCATGAGACTCATCACCAAAGCGAACACTGACAGTTTGTTTATGACAATCTATAATAGCATTGACAGTGTTCAAGAAAGCTCTACCAAAGATAATGGGACAAAAGTCATCTTGTGGGGAACCAAGAACTAGAAAATCAGTAGGGTATTTTATTTTCCCACACAAGACTTCAACATCTCTAACAATCCCAAGTGGTGTGATAGTGTCTCTATTGGCAAGTTTAATAGTAACATCTATGTCTTCTATTTCAGCGGGTGCTATATCATTCATAATTTCTTGGTATAAGGTAAAAGGAATAGAACTCACGCTAGCACCTAAGTCATATAAACCATGATAACAGTGATCTCCTATTTTGGCTGAGACAACAGGCATGACAACAACAGGTCTATGTTTATCTTTCTCATCTGGTTTAGCAATTCTGGCAGCTTCATCACAGAAGTAAATAACATGCCCATCTATATTTTCTGCCAAGAGATCTTTAACCATAGCAACACTGGTTTCTACTTTGATTTGTTTAGCAGGTTTAGGTGCTCTAATATTACTTTTATTGACCACGGTTGAGACCTTAGCATGTTCCTTTATCCTAACAGGAAAAGGTGGGTTTTCAATATAAGCAGTAGGAACAACTGGGTCAACATTGTAAATGATAGTTTCATCTTTAACCACAACCAGTTCTTTAATTTATTCTTTAATAGGTGGATTATATTTAAACCACTTCTCCTTGGGGAGATCAACATCAGTAGCAAATGATTCACAGAAAGAGGCTACTATCTCAGAGTCAAGTCCATATTTAGTGCTAAACTTGTGAAAAGCATCGGTATTCATAAAAGTTTTAACACAATCAAACTTAAGCTTAATACCTGACTCTTTACCTTCATCGAATTCCCAATCTTCAGAGTTGTGTTTAATTCTTTCTAAAAGATCCCACCTGAATTCAATAGTCTTCTTCATAAAAGAACCAGTACAAGAAGTACCGAGCATGCATTGATCATCATGAGAAAGCCGAGCATAAAAATTCTGAATAATAATTTCTCTTGAGAGCTCATGATTGGGGCATGAATATAACATTGACTTAAGCCTCCCCCAAGCTAGAGCGATACTTTCTCCTTCACGAGGCCAAAAATTATATATGTAATTCCGATCACGATGAACTAGATGCATAGGATAAATTTTTTGGTGAAATTCCAATTTCAATCGATTCTTGTTCCAAGATCCAATATCATCGCATAGCCTATACCATGACAATGCTTTTACCTTCAAAGATAAAGGGAAAACCTTCTTCTTAGCTTCATCTTCGGGTAAACCTGCTAGCTTAAATAATCCACAAATTTCATCTACATATATCAAGTGCATATCAGGATGTTCGGTTCCATCTCCTGCATAAGGATTAGCTAG
Source organism: Thinopyrum elongatum (assembly GCA_011799875.1). NCBI lineage: Eukaryota > Viridiplantae > Streptophyta > Magnoliopsida > Poales > Poaceae > Thinopyrum > Thinopyrum elongatum. The sequence goes on along the minus strand of CM022302.1, from coordinate 89,994,614 downwards.
CAGTTGTTCTATCATACCCGAAGAAATTTCATAACCAATATTTTCAGTAGCTATAGTAGGTTGAGGGGCAACTAATTGTGGTTCCGGTCGAGGTGAAGATACCCCGAACAAACCCCTCAAAGAATTGTTCTACATAGTAACAAGTAACAATAAATTTCAGCATGTAGTAATGATTTTTCCTTACCAATTTCCACTTACCAAGAGCGCTTCACTCCCCGACAATGGTGCCAAAAAAGAGCCTTGATGACCCACAAGTATAGGGGATCAATCGTAGTCCTTTAGATAAGTAAGAGTGTCGAACCCAACAAGGAGCAGAAGGAAATACAAGTGGTTTTCAGCAGGGTATTTTCTGCAAGCACTGAAATAGTCGGTAACAAGTAGTTTGATAGCAAGATAATATGTAATGGTAACGGTAAATAATATGCAGCAAGGTAGCCCAATACTTTTGTGGCAAAGGACAGGCCAAAACGGTCTCTTATGATAAGCAAAGCGTTCTTGAGGGTACACGGGAATTTCATCATATCACTTTCATCATGTTGGTTTGATTCGTGTTCGCTACTTTGATAATTTGATATGTGGGTGGACCGGTGCTTAGGTGCTGTTCTTACTTGAACAAACCTCCTACTTATGATTAACCCCCTCGCAAGCATCCGCAACTACGAGAAAAGTATTAAGATAAAATCTAACCATAGCATTAAACTTTTGGATCCAAATCAGTCCCTTACGAAGTAGCGCATAAACTAGGGTTTAAGTTTTTGTCACTCTAGAAACCCATCATCTAATAACTACTCGACAATGCATTCCCTTAGGCCCAAATATGGTGAAGTGCCATGTAGTCAACGTTCACATGACACCACTAAGGGAATCGCAACATACATATCAGCAAAATATCGAACACATATCAAGTTCACATGATTACTTGCAACATGACTTCTCTCGTGACCTCAAGAACAAAAGTAACTACTCACAAATAATAATCATGCTCAAGATCAGAGGGGTATTAAATAGCATAATGGATCTGAACATATAATCTTCCACCAAATAAACCATATAGTGATCAACTACAAGATGTAATCAACACTACTAGTCACCCACAAGTACCAATCTAAGGTTCTGGTACAAAGATTGAACACAAGAGATGAACTAGGATTTGAGAGGAGATGGTGTTGTTGAAGTTGTTGATGAATATTACCCTCCACAAGATGGGAGAGTTGTTGGTGATGATGGTGACGATGATTTCCCCCTCCGGGAAGGAAGTTCCCCCGGCGGAATCGCTCTACCGGAGGGCAAAAGTGCTCCTGCCCAAGTTCCGCCTCGAGACGGCGGCGCTTCATCCTGAAAGTCCTCCCCTTATTTTTTTTCTAGGTCAAAATGACTTATATACCAGAAGAGGGGCACCGGAGGTGGGCCGAGGAGAGCACAACCCACCAGGGCACGCCCAGGTGGGTTGTGCCCACATGGTGGGGCCCCTCCGATGGTTATTTCCTCCAATATTCCTCATATATTCCAAAATAATTCTCCATAAATTTTTAGCTCATTTGGAGATGTTCAGAATAGGTAACTCTGATGTAGCTTTTCCAGCTCTAGAATTCCAGCTGCCGGTATTCTCCCTCTTTGTATAAACCTTGCATATTATGAGAGAAAAGGCATTAGAATTACTCCAAAAAGCATTATTATGCATAAAAACATAATAAATAACAATAGATAAACATGATGCAAAATGAACGTATCACGCAGCACCTTGCCATGCAAGAAACCGTCTACCTGCACGTCCACGTCTCCGAGGAAATCATCTACTTAGGCCACTACATGGCCAACGAGGACAGAAAGACGTTGGTCATCTTCCAGTGGCTGGAATCTTTGGACGCCATTGTTTAGAAGCACGTCAACCTGGCCACGAAAGCCGCTGCTACTTAGCCGCCGTTCGGTGGGCCGGCGCCCTGAGTCGAGGAGGAGGACATCATCGATGGATGCATCTTTCTTCTTGCCTCCTATAACCAGCACTGCATCGCCTCGTGGCCTTAATGTTTTATTTGTGTATGGCATTTTTATTCCAGTCGTAAATGACATCATTGTTCGACTTCTGGAAGAGGCAAAGAGCCAAGCGCAACCCGAACGTGGGAGTTGCGTACGCTCCCGTGCCAGTCTTATGTGTAGGGGAGGGGCGTGGTGTCACAGTTTTGTGGCATTTCTTTTCTATTATTGTTTGCGTCCAATAGGTGCCACCGTCGGATGCAGATCTTACGGTTATTGTGTCAATCGCTTACGAAAACCTTATAATCCCAAAACACTTAGGCACGGTGGATTAACTCGACCTTGTTTCTTGTTTGTTGACATGAAGAAAGGAATCAACCAATAAGAGACGTGGGCTGTGTATGTTTTTAATGCCTTGAGACTACCTAGCACGGCATGCTGCGGTCAGTTCATTGCATGCAATGGTAGTACTATAGTAAATATTAAGTTCTCTCATTTTCCCCTCCGCCTGGGTCGCGGTGCACAATGTAGTAATGACTAGTCTCTTCTTGACCAGCATTTACATTGATACGGCTTGAATGCCAAGGAGGGAGAGGGTGGCGGTTCCCGAGACGTTGAATGGTCAATGATGCATACTCAATTAGCATGCAGAGGGAATTAATTGGAGAAGCAGAATGGAGCCAACACGATGTGAATGCAATGCAATTTAGACTCTCATACAAAGGCGCCACACCACTCCAATCCATCTACCAAATCGTACGCACTACTGCTCACTCCAATCCAAGACCCAAGACCAAGTGAACAAAAGCCACAAGCACCTATGGAGGCGATGGATGCGAGTGGCAGTCGGCTATGCCAGATCATCCAAGACGCCGTCCTGCGGCCCCGCACCGCGCAGCGTTTCAAGATGGTGTTGGCGACCGCCGGCGTCGTAGCCCTCGCCGACGCCGGCTTCGCCTCTCGCATGGACGAGATGATGGTCCGCTCCATCCGCATGTTCACCGCCGTCAAGAAGCGAGCGGACGACCTTGCCGTACTGCTCCAGCCCACGCGCCCAGGCTCCTTGTTGCCAGCCACCCTCATCGGCCTCCAAGGTGACAAACTCTTTGAAGCACTGGTGGCCCTACAGCTGTCGGAGGTCGTGATGAAGAATGTGCACCTCGAGGCCGCGCACGCCGCGCAGTGCCTCGCCATGCAAGAAACCGTCGACCTGCACATCCACGTCCACGAGGAAATCGTCTACATAGGCGACTTAAAGGCCAGCGAGTACGGAAAGACATTGGCCTTCTTCCACCGGCTGGAATCTTTGGACGCCATTGTTCAGAAGCACGTTGATCTGGACACAAAAGCCGCTGCTACTTAGCCGCCGTTCGGTGGGCCGGCGCCCTCAGTCGAGGAGGAGGAGGTCGTCGATGGATGCATCTTTCTTCTTGCCTCCTGTAACCAGCACTACATCGCCTCGTGGCCTTAATGTTTTATTAGTGTATGACATTTTTATTCCAGTCGTAGATGACATGTGTGATCCCTTGCTCTTATTTCGCGTTAATTACATGTACTATCACTGTCTTCGTCATGGTGTACAACCTAGGTCCTGGTTTATTAGTCCCTTTTGTAATTTGTGCTAAATTTTGACCAAAGATTTAACTGAAAAAATGTTAGTGCATGTCAACAAAAATTATATCGTTTGATTTGTATTTGAACATAGTTTTCAATGATATAATTTTGGTGACATGCATGAACCTTTTGTAGTCAAATTTATGGTCAAAATTTGGCACAGATTACGATGGGGAGCAATAAACCAGGACGGAGGTAGACTGGTCCGTTACCATCGTGTTTTGTGTCAAATTTTGATTTCAGCGACCCAACCTACATGAAGGGAGTACTGTATATATTGGTGAGACAACCAAACTTATATATTCAAAACTGAGCATTACTACATGTCACGATCGAGTTCAAAACGAGAAAGTGGAATAAGTACAGCATGCATGTGCCATTCACGTCGCAGCCCCACACCGTCTGTCCTGCACGCCGCTAAAGATAGGGAACACTTGTTGTCTTAGCATTTTCACTGTTAGGTGGGGCCGCAGTTGAGCAAACCGACTATCGGCAAATCTGTGATGACCCCGGCTTAATCATGCACTAACCATACACGCAAATGCACATGATCAAGCCTAAGGACTCACTTGAAGATATCACAACACAACTCTAAAACATAAATAAAGTCATACAAGCTTTATATTACAAGCCAGGGCCTCAAGGGCTCGAATACATAGCTCGATGGCATACAAGTGTCAACGGAAGCATCAGATATCTGAGTACAGATATATTACAGAAATAGAGCTAAGCCTTTAGAAAGGCGGGGCAAAATAAAATACTACGATCGAAAGGCGTAGGCCTCCTGCCTAGGACCCTCCGAATCCTACTCCTGGTCGTCAGTCGGCTCCTCGTAGTAGTACTCGCCGGGAGGGTAGTAGTAGTAGCCGTAGTCGTCGGCAGGGGCAGCTATCTCAGGGGCTCCGTCATCTGGCGGCGTCAATTGGATATGGGGAGAAAAAGAAAATAAAGCAAACGTGAGTACTCATCCGAAGTACTCAGCAAGCGAGGATCTACACTACATATGCAACATTTTCAAAGGGGGCTATATATGTGGACTGGGCTGTAGAAATGCCAGAATAGAGGGGAAAGCCTAGTCCCATCGAAGACTAGCATCTTCAAGCTTCTTCATCTGTCTTGCAGCATTAGAAGAGTGCAGAGTAACATAATGTAAAGTAGTTGTAGTATCATCAACCTCGGCCAGAGATTCTTCCTCGACTCCCTGCGAGAAAGCAATCCCAGAGCCATACTATCCAGTATCATCTCAAGTCACCAGTTCTAGTTCTACCGATCGGGATACAACTCCGAGTGTCCGTTACTGTAGGACAGGCTATCGATAGATTAGTTCTTCCCTGCAGGGGTGCACCAACTTACCCACCACGCTCGCTTAACTCCGGCCGGACACACTTTACTGGGTCATGCCCGGCCTCGGCTAAGCAACACGCCGCAACCCGACCTAGGCTTAAAAGAGAGGTCAGCACGCCGGACTAAACCTATGCCCCCAGGGGTCTTAGGCCATCGCCCCGGGAACTCCTGCACGTTACGGGGCCACCGAGAGCAGACCTAGCAACCCCTTATACAAGCGCGGTTGTGCTACCAGTCCAACTCGGCGTGCACCGCTCCTTACTGATGTCAACTAAGCTTCAGCTGATGTATACGACGCAGAAGGCCCAAACTATGCCCACATGATGGTTAGTGCTATCAGGCCAGAGGCCCCTCGGATCAAATATCCAAACCGTAAATGTGTTGGTAGTGCGGAAATGAGCAGAGACTCACGAAAGATGTGACCCCGTCGCCCCGTCTCGAGGACTTGCGGCAAGGGCTAAGAATGCCCGGCCACGCCTCGTAGTTATCTCGCGGGCACCTCTTAGGTCAACCCGACTCCACATCACTTCGCATTCATGCTCGCGCAGGTACCCCTCAGGGCCGACCCGTCTTTAGTATCATGGTTCAGTGTTCAGTCATAGTAACCAAAGTCTCCGTGTGTCTGACACCAAGGGGGAACCCTGAGGAATCACCCTCGATGGAATCCCACTTGATGTTTCGTCGAGGTGAATGAAGGAGGAATCACCCTCGAGGTCCACACTTGAAGCGTTGCACGACGACGTCGTTATCGGGGGTGGTGTAGGAGGAATCACCATCGCTTACCACGACCGATTAACTAACCTACAAGGTTATCATCAGAAGTGTTGTCGAGGTATCACCCTCGGCACTCGATATTAACCCAGTAGTGTCGGCTACTAAGGGGAAGCGACGTGCGGTGTCGGGGCCTGGTCTTCAATCCCGTTGTTCGGGTCTTCTGATAATCCAGCGGGGCAGTCGGGATAAAGTGGGGGTCTCTTTTCAGTCTCTACCCAACCTATTCTAAACAGTTTAGGATAACAGGTAAGTATCAACAGCAGGTTACAAGTAAACAGGCTATGCAGCAGATATAGGATACAGTAACAGCAGCAGATTCTAATGCAAGCATAAGAGAGAAGAGAATGGGCGATATCGGAATGCTCAAAATGGGGTGCTTGCCTGCAAGCTCTGGGGCAAGTGGCTGATCGTCGGGGACGTAGTCGTACTCCGGAGCGGCGTCTGCCTCGGGAGCTACGTCGACGTCGGGGTCTACCGAGAGAGAAAAGGGGGAAGGAAACAAGTAAATACAATGCAATCAAATGCAACATGGGGCATGCTATGCTAGGATGCAGTGCAGGGTTGCCTAAAGATATGTCTAAGTCATTTTGGTTATTTTAGGATTAAAGTCGGATTTATTAACCGGTGATTATGCACTATTCATCTACCGGATTCGGCCTCGAAGTTGCAGTTACATTTACATAGGGGGTTCCGGCATCGAAACAGATGACACGATCAGATTCGTCTCGTCGTTCTGAGCAACTTTCATGTTTTAAGTTTTTCAATCTGAGCTACGGTTTAAAAGTTATTAATTTTCAAAGATTTTAATATTTTCTGGAATTTCTTTTATTTATAAATTTAACATTATCAAGAACAGTAGCAGTGACATCTGCATGACGCAGAGGTGACATCAGCAGTCAACAGTGACGCTGATTGGTCAAACTGACTGGTGGGGCCCACCTGTCAGCCTCTGTTATTTAACAAAGTTTATTTTTTAGACTAACCTGAGGTTAATTATCTATGGTCCCCACAAGTCAGTGGCTCATTAGGGTTCAAATTAATTAATTATTTAATTAACAGATTATAATTTATCTAAAAATGTTTTAATCTACTGGGCCCCATATGTCAGTGGGCGGGGCCGAGCTGACTCAGTCAACTGGTCCCAGTGGGACCCAGTGGCAGTGACTGAGCGGTGGGGCCCACAGGGCCACGTCGGCGCCAGCTGGTCGTCGGCCACCGGAGTGCGCCGACGAGGCCGAACGACGGCAAGCAACTCCGGCGAGCCCGAAAATCCTCTGTGACGCATCATTTTGCGCGGGGTTTGGCTCGTTCGATCGTGCGTTCTGGGCCGCATCGATCGGCGGTGGTCGCACGGACGGAGGTGGTCGGAGACGCCGGCGGCGAGCGCCGTAGCGTACTGTGAGCTTCGGGAGTCGTCGGGATCATGGCTACAGGCGGCCACTTGGCGCGCGCGTTGGTGCGTTCGAAAGAGAGAAGAGTGCCGCGTCGATCTGGCCTACTAGCGCGAGCGGAAATGGCCGGAGACGAGCGCCAGGCCATCGCCGGTGGACGCCGGGGTCGGACGTCGATGGAACCAGAGGTGCAGGGCACGTGGAGTCGTGCTAGCGGTGGCATTGGAACCGCGTGGAGGCACTGAATTCGTTCCTGCACTCAGATAGCCATGACAGAGGCTGGTGCCACGGCGGCGAGCTCCATGGCGGCGACATTTTCGGGTGGCGATGGCTATGGCGCTACGGAGGCGCAAACGGGCGGGGAAGTGAGGGTAAAGGTGCTGCTGCTCACTGTGGAGGCGCACGAAAGCCCGGTGGTAGCTTAGGAGCAGCCGTTCGCCAGCATTCGTTGGAGATGCTCCGGCGACCGAAGACGAAGAAGCGCTCGATCCCTTCGTTGTGGGGACGCAGAGCTCGGGCCAGCAGTCGGAGAGGAAGGAGAGGGAGCAGGCGGAGCGATCGCGCTCGATCTCAGGCGGTGGCGACGACGACAGCGGTGGCATCGAGCTCGGCCATGGCGACGGCGGCTCGGCTTGGCGCGGTGGGAAAGAAGGCGAGAGGGAGGGGGAAACTGGTGGGCTAGGGTTAGAAGGGGTGGCGCGGCGTCGACCTTATCCATCGAGGGAGGGAACGGATGCCCGACGCGTGGCGCATCGGCGTCTCCGGCGGCTGTGGCACCGACACGAAGAGAGAGGAAGGGGATGAGCGGCGAGGTGGGCTGGGCCGGCTCCTGTAGCACCTAGGCTTTAGTGCACAGCAGAAGTGTAGGCCTTTTCCATTTTCTCTTTTCTGTTTCTGCCCTTTTCTTTATTTCTTTTCTGTTTTGAAATAGTTAGGTCACTTTTGCATTTTTACAAAATATGAAAGTTGACCCAAATATTACTGTGCAATGTTAGCTTTCACCAAAAATTGGTTTGGGCAAAGTTGGGTTTCATTTGAATTTTATTTTAATATAAATGGATTAAATAATTCTGTTTTAGGCTGTTAGAGTCAACTAACTAATTCCATTAATGTTGGTTATAATTTTATAATTGCCTCTGGATTATTTGCAATAGTGGGAACAATTTTGATTTGCTGTTTGAAGAAATAATTATTCGACTTGCATTTGAAATTTTAATTTGGGTTTGATTTTAGACAGGTGGCAGATTGACTAAGTGATCATGGTAACATGGCCACTGTTAGAGAGACATCACTATAGTGTGATAGTGGGGATGTTACAAGTCTCCTCTACAAGAAATCTCGTCCCGCGATTTAAGTGGGGAAGTAAAGGGTAACTTCGGAATAACTAATCTTTGCAATGTCGATTAACTGGTGGACAACTCAGGGAATGCGACAAGAAGTTTCCCTCGAGTTGACAAGTGAATAGACAAATGATCGATACCTGAACAGAGTGTGAGAAGGGGGTTCAGAGCATCGGGGATAGATCATCTGTCGGAGAGTGACTCGTGATAACACACAAAGTCATATGCAAAGAATATTTCAGAATCAAGGTTGTATAGGAGAGTCAGGTTCCGATCCTGTGGAACTATGGGGGATGTCGATCAAAAGTAGGGCGAACGGTGGCATCTTACCGGTCACGACAATAATGTATGTCAGAAGATAGCTTGTCAGCTATGTCGGCAACATCGTCGGTACCAATGGCGAGGGACGAAGAGAACCATATTCCTGCTCGTTGAACGAGGCGGACCAATCGGCAAGGTTCTCGTCCATCGGTGGTTACCGGAATGTCATCAACCATAGTAACGGGGTCTCTCTGACGAAGTTGTGCACCGGGGTATTTTATAAGCAGGGAGTTATTTCTGCTTACATCATATAGATCACAAGAAAGGTTAAAGAAAACAATGGAAAGGAAATGTGTTTACACACAAGAATTGGGAATATATCCTGTCCAAGGAAAAGCGGAGCATGATATGCATGATGGGACAGCAAGTTCAAAAGCTTTTTAGATAAAAGGGGCGAGGAATGACTCATGTTATTACCCATGTAACGGTGCTTGGATAATTGATCGAGAAGCTTTTGGCAATGTGCTTCCAATGTTCTTGTTGATATTCGGAATACCACTATCATGCTTCGAGGTAGTGATAACATAGTGTTTCTAGTAAGGGTTGGATCTGAAGATCACAAGAGACACGAAGGAACATTTCCAAGATTATCTCGGAACGTAAGGAATAACCAAACATAACCAGGTAGGTGTTGGCAGAGAGTCAAGGATGTCATTGATGATATCACAAGTCATCGAAGAGCAAGGATGGTAATTCTAGCCATGAATTCAATGGACATCTACGAGGGAGCCAAAATACTATCGGTGATCACGACACATTTGTCGAGGAATTTAAAGAGGATAAATTCGATCGGCGATGATATCCAGTCAAAGGGAGGATGAAGCGAAAAGTTATTGAAGTCATAGATACTACACAAGATTGAACCCAAGCTTGTTGTTCGAGTCGAAATGATAAGATGAGCGAGATCGACGTACGCTTCGCTCATCGTCGAAAAGTTGTGTTCCGGGAATAAGGACCAGGTAGCACAGTTAAAATTTGGCATGACAAAAATATAATCGATCAGGCTAGGAATGATGTGATGGGGTATTCGACTCCCCAGCAACAAACTACTGGGAGTGCTGAATCACCGAGCGGAACCGATTCATTGTTCGGTGGTCTCGGTTGAAGACAACCCAGAACTCACGGAGTGACTATGTCAGGGAAAGGTATCACTCCATCGGAAAAATTCATAGGACGTAGTACAATAGGATGATATCCTCGGGATAGTAGGGGGGGTAATGCTCGAGGTAGTTCAGTATAGAGGTTGGACAGGTATATCGATCCGCAGAAGACAAGTGCTTTGGCTTGTCCGCGAAATGGTATCAAAGAAGAACAATCATGGTCGGAACCACGATTGCAAAGAATCAATTCATAGATGCAAGATAAACTTATTCCAAAGAGATAATTATTTTTACGGGCAGCTTCCATGATAAGTTCTGCATCGGGTCCATGGGCATGAACACAAAGGTTCAAGGTCGACTCCCACTTCTTCAATGCATAGCCTTTCATTCACTTCTCGTTTTCGAAGAAATTGTAGTGCTGAAAATTTATCTGGTGCAGCACCAGAAGAGTATGTCTCGTAGAAGTTTCTGGGTTCTCCCTGATGGCAGAAGCATAGATATAACCCATCGGGACATTTTACGGATCTATACCACACGCTTATAGAAGCAACAGTCAACATCTCAAAATAGGATATGGACAAAAAGAATTAAATGATGCCGCATTGCCGAAGGCAATTGTAACAGGGGAAGAACTCTCAAAGATAGAAGATGATAAACATTGTTGGATAATAATCCAACAAAAGATAAGGTAGACGACATAGGATCTGACGTGAGTAGTGGTACTCAACCAGAAGAGAAAGGAATGTAACGGCATCAGATTATAGAAACATCGGAATAATCTGACGTTTAAGTACAAAGGAGTTATGGTTCAGAAACGAAGGATCAGAAGCAAAAAGCTCTGTCCAAAAATTGAGTAGGTTGAACAGATCTTCAGTGTTCCGTCTTGCAGAGATCTCCACCCATGGTTACGGGACATGTCTTGGTCAGTAGTCAGTCCCAAGTCAATAAGGAGAAGGAATGCACTACCTCTCCGTGCCATGCAAGTTGGGAGGATATACAGTCGGCAAGAAGTAGAGAATGCTTCAGTGCCAAAGGCAATGTCAACGGGGAAGGAACCGCTAAGGTTTTTAGAATAGAAAAGAATCGGTCGGATAATTGTCCACAAAAGAAATCAAGTGATCCGTGAGAACTAACGGGGTAGGGTTTTACAACTGGTCCCACCTGAGAGTCCTCCGAGAAAGGACGGGGGCAAGTACATCGAATTAAGGACGCACTTGAACAACCCAAGTATAAGATTCAGAGGGTTAGTGATTTCCGAAGCCAGGAGTGGCAATTAGTTCACCTGGGCAGAGGGACGAGTGATTTGCACATGCTTAGTTGGACAATCAATCAATGCTTGATTGGCCGAGAACCAGCTCATGTCCGGAATGGTGACTGAGCCGAAAGGACGAATTCTAGGAATCGACTGATGATTGCGAACATTCGCAACATATTGATTCAAGGGATCCAAAATGGTAATTGGCAAAGGATGTTGTCGAGGATTACTAGACATATGGAATTAACCATAAGGCAAGCAGGCAAGAATTTCAAGAGCAATAGGCTGCAGAGGATTATTGGGAGATTAAATAGCAATTCAATGTGTTCTGGAAAGCACTTGAGGATTTATTCATAGGTGTGTTCAGATAGAAAGGAACTGCAGGGCAGTAGGTTCAGAGAATTCTTGATATGTCGGATAGTATTTTGATATGTCAGATGGAACCCGAAAGTAACTGAAATGATTATATGAACGATGAGTGTAAGTAGTTATCCATCGGAGTTTATCGGTGATCAGGAACTGCAAAGCAGTGGGCACAGGGTCTCGGTTAACATCGAGGAGTATCTTCGGAGTCTTCTGATGAAGCAGACGACCATCTGTGGTGAAGGGGCTCTCCGGGTTGAAGTGGTTACGAGGACCTAATGTCGGAGTTAGTAAAATTTTAACCCGAATAGAAGAGAGATCAGAGTCCCATAGTAAAGGTCGAGGAGTAAAAGATCCTAATACCACCCAGTTGGCGACGTGGGCCCGTAAGCCACACAGCCAAGTTAGTAAAACTGTTTTTGACGACTAGACTCAACTTCGACCAAGGAGTTGGAAGGGGGGTTCCTACAGGCAGTCGGCTCTGATACCAACCTGTGACGACCCCGGCTTAATCGTGCACTAACCATACACGCAAATGCACACGATCAAGACTAAGGACTCACTTGAAGATATCACAACTCTAAAACATAAAAAAGTCATACAAGCTTTATATTACAAGCCAGGGCCTCGAGGGCTCGAATACATAGCTCGATGGCATACAAGTGTCAGCGGAAGCATCAGATATCTGAGTACAGATATATTACAGAAATATAGCTAAGCCTTTAGAAAGGCGGGGCAAAATAAAATACTACGATCGAAAGGCGTAGGCCTCCTGCCTAGGACCCTCCGAATCCTACTCCTGGTCGTCAGTCGGCTCCTCGTAGTAGTACTCGCCGGGAGGGTAGTAGTAGTAGCCATAGTCGTCGACAGGGGCAGCTATCTCAGGGGCTCCGTCATCTGGCGGCGTCAATTTGATATGGGGAGAAAAAGAAAATAAAGCAAACGTGAGTACTCATCCGAAGTACTCAGCAAGCGAGGATCTACACTACATATGCAACATTTTCAAAGGGGGCTGTATATGTGGGCTGGGCTGCAGAAATGCCAGAATAGAGGGGAAAGCCTAGTCCTATCGAAGACTAGCATCTTCAAGCTTCTTCATCGGTCTTGCAGCATTAGAAGAGTGCAGAGTAACATAATGTAAAGTAGTTGTAGTATCATCAACCTCGGCCAGAGATTCTTCCTCGACTCCCTGCGAGAAAGCAATCCCAGAGCCATACTATCCAGTATCATCTCAAGTCACCAGTTCTAGTTCTACCGATCGGGATACAACTCCGAGTGTCCGTTACTGTAGGACAGGCTATCGATAGATTAGTTCTTCCCTGCAGGGGTGCACCAACTTACCCACCACGCTCGCTTAACTCCGGCCGGACACACTTTACTGGGTCATGCCCGGCCTCGGCTAAGCAACACGCCGCAACCCGACCTAGGCTTAAAAGAGAGGTCAGCACGTCGGACTAAACCTATGCCCCCAGGGGTCTTAGGCCATCGCCCCGGGAACTCCTGCACGTTACGGGGCCACCGAGAGCAGACCTAGCAACCCCTTATACAAGCGCGGTTGTGTTACCAGTCCAACTCGGCGTGCACCGCTCCTTACTGACGTCAAATAAGCTTCGGCTGATGTATACGACGCAGAACGCCCAACTATGCCCACATGATGGTTAGTGCTATCAAGCCAGAGGCCCCTCGGATCAAATATCCAAACCGTAAATGTGTTGGTAGTGCGGAAACGAGCAGAGACTCACGAAAGATGTGACCCCGTCGCCCCGTCTTGAGGACTTGCGGCAAGGGCTAAGAATGCCCGGCCACGCCTCGTAGTTATCTCGCGGGCACCTCTTAGGTCAACCCGACTCCACATCACTTCGCATTCATGCTCGCGTGGGTACCCCTCAGGGCCGACCCGTCTTTAGTATCATGGTTCAGTGTTTAGTCATAGTAACCAAAGTCTCCGTGTGTCTGACACCAAGGGGGAACCCTGAGGAATCACCCTCGATGGAATCCCACTTGATGTTTCGTCAGGGTGAACGAAGGAGGAATCACCCTCGAGGTCCACACTTGAAGCGTTGCACGACGACGTCGTTATCGGGGGTGGTGTTAGAGGAATCACCCTCGCTTACCACGACCGATTAACTAACCTACAAGGTTATCATCAGAAGTGCTGTCGAGGTATCACCCTCGGCACTCGATATTAACCCAGTAGTGTGGCAACTAAGGGGAAGTGACGTGCGGTGTCGGGGCCTGGTCTTCAATCCCGTTGTTCGGGTCTTCTGATAATCCAGCGGGGCAGTCGGGATAAAGTGGGGGTCTCTTTTCGGTCTCTACCCAACCTATTCTAAACAGTTTAGGATAACAGGTAAGTCTCAACAGCAGGTTACAAGTAAACAGGCTATGCAGCAGATATAGGATACAGTAACAGCAGCAGATTCTAATGCAAGCATAAGAGAGAAGAGAATGGGCGATATCAGAATGCTCAAAAGGGGGTGCTTGCCTGCAAGCTCTGGGGCAAGTGGCTGGTCGTCGGGGACGTAGTCGTACTCCGGAGCGGCGTCTGCCTCGGGAGATATGTCGACGTCGGGGTCTACCGAGAGAGAAAAGGGGGAAGGAAACAAGTAAATACAATGCAATCAAATGCAACACGGGGCATGCTATGCTAGTATGCAGTGCAGGGTTGCCTAAAGATATGTCTAAGTCATTTTGGTTATTTTAGGATTAAAGTCGGATTTATTAACCGATGATTATGCACTATTCATCTACCGGATTCGGCCTCGAAGTTGTGGTTACATTTACGTAGGGGGTTCCGGCATCGAAACAGACGACGCGATCTGATTCATCTCATCGTTCTGAGCAACTTTCATGTTTTAAGTTTTTCAATCTGAGCTACGGTTTAAAAGTTATTAATTTTCAAAGATTTTAATATTTCTGTAATTTCTTTTATTTATAAATTTAACATTATCCAGAACAGTAGCAGTGACATCTGCATGACGCAGAGGTGACATCAGCAGTCAATAGTGACGCTGACTGGTCAAACTGACTGGTGGGGCCCACCTGTCAGCCTCTGTTATTTAACAGAGTTTATTTTTTAGACTAACTTGAGGTTAACTATCTATGGGCCCCACATGTCAGTGGCTCATTAGGGTTAGATTAATTAATTATTTAATTAACAGATTATAATTTATCTAAAAATGTTTTAATCTACTGGGCCCCATATGTCAGTGGGCGGGGCCGAGCTGACTCAGTCAACTGGGCCCAGTGGGACCCAGTGGCAGTGACTGTGCGGTGGGGCCCCCAGGGCCACGTCGGCGCCAGCTGGGCGCCGGCCACCGGAGTGCGCCGGCGAGGCCGAACGACGGCGAGCAACTCCGGCGAGCCCGGAAATCCTCTGTGACGCTTCATTTTGCGCGGGGTTTGGCTCGTTCGATCGTGAATTCTGGGCCGCATCGATCGGCGGTGGTCTCACGGACGGAGGTGGTCAGAGACGCCGGCGGCGAGCGCCGTAGCGTACGGTGAGCTTCGGGCGTCGTCGGGATCGTGGCTACAGGCAGCCACTTGGCGCGCGCGCTGGTGCGTTCGAAAGAGAGAAGAGTGCCGCGTCGACCTGGCCTACTAGCGCGAGCGGAAACAGCCGGAGACGAGTGCCAGGCCGTCGCCGGCGGACGCCGGGGTCGGACGTCAATGGAACCAGAGGTGCAGGGCACGGGGAGTCATGCTAGCGGTGGCGTTGGAACCGCGTGGAGGCACTGAGTGCGTTCCCGCACTCAGATAGCCATGACAGAGGCTGGTGCCACGACGGCGACGCTTTCGGGTGGCGATGGCTACGGCGCTACGGAGGCGCAAACGGCCGGGGAAGAGAGGGTAAAGGTGCTGCTGCTCACCGTGGAGGCGCACGAAGGCCCGGTGGTAGCTTAGGAGCAGCCGTTCACCGGCATTCGTCGGAGATGCTCCGGCGACCGAAGACGAAGAAGCGCTCGATCCCTTCGTTATGGGGACGCAGAGCTCGGGCCAGCAGTCGGAGAGGAAGGAGAGGGAGCAGGCGGAGCGATCGTGCTCGATCTCAGGCGGTGGCGACGACGACAGCGACGGCATCGAGCTCGGCCATGGCGACGGTGGCTCGGCTTGGCGCGGTGGGAAAGAAGGCGAGAGGGAGGGGGAAACTGGTTGGCTAGTATTAGAAGGGGTGGCGCGGCGTCGACCTTATCCATCGCGGGAGGGAACGGATGCCCGACGCGCGGTGCATCGGCGTCTCCGGCGGCTGTGGCGCCGACAGGAAGAGAGAGGAAGGGGATGAGCGGCGAGGTGGGCTGGGCCGGCTCCTGTAGCACCTAGGCTTTAGTGCACAGTAGAAGTGTAGGCCTTTTCCATTTTCTCTTTTCTGTTTCCGCCCTTTTCTTTATTTCTTTTCTGTTTTGAAATACTTAGGTCACTTTTG
This sequence comes from Thinopyrum elongatum, assembly GCA_011799875.1. Taxonomy (NCBI): domain Eukaryota; kingdom Viridiplantae; phylum Streptophyta; class Magnoliopsida; order Poales; family Poaceae; genus Thinopyrum; species Thinopyrum elongatum. The sequence goes on along the minus strand of CM022302.1, from coordinate 89,978,715 downwards.
CATTTTTAAAAAATATGAAAGTTGACCCAAATATTACTGTGCAATGTTAGCTTTCACCAAAAATTGGTTTGGGCAAAGTTGGGTTTCATTTGAATTTTATTTTAATATAAATGGATTAAATAATTCTATTTTAGGCTGTTAGAGTCAACTAACTAATTCCATTAATGTTGGTTATAATTTTATAATTGCCTCTGGATTATTTGCAATAGTGGGAACAATTTTGATTTACTGTTTGAAGAAATAATTATTCGACTTGCATTTGAAATTTGAATTTGGGTTTGATTTTGGACAGGTGGCAGATTGACTGAGTGATCATGGTAACATGGCCACTGTTAGAGAGAGATCACTGTAGTGTGATAGTGGGGATGTTACAAAATACCCACCCCGCCCACCGCGCGTTGGCTGAGTTAGAATTAGAAGAGAGAAACGAGGGAGAAGAGCTAGCTGTAGCACGGATGCTGTTGTCAGATGGGACTCGTGTTGATAGAATAGGAGTACTGAGTACTCGTACGTCTTTTTTTAGGGAAAAAGTACTCGTACGTCTAGTACGACTAGTTGGGTGCGTGCGACCTATACCTGTCATCACTTTAGGTCTCCTTTTCGAACCGCAGCTACGCTTCATAGTACATATTTTTTCACGCATTTATCCTCCTATATGTACTCCTAGGCTATTTCCTCGTGCTTCCTTTCACCGACATGTGGGACATAGAGCATCTGGGTCGTAGTGCATGCACGACTCGGTGCATATGCAACCATGCCCGCGTACTATACATTTCAGACCTCACGAATTACATGCAAACCCCCCGTAGAAGAATAAATAAATAAATGAATGAATTACTACATGCAAACCGGATTATTTTCATAGAAACCGGAGCACGTTCATTAAATTTTGGACATAACACATTTATACAAAACGACCGGACCTAAACCAGTCTAAGGGCCTCTTTGATTCGCAAGATACTGAAAACACAGGAATGGGGAAAGTATGATGGCGATGAACCAAGAGGAGGAGTACTGTACATGCTAGAGACTGGACTGTACCACATTGTTTTTTATGGCCATATCACCACATTGTTTTCTATGGCCTATCGCCTGCTGGTTCACTGGCCGTGGTTCGCACTCCTACGACGTGAGTAGTACTAGTATATACACTATATATACCGCATGATTCTTTGCTCCTTCTTACTTCGCCGACATGTGGGAGAGCCAGCATCCGGGTCGACGTGTCATGCACCAGATTAGAGTGGGGAACGGAAGGGGGGCATCACCCCAGTCGTAGCGCTAGTAATTAATGACTATAGTGAGTAGTCATATCACAAGACCCCATCTTTCCAGCAGTAACGCGCCGTCAAATCGCACAGCCCTACCTTTCCAACAGTGAGTTGAATCCGCTACTCCCTCACACCCTCCTCGCCTCTCTGTCAAACCGGCTACGCGAAAACTGCCGCGCGTACTGCCCGGGAAAAGCCCCGCCCTCAACTTTTAATCACTCATAGTATAATTTTGTATCGATGAATTGCGCCATGGAGCAGAAAACCAAAAGAAAAAGGTGGTACATGTAAACAAATACAGTTCAAGATCTAGCTAGCGATTCGGAATGTAAACCATGCATGTGTTTATACGCATAGGTTATTTCAAAGTACTGAATCCATTGATGCAATGTGGTCAAACTGTACCATAGATATCTCAAAGCCAAAATAGTTCGAGCTTGTTCGTTCTATATAAATAGTACTATATGTTTATTCACCCGTGGGGTTGTTCAATGAATGGAGGGCCGGGGAGCACAAGTGAACAATACTACTACTAGTAAGTAGGAGTAGTACAGTTAGTCACGTTAAATAGAGAGTTTCTTTTCTTTAATGCCACGTACACAAATTGAAACGCTTGTTGTGGAGAGAAAAAGATAATCACTCCACTATATATATAGGCAGGGGCCTGAGCGCTTGCTTTACTAGGGTTGCTCTCTTCATTCTCTCATCCTCTCCAGATCTAAACAAGACAGCGGTAGCGACATTTTCTCTCTGCTCACCGCTGGTCACAGATCCGGTCGGATCCCTTCGGCCGGTGTGTGTAGGGGACTAGGTGCATCGTTCACGCGGTCATCGGCGGCGAGGGAGGAAACCCACAGCTGCCGGCGGGTCCCGATCCTCTACCCGTGCCGTTCTCTCCGACACAGCACCGGCTCGGGAGGTCCTCCGACCCTTCTTCCTCCTTGCCGTATTGTGCGCAGATCCGACCTGCCGCCGGCCTCCTAGCCACATCCTGACGACCCTCAAGTATAAGTTCCTTCGAAAGCGGCCTTGCTCTACTGCCCCAGCTCCCCACGTATCTGCATGTGGATCTTTTTCTACTTCCATCAGCTCTTCCAAAGCCACCTAAATTTTTAGTATTATTAGAGGTAAAGCTACTTCATGCAGTCGAATCTAGGACTTGGTTCAAACAACGAAGAAGGAGGAAAAGTTGTAGCATGAATCTAGTACTTGATTCAAAGAGTAAATAACAGGGGGAAAGTAGTAGAGACTGGATACCCAACCACTCTCTTGGTTGAAAAGGGAAATAAAGGGAAAACGCAGTACAAACTGGATAAGGAACATATCTATTATTGGTTGAAAAAAGGATAGAAAGTGGCGGCTGGTGGACAAGTCAACAGAGTATGTCCAGGATTAGATTTGCTGCCCTCACATAGTAAAAGGTCTCCAGGATTAGATTTTCTGCCCTCACAGAGTATGAACAAACTCGGCATCACCACTTTATGCCTCCTTGTAGGTACATTGTGCTGATGCGTCCACTGTCGCATGTCCTTATACCAACTTTTTGCTGTTGTTAATGTAAGGGTGCATGTAAAATGAAGCAATCACACTGTTACCGTAAGGACATGTCCAACCAGTGTTATTGTTAATCTAATGCCTCTAGTAATATGATGCAATTAAACTGTGTTATAAATGGTACTCCTGCTGTTTTCCCCAGTATGATAAGTAAGTTGCTTCTTTACGCTGCTGAGTGTCCTGGTGTCCCCACTGTCCCATGCCCTTAAACCAACTCTCTAGCTGCTGTTGATCTACTGTATCTGGTAAACAAGTAATGCCACCATTAAAGTGATCCCATATTTGACGAATGTCATTGTTGATCGTAATGCTTCCGGTAACATGAAGCAATGCTACCATTTTAAAATTTCTATTGTCCTTGCGTGATTGTCATGAACATAATCAAGATGCTTCTTTTAATTTCGTGTATGTTTCGTATCTTGTTAATGGCCAGTAACTATTTTCTTTCTATCTTTTTGTGCGGACAGGGATATCCATTTCACCTTGTTGTTATTGTGACCTTTTGTGAACTGCACAAAACACTTTCTTTTGGAATGAGTGTCTTGTGCAATTCAACTAAAATGTCACGTGGGCAACGTCTCTCAATTTTGGTTGAACTGCACAAAGGTTGATTAGAGTTTCCAACATCTCCGTCAAACTCTGTTGGTAATCTCGTGCAACATTTTATTTGCCTTTGCAACATGAGCTGTCACTGCCACCACAATGGCACTTTATTTTAGTGGAACTGCACAAAAGGATAACCGAAGTATAGTTGCACCTTGCATGAGCAGGACAGCTAACCTTAATGTTGCTCAATTTTAGTGCAACTACTAAAGAAGAACCTGCCAGCTCATGAGAGCAAGTACTTCTTGCTAGCTGCATGATGCAATCTTTGCTTCATTTCAGGCAGACTACAGGAAAAGGTCGCATGAATTGAATCATCCGAGTGGATCTGCAGGTTCACCACATCTAGTCGTGGTGGCGTAGGGCCCCTCTCTCAGTTATGGTTCCCATGACCGGGTATATTCCTTTTTGGTTGATTTTGACTCTGCATCCAGCTAGTGATCGTGTGCTACTGTTTTGGCACTGCTACTGCCACTGATAAAATGAAGTAATAATATATTTGAAATAGAGCTACTGTTTTAGCTACCATTTCATTTCCAATGTAGATAACTTGCAGAAGACCTATCCGGCAGAATCAAGTCCATGTGCACTGCATCAATCACATAGCTGCACTGAACTAGTTGAGTCCATCACGCCTACCATTGAGGTGGCGCGGGCCACCTCTCTAACTGGCGGGCACCATAATTTTAGTTGAACTGCACAAAAAAAGTGATTGAAATGAGTCGACGCTCCTCCTTCTACTTCCACACTGAGGTGTTAATGGATGTCAACGAATTGTCTTCATGGCAAGATACGGGGACATGAAGAATAACTTGATCTCCCAAAGTCATCTCACATAGGTCAGTATTGTCCTTTATCAACATGATTGTTCTTTTTCATACTGTGCTAACGTTGTACTTTTTAATAAAGCTATTCTATCGCAATCTTTTCTCGTTTTGGAAATAAAGTTGCTTTAACTAGTGCCAATATTATAGTAATCATGCTCTTTCTTATCTATGCAAACAGGAATACTCAACTACAGATGTTGTGATGGTAAAAAGCATTCGCCCGGGGTTGTATGACACAGCTAGCCAAGATGGATTTAGTCACGAGATTCACTTTATCCAAAGGCTCTAAAGTGCCATGCATGTGTGCAAGGTGGAAAGAGATATTTCAGGACGTTGATTGATGATTCCACTAGATTCTACTATGTGTATTTGTTAAATACTAAGGATGAGGCTCTATACACACTACTTCAAAATCTAGAAGGCCCTCTTGTGCATATATTGGAAGTGGTAGTGCCACCAGTGATGCAGAATATTTCAGCTGCCAATGTTTGACCTGTGTGGCCTTAAAAAGGACTAGTTTCAGTGTTTAAGCAAATCCTTGGATCAAATTGCTTACATGAAGCATCAATCAATTTTTATTTATTTGTTCACATTCTCACAACGTTTGAGTTGTATAGTTATGATTGGCTCTGAGCTGTGAATCATTGAGATGTGTAGGCATCTTTGTTGTACTTATTATTATTTGAATCTAATGGGTTGGTTCTGAATCTTGCAAGCTGGGAATCATTGTGATGTGTAGGCATCTTTGTTTTACTTATTATTTGAATCATATTGGTTGGTTCTGAATCTTGCAAGCTGGGAAACATGGCATGATGATGCAGAGGACAGCAACCATAACTAGCTGTTCAAACTTGGTACTATTGTCTGTGTAAAAGTGCGGCAAATGAGCTGATCGTTTGCGTCCTGAGAATAATAATTCTAATTGTTGTGCATGTTAGTCCTGTGGCACTGATAGAACGAGCAAATGCTTTGGTTGTTTTAAGAATAAATTTTAATTAAAGCTAATAAAATTTATGTAAAGTGACCACTAACACTTGCTATTACAGTACCAATACAGACCCGCTCGTGAACCCGAGGGGGCATGTTTTGCCGGGCGTGCAGCGGGCGAGGGAGGTGTAGTAACTGCTGTCACCTGTACACATTCAGTTTACTATTGGATGCAGTTCCCCAAGAGCTGAAAAACGAACTGATGCCGCCGCCTACCCACTCGTTCACCGTTGATTGCAGTTCCACAAGATTGGAAAAACGAATTGCTGCTGTGGTGGTGCCACCCCCCAGTACCCCAGTACACACCGATCGTCTTCATCCCCCCTGCCCCCCAATCCCCACAAACGAGAACCGCCACATCAACTCTGCGTGAGAAGAGACTCCAATGGCGATCCGAGGGGTGAGCCTACTGGATATGGACTTCAGCAAGGAGTTCACCTTTGAGTTCGCCTTTCAGACCCATGGCAACACCAAGTTGAATGTCATGTGCACCAATGATCTGGGCTCAGTGAAGCTCTGCCTCGCCAAGTTCAAGCAGTACCCACAGGAGGAGAAAGCACAAGGTCGCGGGACTAGGCCTTGTGCCCATCCATTCGTCTCCTGACAGGGACCAGCGGATCGCCGTCGCCCAGGTATGCGTGCGGGACGAGGTTCTTGTCTACCACTGTTGTAGGGCCACCAGAGGTTCTGGAGCATCTGGTGCAACAAGCTTGTCGACATCCAGAAGCAATACAAGATCATCGGCAACGGGCAGGAGAAGGACTCCGTGGTTGACCTTGCCGTGACCATCATCGACCCCTGCTACGCCAACATGAAAGAAGACGTCGATACCAAGAACCTGAACACGTGGCAGGTACCTCTGGATCTAGCCTACATAACCTACGCAGCCAAGGACACATACGCATGCTATGACATGTACAGGCGGATCTTGGACATGAGGGCGTGTCTGCTTCCCGTAACCGATGAGTACACGGACAGCCGCAACATCATGATCAAGCGTGCCAAGAAGGTCTAGATGATGTACTTTATCTTTTTAAGCACCTTTATCATCTGAGTGTTTCATGCATTAGCGTATGCGTCATAATTATCTGTTTTGTCCGAAATATTTCGTGTAAGAACCCATTAACCTGTTTGCTTTTTTTAGTGGCTATTTGCTTATGTATGTAACTAGTTCACTAGGCTGCCGTGCTTTGAATCTCCTTCCTCCCAACATAGTCCCCTTCTCAGGTGGACCTAGCAGGTCTCGTACACAGACATTTGGGACCAACCACCTATCCATTTGTATTTCTTTATTTTGTTCAATCTTTCGTCCTCTCCCTACAGCGGCTGGCGACGCTGCCGCACACGCCTCGGTGACCCATCCTAGCCTATGGCGCTAGCCATGCCATCCCTCTACTCCCACACATTCTCCGGCGACGGCAGCTCCATCGTCCCACCCTGCACCCGAACAAGTCAACCCTGGTACTCCCATCCGCCTGCGTCTTCCCCAGCTCCGGTTCGTTCGGTCCGAGGTCTCATCGTCGTCCTCCGCCTTGGTGCTCTCGCCATGGTGCCGCCGTCTATCATTCCCAACATGGTCAACAAAACGAGAGGAATCAGGAGACGACTGTTCGTCGAGAGGCTGACAGTCCCAGGCCCACCAGGTCCATGGCCTAGGTTTTGTTGTTTAACATGCGCAGCCCACGACATGCAGACATAGTTGATCCAACTGGTTTCAACTTTTTTTGGGGGTCCAGGAGGTATCAAGCGGCCTTTGGGCCTCCCAGCCTAGCTTGTCTATAACATCAGCAGCCCAAGTTATGTTTGTTTTTTCAAGACGACGCACAGCTTAGTTCTATTTTTCTATAAGAATGCAAAACTAAACCTATGTTTTCCCTTCTATAATAGTATATATATTTATATCTTATTTTATTACATATATATAATAGAAACAACATAATTACGGTTCCGTTAAACCTGCCGTTCGTCTAACCATTGTATAGACCTTCCCACTTCCTTTATTTTTTGGTTTTTATTAATCCTACATCTGAATTTTCTCCCATTTTCTTTTTCGATGTAATCTGAGTTTTCTCCCAGTACTTTTCCCTAGAATCAACTCAACTGTCACATGTCTAGCCTAAAAAATAATAATACCCCACGTCCTATTAACTTGTCAAATTAAAATGATATTTTATTTCGTAAATCGAAAGTTCTTACAAAATAATAATAATAATAATTGTTTATATATAATTTGGCAAGTTAACTCCTGGTGATTGCGTACATAAGCTTGCAAAGATTTTACTGACTAATGCAGTAATAGACATGCAATCATGTATTTATGTTTTTATAACATTTCTCCGTCCACCCCAACATGATATTTTCACCCAGCCCAGCAAGTCCGCGGATTTCGAGAAAAATGCAAATGGGCTTTAGATTCTAACATAATATATAAATGGGCTGCATAGACGCTACATCATCGTTTTACCCAGCCCACCAAATGGACTAAAAAACCAAATGGACTGGCTGACATGTGGGCCAGTAGGTCGAAGCCTAAGCACTTTCGCAAAAAATAAAAATATAAAGGTCGAAGCCTAAGCAAGGCATTGGATTTACATCCAACTGCCGACATTCTTCTTCAATCTCTCGTCTTCTTACCCTAGCGCTGCCGGGACTGCCTGCTCCAGCCTCCGGCGTCTAGCGGTGCTGTTTTGCGCACCTCGCAGCGAAACGCTACCCCACCGGTGGCCAGGCCATCCCTCCACTCCTCTGCACCTCCTGTTATTCTCTGCCGAGTGTAGGCCCACCCCGCACCCGAACCAGTCAAGTTTCCCACTCCTCTCCGTCTGTGACTCCACTACCGTGTCTTCCCCATCTCCAGGGCATTCCAGTCTGGGGCCTCGCCGTCGTCCACCAGCCTTGGTGCGCTCTGCACGGTGTGGTCAACGTGGTCAACAAACGAGAGTCATCGGAAGATGACTGTACATGGAGAGGCTGACAGTGGGGACGCACCACGCCCATGGACGCATGCATTCAACTGCATCCTTTTTACCCTGAAAAATAATGTTTTCTCCCCCTGACAGCTGGGACCCACCAGCTACATCTTCGCACACAAGGAAGTGCGTCCTTATTATGGGCAAAAAAATGATTCTTCCCCCTCACAGCTGGGACCTACCAGCTATATCTTCGCACGCAAGGAAGTGCGTCCTTATTCTCCCTGATAGCTGGGACCCACCCGGTCGAAGCGTACGTAGCGTTTTCGTGAACGTGTACGTACATACTGGTCGATCGGTCTCTCTGCAGCGATGAACTGTGGCCGAGTAAGGAGCGGCACGTATCGTAGTAGAGGCGCGGACATAGCATGTCACGCACTCCCGTCTATATCGTGCACACGTACGGACAGCCACGCTGCAAAAAAGTAAATACGGCTACGTACGTACATACGGGCGGGGTCTCGAACGCGTACAACGATGTCGTCCTGTTCATCGGCAGCCAAATGGCTGGGTCGCAACGGAGGAAACAACGTCGTGTTCATCGGGAGGCAACGGAATACGTCGTGTTCATCGGGAGCCAACCGGCTTGGACGGAACAATTGAAACGAGGTCTGGCGTACCGCAGAACGGAGGAAACGGGCCTTCTGTTCGACCGCGTACGGTCGAAACAGGGTCATGTTCATCGGGAAGGGTCTGGCATACCGCAAAACAGAGGAAACAGACTTCTGTTCGAGTGCCTACAGTTGAAACGGGTCCTGTTGATCGGGAGGGGTGTGACTATTGCAAAACGGAGGAAACAGACTTCTGTTGGAGCGCCTACGATCGAAACGGGGTCCTGTTCATCCACCATCTACTGCCTCGCTCCAGTCTCCACGGGCTACTGTTCATCCATGATCGACCTCCTCCAGCCTCCACTAGCTACTGTTCATCCATGGGCTACTGTTCATAGAGCCACCACGGGGTCCTGTTCATCCACCCCCAACTGGCTGGGGTGCGGCGGCCTCCTCGGGGTCCTGTTCATCCAGCGGCAATGGCCTACTACCACGAGGTCCTGTTCATCCAACCCCCACCGGGAACTGTTCATCCACAGCCAACCAACTGGCTCGACTCACCATGTCTCGACTTGTTCTACGTATCGTGCGCATGGTAGCAACGGTCACTATTCATTGAGAGGAAACCCAACACCGGCTGGCTATGTCTCGCACGGGGGCTCGATCGGCTTCAGTAAGCAGCAGCAGTGATGGATCGCTCGGTTCAGTTAGCAGCAGCAGCGAAGGAATCGCTCGGGTTCAGTTAACAGCCAAGGGATCGATCGCTCGGGTTCAGTAACGTAGCTAGCAGTGCGATCGCTCGGATTCAGTTAGAGCCCAACGCCTCACCGCACACACGCGCGTACGTGTACGAGAGAAACGCGCAAACCTCCGTGCATCGCTCGGCCCTGACCAACCACCGTAACCAGGAACTCCTCGATATTTTCCTCGCCCTCGCTTCTACCACGATTTTTCCATCATGGACGACCCAAAGAATGTCATGCAGATGCGTCCTTGGCCCGCCCAGGATGAAAAGCCCATTTTCTGTCATGATTTTTTGTCATAGAAGTAGGAGCACACCACATCTATGATGATACGTGCTTTTGTCACAATTATCGTCATAGAAGTGTCATAAGCATGACAGAAAAAAAATTGTTCAGCCCAAAATGTCACGAATGTGTCTTTTTTTTGTAGTGCACGTGACACGACGGTTGGGCGACTCTGTATGGACGGAGTTGAGCTAGTGCTCGACGTGCGTAACTTGTGCATCTTGCGATGCGAGGAGGTGGCGATCGCCCCGTTGCAAAGGAGGTGGCGGCCATGGCCCTTCCCCTCGCCAGCAATGATGAGAAGCTTAGGATCAAGGGGCTTGGACGTAGGTTCGGTGTCCTGCCCGTGCACCTTCTGGAAGACCTCTTTGAAGGTCCTGTACTTCTCCTGCACCGACAAGCTATAGAACTCGGCGCCAACCTTCCCCTTGTGGCCTTCTTTCCAGGCCTCCAGGATGAGGAATGGGCGACCAAGCATCGCCTCCTGCAAAATTAACCATCAAGTTTAATGAACCAAGATGCACCATGTGAAAAAGTTAACACCTTAATCCACATACCATGTGTTGCTTGAGAGAGGTTAGGTTCCGGCTCCCTTGGACATGTGTCGGGCCTGGCATTTTGGCGCGATCATTTCCCTTCTCCACATGCTGCGCCTGCCACGCCAGGTCACACCACATGTCAACCAGGACCTCCCAACAATCGGCCTTCATCCAGGGTTCCCTCACCTAGTCAGACAAAATTGAACCATTGAGGAACAAGAGGCGGATGAATCAAAGTACTAGCAATCGAATCATTGATGACTTATATATGTTTTGGGCTAGATTTGTTCAAATCTCAACTTTAAAGATTGTAAGTAAAAAACATGAACACGGTGACCTGTCGTAGCACGAAGAAGCAGGTATTGACCGTGGCCTACCCCCTCTCTCGGTGTCGGTCAACTTCCTAGACTGCAAGGGCCACCGGATGGGTGCTCGATCTGGAGACCGCCCGAGGGGGGGCACCCCTACATGCGTGTGGCCCATGCATATGCATGCAGGTGTGGTGTGATGTTTGAATAAGCAACGCACATCCTTCACATGGCACGTGCCTCACAAACCAAATAGACGGGCGGGAACGTCGAGGACCCCTGCGTTCGTCCGCGAGACCGAGTTTTCGGCGGGCGATCCTGTGATAGAATGGGCTTAGACTTGGTCTGTCATCTCGCGATGACCTTCCGTAACACAAAGAAGCAGGTATTCACCGTGGCCCACCCCCTCTCGGTGTCGGCCAACGCCCTAGACCGTCGGGGCCACCGAATGGGTGCTCAATCTAGAAATAGCTAAGGTACTTTCGCCCCCCTCCCGGTGCCATGGTATGCCCCTCCCTCGTCTGCACAGGGCCTAGGCTTGCCGCAATGACATCACAACGGATTTCCCATGCCGTTTCCGGGCATGATTTCATGTGTTGCCTTGTAGATCGGGAATTTCCGGCGATGAAACCCTAGTAGAGCAATAAATTTCTAGAATATTGCACGCGTGTCTGAAAAATGCGGGGGCTGTGGCACGTGTCATGTGATGGCCTCCTTTGAGAGCACAAGAAGTTTCGAGGCCACCAGAGTAACAGGCCCCGCACTTCCTGCACAAACCGAACACGTTCCCTCTCGATACCCAGAGACTAGCTGGGAGATGGTGCGGTTTACAAGCACCCTGAGGGGAGGCTTATTCAAAACGTGCCCAAACTTTTACCACAACCTACAGGGGCCATGTGATGATACCGTGCCAGCTCTCGAGTAATTCCGGCATCGTACGATTTTCCAAGGATTTAAACGGTTGCATCAGGCATGCCATTGAGGTACTTTCGCCCCCCGGTGCCATGGCATGACCCTCCCTCGTCTGCGCAAGTCCTAGGCATGCCACAAGGACATCACACAGGATTTCCCATGCTGCTTTCGGGCATGATTTCATGTGGTGCCTTGCAGGTCTGGAATTTCTGGTGATGAAACCCTAACAGACCAATAAATTTCTTGATATAAATGAAGTGCAACATTTGTGATAATTATATTGCTTTTATATATGTTTTTATGCAGGGATACATGAAAGCTGCCACAAATGATGTTGACTAAGAAGTTTACCAAGCGCAGCTCTCGGCAAGTGTTAGTTTTTCGAGAGCCGCTCGCGGTACTAGGTGAAACCTAGATCTACGGCTTGTACTTTACCGAGAGCACTCTCGGAAAAGCACCCAAGATCCAGGTTACCATCTTTACCGACCGTTGTGGTGACTCTCGGAAAAGCGCCCGCGAGATCTAGGGTAAGACTTTTACCGAGTGCGTCCTTGATTTGACTCTCGAAAATGTTTCCCGCGGAGACTTATCCAAAATTTCCCCCTCGCGTGCTCACTCCTTTCTTCTCTGTTTTCTCACTCTCCCTCTCCCCCCTGCATTCGCCGCTGCCCCTCAGCGCCGCCGTCCCGTCCGTCGAGCTCTGCCGCCGCCACCGCCACTGGGACTGCCTCCACCGATCCCTCCACCTCCACCGAGCCCCCTCCCCCGGCCCCACCTCCACCGAGCTCGCCCACCTACACCATCGTGACCACAAGCTTCACCAAGCCACCACCGGTGCGGCCTCCCCTCCACCAAGCTCCGCCACGTCCGGCATCCACCTCCCCCGCCGTCCCCTCTGCCCCGTTGGTGAGCCCCTACTCAATCTCGTTTTTTTAAACAAAAGGGGTTCCCCCCTCTCCATTTTAACAAAAGGTGTATATATATGCATAGTGATTAATGTGTGTGAGTGTGTGCTTTGTATGTGTGTGTGAGTGGGTGATGTTGGTGTGTGTGTGGGTGGAGGTGTTGTTTGATGTGTGTGTGTGTGTGTGTGTGTGAGTGATGTTGGTGTGTGGGGGGGAGGGGGTGGGTGCTGTTGAAGTGTGTGTGATGTCTTTGTGTGTGCGTGTGAGTGAGTGCTATTGGTGTGTGGGTGTGTGTGATGTGGGTGTTGTTGTGTGTGTGTCTGTGTGTTGTGTATGTGTGTGTGAGTGAGTGTTGTTGATGTGTGTGCGTGTGTGTTGTGGTATGTGTATGTGTGTGTGAGTGAGTGTTGTTGATGTGTGTGTGTTGGATATATGACTAACACTACTTCATTCTTTCATGCAGGACATGCATCTATTTTGACAATAGAGAGAGTGAATTCCGTTACACGCTTCAAGGGTAATCTCTTCCCGTTCATGTGTAGGTTTCCATTATTTGTAGATCACCTAAATAGTCGCGTAATGTAGGTGTCTCCCGTTCGGAAGGGTTGTATCTATAAATATGCAATCTTTGCATATTTATAACCTCAACTCTTTTGAATTGTCCACGTTTTCCATGGACAGCCCGAGGATGTGTAGGCTGGTCATTTTCATGCTGTACTTCGATCTGAGACAGAATTTCAATGGTGTCTCCTTGTTGTTCTTTGGATACACATCCTCTTGGCTTATTGCCGAGATGTGTATTTGGAGAACAGCGGGGAGGTGCTGCTGCAATTTTGTCTCCGGTCGGAGTACGGCATGGAAGTGGACCCAGCCTACACATCCTCGGGTGGGATTAGGACCTATCTTTACCTATTAGATAGCTCAGTGCATGTCGTAAAACTACTTGATGGAACCACTTGTTACATAAAAAAACATTATGTGTGTGTTTCACTTTATATCAGAGGATGGAAGATCGTGAGTGGATGTACACCGGACATCCCAACATGGAGGGTATGACCCCTGAGTGGTGGTCGAAGACCAATGATTTCCTGGAATTAGTATTTGCTGGAGAAACGTTAGTTCGTGGAATTTGGTGCCCATGCACGGAGTGTGATAACCAGGTTGAAAGAGATAAGATTACTATGAGTAAACACTTAGGCAAATATGGGTTTACGATATGCTATTATCTGTGGATCTTTCACAGTGATACGGAACAGTCCAGGGCGGAGGTGGTGCGACAGCGCACCGGCGAATATGATACTCGGATTGAAAACCTGTTAGATGACATCCGCCGTGCAGATCTGCGGGAGGACCCGAACTCCGTGGAGCCACCGGAAAGCCCAGAAGACTATCATGCAGCTTTGTTTGCGGCACAGAAACCCCTTCACGCCCATACAGAGGTTACTCAACTAGATGGCATCGCACGCCTAATGGCCCTGAAGGCAAACCATTGCATAAGCATAATTTGCTTCAATGAGTTATTGTCAGTTATTGCTAGCATGCTGCCAAAAGAAAACATATTGCCAAAGAACATATACGAGTCGAACAAAATCCTCGGTTCACTTAAAATGCCGTATCAGCAAATACATGCTTGTCCAAACAGATGCATGTTATTTAGAAAAGAACATAAAGATACGAACTACTGTGTCAAGTGCAAATCCTCTAGGTATATTGAGGTACTAAATGATGATGGTAGCAAGAGGCAGCTCACAATTGCCGTCAATATCCTTCGATATTTTTCATTCATAGAAAGGACCCAGAGGCTTTGTATGACCGAGGAAACTGCCCAATATATGAGATGGGCCGCCGAAGGGAAGATGTACAATACAAAAAAGATGCAACATCCACGGGATGGTGAGGCATGGAAGACATTTGTTAAAATTCATAAGAAAACAGAGGACTGGAAGAGTGTAGCTGTTGGGATAACAACCGATGGGTTCAATCCATATGGTTTGATGGCTGCCATATACAGTTGTTGGCCAGTATATGTTATCCCCCTGAATCTGCCCCCTGGTGTTTGCATGCAATGACATCATATGTTCCTGACGCTGATAATTCCAGGGCCAAATTAACTATCCAGGGAAGCATATGAGTGTGTATATGGATGAAGGAAATATGCCCTAGAGGCAATAATAAAGTTATTATTTATTTTCTTATTTCATGATAAATGTTTATTATTCATGCTAGAATTGTATTAACCGGAAACATGATACATGTGTGAATACATAGACAAACAGAGTGTCACTAGTAAGCCTCTACTAGACTAGCTCGTTAATCAAAGATGGTTATGTTTCCTAACCATAGACATGAGTTGTCATTTGATTAACGAGATCACATCATTAGGAGAATGATGTGATTGACTTGACCCATTCCGTTAGCTTAGCACTTGATCGTTTAGTATGTTGCTATTGCTTTCTTCATGACTTATACATGTTCCTATGACTATGAGATTATGCAACTCCCGTTTACCGGAGGAACACTTTGTGTGCTACCAAACGTCACAACGTAACTGGGTGATTATAAAGGTGCTCTACAGGTGTCTCCGAAGGTACTTGTTGAGTTGGCGTATTTCGAGATTAGGATTTGTCACTCCGATTGTCGGAGAGGTATCTCTGGGCCCACTCGGTAATGCACATCACTATAAGCCTTGCAAGCATTGTAACTAATGAGTTAGTTGTGGGATGATGTATTACGGAACGAGTAAAGAGACTTGCCGGTAACGAGATTGAACTAGGTATTGAGATACCGACGATCGAATCTCGAGCAAGTAACATACCGATGACAAAGGGAACAACGTATGTTGTTATGCAGTTTGACCGATAAAGATCTTTGTAGAATATGTGGGAGCCAATATGAGCATCCAGGTTCCGCTATTGGTTATTGACCAGAGACGCGTCTCGGTCATGTCTACATAGTTCTCGAACCCGTAGGGTCCGCACGCTTAAAGTTCGGTGACGATTTGTATTATGAGTTTATGTGATTTGATGACTGAAGTTTGTTCGGAGTCTCGGATGAGATCGGGGACATGACGAGGAGTCTCGAAATGGTCGAGAGGTAAATATCGATATATTGGAAGGCTATATTCGGACATCGGAAAGGTTCTGAGTGATTCGGGTATTTTTCGGAGTATCGGAGAGTTACGAGAATTCGTATTGGGCCTTAATGGGCCATACGGGAAAGGAGAGAAAGGCCTCAAGGGTGGCTGCGCCCCTTCCCCATGGACTGGTCCGAATTGGACTAGGGAAAGGGGGCGCCCCCTTCCTTCCTTCTCCTTCTCCCTTTCCCTTTTCCTATTCCATGTGGGAGGTGGAATCCTACTAGGACTAGGGAGTCCTAGTAGGACTCCACACTTTGGGCGCACCCTATGAGGGCCGGCCTCCTCCTCCCTCCATCCTTTATATACGTGGCCAGGGGGCACCCCATAGAGACACAACAATTGATCATTGATCTCTTAGCCGTGTGCGGTGCCCCCCTCCACCATAATCCACCTCGATCATATCGTAGCGGTGCTTAGACGAAGCCCTGCGTCGGTAGCATCATCATCACCGTCACCATGCCGTCGTGCTGACGAAACTCTCCTGTGAAGCTTTGCTGGATCAGAGCTCACGGGACGTCATCGAATTGAACGTGTGCTGAACTCGGAGGTGCCGTGCGTTCGGTACTTGGATCGGTCGGATCGTGAAGACGTACGACTACATCTTCCGCGTTGTGCTAACGCTTCCGCTTTCGGTCTACGAGGGTACGTGGACACACTCTCCCCTCTCGTTGCTATGCATCACCATGATCCTGTGTGTGCGTAGGAAATTTTTGAAATTACTACGTTCCCCAACAGTGGCAGCCGAGCCAGGTTTTATGCGTAGATGTTATATGCACGAGTAGAACACAAGTGAGTTGTGGGCGATACAAGTCATACTGCTTACCAGCATGTCACACTTTGGTTTGGCGGTATTGTTGGATGAAGCGGCCCGGACCGACATTACGCGTACGCTTACGCGAGACTGGTTTTACCGCCGTGCTTTGCACACAGGTGACTAGCGGGTGTCAGTTTCTCCAACTTTAATTGAACCGAGTGTGGCTATGCCCGGTCCTTGTGAAGGTTAAAACAGCACTAACTTGACGAACTATCGTTGTGGTTTTGATGCGTAGGTAAGAACGGTTCTTGCTCAGCCCGTAGCAGCCACGTAAAACTTGCAACAACAAAGTAGAGGACGTCTAACTTGTTTTTGCAGGGCATGCTGTGATGTGATATTGTCAAGACATGATGCTAAATTTTATTGTATGAGATGATCATGTTTTATAACAGAGTTATCGGCAACTGGCAGGAGCCATATGGTTGTCGCTTTATTGTATGCAATGCAATCGCCCTGTAATTGCTTTACTTTATCACTAAGCGGTAGCGATAGTCGTAGAAGCAATAGTTGGCGAGACGACAACGATGCTACGATGGAGATCAAGGTGTCGCGCCAGTGACGATGGTGATCATGACGGTGCTTCAGAGATGGAGATCACAAGCACAAGATGATGATGGCCATATCATATCACTTATATTGATTGCATGTGATGTTTATCCTTTATGCATCTTATTTTGCTTTGTTTGACGGTAGCATTATAAGATGATCTCTCACTAAATTTCAAGGTAAAAGTGTTCTCCCTGAGTATGCACCGTTGCCAAAGTTCGTCGTGCCGAGACACCACATGATGATCGGGTGTGATAAGCTCAACGTTCATCTACAACGGGTGCAAGCTAGTTTTGCACACGCAAAATACTCGGGTTAAACTTGACGAGCCTAGCATATGCAGATATGGCCTCGGAACACTGAGACCGAAAGGTCGAGCGTGAATCATATAGTAGATATGATCAACATAGTGATGTTCACCATTGAAAACTACTCCATTTCACGTGATGATCGGTTATGGTTTAGTTGATTTGGATCACGTGATCACTTAGATGATTAGAGAGATGTCTATCTAAGTGGGAGTTCTTGAGTAATATGAATTATTGAACTTAAATTTATCATGAACTTAGTCCTGGTAGTATTTGCAAATTATGTTGTAGATCAATAGCTCGCGTATAGCTCCCCTATTTTATTTTGATATGTTCCTGGAGAAAACTAAGTTGAAAGATGATAGTAGCAATGATGCGGACTGGTTCCGTGATCTGAAGATTATCCTCATTGCTGCACAGAAGAATTATGTCCTTGATGCACCGCTAGGTGACAGAACTATTACAGGAGCAGATACAGACGTTATGAACGTTTAACAAGCTCGGTATGATGACTACTTGATAGTTTAGTGCACCATGCTTTACGTCTTAGAACCGGGACTTCAAAAATGTTTTGAACGACATGGAGCATATGAGATGTTCCAAGAGCTGAAATTGGTATTTCAGACTCATGCCCGTGTCGAGAGGTATGAGACCTCTGACAAGTACTTCGCCTACAAGATGGAGGAGAATAGCTCAACCAGTGAGCATGTGCTCAGAATGTCTGAGTACTACAGTTGCTTGAATCAAGTGGGAGTTAATCTTCCGGATAAGATAGTAATTGACAGAATTCTCTAGTCACTATCACCAAGTTACTGGAACTTCGTGATGAACTATAATATGCAAGGGATGACAAAAACGGTTCCCGAGCTCTTCGTGATGCTGAAATCAACGAAGGTAGAAATCAAGAAAGAGCATCAAGTGTTGATGGTTAACAAGACCACTAGTTTCAAGAAAAAGGGCAAAGGGAAGAAGGGGAACTTCAAGAAGAATAGCAAGCAAGTTGCTACTCCCGGGAAGAAGCCCAAGTCTGGACCTAAGCCTGAAACTGAGTGCTTTTGCCAAGGGACTGCTCACTGGAAGCGGAACTGCCCCAAGTATTTGGCGGATAAGAAGGATGGAAAAGTGAACAAAGGTATATTTGATATACATGTTATTGATGTGTATTTTACTAGTGTTCATAGTAGCCCCTGGGTATTTGATACCGGTTCAGTTGCTATGATTAGTAACTCGAAACAGGTGTTGCAAAATGAATAGAGACTAGTTGAGGACGAGGTGACGATGTGTGTTGGAAGAGATTCCAAGGTTGATAAGATCACCATCGCACACTCCCTCTATTTTCGGGATTAGTGTTGAACCTAAATAAATGTTATTTGGTGTTTGCATTGAGCATGAATATGATTGGATCATGTTTATTGCAAAATAAATGTTATTTGGTGTTTGCATTGAGCATGAATATGATTGGATCACGTTTATTGCAAAATAAATGTTATTTGGTGTTTGCGTTGAGCATGAATATGATTGGATCATGTTTATTGCAATACGGTTATTCATTTAAGTCAGAGAATAATTGTTGTTCTGTTTACATGAATAAAAACCTTCTATGGTCATACACCCAATGTAAATGGTTTATTGAATCTCGATCGTAGTGATACACATATTCATAATATTGATGCCAAAAGATGCAAAGTTGATAATGATAATGCAACATATTTTGTGGCACTGCCGTTTAGGTCATATTGGTGTAAAGCGCATGAAGAAACTCCATTCGGATGGAATTTTGGAATCACTTGATTATGAATCATTTGATGCTTGCGAACCATGCCTCATGGGCAAGATGACTAAGACTCCGTTCTCCGGAACAATGGAGCGAGCTAAATGACTTATTGGAAATAATACATATCGATGTATGCGGTCCGATGAGTGTTGAGGCTCACGGCGGGTATCGTTATTTTCTGACCTTCACAGATGATTTGAGCAGATATGGGTATATCTACTTGATGAAACATAAGTCTGAAACATTTGAAAAGTTCAAAAGAATTTCAGAGTGAAGTAGAAAATCATCGTAACAAGAAAATAAAGTTTCTACGATCTGATCGCGGAGGCAAATATTTGAGTTACGAGTTTGGTCTTCATTTAAAGCAATGTGGAATAGTTTCGCAACTCACGCCACCTGAAACACCACAGCGTAATGGTGTGTCCGAACATCGTAACCATACTTTATTAGATATGGTGCGATCTATGATGTCTCTTACCGATTTACCACTATCGTTTTGGGGTTATGCATTAGAGACAGCTGCATTCACGTTTAATAGGGCACCATCTAAATCCGTTGAGACGACACCGTATGAACTGTGGTTTGGCAAGAAACCTAAGCTGTTGTTTCTTAAAGTTTGGGGTTGCGATGCTTATGTGAAAAAGCTTCAGCCTGATAAGCTCGAACCCAAATCGGAGAAGTGCGTCTTCATAGGATACCCAAAAGAAACTGTTGGGTACACCTTCTATCACAGATCCGAAGGCAAAATATTTTTTGCTAAGAATGGATCCTTTCTAGAGAAGGAGTTTCTCTCGAAAGAAGTGAGTGGGAAGAAAGTAGAACTTGATGAGGTAGTGGTACCTTCTCTTGAATTGGAAAGTAGTTCATCACAGAAATCAGTTCCAGTGATGCCTACACCAATTAGTGAGGAAGCTAATGATGATGATCATGAAGCTTCAGATCAAGTTACTACAGAACCTTGTAGGTCAACCACAGTATGTTCCGCACCAGAGTGGTACGGTAATCCTGTTCTGGAAGTCATGTTACAAGACCATGGCGAACCTACAAACTATGAGGAAGCGATGATGAGCCCAGATTCCGATAAATGGCTTGAGGCCATGAAATCTGAGATAGGATCCATGTATGAGAACAAAGTATGGACTTTGACTGACTTGCCCGATGATCGGCGAGCCGTTGAGAAAAAAATGGATCTTCAAGAGGAAGATAGACGCTGATAGTAGTGTTACTATCTACAAAGCTCGAATTGTCGCAAAAGTTTTTTGACAAGTTCAAGGTGTTGACTACAATGAGATTTTCTCACTCGTATCGATGCTTAAAGTCTGTCCGAATCATGTTAGCAATTGCCGCATTTTATGAAATCTGGCAAATGGATGTCAAAACTACATTCCTTAATGGAATTTTTAAAGAAGAAGTTGTATGTGATGCAACCAGGAGGTTTTGTCAATCCTAAAGGTGTTAACAAAATGTGCAAGCTCCAGCGATCCATCTATGGACTTGTGCAAGCATCTCGGAGTTGGAATATATGCTTTGATGAAGTGATCAAAGCATATGGTTTTATACAGACTTACGGTGAAGCCTGTATTTACAAGAAAGTGAGTGGGAGCTCTGTAGCATTTCTGATATTATATTGGAAATGATATCGAATTTCTGGATAGCATAAAAGGATACTTGAATAAGAATTTTTCAATAAAAAGGACCTCGGTGAAGCTGCTTAAGTATTGAGCATCAAGATCTATAGGGATAGATCGAGACGCTTAATAGGACTTTCACAAAGCACATACCTTGACAAGATTTTGAAGAAGTTCAAAATGGATCAGTCAAAGAAGGAGTTCTTGCCTGTGTTACAAGGTGTAAAATTGAGTAAGACTCAAAACCCGACCACGGCAGAAGATAGAAAGAGAATGAAAGTCATTCCCTATGCCTCAGTCATAGGTTCTATAAAGTATGCCATGCTATGTACCAGACCAGTTGTGTGCCTTACTATGAGTTTAGCAAGGAGGTACGATAGTGATCCAGGGATAGATCACTGGATAGCGGTCAAAGTTATCCTTAGTTACCTAAGAGGACTAAGGGAATATTTCTCGGTTATGGAGGTGATAAAAGAGTTCGTCGTAAAAGGTTACGTCGATGCAAGCTTTTACACCGATCCAGATGACTCAAAGTCTCAATCTGGATACATATTGAAAGTGGGAGCAATTATCTAGACTAGCTCCGTGCAGAGCATTGTAGACATAGAAATTTGCAAAATACATACGGATCTGAATGTGGCAGACCCGTTGACTAAACTTCTCTCACAAGCAAAACTTGATCACACCTTAGTACTCTTTGGGTGTTAATCACATGGCGATGTGAACTAGATTATTGACTCTAGTAAACCTTTTGAGTGTTGGTCACATAAGCGATGTGAACTATGGGTGTTAATCACATGGTGATGTGAACTATTGGTGTTAAATCACATGGCGATGTGAACTAGATTATTGACTCTAGTGCAAGTGGGAGACTGAAGGAAATATGCCCTAGAGGCAATAATAAAGTTATTATTTATTTCCTTATTTCATGATAAATGTTTATTATTCATGCTAGAGTTGTATTAACCGGAAACATGATACATGTGTGAATACATAGACAAACAGAGTGTCACTAGTAAGCCTCTACTAGACTAGCTCGTTAATCAAAGATGGTTATGTTTCCTAACCATAGACATGAGTTGTCATTTGATTAATGAGATCACATCATTAGGAGAATGATGTGATTGACTTGACCCATTCCGTTAGCTTAGCACTTGATCGTTTAGTATGTTGCTATTGCTTTCTTCATGACTTATACATGTTCCTATGACTATGAGATTATGCAACTCCCGTTTACCGGAGGAACACTTTGTGTGCTACCAAACGTCACAACGTAACTGGGTGATTATAAAGGTGCTCTACAGGTGTCTTCGAAGGTACTTGTTGAGTTGGCGTATTTCGAGATTAGGATTTGTCACTCCGATTGTCGGAGAGGTATCTCTGGGCCCACTCGGTAATGCACATCACTATAAGCCTTGCAAGCATTGTAACTAATGAGTTAGTTGCGGGATGATGTATTACGGAATGAGTAAAGAGACTTGCCGGTAACGAGATTGAACTAGGTATTGAGATACCGACGATCGAATCTCGGGCAAGTAACATACCGATGACAAAGGGAACAACGTATGTTGTTATGCGGTTTGACCGATAAAGATCTTCGTAGAATATGTGGGAGCCAATATGAGCATCCAGGTTCCGCTATTGGTTATTGACCGGAGACGTGTCTCGGTCATGTCTACATAGTTCTCGAACCCGTAGGGTCCGCACGCTTAAAGTTCGGTGACGATTTGTATTATGAGTTTATGTGATTTGATGACCGAAGTTTGTTCGGAGTCCCGGATGAGATCGGGGACATGACGAGGAGTCTCTAAATGGTCGAGAGGTAAATATCGATATATTGGAAGGCTATATTCGGGCATTGCAAAGGTTCTGAGTGATTCGGGTATTTTTCGGAGTACCGGAGAGTTACGGGAATTCGTATTGGGCCTTAATGGGCCATACGGGAAAGGAGAGAAAGGCCTCAAGGGTGGCTGCGCCCCTTCCCCATGGACTGGTCCGAATTGGACTAGGGAAAGGGGGCGCCCCCTTCCTTCCTTCTCCTTCTCCCTTCCCCTTTTCCTATTCCATGTGGGAGGTGGAATCCTACTAGGACTAGGGAGTCCTAGTAGGACTCCACACTTTGGGCGCACCCTATGAGGGCCGGCCTTCTCCTCCCTCCATCCTTTATATACGTGGCCAGGGGGCACCCCATAGAGACACAACAATTGATCATTGATCTCTTAGCCGTGTGCGGTGCCCCCCTCCACCATAATCCACCTCGGTCATATCATAGCGGTGCTTAGGCGAAGCCCTGCGTCGGTAGCATCATCATCACCGTCACCATGCCGTCGTGCTGACGAAACTCTCCTGTGAAGCTTTGCTGGATCGGAGCTCACGGGACATCATCGAATTGAACGTGTGCTGAACTCGGAGGTGCCGTGCGTTCGGTACTTGGATCGGTCGGATCGTGAAGACGTACGACTACATCAACAGCGTTGTGCTAACGCTTCCGCTTTCGGTCTACGAGGGTACGTGGACACACTCTCCCCTCTCGTTGCTATGCATCACCATGATCCTGTGTGTGCGTAGGAAAATTTTGAAATTACTACGTTCCCCAACAATGGAGCCATTGGTGGACGACTTACTTGTTGCTTGGAACAATGGGGTAAGGACATACGATGCCATTTCAAAGAAGCACTTCAATATGAATATCTGGTACCACACATCGCTACATGACCTACCAACACGTGCGATATTTTGTGGTTGGTGTGTAAAGGGGAAGTGGCCTTGCCTAGTGTGCCGACAGCGTGTGACTTTCATTTGGTTGGCTAAGGGTCGCAAGTATGTATGCTTTGACCAACATCGACAGTTCCTTCGTCTTGATCACCCATACAGACAAGACACTGTGAACTTCCGGAAAGGTGTTATTGTTGATGACCTGCCACCTACTATTATGACCAGTGCCCAGCTTAAGGATGAGTTAGATGCTCTCGAGAAAAATCCCGATGGGAAAT
Source organism: Thinopyrum elongatum (assembly GCA_011799875.1). Lineage (NCBI taxonomy): Eukaryota > Viridiplantae > Streptophyta > Magnoliopsida > Poales > Poaceae > Thinopyrum > Thinopyrum elongatum. The sequence continues at coordinate 89,955,062 of CM022302.1, read as the reverse complement.
GTTTTGTGGGATATGGAGAAACACACCAGTGGACTCACATTCCAAGCTTATGGAGGCTCCCTTACTTTAAAGATCTTCTCCTTCGACACAACATTGATGTAATGCACACTGAAAAGAATATTGCGGAGGCCTTACTCGGCACACTCCTCGACACCGAGAAGTCAAAGGATAACATTCAGGCTAGGATCGATCAAGCCCAGCTAGGCAACAGGCCAAAACTAAAATTGGTGCCTCGTGCAAAAAGTAATTCTTGGAAGAAGCCACCAGCCCCTTTCACCCCTTCAATGCCCCAAAGGAAGGAAATTCTCCAATGGATTATGAACAAGTTGTACTTCCCTGATGGATATGCAGCTAATATCATGAGGGGAGTGAATATGGCTACAAAGCGAATAGGAGGCCTCAAGAGTCATGACTACCATGTATGGCTTGAGCGGATAATGCATGTGATGATTCGAGGGTATGTCAGAGAGGATATTTGGCGAGGGCTGGCGGAGTTGAGCTACTTCTTCCGCCAGCTTTGTGCCAAAGAATTAGATTATGAAGTGGTTGCAAAGTTGGAGGAACAAGCACCTGAGTTGCTATGCAAGTTAGAGAAGATATTTCCGCCAGGTTTCTTTAATCCGATGCAACATATGATCTTACATCTCGCGTGTGAGTATAGAATGGGAGGACCTGTGCAGTTCCGATGGCAGTATGCACCTGAACGGGAGTTCAAGCATCTTCGTGGCAAATGTAAGAATAAAGCCCGCATCGAAGCCTCCATAGCCGAGGCATACCTGAACGAGGAGGTGGCAATGACCACGACAAAGTACTATCATGACAGTATTCAGACTAGGTTAAATCCATCTCCTTGTTACAATGAAGAGCCCACCAGTAATGTTTCCGACCTTAGCCTCTTCAAAGGCCAAGGTGGCAAAGCAAGTGGATCGAAGCGCAAGACCTTGTCACCTACCGAGTGGTCGACTCTTATGATCTATGTCTTGACCAACATGGAAGAAGTGCAGCCGTACATAAAGTAAGTGTAGAACACCTTCATTAACAACTATTCACTAGTCTTGGGTCCTAACTCGAATTCTTCTCATTGCTAGGGAATTCCGGAACGAATTCTGGAAGCTACCACGGCCCCCTAGCGACGAAGAATCGGCAAACCTTCTTGAAGATACCAATGCTGATGGCGGTTTCATTTCTTGGTTCTCAAGAAAAGTAACTTTCCTAACTTTATGTAAACTTCAAGTTGTTCTTACTTGCTGGTAATGCTTCCACTAATGAACCATACACTCTCCTATTAATCTTGTAGGCATACAAGGAGGTTGATATGGACGCCAAAGTGAGAGAAGTAGCCAAAGGCTTTGAATACAAGGCCAAGTCATTTAAGGCTTACGACACGAATGGGTATCGCTTCCACACTAATAAACACACGCGTGAGAGGCCCAATCGAAGGTCAACAAATAGTGGGGTCTATTGTCTAGGGACAGATGGACGTCACTACTATGGAACTATCGAAGAAATTTATGAGTTGCGACACTGTGGTTTACAATGTGTGAAGCCCGTCGTATTCAGATGTAGTTGGCTCAATCCTAAGAAAGTGAGACGGACCCCTAGTATTGGCTGGGTCGAAGTTGAACGAGCATCGAAATATGCAAGAAATGATGTCTATATTATGGCTCAATAGGCTACACAAGTGTTTTATCTCCCGTACGCGTGCACATCTACGGAACATATCGATCTCTTGAAATGGGATGTCGTGTACAAGGTACCCCCGCGTATCAAGGTACCTACCTCAAACAAGGACGATTACCACATAAACCCTCAAACATACGAGGGAGAGTTCTATCAAGAAGCAGACAATCACCAAGACGAAGATGATGCAAACGAAGATGATGGCGTGCATCACGAAGATAATCCTATGGAACATGAGGTTATGGATGACATGGAAGTAGATAATGCAGAGGACGAATACGAGGATGTTTCTGACCCTCAAGATTTGGCATTACTTATGCGATGGAAAATGGGGCTAGATGATGATGAGGGCCCCCCTGAAGACTTCGAGGATGAATGTATGAACGGGCGTGATAGCGATGATGACAGCCCTGATACAAATGTTGCACCTAATATTGACCCCTATTTCTAACAACTCCATGTAATCGTGTGAGAACTCTATGTATGTGTGTCACAACTCCATGTATTCGTGTAACAACTCTTCATATTCGTATGTGCAACAACTCTATGTATTCATGTGTGTACCAACTCTATATATTTGTGTGTAACAACTATATGTATTATTGCACAACTCCATTTATTCTTCATATGTGATATATTTAATATATTTACATCAAGTTGTATCATCTGTACTAACTGGTTTGTTCTTCTTCATATCAGGTGATTGAAACATGACAGGTGGCAACAAGAATCCAAAGGAAAGTTTGAAAGATGTGGCAGCTCTATACAATGATCAACTTGCTCGACCGGTGAAAGAGGTGGCCGCTCCTGCGTCGGTTTCCACAGCCGCCAAGAAGGCCAAACGACGGGCGGTTCCAGACACTTGTCCGAAAAACCGGGCGAAACGAGGTCAAGTAGGACGCGGGGGAGGAGTAGGAGGCGGACGAGGTGGAGGCAGAAGAGGCGGGGTAGGAGGAGGAGGTGGAGAGGAGGCGGCTCGAGGAGGCGGATGAGGAGGAGGAGTAGATAAGGCAGGAGGAGGAGGCGGACGAGGAGGGGGCGTAGATGAGGCAGGACGAGGAGGCGGACGAGGAGGGGACGAGGAGGGGGGGTAGATGAGGCAGGAGGAGGAGGCGGACAAGGAGGCGGAGTAGATGAGGCAGGAGGAGGAGGCGGACGAGGAGGAGGACGAGGAGGGCGAGTAGGGGGTGAGGAGGACGTAGAGCAGCCCGGAGTAGAGCACCTCTTTCTTCTCCTAGACCCTCTGACGCAGTGCTTCACCGTGCTCAGGAGGAGGATGCACGATGGCTGGAGGAGGAAATAGAGGATGGGGAGGAGGCGAGTGAGGAGGAGGAGGATGGGGAGGATGAGGAGGATGAGGAGGAGGTGGTGGAGGACGACGCCGCTGAGAGGAGGCTGGTTGTTCATCAGGTTTCTGAGGGTGGGGATGGACCCTCACGAGTGACGGAGCACCATGTGGTGAGCAGCTCACAGCCAGGCGGTTCGACTATTAGCACTACTTCCACACGAAAAGTGTGGCTGTGTGGTCCTTCAAAGCTTCCAAAACGTCTATATGTGCATAGAAATGTGTTGATTAAACCAGTGGGAGAGAAGTAAGTGGTTATATCGACTCATCCCATATAAATTGTACCTTTGTCATTTCATCACATATAATATGACTTCACTCTTCGTAATGCAGGAGCTTAAAAAAAGCTGGTGTGAGGCGTCCACCACGTTCGCCGAGCGGCATCATTGGGGGTCTTTGTAGGTTAAATTATCCTGGATTGGTCACTTTGCCGAACGGTATCATTGAGCCAGCTTGGTCATGGGATCACTACAAACTCGCTCCAGATTTCCTAGATATGCGTAAGAGGGTTTATGATACCAGAGCTTTGCGAGTGGTCAACGATTTCTGGGTAAGTCCTTTCAAACACCGCAATGTCAATACCAAAAGGTTTAAATTTGCCATAGTCATGATTTTACCCTTCTCACACGTATGCACGTTTGTAGGATTTCTTTACATGCGTAGATGGTGAGAAGGATCGCGCAAATGTGGTGGTTGAGAATATTGCCAAGAAACTAGTCCACGACATGCACTATGAGGAGCGCGTCCGGTTAGTGGTCAAGTATCAGGCAGACTATCTCAACCAGAGGATTTCCAAAAAGGATGCTCAAGGGAAGCATCTTTCACGGGACAATTACTTCAAGGCAAGTGATGATGGATGCTTGCTATTCCCTACATTACCACAAAATAGATTCCTTACTAAGATGTATTTGTTTACTTATTACAAGTGATTCCTCGGTGGTGCGCTGACAAACGTCTGTGCTGGGAGAAGATCGTCGAACGATGGACAGATCCAGGGTGGCAGGATGAACACAGGTTAATAGCTGAACGGCGTAAGTTGATGGGTTGTCCAGGACACCGTCAAGGCAATCTCACCATCCCAGGTGTCTTCTTCAAACATGTAGGCAACAACATCCTTTTCTTTTCATCATGTTCTCTTTCATTTTTGAGCATTCCCTTGATTGTTTGGATCGCTTTCTTTTGTAGAAAGAAGACACTGGCAAGGATATCTCTTACTTCGAGGTGTGGACCATCAAACATACCAAAGACGACAAGGACAAGGACCATCTCCACCCGGAGAGGGACTGGATCAGCTCTAAAGCCTGGTCAGATGGGGAGAACTACACCAAAAAATTGAAGGAGACGTATGGGTAAGAGGCTGATCATCACGTGCTGTCGTTTGACCCTCCTATGGACATTGCCGCGACAGGCGGTAGACCGAATGGCCGGATGGCGGTTCACCTCGATTCTGTCATAACCTCCTCCCTTTCGAGAGTCAACACGCTCCGTGCTATGAGTACTGGCTCTACTCCTACCATAGAGCGTCACGTACCACATACCATGGCCATTATTGAGGATATTCAGGTCAGTACTTCTTCATTGATCCTTCATGGTCCTGCATGTTTGCATTTCAACACGAATGACATTTGCATTGCCATATTGTAGACTCGGCTGAATGACACCCAGAAAGAACGAGATGAAGACCGGGCTAAGCTGAAGGCACAAGATGATCTAGTGAAGTCTTTACAACATATCACTACTGGAATCAGCTTCTTTGCCGTCCGCCACGGCGGACGGCAAAGGCATAGATCACGGACGGCAAACCTCTTTGCCGTTCGCCAGCAGACGGCAAAATGTCCGGATGAACACGTGCCAGCAAAGGCCTTCTTTGCCGTCCGCTTCCTGGAAACGAACGGCAAAGGATTGTGCCATCCGCCTCTGGTGGCCAGCAGACGGCAAAGATCGTGGATGGCAGTGAGGTGGGGTGAGGGCCATTAGGGGTTAACGGCGTGCTTTGCTGTCAGCCAGCGGACGGCAAAGAGGCTAACGTCTTTGCCGTCCGTTGGCAGACGGCAAAGTGCTCAAACATGCCAGTCCCAGGAATCACAGGTAGCTGCCACGTGGCATGTTTGCTGTCAGCTAGCTGACGGCAAGCTGACGGCAAAGAGCCTGTACAGCCCTGTTTTTAATTTAATTCATTCAATTTGACAGCAATTCGCAGATATACATATATACACAACAAGCATATCCAACACACTAGTTTCATCATATATACATACATAACCAACACATATATAGTTCCATCCTTACATATTACAAAAGTTTCACATTGTTCATCCAACACCGTTATCCATCCATCCATATAACAAGTTCCAACCATGCAAGTTCATTGATACAAAATAAAAGCACAAATGGAAAAGAAGCACTCCATCCATGCAAGCTTCCGTGAATTAAATCAAATCTGCAAAATGATAAACAAGATGTTAGAAGAAGAAGAATAAAATGAAGAAGAAGAACAAGACTATAAGAAGTAAGCATACTTAAGTAAAATGGAGCTAACCTAGAAGAAAATGAAGAAGAAGAAGAAGAAGAAGAAGAAGAAGAAGAAGAAGAAGAAGAAGAAGAAGAAGACTAGAAGAAGACTAGAAGAATAAGAAGAAGATGATGATGAAGAAGAAGAAGAAGACTATAAGCTTATTATGTAAACTTGGTCATTTTGTGCTAACATAAGTAATTTTGGAGTTAACCTATAGGAAAGTAAGCATAGTAGAGATAACTTAGCATATTAGAGCTAACATAGGTAACTAAGCATATTAGAGCTAACATAGGTAACTAAGCATATTAGAGCTAACTTAGAGCTAACTTATGTCATTTCGGAGGAAACAAAGCTAAGTATATATAGATCATTTTGGAGATCAAACATACCTGACATAGTTCAGTTCTCATTGTTCTTCTCCTTCTCCTTCCTCAGCCTGATGCGCCAAGAGCGGCGAGGCAGTGGAGGCAGTGGGATGTAGTCTTCTACCACAATTGGCGTGGTCATGTCGCCCAGCTGTGGGATTGCCGGCGCCACCACCGGCGCGAGGTCATTGTCAGGCACCACCACCATCACGAGGCCATCTTCAGGTAGGACAGGCACGACCATCGCTAGGTCATCCTCAGCCACCACCATCGCTAGGTCATCCTCAGCCTGATGCCCACTCTGCTCCTCTTCTTCCCCACTCCAGTCCGGATCATCCTCCTTGCTGTTGCTTTTGCTACAGCCAGAATCGCTGTTGCTTTTGCTACAGCCAGAATCGCTGCTGCTTTGGCTGTAGCCAGTGTCGCTGCTGCTGCTCCCATTGCCTGTCCAAATGCAACAATGACCGTTAACAATCGATGCGAGACAAAGCCAAATGTAGAGGAATAAGAAGAGGCAGAACGTACTGGCATCATCGTCGTCAGCGTAGCGCATGCGACACATAGTTGCGTTGAACACCTTCACGATGAGCATGGTGGCGTCGTCGTCGTACCTGAAGAGAAGGAAGTACCCCTGCCGCAGGTCGTAGGCACGGTAGAACTTCTCCCAGCCACGACACAGGTACATGTGGCCCTCCTTGATCACCAACTCCACGTCCCACAGCCTGCGAAACCCGCTGCCGGCCTGTCGTAGCTTCACATTATTTGGCGGATCTTCACCCAGCATGTTCATAAAAGTGTCAGGCAGCCTCTGCAGTTTGGGACAATGAGTGATGTAGCAAACAACAGAGTTATCATAATGAGATGGGTGAAGGGGAGATCTCTCCTTTTATATACCTGCCTCGTGGATGATACTGAAGTCCCAAGTATGATACTGAAGAACTCGAAAGCATCCAACTCGTACTCCGGTGTGGCAGAGCGGAGTCTGCGGTGGCGGCTTCCCCCCATCTCTGATAAGCAGCAGAAGATAATCAACTACACCAAGTTATCATTTCTCATTCAAAAAACAATGCACTTGTGGACATATGATGGCTCTAGTTGAATTTATTAGTAGCACTAGTCGTCAAAAATGTTACTTTAGTTGAATTTCATATAATAACTATTTTAAACTTCTTTGGGTCAGCAAACTAGGCAACTAGCTAGCAGTATAAAAAACATTCAACTAAAGAAAAGAAAGAAACTGCAAAACGTGGCGGAACCCTAAATAAGAAAGTATAAAAACGTGTCTTTTTTCTTCTTCTTTCCCTCTTTCCTTTCCTCTTCTTTCTTTTTCTTCTTTTTTCCTTTTCTTCTTCTTCCTCTCTTTCCTTTTCTTCTTTTCTTCTTCTTCTTCTTCTTCTTCTTCTTTCTTCTTCTTCTTCTTCTTCTTTCTTCTCTTCTTCTTCTTCTTCCTTTCTCTTCTTCTTCTTCTTCTTCTTCTTCTTCTTCTTCTTCTTCTCTTCTTCTTCTCTTCTTCTTTTCTTCTTTTCTGTCTTGCTTCCTTCTGTCTCTCCTTCCTCCTCCTCCGCTCCTCCTCCTCTCTGCCTCCGTGTGTTGCTCTGTCTCTCCTTCTCTCTTCTTCTAAACTAAAACTAAAACTAATCTAAATAAACTAAACTAAAATAAATAAAACTAAACTAAAACTAAACTGAAAATAAAACTAAACTAAAACTAAAACAGAAACTAAACTAGAAGAAACTAAAAAAACAAACTAAAAAAAAGGGGAAGAAAACAACCTGCAGGGGATCGCCGGTGGGGCGAGGTCGGCCGGTGGGGCGGGGCGGCGCAGGGGCCGCGGGAGGAGGGCGGCAGTGGGGCGGGGAGGGGTCCGGCACCGGCGGCCGGCGCAGGCCTCTCCGGCACGGCGCGGCGAGCGTGGTCACGGGGCGCGGCGGGGCGGCGGTTGCACTTGGCCTAGGAGGTGGGTGATGGTGCTGACTGCGGTGTGGTGTCTTTTTCCGGGGGGCGGGGCTGGCGGGCGGCAGCGGCAGAGCGGCGGGGGAGGAGAGAGGCACGCGCGCGGGAGGGAAACAGAGAAAGAGAGAGAGAGGGGAGACGGCTCGGCCCGTTAAGTGGGCCTTCTTTGCCGTCTGCTAGCAGACGGCAAAGAGGGCGGCCGTTTAGGGCTAGCCCACGTCTCCTCTTTGCCGTCCGCTGGCGGACGGCAAAGAACCTGACCTAGCCACGCTGTGCCCCGTGGGGCCCACCTGGCCCTTTGTCGTCTGCCTTCTAGCTCTTTGCCGTCAGCTGGCTGACGGCAAAGAAACAGCGGACGTCAAATAGACTTTTTGCCATCTGCACTTTCTTTGCCATCCGCTTTGTGGAAGCGGACGGCTAAGAAGCTCTTTGCCGTCAGCTGGCGGACGGCAAAGAGGTGGCAGACGGCAAATTACCAGATTCCAGTAGTGTATGGTGGCCAATCTTTATTCTATGCAAGGCAAACCAGTGCCAGAGATGCCACCGACGCCAGAGTGGAACATTGTGAGTTTCGTTCAAACTATTTCTATCACCATTTTCGGCATTACCATATGCATTCATCTTATTATTGGGTCAATCCATCATAGCTCAATCCATCACAAGGGTCGAACAATGTTCCGGTAGTTCCACCTCAAGTTGCTGGAGTTGGGGAAGCAAACGGAATGACGCCTCCTGATGTTGATGTCACCACTCTGATCTCCAAAACCGCGTGAACTTCATGTTATGTTGTGTTTGAAACTGTTCCTTGTATGTTCTTGAGAACTATTGCATCTTGTGTGATCTTGAGACTTGTAAACTTGTGGTCGTCGAGTGTGCTTGACAACTATTGCACCTTTTATGCACTATTGCTTTTTGTGGGATGTTCTTGAGAATCATTGCTTTTTTTAAATGATGCCTATATGTGACATGTTCTATGTGTGAGCCACTATATGCTGCTGCTGTATATGTTTTGCTGCAGGAAAGAAACAAAAATGCAAAAAAAAAAGGTTGTTGGGCAAAACATTACCGAGAGGGCCTCTCGGTAAAGACTATGAAACTGGACCAAGATACAACCTTTACCGAGAGGCCTCTCGTTATCTCTTCCCATTTAGGGTTGCAAGTCATGGTCAAGAAGATGTCAGGCTTCCCGTATGTATGGATAATTGCCATGGCATCCATATGCCTCTTCTTCATGTCGCGGTCGCTACCAGGGTATGTTCTAGGGAGCACTATTCTTACCCCAACAGCGCTTGCTCGCGTCTCCCCTGATGTGATCGCATCAACAACTCCTTTATACAAGTCGGCATGAATCTGCGTCTGGTTCTTCCTGTACCACCTCAACCGACAACTCTCAATCTTGATGTACATGTCGACGCCCCATTGCTGGAGCAGGCGTGCTCCACAGAGTATGGGATTGAAGATCGCAGGCCGTGTTTGCAGCATGTAACAGTAGTAGTCTCTCACGGAGACGCATAACCTGCTATTCCCCTCTACACATGATTGAGTACCACGAAAATGAGGATACTTTTGAGAAATAAAATATAATTTGTAACGAAATGGGAGGCAAATGGCATACCTGCATCCTCATCATCATCATGGCCCAGTGGACGATGTTGTACAACCTCCCAAGGAACATTACGTTTAGGTAGCTTCGGATGCCAACCTAGCTCCCCCCTTGGATAGAATAGGGGATAAGACAACGGGTCATATGCTCCATCGGTCACACGTATACTGTGCCTTTCGTTGTTGTTACCACAAAGTGTTATCCTCCGGTCAAATCTTTTTGCTAGGTCATTGCCCTCAACCCAAATTGCAGCGACCTCAGATGACACCGGTCTATTATATCTTCTTTGGTCAAGCCTCTGATCGGTGTTTAGGTCTATCCTATAATCATCGAGGTTGTCCTTGTGTGCACCCAAACTCCTAAATTGCTGGGAGTACGGGTTTTCTTTGAGTATGTCCACTAACTTCTTCACGACATCCTGGTCTAATTGCTTGGTGGCACCCTTACGATGAGTTAGGTTTGGGTCGTCATCATAGAAGTACAACTGCAGATGTTCTGGACGGGAGCTAGGCCCGAACGAATGCACATTGTGGTAGATGGTGCCGTGTGCCCGGAATATTTACACCCCAGACTTCATGTTTGTGTAGTTTTCATCAAGGCTGGCGCCAAGGGTTGTGAACACGAAATGCCCGTTGAAGAACCGTATGTTCTCCCGAAAATGTCTAGAATCTGCATCCATGCTGGACCATAGCCTCATCAGCTCTGGGATTGGTTCCAGTTGCTTGAGCTCGATTTGGCCATTGCGACAGCAGAACCCGTCAGTCTCAGACTCAAACTTTCTGGCCTTGCAGTGGTCGCAGTTTGCGGCGTGCTTCAGGATGTGAGTGATGTCTAGGATGTTTGAGTAGACAAAGTCAAATGGATCAGTCTCGATAGGTTTAGCGCTAGACATGCTCGCTTCCTCGTCTTCATCCATGCTGTCATAATCGGATCCTACGGGCATTTGTTGAAACATCATGTTCAAAACAATAATTACTAATAATTCTAATTACAATAAAGCTGCACGACTTCCTAGTTCAGATTTGACCATACCTTGGTCGCGAAACATGTAGTACTCCTCATCCATCAAATCGGGTGGTGTCGGCTCATCGCCCATGATGCCGCTTAGGAATACATCGATGTCGTCTGAATTGTCGTCGTGGCGAATGTGACAATAGACAACATCATGTCAGAAGAGGGTTCCTGAGTATGAGCATAAGAACGTGACAATAGCAATTTCATACCATCGGTACCGACAGTGTAATTCGGCATGATCGTCGGAGGGACGCCATCAGATGAATCATCTTCGGCGGCCCGAGAGACGGGTGATGCGCGACAGGTGAAAGCGGGACATTCAGAGGTTGAGTTTGCTAGGTCTGGACGTGGGATTGTGATGGATTCATTGCACGGGGTGTTTTTCCTTCTAGCATAATTGGCCTTCCTCTGAGCACTTGACTCCCCCTTCTCAATCACTGACATGCTTTTGCGGCGTTGCATGCACTTCTCTCATAGCTTTGCATTCAGTTTTTCTCTGACATCAACCATTACTTCATCCTTTTTCTTCTGATAACATGCATGCTCGGCTACGTGTGTTTCTCTGCTCCCTTTGCTCGTTTGTTAAATTACGATTCCGTTCATTATCACGTTGCCTCCTAGCTTGGTCATTGTCATGGGTGACACCAGACGCATCTAATGTTGAAGGGGGAAATGTTGCATCATCATGCAAGAATTCTGTATAGCTGGAGCTATTAGGGTTGGCTGGTTGCACAACGTTTTGAAAACATAGTTAGAACAATCTGATCTTAATACGTATGGAGGTAGTCACAAAAGAATATTAGAACTTTCTTTTGCTACATAAATACAAACCATGTGCATTAAGATGAAGCATTAAACTCTATGCTTCGAGCATGATGGTCGCTAAAAGAATATTTTGCTATGAAAAAAAAAATCTATGTTCATCAAGGTGAAACTAAAGGTAATATTTTACCTGATGTTGAAAGTGGACGAAGATTTTCATCTTCGATAAGCCGATCCTTTTTCCTCCGATAACCAGCTCTCCTCAGGGCGTTTTTATGATCTCTCTTGCGTTCTTCGTCCGTTTTTTGCTTTGTTTCTTGGGTGTCATTCAAGTTCCCATCTAGTGTCATTCAGGACATTCAAAAAATCTAGGGAATAAAACATAAACTGACATCAATTGATTATGGAGTACGCACAATATGATTACCTTGTAGATCATTGACATTAATGAGACCAGATGTGGCCGTAGTTGTAGCAGGAAATGTTGAATCATTATGCGAGAATGATGTATAGTTGGAGCTAGTTGGGTTGTCTGGTTAAACAAAGTTGTCAAAACATATTGAAAACTTAATGGTTAAGACATGAATGAAGTTTCTGACTATAATGGTTAAAACATTTAAAGCTTACCTGACAAATTAAGGGCCCGCAGATTTTCATCTTGGAGATTCCGATCTTTTTTCCGCCGATAAGAAGCTCTCCTCAGGGCGTTTCTATGGTCTCTTTTGCGATCTTCTTCTGTTCTTTGCGTATTTTCTTTGGTGTCATTCAAGTTATCTACTGGTGTCTTTCATGTCATTCTCTCAAAAGCCAAAGGAAAAAACACAACTTGACATCAAATGATCATGGAAAAGGCAGGGGCAGATTACCTTGTATATCTTTCTCACGAATGACACCAGATGTGACCGTAGCTGTACGAGGATATGTTGCATCATTATGCGAGATTGATGTATAGCCCGAGCTAGCTGGGTTATCTGATTCAACATGCGTGGTCAGTATTTATTTAAATGGTTAAACCATGAATATGTACTCCTAAACACACGTACATAGCATGCATGTTAGGATGAAACATAAAACAATCTTACATGATATACTACGTGTGGGTTTGTTTATCTGCCCCAGCTTCTGTTCTGACCCGGTATCGTTGCATTGTCCCACCAGTTTACCCATGGTTTGTTTGGGGTCATTTGAGACAGCTCCTATTGTAATCCAGCATAAATGCAGAAAACAAAGAGAAGTTAAACAGAACCTGAAATTATACGCTTACCGAATACGCAAATATAACGAACGACATTGCAAAAGTACCAAAAATGTACCTGGGATTACATGTGAAGGTTGATGAACATTCGTGATATCACACAGAGTACGGCGGTGAACAATCTGCCCATCGTCTTGTTGGTATTTCAAACCATCTGACTTGTTAGTGCGATAAGATGCCCGCCTCCGCGCGTTGATAAGTTCCCTATGGTCTACCAGATGTACCAGATGTATGAGAGCTAGTGAATAAAAAAAGTATGAGCATGGGATTTTAGAGGTCTGGTTGAACAATAGGTTTCTCTCTTCATGTTATGTTTATTCTGGTTATGTTTAGTCAGGCCAGATATATTCAGGTATGTTTACAAATCACTTAGATCACATTGATACAACATCTAGGAAACCAGCACTGGGAACTTTGCACATTAAGGAGTAATATATAGTCAGGTTACCATAACAAATAATTCGCATACTATACGTTTTCAAATAATAATTTATATCAACCTAAGATTAGTCAGCAAACTCACGGTAAACAACTTACCAGACTTTGAAAGGGAAGGCTGACTCTCCTCTTGTAACCTGACCGTATCCTCCTTCTTTTTCTTCCGATAAGCTGCACGCCTCTGTGCGTTGAACTGCTCCCTTGTTTCGTCAGCGTAATTTTTGCGTTCATTAAATACAGCTCCTGTTGCATGCTGCTCGGAAGTTCTGTCATCTGCATGATGTTAAAAGTAAAAACCAGAAAGCCCATAAAGCTCATCTCGCAAAATGGACTAAACCTGACTGATCCGCTACCGAATACGTCGGTTTGGATGGTGGATAAGCATGCCTGGGAATACCTTGAGTATCATCTTGTAGCTTCGTCGTACCATCCTTCTTATTCTGATAAGACGACCGCATCCCGTCGTTTAAAGGTTCACAACCTACAACTTACCAATCACCAAAAAATGCGGTATGTTGTACATGAAGGTGAACACCCATAATTATAAATTATGTCATATGAAATGCGGATGAGTCAGTACCATATGAATCTTGCGCTACATATGTGCCATAATCCAGTGTTAGATTACTCGGAGCCGACAACGAAGCATCATGATGGTCTCCAACCCGTAGCAATCTTGATCCATCTGTAGAGTTGTAACCATGATGAATACGAGGCCAATGATACATAGGCGACAAAGTATGCAGGCAACATTCTCAGCAATCTCCACACAGTCTCATACTAGGAACAGTCGTGTAACTATCGTCAACATTTTCAGATACGGGTATGATGCTTGCATTGTATTCTTCAACATTTGTCCGGCTCGTAAGGCCTGCAACACATTATGCATACAGCTTGCCACTGTAGGAAATGCACGTCTCGCATGTGTAGGAATTTCTGATAGAGTGCATCATACCTGTAGTTACGTCCTCTTCTGGTTGATGTTCACCTGCCTTGCTTTTTGAATTCCCCATACGCACCTATGGAATAGCGGGGGTGGGGTGCTCAAGCTAACTACTTCTTGATTATGCAGGTCAGGCAAAACAATATCAAACTTGAAGATTGCGAATGAGCATCCATGTTATCTATGATGTCTATCATAATTTTTTTTCAAAATGCACTAATTGTACTTGAATGTTCTCTTTAGCTATGTGCCCTATCATAATTGTGTTTCAAACTGGCTTGGTTGTACATTCATGTTGTTTTTAGACATGTCCTTTAGATGTCTAGTACGTGTGTACATAGAGTTGTCCGGTCTCCATCTTAAATGCATGCACTTACTATGCTTATTAATTATTTTGGCCTAGGAAGTGTTGTTTAATCATTTTGTCCGAATTCATGGATTTTCATCAGTCAATATGCATATATAGATATTTCTCTAGCCTGTATGAGGATTGTGTAACTTGTTTTGGTTAATCGCAGGTGCAGGAAGACTATTGGATGTACATCTTATTAATGGTGACAAATAAGCACTTCTATTTATTGTACTATGTAAGCGCCCTTCTAACCTCTTTAAATTTAACCTCAGCTAATGAACTTTTAACTGGTGACAAATAATGAAATTATAAACTCTTTAAATGTAACCTCTTTAAATTTAACCTCAGCTAATGGTGACAAATAATGAATGTAAACCATTTGCTTTGTTCTCTTTAAATTTAATGTACTATTGCTTTGTTCCATCATTTGCTTCGTGAGTAATTGCCACAAGGGGGCACACATATTGTAGGAAGCCACATGGCTCTGTAGCTTGAGTCATTACACGAACTACAGTTATCAATTTTTAGCTTATTCGTGAGACATGTTTTTGTTTTGATGTTTCTTTCATGCCTTTTTCTCATGTGTAGAGAGACCTTCAGGCAAGTTAATGTATGAGCACTCTTTTCCTTTATGCTCCTGACCACCTCTACTCTTCTGCTGCACAGTCGTTTAGAATCTTCATTTTCATCAGAAAAAAGCAAGGTCTATAGTAACCTACAGGCAAGTCGATGGTTCAGCCCTATTCTCCTATTCAGCACCACTTCACTTTTGCTATATGGCCGTGTGCTCATGTTTATTTATATCACCTGTAGGCAGAAATTAGTGACAGCTTACTACCAACTGTGCTCATTTCATACCAGATACTTAGTACCAACTGTGCTCAGAAACATGCAAGGATCATTTCATACCGGCTGCTTACTACAAGATGTGCTTAGAAAAGATGCAAGGAGTAATTTCAAATATGGGTTACTATGTGTTGTTTACTGAGGCTAGACTTTCCTGCTCATAAAAAGTAACGATCATTTGTGTAAAAAAATTGGACTGTATAAGCTGGATCATGTGTTGTTTACCTGGTGTAGTTTCGGCGCCGATCCTGGTGTAGTTTCGGCGCCGGATCCTGGACGCGATCGGCGGCGGCGCCTGGAAGCGATAGGCGCCGGATCCGGACGGGATCCGGACGCGATCGGCGGCGGCTTCCACGGGTCCTGAATCCTCAACGAGAACAGCGCCGCATCGGGGGTTCGCCGTCGGACTCCAAATGGGGATCGTATCCGAGGCGTGGAACTGAACCGCAGCGGATCCTCAACGGGATAAGCTGCACATCGGGGGCGTCTTTGAACTGGGAGGGCGGCGGCGAAGGGATGTATCTGCGGCGAAGGGGACGTCAACGGCGTGGACGAATGGACGGAGAACGGCGGCGAACGTCTCGTGCGTGCGAGTGATTATAGGTCAGGAGGAATCGCTCGTACGTGCGACCAATTCCTTAGTGTTGGTTTTTTTCGTAGGTTTTTTTTTCGTAGTTTTATTTTCTAAGGGTTTTTTTCTCGATCCACCGTGTGGGAACCTCGTGTGGGCAGCGTTTTTTTTTTTGTTCGGCGGTGGAACCAGGACGGGATCGCTGGTACGTGGGAGGTGGGAATGAGGACAAAAAAAAAAACCAGGTATGGTGGGACGAAATTTAACCGTGGAAGGGAGACTACATTAGGAGCAGAGATTACTATCCCATAACTTTCTATCCTCACGATACCTTGCCGCTCCTCTTGTGTCGTCCGCCGCATTCCGCCCCAATCCGGCGGGGTCCGTCCGCCTGCTCCGGCGAGGTCCGCCCGCCTGCTCCGTCGACTTCCTCTTCAACCACCCGGACCTCCTCCCGCCGGCATCCCCCGTGAGAACGGCCTCCTCCGCCGCCTGCCTACAACGCCGATGCGTTTCTCCAGGCGCGCGCAGATGTGTGGGCCGGAGTAGCCCCAGCCACGGCCGACGGTCTCGGCGGACTCCCTCCCCTCCCTGCCCCGCGGCAAGGAACCCGCCGAGTTCGTCTTCTTCATTCGGTCTATTATTCCCCTTCTTCCAATTCCGTCCAATTGGATCCCTGCGGTCATACTCAGGTTGCTGAAGTTTACTTTGTTACATCGTTCTACTTCTAAATTGTGTTCAGTAGACCACGTAATGGTTCTTCAGCCAGCATCCTAACAATTTTCTTTTGTTCATCAGGACATCCATGCAGGGACTTGAACTCATGGACATGGCATCATCCTTATTACAAGAGATATCCCCGGCCGGCCGGCGGCTACGGTGACGCAAAGAAATCGGCGAACAAGCGAGGGTGTGTGTGTTAGACATATGGCACAACTGAAGTATGTCTCTGTATTTTGTTATTCTATTTCTTTCTTATCTTATTATGTGTTTAGAATCCAAATGTAGGTTAGGGATCTAGAATACATCCTGTCCTGGAATATAAAGGCGAAAATAAAAGAATCTAGCAAGTGATGTATGTATTCTCATGACAAAATGGAATATAACGGCGGCATGGCAAGTGCAGAGACCCCGACGGAGTCAAGATGACATTTCCTTGTATTGGAACATCCAACCAAGTGAGAGCATCTCTAGCAGACCCCATATAACGCCGACCCGCAAAACGCGTTTGCAGTTCGTGGAAAAACGGCTTTGCGGACCGGCGCGGGAGGCCGCAGAGGCAGACCCCGCAAAACGGACCCGTATAAAAGGATATTCGTGGAATATGCTCTTTTACGGGTCGGCTTTGCGGGTTCTGCTCTTGCGCCGCTGCCGCCGGCCCGCAATTCCGAATTTTGCACTTCAATTTGACACAAGATAATACATTTCTTTGCTTTTTCAACGACATTGGATACATAGGACATCACCAAATCTTTGCTAGAATAGCAAGACCAAAGAAAACAAGAACCACAATTATGCATTTTAGAAGATATCCAACTTCCATAACTGCTCCCACTAGTTGGACCAATATCTTCTCCATGCATTCGTTGTTGATTTGCGGATTCTTGATCTTGCATTCTTCATTCTTCTTCTTTGATTCTAAAGAAGTAGACGTTGCTTCCCCTCTACTTTCTTCTCTAATTGCACATGCAGCCGCATCATTAGCTTCGATTCTACTAAGGAGTGCACGAACATCTATTAAGTTTCTTTCTATCAATAAATCAATGTATTCTCCTTCCCAAAACCAAAATCAGTATCCATCTTCCTACACACATGACGATGTTCGAAATGAGCTATCGCAATTGAACCAAAGAATACGGTGCCAAAGCCGAATGAAAACAACGCATACCCCGTCATTTTCGCATTTGAAGAACACCCATCCGGGGTGCTTCGGCGTGCCCGAAGTTAGCCGCAGCACTGTCCGCGTGCAGTCGTCGCACTGTATGAGCGGCATCGGCGAGCCGCAGAGCCGCTGCGCGAGCGTCGAGCCCGGCGGACGGCCGGCCGAATCCATGCCGGCAAACCGTCGGCGACAGGACGAACCCGTACCTGCATGCGGCGATGGGGCTTTGCCAGGGCTGCGCGGGGTGCTCCCCGACCATTCCATCGCTTGGCGCAGCCACCGGCGGCCGGAAAAGCCAAATCCGGCCACCCGCGACGAGCGGCCGCTGATCTGCAACTTTTCGGCCCGCCGATGCAGGAGGGGGTGGCGGAGGGCAACCTCGGGCGTGTGGCGGCCTTGCGGCGTGATCCCGCCGGTTATTGTCACCGGAATCGTGGGCGGCGGCCCGGTGGCGGGGCAAGGGGGAGAGGGGAGGTGGTAGGTGGGGAAAAGCGCAGGCTGAAATGTCCTCGTGACCAACCGCTCTCGCTATATACAGGGCACCGACGGGCCGGGGGGGAACCCGCGTATTCGTGGGTTAGGGCCGAGATTTTGCCGCGCCCCTCAAAAATATTTACGGGCCGGACGCGTTTACGGGGTCTGTTCGGGCAGGATTTTCCGTGCCGACCCGCATTTTGGCGGTTATTTTGCGGGTCGGGGCTTTTTACGGGGTCTGCTAGAGATGCTCTGAGTGAGTCCAGCACACACGACCGAGTAAATCAGTGAACTTCCCTGAAAAAGGAAAAGTAAATCACTTGACGTAATAGCACAGTTTCAATACCAAACTCAATCACATTTTCACACCCAGTCGTCCACTAATCTTCTTTGAGTGATTTTGGAAACTTCTATGAAAGCTCGTAGAAGTTCAAATGGCTAGCATTGAATGTGTCCCCACTTTGTACCATGATACATTTATTTTTGGTAAATTATGGCGTGTCTATGTAATACCCAAGGGTACAGAGGGCCTTACAAGAAAATGCCACATAAATACAGGAGGAGAAGGTTAAATGACCAACGAAAGTGCTAAAGCATAAAATTCACAGTGTTTTCATCACCTCATGAGGTAAAAACTGCTTGGATTTATGAGCATTCTTTCATCCTTCTCTGTGTACTCAGAGCTTTGTTCTATTTCAATCAGACCGAGAAAGCTATCTGTCTCAGTATCACGCTGTATCCAAGGATGCCTCGAAAGCTTCCTTAATCTGCTAAGCTCCTCAGATACCTCTTTCATTGAGGGCCTATTGTCACTGCACATTTCCAAGCATTGCCTAGCTAGATCTGCTACCCCTGCAATCAACTCCATGTTCTCATGACTTTTTATTTGATTGTCGAGCATATTATCAAGATTGTTCCCCTTCATAGCCAGCAGGAAACTCGACGACAGGCTCCGGCATACCTCAGGACCTTCAAGTTTCAGTGGCTCCTCCCCAGTTAGGATCTCTAGAAGAACAACACCGAAGCTATAAACATCGCTTTTGTCTGTCAAGCAACATGTCTGCATATATTCGGGGTCCAGATAACCGCATGTCCCTTGAACCATTGTGACGAACTGGGCTTTGTCAGCTGGTGCTATTATAGATGCCCCAAAATCTGACACCTTTGCCATGTAATTTTCATCAAGAAGGATGTTAGAGGTTTTCACATCACCATGTAGAATTGGTGGGTTTGCATAGGAATGTAAAAATGCAAGCCCATCAGCTGCCTCATTGACGATCCTTAAAAGAGAACTGAAAGGGAGTTGCTGTTTATGGTTCTTGCCATGAATAAGATCAAACAATGTTCCTTTTGGGATGAACTCATATACTAGCATGGGGACTTCCACCTCAAGGCAACACCCCAATAGCTTGACAATGTTCTTGTGATTGATCTGGGAAAGAATCAACATTTCTTTGCCAAATTCCTTCTTCTGCCTATCATCAACCAATGCGCACCTTTTAATTGCCACTGGAGTGATATCCTTAATTATTCCCTTGTACACAGTGCCATTGCCTCCATGTCCAAGAATCAGGCTTTCGTCAAATTTATTTGTTGCTTGTTTCAGTTCTGCTTCAGTAAACACTGTAAATAAAAGTCCCTGATCTGATTTCATCTTCTCAAACAATAGCATCCCTCCGTGCTGCTGAAAATACTTTTTTTTGACGTTCGCAAGCTTTCTTCTCTCAAATATTACACGTATGCAGAAGATGATAATCACCAGAGTGACAACGCCGATGCTAATGCCTGTAGAAATCAACATGAAAGGTGTTTCTGTTAGTCAAATTGATCCCACAATGTATATACTAAAAGCATAGAAAAAATTTGCTGTGGTAAAGTGGACTAAACGGTCGTGATGCAATATAATTATACCTTCTAAAAAAATTCACTGATGCTTGTTTCTGCACTTACTTTTTGAGTTATTGTCAATTTTCCTCATTTCATTTATTAGGAGACACACCACTATGTGCTTGCCTGGGCTGTGGTAGTTCTACTATTTGGGCCCTCTTTTGCTAAATGTGATTAATATCTTTATGTACAGTTGGACATTGTTTTCTACACAAGAAAGCGAATGTAAAAACATCTAGTGGTTTACCTATGATTAGGGTGATGTCTGGGTTACAAGATTTTGTTTCCATTACGAACTTTCTGCCTGGAGAACAAGAACAATGATACCCTCCTATATTGTTGTGGCATGTTGCAGACTTCGGGCATATACTTGAATTCTTCTCACATTCATTTACATCTGTAACAACAAAGAACCAAATTATTTGGTGTCAAGTGATTGATTTAATAGTAATGCATGAAAAAAAATCGGCGTATGTGTATTGCCAAATACAAATTTTAAATGGCATAATGAATGTAAAGTTTGCCATTCTTCAACCAAAGTAAAATGAGGTAAATATTCTAATTAGATGAAGAAAAAAAATCAAAACAGATTGTAAAACTCAAGTATTTCCAGGCATCAAACTCGGGACATACAGATACAGTAAGTAATGATATTTTCCTTTACAAATTATTAACAGGAAAAGATGATCTGTACCCTGTATTACTCATAAAACGATTGAGCATGGCCTAAAGATACACAGGGAGCAAAGAAATGAACTTGCCTCTGCATCCGTCAAAGAGGTAAGGGTTCCCTTCATATCCGTCGGTGCAGTTGCATAGATACCCTTGGCCGTTGGTCGAGTTCACACACATGCTGTTCCTGCTATGGCACGCGTAAGAAGGCATCTCTCTGGCCACTTCACAAGTTTCATTTCCGACAACCCAGTCCAGCACCAGTGGCTTCCGCCCATCGTCAGTATCATTGAACCTTGTAGTGGTTATGAAGTCCGAGCTGAAACTAAATGTCTCTGTCTCCACCATGGCGGTGTAGCTACATGGGTTGAAAAGCGTACTGTTGGAATTATTGTAAACGTCATAAAAACTGAAGCTATAGCCCCTTAGACCCTTTGGTATATCATTTTGGCAGCAGCCTGCGCCAACACAAGAACCGTTTGTCAGTGCTGCCGGGCTCTCACACACTGCTGCGCACGCTGTCGTATACTTTGCAGTGCTTCCCAAGTTGTTGATGTATGCGAGGGTGTTGCAGCCAATAACTATGAGCTTGTTGTGTACATAGGAGAAGCGGTACGGGCTTTGCGAGAAGTCAAGGGACCAAGCGTTCTGTACCATTGATCTTGAACTTGTATTGTAGCAGTATGTCGAGATGTCGGAGAAAACTCGGACTTGACCCAGGGGCACTGAAATGCTTAGAACCTCCACATTCCGAACGAACATGAACGGCTTGTAGATTCCATTAGCAGTCCTCTTGCAAATGATCTCAAAGCCTTTAATAGCACAGCCAGTACCAATACCAATACCAAACGGATAAGGGATGTCGACATCACCACATTGTGTTTTGCATCCGGGGCCAGACTGCGCTGATGTAGAGGCTAGGTGCAACATGACTGCCAAGACTAGCAGTGGCAGGAAAGCCATGTTACTTGTCTGAAACTGGAGTTGCCCAGAAGATTGTGCTGCACAACACTACACGAAAAGAGAGAGAGAAAATAGTGAGCAAATTAATGGCCATTCAATTAAAGTCTAAAAGTTGCAGGCAACACTTACTGTGTACATTTTATTTCTATGTTGTCGAAATATACCTGAAAATTTTAGCATGGCTGAACAATTTCAACAATGCTTTGTAAATGTCAAGGTACTATAAATCTTGTAGATGAAATGCTGTGAAAATTTCTGTTGAGCTTGCAATCTTAATATATAAATGACAAAAAATTATATTGATACTAGAAGGCCATTTCATTTCTGTTCGACTGTCTATATTCGAATTATGCAAGAAGTGTTTCTCGCCTTTGGATTTCTGGCACTGCATGACTGTATGTGCCTTACACAAATATAGGAGATCGTGTTTCCGAGTTGTAAGGTTTTTGTTGTTTGCACAGTTAAACAGTCTAATTTTTACTTCTTAAATACAGATAATCCTTTGCCGGAAGATTTTGCTGCTGTCCAGGCCATCTTCAAGAAGTTTGGTGATACATCCAGGCTGAGAACTAACATTGCAAAGAGTGTGGCTTATCCTATTTCCTGTGATGGTGTCGATTTATCTCCTATGCTGAGTGATTTTGGTGGAGTGCAAGCTTATTTGCCTTCCCGGTACTTGAACAGCGAGGAGGTAACGAAAAGGCAGAGCCCCTGTTGTTCCCGTCAAAAAATACAGATAACATACAGTTCTGGTGCGTACTGTTGAAACATTTTCAGACCCTGGAGCACTTGAATTCATCTTTTGGTGCGCTAAGGTAAGGAGCTACAGATATGAAGCCTAACAAACAGCGCGTGCGGCATCATCGAGAAAGAGGAACAAAAGGTACCTGATTGTGTGAGCTGGGATAGATAGTGCCCGATACGGAGATCGACGATGCCCAGGAGCGCCTCCAGCTGAAGAGGAGCGCGCTATGCAACAACTCTGCTCATGAACTCATCTTCAGCAAAATGGCCGTTGACCCTTGTTTTTCCCCTGGGAAAGAGAAGGGAATAGGGCCATTTTTCTACTGGCCGGCCTTTTCAGGATGGAGACTCGGCCAAACTCCATTCTCTTGTTTGCCGGACGGCCTGGTGGCCGGCTTTTTGTCCATGGAAGTAACGACGGAAGCAGAGAAACCAGCAGGATCCAGCCTCCATTTGACCGAATCAGCTACTCTTTCTTGACGCCGAATTGGTGGTAGCATGCACTGTCCATGAAAATTACTCCCTCCGTTCCTAAATATAAGTTTTTTTTTAGAGATTTCACTATATAGACTACATTCGGATGTATATAGACGCCTTTTAGAGTATATGTTCACTTATTTTTATTTTGCTCTGTATGTCCCCGTGACGTTTTTGCAGAAAACCCCTCCTCAAACTCCCGGCACAACCCGCACTCCTCGTCGTCTCCAATCGACAGAACCCGCCGCTCCGACACAGGCGCATGGACGCCGGAGCTCCCCTGTCCAGCTTTGCCGCGCTGCTCCCCTGCTCTCCCACGCGTCCTCCTCCGCCGCTCCCTTCTGCCTCGCGCAGCTCCCCTGTCCCCCTTGCCTGCCTCCCGAATCTCGCCTCTTTCACCCAAAAAATCATTTCTTCTCCTCCCGTCGTGTCTCCTTCTCGCGCGCGGCGACGGCACGTCCTCCTCGTGCCCTCGCCGCCAGAGGAGGCGCAGGGCAAGCAGCAGTGGCTCGCACTGTGCCTGTGCGACCTCGGGTGCGAGTGGGCCGCCGCGTCGCAGGCCTACGCGCCGGTCGCCGCCTTGGCCTTGCGCCCGTCCGCGGAGGAGGAGGAGGAGGAGGAGGAGGGGGATTCCATCCGCCACCAAGGCGTCCTGGGTGAGCTTTCTCGCCCCCAGCAAAGGAGGGATGCCACCAAGGATTTGGTTGTCGAACAGCTGTAGGTACTCCAAGCAGAGCAGGTTCTGAAACTCCATCGGAATTGCTCTCTGACAGGTCGATCTCCACGGCGCTCTGCAGGCTCCTGAGCTCCTTAGGGATGGTGCCGTCCAGCTGGTTCCGGTAAATGTAGACCTTTACGAGCATGGGCAGCGCCCCGAGCTCGGATCACATTTTTCTTGGAGTACTGAACCTGAATCACATTTCTCCTGCTGTTGTGTTCTTTTTCATACTGAACCTGAATCACAATTCTCTTGGCGACATGTCCTTTGTCATACCGAACCTGAATCACATTTCTCTTGGCGTCGCATTCCTTGTCATATTGAACCTGAATTTGAGTCTGACGGTGAACTCTGCAATGCATTTTCAGACCTGAGCCCTCAGGAATCGACGCTGCTCCCCAACTTTGTGCTAGACGTGGGAAAAACGAGATACGCCTTCTTAATACTAACCCGGCAGGGCCTGAGGTTCGAGTGCTCGAGCAGTTGCGAGATACAGGTGGTTTCCCCTAACTGAAACGACGATCTTTAGAAGGGAATTTATTTATGTTCAGTCTTTGCTAAAGACTGAATTAGTAAATCTTGTCATAACAAATGTTTATGAATGTTCATTCAGAAATGTTCAGAAACCTTCAGTTTTTCATCATGAAATGTTCATTTCTTTTTGTCCTATAAATTGCGTGTCTTTATTTTGTTGGCTCCTGTGTAGAATTAGTAAATGTTCAGAATTAGTAAATGTGATTATTCAACCAAGGAGTAAGGAGTGTTCAAGATCATCATCTAGACCAAGAAGTTTGCCCTAGATCATGTAGACTTTCATTACTTGGTAATCTGTAAGAACTGTTGCATCGGTACTTTGTTTAGTGATTGTCAATTGTACTGTTTACATTTATAGATGCACTTGAGTTTCAGGTAAATAAAAGAAAGCAACTAAAACTTCAGAGAATATATTGTTGTTTACTCAGAAGAAGAAATGAAGTGCTGAAATTTTGTCAACATCTCAAGACTTGCTGCTTGCAAGTATTTTAATCATGTGGTTAGACTTGCTGCTTGCACATCTCTAATCTTAATTCAGTTAAGTAACAGTTCTCATCTCTTGCAATTTTTCAGGTCTTCCAAAGCATAATACAGGGCAATACTCAATCCAATCTTCTGAGTACAAATTTTTCTGTTCTAAACAAATTCTGTGGTTGGATGGTGAGAGGGACAGTGGTATCCCCAGCCCATCAGGGTTCAAGTCCTGGTGCTCGCATTATTCCTGGATTTATTTCAGGATTTCCAGCGATGCGCTTTCAGTGGGAGGAGACGTTCCCGTCGACGACGAGGCGCCTATGGTGACTTCGTAAATTTCAAGATGACATGCCTGCTCAGTCTCTCGGAGGTGCTCATAGGGGTAGGGTGTGCGTGTGTGCATTCATAGGGGTGAGTATACGCGTATGTATGAGCGTTTACGTAAAAAAAAAACAAATTCTCAGTACAAAAGACCATGATCTACTCCAATTGTGATACTGTACTACTGCATTGTGCAAGGACCACATTTTTTTAGCCACTCATGTTTGTGGCACAAAGGACAAAAATCATTTTCCAGTAGAACTGCATATTCTAACAGAGGATGGGGTAGACCGAATTTGACATGGGAGGAGTCCGTTAAGAGAGACTTGAAGGATTGGAGTATCACCAAAGAACTAGCTATGGACAGGGGTGCGTGGAAGCTTGCTATCCATGTGCCAGAGCCATGAGTTGGTCGCGAGATCTTATGGGTTTCACCTCGAGATCTTATGGGTTTCACCTCGAGCCTACCCCAACTTGTTTGGGACTAAAGCCTTTGTTGTTGTTATTGTTGTTGTTGTTGATATTCTAACAGACTGAAGACCAAATGCGTGTGATTTAACCATCCTCTACATCATAAAAGGTTTCAATCCTAAGTGGCTAAGTCACGACTCCTAATTCAATTGCAATGCATTGCCATTTTCTGTAACATTTCTTTCTTGCTTTTTGTAATTATGTTGTTCTTGGCATTTATCACTAGGCTAACAATATTTTTGAAAAAGCAAGGTAGATTCAGTACAATTGAAGCAAAAGCTAACGATTTGCCTTAATTTGAATTTGTTGTTGTGTAACTTGTGAGCACACAACCATAGCTGCCCAATCAAGAGATGATTGATCTTGCCTTCTCCCATTTTAGACCATAAAAATTAACTGAATTTATTCAATTTACAGGGCAAGCAAGCAAGGTACACAGATCAGTTAACTCCAGTTGTGGTACAGATTGATGCTACGGCTGTACTGCAGGTACACACACATTTAGTTAACTCTAGTTGTACATATTGATACTACTGCAGGCACACACACACACATTCAGTTAACTACAGATTGATGCTACTCCTGTACTCCAGATTGATCACTGAATCTTGACATTGCTCATTATTAGTTTTCTCCACTGAAATTTTGTGCATCTACAGTAGTTACTGAAAATTGCAACTAAGCTTTAGCCTATCTTGAGCTTGAGCTTATCTTGTGCATCTACAGTAGTTACTGAAATTTTGAAAACTCAACTCAACTGAATTCAGTAAATTAAATGGCATATTGCAATATTTCCAAAGATTCAGTTAACTTCTGTTAACATTCAGTTAACTGAAGAATATGTTTATCCAGACCAAGAACATTCAGTTAACTTCTTTGACATTGGAGGTGAACACATTCAGTTAACTTTTTTGCAACATTTCTGCAGAGTACATGATCAATTGTGTTTGAAATTAATGAACAAGCGCCATGTACAGAAATTGGAGCTTGGGTTCTTCTTCTCACCGGCAGCAGCACAAGCAGGGGAGCTCCGGGCGGCAGCACGAGCAGGCCCGCCGGGGAGGAGCAGCAACTTGCATATGAGGAGCAGAAGGAGCTCAAGGTTGAGGATGAGCTTGAGTTGCAGGCCCGCCGGGAACTCCAGGTCCAGGCGCTCGAGACCCAGGCGCGCACAGGTCTTGGGCGGCGGCAGCGTAGGCCCTGGGCGGTGGGAGGGATCACGGCGGGAGAGAATGGCTGCGGCGCAGCGCCCTTCAGCCGTGGAGCCGTCGCCCGTCGAGGTGGTCGCCGCGGCGCAGGTGGGCAGGGGCGGCAGTGGTTCGCAGCGGCGGCGCAGGCCCTGGCCATCGTCACGTGCTCGGCCCTACTACTAGGAAAAGGGCTATAGCTGATATGGACATTAATGGCACACCATGTATGTGGTGAGCCACTAGCAGTGGCGCACCAGATACAGGTGCGCCATTAGTGTCCTCATTACTAATGGCGCACCAGACACACGATGCGCCATTACTAGCAATTTTTTTTTCCAAAACTATTAATAGCGCACCAGGGCACGGTGCGCCATTACTAGTTAACTAGTAATGGCGCAACACACACTCCGTGCGCCGCTACTAACAAATTTTTTTTTTACTTTTTTTTTCAAAACTAGTAATGGCGCACTATCCACTGGTGGGCCACTACTAAACATTTTATTTTTATTTTTTTGCAAAACTAGTAATGACGCACCACATAACAGGTGCGCCATTAGTAACCAGGGTTACTAATGGCGCACCTGTTACGTGGTGCGCCATTACTAATTTTCTGAGTCTTACAATTTATTCACCAAATGCACCCCCCCCTCCCAGTGGACCGCCTTTTCAGTTTCAAAAAAAAATAAAAGAAAATGATAGAAATGTCAAAAAAATAAAAAAAAATAAGATTCCCATGTGATATGTGGTCTAGTTGTTAGCAAAATTTACAAACATGAATTTTCGACTTTTTTGCAAAATCTCTCGAGAATTTGTAAAATGGGCATAACTTTTGCATACGAACTCCGATGAAAAAGTTTTTTATATGAAAAATCATCTACTCGAAAAGTTACATCCGAATTTAACGGGGAACATTTTCAGAATCCCCAAAAACCTAACAGAACGAAAGATACGGAGCTTTTAAGATCTAGAGGGGAAAAAATGGAAAAAAATTCAAACTTACTAGTGGCGCACCATTTGCTAGGTGCGCCACTAGTAACAGAAAAAAAAAATTTGGTTTCAAATTTTTTTTTTTGAATTTTTTTTCAAAATATGATACGTAATATGACCTGGAAGTTTGAAATACTTTTCCAAAATTTCATCACACTAATGAACATGAACAAAGTCCTAGACATCAACAAGGTTTAATAGGATTGATATCATAGATATATCAACAAGTGCTTGTTAAGTGAGGTGGTGCTGGGGTTGGATAGAACTGCGAAGTTAAGCGTGCTCAGGTTGAAGTAGTGTGAGGATGGGTGACCTTCCGGGAAGTTTGACCACTTAGTGTGATTTGACTTGAGATTAAGCATAGTGACCTGAGATTAAGAAAAAAATTTAAAAAAAATTTGAAAAAAAAATTTGAAAAAAATTTGTGGTGCGCCATTACTATCTGACTTAGTAATGGCGCACCACATAGAAGTGCGCCATTAGTAACCCAGGGTAAATATGGCCCCCTGGGAGGCATACTAATGGCGCACTTCCTGGTGCGCCACTACTGTCTGGTATACTAATGGCGCACCAGGGGTGCGCCATTAGTATTAGTTACTAATGGCGTGATGATAGTGGCGCACCTGTAGTGCGCCATTAATGGCCAAAACAGGTGCGTCACTAGTAGGCCTTTTCCTAGTAGAAAGGAGGCCGACGGTGGCTTGGGCGACAGAGAAAGGAGGAAGAAGCAGCGGGGGCTGATTAGCAAGAGATTTGAAGATGTAAGGTTTTTTTTTTTGGCAAAATTGTAAATGTCCAGACGGAGGGAGTATTTAGGAACGGAGGGAGTAGGTCTTGTATCATGGCAGCGGTGCGTCGACGACTCTATCGACAATTGAATATTAACTGTACACCTAACTATCTTGCCCCAAAAACACGTGTGGTGGTATGTATAGTACTATTATGCATGCTACCCTACCAGTTTCGTTCCAGATCTGCTGTTGATGCAAAATTAGTAAAAAAATATTATCTAAAAAAGAAGGACCCTGAGGTCTCTGAATCGAGTGATGCATACAATATACTAGTGGTTGGGGCGTGTCCATGGTGTGCCGCCTGGGCGAAAGCTCGGCGGTGCTAGATGGAACGCACCCTTTCACTTTCCTGTTTGATACCAATCAGCCGTGCCATCTTCGTGCAGACGCCGCACTCAACCACGAGCATGACGTTGAAGAACGGCTTGGCTTGGCCCCCAGCGATTACCCGATGACCAGCAGGCCGACAGTTTCCTGTTGGCCTCCGTCATTCGCTCCTCGAAGCCCGCCGGGAGCCACTCCGGCTTGAAGCCGTCCTTGGCGTCGAGCCCCCGCGGTGGCCCGAGGACCCAGAGGAACGGCCACCCGCTGCCCTCCAGCCCAGTGGCAGCTTCGTCGTCTGATCGGCATCGACTCTGTTATGTGATCCAAAGGATATGTACAGGACCGTGCGCGTCGAGTGCCACGGGATAATATGCTAGGATCGTCCTCGTCCTAGGAGTCCATCAGATCGAGTGAGCACGTTGTTGACAAGGAGCGCGTCGGTCTTGCGGCAAGACGAGATAGCCGCCAAAAGAAGGCCGTGCAGGGATGGTCCCGGGTTGCGGTGAGCAAGTAGCGCAGGATCTGCGCGCGGTGAAGAACGAGGGTGGGGAAATCGAGCACAGGTAACTCGTCGCCCACGGCGAGTGTGTACGGCACGTGCTCCCAGAGGGAGAAGACGCGGATGGTGGGAGACCAGGGTGATGGCGAAAATATATATTAGAGCACATGCACCAGATCCTCTCTATCTAGCCATCCATTTCCTGCTTTAAGATTCGTGCAAATACATTTCTCTTTTTTGTTTCTACCACATAGAACATATCTTGAAGTTCAAACCTATGCAGCGTGGCAAAACTTTTTAAGTAGAATTTAGGATAAATCTTTCAGATTTTTTTGTCAAACATAAATATACAAAATACATTTTGTTTGATAAAAAAAATCATTTTTTTAGTATTTATGTCGGACAAAAAATTCTGAAAGATTTATCCTAAATTCTAGTTAGAAAGCTTTGCCATGCTGCATAGGTTTGAACTTCAAGATATGTTCTATGTGGAAGAAACAAAAAAGAGAAAATTTCATATAGAAAATTAGTTGTGTCGCACGGATCTTAAAGCGATATTGGAGAGCTAGGATAGCAGGGCCTGGGTGCAAGTGCTCTAAAAATCCACGTCCAGGGTGATGGTGATGCTTTTGGAGGCCGGCGAGGCAAATGAAGGCCGAGATGTGGCTGCGCGCTAGGAAGGGGAAGAGGACGATGTGTGGGTGCGAGCTCCATGCTTGCCTGACGGGGGTGGCTTGCTCGTTGGAGTAGAGTGACTGGAAATGTGGAGCCGTGGAGACTGATCTTGGGATCTTGAGGAATTTCATTACAAACTTATCTGAGAGTGCCATTAGTTCAGAAAGACACAAGTTAACAGGTTATATGCAGAAGCAGCAGGATGAGAGGGTCATTACGAACTAATGAATTGGTTAATCAAGTTAGGTTGTAAATGAAAAAAATGGCATATTCAGAGTACTATTTTCCAGCAAAAGCATATTCACATAATGGATCCAATTCTATGCAAGAGGCACAACACCAACGTCCAGGTACAACTTTGGCTTAAGTACTCAGGGTTACTTTCTGGACTCGATGGCACTTTCTTCATCAGAGAGACTAACATACAAGGACGCTGTTATCAGTCAGTTCTACTCCTATTTATCTTGCTAGAAAATAATGACACAAAGAATGAGTGCAGGCTCCCCAAATTCCCACCATAAGTAATAACAAGGTAAAGGGAACAACGGGTATTGCCTTCACTAACTGAACTTATATATTTTATACATCCTGAGTTATCCTTCTTGGAAGAAATGACCCTATCTTTCGACTCGCTTAACGCAAGTACAACACGCCGCATCAACAGTCTCTCACACAGCGACAGGTAACTACATAGCACAGCAATTTTCAAGAACTCAATGATTGACGGCGGCTTTATCTTCCAAATCCAGATTGATGTCGAGGATCCCTGGGCCCAGAGAATTGTCCATGACGTAATTTTTGGCCCATGTTACGAGATCACCTCCCAGTTATATTTGTTGCACAGGTGCACTACCTATTAGCAGCTCCAACAGCACAACGCCATAACTGTATGCCAGATTTCTCGGTGACCATCATGGTGTACGCATATTCTGACCAAATGAGAAGAGCTGGATCAGCACTTTGTACATCAGCAAACCAGTAAAAAATTCTGAATAAATGACAGTAAGGCAGGGCGAATCCATTGGAGTTGAGAGTAAGGCAGGGCAAATCCATTAAACCAGTAAAACTTAGGGGAGTGGCAGTGAGTTATATATATAGTTACAAGATGCATTACACATATAGATAACATCTACTGTGTTTAAATGTCCACACAATGACCAGACAACTATTTTAAAAAAATGTGTCAGGTTTAGTCAACAGAAGACAACAGGGATAAGCCCTGTCGAGACTCCTAGGGACTGATGAGCGATGAAGAAGAAAATATTGTAGTGATGATAATCCGGGAATTATAAAGTAACCAAGAGTGTTGT
The DNA here is from genome assembly GCA_011799875.1 of Thinopyrum elongatum. NCBI lineage: Eukaryota > Viridiplantae > Streptophyta > Magnoliopsida > Poales > Poaceae > Thinopyrum > Thinopyrum elongatum. The sequence goes on along the minus strand of CM022302.1, from coordinate 89,924,027 downwards.
AGGAATTGTCCAAAGGTAAGGAAGTATCCCTTCGACCAACCTTTTGTTAAGATACCTAATTAACTTGATTATGTATACTGGAATATAAGTCACTTTTAGGTGCAACACAACCTGTTTAAACATTATCTTGATTAATAATTGCAAAAGTATTTACAGTATAGGAGACCAAACTTGGAAACGTGACAGAATGCTATCAACTTTCTGTCAGATACTTCCATTGATGTGTTGTGTGTATGGTTCCAACACCTACAAAATTCCATGTGTTTGATGGAATGATTCCATTCTAGACCTATATTAATTCTCACATAGGGCTATTCGTTGAACAATCAAGCTAGCCCATGTATATCATGTTTCCTGCAGTGTGTTATATTTAGGACACGCATGGTACATGGAAGAAAATAAGGAATTTCGAGAAGCCGGAGAAATTTCAGTTAATATTTACTCTTTTAAGGTATAGGTAAGATGATACTTCAGGGTTATTTTTGTCGAGTATATTATATTTTATAATAAACATCTTCACAAGAATGAAACTGTGGAATTAAGCTTTTCATGCTTTCTAAGGGCCTCAATACAAGAAGCATGATGCAATGTTATTCTTTTAACCACTCAAATTTGACAATTTGTGCCTAATTTTCAATAACAACCTTCAGATAAGTTAAAGTGATGTAGATTTAAGAGCTATACACTTAAACTACAAGGCAACTTATGACTTTACATATAGTAAGTCTTGCTAAATGGTCATGTAACTTTACAGTCTTAAGCAAAACAATGAAAGCGCCCTAATCATTTCAATTTTTAGTACACAAATGTTCTTTGCTGCTTCTGAAGATTTGAATTTTTATATTATTTTTAGAACGGAAACCATAGGATGGTATGCTACAATATGACAGTTTCACTTTTTATCGGTGTATGTATCATTGTTGTACTATAAATACTGGGGTTGCACCTTTTTCCTTCTGATATTGTTGTGAATATGATTGAGAAAGCCTGGAATATATTACTCTTGATAGAATATTATATTTGTGATAATTATTAATACATCCATGGCATTTGGGAAAAACAATAAGATCACATGGTAATCTCATTTATTGTAGCATCATGTAATATCTGAATGACATTCTCATTTTTATTTACTTGGTATGGCATGGTAATCTCATTTATTGTAGCATCATGTAATATCTGAATGACATTCTCATTTTTATTTTCTTGGTATGGATCGTCATGGCCACAAACCTGAACCACTTGTAGTTCAGCGTTATACCCGTTCAGATAACCCAATGATCCCTGGTTCATGGTTTCATATATCAGATATCCTATCAATCGAGGTACAAATCACAGATAGATCAGCTCACAAACCAATTAATATAATAATTTTAAAAGGTTTCCAATAGAGCATATAGGCAAACAAATAAGCACAAAGTAGCTACATTTTCCATGAATAACAAAACAAGGAAATCTTAACATCCTTGGCTCGAACATTAGAAATAAAAAAAATCAAAATAAAGCAGTGTTGAAATTTTCTCCGAACCCAAAGCTTTTATTTTCTTGATTCTGAAAGGAACTCAATGCGCGCATTCATCATGTACTAACTCAGTGAAGACCAAATAAAAGTACAGTCATCCTTCCAGTGAAAAATAAAGGGGTAAACACAATCATGTGGTCAAACCATAGTGGAAGAACTTAATAAGCAAACGACAAAAGCACACCCTGCAGTACTTTATAGAACAACAACTTGCATTTCCTCCTGGCTGCTCTTTCCATGCTTCATAGTTTGGCCAATGAATAAAATGGCTTGACAGCTATGCTCTGGTTATTGGTTGCCTGGACGAATAAACAAATGTAATTTTTATAGGAGTTATAAAACCTATTTGATCTGGCAGAGAGAAATAAATAACAGTGACAAAATTTAATGCTGAAATACGAATAACCATGTATCTTCAGAAGAAAAAATATATATATGAAAAATGATCCAGAGAGTTGCCTGGGCATGTGCATCCAAACGACCATTGTTACAAAGAAGCATATATACACATGTAAGTGGGCAAACGACGTACAAACAATTGCATGGATACACACAGACAAGACGGAAAAAGGGTAACAACCTGATCCCATGGCGGCGTTTCTGTCATCTGTGTCCTCTAAAGAAACGAAACGGACTGCAGCAGCTAGCTCACTGGAAAAAGAATAGTCGCATCCAACTTAGATGTAAGCACAGACAAGACACATGGACAGAACAAGATCAAGGGATAGAAGAATCACCAACCTGTAAACCAAGGCAGCAAGCAACTTGCAGCAAGATCATCACCTGCAAATAAGAAACTGGAGCACTAGAGCAGCCAGATTCGTGGAAAATCTAAGAGAAAATGACTAAAATAATGAGCTCCAGAGAACAACAATCAAGAAATAATCATTCTAATTACTGGAATGAACTTTGCATAAATTATTACAAACTGAAGAATGGAAATATATCTTGCTTCATGACGATCAATATATCATGTGTGCCTTAAATCGTATAATAATGTAAAAGTAACCAACCGAGAGAACACAACACACACCTCATGATAGAAGATGAGCTGCGACCAATCATCCTAAACCATGGACTTCATAGGTTAAATTAGTAGAAGCAGGGCTCAAAATATGAAAATCCAAGTGTATTTGTGGTAGAATGTAGGGCATAAAAAATACATCAGCCATAAATACTTGCTGATTGATGTTCTTCCAATTCATGATACAAATGCATGCCTCATCAACACTTGTAGGTCATTGTCTCAAAAAAGTACCTTTGGGTGGTAATATCCAGGGGATCCTTTGGCAAGATCAGGCCATTAGACCATTTAAGCATCCTTCATGGACAAGTCACAAGTGGAAGTCAAAACTACAAACAATTCAGAAAATCTAGACGCAGTTTAAGGAAGAAGGGACTGACCAGGTCTACCGTTTATTCACAGTGTAATCATTGACTTGTCGTTATATATCCATCTAAAATGATCTGCATTATAAGGCTGCTTAAAAACTGAAGCAAGAAGCAATTAAGATGAAAATGCATTAGAACCATTTTGACCTAATCGGTAAATCAAGTAATGTTCAGACTTCAGAGAACAAGGAAAATGAATATATAAGCATCTAAAAGTTAATGTACCATTTGTACTGGTACTTCAGATTGGACTAAAAAGCGAAATGTTTGACGACATAAGATTGTTTAATAGAATTTCCCTGCAAGAGCAGAAACAGATGAGGGCATACATACCCATGAATGGTTGTCCTTTCTTCATATGCAGTGAATTACCAAGATAATAAATAGTGGACGCAATTCCAGGTTTGTAATACTATACACACGATTGGTACAGCCTCCGGGTCGGGGTCGCTCACGCCTTGTGTTTACCATCCGTTCAACATGAGCTCTATGGAAAATTAATGAGTTATTTCTTCTTAGTAGCAGATCAAATAAACAACAACTAAAATATAAAGTGGAAAGTAACCTACAATGTTTACATCATATATTGTTACCCATGCCTTCATGTACAACCTTTGCATCATTGCCAAAAAAATGTACCGCCTCTCCACACCATATCTGTGAGTGTCTTCAGCGCACAATTTAGTGCTTAACCTCCAGAATCACTTGAGTAGAATATCAATGAAAACGGATGAAGATAAAGACGCACTGGTCAGACCACGATTGCAAATAGTGCATGTTTGTAGCTATGTCATGAATTTCATTACATACTCTAGGATCTGACTCATCAACAACCATCCAAACTAAACACATGAACCTAAAACGAACAGGTCAAATAATCTAGCATAAATAGAACATCTCTATGATATGAGATTATCTTCGGTCACTGAAACCAAATATTTCAAGGATACAACCGAAGACACACCCGGTCAAAGAAGCTTTTCTTCTTGTTGTCATCGACACCGGGTTCTGGCCAGTGTCCCTCACTTAGCGGCATCTTTTGCAAGTTCAACCTAGAATCACAACAGGGGCAACAAGCATTACAGAGAACTCAAACTCAGAAAATCCATTTCCTACATAAAATTAGAGAAATCAATTGGAATCACGGACTGCCAACTATAACAAACAGTGAAATAGGATTTTTCTTATATATGACTGAAAGAAGAACAACTCAACTGCAACACAAAAAATGGGACGTGATGCACTTGGGCTAGTTGAAGAGATCAGAGGAAGACCTCGGAGATCTAATACTCGACATTCCGGATCTGAATGACCACTTGGGCTAGTTGAAGAGATCAGAGGAAGAAACGATAGAGACAGAGATGAGGGAGAGGCCATGTCTGCCACCCATCCACCTTCGCGGCCCATGGTCTCGTCATCCTACTCGTCTCTCCTTGAGGGTGTAGGCCGATACCTCCCCGACGACGCCATGCTCCCGATGCCTCCCCCCACACACACCCACCCTCACCCGGCCACCCCGACCCGGTTGAGCGCCAACGAGGAGGAAGGGATAGAGCACAGGGAGGGGTTGGATGAGATGGAGCTCCGGGCGGGAGATCGAGAGGGCATGAGCGTGGGGAGGACGGCGGCAGCGGCGGCGGCGGCAACCCTAGCTGTGGGAAGAGGGGCGCTGTGCGCGAGGGAGGAAAGGCCGCTGGCTCGCTGCCCAGCCCGGCACTTGATCGTGTTTTATTTTTCTCTTCGTTCGGTACAGTAAATCTCAGCACAGTAAAATCGCGTGGATCACCCCAGCGAGCGCCATTCACGCGACGTTTATTGGGTTTGATTACTTCCTCCATTTCAAAATAAGTGTCTCAACCTTAGTACAATTTTGTACTAAAGTTAGTACAAAGTTGAGATACTTATTTTTTGACGGAGGAAGTATTAGTTAATAATAATGCCAAAAAAATGATTTACAAAGAGGAAAAGGGAAAAAGAATATGAGACCATCCACATAGGGCATGCCTCGCGGGAGCATCCCCAAGTCATACCAGCAAACCTACGACAGCATGCTCGCACACGAGGTAGTTACCAACATTTTTTTCGGCTAAAAAAGGTTACCAATATTTTTAAATGCTTTTGGTTTCGATATTATCAATATTTTTTAAGTGCTTTCACTAGTAGAAAACAGAGCTTTGGTCCAAGCTCAATCTACACATTAGTCCCGCTTGCATTACGAACCGGGACTAATGTGAGCATTAGTCCCGGTTCGAGCGGCTAGGGCGCCGGGCAGGCATTAGTCCCGGTTCAAATGGGACCTTAACCGGGACTAAAGGGTGCGATGCCCTTTAGTCCCGGTTGGAGCCACGAACCGGGACTAAAGGGGTTTTGAAATTGTTTTTTATTTTTCCATTTGTTTTTTTTGTTTAGTTTCTGTTTTAAATTGCTTATATCTTTTAGGATATTTGATGTTTTTGAGTGATTCTTTTTGCATTAGATTCAAAATTTTGTCTAGTTTTTGTTTGTGCCATTAGTTTTCAAATTTGAATGATTTAAATATGAATTTGTTCAAATTTACTTCAAACCTTAGATTGTGAATAATTTGAGTTTAAAAATAGTTTTTAATTTAATTCTTTTTGCTCCTAGTCACATGTTAGATTATTGTCACAGTAAGATTTATTTGGTTATTTTTAGAATAATTTATATTACGATTTTAATTAAAACAGTATTAATAGTTGTTTAGCCTTTAATAATAGTTGATAGAATTAGTTTTGCAATATTAAAAGTAAATTTTTTTGCCACTTTAATAGAACGTGACTCTGGCTTGGTTAAACTTAGTTGTGACTCTGGCTGGGACGGTGCTAGCAGATGTAGTCGACGGTAGGATTGGATGGACACCATGTTGTAGTATGCTTCTGTTGGACAGCATTAAACTCTACCCCCCAGTATCGCCATTTCAGTTTTGAAAAAAAAAACAAAAGAAAATAATAAAAACTTCAAAAAATAAAATCCTTCGAGATGTAGTTATGTTACTACATCTACTAGTTAGGAAAATTAAAAAGCATAAATTTCGACATGTTTTGCAAAAAAGTGTTATGAAAAAGTAAAACGGCTATAACTTTTGCATACGATGTCGAAAAAAAAACGTATAATATATCAAAATGTTCAGCACGAAAATCTGGTTCCGATTTCGATGGCCGCAGGCTGTTTTGCAAATTTTTCGAATCCTCAAATTTTGAAAGGAAAAAAAGTTATCCTCAAATTTAAGTTTTTTTGAATTTTTGGTCAAACTGTGGTCAAACTATGGTCAAACTACTTATTCAAGAAATATTAGTGTTACTAATTAATTATTATTTTTTAGAATAATAGTTTCAAACTCAAACGGTGCTTCATGCTCAAGTTCAACTCCTAAGGGTTAATTGGATTGACAGCTTACTATTGTCAGGAAAACAACAAGTGCAGACTTGAAAACTAGGGAGAATAGAACTCGGAAGTTAAGCGTGCTTAGGCTGGGGTAGTGAGAGGATGGGTGACCAGTCGGGAAGTTAGACAATTTGTAATGAGTGGTGCATACTTGAGCAGTGATGAGGGGTGATTAGAGATTAAATTGTCAAATAATTCAGAAATTTGAAAATCGGAAAAAAATTCAAAAAAAAATTTGAAAAAAAATTCGATTTTTTTTCAAATAAACTCAGAAAAACCAAATTTCAAAAAAATTCCTTTAGTCCCGGTTGGTGTACCAACCGGGACTAAAGATGGAGCTCCAGAAACCGGCCGCGTGGAGCTCCTTTAGTCCCGGTTCGTAAGCAAATCGGGACTAAAGGTTTTGGGCTTTAGTTCTAGAACCGGGACTAAAGGCCCTCTGGAACCGGGACTAAAGGCCCGTTTTCTACTAGTGTTTATAAAGCCGATGCAATTCCGGTAAAATCTAACAACTTTTACACATATAAACGTTCATTTGTGCATGCATAGTCTGTGGTGTAAACATCACTAAATTAGTAATATCACTAAAATATGACATTGGAAACTAACTCATATTTTATCTCTACTGTATTTTAACCATGCACCATGTCTAAATCTGAAGCCCCTGTCTTAAGCTACACAACAACAAAAAAAATCCAGAATTTATTTAATTGGACAATCCTCTATAACACTAAGCTCTCTAGTTTTAAAGAGTTCACATTCAATTGAGGTCTCTAAGTAAAATCAGGTCACCCGATTTTGATCGGGCCAACAATTTCTCAAAAACTCCCATTCAATTATTTTATACTATATACTATGCTTTCTAATTTTTAAGGCCTCACAATTAATTGAGGTATTCAATTTAGAACTGGATCATCTGATTTTGACAGGGTCAACAATTTCTCAAGCTCTCCCATTCAATTCTTTTAATTCACAATGTCCTATAATTTTCAAGCTCTTTCATTCAATTGAGGTATTTAATTTGGATTTGGTGTACGATTTTGGCCGGGCCAATGATTTTTCATCAATCAGCAACAACCGGCCTATAGAAACGTATTAACCCCGCGCACCCTCCCACCACCTAGATAAAGCAAGCACCACCATGTGATATTGTAGCACCAATATAGTATATGCAACAACCGACACCGAAATTTCCCACATAAATATAGGTTGGTTAGCGGATAACACAAAATCACACCACGAAAGGCCCACCAAATCAACACATCGTAAATATAAATAAAACACACTATATCGTCTTCCCCACCTGCCAAATTAATATTCCAATAATTCCAAAATATAAGGGGTAATAGTTTTTTATAAAGCCAAATTTCTTTAACTTTGACCAAGTTCAGAGCAAAAATATTGACATCCACAATATTAAACAAAAAAGGTATGGAAATTCATTTAAGGATGAATCTAAAAATAGCAATTTGATATTATGAATTTTTATATATTTCTCTACAAATTTGATCAAACTTAAAAGGTTTACCTTTTCAAAAAAGTAATAGAACTTATATTTTTAAACAGAGTGTTTTTTTAAGAAACCCAACAACACCAACGATGCAGCAAAGCGCGCTCAACCCTTCTAGTAAATGTACTATATCCTCTCAATTAGGACACCATAAAGATCACAGGAGAAATGTTTCATTAGGGAAAGAGATCCTGCTTGTCATACATCTTACAATGTTTTATCCAATTCATGATTCAAAAATATTATATTTGTAACCATGTTTATGAATATCTAGAGAAGGACAATGCAAGAAAAATTGCATAACATGCACGCATCGCCAAAACCAGTGTTGGCGTCGACCTTCCTTCCAATAGCGTGTGTGCGCGCGTTTGTGTGTGTCAGAAAATGCAAAATAGCTGCTTTACTCGATGGAGCTCGACCTACTAATAAACTGTAAACAATATTTGAAAATCTAAAAGCGCATCCTAATTCTTTATATCAAACATATATGTGTGAACTATATAAATATTTTAATGCCTATTTCTTTAGTGGGCTACACACAAAAAATTAGACCTGCAATTTTCTGCTGCAGATCGACTTTTTTTAGCTTCAAAAATGTATTCTTTCATAAATTTAAATAGTGCATAATATATAACTCACCTACATGATGTATATATGGTAAAAAAGTTGAAATATAGGAGTATGTGTGTGCCCGCTTTAAATAAATGTTTTGTTTTTAACATTCCTTATCACTGAATAATACTCCCTCCGTCCCATAATGTGTTTTCGATGGAGGGAGTATTAGATAACTGTTTTTTAAAATGGGGCTATAAACATTTTTTAAATAAACTTTCGTTTTGAATTTAACGCCCATTGAGGGCTTCAGTGTCCAGCCCAGTTTTGGGCTCTCAGCATCTTTGTTGTCACTTTCAACCCATCCTTGTCTCTCAACCCCTAAAAAAAAGTCCATACTTGTCTAAAAAAAACTTTCAGTACATCCATCCATCAAAAAAAAAAACTTTCAGTACATCCACAACATCATGCCACTGAGTAGGGTGAGATGAGCATCCTCCGCCGCCGCCACCCCTCGCCGGCGGCAGTGCCGTCGCTAGAGGACGACAACCTCATCTGCCTCCCCCCACAACCGTCCTCCCCCCCCCCCCCCCCCCGCCCGGCGCCTCCCTCGTCTGCAAGCGCTGACATTGCCTCGTCTCTGATCCAGGTTTCTGCCGCCGCTTCCGCCGCCACCACCGCCGCAACCCTCCCCTCCTTGGTTTCTTCCAAGTATATCATGAGATCTCATCCATACCTACCCTCAACGCCCCGGACCGTGCCTCGCCCGAACGCTTCTCCTTGCAGCATGATGACGGCGACCGCCGCTTCGCCACCCTTGGATGCTGCCATGACCTCATACTCATCTTCTTTCGGAAGCGTCTCCGGCTCCTCGTGTGGGACCCCATCACCGGCGACCAGCACCACATTGCCGTTCCTCCCCCAATCAGCCAGGCGGTACTTCTCTCTGCCGGAGACGGCCACCACTTCCATGTGGCCTTGGTAGGCAACAGTGAGAGACAAATTATGCAAGCTGTGGGCAATCTTATCACAACACCGCTTCAATCTGAGGATCCTGCCCATTTTCGCATTGGGGTTTCTACGGTCAAGCATGCTATGCTGGTTTGGGATTCACTTTACTGGTTGCTTACTGGGAGTTTGGATGAGATCCTTGAATTTGATATGGATAGGCAAAAACTAGCTGTGATACCTTTGCCAACAAATGACCTCAGCTGTTTCTACTTCTTGATGATACGGGCAGGTGGCGATGGACTTGGTCTCTTCACTTTGTCAGGCTGCAGTGTCCAATTTTGGAAGAGAAGGACCAATTGTGATGGTGTTGCTTCATGGGTGTTTGGAACAACTATTGAAATTGACAAGCTACTTCACTTGAAAGCAGAGGATATGAGGAGTGAAATGATACTAGGGTTTGCCGAGGACAATAATGTCATTCTCCTGTGGGCAATTGACAGTCTTGTCATGTTCCATCTTGAGTCACTATAGTTTGAGAAATTCTTGGGAACCAACATCACGGCTCATTATCACTCATTTGAAAGTATCTATACTACAGCTAATGTCATGCTTTACATCGTGGATATATTAAAACCAAGTTGTTTTTTATAATTGATTTATAAAATACCGTGAACACCCTTTCGTGTTAAGCTATCAATTTTAAGTATTGCCATATCAGGAATTTTTTTGCGGCTTCATGAAGTTTTGACCGTATATCGATGATGTTCTGCAGTGTTCAATTCTTACGCTTGCATGGGGCAGTCTTCTTTAATGATTATGATCTAGAAAATATCTTTAGTGGTATGTAATTAACTTTACGTTCTGTAGCCAGGCAGTGGGCATTGTCCTAACGTTAACTTCATTCCGTAATGTTTGTGGTTCAAGTCAGAGCTAGCAAACTTTATTTATCACTTATATAAATGCCCCTTCATACAATAAAACAATGAATACCAAGATTAGCAAATTATTTCTGCAATAACTGAAATAAATTTGACTGTTGCCTGTGTATTGACGCATCTTCAAGAATTGAATAATGGTGGTTTTAGTGTGCAGCAGCCAGCATTGTGAATTTGTTCCTCAAATAGAAATCTTTGTTCCTCAAAAACATTGAAGATAACTACATGAACACTAGCTTGAACTAACTGAAATGTCTAGCTAGCTCAATGGATACGTTGGAAGCTTAAGGCTAGCTCTATTTCTTTCATTCAATATTGTTATCTCTATTTCAATCATTATCGCACTACGTCGACCTCTTTAGTTCATTTCCTGATATCAACTAATTAATAACTTCTTTATTCATTTTCTTTGCCGGCGAGCAGGGCTTGACAAAAGTTCATCAAAGAGGTTGAAGGCGAATGGAAACAACAGCTGAAATGGGTGCGACCCAAGGTAATTAAGTAGTACTAGCTAGCTACGTCCGTGCATCTCTTTAATTCTAGTTTCAATACCATTATCATGCTTGATTAATTATTATCTGATTGAATTTTATTCTCATAAAGTGCCTGAGCCAGGCGCCGGGGAATAATTTATGCGCATACTACGTTTGCGAGAACATTCGCATTATGACGTCCAAAAGGAGCAAAGATGATAGACAACTTTGGGTATGTTTGGCAGAACACTATTCACAATTTTTATATCATTATCTAATATATGTATGCACACAACTAATACATTCATATTGACCTCCTTCCTTTAAAGATGTCGGAGATGCGGGACACTAGTAGAAAAAAGGCCCATTTGTCCCAGTTCCAGAGGCCCATTTGTCCCGATTCTGGAACCGGGACTAAAGGGTCGGGACTAAAACCCAATACCTTTAGTCCCGGTTCGCCTACGAACCGGGACAGATGGGGCTCCACGTGGCCGCTGCGGCTTGCCTAGGCAGGAGGGCCTTTTGTCCCGGTTGGTAGCACCAACCGGGACCAAAAATCATCCACGCGTCAGCAATTCAGGGGCTGGGGTTTTTGTTTTTTTGTTTTTGAAAGGGGGGGGGGGGGGGCGGGCGGGGGGTTGGGGGTTTTGTAGGGGTAATTTAGGGGTTTCATATATTGTGTTAGCTAGCTAATAGAGAGAAGTGTCCTCTCTTATCTCCGTGCTTGGTCGACGCTACGTACTATACGTATAGAGATGACTCGACACGCTAGCTAGTAAGTAAATGAAGGAAACCATTAAGTACACAAGATCGTCATGAACATATACGGAGAGAAGTGATCGACCTCCTCCTTCTCAGAGAGATTGGTCGAACAACAAGTTTTCGTATATCTATCCAACGCTACTAGCTACATATATACAATATAAGATCTCTTACAATCCCTAACATCTGATGTCAAGTTCCACATGCTATTCTCCGGCTGGATTGATGACGTGGTCAAGAAAGAATCCCGCCAATTCCTCTTGAATTGCTTTTATGCAATCTTGTGGTAGGAGTTCATCCCGCATCTGCCACATCTAATTTGAAGAAGGGGGTCAATACATATATATGAATGAAACTCAACACAAATGATGGTAATAAAATAAAATTGTGAATATTATTGCTTATGCACTTCATATTGTTTTTCAGAGTAGCTCCGCTTAGAGGTCGTCGCGTTGTAGATGTACTCGCAAACGTAGTATCCACAAAAATTATTCCCGCCTTCCTGCCACAAACACTTTACGAGAAATAGAGGTCAATCAAACTGATAATCAAGCATTATAAATGGTATTGATGAAACTAGCTAGAATCAATGGGAGATGCGCGGAACTAACTAGTAGTACTTACTTTCGGGTGTGTAAATCGCAGCTCCCCCGGCAGTCCCAGAGCTTCTACGGTGAACACTTTCCAAACCCTGCGAGACAAAGAAAATAATTAATTGATATCAGGAAATGAACAAAGTTGCCGATATGGTGCGATAATGATCGATTGAATTTACTTCTGGAGCATTTCAGTCATGGCCGCATACTCCTTGGGATCTTTTTGTCTTGAGTCTAAGACGGTTACTAGTCCCTACTCAAGCTTAATCTCTAGGAGAATAAAGTGGAAGCTGCGCACGCATGCATAACTCATCAATTACATTACTATAACCTCGAGTAATAAGGGAAACCGAATATGCAGAAGACAGTAACACTCACTTGAAGTTGTAAGGAAAGAGTATTTTATCTTTGTTTTGATTTTTAAGCAACGATTGTAGCAAGTTGGCCTCGGTTTCTTTTGCATTATATTTAACCGTCCATTCATCTATGAGATTTGTGTTAATGAACCCAATATCATAGATTTGTGCTTTTCTGCATTCGACGATCTTCAATCTGCATAATATAGTGAGGATAATTATATATACATGCAATGAAAGAGCTGAGCTATATATAGAGACTTAATTACAGAAGTATAGTACTTACAGACAGTAGCAAGTGATGATTATTTTATCGAGGTCCTTTTGATTGAAAAACTGGAAAAACTCCTCAAATGGAATAGACAACAGATCAATTCCAACGAGGTCGTGCGCCTCTTTAACTCTCAGCATCAAAATATCCTTCCCAGACTTGCAGGTGTCCATGTACCACTTATGGAATCTTCGCATCATCGTTGTTAGAGGAGGATCAGCAGGTTTGACGAGAGGCTTCCCGTACCGGTATTTGTGTTCGTCCACCTCCATTGTATCAAAATGTGCATCGTCGGGCAGGTAATCACCAGGATTGGTACCGGGCAGCATCCCCGGCAGATTTGCGACGATATCGCTAGACACCTTGAGCGGGGGGCACGATTGGTTTGCCTGTTCGCCGAGCTGGGGAATTTTCTTCCCACTTCTTCGTTCTTGTAACCTTTTGTCACTTGAAGTAGTTCCCGACCGGCGCGCTCCTTCCACGGCCTTTTTAAGAGCGCGGACATGGTTGTCATCCGGCGGAGGCGGTGGTGGTCGCTTCAGGGCATCCAAAGTGCGCTTCAATTTCACCGGATCTATCTTCTCCTCCGGAGGTGGATTTTTCTTTGCAAAAAAGTCCTTCACTTGGGCTTGACAGATCTGCGTGTTTTCCTCCTCGTTCATCTCGTATGGTAACTTCTCTAGAGGCTTGAGAGATGGACCGAATCTGTATTGCCTCCCGCCTCTGGCTGTACTGCTAGACGCCGGAGCAGCCGGAGCGGCTGCGGCTGCCTTTCTTCGTTGCTTACGAGGCGGAGAAGGAGGCGGAGTGCTACAACGCGCCGGAGCAGCCGGAGTGGCGGCGGCTGTCTTCCGCTGTTGCTGATGAGGCGGAGGAGGAGGCAGGCTGCTCGGACGCGTCGGCGCAGGCGGAGAAGGAGGCGGAGTGCCGCCACGCGCCGGAGCAGCCGGAGAAGGAGGCGGAGTGCCCTGATCACTCGCCGGAGGAGGAGGCGGAGGAGGAGGCGGAGTGCCCTGACTCGCCGGAGGAGGAGGCGTCCAGTTCGGAAGGTTGATGAGCTCCTTCCGCCATAGACATGGAGTCTTCAGAGCAAGACCCAGATGAGTCTCCCCTTCACCGGTAGGGTGGTCAAGCTCGAGCTCCTCAAATCCCTCCGTTATTTCATCGACCATCACAACAGCATAGCCTTGTGGAATCGGAAGGCAGTGAAAAGTTGCGCCGGGTTCAGGAGGTGCAACAGAGCCGACAGCCGCCTTGTCTTTGAGGTGCTGCCATTGCGTCATAAGGTGGCAATCTTGAGCCTCCGTGATAGCATCCACGGGGTAGCTGGGAGCCGTGAAGTCAGGCGACTGAAGGAGCTCGGTGGAAGCCACGCTGCTTCTCCGCTGAGATGGCGGGGTAGCTTCTGGGGTAGCTCCGGCAGGTCACTGGCTCTGAACTAGCAGTGCTTGTTCCTTTAGCGCTCGTACCCTTGCATTCATCTTCTGCATTTCGGTCTGCTCCACTTTCCTCCTCCTCTCCCGGGTTTTGTAACCGCCTGCGCTGGGAAACCCAACCTTCCACGCAACGGAGCCTGCCGTGCCTCGTGTTCATCCTGGGTGCTCAGGATTCCCGAGGGCCTGTGTGAGCTCGTCGTTCTCTCTGTCGAGAACGAACGTCCCTTGCTGTGCTGCGGCGATATACTTCTGAAGCTTCTTGACGGGTATTTCAAGTTGCTCATCCGTCCAACGGCACTTCCCTGTTTCAGGGTCCAAGGTTCCCCCAACCCCAAAGAACCAAGTCCTTGAACGGTCTGGCCAGTTCAATGTCTCTGGTTCGACCCCTTTATCAAGCAGGTCCTTCTCAGCCTTGTCCCACAACGGCCGGGCTTTGAGGTAGCCACCTGACCCCGTGCGATGGTGATGCTCCTTCTTTGCAGCATTTTTCTTGTTTGTCGCTGACATCTTCTTACTCTTCTCCGATGTCTTGTAGGCCACAAATGCGGGCCAGTGATCTCTTACCTTCTCAAATCGGCCGGTGAATTGTGGAGTCTTCCCTTTGTCGACAAACGTTGATTTCAGCTCATTCTTCCACCTCCTGAATAGATCTGCCATCTTCTTAAGAGCATGAGCCTTGACCAATGGCTCTATAACTGGCTTATCCGGATCCTCCTCTGGCGGTAGGGTGAAATTTGCCTTCAGCGCGGTCCAAAGATCATCTTTCTGTCTATCGTTGACAAAAGACACTTGAGGGTCTTCGCTCTTAGGCTTATTCCATTGGTGGATGTTGATCGGGATCATGTCCCTAACAAGAACCCCGCACTGAGCAGAAAATGCTTCCTTGGTCCGGCTGGGTTCAATCGGTTGGCCATCGCCCTTGATTGCTGTGATCGTGAACCTTTCATCCTGGCACAACCTTTTCTTTGGGCCTCGTCTCATTACCGAAGTTTGGCTCGATCCGGAGGGCTAGAAAAGAAGAAAGAAGAGAGTTAATATGTGTACATACCAAAACAATTAATGCATCAATTAGCAAGTCAGCACAGAGTTAATATGTGTACATACCAATAAAAATTAATAATCTATTTTTTCTTCTTCTCCTCTATTCCTTCTTCTTCTCCTCTTTTTTTCCTTCTTCTTCCTCTTCTTATTTTTTTTCTCCTCTTCTTCCTCTCCTCTTCTTATTTTTTTTCTCCTCTTCTTCTCTTTTTTCTCCCCTTTTTCCTCTCCTTCTTTTTCTTCCCTTCTTCCTTCTTCCTTCTTCCTCTTTTCCATACATATAAAAAGTTTAAAAAAAACATACATACATACAAAAAATACATACATACATACATACATACATATAAAAAGAAAGCATATATATATATAGCAAAAAAAAATATATAAAAGGAACGCGGCGGCGGTGCTCATAGAGGAGGCGTCGGGGCGGGCAGGGGCAGACCGGGCGGCGTCGGGGCGGCGTCGGCGTCGGGGCGGGCAGGGGCGGGCGGCGTCGGCGTGGCGGCGTCGGGCTGCGCGTCGGCTGCGGCGGCGGCGGGGGCTGGGCAGGGTCTTCTTCCTTTCTGCGTCTTTCTGCTTTACTGCATTTGTCGTATGCCTTAACTTTTTTCCTGCAATGATTTTTGCTTTTTATCACGTAATTTCTCAAGGCGGCGACGGCAACAAGTGATTTTTGGAGAAACTGCTAAGTTTTTCTTATATACACGAAACATTGGTCCCGGTTCGTGGCACAAATCGGGACCAATACCCCCCTTTAGTCCCGGTTGGTGCCACCAACCAGGACCAAAGGTCTCTTTTCACCAGCCCAAAGGGCGGGAAAAGGAGACACAAACCGGTACCAATGCACCCCTTTAGTCCCGGTTGGTGGCACCAACCGGGACCAAAGGCCTTGTGCTGCCCGCGGCCAAATGTTTAGTCCCACCTCGCTAGTTGAGAGGGGCGCGGAGTGGTTTATAAGCCCCACTGCCGCTGCCCTCTCAAGCACTTCTCAAATGCAGGCTTACGGGCCTAACCTGACACTCCGCTGCCTATGGGCCTACTGGGCCTTCTGCGGGCCTGAATCCTGGCCCGTGGTTGGGTTTCTAGTCGTATTCAGGCCATGGTGGCCCAGTAGGTGGCATTTTTTTCTATTTTTTTTCCAGTTTTTTTGTTCTGTTTTTTGCTTTATTTATTTTCTTTTAATTTTTGCTCTATTTTTTAATTCTTTTTGCTTTTAGGTAATAAAAATTATAAACTTTCTGTTAGTGCCATTAGTTTTCCAATTTGAATAGTTTAAATTTGAATTCTTTGAAATTTGTGTGAATCACTAGTTTGTGATTAACTTTACTATAAAAATAGATTTTGGAGTGATTCTTTTTCCTGCTATTTAATATTACTGTGTTTTATCATTATATTCAAAAACAGTTTTTGTTATTTTATTTCTAACAAAAAAAATCTTATGATAATTCTTTTTGCTATTAAGTTTCTAACAAAAAAGTTCTTTATGAAATTCCTTTTGCTTTAATGTTTTGAACAGAAAATACTTTGCTAATTTTAGTTGCATAAATTTTATATAATTTTAGTTTCAATAATACTAGAGGTTTATAAAAGCTTTTTAGTTGATTCCTTTTGCTAGCAATTAGAGTTTCATTAAAGTTTTCTAGTTCATTCTTTTTCTATTAGAGTTTCATTAAAGTTTTCTATTTCATTCTTTTAGTTTATTATTTTTGCTATTAGAGTTTCATAAAAGTTTTCCAGTTCATTCTTTTTTATATTAGTTCATTCTTTGAGCTAAATGACCCTGAAATTGGAAAGCACTTCAGATGAACTCTGAAGAGGTTGAAAATTGGCATGGTATCATCATTTCACCCACATAGCATGTGCTAAAAAGTTGAGAGGGTTACGGCAAAAACTGGATGCACTTCGTGTACAAAATGGACAATCTCTTTCGAAGTATCAGGGTTTCGGACGAAAACTCATCTGTTACAAAGGGATTTCATTTTTTTGAACTTATTTGAACTCCAGACTTTTTGTGTGTTCAAAACGAACCATTCAAAGCCACATCATCAATTTTCAACCCTTTCTGACTTCATCTGTTATTTTTCATGCATTTACTGATTTTTTTGGGCTAAATGACCCTGAAATTGAAAAGCACTTCAAATGAACTCTGAAGAGGTTGAAAATTGGCATGATATCATCATTTCACCCACATAGCATGTGCTAAAAAGTTGAAAGGGTTACGGCAAAAACTGGATGCACTTCGTGTACAAAATGGACAATCTCTTTCGAAGTATCAAGGTTTCAGACGAAAACTCATCTGTTACAAAGGGATTTCATTTTTTTGAACTTATTTGAACTCCAGACTTTTTGTGTGTTCAAAATGAACCATTCAAAGCCACATCGTCAATTTTCAACCCTTTCTGACTTCATCTGTCTTCACTTTTTCTTCGCTTGTGTCCTTTGCTTATTGCGCCGTAACCATGTATATTCGTCATCGCTTAACAGGGTGCTTGGGTCAGCCTTGACTTTGAAGGGAGCAATTTCATGAAACTTTTCATAATCTTCAGACATGTCTGTCTTGCCCTCCAATCCCACGATGTTTCTTTTTCCTGAAAGAACTATGTGGCGCTTTGGCTCATCGTATGATGTATTCGCTTCCTTATCTTTTCTTTTTCTCGGTTTGGTAGACATGTCCTTCACATAGAAAACCCGCGCCACATCATTGACTAGGACGAATGGTTCGTCTGTGTACCCAAGATTGTTCAGATCCACTGTTGTCATTCCGTAATGTGGGTCTACCTGTACCCCGCCTCCTGACAGATTGACCCATTTGCACTTAAACAAAGGGACCTTAAAATCATGTCCGTAGTCAAGTTCCCATATGTCCACTATGTAACCATAATATGTGTCATTTCCCCTCTTGGTTAGTGCATCAAAGCGGACACCGCTGTTTTGGTTGGTGCTCTTTTGATCTTGGGCGATCGTGTAAAATGTATTCCCATTTATCTCGTATCCTTTGTAAGTCAATACAGTCGAAGATGGTCCCCTGGACAATGAGTACAGCTCATCAGAAACAGTGTTGTCACCTCTGAGACGTGTTTCCAACCAACTGCCGAATGTCCTGATGTGTTCACATGTAATCCAGTCGTCACACTGCTCCGAGTGTTTGGAGCGCAGAATGTTCTTGTGTTCATCGACATACGGGGTCACCAAGGTAGAGTTCTGTAAAACTGTGTAGTGTGCTTGAGACCAAGAATGCCTGTCCCTGCATATTATTGAGTCCCCTCCTAGCGTGCCTTTTCCAGTCAGTCTCCCCTCATACCGCGATTGAGGGAGACCAATCTTCTTAAGGTCAGGAATGAAGTCAACACAAAACCCAATGACATCCTCTGTTTGATGGCCCATGGAGATGCTTCCTTCTGGCCTAGCGCGGTTCCGGACATATTTCTTTAGGACTCCCATGAACCTCTCAAAGGGGAACATATTGTGTAGAAATACGGGGCCCAGAACGACAATCTCGTCGACTAGATGAACTAGGACGTGCGTCATGATATTGAAGAAGGATGGTGGGAACACCATCTCGAAACTGACAAGACATTGCGCCACATCACTCCTTAGCCTTGGTATGATTTCTGGATCGATCACCTTATAAGAGATTACATTAAGGAATGCACATAGCTTCACAATGGATAATCGAACGTTTTCCGGTATAAGCCCCCTCAATGCAACCGGAAGCAGTTGCGTCATAATCACGTGGCAGTCATGAGACTTTAGGTTCTGGAACTTTTTCTCTGGCATATTTATTATTCCCTTTATATTCGACGAGAAGCCAGACGGGACCTTCATACTGAGCAGGCATTCAAAGAAGATTTCCTTCTCTTCTTTGGTAAGAGCGTAGCTGGCAGGACCTTCATACTGCTTTGGAGGCATGCCGTCTTTTTCGTGCCAACGTTGCAGGTCCTCCCGTGCCTCCGGTGTATCTTTTCTCTTTCCATACACGCCCAAGAAGCCTAGCAGGTTCACGCAAAGGTTCTTCGTTACATGCATCACGTCGATTGAAGAGCGGACCTCTAGGTCTTTCCAGTAGGGTAGGTCCCAAAATATAGATTTCTTCTTCCACATGGGTGCGCGTCCCTCAGCGTCATTCGGAACAGATAGTCCGCCTGGGCCCTTTCCAAAGATTACCTGTAAATCATTAACCATAGCAAGTACGTGATCACCGGTACGCATGGCGGGCTTCTTCCGGTGATCTGCCTCGCCTTTGAAATGCTTGCCTTTCTTTCGATGTTGATGGTTGGTCGGAAGAAATCGACGATGCCCCAGGTACACATTCTTCCTGCATTTGTCCAGGTATATACTTTGGGTGTCATCTAAACAGTGCGTGCATGCGTGGTATCCCTTGTTTGTCTGTCCTGAAAGGTTACTGAGAGCAAGCCAATCATTAATGGTTACAAACAGCAACGCATGCAGGTCAAATTCCTCCTGTCTGTGCTCATCCCACACACGTACACCTTTTCCATTCCACAGCTGTAAAAGTTCTTCAACTAATGGCCTTAGGTACACATCAATGTCGTTGCCGGATTGCTTAGGGCCTTGGATGAGAACTGGCATCATAATGAACTTCCGCTTCATGCACATCCAAGGAGGAAGGTTATACATACATAGAGTCACGGGCCAGGTGCTGTGATTGCTGCTCTGCTCCCCGAAAGGATTAATGCCATCAGCGCTTAAACCAAACCATACATTCCTTGGGTCACCTGCAAACTCAGCCCGGTACTTTCTCTCGATTTTTCTCCACTGCGACCCGTCAGCGGGTGCTCTCAACTTCTCGTCTTTCTTACGGTCCTCTCTGTGCCATCGCATCAACTTGGCATGCTCTTTGTTTCTGAACAGACGTTTCAACCGTGGTATTATAGGAGCATACCACATCACCTTGGCAGGAACCCTCTTCCTGGGGGGCTCGCCGTCAACATCATCAGGGTCATCTCGTCTGATCTTATACCGCAATGCACCGCATACCGGGCATGCGTTCAAATCCTTGTACGCACCGCGGTAGAGGATGCAGTCATTAGGGCATGCATGTATCTTCTGCACCTCCAATCCTAGAGGGCATACGACCTTCTTTGCTGCGTATGTACTGTCGGGCAATTCGTTATCCTTTGGAAGCTTCTTCTTCACTATTTTCAGTAGCTTCTCAAATCCTTTGTCAGGCACAGCATTCTCTGCCTTCCGCTGCAGCAATTCCAGTACGGTACCGAGCTTTGCGTTGCCATCGTCGCAATTGGGGTACAACCATTTTTGGTGAACCTCTAACATGCGATCGAACTTCAGCTTCTCCATTTCACTTTCGCACTGTCTCTTTGCATCAACAATGACCCGGCGGAGATCATCATCGGGCACATCGTCTAGTTCCTCTTGATCTTCAGCTTCCCCCGTTGCAGCATCATTGTATTCAGGGGGCACATAGCTGTCATCATCCTCTTCTTCTTCGCTGTCTTCCATCATAACCCCTCTTTCTCCGTGCCTAGTCCAAACATTATAGTGTGGCATGAAACCCTTATAAAGCAGGTGGGTGTGAAGGATTTTCCGGTCAGAGTAAGACTTTGTATTCTCACATATAGGGCATGGACAACACATAAAACCATTATTCTTGTTTGCCTCAGCCACTTCGAGAAAATTATGCACGCCCTTAATGTACTCGGAGGTGCGTCTGTCATCGTACATCCATTGCCGGTTCATCTGCGTGCATTATATATAATTAAGTGTGTCAAAAACCATTACAGAACATCATGAATAGATAAGTGACCAAATTAATAGAAGTTCACCATCACATTAAAACCAAAGTACATACATAGTTCTCATTGAACAACATATAGCTCTCCAGAGCATCTAATTAAACCATACATTGAAACTATGTAAAACATTTCAATGCAACAACAAATGCGATCATAATCGCAACCAAGGTAACAATTGATCCAACGGCATAATGATATCAAGCCTCGGTATGAATGGCATATTTTCTATACTTTCTAATCTTGAAGCGCATTGCATCCATCTTGATCTTGTGATCATCGACGACATCCGCAACATGCAACTCCAATATCATCTTCTCCTCCTCAATTTTTTTTAATTTTTCCTTCAAGTAATTGTTTTCTTCTTCAACTAAATTTAACCTCTTGACAATAGGGTCGGTTGGAATTTCCGGTTCACATACCTCCTAGATAAAAAAATCTATGTCACGTTGGTCGGCATAATTGTCATAAACAATAAATGAACCAAATAGTTATAAAATATAATATATACCACATCCGAATCATAGACAGGACGAGGGCCGACGAGGGCGGATACCAAAACCATCGCACTATATAATAACAAACAATAATAAAAGTAAGAAAATTATACAAGTATCTATCTAAATCATACAAGTAAGAATTTTTTTCTTTTAGAAAGAAGATAAGAATAAGAGGCTCACCACGGTGGTGCCGGCGACGAGATCGGCGCGGGCGATCGACGGCGGTGAAGACGGGGACGGGACGTGACAGACCGCTAAACCTAGACAAATCTTGAGGAAAATGGAGCTTGGAGGCCGAGTTTGGAGAGGAGAAAGCTTAAGTCGTGTGGTTCGAGCATTTCATCGAACACCTCATGTGCATAGGAGGTGAGCTAGAGCACCACAAAACCCTCCCCTCGCCGGCCAGAAAAAAACAGAGCAGTGGAGTGCTCTGCTCGCGGGCGAGGGGTATATATAGCCACACCATTGGTCCCGGTTCGTGGCTGGAACCGGGACCAAAGCGCCTTTGGTCCCGGTTCCAGCCACGAACCGGGACCAATGGATGTGGGCCAGGAGCGAGGCCCATTGGTCCCGGTTCGTCTCTGGAACCGGGACAAAAGGGTCCAGACGAACCGGGACCAATGCCCCACGAGGCCCGGCCTGTCCCCTGGGCGCACGAACCGGAACGTATGCCCCCATGGGTCTCGGTTCGTGACTGAACTGGGACTAATGGGCTGGGTAGACCTGAACCAAAGCCCTGTTTCCTACTAGTGGGACAGACTCCTACCAACGGATCGCGTACGAGCAATTCAAGAGGAAATATCGAGATTTTTGCTCGACGAGGTCATAAATTCCAAAGAAGAATATCATTACACCTAATGCCTCAATGTAATGATCCGCAAATTATAGGAGAAATTGTATATACCAAATTGTATATATATATATATATGATATATCTCATCTATATTATCATATAAGATATTATATATATATAATTATATATTGTGTTGGGGTGTGTGTGTGTGTGTGTGGTATGTGAATGGTCGTACGAGAAATTCGATGATATATATATGATCGGTTCTACGAGAAATTTTATTTATATATATGCATAACGTGTACAATATGTAGTAGCGTAAAATATGTTTGAAATGAAAAAAATTAAATAAAAAACACAAAATTAAAAGAAAAAATAAACAATAAACCCATAAATACCAACCGGGACTAAAGGCCCCCAGCCCCCCGGCGCGGGCTGGTGCCACGTGGTGGGCCTTTGGTCCCGGTTCGTGACGAATTGGCACTAGGTAGAGGCGGGCTTTAGTCCCCACCCTTTAGTGTCGGATGCAGAACCGGCACTAAAGGTCCTTATGAACCGGGACTAAAGCCCGATTCTACACTAGTGGCAGTTCCTCCCTCTAGCTCCTCTGCTGACTTATAGCTTGGGACCCTTCCACTTTTTGTGCGTATATTTGTGGCTGCTTGTAGAAGAGACTGATGCCATGTTCAGTGGTAGCATAACTAAATACATCGCAGCAGTAGTAGAATTCACAGTCGAGAACTGAACGTGTAAAGGTTATGGAAGGTTTAGGGTTTGGCGACACGGGGGCGTCCGCGCCGCCGCCGCCACCAGCTGTCGGCTCCGCCGACGATGTTTCCATGTGCGCTCCCCGGAGGCACTATGGACCAGTTGCAGCCACGTCCGCCCGCTTGTCGCTGGACTCCAGAGTCCTGGCCGACCACGTTCTGATTTGTTCGATGGAAAGGATCCACGGGATCGCAGTCGCACGCCGACGGGAATCCAGCTCCGGCTACAAACCTAACGCCTACTACACGATCATGGCCCTTAGAGCATCTCCAACAGTGGCTACAAAAAACGCGCGCGCGGTAAAATGCGATTTTAGCCCGCGCGGGGAAGTTTCGCGCGCTCCAGTGGCGTCGGAAAACTCAGGCACGCGGGAAAAGATTGCGCTCGCGTGAAAAAGCGACCGGGCGCACGCTAGTTTTGGAGCGCGGCGTACGGCGCGCCTATAAAATGCAGCGCCCGCCACGCGCCCTCCCATCGCTCTTCACCTCGCCACGCGCCCTCTGCCGCTCTCTCCCCGCTCCCTCTGCCGCTTTCTCGCCTTGCCGCTGACGCGCCACCACGGCGCCACCATGCCGCCGTGCCGCCGTGGAGTTTCGGGCTACCGCGGCGTCCGCGCGCGCCCCTCCGGCGCCTTCTCCGCCGAGATTCGGGCCAGCGACGTGCGCCTCGGCCTCAGCACCTTCGAAACCGTCCACGAGGCCGCCCGCGCGTACGACGCGGCGGCATGGCGCCTCTGGCGGTCCCGTAGGGACATGAACTTTCCGGAGGTGCCGACGCGGGAGCTGGCACCTCCCCCGCGGCTTATCACCGACGAGGATCGTCACGAGAACCGGAGGCGGGAGCGCCGTCTCAGCCTCGCCGAGATGGACGAGAAAGCCATGGCGCTGTGGCGCCAACGCTTCCCGCAGGACGTCATCAACGAATAGCAGTTCTTCGCGCAAAGGAGGGCGGAGAGGGAGAAGAGAAGGGCGGAGCGAGCCGCCTATCGCGAGGACCGGCGTACGCGGAAGGCGGCCGCTCAATTCAACATCGAGTTAGGAGCAGCGTCGTCCTGGGACTCCGAAGACGATCGGTACCTTGACGCCTTCATTCCGACGTCGGAGGAGGACATCACCGAGACGGAGTCCGAGTCGGAGGAGGAGGACGACGAGGAGTAGTTTTTTTATCTATCGTTTTATCTATCGTAGGAGGAGGCTATGAACTATTTATGCACTATCTATGTATCGTTTTTTATCTATCTATGTACTATCTATCTATTGTTTTTATCTATCTATGCCTATAGAATCAGAGCCGAATGTGTATCGAGTCGTAGTAGAAAAGAGAACAAATATAGCGCGTCTGCTGGAGCGGTTCTCCTGCGCTATATTTTGCAGTGGCCGCTGGAGCCAGCGCTCCGCGGCGCGCAAAAACTCGCAATTCCGGCGCTGTAAACGCTTTTTTAGCGCGTCGCGCGTTGCGCGCCTGTTGGAGATGCTCTTACAGCAGAGGCTAGGGTTACAGAACGAACTCACAGCGGCAAAATCTTACCACCAGAGCGAGTCAAACCACCAGATCGGATATACAAACTAGTGACCAAATACGCGAAGTCAGCGCAAGGGACCACGACGGAGACCATGCCGGACGGGCTTAAGGTGAACCCGGAAACTGGTGGGGGCGATTATGGGGCTCCCCTTGCGGATGCTACCCGCCCGAAGCCGGTAGATGGGGAAACTGCGAGCACCGGGGGCACGACTCCAGGTGAACTTGCGATCATTGCCGCGGGCCAGGAAAAGCAGTTGCAAGCTGACGAGGATTCACTTGTGATCGTGCAGCAAAGTGGTACCATGCGTGCAAAAGGAAATCCACTAGAAGTTGACAAGGGCCTGGAGGACTTTGAGTCTGAGGGCAGCTCACGTAACTCTCGTAGCAAAAATATCAGTGACAGTCAGTCTAGTGCAAAGCCTCAGAATAGTGCACATGAGATGGAATCAAGAGAGCGAGGGTATCCGGCGGTGGCAGAATACCGTGCGGCCAAGGTCGCGAGCATGGTAGCCTCGGGTGCTGCCCTTCCCTATGCAACGAAATTTAGCCCAAGCAAACCGAAGAGCTGGGATATGATTCAGGTGTTGCAGGACCCCTCAACTGCTGCTAGAGCTGAGGACGCGGTCATCTCTGATGGAAGTTTCATCCGTGGAAAACGAGATGCAGCGGACCAGCAGGCTGCAAGCACGTCGAAATATGTGAAGGGCGAAGCATTAGTCCTCTACTCTAATCCAACTGGCCAGGTGGATCAGATTTTTGCAGGAACACCTGAGAAGCAAGAAACTGGAGAACCTGAGGGGATGGATAATATGGCCGAGACAGACACGGCCGCAGCGGCGGTAGGAACGGATGGTGGAAAATCTATGGAGGCGACCGGCCCAGGGGCCGCCGGTGAACTGACGGGGCCAGGTGTGGCAACCCAACTACTAGGAAAATGGTTATATATAGAAGTTTACCAGTAGCGCCTGTTTAAGCACCCACGCTACTGATATGTACCAGTGGCGCCTGGTACAAAACACGCTACTGCTACTAAATAA
The DNA here is from genome assembly GCA_011799875.1 of Thinopyrum elongatum. Taxonomy (NCBI): domain Eukaryota; kingdom Viridiplantae; phylum Streptophyta; class Magnoliopsida; order Poales; family Poaceae; genus Thinopyrum; species Thinopyrum elongatum. The sequence goes on along the minus strand of CM022302.1, from coordinate 89,898,441 downwards.
CAGCAGCGTTTGTTAGCTTGGGCCGCGTTGCTGTTACGTGGGCCGCAGGGCAAAAATGATAGCCCACTTAGCTGTAGCGTTTGTTTTGAACGGGCGCTACAGCTAGTGGGCTTAGCAGTAGCGCCGGCCACTACGCAGCGCTACTATTACAGGAAAAGAAAACCGGCCCGCGCGCGCCGGTCCCCCGCACCACCCCTCTCGCTCTCACATCGATCCCCTCCGTCCGACGACGCCGCCGCGGTTAGGGTTCCTCCCCGGCCGCCTCACCCCCGCCGACGGCGCCGCCGCCGCAGCACCCCAGCCACCACGCGCTCTCGCCTCTCGCCTCCTCCGACGCTCCAGCCCCGTAAGTCCCCCTCTCCTCTTCCCTGCGCGCGCCACTAGGCTCCGATCGATTCGCCGCGGTGGCTCGCCATGTTCTGGGATTTCGCGTGGGGGAAAGGGATTTAGGGATTGCGCGGTGGCTCCGTGCTTCGATGCGACGGGTCCGGTTCTCGCAGGCTTGTTTCCTCGCGTGATTGGGATCTCTGATGCCTGATTGGGTTGGGGAGGGGATTAATTGCTACATCCTCTAAGGTTGGGATGACGAGCGCTCGGCGAGGTCCATGGGACGCGCCTCGCTCGGCGTGATTTGGTGTCTCTGCGCAGATTAGGGTTACATAATAATATTGTTCATGGTTATGTTGTTTTTTTGTGCCGTACCCTACCTGTTAAGTGCAATTTATTGGCATAAAATGTGACCTACCCTTGTCCCATTTTATGTGTTGGATTGGCTGCTGGTTAGATAGTTTATTGTTCATGCTTATGTTGCAAGTTTCACACCCTACCCTGCCTGTCAAGTGCTCTCGGCTCCATGGGCAAAAATTTGGCCAGAATTTGAATCCACAGATGCTCTCAGCTCCATTGGCAAAAATTTGGCCAGAATTTGGCTGTTTTTGAACTACTTTTGCTTGTCTACTTGTGCAATAATGGCAATATGCCATTTATCTTATTATTAGGCTCTATTTGGGTTACATGATCTCTATTAGGTTATTGTCTGAACTGAACTACAATTTAGTTGTTATTTTGCTTGCCATGTGAACCTGATGTGTATTCTCTATGGTGTGAACCTGATGTTTCCTATTTTCCTGTGTATATTATTCAAAATCTGTCAAATTCTAGCCAATTTCCTATTTTCCTGTGATATGTTAGTAAGTTAATTGAAAACTTTATGTTTACTTTTTGGATCGTAATCCTTTAATCATATTGCTTTAGGGAAATGGCGCCACCACCACCACCACCATGTCGACTATGCAAGTCAAGGTGCGCCAGCAGCCTTGCAACTGGCACGCTGTTCGACATCTACTTCCAGTCTAGTTTTCTTCATGCGGCGGTAACAAATTTTATGAAACTTGTAACCACTATTTTGTTTTTAGTGTTATTGGCATTAATGCATCGTGTATATATCATTTTTCTTTTTGTACACAGATCGTCCCATGCAATGTGAGGTTGGAATTCAATAAGCTGACCGGAGACTCTGTGACCTTTGAGGCTCCTGGGGGCCCCTACACTATGGAGGTCGAGAAAGGACGAAATATGTCGCAGATGGGAGGAGATGGATGGGTCCGTTTCATCACCCACATGGGTATCACTGGTGGTGAGTTGATCAGCTTCTCCTTCAGAGCAGAAAGACCCAAGCTGGCCGTCATTTATGTCCACAAGGAGGAAGATGATGAAGATGATGAGGATGATGAGGACCCACTTGATGAAGCCATCTTAGCTCAAAGAATGAGGCTGAGCGAGGAGGAGGTGTGCAACCTATGGGACATAATTCCGCCACGTGCTGACTTCATCGGGGTGCCATTCATGACCCGCCTGACAAGTACCATGGTTGATCGGCATGTCATGGTATGTTGCATTTACTGTAGTAATTTGATGATATGCTTTATTGTTATACTTAGTGTAGAGTCCCATGATATGCTTAGTGAATCCGATGATATGCTTAGCGAATCCGATGATATGCTTAGTGTAGAGTCCAATGATATGTTGTGTAGAAGCTAGCCGATGATATGCTTTAGTGTAGAGAGTCCGATGACATGCTTAATTAATTAGAGTAGAGTCCAAAGACATGCTTACTGTCCGATCGATGATATGCTTTAGTGTGTAGCTAGAGTCCAATGATATATATGCTTAGTGTAGAATCCAAAGAACTGTTAATAGTGTAGAATCCATATATACTTATTAGTAGAATTCATGCTTAGTAGAAATGTAGTACTGTCTTTTGATAGTGTAGAATGTGTGAGGCTGCTTATTAATTGATATGTTTTTCTTATTCAGAAATTGCCAAAGAGCCTATCTGAGAGTTGTGGTATCAAGCCTGATGAAGAAGGCTCTGCTGGAATACGCCTTACCGCGAGGGGCTCCGTTACCACCTGTGCGTACGGCGTGGACACGGACGGTCGCACACACTTCAACTCAGTTGGGTGGAAGAGCTTCCTCGTTGGCAAGAATCTTTATGTTGGACAGGCCATCCTAATTACTATCAGGAACACCCACCGCCAAGGCTTGAGGATGATGATCGTCATCGATATCATCTAGAACTACATATGCGTGTGGCTGCTGAACCATATATATGCTAGTATGACTACCTAGTAGACTTATCAACTATGATCTATCCATGCATTGTTGACTACTATATATGAGTTTGTGAGATTGTGTGGTTATATTAAATGTAGTATTGTCGTTAATATTTGTGAGATGGTTCTGTGAACTTAGTTTATTTGCACTGGACTTGTCTTGATTTCCATCCATGAATATTGCATCTGACTTTTTTTTATTTCTATTTATCTAGTTGTAGCGTGGGGAGCAAATAGGGTGCTACTACTACGTGATGATAGTAGTAGCGTTGGTAGAGAAAGAGGCGCTACTACTAAGTATTTTAGCTGTAGCGCTGGTTTAGAAACGCGCTACTGCTAAAAAATAGCTGTAGCGCCGTAGCAGTAGCGCGGGATCCCGCGCTACTGGTTGGTAAAAAACCAGCGCTACTGGTAAGGTTTTCCCTAGTAGTGCCCGTCAGGAGCAATGAATCTACTAAGTTGGAACTGCCGAGGGGCGGGGAACTCTCGGACAGTTCGCGACCTTGTGAGCTTGGTGCAGGCTCAGCCCCCATGTATCGTTTTTTATGTGAAACTAGGCAATCTAAAGTTAAGATGAAAAGACTTCCGTCCAGGCTAGGTTTAAGTGGTTTTGATGCTTCAGATAGTGTTGGTCTTAGTGAAGGTTTAGCTCTTTACTGGCACCAGTCCGTGCTTCTCGATGTAAAAGAAATAAATGAACGCTATATTGATGCTTATGTGAGCGGTACGACGGGTGATCCTCCTTGGAGGCTCACCTGCGTCTACGGCGAGCTAAGGACGAAGGACCGTCAACGGATGTGGTCCCTCGTCCGTGATCTCCACCAACGCGCGGACATGCCGTGGGTGGTGATAGGAGACTTCAACGAGGCCATGTGGGGCTTCGAACATTTCTCGGAGACTCCACGATCAGCAGGTCAGATGATCGACTTTCGTGATGTTTTGGAATTATGTGGCCTCGGTGATCTTTGTTTTTCAGGTGTACCTTACCCTTATGATAACCGGCGGTCCGGCCGTGCGAACGTCAAAGTGCGCCTTGACCGCGCAGTTGCAAACAACCAGTGGCGCGACTTGTTCATGGAGGCGGGTGTCAAGCACCTTGTTGCACCATCTTCACACCACGCACCAATCCTGCTTAGGTGCTTGGCGGAGCCGCCTAGGGAGTACACAGGCAAGCGCTGCCGCCACTACGAAGTGGCTTGGGAGCGCGATCCGGCGCTACCGGAAGTTATCATGCAAGCCTGGATTGCGGCCAGCGCCATGGGTAACCTTGGTGATGTGGCGGCGGCACTGGGTGATCTCATGCACACACTTCATGGGTGGAGTAAAAAGAAATTCGGTAATGTGGTGCAGGAAATTAATAAATCTCGTACGCGTCTTGAGGAACTAATGGCTATGAATGCAGATCAGCAGACTATTAGGGAAGCCACTGACCGTATGAATGAGCTGCTATACAGAGAGGAGATGTTATGGATGCAGCGTTCTAGAATTGACTGGCTGCGGGAGGGTGACAGAAATACCAAATTCTTCCATCGCAAGGCGGTTTGGCGTGCACGCAAAAACAGAATTAATTCTCTTGTTGATGACAATGGAGTGGTGCAGCAAAACAGCGCCACTTTGGCGGGCATGGTGACGGATTATTTCACTAATTTGTTTACTGCAGACCCAACACTGTGTGCAGACCAAGTGGTAGACTTGATTAATTCCCGTGTCACTGATAATATGAATGATAGTCTGTGTGCAGAGTTTTCGGATAAGGAGATTGCGGATGCACTCTTCCAGATTGGCCCTCTCAAAGCCCCCGGGCCGGATGGTTTTCCGGCGCGCATGTTTCAGAGGAATTGGGTAGTATGAAGGACCAAGTGACTGCTGCTGTAAAGGAGTTTTTCCGGACAGGTACTATGCCAGAAGGTGTGAACAATACTGCGATTGTGCTCATACCAAAAATTGATAATCCGGTAAAACTGACTGACTTTCGGCCTATCAGTTTGTGCAATGTTATTTATAAGGTGGTGTCCAAGTGCTTAGTTAACAGGTTGAGGCCCATTCTTGATGAGATCATATCGCCCGAGCAGAGTGCCTTTGTACCTAGCAGAATGATAACAGATAACGTTCTGATTGCATTTGAGTGTATACACCATATTCAGCAGGAGAAGGAACCATCGAGGAGTTTTTGCGCATATAAATTGGATCTCTCAAAGGCGTATGACCGGGTGGACTGGGTTTTCTTGAAGCGGACGAAGCAAAAGTTGGGTTTCGCTGACCGATGGGTGAACTGGATTATGGCTTGTGTCACCTCGGTTAGATACACTGTTAAATTTAATGGCACCCTCTTGGATTCGTTCGCACCGTCGCGTGGGCTATGGCAAGGTGACCCTTTGTCCCCATTTTTGTTCCTCTTTATTGTTGATGGTCTGTCTGCCCTGTTAAAGGATGGTGAGGAAAAGGGAAAATTCACATCTTTGAAGGTATGTCGGCGTGCCCTTGGAATCTCCCATCTTTTGTTCGCCGACAATACACTTCTTTTCTTTAAAGCAGAGGCACAACAAGCACAAGAGGTGAGGTCCATTATAAAGTTGTATGAAGGGGCGACGGGACAAATTATCAATCCGGCCAAATGTAGTATGTTGTTTGGGAAGGCATGTCTAGATGCAAGCCAGGAGGCGGTGCGCACTACACTGCAAGTTTAACTCTCTACCTTTGAAGAAAAATATTTAGGCCTGCCTACGCCCGAAGGTAGAATGTCGAAAGGAAAGTGTCAAAACCTGCAAGCAAGGCTCACTAAAAGAATTATTGCATGGGGTGATACACTTTCTTTGGCCGGGAAAGAGGCGATGATCAAGTCAGTCGCGCAGGCCATCCCCACTTATATGATGGGGGTGTTCAAACTTCCCATGTCCGTGTGTGATGATCTTAATAGGATGGTAAGAAACTTTTGGTGGGGAGCGTCCGAGGGAAAGCGCAAAACTCATTGGTAGGCATGGCCCAAAATTTAGAGGCACAAACTCAGTGGTGGACTGGGGTTTTGTGATTTCAGGGTGTTTAAGCAGGCTTTGCTGTCGCGGCAAGCTTGGAGGCTTCTGATTAAACCTGAGATTCTTTGTTTGCAGGTATTAAAAGCTCGATATTACCCCGAGGGGCGTTTGGAGGACACGGTTTTCTCAGGAAATGCTTTGACTACATGGCAAGCGATCCAATATGGCTTGGAGCTCCTGAAGAAGGGGTTAATATGGCGGGTGGGCAGCAGCACCCGCATCCGCATCTGGAGGGACCGGTGGCTGCCTCGGGAGCCGTCGGGCCAGCTCATCATGCCCCAGGGGTATCCGGACCTCCCCACGGGTCACTGAGGATGTTCTCGCCTGGCCCCGGAGAAATCCGGTGTTTTCACAGTTCGATCTGCATACCGCTTCGCCATGGATGAGCGCATCGAGCAGGGCACCGGATGGTTGTTGCGCCATCTGGAAGACCATATGGGGGTGCCCTGCTCCCCCTAAGGTACGCGTGTTTGCATGGAGGCTGGTTACTAATTCCCTTGCCACTTGGGCGAACAAATTTTCTCGCACTCTGGAACTTAATGATTTGTTCCCTTTGTGTGGTGTGGAATGGGAGGACGGTTTCCATGCAATGTGCAGGTGTCCACTGGCGAAAAATTTATGGCGTGCGATGGCTCTGGACTGGCCGCTCCCGGACATCGACAATATCTGTAACACTGGTCCAGAATGGCTTTTTAGTCTGCTGGAGCCACTCTCAGATACAGTCCGCATGATCGTCTTAATGACCATGGGAAACAAGCACCACCAACACAAGCCTCATGTCATTTCCTCCATGGCTACATAAGCTCCTTGTTGTATTCAGCAGCACCCGTTGGGGAACATGGACGAAGGGAAAATGGTGTTGCACTTACCGGCCACCCAATTGGAGGCTGCAGCTACAGCTAGAGACAAGCAGGACCGTGAGGAGCTGCGTTGGTCTCGGCCGCCTGAAGGCTGGGCCAAGCTGAATACGGACGGAAGTTTCTTACAGGAGACGGGTGCAGCCGGGGACGGCATGGTCCTGCGGGATGATACCGGCACCATCATCTACACAGCCTGCAGGGAAATACGTACATGTGATAACGCCCTGGAGGCGGAACTATTGGCATGCAGAGAGGGCATCGAGCTCGCGATGCACAGGACCCTGCTTCCCCTTGTTGTCGAGATGGACTGTGCGGAGGCGGTAATGATGATTAAGAGTCCCACGCGGGATCGATCAATGCTCACGGCACTGGTGCAAGAGATTCAAGTGCTGATTGCTGATAGTACGAGGGAGATAGTTTTTGCTCATATTAGCCGATCGCAGAACAAGGTCGCTCATTGTCTTGGTGTGTATGGTAGATGCACACCTCGCACCGCCGTGTGGTTTGGGTCGGGGACTAGTGAAGTTGTTAGCATTTGTATGGCAGACTCTCCACCTTAAGTAATAAAGTTCCCTTTTCCCTCGCAAACAAAAAAAACTAAATACACCATATTTCATGTGCTTCATGGAACCTCTTTTGTTTCTCTTCTACCATTTGCTACATTGCATTTGATTATTTTTCATGGTTATGGATATATGAAGTCCTAGTTTGATTTGTATGTTGTTCCCTCTCATTTGCTTTATACGTTCTTTATTTATATGGATTTATACCTATGCCATTTTCCCGTTTCACATTGGTGATATGATATTTGGGATCATTATGGTACCTAGTGAAATAATGACTACCGCAATACCTGAAGAGCACGCTTTCAGTAAATACTACTCCCTCCGTCCCAAAATTCTTGTCTTAGATTTGTCTAAATACGGATGTATCAAGTCATATTTTAGTATTAGATACATCCATATCTAGACTAATCTAAGACAAGAATTTTGGGACGGAGGGAGTACTATTTATCATTTTGCTTGCAGTTATTACAGTTTTATGGACGACTGTTCTATGCTAGCCGGTTTGCTTAAATATTTTCTCAGTATATCTCTCAGTGTTTGTCTAACTGCCATATGTAACTGCCAGTTATCCAACTATTTGTAGCTATGTTTTGTGGGCAGTATATTTTCTCCACATTTGGTCATGTTAGATGTTCAATATTTTATATTAAATGCATGATCAAAATGGTCAGATTCATCATAAATGCTACTTTAATGATGAATTGCGTATTTTACTAACATTTATCATTAGAAGTGTTGGCCAAAGTATTGTTTTGATGCTGTACAGATTAAAAAGAATGACATATATTGTAGATTGAAGGAAGTGTGTCTACTGATAAGATGATGCACAGTCCCTTCTTGAGGCTTCTACTGAATGGATTTAACTAAATTTGATTTGTTAGCTAGGTTGTTCAGAATTACCCATCATAACAAATTATTTTAAATGATTTGGTAAGCTAGGGTGTTCAGAATTGCTCTCTGATGGAGTTCTGTAAACCACTAATTTGTAGCCTCTGTTAAGAACAATTGTAGCCAAAAACTTGATGGTGGCAATAATATTTCTAGGCGTGCCACTGTTCGACAAATCATATACCACTTCTCTATGTCTGTATTGCTTAATGCTGAGAGGTTCCAAATTTGGAGGTTCTGATAGAAGTCCACAATACTAGTTAAGCCAATGTTTACTGTTTGAGTCGTACAAAAAATGGGCAATATAACTTTAATAGCTTTTGTATGAATGACTTGTACAAATTGGTTGGACTGATGAAATTTATTGCTCTGCAGGTGTCTGGAATTACATTCCAATGGCAGATGCAGAAATGGCCTTTTGGCTGTAGGTCTTCTGTGCAGATCTTCTGTAGACATTAGTCAACTGGCATGAAGACACCATGGCTTATTTGGATTAATGATTGGTGTTGGCCCTGTCAGTTAATCTCCCGTTACTTTTATGCTTGCAAGCGTTGAGGCAAGCTAAAGTCTTTTGTGCCCCGTGTTGTGTCTGGTCGAGATTGCAACTTCAAATCTCTGTTTATGCTTTGTCCCATGTTGTTCCGTTTCTTTTTGCGTGGGTGCATGCATGCACTTGGGTTCGTGCTAGTAGATATAAATTTGTATGTCGAAAAGATAACAATGATGCGGTGATTCTGTTATGAGTTGAATTGTAGCATGATCAACACACACACACGGTTGTCAGAATCTCATTACTCTTGGAAAATATAAGAGCCATCCATTGTGTTGTCACTAGAATGTGAGCCGTGTTGAATTTGTTGTCTGTGGTTTAGGGATGCGTAAAGTTTCTGTTATGTTTCGACATGAATTATCTACTGGAATTACTGGAAGTAGTATTGTTTTACCCTCTGCAGCTCTATATATATATATATATATATATATATATATATATATATATATATATATATATATATATATATATATATATATATATATATATATATATATATATATATATATATATAGTTAAATAATCCCTTAATTGTCTCGTGTTCCATTTTCCTACCCCTTGATTATGAAGCTGCTGCATGTGTTGATGCAGAAACAAAACCGTATGCTTTTTGCAACCAAAAAAAAGAGGAAGAAAGAAACCCAAATGCATGCAGTGATGGTTATTGCACGTTTAATCATCTCTGTTTAATCTGCCCTAACTAACATCTGTTTCTGCTTTAGGCCGCGCTTGGTGTAACTTACAGAGGTACTAAATTTACAGGTGTAACTTACTCGACACAAGTGTTTTCCGTCTGGAAACAAAACGGGTGGGTGGAGACGTGTACTCCCTCTGTAAAGGAATATAAGAGTTATGCGGTGATCTAAACGCTCTTATATTCTTTGCAGAGAGAGTATTTTTTTTTACAGGTGTTTCCAAAGGAAAAACGTCAATCCAAACAGGGTTTTAGTTGAATCCAAAATAAGTAGTACCTTACCTGGCCAGTTAGTTTAGTTTGCATCTAGCAGCCAAATGTTTTGAAAGGTTAAATTGCCAAGCTATAATTTGTCATGTTTGTCTACAAGACTTCTTTACCTTTCAACTATTCCTGGTTCAGTTTAGCGCCACCATCATTTGTTTCAGAACGTAGAAGATGGAAATATGCAAACTCATAAGCTTCCCCTGCAGGGAGGTGGATGATGATAATAAAGACCATTTCTTCGGTACAACCCCCCTAAATACAACAACGGCTGAGATCGCTCCGTACCCCTTCGTTAAAAAGGGTAGGATCGTCTCATCACAAAAAAAGCCCCCGCCCACGCGACGGGGCTGTACCCGCGTCGGGTCCTGTACGGCGACTGCCCCGTACACATGCCCGCTCATCTACGTACGTGTCGGGCCGTCTACGTACGAAGGAAAAAAAAACACGACGCGACCTGTCGAGGTGTACGTACGACGACGTCCAGTCGTGGTCAAAGAAAAAAAAAAGAAAAATACGACGACCTGTCGACGGACGGTTGCGTGGCGTCGGTCAACACGACGCGACCTGTCGAGGGAGGTTGCGTGGCGTCGTGGCGTCGGTCAAGCGACGGTTCCCGAGGCGGCCGACGCCCCCGATGCGCCATTAAGGCCGGCGTTAAGCCGGTGCGTCGGTCACCTACCGCCGCCCCGCCCGTCCTTAAAACAGTCCATCTCCCGTCTGCCTCCCCCACCCCCACTCGCCTCGCCCAGCGACGCCTTCCACCAGACGCGCCCTCACTCCACCGACGACGCGTTCCCATCTCGGTGGCATCCATGGCGTCCGGCGGCAGCGGCGGCACTGATGGCGGTGGCGGCTCGTGGCCGACGAGCCTGGGCACGCCAGAAACCGACGAGCTCATCCGGCTCGGGTTGATGGTGCCGCCGGGCTGCCGTCTGCCGCACGTCTTCTGCATCACCGCCGACGGATACCCGACGAGGGGGCCCAGCGCGACGTCGGATGAGCTCCGCCGGCACGAGGGCGGCCGCTGGAATACCGTCGGCCATGCTAGGTTCTGGAGGGGGAAAGATTTCTGGAAGGTCGTCGCCCAGGCTCGTCGGGAGACGGTGACGGGCGGCTCGTCGTCTGCCCCTCGCGGCTCGTCGTCTGCCCCGCGCGGACCCCGCCGTCGCCCTCCGGCGGCCACGCCGTCCCCAAGCTCCTCCCGTCGTCCGGTACCCACGCTCGCCGGGCCCCCCGCCCCTCCCGCCGTCGAGATCCCGCCGGAGCAGTTCGCGCTGCGCGAGGACGGCGACCCCGACGACTGCCCCGGCTACCTCATCGCCCTACGGGCGTCGCAGCCAGAAGCGGCGGCGGCGGCGGAGGCCAGAGAGGCCGCCGAGCTGCAGGCGGCACTGGACGCCGTGGCGGCTATGGCGGCGGTAGCAGAGGCCGCTGATGTGCAGGCGGCGTTGGATGCGGCGGCGGCTATGGGTGCGGTGCAGGCGCCGGCGCAGGCGGATCCGGTGGAGGACGACGTCGTCGACTGGGACGACGCCGCCAAGAGCAGCGACGATGACGGCGGTGACGGCGGTGCGGGCGAGATCGTGGACCTCGCCGCCTCCGACGACGAGTAGATTAGGTTTAGATTAGGTCCTCTTATGTTTAATTAATTTAGATTAGGTCCTTTAATGTTTAATTAAGTTTCGTTATGTTCGAATGTAAAATGAACCGTTTGTCGTAAGGTTTAATGAACTATCCTTATGTTCGAATGAATTTTATCCTTATGTTCGAATGAATTTTAGATGAAAATTATTATGAAATATTTGGGAAATGATTTTCGAATTTTGAATCATTTTGTAAAATAAAAGTTAGCCAAAAGAAATTAAAACATATCCGATTCTGTTGAAGGCTCCTCCTGCCGCCATTAAAATACTACAGCAACACACACCTTTTATGTGTGTCGATCGATTCATCACCGTCATCATTAGGGCGTATGCTATAGCTAATGCTAGTTCGAGTCATATCGATAAGGCTATTTTGGGCTACGATCGGTCGTGCTACAAACTAGACGATACCCAAATCATGTTACTGCTAGCTAGTTTGATCTGAATCTGATGAGCATATTTCAATCCTTGGACGGCAAGGTACCTACTTCCTATGTTTCAAAATTCATTCTTAGCCAAAAGACGTGCGCCCGAGGGTCCCCTCCGCCCATACCGAAACCACCCCCTTCCACACCAAGTACCTGAGCGGTTTCACGGAATGCACCAAACTTTTGGCAGCGCGTCTGGGGCCCCATCCGGGCACCCCACACCAAAAATGAACGAAATCCGACAACGAACGCACGTTGCGTCACGTCCAGGCAGCTTTTTAGGGTTTTTCGGCCCGGAAAATCGTAGAAATTACATAGAGCCTCGAAACGCAAAAAAATTTTGCGTGCGTGTCCTGCATGGTCACTGTAGCACGTGAAAAAAAATGGGCCTGTTTGGCGGATGCGAAGGAGAGACGTGCGCCCGAGGGTCCCCTCCGCCCATACCGAAACCACCCCCTTCCACACCAAGTACCTGAGCGGTTTCACGGAATGCACCCAACTTTTGGCAGCGCGTGTGGGGCCCCACCCGGGCACCCCACGCCAAAAATGAACGAAATCCGACAACGAACGCACGTTGCGTCACGTCCGGGCAGTATTTTAGGGGTTTTCGGCCCGGAAAATCGTAGAAAATCCATAGAGCCTCAAAACGCGACAAAATTTTGCGTGCGTGCCCTGCATGGTCACTGTAGCATGTGGAAAAAAATGGGCCCGTTTGGCGGATGCGAAGGAGAGATGCACTGACTGTATTGACCCTACATCTCCTCCAAATAGAGTTAATTACAGACAGACGCTTATTAAAATTGAATTAGAAAATCTCGACCGGTGTAGGACTAAAGCACGACCGACGGTTATATCACGTCGGGTGGGTATTGATTGCAAATTGATCACCGTGGGCCCGACGTAGTAAATATCTCCACGAGCCGTCGTTATCTGAGGGAATATTCCCGACAATCTCGGACGTCGGTGCCCAATCACGTCGTGCGTGCCCTTTCCACCTCGTACGTGTCGACGACGCGCCCGATCTGATCCCGCCCGCCGTCACCCCCAGCGCCCGCTGTCAGCGCCCGCCGTCACCCCACACTGGTCGCCGTCAACGCCCGCCGTCACCTGCATTGGTCGCCGTCAGTGCCCGTCGTCACGCACACTGGTCGCCGTCAGCGCACGCCGTCACTCGCACTGCTCGCCATCAGCGCCCGCCGCCGCCCACACTGGTCGCCGTCGGATACGTATATCTTTGAATATCATTTATTTAGTAACATATTAGAGTTATGTGCTGCAGAACTATTCGAGAAAGAAGTATTTCAGAATTCTAGTGATGAATACGATGTGGTGAAAGCGTCTGTTAAGTTTGTCCGTGCTTATGAGCATTCAGAAAAACATAGAAAGAAGGAAATATTCAATGATGGCATGCGCGAAGGTCTTAGTGCAGAGAGGGCTTGTTGCATTCTTAACCATCAATGGATAACCTGCGATGTAAGTTATTGTTGTGTTTTATATTACCGTTCACTGCAAATTGGAATTGTTATACATCTTTTAAATTATTTTCAGGTTATCAATGCTTATTCGTCGTATCTTTTGGGAGTTGTTGGTGGCGATCGTCATATAATGCCGACCTGGCTGGTCAATTGGTTACTAGAATTTAGACCAGACACCGAGCCAGGAAAAAAATGAGAACGAAGTTATGGCGAAGAAGAATGGACCCGTGAATAGATGCACCGATGAGTATTTAAAAAAAGATAAGGTAAGTTCGACTCGCTTAATGTATGCATTTACGGGTTTTAAATAATAAAACAATATGTGTTGATTACATAGTATATTTGTTATGATGCAGACTTATATTCCTCTTAATAAGGGAAATACCCACTGGGTTTCGGTCGTCATGCATCACCCGAAGGAAGAGTTTCAGGTTCTTGATTCTTTGATGGGACACGAACTTGACAGTGAAGTTAAAGACAAAGTTGAGGAGCTGGTACGGTTTAAATTTACATGGGCATATCGAAACTATCAGTTCGTAATTTAACTATCTTAAATCCTTTGCGTGCTATCATTCATATGAACAGAGAAAACAACTTGGATATGACATACGTGATGCGAATGCGAGCGGTGCTGTGAATTATCCGGATGTGTCTACCTGGCCTATTAAAACGTATAATATGACACAACAGGAAGATGGGTGCGTATATACTTTCACATTATTTTAATATCTTGTCTGAAATGCGAACTTATCAATCGTTGTTTGTATGGACCAGAAATTCATGTGGATTATTTGTCCTTCGATGCTTTCAATACTGGGATGGTGACAAATGGAGAAGCCGTATTTCGCAGGTATGGTTTTATTTCAAATACTTATATTTAATTGAATTCATTATGTGATACAATTCGCATTGGACTAATATGAAGTTGTAACAGGGGTCAATTGATAATTCGAGGGACATAATGATTGCGCAGCTTATTTTTTCAGAGAGAAATACGCTCAACGATGTGAAAGACAAAGTAACCCGCCTTGCAAAGAAGAAATAAATGCGGCAAAATTTATGTAACAGAAAATTTTGTACGCTCAAATGATGTTTTTATTTATTTTGACTAGGATATTTTGTGATGAAGAAGACACTACGTGTTTGAATATTTAAGTTGAGAATGACATTTGGATTATTATTTTGTCTTCATGCCGTCGTCTATAATTTTCAATTACTCATATTCATACTTCTCCCGTCGTCTACTTGTTTGAATAAAACAGATGTTAAAAAATGCTTCTGCCGTCGTCTACTTGTGTGACTTAAACAGTCCATGTTTATATAATGTAAAAAAAATGCCCGCCCGGTGAATATTTCTCCCGTCGTCTACTTGTTTGAATAAAACAGTTGTTAAAAAACGCTTCTGCCGTCGTCTACTTGTGTGTCTTAAACAATCCATGGTTATATAATGTTAAAAAAAATGCCCGCCCGATGAATACCTTTGCACGTCGGCAAACGGGCCAACAGGGCAGCCAAGACGGCCCAGTTACTGTCGAGTTAATAGAGAAGTTCAACAGCAATGCCGACGTTCCGTATATAAGCCGGTCGACACGCCGTTCGGCAGGCGAGGTGGGACTAAATGTTCCATCGCCGCCGCCGTGTCGGGAGCGACGCGCGTGACCGCATGGGCCGGCCCAATAACACTTTACAGCCGGACAGACGACGGCCCAAGTACCCCGCGGGGCGACGGGAAATGTTTAGTCCCACCTCGCCCGACGGAGCGCGCAACGACCTGCTTATATACCCGGCCGCACAGAGGCAGTCGAACTCCTCTGATTAAGTCGCTATGCTACCGCCGTCCGATGCTGCCCTGTGGGACAGTGCCGTCGGTCCAGTCTGTGTAATGTCAGACTGGCCGGCGCACTTGTCGGCCTTTTTTTAAAAAAAAAAAAAGCAAAAAACGACGGTGTTATAAGCGACGGCGACAGTGCAGAAAAACAACAGTAAACAACGACGGCACTACAGTGCATAATGAACACATCAAAATAAACAGAGTAAAAATACTTCTTGCATAACATAGTCTGTCATCAACAAATACTTATGTGGGTATCTTAGCAAATAGTCTGACATGAACAAAGTCTGACATCAACAAAGTAAATTAAGTCTCATATACCATAATCTAACAATTAAAAAAGATCTCATAGATAGAAGCAATCCATCAAAAAACTGTCTTCAATCAAAGGGCGAAGCAATCTTCCGTACTCCAGAATTCAAGCAAAGTTCCTACATAACAAAACAGTAAGATATGTGTTAATTCACAATAAACAAATAAATTTGGTTTGAACAATAAGATTTGCATGAACATACGAAAATCATACTTAGGATTTTGAGGGCACGTGGACTTATAATGACCCGTAAGACCGCACTGGCCACATTGACGTTTGCTTTTCTCATCAAAAGCTTTAGGTCGTCCATTTTTAGTGACATCAGGACCATCCTTACCACGGCCTTTAACATTCTGTTTTGGTGCGCCTTTGGTGTTAACTTTTGCGGGATCACGAACCAGAACATGATCTTGATTAGGCTCAAATGCATCGTCGTTCACAAACTTTTTCTCCGCACCAGGCTCATCCTCCTCAGTGTAATCATTATCTATTATGTCCCTCAGAGCCGCCTTCAACTTGTCGAATAAAAATGGTTTATGGCATGCTTTATGAGTTGCTTCGGCAGATAAGATAGTCAACTCGCTGTACCTAGCTCTGTCCCCTGCACCTGCCCATCCCCACGCAAACAGATCGCTAGTGCGCTTCACGGGAAGTCCACCCCTTGCAACTTGGCTCAACCTCCGCAGTACTAAAAACTTAGGTATCTCACGTAAGCGTAGCTGAATCAGAACGTGAAGAATATGTTTGCAAGGAAGTCCTTTGCGATCCATACTTCTGCAACTGCACTTCACGGTTTCTTCGGAGTTACCTGGGGTGTAGTCCACAGTGAATCTGATATCCCTATTTTCCTTCCATGTCAGTATGAATCTGTGAGTGTCTGCTCCTCTCAGTCTCTCAAGGACCTCAAGCTCCCGTGCCTTCTTCATATCTTCCTGTAAGATATAAAAGTTTGCCGCAGTGAACTCATGGGCAGCTGATTTCTCAATATCTTTACACTCGTCCAATACTGGTACTGGGACTGTCTGTGAGTTTGTGTAATCGTCATGCGCCTCGTTCTCACGGAGACGAACTATGCAGTTCTCATAGTGCACAATCATATCAACAATAGTCATACCGGAGTCTAGATGCAAGTGAAGGCATGAATTCAGACTCTCACTTCGCTGGTTACTTCGCATACCTAGGAAAAACCCACCAGACGGATATGATGCAGCCCAAAGCCTTTTCTTCTTGTACATCCTACGTAACCATCTCTTTGTTTTCTCTGACTGCCATTTGGCGGTAAACGCTGCCCATCTCTCCTCAAATACTTTTTTTGAAGTGGCATAATAAAGTAGAGACCTGAACTCCTTTAGAGACTTATGATGAAGGTGTTTCTGCATGTTCTTCTCAATATGCCACGAGCAAAGACGATGCCAAACCTCCAAAAGTACCTTTCTGATGGCCTTAATCATAGCTGCATCTCCATCAGTAATTACTGACCTGGGCCTCTTCTGACAGTGAGCCATAAAAAACGTATGAAGCAGCCAGACATATGTATCTTCCGTCTCGTCAGACACAAGAGCACAACCGAATACCGTGGTGCAACCGTGGTTATTCAGACCGACAAAAGGTATAAATGGCATGCCATACCTATTCATCCTGTATGTGCTGTCGAAGACGGTCACATCACCGTAGTCAACATAGTCTCGACGTGATTGAGAATCACACCAGAATAGGTTTTTCAGCCTTCCTTCATCATCGACGGTGTGCTCAAAGAAGAAATCTGGATCCCTCTCTCTTCTGGTCATCATGATCCCAATGGCAGTGTCTGCATCACCTTGTGCAAGCAACTTCATTTTTTCTCTATAACACATGTTATAAAGCTTCTTCCTCCCAAAACCAGCCTTTGCATATGACTCGTACCTACTGACGAGATTATCATAAATCATATGTTTCCTGATTCCAGCACCTGCCATAGTTAAGATCTCAGCTTTCTGATATTCTTTTATCTGATTATGAGACCGAAGAAACGTGACTTCATCCGGTCTAGCTAGAACGTGACTGTGATCATCACTAAAACTGCTGACATACCAAACGTCATGCTCTTTATCAAGTTTCAAAGTTATATGCGCATCGCAGAAGCAACGAGTCTCCCCTCTGAGCCTGCGGGTCCTGCCTTCCATTGTACAAAGTTTTGCCTGTCGTTTCCCAGCTCTCGCACACAGATACTTTCTCAAGCGCATAGTTCCCTCAGGAGCTTTCGAATATTTCAGCGAGTCCTTTCTTACGCTGAAACCACGCTCGTAAGCATACTGGTTATAGAAAATGTAAGCCTCTCCTAGTGACCTGAACGTCTTCCTCATGACCTTCCAATACTTGTCCAATGATTCTTGCTGATATTCATCAAATCCGATGTCAAAATTAAACAGATCATCACCAACATGCTCATCCTTCCCGCTTGGACCATCTACATCTCCCTGTAAATTAATGCATGAAACCATGTATGTCAGTCAGTTATTATTTTAATATGTAATGTATGTAAGTTTCAAAACTTACTTTGCTGGAGCTGTCATCATGAGATGCATCAACGTGCGATTTGTCACTTTCATCGTCTACAATATTCCTCAAGAAGTCCCCGTCCTCGTCCATGTACGCACATTTCAAAAAAATACATGTAAGCGCTCATATGGTTATTATGTCATTTCTTCTCATATTTTTTTAAAACATACCTGGAGTGCACTTTCAGCAAATGAATCATCTATATCCATATCATCATCATCATCGCCATGTCGCTGCATGATGCAAAAAAACATGTAATTGTCCGTGCGGTTTATCATATTTATTGTTTTTATCAACATTGATCACACTTACATTGCCACTATAAGATTCATCCAAACTCATGTAGTTCTCCTCAGCAGGTTCATCCATATTCAGTGACGAGGTTCCGTTGTCCGCGCCGTAATCATCGCCATCATAATCGCCCTTCTCCTCTAACTATACATGTTTAAAAAAATTCTAAGATCAATCGAACACCGTGTAACATCATCCTTAAAATAATTTGTTCATCAAGCACAACGACATCTCAAACCAACCTCTTGCACGGCGGCGAGGATGTCAGCTGGATCCATTTTGTCCGATGACGAACGCGCTGACGGCGTGACGTTGCTGGCCGGCCGAGGCAGGTGTCAACGGCGTGAGGACGATGGCCGGTTGTAGCAGGCGGAGGAAGGCGGCGACGAAGATCACGGGTGGGCGGCCATCTGGGCGACGGGAAAGGAACGCGGCGGCAGCGGCAACGGCGCCGGGGCACGCGCGGCGGCCTGTTTGGGCGGCGACCCGGGCGACGGCGACTTCGCGGAGACGGGGGCCGACGTGGAGACGGCGTGGATGCATTTAGGGTTTAGGGTTACGACGGCGGGCGTCGGCGGCTCCCGTGACGTTTTTTTTAATAACTATCGACGCCAACGTGGAGACGTGCGGGCGTACGGCGGCGACGTACGGCGACGGGTGCGGGTATGCGGGCGGGCGTACGGGGCGCGACGTACAGCGACGGGTGCAGCATACGCGGGCGGGCGTATACGGCGTCGCGGGCGGGCGTACGACGTCGCGCGCGGACGTACGGCATCGGGGTGGGTATTCCTATACCTAATGTGAAATGTCCATACTATCCATTATACGTTTTAGGGGGGGTTTTACCGAAGCACTCCCTGATAATAAATCATTTCTCAGGCGTGATTCATTCAAAGATTCAGTTTCCTGCAGCAGCAGCTTGATAGGTCTATGATTGGTCTGATCAACATAACATAAGATGAGGGGCTGAAATTGAGTACCCTGTTTGCTTCAGTAAGCAAAGAGCGGGGCGGATTTTCAGATGATGGAAGAGAGAAGTTCATACACATGACAAATGTTCAGAAGCAAAAGCAGGTGGCGAGCATTCATAAGATCAATTGCAGACAGCTACTCCTTAATTTGTGGCTGCGGCCTTCTTCTTGGGGGACTTGGTAGCGGCGGCTGTCTTCTTGGGGGACTTCTCTGCGGCGCCGGCGGCCTTCTTCTTGGGGAGCAGCGCGGAGTTGATGTAGGGCACCACGCCGCCGTGGGCGATGGTGACGCCGGCGAGCAGCTGGCCGAGCTCTGGGTCGCTCTGGACGGCGATCATCAGGTGGCGCGGGATGATGCGGGCCTTCTTGCTTTCCTTGGCCGCGTTGCCGGCGAGCTCCAGGACCTGCGATTCAACCATGAACGAAATCGGTCATCCGTCCAACACGAGAGGAACAGGACCGGGCAAAAGGGCAGATGCTCGAGGAGGAGGCAGATCAGATCAGATGTCGAACAAAATCGGCAGTTACCTCGGCGGCAAGGTACTCGAGGACGGCGGCCAGGTAGACGGGGGCGCCGGAGCCGACGCGCTGCGCGTTGCGGCCCTTCTTGAGGTAGCGCCCGATGCGGCCGACGGGGAACTGGAGCCCGGCCTTGACGGAGCGGGTGACCGCCTTCTTCCTCGCGACGCCCTTCCTGCCGGCCATCTTGCTGCTTCTCCGGCGAACAGGGAACTCTACTGGAAGTGCGGGGAGCGGGGGGTGCTGGATCGGAATACTGCGGTCTGCTCTGAGTCTGTGGGCTGGGACGGCGCCGGGGGCGCGGGTTTTATCGGGGCGGCGGGAGCTTCGCGGGAGGGGGTCGATCCGTCGGAGCATCGGATGGACCAATCAGAGCGCACCGATTTTGCTTCGTTTTGAACATCAATGCGGGGGAAGCGGCTGAGAATCTAGGGCATCTACTAGCTGACCCATAAATGTCTCCCATATATGTTCGTTTTTATGTCCGGACGTGATCCGCGAACATGATGTCCAAGTGAGTCGTCCAATGATAATCACAAAGTATTTGGTTGGAAGGAGAAAAAATAGGTGGGGACCATACATGTGGTAGGATATTTATGATCTTCGTCAATTTCGCTCCGTTTGGACATCGACGAGGGGAGGCGGCCTCGGTATTGAATTGGACCAAAACCAAACTGGCCTCTGTATTGAAGTGAGTTTGAATTCTAATTTTTGCTGTTCGATTGCAGATACTTATTTGAATTAAGGATGTGTTCGGATTTCCTCCAGTTTCTAACTCCATCAACTCCACAGATGAATTTGACCCGAACGTTTGAGCTCCGAGAAGCTAAATTCTCGAAGTTGAGCCAGAGAGCAGGGCACCGTTTATAAAATCTGGAGTTTACCTAATTTACAGCAACTTGCCACCTCCACACATACCAATTTGTTGCTCTCCCATCGGAAAAAATATTCTTCGCCTACTGCACGTGCAATCCCCTCGAATCATACACTCCTCTCTCCTCTCAAATCGGTACCCCTCATCTCTCCTCTATTCTCCCAAGCACTAACCCTAGACACGACGCAGGCCGCGGTAAGGAGGAGCAGGGGCAATATAGGCGGATGCACAACTGAAGCGTGAGCGTGCCGACGTGGCATGTCCTGGGGCGCGGAGGTTGGCCCCACTTCCTTGATGGATGCCCGGACAACGACGATGACGACGACAGTCCGAGTGGCCTTGGAGACCATGCCTACGAGGTCCCAGCTCACTACTTAGTTCCTAGTTAGTTTAGTTTAGTTCAATTTAAGTTGTTTGCATGTAACCATGAACTCATTAATTTCCGTTAACTTTTGCATTTGATTTATCGAACTTGTTACATTTTGTTTGAACGTTGTGTTAAAAACAAGGAATATTTGAGGGACATGGTTGGATGGCCTCCATCTGGCTCGATATCCGCAAACACATCTGGACGTGTCCGCAGACATTTGATGAGGCATGTTTGGTGCTTGTTGGAGCTCCAGATAGAGCTGACCTTTTCAAAAATTAATGAATTAACAAATATGTCGCGAGAAATAGGGGAGCAATGATGGATGGCTTTGATGGTTCAAAGAAAAGATGAATGCCAAAAGGTTCACTCCTATTGTACTCACTTCGGCCGAATTTACCGGGTCCCTTTGTATTTTCGATCAAATTTTAACCATCTATATAAATAACATAATTATATAATAAAAAAAGTATCAAAAATTTCTAATGGAGCTCAAGCTACATTGAGCCCGGAATTTGAAATTTTCAAAAATCAAAATTAAAGTTTTCAAAATAATCTGAAAAAATAACACACATACCTACGAATGTATACTACTTTTCTGTAAAGTTTCAAGATGAAATACGTTTTTATGCTAGTTACACAAAATAACAAAATCATGTATTTCTACCACATGAATTGTTCATTATAAAAGTACATGACTTTTAAAAAAGATGTACAGCTCACATCAAAACGTATTTCATAATGAAATTATACACACATCTAGTATACACCTATAAGTACTTGTTATTTAATTTTAGATTTTTCTGAAAATTGAAAAGTTAATTTTTGAAAATTTCGGGCTCCAAGGAGCCCGAGAGGGCAAAAGGCATATTCCCAAAAGTATATCATTTGATTTGTATTTGAAAGAGGTTTCTCACGATATAACTATTGCGACATATAATTTATATTTTATTAGTTAAATTTTGACTCAAAATAAGAGGGGCCTAGTAAACCCAGTCGGAGGAAGTACAAGAAAAAAGAAATGACAATGCAAAATCATCTTTTTTGAGCTGTTGCACGCCTCACTAGAGATGAAATTTGAGAGCCACGTCAGCGACCCATGCCATCTCTCTCCCGGATTGCCATCTTGATCGTCCATTTCAGTTTGGATCCAACGGCAGTTGCACCCTCCACCCTTGTTATATCCCTTTTCGCCACACATTCCTATAGTCCTATAGCACCAGAAGCCGCCACCACCGCCGCTCCATCTAATTCATAAACCTGCTCCAAGAAGCCATCCACCATGTTCAGGGGCAACAATGGTGGGAAGGGGTTGGGCAAGGTACTACCACTACTAGAGAAAACCCTATAGATAGATAGCTAACGGCAGCGCGGGGCTAATGGGCCGCGCTACTGCTAATTAGCAGTAGCACGGGACTAATACACACTAGTAGAAAACGGCCCATTAGCCCCGGTTCCAGAGGCCCTTTAGCCCCGGTTCTGGAACCGGGACTAAAGTCCAAAACCTTTAGTCCCGGTTCGCTTACGAACCGGGACAGAAGGGGCTCCACGTGGCCGCTGCGGGGCGCCCAGGCAGGAGGACCTTTAGTCCCGGTTGGTAACACCAACCGGGACCAAAAGTCATCCACGCGTCAGCATCTGGCAGGAGCTGGGGTTTTTGTTTTTTTTTGAAAAGGAGGGGGGGGGGGGCGGGAGGGTTTAGGGGTTTCGGAGGGTTAATTTAGGGGTTTCATATTGTGTTAGCTAGCTAATAGAGAGAAGTGACCTCTCTTTATCTCCGTGCTTGGTCGACGCTAGCTACTATACGTATAGAGAGAACTTGACACGCTAGCTAGTAAGCAAATGAAGGAACCATTAAGTACACAAGATCGTCATGAACATATACAGAGAGAAGTGACCTCTCTTTCTCCGAGAGATTGGTCGAACAACAAGTTTTCATATATCTATCCGACGCTACTAGTTACATATGTACAATATAAGATCTCTTACAATCCCTAACATCTAAAGTCTATATCCACATGGTATTCTCCGGCTTTATGTATGATGTGGTCAAGAAAGAATCCCGCCAATTCCTCTTGAATTGCTCGTATGCGATCTTGTGGTAGGAGTTCATCCCGCATCTGCCACATCTAATTTAAAGAAGGGGGTCAATACATATATACGAATGAAACTCAACACAAATGATGGTAACAAAATAAAATTGTGAATATTATTGTTAACGTACTTCATATTATTTTTCAGAGTAGACCCGCTGAGAGGCCGTCGCGTTGTAGATGAACTCGCAAACGTAGTATCCACAGAAATCATTCCCGGCTTCCTGCCACAAGCACTTTACGAGAAATAGAGTTCAATCAAACTGATAATCAAGCATGATAAATGGTATTGATGAAACTAGTTAGAATCAATGGGAGATGCGCGGAACTAGCTAGTAGTACTTACTTTCGGGTGTGTAAATCGCAGCTCCCTCGGCAGTCCCGGAGCAATTGCGGTGAACTCTTTCCAAACCCTGCCAGACAAAGAAAATAATTACTTGATATCAGGAAATGAACAAAGTTGCCGATATGGTGCGATAATGATCGATTGAACTTACTTCTGGAGCATTTCAGTCATGTCCGCATAGTTCTGGGGATCTTTTCGTCTCGAGTCTAAGACAGTTACTACTCCCCGGTCAAGCTTAATCTCTAGTAGAATAAAGTGGAAGTTGCGCACGCATGCATAACTCATCAATTACATTACTATAACCTCGATAAGGGAAACCGAATATGCACAAGACAGTAACACTCACTTGAAGTTGCAAGGAAAGAGTATTTTCTCTTTGTTTTGATTTTTAAGCAACGATTGTAGCAAGTTGTCCTCGGTATCTGTGACTCTGTTTTTAACCGTCCATTCATGTATGATATTTGGGTTAATGAACCCAATGTCATAGATTTGTGCTTTTCTGCATTCGACGATCTTCAATTTGCATAATATAGTGAGGACAATTATATATACATGCAATGAAAGAGCTGAGCTATATATAGAGACTTAATTACAAAAGTAGTACTTACAGACAGTAGCAAGTCACGAGTTGTTTGTCGAGGGCCATTTGATTGTATAACTGGAATAACTCGACAAATTCAACAGGCAACAACTCAGTTCCAACGAGGTCATGCTCCTCTTTAATTCTCAGCATCAAAGTATCCTTCCCAGACTCACTGCAGGTTTTCATGTACCATTCATGCAATCTTTGCATCATCGTTGTTAGAGAAGGATGATCAGGTATGACGAGAGGCTGCCCGTACTGGTATCTGAATTCGTCCACCTCCATTGTTTCAAACTCTACATCATCGCTCAGGTAATCAGCAGGATTGGTACCGGGCACCATCCCCAGATGATTAGCGACGATATCGCTAGACACCTTGAGCGGGGGGCACGATTGGTTCGCCTGTTTGCCGAGCTGGGGATTTTTTTTCCCACTTCTTCGTTCTGCTAACCTTGCATGACTGCAAGTACTTCCCGACCGCTCCGCTTCCTTATATGTCCTTTCAATAATGCGCTCATAGTTGGATTGCAGCGGAGACGGTGGTGGTCGCTTCAGGGCATCGGTAGTGCGCTTCAGTTTCACCGGATCTATCGTCTCCTTCGGAGGTGGTGGTTTCCGTGCAAAATGTTCATGCACTTCGGCAGCACTGATTTTCGCGGTTTCCTCGTCGGTCCTCTCATATGGTAACTTTTCCAGAGGCTTGAGAGATGGACCGTATCTGAATTGCTTCCTGCCTCTGCTTGTACTGCTAGCCGCCGGAGCGGCGGTGGCTCTCTTCCGCCGTTGCTGACGAGGCGGAGGAGGAGGCGGAGTGCTCCGACGCGCCGGAGGAGGCGGAAGAGGAGGCAGAGTGTCCTCACGCGCCGGAGGAGGCGGAGAAGGAGGCGGAGTGCCCTGATCACTCGCCGGAGAAGGAGGAGGAGGAGGAGGAGGAGTCCAGTTTGGAAGCTTGATGTACTCCTTCCTCCATAGACATGTACTCCACAAAGCATAAACCAGCTGATTCTCCACTTCACCTGTAGGGTGGTCAAGCTCCAGCTCCTCAAATCCCTCCATTATTTCATCCACCATCACAACAGCATAGCCATGTGGAATCGGACCACAGTGAAAAGTTCCGTCGGGTTGAGAAGGTGCAACAGAGCCGACAGCCGCCTTCAAAGTCAGGTTCTGCCATTTCATCATAAGCTCGCAATGTTGAGCCTCCGTGATAGTATCCACGGGGTAGCGAGGAGCTGTGGAATCAAGCTGAACAAGCTCCGTGGAAGCCATGCTGCTTCTCCGCTGAGATGGCGAGGTAGCTTCTGGGGTAGCTTCATGCCGCTGAGATGGTTGGCCGGTAGCTGCAAGTTCCTCTAGCTTTACTAGTTTTGCATTGAGCTTCTGCATTGAGCTCAGCTCCGCTTTCCTCTTTCTCTCCCGGCTTCTGTAACCGCCTGCGTCGGCAAACCCAACCACCCACGGAACAGAGCCTGTTGTGCCTCGTGTTCGTCCAGGGTGCTCAGGATTCCCGAGGGCCTCAGTCAGCTCGTCCTTCTCTTTGTCGGGAATGACGTCCCTTCCTGCGCTGCGGTGATATAAGCTTGAAGCTTCTTGACGGGTATTGCAAGTTGCTCGTTCGTCCAATGGCACTCCCCTGTTTCTGGGTCCAAAGTTCCCCCAACCCTGAAGAACCAAGTCCTTGAACGGTCTGGCCAGTTCAATGTCGCTGGTTGGACCCCTTTAGCAAGCAGGTCTTGCTCAGCTTTGTCCCACAACGCCCAGGCTTTGAGGTAGCCACCTGACCCCGTGTGATGGTGATACTACTTCTTTGCAGCATTTTTCTTGTTTGTCTCTGACATTTTCTTACCCTTCTCCGATGTCTTGTAGGCCACAAATGCGGGCCAGTGATCTCTTATCTTCTCATATCGGCCGGTGAATTCTGGAGTCTTCCCTTTGTCGACAAACTTTGTGTTCAACTCTTTCTTCCACCTCCTAAATAGATCTGCCATCTTCTTAAGAGCACACGCCTTGACCTTTGGCTCTATAACTGGGTTATTCGGATCCTCCTCTGGCGGTAGGGTGAAATTTGCCTTCAGCGCGGTCCAAAGATCAGCTTTCTGTCTATCGTTGACATAAGAAACTTCAGGGTCGTCCTTAGGCTTATTCCATTTCTGGATGCTGATCGGGATGTTGTCCCTAACAATAGCTCCGCACTGAGCAACAAATGAGTCCTTGGTACGCTTGGGTTCAATCGGTAGGCCATCGTCCGCGAGTGCTGTGATCATGAACCTTTCATCCTGGCACAACCTTTTCTTCGGGCCTCGTCTCGTTACGGAAGTTTGGCTCGATCCGGAGGGCTATAAAAGAAGAAAGAAGCGTTAATATATGTACATACCAAAACAATTAATGCATCAATTAGTCAGCACAGGCTTAATTAATATATATACCTCGCCGGACTTTGCAACAGCTCCCTCCTCCGTTCGGTCACCGGAGCCGTCATCATGGTCTCCTTCTTCCTCTGCCATTCGGTCACCGGAGCCGTCATGATCATGTCCTTCCTCCTCCATTGTTCGATCACCGGAGCCGTCATCTTCTCCTTCCAGACCATCAGTGTCAATGAGAAACGACAAGACATCATGTCCCTCGCGGATTATGTCCCCCAATAACTCTTCTTGTTCTAAGTCCCTGTCCATGGTTTCTGCAAATATTACAACATGGCAATATACAAACATGAGAGATGGATATATTAGTGGCAAACATAGACCTAGCTAGCTAATCACAACAAGGAATCATATGCACAGACATATACCTAGCTAATGACAACAATGAACATAACAATTATGGGTAGGGGCGGGAGGGGGTAGATCGACAACGCTCTTTCTTCGTCTAGGGTTTGGGGTGGCCTCAACAATGCTCTTTTAACTTGGTAAATTTGGGTGGCCTCGACAACTCTTCTAGGGTTTGGGGTGGCCTTGACAATGCTTTTTCAGTCCTGGTTTGGGTGGACTCGAGAGTTGGTCGGGTGAGAGGGGGTTGATCGACGTCCCCCCTCATGTCTAAGTCAATGAACAACATGAAAATTTCTAAGTGAATGAACAACTCTGAATTTTTTTAGATGTACTCCTACAACATGAAAATTTCTAAGTGATTGCTAAACTGTTTGCTAAACTTTTATGCTTCATTTATATGAAGATCAATTGTCCAATATAACTATGTTCGAGATATGAGGCATTGGACATTATCTAGATCATATGCCTCAAAATCAAAGGAAAAAAATCCTCTCACAACTATCCGCGGTGCACAACAATATGAAATCATTCACTAATATTGATGTTGGACTCGACTAAATATGCACTCCATAGTCCAATCAAGTATATAAGCCCGCGGTGATCAAACACATACAAGTTACAAAAATTTCTATGCTCACAAAAATATAAGCCCGAGGGGAATTGAAGTTATCGGGGTTATGTTTATACAACAAATGGACATCTCATCTCATCTCATTTCATCTCATCTGAAAAAACAGAGCACATCTAAAAAAATACATACATACATACATACATGGAAAAAAATTGCTATGAAGAAAAAAAAATCTATGAACAAAAAAAAAACATCATATATTGACATTTTCAATATCCATCCATACATACATACATACATTGAAAAAAAATGCTATGAACAAAAACATCAGTAGTAATTATTTTTATAATGATTTGGCCTCAAAAAATTCTTTTATTAGTATTTTCAAACTCTAGAATGACCCTGTTGCACTAGAACTATTTCAAATAATTCTTTTCAAATGCCACAAATTTTTTGAGAAGTCCTCTGATGCCTATAGATCATTTTTATGCAAAAACCCACTTTGGTCATTTGAAAATTTTGAGCACAACTTCCATTTTTCAATTTTGGTCCAATCTTGGCATTGAACTACAACCCTATTTTTCCTTGCTAAAAAATTCTGATAAAATTACTCCAACTTCATGACAGTACCCACACTCCATTTCACCAAAAACCTTCTGATCCATAGTTCAAATTTTTCAAATTTCATTCAAATGAAATTTGAACCAGATTCAAATTCCTTGCTGAAAACCTATTCTAAACCACTCCAAAAATTCTGAAATTTTGCCATCACCTTTGTCTTGCATCAGTACCTTACCACGAAAAAATTCAGAAATTTGAAAAATGCCCAAAGCCATCTAGCATTTCATCAAACACCTTCTATGCACTGTTCATCACTGTAAAAAAATTCAGAAATAAAGTTCAGAAAATTCAGAAGGGGGGGGGGGGGGGGCGGCTGCTGCTGCTCTTCACTGTCCACTCCTTCTCCTCTCCTTCACGGCGTTGCTAGTGCTCTTCAATGCGTCGGGGCCGGCGGCGAGCATGGTGCAGTGGCAGAGCAAGGCTGGGCTCAGGGGCACGTGAAAACGGGGAGCAGGGGACCATGGGAAAGGGGGGGCACACTGGGGGGGCGGCGATGGCTGTAGGCCGGCGATGAGGACGGTGGGCTCGGGGCGGCACGCGGCGACGGGGACGAGGACGGCGGGCTCGGGGCGGCACGCGGCGACAGGGACGAGGATGGTGGACTCGGGGAGGTGACGGGGATGGGGACAAGGACGGCGGGCTCGGGGATGCCGGCGACGAGGACGGCGGGCTCGGGGAGGCGACGATGCGGTCTGGCAGCCTGGCGGCGTCGAGGTGTTCGTCGGCGCCGTCGGGAGAGAGAGCGCAGGATCGAAGAACTGAATGAAAATTTTCACAAGTGCTGCTTATATACACGAAGCATTGGTCCCGGTTTGTGGCACCAACCGGGACCAATGCCCCCTTTAGTCCCGGTTGGTGGCACTATCCGGGACCAAAGGTGGGCATTGGTCCCGGTTCGTGCCACCAACCAGGACCAATGGCCTTGCACAGCGGCGTGGTGGGAGTTTAGTCCCACCTCGCTAGTTGAGAGAGTGTCGCACCTGTTTATAAGGTGCGGTGCGCCTGAGCCTTCGAGCTCCTCTCTAAAGCAGGCTTACGGGCCTAACCACTCTGTATCTGCCTATGGGCCTACTGGGCCTTCTGCGGGCCTGAATCCTGGCCCAACTCGCTGGTTGGGTTTCTAGTCGTATTCAGGCCGTGGTGGCCCAGTAGGCGGCATTTTTTTAATTTGTTTCCAGTTTTTTTGTTTTGTTTTCCAGTTTTTTAATTCTTTTTGCTGTTAGGTCACAAAAATTATAAACTTTCTGTTAGTGCCATTAGTTTTCAAATTTGAATTCTTTGAAATTTGTGTGAATCACTAGTTTGTGAATAACTTTATAATATAAAAATAGATTTTTGAGTTTATTCTTTTTCTTGCTATTTAATATTAATGTGTTTTATCATTATATTCAAAAACAGATTTTGTTACTTTAGTTTGCTATTAAGTGCATGCACCCCAAGTACACCCCACCACAACAATTCTTTATGAAAATTCTTTTTGCTATGATGTTTTGAACAAAAAATACTTTGATAATTTTAGTTGCATAAATTTTTTATAATTTTAGTTTTCTAGTTGATTCTTTATAATTTTTTTATAAATTCTTTATAATTTTTTTGCAATTAGAGTTTTATAAAAGCTTTTTAGTTGATTCTTTTTGCTATTGAAGAATATTATAGTTTTGTTTTAGTTGATCATAACAGAATATTTTAATTGATTTTTTTAGTTCATTCTTTTTGCTATTAGAGTTTCATAAAAGTTTTCTAGTTCATTCTTTTTGCTATTAGTTCATTCTTTGTGCTAAATGACCCTGAAATTGAAAAGCACTTCAAATGAACTCTGAAAAGGTTAAAAGTTGGCAATGTATCATCATTTCACCCACATAGCATGTGCTAAAAAGTTGAGAGGGTTACGGCAAAAGCTGGATGCACTTCGTGTACAAAATGGACAATATCTTTTGAAGTATCAGGGTTTCGAACGAAAACTCATCTGTTACAAAGGGATTTTATTTTTTTTGAACTTATTTGAACTCCAGACTTTTTGTGTGTTCAAAATACACCATTCAAAGCCACATCATCAATTTTCAACCCTTTCTGACTTCATTTGCTATTTTTCATGCATTTATTTATTTATTTTGAGCTAAATGACCCTGAATTTAAAAAACACTTCAAAAGAACTCTAAAAAGGTTGAAAGTTGGCATGGTATCATCATTTCACCCACATAGCATGTGCTAAAAAGTTGAGAGGTTAGGGCAAAAGCTGGATGCACTTCGTGTACAAAATGGACAATCTCTTTTGAAGTATCAGGGTTTCGGACAAAAACTCATCTGTTACAAAGGGATTTCATTTTTTTGAACTTATTTGAACTCCAGACATTTTGTGTGTTCAAAATGCACCATTCAAAGCCACATCATCAATTTTCAACCCTTTCTGACTTCATTTGGTATTTTTCATGCATTTACTCATTTTTTAAGCTAAATGACCCTGAAATTGAAAAGCACTACAAATGAACTCTGAAAAGGTTGAAAGTTGCCATGGTATAATCATTTCCCCTGGCCAACGAGTACAGCTCATCAAAAACAGTGTTGTCACCCATGAGACGTGTTTGCAACCAACTGCCGAAAGTCCTGATGTGTTCACATGTAATCCAGTCGTCACACTGCTCCGGGTGTTTGGAGCGCAGAATATTCTTGTGTTCATTGACATACGGGGTCACCAAGGTAGAATTCTGTAGAACTGTGTAGTGTGCTTGAGACCAAGAATGCCCGTCCCTACATATTATTGAGTCTGCTCCTAGCGTGCCTTTTCCAGTCAGTCTCCCCTCATACCGCGATTGAGTGAGACCAATCTTCTTAAGGTCAGGAATGAAGTCAACACAAAACCCAATGACCTTCTCTATTTGATGGCCCGTGGAGATGCTTCCTTCTGGCCTAGCACAGTTGCGAACATATTTCTTTAAGACTCCCATGAACCTCTCAAAGGGGAACATATTGTGCAGAAATACAGGGCCCAGAATGGCAATCTCGTCGACTAGATGAACTAGGACGTGCATCATGATATTGAAGAAGGATGGTGGGAACACCAGCTCAAAACTGACAAGACATTGCGCCAAATCACTCCTTAACCTTGGTAGGATTTCTGGATCGATCACCTTCTAAGAGATTGCATTGAGGAATGCACATAGCTTCACAATGGCTAGTCGAACGTTTTCCTGTAGAAGCCCCCTCAATGCAACCGGAAGCAGTTGCGTCATAATCACAAGGCAGTCATGAGACTTTAGGTTCTGGAACTTTTTCTCTGGGATATTTATTATTCCCTTTATATTGAATGAGAAGCCAGACGAGACCTTCATACTGAGCAGGCATTCAAAGAAGATTTCCTTCTCTTCTTTGGTAAGAGCGTAGCTGGCAGGATCTTCATACTGCTTTGGAGGCATGCCGTCTTTTTCGTGCACACGTTGCTGGTCCTCCCGTGCCTCCAGTGTATCTTTTGTCTTCCCATACACGCCCAAGAAGCCTAGCAGGTTCACGCAAAGATTCTTCCGGTGATCTGCCTCGCCTTTGAAATGCTTCCTTTCTTTCGACATTGATGGTTGGTCGGAAGAAATCGACGATGCTCCAGGTACACATTCTTCCTACATTTGTCCAAATATATACTTTCGGTGTCATCTAAACAGTGCGTGCATGCGTGGTATCCCTTGTCTGTCTGTCCTGGAAGGTTACTGAGAACAGGCCAATCATTGATGGTTACAAACAGCAACGAATGTAGGTCAAATTCCAGCTGGTCTTGCTCATCCCACACACGTACACCTTTTCCATTCCACTGCTGTAAAAGTTCTTCAACTAATGGCCTTAGGTACACATCAATGTCGTTGCCAGGTTGCTTAGGGCCTTGGATGAAGGTTATAGATATATAGAGTCACGGGCCAGGTGCTATGATTGCTGCTCTGCTCCCCAAAAGGATTAATGCCATCCACGCTTAAACCAAACCATACGTTCCTTGCGTCACCTGCAAAGTCCCCCCACTTTCTCTTGATTTTACTCCACTGTGCCCCGTCAGCGGGTGCTCTCAACTTCCCGTCTTTCTTACGGTCCTCTTTGTGCCATCGCATCAACTTGGCATGCTCTTTATTTCTGAACAGACATTTCAACCGTGGTATTATAGTAGCATACCACATCACCTTGGCAGGAACCCTCTTCCTGGGCTGCTCGCCCTCAACATCACCAGGGTCATCTCATCTAATCTTATACCGCAATGCACCGCATACCGGGCATGTGTTCAAATCCTCGTACGCACCACGGTAGAGGATGCAGTCATTAGGGCATGCATGTATCTTCTGCACCTCCAATCCTAGAGGGCATAGAACCTTCTTTGCTCCGTACGTACTGTCGGGCAATTCGTTATCCTTTGGAAGCTTCTTCTTCAATATTTTCAGTAGCTTCTCAAATCTGTTGTCAGATACACCATTGTCTGCCTTCCACTGCAGCAATTCCAGTGTGGTACCGAGCTTTGTGTTGCCATCTTCGCAATTTGGGTACAACCCTTTTTTGTGATCCTCTAACATGTGATCGAACTTCAACTTCTCCTTTTCACTTTCGCATTGTCTCTTTGCATCAACAATGACCCGGTGAAGATCATCATCGAGCACATCGTCTGGTTCCTCTTGATCTTCAGCTTCCCCTGTTGCAGCATCACAGTATTCAGGGGGCACATAGTTGTCATCATCCTCTTCTTCTTTGTTGTCTTCCATCATAACCCCTCTTTCTCCGTGCTTGGTACAAACAATATAGTGTGGCATGAAACCCTTCATAAGCAGGTGGGTGTGAAGGATTTTCCGGTCAGAGTAAGACTTCGTATTCCCACATATAGGGCATGGACAACACATAAAACCATTCTGCTTGTTTGCCTCAGCCACTTCGAGAAAATTATGCACACCCTTAATGTACTCGGAGGTGCGTCTGTCACCGTACATCCATTGCCGGTTCATCTGCGTGCATTACATATAATTAAGTGTGTCAAAAACCATTACAGAACATCATGAATACAGAAGTGACCAAATTAATAAAAGTTCATCATCACCTTAAAACCAAAGTACAGTATTGATCAAATGTTATTACTGAAAAAATAAATACATAAAGTTCATACATAGTTCTCATTGAACAACATATAGCTCTCTAGAGCATCTAATTAAACCATACATTGAAACTATGTAAAACATTTCAATGCAACAACAAATGTGATCATAATCACAACTAAGGTAACAATTGATCCAACGGCATAATGATACCAAGCCTCGGTATGAATGGCATATTTTTTTCATCTTTCTAATCTTCAAGCTCATTTTATCCATCTTGATCTTGTGATCATCGACGATATCCGCAACATGCAACTCGAATTCCATCTTCTCCCCCTCAATTCTTTTCAATTTTTTCTTCAAGTAATCATTTTCTTTTTCAACTAAATTTAACCTCTCGACAAGAGGGTCGGTTGGAATTTCCAGTTCACATACCTCCTAGATAAAAACATCTATGTCACGTTGGTCGGCATAATTGTCATAAACACTAAATGAACCAAATAGTTATAAAAGATAATATATACCACATCTGAATCATAGACAGGACGAGGGCCGACGGGGGCGGATACCAAAACCATCGCACTATATAATAACAAACAATAATAAAAGTAAGAAAATTATACAAGTATCTATCTAAATCATACAAGTAAGATTTTTTTTCTTTTAGAAAGAAGATAAGAACAAGAGGCTCACCACGGTGGTGCCGGCGACGAGATAGGCGCAGGCGATCGACGGCGGTGAGGACGGTGACAGGACGTGACGGACCGCCAAGCCTAGACAAATCTTGAGGAAAATGGAGCTTGGAGGTCGAGCTTGGAGAGGAGAAAGCTTAAGTAGTGTGGCTCGGGCATTTCATCGAACACCTCATGTGCATAGGAGGTGAGCTAGAGCAACACACACCTCATGTGCATAGGAGGGCAAAAAAACAGAGTGAGAACAGAGCAGTGAGCGGGCAGGGGGTATATATAGGCCTCTCTTTAGTCCCGGTTTGTGGCCAAAAATGGGACTAAAGGACAACCTTTGGTCCCGGTTCCAGCCACCAACCGGGACTAAAGGTTGGGGGCCAGGAGCGAGGCCCATTGGTCCCGGTTGGTGTCTGGAACCGGGACCAAAGGGGTCAGACGAATCGGGACCAATGGCCCCCGAGGCCCGGACGGCGCCCTCGCCTCACGAACCGGGACTGATGCCCCCTTTGGTCCCGGTTCGTGAGTGAACCGGGATTAAAGCCCTTTTCAGGCCTGGACCAAAGCCCTGTTTTCTACTAGTGACATGCGCTCCAGGTGGCCATTAGCATTAGCGCCGGCCCACCACACAGGCGCTACTTTTAAGTGGGCTCCACAGTGCCCCCACCGGCTGGCCACAATAGCAGTGTTGGTCACCGGCCCGTGCTACTGCTAAGCCCGTTAACAGTAGCACGGAGCAGTAACCCCCGCTGCTACTGTGGTCAGCCCTGGCCCAGCTCCCCGGCCCCACTTAGCAGCAGTCACTAGTAGAAAACAGGGCTTTGGTCACAGGGCAATATTCACATTAGTCCCGGTTCAGTCACAAACCGGGACTAATGTGAGCATTGGTCCCGGTTCGTGCGGCTAAGGCATTAGTCCCGGTTCACCTGAGC
Source organism: Thinopyrum elongatum (assembly GCA_011799875.1). Classification (NCBI taxonomy): domain Eukaryota; kingdom Viridiplantae; phylum Streptophyta; class Magnoliopsida; order Poales; family Poaceae; genus Thinopyrum; species Thinopyrum elongatum. The sequence goes on along the minus strand of CM022302.1, from coordinate 89,864,071 downwards.
CCTTTAGTCCCGGTTTGAGACACGAACCGGGACTAAAGGGTGCGATGCCCTTTAGTCCCGGTTACGTTCTCAAACCGGGACTAAAGATTAGACCTTTAGTCCCGGTTGAGACACGAACCGGGACTAAAGGGTGCCATGCCCTTTAGTCCCGGTTAGTGTCTCAGACCGGTAATGAAGGTCCCATTTTCAAACTCTACCCCCCCCCCCCCCCTGTGGATCACCTTTTCAGTTTTGTAAAAAGCAAAAGAAAATGATAAAAACTTCAAAAATTAAAATCCTTCGAGATGTAGTTATGTTACTACATCTACTAGTTAGGAAAATTTAAAAACTTAAATTTGGACATGTTTTGCAAAAAGTGTAGGGAAAATGTAAAACGGCTATAACTTTTGCATACGATGTCAGAAAAAAACGTATAATATATCAAAATGTTCAGCACGAAAATCCGCATCCGATTTTGACCGCCTACGACCTGTTTGCAAATTTTTAGAATCCTCAAATTCTTAAAGGAAAAAAAGTTATGCTCAAATTTCAGTTTTTTTTTAATTTTCATTAAATCTGGTCAAACTATGGTCAAACTACTTATTCAAGAAGTATTGGTGTTACTAAATAATTATTCAAGAATATTAGTGTAACTAAATAATTATTTCAGTTTTTTTGAATTTTGGTCAAATCTGGTCAAACTGTGGTCAAACTACTATTCAAAAAATATTAGTGTTACTAAATAATTATTGTTTTTGAGAACAATAGTTTCAAACTCAAACAGTGAAATTTGTGACTTGATGCTCAAGCTAAACTCCTGAGGGTTAATAGGATTGACATCTTACTATTGTCAGGAAAACAACAAGTGCAGACTTGGAAACGAGGGAGAATAGAACCCGGAAGTTAAGCGTGCTCAGGCTGGGGTAGTGATAGGATGGGTGACCGTCCGGGAAGTTAGATGATTTGGAATGATGAGGGGTGATAAGAGATTAGAGGTTAAATTGAGCAGTGATGAGGGGTGATTAGAGATTAGAGGTTAAAATAATTCAGAAATTTGAAAATCGGGAAAAAATTCAAAAAAAAATCATAAAATTTCCTTTAGTCCCGGTTGGTGTTACCAACCGGGACTAAAGGTGGAGCTCTAGGCAGCGGCCACGTGGACGGCCTTTAGTCCCGGTTCGTGTAAGAACCGGGACTAAAGGGGGAGGCTTTAGTCCCGACCCTTTAGTCCCGGTTCCAGAACCGGGACTAAAGGCCCTTATGAACCGGGACAAAAGGCCCTTTTTCTACTAGTGAGTGTGGACCCTAACCCTGCGCTACAGCTAATAGGCTTAGAAGTAGGGCGAGCCCGTTCCCCACGCTACTACGAAGCCAACCCTGTCCTCTTCCTCCACAACCCGTCCACTACCTCTCCCTCACTCTTCCCTGACACTCTCTCGCTCACTCGCTCTGCCACTATCGTCACACGTCGTCACCCCCGAGGTATCTCCCTCCCTCCTCCTCTCGCCGCCCTCCTCCCTCCTCTCTCCTCTCGCTACCTGTCGTCCTCCTCCTCCAGACGCCCTCCTCTCTCCTCCCTCCTCTCGTCACCCGCCGTCCTCCTCCGGACGCCCTCCTCCCTCCCTCCTGCCTCCCTGCATCCCGGCCTCCTCCCTCTGCTCTTGTAGAATGTAGGTTTTCTTAAATTTTTTTAATACAATATAATGTAGATTATTTGAATGGAATAGAAAATTTTCAATAAATGTTGGTCTTTTGAATAAAGTAGAAATTTTTCAGTAAAAGCAGGTGTTTTGAATAGAATAGAAAATTAGTAAATATAGGTCTTTTGAATAGAATATAATAGTAAGAGTTGAATAGAGTAGAATGAATAGAATAGTAAGTGTTGAATAGAGTACGTGCCACTAGTCCACGAGTTACATGATGGTAACTTCATTGCAAAAAACATGGTATGATTTTGTTAACTATGGTTGCATACTTTCTTCTTAAGTAAACTACATTGCTAACTATATATATATGTTACTATTATGTTCTTCAACAGAGGCTCCGGAGGAGGTTGTGCCTGACATGATGTTTACCGAAGGTCATATGCATATGGTTAGCTTACGACCGACTCCGTCGACGGCTTACCACATTGCATACACGATTTCACTAAAAGATGGAAGGCTCGATATCATAGAATGGAGCAAAGTAATGAATGTGCGCAGGCAACCAATTAGAGATTACATGAATGTGCGCAAGCCACAAGTTGGAGACAGGTGGACCTCTATTCTCCATTATGGAGATGGAGCAGCTTACCTGTTTTATGCTATTTTACCTAAGAGAGAGGAGTAGGTCCTAGGTAGTACTCGTAATGTGCTAAGAACAATTAGCTAGTGTTGGTTATGACTATGATGATGAGGAGGACTTCTTATTATGATGATGATGAGTTATGTGCTAGAATGTGTTAGAATGATGAGTTATTATATGACTATGAGATGAGGAGGAGGAGGAGTTCTTATTATGATGATGAGTTCTTATATGACTATGATGATTGACGATGTCCTGGACTAGGGGGTACTAACCTAGTCGGCCCAAGCTCCTCGGATTGGGACGATGGGCCCTCACTCTTCTCAAGATGGACTCCGGAAGCTGTATGATGAGGCGTAATTAGGACTGCATCTACCAAAGGCTTGACGTATACACCAAGACTTTCCCTGCCGCCTCTGCACCAAGATACTGACCTTGTAACCCTAAGATACCCTACTCGGCGTGTATATAAGCCATAGGGTTTAGCCCGTAGAGGGGACATCAACGCAATCTCATTCACCTAGCCCTGAAGTTAGAACACATCTGAAGATCTCGAAGGTAGATCAACTCTATACTTGATACATCTCCATTGATATAAACAAGAGCAGGAAGAAGGGTTTTGGTTTTACCTCCATCAAGAGGGCTCAAACCTGGGTAAAACATCGTCCCCTTGTTCCTATTACCATCTGTCCGAGATCCACAGCTCGGGACCCCCTACCCCGAGGTCTGCCGGTTTGCACATCGTCACTGGTGCTTTCATTGATAGTTTTGCTGTGAGATTGTCGGTTAAAGACTCCAAACTCGCGGGCATGTTCCCATGCCCGGAACTTCTGCCATGAAAACGCCCTCCCTCCTCCCCGACCCTTGCCAAACCCTCCTTTAAGGATGAAGGACTGAGGTGCTTTTTGGAAAGCGAGTCAGACAGCGGCCGACTTAGAGGCAGATGATGAAACTGATCTTTAGATCTGTCCAGCCGATCCGACGGCCATAGACCTGACACGGGATGGGGATGCTAGGGCTTCAGGACTGCGGTCCTTAGCGTTCGAAATTCACCCACCCACCTCCCACATCGAGTATCGCCATGATAACTCAGGCCCACCACATGTCTAGGATCTGGCCTATGTGCATCAACTTCCCGATGAATCAGCCAGGCAGTTCTAGGCTAGGTTCTTGTCTGTGAAAAACAAGATATCGAACTACCATGACTCAGATATAATAACAGCCTTCCAGCATGGATGCAAGGATAAAGGCGTTTCGAATGCCCTCGCTCGCTGCTGTGTTCAAACACTCCCGGAATTGTTTGATCTGGTGTCCAGATTCTCCACCATCGAGGATGCTTGGCTGGCCGAGGGAAGCGCATATTTGATCTGTGAACACAATTCAAAACGCGATAGACCTGCACCTCGGCGTGAGTCCCGCAAGCGGAGCATACCGGTCGAAAGAGCTCGGAAGAAGAAGAAAACCTCCGGCTACCCTGGGACTACTCTCGATGGCCTCCAGGATAAACCATGCCCAATATGCTATTCTGCTCAATTCCTGTCCGACTCACAGCCTTCGCAACTGTTGGGTGGTGAGGCAGGTAGCTATGGGAGGACCCGCCCTCCTGGCAGGCACCCCCAGCCACGCAGAACAGTCCTCGGACGTCATGATGATTTAGAATACCATCGTATCCAACAACGAACGCAAATGAGCCCTGCGGGAAATCAATTCCATCTGACAGGTGATAACTCGGGGCATGTATAGACACGCCAATCACCTATGATCATAAGGGTCAGCCGAAGTCGACCTCGAACAGGTGCCCCGCCGCGCTGGTCCTCAACCCAATTGTAGGCAGCTGTCGACTTCGGAAGGTGCTCATGGACGGAGGCAGCAGCTTAAATCTGATACATGCAGATACTTTGCACAAAATGCACATCGATAAATCACGCATAGAACAGAGTAGCACCACCTTTAAAGGTATAATACCTCGGCGAGAGGCACGCTATAGTGGTAAAGTAACCCTGGATGTGGTCTCCGGAACAATGGACAATTATCGCTCCGAAGAGGTTACATTCCACATCGCCCCTTTTAAGAGTGGGTACCACGCCCTCCTAGGACGGGACGCCTTCTCTAAATTCCAGGCAGTACCACATTACGGCTACATGAAGCTCAAAATGTCTGGCCCAAACGGGATCATTACCATCTCAAGCGACCCCGACATAGCACTCAAAGCCGAGAATAAAATGGCATCGATCACCCTCGAATCCTTGTCGGAAGCTCTCACGGCAGAGGAACTAACCGCGTTACATGCCAAAGTCAATATGGACGATGTCGCCCTCGACAAACTACCAAAGTCTACTTCATTCAAGCTGGCTGATGAAATAGTCAAATTCCAAGTACACCCTATGGACCCAGCTAAAACGGCGTCCATTGGGGCAAATCTCGATCCTGAGATTGTCGAGGCTCTACGCAATTTCCTTAGGGAAAACTAGCATATATTCGCCTGGCACCCTTCAGACATGGCGGGGATACCCCGCAGGCTCGCAGAACACAACCTAAACATATTAAAGGGCTACAAGCCCGTCAAACAAGCACTTCCGCGTTTCTCTAAACCCAAGCGTCAAACAATGGGCGAAGAGCTGACCAAACTACTGGAAGCCGGGTTCATTCGGGACATAAAGCATCGCGACTGGCTTGCCAACTTGGTCATGGTACCAAAGAAGGACAGGTTCTGGTGCTTGTGCGTCGATTTGAAATACCTCAATATGCTTGCCCAAGGACCCCTTCCCCCTACCGCAAATTGACCAAATCGTGGACACCACAGCTAGGTGATACGTCCCCAACGTATCTATAATTTTTTATTGTTCCATTCTATTATAGTATCAATCTTGAATGTTTTATATACATTTTCAAGTAACAACATATAATTTTTTGGGGACTCACCTATTAACTTAGTACCCAGTGTGAGTTGTTGTTTTTTTGCCTGTTTTCGGTTTTTCAGAATATCACTACCAAATGAAGTCCAAATGCAATGAAACTTTTTGGAGATTTTTTTCTGTCAATAAGAGATCCTGGAAGCTTTGGGAGGGGACGAGAAGATGGAGCAGTGGCTCACGAGGCACCAGGGCACGCCCAGGGGGTAGGGCGTGCCCTGGTGTCTTGTGGGGCCCACGTGGCTCCGTTTGACCTAACTCCACCTCTATAAATACTCTTAAATAGTGAAACCAACAGAGATCACGGAGGGGCTCTACATCATCCTTGCTACCCTTCCGATGATGCGTGAGTAGTTTACCACAGACCTACGGGTCCACAGTTAGTAGCTAGATGGCTTCTCTCTATTTGATCTTCAATACAATGTTCTCCTTGATGTTCTTGGAGTTCTATTCGATGTAATTATTTTTTGTGATGTGTTTGTTGGGATGCGATGCTCTAACCTCTGAGCTAAGTGGGCTTACATAACGGAAATAGTGTTACAAATAGAAATAGGTATAGTATAGGAAATCCAAAAAATCTCAGTGAGTTTATGATCAGATCTATCCATGAATATTATTTGAGTTTTCTCTGAACTATTTTATGCATGATTACTATAGCTTCAAATTTCTCTCTGATCTATTGATTTGGTTTAACCAAGTAGATTGATTTATCTTGCAATGGAAGAGGTGCTTTGTAATGGGACATGATCATTGCTATCGTTGCTATTAAGGGTAAAAAGATGGGGTTTATTCATACGTGAGTTTATCTTGTCTACATCATGTCATCTTGCTTAAGGCGTCACTCCATTCTTTATGAACTTAATACTCCAGATGCATGCTGGACAGCGGTCGATGTGTGGAAATAGTAGTAGATGCAGGTAGGAGTCGGCATACTTATCTCGGACATGATGCCTATATATATGATCATTGCCTTGGATATCGTCATAATTATTTTCTTTTCTGTCAATTGCCCAACAGTAATTTGTTTACCCACCGTATGCTATTTTCAAGAGAGAAGCCTCTAGTGAAAATTATGGCCCCCGGGTCTATCTTTTATCATATATTAAAACCAAAAATATCTTGCTGCATTTTAACTTTATTTATTTTATTTTGTATTTTTGTCTGATATATCTATCAAACACCATACAATTTAATTTTGCTCATAACCGTCGAGGGATTGACAACCCCTTCTTCACATTGGGTTGCAAGGATTTGTTGTTTGTGTGAAGGTGCTGCTAACGAGGTGTTGCTTGGTTCTCCTACTAGATTGATAACCTTGGTTCTTAACTGAGGGAAATAATTATCTCTACTGTACTGCATCATCCTCTCCTCTTTGGGGAAATCCCAACGCAGTTGATACGTCCATTTTGCATTATGCTTTTATGTTGATATTTATAGCATTATGGGCTGTTATTTCACTTTATGGTACAATACTTATGCCTTTTCTCTCTTATTTTACAAGGTTTACACAAAGAGGGAGAATGCCGGCAGCTGGAATTCTGGACCAGAAAGGAGAAAATCTAAGATACCTATTCTGCACAACTCCAAAAGTCCTGAAACTTTACGGAGAATTATTTTGGAATATATAAAAATTATTGGGCGAAGAAACTACCGAAGGGGACCCACTAGGTGGCAACAAGCCTGGGGGCGCGCCCTACCCCCAGGGCGCGCCCCCAGGGCTTGTGGGCGCCCTGGCCATCGTCTTGTGCCCCTCTTCTGCTATATGAAAGGTTTTGACCTAGAAAAATAAGAAGGAAGCTTTCGGGATGAAGCGCCGCCGTCTCGAGGAGGAACTTGGGCAGGAGCAATCAAGGGCTCCAGCAGAGTGGTTCTGCCGGGCAAACTTCCCTCCCAGAGGGGTAAATCGAAGCCATCGTCATCGCCAATGATCCTCTCATCGAGGGAGGGTCAATCTTCATCAACATCTTCACCAGCACCATCTCCTCTCAAACCCTAGTTCATCTCTTGTATTCAATCTTTGTCTCAAAACCTCAGATTGGTACCTGTGGGTTGCTAGTAGTGTTGATTACTCCTCGTAGTTGATGCTAGTTGGCTTATTTGATGGAAGATCATATGTTCAGATCCTTAATGATATTCAATACCCCTCTGATCTTGAACATGAACATGCTTTGTGAATAGTTACATTTGTTCCTGAGGACATGGGAGAAGTCTTGTTATAAGTAATCATGTGAATTTGGTATTCGTTCGATATTTTGATGAGATGTATGTTGTCTTTCCTCTAGTGGTGTTATGTGAACGTCGACTACATGACACTTCACCATGATGTGGGCCTAGGCGAAGGCATTGGGAAGTAATAAGTAGATGATGGGTTGCTAGAGTGACAGAAGCTTAAACCCTAGTTTATGCGTTGCTTTGTAAGGGACTGATTTGGATCCACATGTTTCATGCTATGGTTAGATTTATCTTAGTTCTTCTTTCGTAGTTGCGGATGCTTGCGAGAGGGGTTAATCATAAGTGGGATGCTTGTCCAAGTAAGGATAGCACCCAAGCACCAGTCACCCGCATATCAAATTATCAAAGTAACGAACGCAAATCATATGAGCATGATGAAAACTAACTTGATGATAATTCCCATGTGTCCTCGGGAGCGCTTTGCTTTATATAAGAGTTTGTCCAGGTTTATCCTTTTCTACAAAAAGGATTGGGCCATCTTACTGCACCTTTGTTACACTTGTTACTTGTTACCCATTATGAATTATCTTATCACCAAACTATCTTGCTAAAAACTGCTTGTCATTTCCTTCTACTCCTCGTTGGGTTCGACACTCTTACTTACAAAAGGACTACAATTGATCCCCTATACTTGTGGGTCATCAAGACTCTTTTCTAGCGTCGTTTCCGGGGAGTGTAGCGCCTTTGGTAAGTGGAATTTGGTAAGGAAACATTTATACTACGTGCTGAAATTTATTGTCACTTGTCACTATGGAAAGTCATCCTTTGAGGGGCTTGTTCGGGGTATCTTCACCTCGACTGGAAGAAAGCACCACCATGTGATATTGTAGCACCAATATAGTATATGCAACAACCGACACCAAAATTTCCCACATAAATATAGGTTGGTTAGCGGATAACACAAAATCACACCACGAAAGGCCCACCAAATCAACACATCATAAATATAAATAAATTACACTATATCGTCTTCCCCACCTGCCAAAGTAAATATTCCAATAATTCCAAAATATAAGGGGTAATATTTTTTATAAAGCCAAATTTCTTTAACTTTGACCAAGTTCAGAGCAAAAATATTGACATCCACAATATTAAACAAAAAAGGTATGGAAATTCATTTAAGGATGAATGTAAAAATACCGATTTGATATTATGATTTTTTATATATTTCTCTACAAATATGATCAAACTTAAAAGGTTTGCCTTTTCAAAAAAGTAATAGAACTTATATTTTTAAACAGAGTATTTTTTTAAGAAACCCAACAACACCAACGACGCAGCAAAGCGCGCTCAACCCTTCTAGTAAATGTACCATATCCTCTCTATTAGGACGCCATAAAGATCACAGGAGAAATGTTTCATTAGGGAAAGAGATCCTGCTTGTCATACATCTTACAATGTTTTATCCAATTCATGATTAAAAGTATTATATCTGTAGCCATGTTTATGAATATATAGAGAAGGACAATGCAAGAAAAATTGCATAACATGCACGCATTGCCAAAACCAGTGTTGGCGTCAACCCGCGTTTGTGTGTGTCAGAAAATGCAAAATAGTTGCTTTACTCGATGGAGTTCGACCTACTAATAAACTGTAAACAATGTTTGAAAATCTAAAAGCGCATCCTAATTCTTTATATCAAACATATACGTGTGAACTATATAAATATTTTAATGCCTATTTCTTTAGTGGGCTACACACAAAAAATTAGACCTGCAATTTTCTGCTGCGGATCCACTTTTTTGAGCTTCAAAAATGTATTCTTTCATAAATTTAAATAGTGCATAATATATAACTCACCTACATGATGTATATATGGTAAAAAGTTGAAATATGGGAGTATGTGTATGCCCGCTTTAAATAAATGTTTTGTTTTTAACATTCCTTATCACTGAATAATACTCCCTCCGTCCCATAATGTGTTTTCGATGGAGGGAGTATTAGATAACTGTTTTTTTAAATGAGGCTATAAACTTTTTTAAATAAACTTTCGTTTTGAATTTAACGCCCATCGAGGGCTTTAGTGTCTAGCCCAGTTTTGGGCTCTCAGCATCTTCGTTGTCACTTTCAGTCCATCATTGTCTCTCAATCCCTCAAAAAAAAGTCCATACTTGTCTAAAAAAAATCTTCAGTACATCCATCCATCGAAAAAACTTTCAGTACATCCACAACATCATGCCACTAAGTAGGGTGAGATGAGTATCCTCCGCCGCCGCCACCCCTCGCCGGTGGCAGTGCCGTCGCTGGAGGACGACAACCTCCTCTCCGAGATCCTCCTCTGCCTCCCCCACAACTGTCCTCCCCCCCCCGCTCGCCTCCCTCGTCTGCAAGCGCTGACATTGCCTCGTCTCTGATCCAGTTTTCTGCCGCCGCTTCCGCCGCCACCACCGCCGCAACCCTCCCCTCCTCGGTTTCTTCCAAGTAGATCATGAGATCTCATCCATACCTACCCTAAATGCCCCGGACCATGTCTCGCCCAAACTCTTCTCCTTGCAGCATGATGACGGCGACCGCCGCTTCGCCACCGTTGGATGCCGCCATGGCCTCATACTCATCTTCTTTCGGAAGCGTCTCCAGCTCCTCTTGTGGGACCCCATCACCGGCAGCCAGCACCACATTGTCGTTCCTCCCCCAATCAGCCAGGCGGTGCTTTTCTCTGCCGGAGACGGCCACCACTTCCATGTGGCCTTGGTAGGCAACAGTGAGAGACAAATTATGCAAGCGGTGGGCAATTTTATCACAACACCGCTTCAATCTAAGGATCCTGCCCATTTTTGCATCAGGGTTTTTACGGTCAAGCCTGTTGTGCTGGTTTGGGATTCACTTTACTGGTTGCTTAGTGGGAGTTCGGATGAGATCCTTGAATTTGATATCGATAGGCAAAAACTAGTTGTGATACCTTTGCTAATAAATGACCTCAGCTATTTCCACCTCTTGATGATACGGGCAGGTGGTGGTGGACTTGGTCTCTTCACTTTGTCAAGCTGTAGTGTCCAATTTTGGAAGAGAAGGACCAATTGTGATGGTGTTGCTTCATGGGTGTTTGGAACAACTATTGAAATTGACAAGCTACTTCACTTGAAAGCAGAGGATATGAGGAGTGAAATGATACTAGGGTTTGCCGAGGACAATAATGTTGTTCTCCTGTGGGCAATTGACAGTCTTGTCATGTTCCATCTTGAGTCACTACAGTTTGAGAAATTCTTGGGAACCAACATCACGGCTCACTATCACTCATTTGAAAGTATCTATACTACAGCTAATGTCATGCTTTACATCGCGGATATATTAAAACCAAGTTGTTTTTTATAATTGATTTATAAAATACCATGCACACCCTTTCATGTTAAGCTATCAAGTTTAAGTATTGGCATATCGGGAATTTTTTTGCGGCTTCATGAAGTTTTGAACGTATAGAGATGATGTTCTGCAGTGTTCAATTCTTACGCTTGCATGGGGCAGTCTTCTTTAATGATTATGATCTAGAAAATATCTTTAGTGGTATGTAATTAACTTTATGTTCTGTAGCCAAGCAGCGGGCATTGTCCTAACATTAACTTCATTCTGTAATGTTTGTGGTTCAAGTCAGAGCTAGCAAACTTTATTTATCACTTATATAAATGCCCCTTCATACAATAAAACAATGAATACCGTGATTAGCAAATTACTCCCTCCGTCTAGGTGTATAAGTCATCTTAGGTTGTGCATCGCAACCAAGACGGAGGGGAAAACGAGAGAACTTAATGTTTTTTTGCTAGTTAATAGCATTGCATGCAATGAATTTACCACTGCATGTCATGTTTGATAGTCTCAAGTCATTGAAAGCATGCACGGCCCATATCTCTTATTTGTTGATATGTCACGAAACAAGAAACAAGGAGGGAGTTAATGTACCGTGAGTGTTTTCGGATTATTTGGTTTTCGTAAGGTGACTTACAGACCTAGATGGAGGGAGTATTTCTGCAATAACTAAAATAAATTTGACTGTTGCCTGTGTATTGACGCATCTTCAAGAATTGAATATTGGTGGTTTTAGTGCACAACATTGTGAAGTTGTTCCTCAAATAGAAATCTTTGTTCCTCAAAAACATTGAAGATAACTACATGAACACTAGCTTGAACCAACTGAAATGTCTAGCTAGCTCAATGGATATGTTGGAAGCTTAAGGCTAGCTCTATTTCTTTCATTCAATATTGTTATCTCTGCTGATCACGCTGCTAATCTTAAATTCATAATGGAGAATTTATTTGACATATACAAACAATATTTCATTTTATCACTTTTATGCAAGCTTTTGAATCTAGGCCGATATGTCAATTTTGGGGCTCTACCGATATAAACGTAACATATCATTTTTAAATATAATTTTCAAACATATCATCCGATATGGACCAAAATATCGATCGATATGGCCGATATCTGGCCCAATATGTCCACCGATATAAAATGATACGTAGATGACAACAATTATTTATTAGAAAGTAGTGAAATAATATTATGCATTTACAACTTTATTATATATTATCAAGCCCATGCACAATGTTTCGTACAAATGCATATATATCGTATTGTTTTTAATCATAGAGTAAGGATTTTATGAATCTTTCCTTAATAGTTTCTTAATCAACAAGTTAGTAAACTAGGAATCTAAAATTGTTATGTTAAAGCATTGACATCATACATTATGTTTTACTAAAAATAAATGTTTTGAACAAGAATAATGAAACCAAACTAGACATGCTTTCTCTGATATATCTACATATCGCTTGATATATCACCCGATATCCGGCTTCCGATATGTTAAAGCTAAACCGATACGAACCCGATATCCGATATTTAGAAGCTTGCTTTTATGAGAGACCATGCTGCGAGTAGCAAGTCAATTTCTACAGGGTAAAACTAATAAACTAATTTCGTTTTTCAAGGCTAAATCTACTCAAACATTATATTTCTATATTTTCAATATTGTGTGAAATGAGCTTAATAATTCTGGATAACTTGTCTATTCTAACAAGCTAATAGTCTGAGTGTGCCTTCTTCATTTTTACGATAATCAGTTCATACTGTTTTTGGAATATTCATTAAATTTTGCAGTAGCTCTGATTTTATTTATCTTTCCATGGTGTTGCCTCCAAATTGATTTTTTTTTTCAAACTACAACTATTAGAGCATCTTCAATAGAAGATGTAGATGCAAAAATAACTACCGTTTACATCTCCGAGGCTCAAAAACACCTCTCCAACAGATGGTGTAGATGTAAAAAAAATACATCTCCACCTACCGGAGATGTAAACTATAACACCTCGCGGTGCAAATTTGCATCTCCACCTACAAGAGATGTAAAAATGCGACTGCCCGTCAACTACCATTCCTTTTCCTTCCGCGCGACCAGCTGCCACCCAACCGACTCCGCCGCCGGCGAAATCCCAAGCGACACCTAACCAATCTAGGAGACACCACTCTCCAAAAGGTAATAGACGGTGCATGTGATGATGATGAACTCCTTACTCTTGTGCTTCAAATGATAGTCTCCCCGGCACTCAACTCTCTCTCACAGATTTGGCTATGGTGGAAGAAGAATTTGAGTGGAAAGCAATTTGGGGAAGGCTAGAAATGAAGATTCAAATGGTAGGAATGGAATCTCTTGATCTCAACACATGAGTAGGTTGTTCTCTCTCAGAAAATTTGTAGTGGAAGTGTAGGAATGTTATGATGGCTCTCTTACTGAGTAAGAGGGGGTGGAGGGGTATATATAGCCTCCACACAAAATCCAATTGTTACACACTTTTGACTCAACTCGATGGCACCGATCAGAAATCTCGGTGGCACCGACCTATGCAAAAGATATGAATGTTGGAGGTCTCAGTGGGACCGATTGGAAACAACTCAGATGGACCGATGTGCAATGGTTAGGGCAAACCTCATTTCGGTGGCACTGATTGCATCAACTCGGTAGGACCTAAGTGAAACAATAAGGCAACAGAAAGTTGGCAAGCCATCTCGGTGGCACCGATCGCAAAACTCAGTAGAACCAAAATAATTGCAACAGGTTCCAGAGAGTTGGCAAGGCCATCTCGGTGAGATCGAGATCCATATCGGTGGATCCGATTTGTTAGGGTTTGGCTGTGCCCGTGTCCAGATGAACTCGGTGGGCCCGGATAGGGAATTTTCGATGGGACAAAGTTGGAATGTAGGGTTTTGGATAGATTTGGATAGAGAAAGTGGTTGAAGGTTTTTGGAGCAATATCACTAAGCACTTGAGCAAATAAATCATAATCAAAACCTCATCCCCTTTTAATAGTATTGGCTTTTCTATGGACTCAATGTGATCTTGGATCACTTAACCAAAAATGTATAGTCCTGAGCTTTTGCCAATGCATGTCCTTAGAATTTTGAGGGGTACACAATCACTAGTCCTTGCCATGCCAATCATTGAACATCCTGAAATCTTTAACTTGAATGGATATTATTTCAATGAGATATATGTTGTTATGAATTACCAAAACCACCTGGGGATTAGTTGCACTTTCAATCTCCCCCTTTTTGGTAATTGATGACAACATATAGATCAAAGCTTTGACAAATGATAAAATGAATGAAATACATAGCCGCTTTGAGAAGTATGTGATAAGCAAGAGCTCCCCCTAAATTTGTGCATTACTAGAATTTGCATTTGAATGCAAATGCACAATCGATTAGGATCATGGATCACTCTTCCATGTCACATACAACTTGGTGGAGCACACAAAACGAATAGATCGGAGAGAAATACAAAGCTATAACAATCATGCATAAAAGAGTTCAGAGAAGACTCAATTTATATTCATAAATAATCTGATCATAAACCCACAATTCATTGGATCCCAACAAACACACCGCAAAAGAAGATTACATCGGATAGAACTCCAAGAACATCGAGGATAACATTGTATTGAAGATCAAAGAGAGAGAAGATGCTATCTAGCTACTAGCTATGGACTCGTAGGTCTATGGTGAACTACTCACGCATCATCAGAGGGCAGCAAGGATGATGTAGAAGCCCTCCATGATCGATTCCCCCTCTAGGGGAGTACCGGAAAAGGCCTCCATATGGGATCGCGGAAGAATAGAAGCTTGTGGTGGCGGAAAAAGTGTTTGGGGCGACTGTAACACCCCCAGTGGTTAACTACAGTAATCACCCTTTTGATTATGCCATGTCATCATGATCAACAGTGCATGATCATCAGTTGCATCATATTGCATTTCAACTCCTAATTCAAACTCAAGAATTAAACTAAAGTGGAAAATAAAAGTTGCCCGAACCTGAAAACTAAAATGTGCATCATGTTGCAAATATTCCAATAGCATTTATAAAAATAATTGCAACATTAGTTGGAATTGTGGAAGGACTCGAACCACAAGAAACAGCAGCAACATAGCACTATTTAATCCCTTTTCAATTAATTAAAATCCAAACAAAAAGATATGGACACCAAACCAATTTCTAGCAGTGACTAATAATGCACCAAATTTATTTGGACTAGTCTCATATTTTACAAAAGTCATTTGAAGTAAAAACAAAAGACAAAACAGAAAATAAAAAGAGAAACAGAAAAGGAAATTAAAAAAAAAGGGAAAAGAAACCCCCCCCCCCGACTGGGCCTCGGCCCAGCAAGCCACCGGGCCGCCAGGCCGGCCCAGCCGGCGCCTACATAGCCGGCCACCCCACCCGAAACCCTAGCCTCACGCCCACCCCACTCACCCCCTCGCTCACTCCCTCTCCCCCTCCTCCCGATCCAGAGAGGATCGGGCCGAACCGCCGATGCCGTTCGACCCCGTCGGAGACCCGCCTCCCGCCTCCCGTCTCCTCCCGCACGGCGCCCGCTCCCCCTCGACCCGTACTGGCTCGGGGGCTTGACCCCGACGACGACGCCATACCCGGCGCCGCCCCGCCGCCACCGCGGCTCGCCACCTCGACGCGCCGGGTCGTCCCCATCCTCCTCCCGGCCTCGACCTCGCCGACGGACGCCGCTCGCCGGAGCCGCGTCACCTCGCCTCCTCATCTCTCCTTCATCGGCTCCGTCAAGCCTCGCTGACCCCCTACTCGGCAACGGCCGTGAGCGCCCCCTCCATCTCCCCTCTCTCTCCGTCGTCCCGAGCGCTACCGCGCCTGCACCGGCCCCGCTCGCCGCGCACGCGCTCCGCCCGCCGTGCTTGCTTGCTGCTCGACGTGCTCCGCTCCCGCACCCCACACGTGGTCACCCGTGGCCGCGCCCCTCGTACCGCTCACCGCCTTCCCCTGCACCGCCACAGCCTCGCCTCGCCGTGGCCTCGCCGCTGCCACGGCAGCGCCGCACCGGCGTCCCCTCCCCTCGTCATGGCCCTGACTGGCCATGCCCAGTCCAGGCGCCCGCACCCGCGCGCCCGCCAGCGCCCGCTCCAGTGGCCTCCTGGGCCACTGGCATGTGGGGCCTGCCCCTGTTAAACGTAAAAAAAAAATAGATAATTAATAATAATAATTAATTAATTAATTAAAGAATTAATTAACTTAATTAATCCTGATTAGATTAACCTAATCACTAATTAAATTAACTAAACCCTAATTAAACCAAACAGTGAATGACAGGTGGGACCCACTGGTCCTGACGTCACAGTGACGTCATGATGACGTCACCCTGTTACTGTTTCGGATAATGTTGATTTAATAAATTAATTAATTTCTAGAAATTAATAAAAACTTTAGAAAATCATATAAAATAATCCATAGCTCAGATCGAAAAACTTTGTACATGAAAGTTGCTCAGAACGACGAGACGAATCCGAATACGCAGTCCGTTCGTCCGTCACATGTCTCTAACTATCAGAACTTGCAACCGTTCCTCTCTTATCCTCTGTCCGATAATTCCAAAGACCCGGGAAATATCGTCAGATATTCTCCCGCTCCGTCTGTTACGTGTGATGCTGCGTTAGACTACCCCTAGCACCGTGTATCGTATTTGTCATGCTCATGTTTGCTCTATATTTATACTGTTTCCTTCCCCTCTTCTCTCTCGATAGCCCCCGACCCCGACGTCGTCCCCGAGACCGACGCAGTTCCGGATCCCGAAGACACCATAGACGACCTTGCCCTTGCCGCCGAGCAACCAGGCAAGCCCCCCCTTTGATCATCCCGATATTGCCCATTCTAATTTCCCATGCTTGCATTAGAATTGCTGTTGCTACTGCTTTACCTATTCTGATGCATAGCCTGTTTATTGTAGCCTGCTGTTGATATTTACCTGCATATCCTAAACTGTTTAGTCTAGGCTGGGTAGAGACCTATCAGTGACCCCACTTACCCCGACTGCCGCGCTGGATCGTCAGAAGACCCGATCAACGGGATTGAAGACCAGGACCCGACACCGCACATCACCCCCCTTAGTTGTAACGACACTGCAGCGTTACTATCGAGTGCCAAGGGTGAAACCTCTTGTAGCACTTCTGATGTTAACTCTGTAGAGTAGCTATTCGGTCGTGGTCATCGAGGGTGATTCCTCCTTCACCGCTTCCGATAACGACGCTGTCGTACAACACCTCAAGTGTGGACCCAGTGAGGGTGATTCCTCCGAGTTCACCTTGACGGATACATCGAGTGGGAATTCAATGAGGGTGATACCTCGGATTCCCTGATGTTATGGACACACGGATACTTGGACTTTACAATGTTACGTGGAAAGGCGGGTCGACCCTGAGGGGTACCCGCGTGTGATGTGAAGGCGGGTTGCCAGTGTGGTGCCCGAGTGGTGAATACGAGGCGCGGCCGGGCATTCTTAACCCTTGCCGCAAGTCCTCGAGACGGGGCGACGGGGTCACATCTTTCGTGAGTCTCTGCTCGTTTCCGCAAGCCCTAGTCCATTAACGATTTGGATATTTGATCCGAGCAGGCCTCTGGTCTGATAGCACTAACCATCACGTGGGCATAGTATGGGCGTTCTGCATCGTAGCATCAGCCGAAAGCTCTGTCAGACGTCTAGTTCAGCCTTGCGGCCGGGACGGACCGGCGCCCCCCTGGTGCCTGGCTTCCCCCTGCACGCAACGACTCGGAGTGCACAGGGCGATGGCCCAAGACCTCTGAGCGCTTAGGATGTAGACCGACGGGGACCTCTGTGCTGAGCTGTAGGTAGGGTTGCGATGTGTCGTTTGGCCGAGGCCGGGCATGACCCAGGAAAGTGTGTCCGGCCGAAGTTAATCGAGCGTGTTGGGTAAGTTGGTGCACCCCTGCAGGGAAGAACACTTCTATCGATAGCCGGTCCTACGGTAAAGGACACTCGGAGTTGTATCCCGATCGATACAACTAGAACTGGACCCTTGAGACGTTAACAGGTTGATGACTGTATTGGCTCTGGGATCGCTTTCTCACAGGGAGTCGAGAAAGGATCTCAGGATGAGGTTTGATGACTTTATGGCTCTGGGATTGCTTTCTCGCAGGGAGTCGAGAAAGGATCTCTGGGTGAGGTTGATATTATTACTGCTACATTATATGGTATTGTTCTACTCTCTTCTACTGCTGCAAGACCGCTGAAGATGCTAGTCTTCGATAGGACTAGGCCTTCTCTCTATTCTGGCATTTCTGCAGCCCAGTCCACATATACAGCCTCCCCTTGATAATGTTGCATATGTAGTGTAGACCCTTGCTTGCTGAGTACTTCTGAGTACTCACGGTTGCTTTGTTTTCCTTTTTCTCCCCATATCAGTTTGACGTGACCAGAGGACGGAGCCCCCTGAGACAGATGCCCCGACGATCGCTACTACTACTACCCAGAGGATGGATACTACTACGAGTTGACTGACGACCAGGAGTAGGATCGGAGGGTCCCAGGCAGGAGGCCTTCGCCTTTCGATCGTAGTGTTTTATTTTGCCCCGCCTTTCTAAAGGCCTTTCTGTTTCTATTTCATATCTGTACTCAGATATCTGATGCTTCCGCTGACGCTTGTTCGCAAGCTTATGTATTCGAGCCCTCGAGGCCCCTGGCTTGTAATATAAAGCTTGTATGACTTTATTTATGATTTAGAGTTGTGTTGTGATATCTTCCCGTGAGTCCTTAGGCTTGATCGTGTGCATTTGCGTGTATGATTAGTGCACGATCGGGCCGGGGGCGTCACAGCGACTCTCTGTTGGCTTACCTATTTTAGAGAATTTATAGAGGTGGAATTAGGTCAGACGGAGCCATGTGGGCCCAAAAGGCATCAGGACACGCCTACCCCCCTGGGTGTGCCCTGTTGCCTTGTCGTCTCCTTGCTTCTCATCTGGTCTCTTCCCAAAGCTTCTAGGGTCTCTTTTGTCTAGAAAAAAATCGTCAAAAAGTTTCATAGCGTTTGGACTCCGTTTGGTATTGATTTCCTGGAAAACCAAAAGAAAGCAGAAAACAGCAACTGACGCTTGGCACTGGGTTAATACATTAGTCCCCAAAAATGATATGAAATACCATAAAAAGTTATATAAAACATCCAAGATTGGTACTATAATAGCATGGAACAATCAAAAATTATAGATATGTTGGAGATGTATCAACAATGAACATGTATGTCATGAAAACAGAATGGTGGAAGTTGCGTGGCAATATATCTCGGAATGGCTATGGAAATGCCATAATAGGCAGGTATGGTGGCTGTTTTGAGGAAGATATAAGGAGGCTTATGTGTGATAGAGCGTATCATACCACGGGGTTTGGATGCAGCGGCGAAGTTTGCACCAACTCTTGAGGTGAGAAAGGGCAATGCATGGTATCGAAGAGGCTAGCAAATTGCGGAAAGTTAGGAGTGCGTATAATCCATGGACTCACATTAGTCATAAAGAACTCACATACTTATTCTGAAAGCCTATTAGCCCTTGAAGCAAAGTACTACTCGCATGCCCCTAGGGAATTGGTTGGTAGGAGTTAACCAATGCGCGCATCCAATTATAACAGCACTCAAGGATTTCATTTCAGACATAAAAATGCTCAAACCTCCCCACCATGCCATGACCAACACTTAGATGAGAAGTTAATAACAAGCTTTAATATCAATATTTCTACTAAACAATGATCATGAACCAATATCCTTTCAAATTACGACATCAATTTAATTAAATCATATGTTTCATATTTAGTAATCTACATGAAAGTTTTTATTATATCCCCCTTGAGTGCTTATCCTTTTTGGACTAGTCTTATAACACGTGCATATTACCATTACTATTTAATAGAATCTCAAAAAGATTTAAGTGAAGCATGAGAGTGCAATCATTTCTATAAAATATCCACCGTCGTGCTCTAAAAGATATAAGTGAAGCACTAGATCAACTGCCTAGCTCAAAAGATACAAGTGAAGCACATAGAGTATTCTAACAAATCACGATAAATGTGTGTCCCTCTCAAAAGGTGTGTTAAGCAAATGATGATTGCAGCAAACTAAAAAGCAAACAAACCAAAACTATGGCACAAGACGCTTCAAGCAAAACTCATATCATGTGATGAATGAAAATGTAGCTCCAAGTAACATACCTATAGATTGTAGACGAAAGAGGGGATGCCCAGCTACTACTTCTTGAGCTTGCGTTGGTTTTTTCCTTGAAGAGGAAAGGGTGATGCAGCACATTAGAGCTAAGTATTTCCCTCAGTTAAGAACCAAGGTATCAATCCAGTAGGAGAAATGCACAAGTCCCCAATAGATGCACCTACACAAACAATCAAACACTTGCACCCAACGCGATAAAGGGGTTGTCAATCCCTTCACGGTCAATTGCAAAGGTGAGATCTGATAAAGATAGATAAAACTAAATAAAAGATAAAGTATTTTTGGGTTTTTTGGTTTATAGATCTGAAAATAAAAGATTGCGAAATAGTAGATCGGAAACTAATATGATGGAAAATAGACCCAAGGGCCATAGGTTTCACTAGAGGCTTCTCTCATGAAGGCAAATAATACGGTGGGTGAACAAATTACTGTCGAGGAATTGATAGAAAAGCGCAAAGTTATAACGATATCCAAGGCAATGATTATGTAATATAGGCATCACGTCCGTGTCAAGTAGACCGACTCCTGCCTGCATCTCCTACTATTACTCCACACATCGACCGCTATCCAGCATGCATCTCGAGTATTAAGTTCATAAAGAATGGAGTAACGCTTTAAGTAAGATGACATGATGTAGAGGAATAAACTCAAGAAATATGATGAAAACCCCATCTTTTTATCCTCGATGGCAACAATTCAATACATGTCTCGCTACCCCTACTTTGTCACTGGGTGAAATCACGCAAGATTGAACCCAAAGCTAAGCACCTCTCCCATTGCAAGAAAAACCAATCTAGTTGGCCAAACCAAACCGATAATTCGAAGAGAAATACAAAGATATCAAATCATGCATATAAGAATTCAGAGAAGATTCAAATAATATTCATAGATAAGCTGATCATAAATCCACAATTCATCGGGTCTCGACAAACACACCGCAAAAGAAGATTACATCGGATAGATCTCCAAGAACATCAAGGAGAACATTGTATTGAAGATCAAAGAGAGAGAAGAAGCCATCTAGCTACTAGCTATGGACCCGTAGGTCTGAGGTAAACTACTAACGCTTCATCGGAAGGGCAATAGAGTTGATGTAGAAGCCCTCCGTGATCGATTCCCCCTCCGGCAGGATGCCGGAAAAGGCCCCAAGATGGGATCTCACGGGAACAGAAGGTTGCGGCGGTGGAAAAGTGTTTTCATGGATGCCTCTGGTGGTTCTGGAATATTTATGAATATATAGGAGGAAGACCTAGGTCGGGAAGTCACCGAGGGCCCCATGAGTTAGGGGGGCGCCCCCCCCCTAGGGCGCGCCCTCCATCCTTGCCGCCGCCTCGTGGCTCTTCTGACTTGGACTACAAGTCCCCTGGGTGTCTTCTGGTCCAAGAAAAATCATCGTGAAGTTTTATTTCGTTTGGACTCCGTTTGGTATTCCTTTTCTGCGAGGCTAAAAAACAAGGAAAAAATAGAAACTGGCACTGGGCTCTAGGTTAATAGGTTAGTCCCAAAAATAATATAAAATAGCATATTAATGCATATAAAACATCCAAAACAGATAATATAATAGCATGGAACAATCAAAAATTATAGATACGTTGGAGACGTATCAAGCATCCCCAAGCTTAATTCCTGCTCGTCCTCAAGTAGGTAAATGATAAAAATAGAATTTTTGATGTGGAATGCTACCTAACATATTTATCCATGTAATTTTCTTTATTGTGGCATGAATGTTCAGGTCCATAAGATTCAAAACAAAATTTTAATATTGACATAAAAACGATAATACTTCTAGCATACCAATAAAGCAATCATGTCTTCTCAAAATAACATGGCCAAAGAAAGCTATCCCTACAAAATCATATAGTCTGGCTATGCTCCATCTTCATCACACAAAGTATTCAAATCATGCACAACCCCGATAGCAAGCCAAGCAATTTTTTCATACTTTTGATGTTCTCAAACCTTTTCAACTTTCACGCAATACATGAGCGTGAGCCATGGACATAGCACTATAGGTGGAGTAGAATATGGTGGTTGTGGAGAAGACAAAAAGAAGGAGATAGTCTCACATCAACTAGGCGTATCAACGGGCTATGGAGATGCCCATCAATAGATATCAATGTGAGTGAGTAGGGATTGACATGCAATAGATGCACTAGAGCTATAAGTTTATGAAAGCTCAAAAAGAAACTAAGTGGGTGTGCATCCAACTTGCTTGCTCACGAAGACCTAGGGCAATTTGAGGAAGCCCATCATTGGAATATACAAGCCAAGTTCTATAATGAAAAATACTCACTAGTAAATGAAAGTGATAACATAGGAGACTCTCTATCATGAAGATCATGGTGCTATTTTGAAGCATAAGTGTGGAAAAAGGATAGTAACATTGCCCCTTCTCTCCTTTCTCTCATTTTTTTTGTTTGGTTTCTTTGGCCTCTTTTTTGTTGTTGGCTTCTTTGGCCTCTTTTATTTTTTTCCTCACATGGGGCAATGCTTTAATAATGAAAATCATCACACTTTTATTTACTTACAACTCAAGAGTTACAACTCGATACTTAGAACAAAATATGACTCTATATGAATGCCTCCGGTGGTGTACCGGGATGTGCAATGATCTAGCGTAGCAAATGATATCAAAAAATGGACAAGCCATGTAAACATCATGCTAGCTATCTTACGATCATGCAAAGGAATATGACAATGATGGAGCGTGTCATAATAAAACGGAATGGTGGAAAGTTGCATGGTGATATATCTCGGAATGGCTATGGAAATGCCATAGTAGGTATGTATGTTGGCTGTTTTGAGGAAGGTATATGGTGGGTGTAATGCACCGGTGAAAGTTGCGCGGTACTAGAGAGGCTAGCAATGGTGGAAGGGTGAGAGTGCGTATAATCCATGGACTCAACATTAGTCATAAAGAACTCACATACTTATTGCAAAAATCTATTAGTCATCGAAACAAAGTACTATGCGCATGCTCCTAGGGGGATAGATCGGTTGGAAAAGACCATCGCTCGTCCCTGACCGCCACTCATAAGGAAGACAATCAATAAATAAATCATGCTCCAACTTCGTTACATAACGGTTCACCATAGGTGCATGCTACGGGAATTACAAACTTCAACACAAGTATTCCTACAATCCACAATTACTCACTAGCATGACTCTAATATTACCATCCTCATATCTCAAAACAATCATAATGAATCAAACTTCTCATAGTATTTAATGCACTTTATATGAAAGTTTTTATTATATCCCTCTTGGATGCCCATCATATTAGGACTAAATTCATAACCAAAGCAAATTACCATGCTGTTTAAAGAGACTCTCAAAATAATATAAGTGAAGCAAGAGAGTTCAACAATTTCTATAAAATAAAACAATCGCCGTGCTCTAAAAAGATATAAGTGAAGCACTAGAGCAAAATTGCCTAGCTCAAAAGATATAAGTGAAGCACATAGAGTATTCTAATAAATCACGATTCATGCGTGTCCCTCCCAAAAGGTGTGTACATCAAGGATGATTGTGGAAAACTAAAAAGTAAAGACTCATATCATACAAGACGCTCCAAGCAAAACACATATCATGTGGTGAATAAAAATATAGCCTCAAGTTAAGTTACCGATAGACGAAGACGAAAGAGGGGATGCCTTCCGGGCATCCCCAAGCTTAGGCTCTTGGTTGTCCTTGAGTATTAACTTGGGGTGCCTTGGGCATCCCCAAGATTAGGCTCTTGCCACTCCTTATTCCATAGTCCATCAAATCTCTACCCAAAACTTGAAAACTTCAAAACACAACAGAAAACTCGTGAGATCCGTTAGTATAAGAAAATAAAATCACCACTTTTGGTACTGTTGTGAACTCATTATATATTTATATTGGTGTAATATATACTTTATTCCAACTTTTCCATGGTTCATACCCCCCCCCCCCCCCCCCCCGATACTACCCATAGATTCATCAAAATAAGCAAACAACACTTAGGAAACAGAATCTGTTAGAAACAGAATAGTCTGCGAAGATCCAAACTGTTCTAATACTTCTGTAACTCCAAAAATTCTGAAAAATTAGGAGAACATAGGAAATTTGTATATCAATCTCGTGTCAAAAATTAATGATTTTTCGATGCTCCAGCGAATTATCAAAATTCTGTGACTGGACGAAAAAGTTTCTGTTTTTCAGCAAGATCAAATCAACTATCACCGTAAGCCATCCCAAAGGTCTTACTTGGCACAAACACTAATTAAAACACCAAAACACATCTAACCAGAGGCTAGATGAAAAATTTATTGAAAAACAGAACCCAAAAGGTAAAAACAAAAATAAAATTGGGTTGCCTCCCAACAAGCACTATTGTTTAACGCCCTTAGCAAGGCATAAAAACACATAGATCTAGGTATTGTCATCTTTGGTATGCAATCCATAAGTAGCTCTCATAATAGATTCATATGGCAACTTATTTTTTTTTCTAGGAAAGTGTTCCATGCCCTTCCTTAACGGAAATTGAAATCTAATGTTTCCTTCTTTCATATCAATAATTGCACCAATCGTTCTAAGGAAAGGTCTACCAAGAATAATAGGACATGTTGGATTGCAATCTATATCAAGAACAATGAAATCTATGGGCACATAATTCTTATTAGCAACAATAAGAACATCATTAATCCTTCCCATAGGTTTCTTAATAGTGGAATCCGCAAGATGCAAATTTAAAGAACAATCATCAAATTCACGGAAACCTAGCACATCACATAAAGTTTTTGGAATCGTGGAAATGCTAGCACCCAAATCACACAAAGCATGGCACTCAAAATCTTTTATTTTAATCTTAATAGTAGGTTCCCACTCATCATAAAGTTTTCTAGGGATAGAAATTCCCAATTCAAGCTTTTACTCAAAAGATTTCATCATAGCATCAACAATATGTTTAGTAAAAGCTTTATTTTGATTATAAGCATGAGGAGAATTCAACATGGATTGCAACAAGGAAATACAATCTACCAAAGAACAATTATCATAATTAAAGTCCTTAAAATCCAAAAGAATGGGTTCATTGCTACTTAAAGTTTTGACCTCTCCAATCCCAGTTTTATCAATTTTTGCATCAAGATCTACAAACTCCGAATCATTGGGACGCCTTCTAACTAAAGTTGACTCATCTCCAGTCCCATCTTTATCAAGATTTATTTTAGAAAACAAAGATTCAATAGGAGTCACATCAATCACTTTAAGATCTTCATCATTATTTTCACAAAAACTAGAAGAACATGCTTTTACAAACCAATCTCGCTTAGCACGAATTCTAGCGGTTCTTTCTTTACATTCATAAATAGAAATTCTCATAGTTTTTAGAGATTCATTAATATAATGCTTGGGTGGAATAGATCTAATTTTCAAAGAATCAATCTCAAGAGAAATTCTATCCACGTTCCTAGCCAAATCATCAATCTTAAGCAATTTTTCTTCAACCCTATCATTGAAATTCTTTTGCGAACTAATAAATTCTTTAATATTGTTCTCAAGATCAGAGGGCATCTTATTATAATTTCCATAAGAATTGTTGTAGGAATTACCATAATTGTTAGAGGAATTACTAGGAAACGGCCTAGGATTAAAATTACCTCTATACGCGTTATTACCAAAATTGTTCCTACCAACAAAATTCACATCCATAGATTCATTACTGTTCTCAATCAAAGTAGACAAAGGCATATCATTAGGATCAATAGGAGCACAACTACTAGCAAACAATTTCATAAGTTCATCCATCTTTCCACTCAAAACATTAATTTCTTCAATCGCATGCACTTTTTTACTAGTAGAAGATCTTTTGGTATGCCAGTGAGAATAATTAACCATAATATTATCTAGAAGTTTAGTAGCTTCTCCTAAAGTAATTTCCATAAAAGTACCTCCCGCGGCCGAATCTAAAAGATTTCTAGAAGCAAAATTCAATCCGGCATAAAAAATTTGTATGATCATCCATAGATTTAAACCATGAGTAGGACAATTTCGTATCATCAATTTCATCCTCTCCCAAGATTATGCAACATGTTCAGGATCAAGTTGCTTAAAATTCATAATATCGTTCCTAAGGGAGATGATCTTAGTGGGAGGAAAATACTTGGAAATAAAAGCATCTTTACACTTATTCCATGAATCAATACTATTTTTGGGCAAAGATGAAAACCAAGTTTTAGCACGATCTAGTAGTGAGAACGGAAATAGCTTCAATTTAACAATATCATTATCCACATCTTTCTTCTTTTGCATATCACACAAATCAACAAAATTATTTAGATGGGATGCGGCATCTTCACTAGGAAGGCCGGAAAATTGATCTTTCATAACAAGATTCAGCAAAGCGGCATTAATTTCATAAGATTCCACACTAGTGGCGGGAGCAATTGGAGTACTAATAAAATCATTATTATTAGTATTGGAAAAGTCACACAATTTGGTATTCTCTTGAGTCATCGTGACAAAGCAAGCAATCTAACACACGAGCGAACAAAAGGCAAACGAAAAGACGAACGGAAGAAGTGCGACTAAACAGGCAAAATTTTCGAAAATCATTTTAGAAGTGGGGGAGAGGAAAACGAGAGGCAAATGGCGAATAATGTAATGCAAGAGATGAGAGTTTATGATGGGTACTTGGTAGGCTTGACGTAGATCTCCCCGGCAACGGCGCCAAAAATTCTTCCTGCTACTTCTTGAGCTTGCATTGGTTTTTTCCTTGAAGAGGAAAGGGTGATGCAGCATAGTAGAGATAAGTATTTCCGTCAGTTAAGAACTAAGGTATCAATCCAGTAGGAGAAACGCGCAAGTCCCCAATAGATGCACCTACACAAACAATCAAACACTTGCACCCAACGCGATAAAGGGGTTGTCAATCCCTTCACGGTCAATTGCAAAGGTGAGATCTGATAATGATAGATAAAACTAAATAAAAGGTAAAATATTTTTGGGTTTTTTGGTTTATAGATCTGAAAATAAAAGATTGCAAAATAGTAGATTGGAAACTAATATGATGGAAAATAGACCCGGGGGCCATAGGTTTCACTAGAGGCTTCTCCCATGAAGGCAAATAATACGGTGGGTGAACAAATTACTGTTGAGCAATTGATAGAAAAGCGCAAAGTTATGACGATATCCAAGGCAATGATTACGTAATATAGGCATCACGTCTGTGTCAAGTAGACCGACTCCTGCCTGCATCTACTACAATTACTCCACACATTGACCGCTATCCAGCATGCATCTAGAGTATTAAGTTCATAAAGAACGGAGTAATGCTTTAAGTAAGATGACATGATGTAGAGGAATAAACTCAAGCAATATGATGAAAACCCCATCTTTTTATCCTCGATGGCAACAATTCAATACGTGTCTCGCTACCCCTACTTTGTCACTGGGTGAAATCACGCAAGATTGAACCCAAAGCTAAGCACCTCTCCCATTGCAAAAAAAACCAATCTAGTTGGCCAAACCAAACCGATAATTCGAAGAGAAATACAAAGATATCAAATCATGCATATAAGAATTCAGAGAAGATTCAAATAATATTCATAGATAAGCTGATCATAAATCCAAAATTCATCGGGTCTCGACAGACACACCGCAAAAGAAGATTACATCGGATAGATCTCCAAGAACATCAAGGAGAACATTGTATTGAAGATCAAAGAGAGAGAAGAAGCCATCTAGCTACTAGCTATGGACCCGTAGGTCTGAGGTAAACTACTCACGCTTCATCGGAAGGGCAATAGAGTTGATGTAGAAGCCCTCCGTGATTGATTCCCCTCCGGCAGGATGCCGGAAAAGGCCCCAAGATGGGATCTCACGGGAACAGAAGGTTGCGGCGGTGGAAAAGTGTTTTCGTGGATGCCTCTGGTGGTTCTAGAATATTTGTGAATATATGGGAGGAAGACCTAGGTCAGGAAGTCAACAAGGGGCCCACAAGGTTGGGGGGCGCCCCCACTAGGGCGCGCCCTCCACCCTTGCCGCCGCCTCGTGGCTCTTCTGACTTGGACTCCAAGTCCCCTGGGTGTCTTCTGGTCCAAGAAAAATCATCGTGAAGTTTTATTCCGTTTGGACTCCGTTTGGTATTCCTTTTCTGCGAGGCTCAAAAACAAGGAAAAAACAGAAACTGTCACTGGGCTCTAGGTTAATAGGTTAGTCCCAAAAATAATATAAAATAGCATATTAATGCATATAAAACATCCAAAACAGATAATATAATAGCATGGAACAATCAAAAATTATAGATACGTTGGAGACGTATCACTAGCTTAGACGCTTGGGTCTTTCTTGAATATTACCTTGAGGTGCCTTGGGCATCCCCAAACTTAGGGTCTTGCCACTCCTTATTCCTTCATCCATTGTAATCTCACCCAAA
Organism: Thinopyrum elongatum; assembly: GCA_011799875.1. Lineage (NCBI taxonomy): Eukaryota > Viridiplantae > Streptophyta > Magnoliopsida > Poales > Poaceae > Thinopyrum > Thinopyrum elongatum. Next base: position 89,835,744 of record CM022302.1, on the reverse strand, counting down.
AGTTAATCGGTTAGTCCAAAAAAATGATATATAATTGCATAATAAACATTCAAGATTGATACTATAATAGCACAGAACAATCAAAAATTATAGATACGTTGGAGACGTATCAAGAGGCAAATAAAAAGTAGAGCAAGTAGATGATAGTTTGTATGTAGGAACCTGATAAGAATTTGAAGATGTCTCCCCGGCAATGGCTCCTTAGATTCTTCCTGCTACTTGTAAACTGCGTTGGGATTTCCCCGAAGATGAGGGGTGAAGCAATACAGTATAGAGATAAGTATTTTTCTCAGTGAGAACCAAGGTTATCGAACCAATAGGAGAACCACGCAAATTCCTGTCTTTAGTACCTACATACACAAAAGCAAATACTTGCACCCAATGCGGGCAAGAGGGTTGTCAGTACTCTTGCACACATTACTTGCAAGGATTAATTCTGATAGTGATAGATAAATGAAAAATAAAAGTAAAACAAAGGTAAATAAACTACAGCAAACTATTTTTGGTTTTAATAATATGGTAAAAGTAGACCTGGGGGCCATAGTTTTCACTAGAGGCTTCGCTCTCGAATACATAGCATACGGTAGGTAAACAAATTACTGTTGCGCAATTGTAGAAAAGCGCATAGTTATGACGTATTCATGGCAATGATCATGTATATAGGCATCACGTCCGTGACAAGTAGACCGACTCATGCTTGCATCTACTACTATTACACCACCAATCGACCGCTATCCAACATGCATTTATGGTATTAAGTTCATGACAAACAGAGTAACCGTTTAAGCAAGATGACATGATCTAGACAAAGTAAACCCAATCAATATGATGAACCCCGTCGTTTTACCCTTAATAGCAACAACACTATATGTGCCTCGCTACCCTTTCTGTCACTGGTTGAGGACACCACAAGATTGAACCCATTACAAAGCACCTCTCCCATTGAAGATAAATCAATCTAGTCAACCAAACCAAACAGATAGATCGGAGAGAAATACAAAGCTATAACAATCATGCATAATAAAGTTCAGAAAAGACTCAATTACTTTCAATGAATAATCTGATCATAAACCCACAATTCATCGAATCCCAATAAACACACCGCAAAAGAAGATTACAGCAGATAGAACTCCAAGAAGATCGAGGAGAACATTGTTGTATTGAAGATCAAAGAGAGAGAAGAAGTCATCTAGCTACTAGCTATGGACTCGTAGGTCTGTGGTGAACTACTCATGCATCATCAGAAGGCAGCAAGGATGATGTAGAAGCCCTCCGTGATCTATTCCCCCTCCAGCAGAGTACCGGAAAAGGCCTCCAGATGGGATCGCGGAAGAACAGAAGCTTGCGGCGATAGAAAAAAAGTGTTTCGGGTGGCACTTTGTTGGTTTGGGAATATATGTGAATTTATAGAGGTGGAATTAGGTCAAACGGCGTTGCGTGGGGCCCATGAGCCCAAGGGCGCGCCTACCCCCTGGGGCGCGTCCTGTGAGCTTGTGGCTCTCTCATAGCTCTTCTGGCCTCCTCTCGAACCTTCTAGGGTCCCTTCTGGTCCAGAAAAAATCACCGTAAAGTTTCATCATGTTTGGACTTCGTTTGGTATTGATTTTGTGAAAAGCCAAAAACAAGCAAAAAACAGGAACTGTCACTGGGCACTGGGTTAATAGGTTAGTCCCAAAAAATGATATAAAATAGCACAAAGATGCATATAAAGCATCCAAGATCAATAATATAATAACATGAAACAACCAAAAATTATAGATATGTTGGAGACGTATTGGCTGCTGGAGAGGAGCCGGATCGAGGGCAGAGTAAGGCAGTGATATGGGGCTCCTCTTCGCAGCCAAGGCAGAGAGCTCCTTGTCATCCATGGCGACGACCTGCACGGGCATGGCTATGGGAGGGTGTGCCAAACCAGAGGGAGAGAGGAAAAAAGAGAAACGAGGGAGAGAGGAAGGAGATGGAGGGAGTAGCAGGGCTAGTCGGCAGTGGCAAGGTGCTCCGACGTGGTGGCATGGAGGTGCGGGGCAAGACCGACGAGCTCTTGACGCTGGCGATACAAGGCGGCGGTCTCCTTGTGCTCCATGGAGGAGGAGGCATGCATGGGTAGGAGCGTCATGGGAGAGCCTAGGGAGAGAGGGACATGGGAGTGGATGGATTCAGGGGAGGAGATGGGGATTTCCGGGCTATTAAAAAACCATCTACTTAGTAGCAGCGCGGGGAATACCGCGCGCTCCTACTATGGCCTGTCCCGGGGGGGGCACGGTGGGGACCACTCAGTAGCAGTGCGGGGTTCATACCCCGTGCTACTGCTGTCTACTTAGTAGCAGTGCGGGGTTATACCCCGAGCTACTACTATGGCCTATCCCGGGGGGCACGGTGTGGGGACCATTTAGTAGCAACGCGGGGTTTATACCCCGCGCTACTACTATCAACTTAGCAGCAACACAGGGTTTATACCCCGAGCTACTACTATGGCCTGTCCCTGGGGGCACGGTGGGGACCACTTAGTAGCAACGCAAGGTTTATACCCCGCGCTACTACTATCAACTTAGCATCAACGCGGGGTTTATACCCCGAGCTACTACTATGGCCTGTCACGGGAGGCACGGTGGGGACCACTTAGTAGCAATGTAGGGTTTATACCCCGAGCTACTACTATCAACTCAGCAGCAGCGCGTGCCGGGTAACCCGCGCCACTACTATCAACTTAGCAGCAACGCGGGGTTTATACCCCGAGCTACTACTATGGCCTGTCCTGGGGGCATGCTGGGGACCACTTAGTAGCAACACAGGGTTTATACTCCGCGCTACTACTATCAACTTAGCATCAACGCGGGGTTTATACCCCCAAGCTACTACTATGGCCTGTCACGGGAGGCACGGTGGGGACCACTTAGTAGCAATGCGGGGTTTATACCCCGCGCTACTACTTTCAACTGAGCAGCAGCGCGTGCCGGGTAACCCGCACCACTACTAAGTGGTTATCTATAGGCTATAGGTGTTTTCCTAGTAGTGTTAACATCTTCTACGGTGAAAGGAGCCAATAAAGCATCATTCATATTCTCTGTCACACACCGCTTCACCCGTGATAGCATAATATGATATGGCTTCACCCGTGATAGCACAATAGGATATGGCTGTGGAACTTCTGAAGAAAATAGATTAGAGAAATACTCAACAATATGGCCTTTTAGAGCATCCACAGTGGTTGGAGGCAGTATTGCCTCTAAGTTGGGGTCCACATTGCTGCCTCTAAGGTTAGTCAAAAATGTTGCAATGCATGGCATTTGAGTGCAGTCTCTACAGCGGTCCCACAAAAACAATAATCAAGTCGATATGTGATACACTTTTCAGTTGGGAGACTCAACAAAGTGGATGCCATGTAGGGACATATGAGTATTTTTGAAACAAAAGCTTGGAGGCAGCCTCTTAGCTTAGAGGCGATGCCAAGATTTTTTTGTTAGAGACAACTCCATGCGATGTATAGAGGCAGCCTCTAAAGGCTTAGAGGCAGCAAAAGTGCACACTATGGATGCTCTAGTTCATCTGTAACTTCAAGCAAGAAAACTTGAAAGAAAGAAACGGACTATTAGTGATCGATCACTCGTCGCTTAGAGCATCCACAGTGTACAATTTTGCTGTCTCTATAGCTGCCTCTTCTGCGACCACTTCTATGACCTTCCTGATGGCGGGACTACTTGTGCACGCACCGCACCTTGGGCCAAACTTCGAGGAAGAGACCGTGTAGCGTTGTCAAGATGCATTGCCACATCAGCACATCGGTTCTCAGGAGAGACCGCGATGAAATCCCGGAAGGTCTAAATTCATGCAAACAATGTCAGCGTAGGCAAAAAGCGAGCTTCAAACAGAAAAAGGGGCGTCAAAGCAGGTCGCCATGGTTTACCTAGGGGCGGGGATTCCCTAATGAAATGGCTCCATGGGAACCCCCAACAAAATCTTACCAAGGAGATATCTTGCCGGTCTCCAAATGCATACGTAGCTCCACTTCAGCCTCCGTGGCCTCCCAATCGAGAAGGTGGAGAAGGCGGCTAGGATCATTCAGACTTTTGTAATAAAACATAGGGAATTCCATCCATCTCAAGACCTGGATGTTCCTCTCCATCCAGGTCCCAAGAATTTGGATGCCCGACAACCCTCTGTCTTGAAGTAGATGGACTGCCTCTATCAATATGGTGGTCTCCAAGGAGACCTCTAGCACCGAGCCCCACTCCGACTTCTGCTAGGTTGGCGTGTTAGCAAACTTAGGCAGTCCAACCTCCGTGTAGTGCCCCTCTATGTCCGGGCCATAGAACCAACCATGGCCCGCTCCTGAGCAAGGTTCCACTCAGAGGACATGCTGGCCTCACCTGACTTATGCTCCATGGCGCGGCTCTCTAAACCTAATGGCGGCTCGGGTATGATTCGAAGAATCGAGGAAGAGGAGGGCGATTGGAATGGTACCCTCCTCATAACTCATGGAATGGCTCCACACGATTTCGCCACTACCAAAGGCGATGTGTGGAGCGTCAGTAATAGCCCAGTCGACGGTGATGCCTTGGTTCTCTCCAGCGACCCAAGTCCAAACTTAACGGGCCGGGGCGGCCCAAGCACCATCCGACAGCATAGGAGCCCAGGGTAGTGAGTTTTCACAGAAGAGATAGCGAGCCCAGGGCAGAGAGGCCCCGGGAAAACATGAGATCGACAAGATTGCATTCTACGATCCAGGAAGACAAAGTCGTGATCCCGCCCTGGCTCTCAAGGCTCTCGAGTTTCAGACAGGTTCAGGGGCTACTAATGGTGGCACACACCGAGGGTGGCTTCTCCAAGGGGAACCCGACAGTAAACCGAGCGGTGGGCCCATCAAGCTAACCAGGAAGACAAGGATAGGAGGAAGGCCAAGGGCGACGTATAGGAGGTTTGGGGACCTTTGTGGACTCCAAGCCAGGAGAGCGGCTGTATAGATCGCATATCCCCCATGTAAGCCCAGTTTACACTGTCTGTATAAAGGGGAGCTAGAGGCCCCCAAACAATCTAATCACCTGTAGAACAACTCTTGGTAGCAATCTCATCCACACCATATTAGTGCCTCGCACCAGGTATGCCTCCACCATGAATATCAAGAATGAGCAGGATATAGGGTATTACTCTCCGGAGCACCGAACCTGAGTAACTTGCGCGTGTAAGCTCCATCCTGGTAGTTCCGACCTTGCCAGACACCCTATCGAGGGATGCCATGGTTTTCCGCTTCATCAGATGGAACATAATTCCAGGAAAATACATAAAAGACCCTAGAGAGTATGAAGTTATGAACAAGCCCTGAAAATTCGGTGCACAGCACACCTTCATCGAACTTTGCAAGTTGCAACCACCGCAGAAGCAACACCAGAGATCTGTAACAACACCACTGTGGGCTTTGTTTATTAGCCGATAATTTGTCCACCGCAAACGGCGAGGCCAAAACTATTGTCGCTCATCAATAGGGGCCATTCCATCATTAGGCTATGTATAAATTATGTCCATTTGCCGAGATCGAAGGAGATGGCAGACTCCGCCTACCTCTAACCCCTTCTTGTGCTCTGAAGGACCTCTCTTCCGGTGAACGTCGTGGTTGTCACCTCCAAAACACAAAAAACAATGATGACCAAATGATCCTCCCAAAACTCCTAACAGCACAGGAGCAAACACCTAGATAACGGAGACAAGATTGGAGAATATATACAAAAGGGATGTCGCCGCCGCCTCGATGGACTATCCACCCCACCCACCCCCACCCCCCCCCCCCGCGGACACTAAGCCTGAAGACAGGAAGGGATGCCGGGCGAGACAACCCATTGGCTCCTCAACGTAGCCATGACCACCGTCATAATGAGACAGGAGTCTGAGAAAATTTATTAAATAGGCCGCCACCTTCACCATCTAGAGCAGCGCCACCACACACACGAATTCTACCTAGCTATAGATATATTCAAGGGGGCCATAATACCTCCCCTTGCTAAAGCTGATTGATCAGAGACGAACCCACAATCACGATGCATACGTATGAAGGTGAAAAAGTGATCACCTCACTTCGGTTAGGGATGGAAGCGAAGGTGAAAACTAGGGATTTGGGACACGATCAACTAGATTGTTAAGAACGAACATGGAACGATTCAATCCCCGCTCAAATTTTCTATGTAACTTTGATCATGAACTTGACTAGCGAAGTATTAGTTATGTGTCACTAAAGATATTGGATTTTGATTTGAAGAAAAAGTTTTCACTGGTGTAATTGTGTGATATATAAATCATAGTTTATTAGTTCACTGGTGTAATTGCTAGTACCATGATATTTTCGTATGTTGTAATTTTTTTATGTTTTTGTGTGCTTTTTTGGGTCTTAGTGTTTTATTTTTCATGGTATTGTATGATAAATGTTTTCAACTTTCTAGGTTTCATTATTTGCTATCAATAAATTTGTATATCACTATGGATATAATTCAAATTCGAACTGACATATCAAATTAAGGAACGTGTAGTTGTTACTTGCATATATTACCTAAATACACACTCCGTAAATTAAATGGTATTTTTTGCCCCAACGTTTGGGCATTTATTATGTATATGTAGTTCAAATTTTATTTACGTCCATTAAAGCATTACAAATACATTAAATGCCCTAAATATATCTTATTAACCTAGATAGTTTGAAATTCAAACATGGAACTTGCAATGGTATATACTCAACATATAACAGTTTTAAGGGGAAATGATGAAAAATATTGAGTTCTCATTCAAACCTAGCACTTTCCCGAAAGCTCAGACACTTCATGGAGACTCTTCAGTTTCAAATCAAAGTGCATCACAACTATTACGTAAGTGTCTAAAAGGTTTACCACACCCTCTAATGGTATGCCATTAGAGCATGCCAAATTTCATCATTTTCAAACTTCATTTACTTGTCCTTTTAAATGAAAAGTCATTTACCTCCTTTTAATAGCTAGAAATTCATTTAATGCCCTAAAATAGTGAAACAACAGAAAAAAGTGCCAAATTTTTACATCAAGCTTATAATGGTGTGCATTCAACCCTATGAATTAACTAGACCATAACTATTATCGTAAAAATATATCAGCTTTAAAAATACACAAAAAAAACATAAACAAATTGCTAGTCGTGGGGGTGTGAAAATACCAGCCATTGGTAACTTTGGCCATTAGTAACTTTGGTTACTAGTGACAGGTGCCATGGGACGCCCTCCACTAATAATTACATTCGAAATCATAACGGTTGCGCAGGAGACTTGTCAAAATTACCCTCATATCACTAACCGCAACGCCTCATCCTCGACGGACACCGCCCGGCCCAACCCACCAAATTCATCCCCACGCAAACCGCTCCCTGCGGCTCCTGGATGACGATCTCCTCCACTTCCCCACTCCATCTTCTGCAATCAGGACACCCTCGACTCCACACTATCCTTGGCACACCACCGACGTGTTGGACGTTTCTTTGCTGCCCCGAGGACATGCCACCTCCAGTGTGTGGATACCCCCCCCCCCCCCCAACTCCATCGCCCCTTCCTCCCGACGATGCGCCCCCACCAACGGACGCCACATCACCCCTGATCGACTCTACCTACTCTGTCTCCCCAACAACATGCCGGTCGACCCCACCACTACCGCTCCCAAGGTTGATCCTCTTCCTTTAGCTAGGGGTCATATATGAAATTTATTAGTGTTAGCAAATTCTTTACATTTTAGTTTAGGTTAGAGAGAAATTATTTTCATTAGTGGTAGTGGTAGTGGTAGTGGTATTGTAGTGGTAGTGGTAGTGGTAATGGTAGTGGTAGTGGTAGTGTTAGTGCTATTGCTAGAGCTAGGCTTAGTGTTTACAATTTATTTGCATTGTTGGTAGTGTTAGGATTAGCTTTCAGAGAAATTGAGTTTTGGTTAGTTAGTTTATAGAGCTAAGTTTAGTGCTATCGTCATATATATTTGCATTTTGACATTCTGGCATGATACAGATTGTTGTACCGGTCATCGAGCCAAGGGGAATTACATGGGTCTTGGTACCAACCATCGACCGAGGGGGAGGCGGAGAGATTGTCTTATTTTGTAGGGATTCAAAATTACTGTCAATATTTTGGCAGAATATTGATTAGTTTTTGTTTCATCACATTTCTAGCACTCAATATGTCAATTTTCTTAGCAAAGCTCATGCCAAAAAAAATCGTTGATTTTAAATTATTTGTTCTTATTTATAGTTCTTCGGTGCGAGCACCCCTACCATAGGACATGTCGCAGCCGTCGCCCCCCGCGAGGGACTGTAGTGTAATGCACCTACCATGGGGCATGTGGGCGGCACATATCACCAACCCAGACAAGGGAAAATAAATAACTTGACACGTTCGCCATAGCGGAGCAGGCGGTGCGCACCGACAATGTCATGGCGCTCAAGTACTAGGGGGCAAGGGTGCAGCTCAACTTCCCTGTCGACACCCACCATGCTCGTGAGCTTGCGCTTCTTAAAATGAGGTTAGCTTCCAGGGCCACGGAGAATGAGCACCTCAAGGCCGAGGCGTAGCTCTATGCCCGATGCGAGACTAATTAATCCATTTATGGCGTGTCTCCACGAGGCGGATCCGCATAGCTTCGCAGTGAACTGTGTGTTGTTAGAGTCCAACTCCAGGGACGACGCACACAAGAAGTATGAGGATGTTGAGGGTAATGAGATAGACAGGGATCCTCGATGAGCCCATCGACTATGAGGAGTTGTGATGAAGTCGATCTACCTCCAACGACCAAGAGGCCGGCCCCTTAGGCGCGGGGCAAGGAACAAGCCCTCTATCAACAACTATAGCTTAGACATTGAGTCGTTCATCACCGATTAACCCGAGCCGCCCCTAGTTAGTTTTATCGCAATATACCTAGCGGTAGAGATGCTTAAACTCTTTGATTAATTAAGGTTGTTCATCACCGATGTTAGCCTAGTTAGTTTTGTCATCTGCCACCTGGACCATCGCACGACATCGCCTAGGTCCGGCTTTTTTTTCTTCATACAATCCATGCTGTCATGGAATGCTAGGTTTCGAGTGCAATTGTGCGTCGTCATAGACCCGACTTCTGGTGGTAGTTGTGTCAGGGATGCTCTTCCTGGCAGCCGAGTCTCGAGCACCTCGGTGCATGACCGTATGCCTGAAATGTACTGCCTTATTCTTTGGACGCGGTGACGGCCACGGTGATGTGCCCCATTCCTTTTAATAACATTTCAACTAAGCTATGCAGTTTATGGACGATTCAGTCATAAATGTGGTATGAGCTTTATAGTTTATTTTGTTGCTTTGAATGTATTTTTCTAAAAAAAAACCAATTATAATTCTGCAATGCATCTACTTTTGTTGCTACGAATGTTACAGGTGCTATATGTTACAATGTAGCTATGAAAATCTATTTCTATTATATATAAAAATTAATATAAGAGCTAACAAGAAAAAAAGAAATAAGCTAGAAAATCTCACAAAAAATAGAAACATCCAGTCGTTAATTTAACACGTCATAAAATTACAGCCCTTCCATCTTCCCAATACCCTTTGGACATAAAACTTGATAAAAATTACCCACGAATGCCAATACGTAGTATATATTAATCTTGTTTGTCAAAAAAAAAAGTCTAGACTAATCCTCAAGGCACCTCACGTCAAAGGAAAAAAAAACTCTGCCTCACCTTCCGTGTAAAACTGAGCAGCCCGTCACCAATGCTCTGCAGCTCTTTGTCTTGCCTTTTGTGCACAAGACACTCCCCCCCCCCCCCCCCCCCCCCCCCCTCCCTCTTCTGATGTACTCTTCCTACCTATCAATGAAAAGATGCGCACTCTAGCGTATTCGCGAAAAGTAAAAGGAAACCTCAACTCACCTGTACGCGCAGCCGTCACCTGACCTATCAATCCAATCACATCTCCCCCCTTGCGATCATGCACTCATCACCATTAGTGTCCCCAACCTTCCTCCCCAAGCTCCACCGTATCCTCTCCTGAGTCTCTCATCGCGGGATACTCGCCCTCGCCCAGCATGACCCCCTAGGCTCCTATTGCCCTACCCATATTACTCCTGCGTTAATCGATATACATGGATTTCAACACAACAAGGATTCAAGGGTTGGACAATGCACAACATGCATGAGCCGGCAACACGATCATCGTGTCCGGGCGTGTCCGGGAAGATTTGACAGGGCATTTGTTTCTTTCTTTTTTCTATAAACTACTAATTTCATGGCCACTGTGTTGATGCATAATAAATAAATCTTATAGTTCGGCTTTATATTTCATTCTATATGTACTACTCATATCACTTTGATGTGTTCTGAAAGCATCTTGCTATATATTTCATATGGATCACAACTCTGAACTTCGTGAATAATCTGCTGATGCAGACTTCTGTAATGTTGATTCATGTCCCAATTGCACACACCTTATCCTCGCCATCGCGCAGTCCACTGATGTGTTTGCTCTTCCTCGCAGAGTTGCCGTTGGTGTTCAGATTGATCCAAAGTTCAAGACCACACACCATTCAGTCCACAGAGTTATAGTCTTCCAGATCACATCATAAGCCATCGTGTACGTGCCCAGCCTCACCTTCTCTGTCATCACTCATCAGTCTGTGTTCTTCCTGAAGAATTATATGGGCTCCTTGCATATGGAGCCTGAATGGAGACGCATGACATCAATGAAGTAAAGGCGGGAAAAGATGAATGTTTAGTGATGGAGCGGAGAAGAATAAGATGCGTATATCTGACCAAAGTACAGACCATCCATCCTACAATGGCTGCATGTTGCTGGAGATGGGCAGGGTTTAAATTCATTGTGAGTGTCTCTTTCATCAGGAAGACAGGAACTGCGAGTGTGGCAATTATTTTCCGAGATAATGTTTGAAAATGTTCTGCTTGCTGCAGGCAGGGTGTTACAGTCATGCAACGGTGCACAAGTAGAAGCCATGACATGCCTAGATGGCCTAAGATTAGTAGCGACCTGGGCACAACATACTTTTGTTCTTGAATCAACTTCTTGTGTAGTGGTGTCAGCTATTCAAAGCGCGGACAGGAACCTGTCAAGGCACAAGTCCATCTACAAAGATATCAAAGTGCTAGGAATGGTAATCCCCTCGATGGATAATAGAAAATATGCGTGAGACAGAGAGACAGAGACAGACAGAGAGCAGAATTCAGTGGCTCACGAATTAGCAAACTACATTAGAGTTAGAGATTCTGGTGATATGTCCGGATTTTGCATGGACAGGAGCCTATAGAAAGTGTTGTGTCAAATGGTTGTAATTGTTTCCTAATTCAGCAAAGCTATCTATTTGTTCCGTAAATTAAGTTCCGTTAAAGCTCTCTTTTTACCTAAAAAATAGATTCAGCAAATAGTAATACATTGTCGTGATCAACATGGTGGTTTAGTGTGCGCTGGGTATTCTTCCAATAAGAGAAATGACATGCAGGTTGGAAGAATGATTACACGATCTCTACTTTATCTCTACTTTCTAATATGCGCAATTCGCTATCTCTTCTGTTTATTGCCTAGAGTTCTCGACAGGACATGATCTCAAAGAATCAAGTGGCAGGTTTGTGTACTTTACTGTGGCAAAAATCATATTTGATTGTTGCTGAAACTTCTTCGCAGAACCATCCATTGTTTCGGCGAGAAATTCTAGAAGCTGCAAATATAAGGTTATTCATATGCCATATTTACACTAGTGGAAAACAGGGTTTTGGTTCGGGCCAGAAAAGGCATTAATCCCGGTTCTCCTACGAACCGGGACCAATGGGTGCATCAGTCCCGGTTCGTGAGGCCAGGGCGCCGGCCGGGCCTCGGGGGCCATTGGTCCTGGTTCGTCTGACCCCTTTGGTCCCGGTTCCAGACACGAGCCGGGACCAAAGGGCCTCGCTCCTGGCGCTGCCCTTTAGTCCCGGTTGGTGGCTGGAACCGGGACTAAAGAGCAGTCTTTTGTCCCGGTTCTAGCCACCAACCGGGACTAAAGAGATGCCTATATATACCCTCGCCCCTGCCCGCTCACTCATTTGTTTTTTGGCCGTGTGGGAGGTGTGTGCATGCGCTGCTCTGTCTCCCTTCTATGCATGCACATGAGGTGTTCGATGAAATGCCCAAGCCACACTTAAGCTTTCTCCTCTCCAAGCTCCATTTTCCTCAAGATTTGTCTAGATTTGGCGGTCCGTCCGGTCCCCGTCCTCACCGCCGTCGATCGCCCGCGCCGATCTCGTCGCCGGCACCACCGTGGTGAGCCCCTTGTTCTTATCTTTTTTCTAAAAGAAAAAATTCTTACTTGTATGATTTAGATAGATACTTGTATAATTTTCTTACTTTTATTATTGTTTGTTATTATATAGTGCCATGGTTTTGGTATTCGCCCCCGTCGGCCCTCGTCCAGTCTATGATTCGGATGTGGTATATTATCTTTTATAACTATTTGTTTCATTTAGTGTTTATGATAATTATGCCGACCAACGTGACATAGATGTTTTTATCTAGGAGGTATGTGAACCAGAAATTCCAACCGACCCTCTTGTCGAGAGTTTAAATTTATTTGAAAAAGAAAACAATTACTTGAAGAAAAAAGTGAAAAAAATTGAGGAGAAGAAGATGGAATTGGAGTTGCATGTTGCGGATGTCGTCGATGATCACAAGATCAAGATGGATGAAATGCGCTTGAAGATTAGAAAGATTAAAAAACATGCCATTGATACTGAGGCTTGGTATCATTATGCCATTGGATCAATTGTTACCTTAGTTGCGATTATGATCGCATTTCTTGTTGCATTGAAATGTTTTACATAGTTTCAATGTATGTTTTAGTTAGATGCTCTAGAGAGCTATATGTTGTTCAATGAGAACTATGTATGAACTTTATGTATTTATTTTTTCAGTAATAACATTTGATCACTACTGTACTTTGGTTTTAATGTGATGATGAACTTGTATTAATTTGGTCACTTCTCTATTCATGATGTTCTGTAATGGTTTTTGATACACTTAATTATATAATGCACGCAGATGAATCGGCAATGGATGTACGGTGACAGACGCACCTCCGAGTACATTGAGGGCCTGCATAATTTTCTCGAAATGGCTGAGGCAAACAAGCATAATGGTTTTATGTATTGTCCATGCCCTATCTGTGGGAATACGAAAGATTACTCTGACTCAAAAACCCTTCACGTCCACCTGCTTGAGAAGGGTTTCACGCCACACTATAATGTTTAGACCAAGCACGGAGAAAGAGGGGTTATGATGGAAGACAACGAAGAAGAAGAGGATGATGACAACTATCCGCCCCTTGAATACGGTTATATTGCAACGGGGGAAGCTGAAGATCAAGAGGAACCAGACGATGTGCCCGACGATGATCTTCGCCGGGTTATTGTTGATGTAAAGAGACAATGCCAAAGTGAAAGGAAGAAGTTGAAGTTCGATCGCATGTTAGAGGATCACAAAAAAGGGTTGTACCCAAATTGCGAAGATGACAACACAAAGCTCGGTACCACACTGGAATTGCTGCAATGGAAGGCAGACAATGGTGTATCTGATAACGGATTTGGGAAGCTACTGAAAATACTGAAGAAGAAGCTTCCAAAGGATAACGAATTGCCCGACAGTACGTACGAAGCAAAGAAGGTTCTATGCCCTTTAGGATTGGAGGTGCATAAGATACATGCATGCCCTAGTGAGTGCATCCTCTACCGCGGTGAGTACGAGGAATTGAACGCATGCCCGGTATGCGGTGCATTGCGGTATAAGATCAGACGAGATGACCTTGGTGATGTTGAGGGCGAGCGCCCCAAGAAGAGGGTTCCTGCCAAGGTGATGTGGTATGCTCCTATAATACCACGGTTGAAATGTCTGTTCAAAAACAAAGAGCATGCCAAGTTGATGCGATGGCACAAAGAGGACCGTAAGAAAGACGGGAAGTTGAGAGCACCCGCTGATGAGTCGAAGTGGAGAAAAATCGAGAGAAGGTGGGGGGACTTTGCAGGTGAAGCAAGGAACGTATGGTTTGGTTTAAGCACAGATGGCATTAATCCTTTTGGGGAGCAGAGCAGCAATCATAGCACCTGGCCCGTGACTCTATGTATCTATAACCTTCCTCCTTGGTTGTGCATGAAGCGGAAGTTCATTATGATGCCAGTGCTCATCCAAGGCCCTAAGCAACCCGGCAACGACATTGATGTGTACCTAAGGCCATTAGTTGAAGAATTTTTACAGCTGTGGAATAGAAAAGGTGTACGTGTGTGGGATGAGCACAAACAGCAGGAATTTGACCTACATGCGTTGCTGTTTGTAACCATCAATGATTGACCTGCTCTCAGTAACCTTTCAGGACGGACAAACAAGGGATACCATGCATGCACGCACTGTTTAGATGACACCAAAAGTATATATTTGGACAAATGCAGGAAGAATGTGTATCTGGGACATCGTCGATTTCTTCTGACCAACCATCAATGTCGAAAGAAAAGCAAGCATTTCAAAGGTGAGGCATATCACCAGAAGAAGCCCACCCTCCATACTGGTGATCACATACTTGATATGGTCAATGATTTACAAGAAATCTTTGGAAAGGGTCCTGGCGGACTACCTGTTCCGAATGACGCTGAGGGACGCGCACCCATCTGGAAGAATATATCTATATTTTGGGACCTACCCTATTGGAAAGACCTAAAGGTCCGCTCTGCAATCGACATGATGCACGTGACGAAGAATCTTTGCGTGAACCTGCTAGGCTTCTTGGGCATGTACGGGAAGACAAAAGATACACCGGAGGCACGGGAGGACCAGCAACATGTGCACGAAAAAGACGACATGCATCCAAAGCAGTATGAAGGTCCTGCCAGCTACGCTCTTACCAAAGAAGAGAAGGAAATCTTCTTTGAATGCCTGCTCAGTATGAAGGTCCCGTCTGGCTTCTCGTCGAATATAAAGGGAATAATAAATATGGCAGAGAAAAAGTTTCAGAACCTAAAGTCTCATGACTGCCACGTGATTATGACGCAACTGCTTCCGATTGCATTGAGGGGGCTTCTACCGGAAAACGTTCGATTAGCCATTGTGAAGCTATGTGCATTCCTCAATGCAATCTCTCATAAG
The DNA here is from genome assembly GCA_011799875.1 of Thinopyrum elongatum. Taxonomy (NCBI): domain Eukaryota; kingdom Viridiplantae; phylum Streptophyta; class Magnoliopsida; order Poales; family Poaceae; genus Thinopyrum; species Thinopyrum elongatum. The sequence continues at coordinate 89,820,611 of CM022302.1, read as the reverse complement.
GTAATCGATCCAGAAATCCTACCAAGGTTAAAGAATGATTTGGTGCAATGTCTTGTCAGTTTCGAGCTGGTGTTCCCACCATCCTTCTTCAATATCATGACGCACGTCCTGGTTCATCTAGTCAATGAGATTGCCATTCTGGGCCCTGTATTTCTACACAATATGTTCCCCTCTAAGAGGTTCATGGGAGTCTTAAAGAAATATGTTCGTAACCGTGCTAGGCCAGAAGGAAGAATCTCCACGGGCCATCAAACTAAGGAGGTCATTGGGTTTTGTGTTGACTTCATTCCAGACCTTAAGCCGATTGGTCTCCCTCAATCGCGGTATGAGGGGAGACTGACTGGAAAAGGCATGCTAGGAGCAGACTCAATAATATGTAGGGACGGGCATTCTTGGGGTCAAGCACACTACATAGTTCTACAGAATTCTACCTTGGTGACCCCGTATGTAAATGAACACAAGAATATTCTGCACTCCAAACACCCGGAGCAGTGTGACGATTGGATTACATGTGAACACATCAGGACTTTCGGCAGTTGGTTGCAAACACATCTCATGGGTGACAAGATTGTTGGAGATGAGATGTACTTGTTGGCCAGGGGACCATCTTCGACTGTATTGACTTACAAAGGGTACGAGATAAATGGGAATACATTTTACACGATCGCCCAAGATCAAAAGAGCACCAACCAAAACAGTGGTGTTCGCTTTGATGCAGCAACCAACAGGGGAAAGGACACATATTATGGTTACATAGTGGACATATGGGAACTTGACTATGGACATGATTTTAAGGTCCCTTTGTTTCAGTGCAAATGGGTCAATCTGTCAGGAGGCGGGGTACAGGTAGACCCACAGTATGGAATGACAATAGTGGATCTGAACAATCTTGGGTACACAGACGAACCATTCGTCCTAGCCAATGATGTGGCACATGTTTTCTATGTGAAGGACATGTCTACCAAACCAAGAAAAAAAAGATAAGGAAGCGAATACATCATACGATGAGCCAAAGCGCCACATAGTTCTTTCATGGAAAAGAGACATCGTGGGAGTGAAGGGCAAGACAGACATGTCTGAAGATTATGAAAAGTTTCATGAAATTCCTCCCTTCAAAGTGAAGGCTGACCCAAGCACCCTATTAAACGATGAAGATTATCCATGGTTACGGCGCAATAAGCAAGGGACACACGCGAAGAAAAAGTGAAGACTTTCTCTCCAGAACTATTCTGATGATGGCTTTTATCTAGAATATCACTGCAGTTACATGTCAGGAAATGAAATCCCTTTTGTAACAGATGAGTTTTCGTCCGAAACCCTGATACTTCGAAACAAATTGTCCATTTTGTACACAAAGTGCATCCAGTTTTTGTCGTAACCCTCTCAACTTTTTAGCACATGCTATGTGGGTGAAATGATGATACCATGCCAACTTTCAACCTTTTCAGAGTTCATTTGTAGTGCTTTTCAATTTCAGAGTCATTTAGCTAAAAAAAATCAGTAAATGCATGAAAAATACCAAATGAAGTCAGAAAGGGTTGAAAATTGATGATGTGGCTTTGAATGGTGCATTTTGAACACACAAAAAGTCTGGAGTTAAAATAAGTTCAAACAAATGAAATCTGTTTGTAACAGATGAGTTTTCATCCGAAACCCTGATACTTCGAAAGAGATTGTCCATTTTGTACACGAAGTGCATCCAGCTTTTGCCGTAACCCTCTCAACTTTTTAGCACATGCTATGTGGGTGAAATGATGATACCATGCCAACTTTCAACCTTTTCAGAGTTCATTTGTAGTGCTTTTCAAAAGAATGAACTAAAAAGCTTTTATAAAACTCTAATAGCAAAAAGAATGAACTAAAAAGCTTTTATAAAACTCTAATAGCAAAAATAATGAACTAAAAAGAATCAATTAAAATATTTTGTTATGATCAACTAAAACAAAACTATAATATTCTTCAATAGCAAAAAGAATCAACTAAAAAGCTTTTATAAACCTCTAGTTATTATCAAAATAATATTAACTTAAAATTACATAAAATTTATGCAACTAAAATTATCAAAGTATTTTTTGTTAAAAAATTTAATAGCAAAAAGAATTTTCATAAAGTATTTTATGTTAAAAACTTTAATAGCAAACTAAAATGACATAAAAAAATAAAAAAAAAAATTATCAAAATAATATTAACTTAAAATGATATACAATTTATGCAACTAAAATTATCAAAGTATTTTTTGTTAAAAACTTTAATAGCAAAAAATATTTTCATAAAGCATTTTATGTTAAAAACTTTAATAGGAAACTAAAATGACATAAAAAATAAAAAAAATGCCGCCTGCTAGGCAACCACGGCTTGCATACGACTAGAAACCCATCTGTACATGGGCCAGGATGCAGGCCCGCGGGCCCAATAGGCCCAACATGGCAGTGACAAGGGTAGGCAAGTACTGCCTACATAAGAGAGGAGCTCGAAAGCTCAGCCGCAGCGCCCCTTATAAACCGGTGCTGCGCTCTCTCAACTAGCCAGGTGGGACTAAACTCCCACCACACCGCTGTGCCAGGCTATTGGTCTCGGTTGGTGGCTAGAACTGGGACGAAAGGGTGCCTTTGGTCCCAGTTCGAGCCACCAACCGGGACTAAAGGGTTGGGTATATAAGCCGCACTTAGCAAAATTTCCAAAGACATCTCTGCAGTTTCTCCTCCTCTCCTCCGACGGCGCCGACGACCACCTCGAAGCCGCCAGGCTACCCCGACGCCATCCCCCGCTCCCCTCGCTGCGCCCTGCCCCGACGCCGTCGCCGCGCCCCTGCCCCGATGTCACCGCCGCCGTCGTGGTCACCTCCCCGAGCCTTGCCCTGAGGTCGCCGTCGCCGCGCCCCTGCCCCGACGCCTCCCCCGCGCGTTCCCCTCATCGCCGGTCTGCCCTCCAGTGAGCTCCTCCGCTGCGTGCTCTGCTTGCCGCCGCCGCCGCAGCATATATTCATTAGTGATGGAGATATGTTCATACAAATTATTTGTTCATACAAATTTCTGTTTTTGTTCATACAAAGTGATGGAGATAAGTTTTTGTTCATACAAAGTCTATGGTGATATTGTAGAAAGTGATTGTTGCTCACAAAAAAGTCTATTTTTTGTTCATACAAATTTCTGTTTTTGTTCATACAAAGTGATGGAGATATGTTTTTGTTCATACAAAGTCTATGGTGATATTGTAGAAAGTGATTGTTGCTCACAAAAGAAGTCTATTGTTTGTTCATACAATTTCTGTTCATATGAAGTATTATTAGGAGATATATATGTTCTTAGTTTGTTCGATGTGCTTCAAAACTTCTTTAGTGATGCCACAAACATATATTAAGAAATGCTGAATTTTGCTTAGTTATACTTAGCATATATAATATATATATATATATATATATATATATATATAATATATTATATTATATATATATATATACTTTACTCTGCTCAAGATCGATGAGATCATGGGACAGTTAATGGGCATGATGATAATGAAATTTACTAAGGTTAATTATGGAGAGAGGGAGTAACAACTCATATATTCAAATTTACTCCCGGTCCGCTCACCGACCAACTCTGAGAGACCACCCAAACCTAGAGAAGAGCGTTGTCTCTCATCCTACCCCTCCTCCCCTTACCTGTTTTGTCGCAGGTGGCGGCGGCGGCGTCGGGGGGTTGTTAAAAACATAACCCCGATAACTTTGACATGAGGGGGGGGGCGTCGTTAAAAATAACCCCGATAACTTCGCCATGAGCGGGGGGGTCGTTAAAACATAACCCCGATAACTTCGAATGAGGGGGGACGTCGGACAGGGCATGAGAGAGGCGGTCCAAAAAGTATCCTCTCTCGAAAGATATATAGGACGATCATCAGACATGAGGGGAGGAGTCCTGCGACGATGTTTGCCACGAATCCATGCTCTATATGCATATGATTCCTTGTTGTTGATATTAAGATAAGCGCGATGACCTGGTGATGTTGAGGGCGAGCGCCCAGGAAGAAGATTCCTGCCAAGGTGATGTGCATGCCTCCTATAATACCCGAGTTGAAACGTTGTTCCAAACAAAGAGCATGCCAAGTTGATGCGATGGCACAAGAAGACCGTAAGAAAGACAGGAAGTTGAGAGTACCCGCTGCGGGTCGCAGTGGGGAAAATCAAAGAAATGTGGAAGGACTTGCAGATGACGCAAGGAACGTATGGTTTGGTCTAAGTGCTGATGGCATTAATCCTTTTGGGGAGAAGAGCAGCAATCATAGCACCTGGCCTGTGATTCTATGTATCTATAAACCTTCCTCGCTGTTGTGCATGAGCAGAAGTGAATTATGATGCCAGTGCTTGATGTCTACTACGCAACCTTCTTCTTGTAGACTCGTGTTGGGCTCCAAGCGCAGAGTTTGTAGGACAGTAGCAAATTTTCCTCAAGTGGATGACCTAAGGTTTTATCAATCCGTAGGAGGCGTAGATAAGATGGTCTCTCTCAAACAACCCTGCAACAAAATAACAAAGAGTCTCTTGTGTCCCAACACACCCCCCCAATACAATGGTACATGATAGGTGCACTAGTTTGGTGAAGAGATGGTGATACAAGTGTAATATGGATGGTAGATATAGGTTTTTGTATCTGAAATTGTAAAAACATCAAGGTAGCAAGTAACAAAAGTGAGCGAAAATTGTATTGCAATGCTGGAAACAAAGCCTAGGGTTCATACTTTCACTAGTGCAAGTTCTCTCAACAATGATACATAATTAGATCATATAACAATCCCTCAACGTGCAACAAAGAGTCACTCAAAGTCACTTAATAGCAGGGAACTACGAAGAGATTATTGTAGGTACGAAACCACCTCAAAGTTA